>OY728152.1:1292960823-1295460823 GCA_963277665.1 Viscum album
AAGATACATTCTAGAACGAAATTACATTATTCATTTATTAATTATAAGTTTATTATATAGTAATTTATTATTGTATTTCTCTACATATTTAATTTGATTATTATTTTATTTTTAATATGAATTGGTCTACTACTATGACTCTTCGTACAAGGGGGTGTAAAATTCCAACTATATCGTCCACATGACTTTACTAGTCTGTAGCCTCTTTTATATGGGGAGTCTTTCTGGAGGTCTCATAACCAACACTTCTCATCAATGTGTTTGAGTTACATATTAGATGTCATTAAAAACACCAGGATAACCAAAATAAGTGATTCATTTGGTCCTGTGAAACATTTTGTGTATTGATGTTAATTATTATTATTAGGAATGATTAGTGAATGCTTCGTTGCATTGATTATAAATAATTTATCAAAATAATTATCCAAAATCTCATATAAATGACCTATTTATTCATATATGAGGAGATGAATATTTTTTTAAGAATGATATGAAATTTAGATTTCAATATCTAAGGGATAATAAATTTTATATAAATAAAATGCATTTCATATGTGGTATTTTAAATATGAGTTTATATTAATTATGTTTGAACAATGAAATTATCATACTACCATTATGGTTTAATGAATACATAATTTAGTAACTACCATGATTATTTTTTGGTAGTATTTATTGGTTATATTCACATATATTCAATTATAATGAAATAAGTTGAAGGTTATTGCATGTGAGTTGGAGGAATGAGATGTAAAATACCAAATATATCATGTTTAAAATCTTGTAACCTAAATTTCAATTTTATGGTCATATTATCACTATTTTCATTTTGACATCGAATTCCTCACA
This sequence comes from Viscum album, assembly GCA_963277665.1. Lineage (NCBI taxonomy): Eukaryota > Viridiplantae > Streptophyta > Magnoliopsida > Santalales > Viscaceae > Viscum > Viscum album. The sequence goes on from OY728152.1 coordinate 1,292,961,673, forward strand.
GAAGATGTTAATTGAGAAATTAATTATTCTATCAAAAATAACTAAGATATTTTTTTCTTGGCTTGGATTTACTGTACATATGATTTAAGATATTTTAATCATGACTATATATTTTACTCTATATATTGACATAGAAATGGTTCATGTTCATATGGATATATGAATTTTAATTTAATTTTAATAAAACTGAATAGAAGGTTCTTCGGTGTGCTTGAGTATAATTTATAATGTATTGGAGAAGTATTTACGAAGTATATTTACAAAACAAGGAATGGAATGAGATGCATCTTCATTTAGAATATAATTTAGTTCAAAAAATAATTAGCTTCAATTTAAAAATGATGATAAATATTACCTCACTATATAATAAATGAAATGTGCAGTAATTTTTTCAATCAAGATATAAAATAATTATTTTTTGGTGAAATTTTTTATATATTTTATGATCTTGAAATCATAATGAATATAATATTAATGGCCCAGGAAATGACTCATTAAGGAGTTTTCCAAAAAATTGGTTCCACTGAAATAGTGACACCGGTCACAGTGTCCACTGAAATGGTGGCAATGGTAATGGACTATCACCGAAATGGTGACATCGGTCCCTGTCTCACACCAAAATGGTGTCGCCACTGACAGTGTCACCACGAGGGTGGCATTGTGACCATGGAACCATAATGGTCACATAGTCATGGTCATATACAGAAGTGTTGGCACCGCTGATGGTGGCACTGTGATAGTGGAAATGGTCACACCGTCATAGTCTCACACCAAAGTGGTGGAAACGCTTATGCTGGAACTATTTATGGTCTCACCGTGAGGGTATCACTATGAGGGTGCCCTCGTGACCATGGCACCAAGACCATGTCACCACTAATGGTGTCTCACACTTGATTCTTTTTCCACTCCCACTCCCTCAATATATCTTATGATGTAATAGTTTTTTAAACAACCCTTTCAAAACCATTAAAACCACATAAAATGGTATAAAAAATCCCCTAGGATTCGGGAGACCCTTGAATTTCCAAAACATGTGGCTTTTTACTCGATGCCACGCCCTTTTCCAATACTTTCCATTTCCACCCCTGTTACAGGTTATCATCTATTTAAAAGAAACCATTTAACTCACAGCCATTATGGCCACCAATTTGATGAGAACTGTTAAATAAAAACTTATTTAATCATGTGTAACAACCCAACCACTTGTTGAAACCATGATCCTTGTTTAAAACTATTCATGATTTTTTTATTCGGTAACACAATGATCTCACCTTTTTATCAAATAGAATTTTTCTTTATCTTCTGGGCTTATCATTTTTCTTCTTCTCCTAGTTGAGTTAAGATCCCCCCTTCCTAAGTCATTTGGTGGGTCTGTGCTATAGATTTTCTACCCACTCTTGGAGTCCCTAGAGTTACTAATTTGCTCATTATGCATCCCCAGTTCATGGCGGATGGAGAGAAATGTCTATCATTGATCATCCATATTGGGTCATTCCTTTGTTACTCATTATTGTATATAATGTTGGGGGAGTATAATAATTTTTATATGGTGATGGATGAAACCAAAACGTAAAGAAGATAATAAATGGACTTTTAATGAATGAAGGGGTGTGTATGATATTTTTTTTGTTCTTTTTTATTCATGATTATGCATTATGGATTTTAATGGGCTTATGTCCACTAAAAACATGATCATTTTTTGTCCTTCCTTTTGCACTAATGATTCTCTATTTTTCAGGTTAATCCTATTATTCAATGGATGTAACATGAAAATGGGTTATTCATGAAAATTAGGTTTATCAAATGGAAGCCCAATGATTTAGAATTATTGTGTGATCACCCTGGTTAATCAAATTGAAGAAGAAAAATTAATGGAAGATGTGATTGAATCTGAAAACTCTGTTGATATGTATTGGTAACATGTGTGGTAGGTATGTATGAAGCTTTTTGGGTGACATGGGTTGGGATGGGATCCCATATTGTGGTTCAGTTGTTGGATTGTGGATCTAAGGATGTGTGGGTAATATGGTGGGGCATGGTTTGGTTCTAGTAAATTGAGGTATCTCACATATCCCTTTTGTAGTCGTGAATTAACAAGAGAACCAGGTGTGAATTCTTAATATACATCATTGTTGGATTTTCGTCCATGGATTATAGATATGCCTGTTATATTCCCCATAGTGAGGAATTACTTAAATAGAATCACGTGAATGTGAAAAGATGTATGGGTTTAATGGGGAATTGTATTCCCGGAACAAGTTGGGATTTGGTTGTAGATATTGTTCATTTTAGAAATAAATAGTAATAAAGATGTTTGTGTATGGGTTATTGTTGAAACCCCTAGGATAGGATGAGTGCTTTTTTACCTATATGTATAATTTAGTTCTTATGGTTCTTATTCTCCCCCCTCCCATGTTGTGAACTTCGTGCCGAACACCCCCATTTCATGGGGGGTGCTGTTTTTTCCCTACACTCCTATGAGTGGCTGGTTATTAGCTCTTTTTATGGTCCCTTTCTATATTATTCAAAGACTCTTTTTGTGGGCTATTATGGCCTAAGGTCCATTATAGCCCAAGATCCTTCAAGCAGGGTACATGTTGGTGGTTTTCCCAGGTGTGTGCGTGAAACATGATTCCCATGTGTCTTTGGGATGAGGCCTAGTTTTCTTCGGTAATGGAAGTAGTGTTCAGGCCCAGAAATATTCGAGCATCATTGCAGTTGTTCTATCCCTAGTGTGTGCAGGAATCATTATGATTTTTTGATGTGGCACCGGTGTTTGTGGGTGCGGTGTGTGGTTGTGGTAGCCATGGTGTTTCCGGGTGGGGTATGACAGTTGGACTACGGTGAGATTTGCATGGAAGGTTTGACGCATAGGATTTCATCAATATCCAATTTAATAGATGACCCAAACATCGATGTGTTATTAATATTACAATACTTGAATTTCATTGTTTGGGGAGTGATCCTTGGATAGGTTTCGGTGGATAATTTTTTTAGGTGCTAGGATATCTTATTTTCTCGCGGGGAATTAGAAATCCTCCCCACTTGTGCATGAGAGATTTTGTTTTCCCCAAATGAGTATAATTGTATAGTCACCCATTGTATAAAAAACATCTTTTAGGATTCTAGGAGGACATTGAGGACCATACAAGACCGTACTAGTTTGGATGTTGGGATAATTTCTGTTACTATTTTTCATTTCATTGTTATTTACCATTGGTGTTTTTGTTGTATTGTTGCACGTAATATTGCAACATGCCTATGGGAATGATTGTTTGGGATTTACTATTAAATGTAGTTTTGGTTTTTGTTTGGGATGTGCTATATATCTCTCGATCCTACTAAATAAAAAGGTTAATGCCTACCATTTTTGGGTGATTCTATACTAATTGTGCTAGAGGCCACATCAGGACCTATTGAAGGCAGGTCTCAAGGGTCATTATCTCTCCTTCAACATGAATAAGGAAGGGTATTGCAATTTATTGTCCCTTCCCTCATCTTGGTGAAGGCAGGTCATGACAATATGGTATCAAAAGGAGGATTGAGAGATATAAATGAGACCTTGGTTAGGAAAAATGAGGATTGAAAGGGAGGGTAGGGAAACAATGATAGGCAATCTTGGTGCATGAAATATACCGGTGAAGAACAGCTATGAAACATGATTTTTGGGCCACTCGTGGTCCGATGCAAGGACTCTGGGCCTACTGAACGACAATGTGAGGATAAAATGATAATAAGGTAGAGACCCGAGGAACGATACATGCATCATAATGGCTTGTGTTCTTTTGTGTTATTGGAATTTTGGGGATTTAAAATGAATAATAATTCTATAAAAAAATTTAAATCAATCTTCAACAATACTCGGGCTTAGGAATTCCTTGTTTACCCTATAGTTATAGCACATGGAAGATGACCATGAGTAGTACGGGCGATCATGTCCCAGGAGGTTGATTTGGTTGATCGGCAGTGGGCTACCTGAGATGAGGAGGACAATCAGTGGCAGAGGACGCTTCGTTACTTTCAGTGACAGACCCTCGGGATGTACGAGGGTAGCATCTCATATGTGGAGACATTGAGTTGGCTCAAGGACCAGGTGATATATTTCAACATGACTCAGGATGTGATAGAGTACTGGGTTCCTCTGGTTGTATTCCAGATGCGGGGAGCAGTGCGTCAGTGGTGAACGATCTACCTTTGTAATAAGAGGTAGGAGGATGTCTCATTGACTAACTTCAATAGGGTGTCCAAGGAAGAATTATTGTATAGACCCAAAGCTTTATGTACAAAGAAATTACAATATTTTGTGGAATAATTAATATATGAAAAAAACAGACGCCCAAAGACCGTATTAGTTTAGTGCCTTTGGAAACTCGTATCATAATTTTCTAATCATGGTGATAGATCATTAAGATCTCCCATAATGATCTTAACCATTGTTTTTCTTAAATAAAATCATTATTTATATCAAGGGGAACAGAAAACATACAAAAGGGTGAGCCCAAATTCTCAGTAAGGGTAAACAAAAGAAATATCAATCATATCATATTCATAAGAACAAAACATTTTTAAAATCATAACCTGCAAAATAAATCATAATATTGTAACATGGGATAAATCTTAGTAGTGAAAATGCAATCCCAATAATCATAAAAGAAAACATGAAACTTTTTGGCACAAACTCATAATCATAGAAATTCATTTCTCATAAGTCAAGACTCATTCCCAAGACTATCGTAATGGACAAAGACCATTTCTGAAACAAGTTCACTCCTCGTTCCAGTCCTGTATCACTAATCTAGGTTAACTTATTATTAAAACCATGACTATCTCAGGACATAAAAATCATTATCCAATGAATTATAGTGAGATATAGCTCCCACACATCTCATAATGAAACCATTATTATGTGTGCTGCGAAATAATAAATCATATATCATAGCATAACCCATGTCATAAAAATGGGATTCTTAAACATCATGCTATCATAACATAATCCATATAAGATAAAAGGACTTCATAAAAATTCAATTACATCATAACATAATCAAATAAATGTAATAATTGGGATATAAATATAACCCTATATTATCTTAGAGGGAAAATAATTTTGATAAAACATATGAACTTTATTCTTGAGGAAAATATCCTTTCTAATTCAAAAACATTTTTCCTTTATTAACATGTCATAAAATATTAAATTAAAAGAAGTTAATTAAAAATAAACATGAAAACATGAAAAGGAGGATTCATGTAAATAATGTTCTATGAAATCATAAAAATACATTCATGCCGTATAAGTTAAAAAAACATTCTCCCTGTACTTTTTTTCCAGAAAAGTCAAAAAGTACAACGTATGGTAAACCAAATAAACCTTCCTTCTATAAGACAAAGTAAAAGTAAAATATTGGTAAATAAGAAATAAAACATAAATGGAAGAGTAATAAACACTTTATAAAAAACATTTTACCGACATGGATGAATAATATACTGCAGTAAATACTTACGTATAAGAAATATCAGATAAATATGAGATTGGAAAATTATCCCTTACCATAGGTTCGATATGCTTCGTACGTATACAAACCTCTTGTATAATGAATTAAATAATGTCATTGAATTATTATAGAATCATATTCACTATTATTATATCATATATGGTCATATTCTTTTCTTATTATTTGTAATATTTTATTACTACTTGTTATTCAGGTGTTCATTGGTTTATGTTCTTATGCATGACTTGTCGAATAAATTAGTATTCTAATTTTTAGGGTACTAATAACTTATTTACAGAATGGTGTTAGTTTAAAATATATTATATTTATTCATTAAATTCATTTATATAATCATTGTTCAATGAATATCATGTAGAACGAGTTGCATCACATCGTCGAGATGGTAGGTCGTACGTACGCACGAGCGATGATATCATTCCCATAATTATTTAATGGTATTGGAGTGGGTGATGGAATGTCTAAGAATTACTATCATGTTATAATAATTATATATATTTATTATTTACACCACTATACCAATCCATGTAAGGTGGTGGTGGAAAATAGATTACACCACAACGTGGAGACGGTATTCCGTACGTACGCACGTGCGATGATTTCATTTTCTGTTGGATGGATAGAATGTGAAATAGGGTTTTTTCATATTTATAATAACATATCATTATATTACTGATATAGATGTATATAATTTATGATTAAACAAATAAATAAAAAAATTAGAAGAAGAAATAAATTGGAAAGGAACGGTAAAGGATATTACCTCTTCTTTGATGCTCCTCTTCATAAACACTTCTTTGGGTACTAATGTTGGTCGTAAAAGAATACCAGGAACTATAGTATGATACTAGTGAAGTGTAGAATAGAAATCAGAAGGGGTTTCTCGATCTTGAAGGCAAAATGTGGTGTGATGATGAGAGGGTGGAGGTTCCCTTTTACAAGGGGGGAGAGGGCACCTTTGGAAACATAAGAAATATTAATTTATAATAAATTCAAACCCCACACAAAAACCTCCAAAAATGACTCAAATGGAATATGAGATGATATAAGGTTGTAATATAATCAATCAATAAAATTTAGACATGTTGGGAATTTATTTTAAACCTTATGAAATTGATTTATCCTTATTTAATCTATTTAATTTTATTTGTGGTAATACAATTCTAAATTTTAAATTGTTATAAATAATTTCTTATGTGTTGTCAATTGTCCATATTTGGATACTTTATGACATTTTAGACCATATAAATGTCAATTTATAATTTATATATATATTTTTGATTTTTAAACAATTTTACAATATATTATTTTTATAATATAACAATAGTGTCAATTTTAACACTATTCATTTATTTGAATTTAATTAAAATACCCACAGAGGGTATATTCAAAACATAATATTTAATATATTCCTAAAAAGTAATATTCATCTAGAAAATTATTGGATAATATTAAATAGTTCATATAATATTTATTTTAATATTTTTAATACCATTTATTTGATATTTAAATCAATTAAATAATTCCAACATCACTATTGTGTCATTATTAATGATAATTATTTAGTCCATAAAATTTCTAAATAAATTACAATTATGTAGATCAATTTATTATCTTTCTGGAGACTACTCATTTTTGAGGTTTTATGAAGATCATCATTAAATTAAAATTATTACACTTATAAGATATAAGAGAGTCACATGTTGTCACTTTCTTTGGTTTTAATTATAATTATATCATTTTCATTGCCATTAGTCCAGGAAACGAATCTATTCCGACCTTTAGTTGATATGGGTCGACTTTTATTAAATCAATAGAATTTTTGTAGGTGTTAGGGTAATTTTATAATCTTATATTTCCCCTTAATAACCCAATTTACCTTTAACTGTAGTAACTAAAAATTACAGTAGTTTCTATTAATAATATCACAAAAATAAAAGTAACCTGTTAACATAATTTGGTCCCACTGAATCCAAATATGGAATCCATTTTTTAAAATTCAAAACACAAAATTTGTTGTAATTACTTTATAATTAATCCCTTTGTTAAGAAAATGAGTTTTAAAAGTTAAAACATTGCAAAAGATTGAAATGATTTTACCTATGAATTAAATGTAAAATCAATGCTAATGGAATACATTATATTAAATGCTAAAATATATTATATTTATACTTTCATAATATTAAATATTATAATTTAACCATATATATTATTACGATGAAAATAGATGTTTTTAATTAAAATATAACGTGTTTTTATTATTCATTAAAATATGAAAGTTATCAGAATAATATGAAAAATTTATCCACTATTAATTTTTATATCCTGATCCCAAAGAAGAGTTTTATTTTGTCAAATTGATCTTATAAACATGTCAAAAACAAGATTTATTGTGGGTCTGCCATCAAAAGTCGGCGAAACTGCATTTTTTTTAAATATTTATTTTACCCAAAAATTCTATTTTAATCACATACCATGTTCTTGAAAATTTGTAAGATGAATAATAATGTTAAAAAATTTAAAATTTAGTTACTAATTTTAATAATGGATAGTTAATAATAATATTATAACAATATATCGTTGTTTAGTGACACCTGGTATTGCGTACTACACACGCTATCGAAAAAAGTCATGATTCGGTGTAAAGCAAGCCATGTTAGGGCTGCGTGTAGTGCAAGCTATCTTTGGTGTTGCGTATAACATAATCAAAACTTATTTCATCTATACAGTATACAAAATATATACTTACTGTTGCGTAGAATAAAACTAACTTTAAATTTTCTGTTACATGAGCCAAAAATAGTGTTTCATATACTACAAACTAATACGGTGTCGTGTATAATACATGATAATCTTGTTGTAGTGTACAATTAAAAAGAATATATCTCATAAAATCTCGTGGTATTACATTCTACCCCCTTAAAATGAATTTCTCCCTCAAAATTCATCGGGGTTATAAATGGTTTATTTCTTGAGTATTTCTTTCATAGAAACCCACATCATAAAAAGGAATACTAAAACATAATTTAAAAATTGAACGTTAGAAAAAAAACGGAAACCCAAATTAACTCATCACTTGGGTTCCCACATAGGAGAACATAGGTGAAAATATGGATATGGAAGAGAAATCTAAACATCACATTCTGATGGATAGTGGTAGAGAACATGGCCAATAAAAATCCTACAGTCACAAGGCCATAAATTTTTAATGATCTAATGTACCATCTGATTCATCACATATGAGAGTATGAGGACAACATTTTTAGTTTTCAAGATCAATTTCCAATGGTTGAAGAATTTTTTTTGAATTAAAAGAAATAAATAATTGATTTTGGTACAATCTCACTGTTTTTGTGCCTTGACCAATTTTCACTTAATATCTTAAAGAAATGAAGTTGAATTTTTCATTCATTACGTGTTAAGAGATCATGAAATAGAATGATAGATCATTCTATCTGTCTCTATCACAAAAATTTTAGGAAAAGATATTAAACATACATACGCCCATGTATGGTGTGGTTAATATTATGTGGTTCCTTAAATGGACATATACTTCATCTATCATTCTGCTTAATAAAATAAAACTAGTTTCTACTAACTAGGGACTTCCAGTAGGCCAGTGGTAGGCAATAAAGGCTTGTCACCCTTCAGTTGTCTGTTAGATTCCTACAATATTATCCGACGCGACAGGTTGTCGCTCTTCATATAGGTTTTCCTTTTTCTTAAACAATACTATTATAACATTCAAGAAAAAAAAATTCAATCATTAAACAATATTATCTAATGTCCAACATAATCCATTCCAACATTTAGGCTTATCCAAAATTCATATGTCTAATCTCATAGTATAAATAAAATGATTACATGAAAGGTCTCATAACAAGCACATGAATACCATCATTTATCACCCATATCATAAGATATATCTTGTTGATCTCTTTCCAAACACGTGAATACCATAATCTTGTATTCTCTTGCAACATGTTTTACCACTGATCCTTATTGAAAACATAAATGATGTCAAAAGTTTAATCTTTCCACATACCAGAATCCAAAACATTCGATATACTCAAACCATGATATCACTTTGTCCTTATATAAATCACGATCTCATGAATATTATGATACACATTATTTTTTCCTTATCCCTTCATTATGCATATTTCATCTGCTTTCCAAAAAATTTAAATCACTTCTCATGGTTACCAGTACCATAAAATTATTGAAAATCACAATAGACCAATACATAAATATTACAATATTCCACGATACTACAACATTATTTTGGAATCCCATTACATAAACACTTTATTTTTCCACCACATTGTTGGAATATTCAATATCACCAACAGTGATCACATGTGACTTCCCTTTGTCCTTTCCCTTGATAGGTTGTTGATATCGATCATCATTAACCCTTGGATTAGGGAATTGATTAGAATAATTCCTCATTTACTTGTACTTGTATCATTGAAGTGTTTGTGGTGAGTTCTCTGTAGTTTTTTCTTTATTAACATCATTAGATACCCTTTTTCAATTACTTTGACACTCACATGCTCGATGACCTTCTTTTCCACACATAAAACATTTTATATTCCCTTTAAGACAATATCCACCATGCTTCTTTCCACAAATTGAACATAAAGAATCATTTGTCTTTTTTTCACCATTGTTTTGAGATTTTTCCATAAAATCCATCTTTATTTTCTTGTCAAAACCATGATATGGATATGTAACACCAACTTAATTTTCAGCTTTGATAGCACAACGCACAATTTCTTCATAGCTACTGAAATATCTTATTTGTAATGTCTTTTAGAGACATGGGTTTAAGTTAATAAATAATCGATCAACTTTTCTTTCTGGTTGGATGATAAATCCAGATTCATACCTTGAAAGCCATGTAAAATTCACCTCGTATATACCAAAAGATTCATCAGCCTTTTTCATAGGCTAAAGAAACTCATTTTCCATACGTGTTCAATTAATAAAAGGAATGTAAATATTGAAAAACATGATCTTGAACTCGTCCCATTCCATTGATTAAATTTTATCATGGGGCCTTGTATAATTCAATAGAGTCTACCTCTAGTCTGATTCACCATCTAAACGGTAAACAACCAGAATGACTTTTTCATGTTTCAAACACCGACGTATATATAATATCTTCTTATTGGTACTGATCCATTATTCAGCAACAAGTGGATCAGAAGACCCACTGAAAGAAGGTGGATGTTGCCTCATAAAGGACTCAATAGAATATTGTTCCCTTCTCTACTCATTCGAAAGTCCAGAACGATTCATAGCTTGTATAAATAAAGAAATTTTATTTTGTACTCCATTTCCTATAACATTGGGTTTTTAGGAGGAAATTCATTGCATTGCCCATTACATTGATCAACACGATTCCTTCGGGTTCCATCCATCGTCTAAAACCCAAAAAGAATAGTGTAAGAGGAAAAAATCATGCTAGGAAAACAAAATAATAAATGTGGAGTACATTAACTATCTAAAATATTAGGTTTAATTATATGATAATTACCGTAATCCTGGGAAAATAACCTGTACTTATACTTAACCTAGGGACATCCCTAGACATACCATAGAAATATTTCTAGGGATATCCGTAATGTTTTCGCATCCTAGTTTCCAAATGTTAACAAAACCTTCGCTCTGATACCAACTGTAGAGACCCAAAGAATGATGTACATTGAAATTAATTTACTTTTGAAGAATACTTAATACTGAAAAAAATAGATTCCCAAAGACCGTACTAGTTTAGTGTCATTGGATACTCGGAACATAATCTTCTAATCATGGTGAATGATTTTTAACATCTTCCATAAATAACATCACCTTTGGTTTTCTTACATAAAATCATTATTTATATCCTGGGGGAAATAAAACATACAAAAGGGTGATCTCAAATTCTCAGTACGGGTAAACAACGGAAATATAAATCATGTCATATTAATAAGAACATAACATTTTGAAAATCGTAACCTGCAAAAGAAATCGTAATATCATAACATGGGATAAATATTAGTAGTGAAAATTAAAACCCAATAATCCTAACATAAAACTTGAAACGTTGTTGTATACATACATAATCATAGAAAATAATTTCTTAATAGTCAAGACTCCTTTCCATGACTATCTTAGGGGAAAAAGTCCATTTCTGAAACAAGTTCACTCCATGTTCCAGTCATGTATCACTGAACCAGATTAACTTGACGTTCCAGCCATGTCTATCTCATGAGATATAAATATATACCCAATGCATTGGAGGGAGATATAGGTCCCACTGATCTCATAATGAAACAATTATTATGTGTTCCACCAAATCATAAATTATATATCATAGCATAACCCATGTAATAAATATGGGATTCCAAAACATCATTCCATCATAACATAATCCATATAAGATAAAAGGACTTCATAAAAAGATAATTCCATCATAACATAATAATATAAATGTAAAAATATGGATAGAAACTGAACCCTGTACTATCTTATATGGAAAATAATTTTGATAAAACCCTTGAACTCCATTCTTGAGGAAAATAAACTTTCTACTTAAAAAACATTTTTCCTTTCTTAACATGTCATAAAATTTTAAACTAAAAGAATTTAATTAAAAATAACATTGAAAAATTTTAAATGAGGCTTCATGGAAATAATGTTCTTTGAAATCATAAATTTCCATTCATGCCGTATAAGTTAAAAATACATTCTTCTCGTACATTTTACCGGAAATGGAAAAAAGTTCAACCTATGATAAACCAAAGAAAGATTACTTCCATAACACAATGTAAAAGAAAAATAGGGGTAAACATAAAAGAAAACATACATGGAAGAATATTAAACACTTTATCAAAAACATCTTATGTACATGGATGGAAAATATACACAAGTAAATACTTGCTTATATTCAATCTCGGATAAAAATGAGATTGAAAAATTATCCCTTAACTTAGATCCGATATGCTTCATACTTATCGGAAACTCCAAAATAATGATTAATATAATGTCATTTACTTATTAGAGAATCATATTAATTGTTATGATATCATATATGGTAATATTATTATCTTCTTATTAGTAATATTTCAGTACTACTAGTTATTCAGGTGTTCATTTCTTTATGTTCTTATGCATGACTTGTCGAATAAATTTGTATTCCTATTTTTAGGATATAAATACCTTATTTATGGAATGGTATTAGTGTAATATATATCATATTTATTCATTCAATTCATTTATATAATCATTATTCAATGAAGATCAGGTAGAATGAGTCACATCACATCATGGAGACGGTAGGCCGTACGTACGCACGAGCGATGATATCGTTCCCATAATTATTGACTGGAATTGGTGTGGATGATGGAATGTCTCATAATTAGTATCATGTTATAATAATCATATATAGTTATTATTTACACCATTATTCCCATCCATGTAAGGTGGTGGTTGAAAACATATTACACCGCGACGTGGAGACGATATTCTGTACGTACACAAGAGCGGTGATTTCATTTTCTGTAGGATTGATAGAAGGTGAAATAGGGTTTTTTCATATTTATAATAAAATATCAGTATATGGGTGATACTGATGTTATTAATTTATGATGAAACAAATAAATAAGAAGTAGTAGAATAAGAAATAAATTGGAAAGGAACGGTAAAGGATATTACATCTTCTTTGACGCACCTCTTCTTAACCTACACATAGGGTACTAAAGTAGGACTTTGAAGAAGACCAGGACCTCTATACTGATACTAGGGAAGTGGAAAATATAAATTTTTAGTGTTTGGACAAGCGTGAGGGCTCATTGTGGTGTGTGGAGGAGAGGGAGGAGGTTCCCTTTTATAAGGGTGTAGAGGGGCACCTTTGGAAACATAAGAAATATTAACGTATAATAAATTCAAAACCCACATAAAAACATCCAAAAATGACTCATATAGAATATGAGATGAGATATGGTTGAAATTTAATCATCCAATTAAATTTAGACATGTTGGGAATTTATATTAAACCATATAAAATTGATATATCGTTATTTAATCTTTTTAATTTTATTTGTGGTAATACAATTCTAAATTCTAAATTTTTACAAATAATAACATTTGTGTTTTGAATTGTCCATAATTGTATACTTTATGACATTTTCGACCATATAAATTTCAGTTTATAATTTTTATATTATTTTTTATTTTTAAACAATTTTATAATATGTTGTTTTTATAAAATAACAATAGTGTCAATTTTGAGACTATTCATTTATTTGAATTTAAATAAAATCCACATAGAGTATATAATCGAAAAAAATATTTAATAGATTACTAACATGTAATATTCCTCTATAAATTTCTTGGATCACATTAAATATTTCATATAATATATATTCTAATATATTTAAAACAATTTATTTGATATTTCAATCAATTAAATAATTCCAACATCACTATTGTGTCATCATTAATGATAATTTTTTTGTCCATAAAAATATGAAATAAATTATAATGATTTATATAATTTTATTAGATTTCTGGAGACTATTCATGTTCTATGTTTTATGATGTTTATCATTAAATTAAAATTATTACAATTATAAGATATAAGAGAGTGACATCTTTTCACTTTCTTTGGTTTTAATTATAATTATATCATTTTGATGTTCAATAGTCCACAAAATGAATTTATTCTGACCCTTAGGTTATCTGGATAGACATTTAGTCACCCAATAATTTATTGGCAGGTGTGATGGTAATTTTATACTCGTATTTTTACCCTTAATTACCTAATTTATATTTAATTGCAGTAACCATAAATTACCGTAGTTACTATTCATAATATCAAAAAAATAAAAGTAACCTATTAATATAATTTGGACCCACTGAATCCAGATATGGAATCCATTTTTAAAAATTGAAAACACAGAAGTTGTAGTAATTAATTTAAATTTAATCCCGTTGTTTAGAAAACGAGTTTTAAGATTTAAAACATTGCAAAAGATTGATATGATTTTACCTATGAATTCAATGTAAAATCAATGCTAATTACATACATTATATTAAATGGTAAAGATATATTATATTTATACTTTAATATTATCAAATATTATAAATTAACTATATAAATTGTTACGATGAAAAAAGTTGTGTTTAATTAAAATATAACGTGTTTTTACTATTCATTAAAATATTAAAGTTGTCAGAATAATATGAAAAATTTATCCAAAGTAAATTTTTAAATCCTGATCCCAAAAAAAATACATTTTTTCAAATTTAACATATAAACATGTCAAAAACTATATTTAATGTGGGTGGCCCATTAAAAGGCGTCAAAACTGCATTTTTTTAAAATTACTTATTTTAGAAGAAAATTTCATTTTGTTCACATACTATCTTCTAGAAAATGTGTAAGATGAATAATAATGTTATAAAATTAAAAAATTAGTTACTACTATTCATAACGGCTAGTTCATAATAATATTATAACTATATATCGTTGTTTACTGAAACCCGGTATTGCGTACTACAGACGCTATTGAGGAAGGTCACGATTGTGTGTAATGCAATCAAAGTCTGGGATGCGTGTAGTGAAAACTCTCTATGGTGTTGCGGGTAACATAATAAAAACATATTTCATTTATAAATTAAACGAAATATATACTTAATGATGTGTAGAATAAAATGTACTTGAAATTTTGTGTAACACGATCCAAGAATAGTGTTTCCTATAATGCAAACTAATATGGTGTTGCGTATAGTACAAGCTAATCATGGTGTAGTGTACAATTAAAAATAATATATCTCATAAAATCTCGGGGTGATACAATTCTTCTATTCCATGATGAGGGATGAGAATAGGCAGGAGCTAATCTCCCTTCAGCAGTGTACTATGTGAATGAAAGAGTTGGAGATCATGTTCAAGAACTCCTCTTTATCTAGACCTCTTTCTCGATGAGGAATCTCAGGCGAAACATTTATTGGAGGCACTTCGACTTTCTATTAACTATGTTGTTTCCCCCTTCACTCTAATGATGAACATGGAATTCCATAAGAAGGCTATAGTGGTGGAGAGGATGCACATGCTGGGAGGTATGCCATGAGAGGGGATCTAGTTGGGCTCATCAAAGTGATCGTCCGTTAGTAGCCGACCTCAAACATCATGGCCTTCTATGTTTCGTCCAGTTGGGATCAGGCTCCAATAGTTCCAGTTTGGATCTCCCGGTCCTCTCCCTTTCCTTTCGGGATAAGGACCGAGATGAATCATCTATGGAAGTCGTGGGAATCATAAGATTCAGTTGCAGGGCTGAATATATAACAGTGGTGGTGGCCAAGTCCATCATCCACCTGAGCAACTGTTGTTTCCATCCAGGCCCTTTAAGTAGTAGCAATAACTAGGACATCAAGCTCCTACTATTCCAAGAGCAGACATTGTGGGAGGAGGATGACCTCTATGTGGTCCTCAGGAAACTCAACTATGGCGTGGTCATGGAGGCGTTCGACAACCTAGGGGAAGAGGAGATGGGTGTGGCCAGTGACACACCAATGAAGCTACTTTTCCAGCAGGTCCAACAGTAGTTCGAGGTAAAGTCTGTCTATTCCGCACTCTTGTATAATCGTTGTTTGATTCATGAGATTTTCACCACTTTTTTAACTCAGTATAGACCATGCATTGTGTCTAGAAGAATAGAGACATCCAGTACCCCATGTTTTGATCATGCCAGTCAGAGATCAGACTAGCTTGTCTCGGGATTGCCAAGATTGTATACTGATGTTGGGACCACATCAGTCTAGTGGGGTCCTTTATTTGTTGTATATGCATCCGTATGATATCATTCTAGGGATCAACTGGTTGTTCCCTGTATGAGCTATTATTGACTTCTTTCGAATAACGATCGTGTATTGAGATGTGGGCGTACAATACGTGAAATTCGTCAGAGCGCGTGATTTCTAGAAGGGTAGCCTAAGATTGAAGATCCTTATTTTGATGGAACCATATCAGATGGAACCTTTTGATATGTGAGTTATACATATTCAAATCGATGAACTACTAAAGAAGGTTTTTTTCGACAAAGTACCTCAACATTTGGCGCTCCAGTCTTATTCACGAAGAAGGCATACAATCGTCTCAAGCTGTGCATAGACTACCATAGATTGAATAAGGTTATGGTCTAGAACTATTACCCTTTCCCGAGGATAGATGACCTCTTTGAACAACTTAAGGGGGGAATGGTGGTTCTCCATTATAGAACTACAGTTAGGATATCACCAATTGATGGTGAAGGAGGGTGATATCTAGAAGAATGCTTTCACTTGTGGATATGAGCACTTTGAGTTCATGGTCATGCCATTCGGCATTACAAATTCCCCATCTGTGTTCATCGTGCTCATTAACTCTGTCTTCTGGAAAAATCTTGATCGGTTCGTAGTCTTTATATTGAAACCCTATTAATAATCTCTCGATCAAAGGTGGATCATAATGGGAATCAAAGGATGGATTTAGAGGTCCTCTAACAACACCATCTCTATATGAAATTGTCCTGGTGCATGTTTTGGTCATGATATGTGGACTTCCTTAGAGACTTGGTGTCCGAGTAGGGAATAATGTTTGATCCATAAATGTTTGAAGTGATTTTTTCTTGGAAAGAACACAAGAACGTGGTGGAGGTTTGTAGTTTCTTGTGTCTAGAGGTTTACTATGGAGATTTATGCCCAAATTATTTCGATTTTCACTACATTTGATAGCCATGAACATGAATGATTATGATTTTGTATAGAGTGATCAGTTCTAGGAAACCCCATTGTTGAGGTTTCCAGAAGAAGGGATGAAATTTGGGGTTTTCTGAGATGCTTTAGGCCAATTATTGTAGTGTTTGCTAATGAAATTATAGGTGTTGATCTATTATTTGTCAAGGAAGTTATGTCCCAATGAGCGTAACTATGCCACCCATGATTTAGATATCACAACGGTTGTGTGAACAATAATGTTGTTGCGACACAACCTTATCGGGGAGAACATTGTGGTATTCATGGATCAAAATATGTCGACGTAAATATTTTTCCATTGGGACCTGAACTTGCAGTAGCAAAGGTGGATGTAGATTCTTCAATACAGCAACTTTGAAATTTCTTACACTGCTGGTAAGGGTAATTCTGTGGATGATGCCTTGAGCAGGAAGTCAATGAAGGATTTGTTTTCAGTGTCAAAAGATGATTGGGAGGCGATGGAGGAGATGGCTACCCTACATATGGATGAAATGGTTGGGTATGGATGAGTCTATCTATTATGAAGGAATGTTCAGTTCTATTTATTGCAACATGTGGAGGAGTCTCAGTGGGTGCTCTTCGAGGCTGAAGTGATGTGCGATCTTGTTAGCCAGGGAAATGCTCGTGAAGGACGGTTTGAAGACGGGAGGAATTATATGATGTTTCATGGGAATTTTATCATCCCAGTGTAAATGTGCAAGATATTTCATGGTGACTTCTACAACTCACTCCTGAAAGTTCACCCAAGAGTTTCTGAGATTTACCAAGGCTTGAGGGGTCATTTTTTCTGGCCTAAGGTGAAGCAGGCTTTGGTAGAGTTTTTGGAGAAGTGCCTCATGTGTATGAAGGTGAAGGTTGAACACTGTTTCCCAAGAGGTCTGTTACACCCTTTAGATATCCTCGAATGGTAGAGGGATGACATCTCGATGGATTTTCCATGGGACTACCTATTGTTCAAGGGAGTTGTGAGGAAATATAGGTAGTGGTAGAATGGCTGATGAAATCAGATCACATCCTGAAAATCAAGGGGTCAGATATGGTGGATTCCCATGAACTATGGTACGTTGGTGAGGTGGTGTAGTTGCATAATGTTCCATGGCCCATAGGCTCCAATCAGGATTCCTGGTTTACCATACCATTCTGGAAAGGATTACAACATGCTTTTGGCACACATCTATGCCTCAACAGTATATTCCACTGCTAGACATATGTGCAGATAGAGCACAACATCCGAATGATGGAGTAAATGTTACGAGCTAGTATTTTGGACTTTGGGGATCATGGGTGTGAAACTTGATTTTGGAAGAGTATTCCAAAAAAAATAGTTATCACTCTTCCAATGGTGTGGATCCATTTGAAGCTTTGTACTAGAGGCCGTGTATCTCAACTGTTTGCTGGAAAGAGGTTGGGGATGTAGGTTTTCTTAGCATGGAGGTGGTTCATAGCATGATGGGGGATGTTTAGCCTATACGGGAGAGGATGAAGGTTGCTCAAGACCAGCAGAAGGTGTTTGTGGATAATAGGAGAAGACCATTGGAGTTCATGGATTGGGGACACGTGTTCTTGGGGTTCTCACCTCAACGTGGGTAACAGAGTTTTTGCATGTGTAGTAATCTTACTCCCAGTTTTTTGGGACTGTTTGAAGTGTTTCAGCAGGTCGGTGAAGTGTATTATCAGCTATCACTACCACTGCCACTACTGAGAGTGCCTGATGTCTTCCATGTTTCTCAAATCTGTTGGTATCTTCATGATTATTCACACATCCTCGACTAGGGAAAGATGGATATAGAGGATAATGCAATTTTCATAGAGCTACTAGTGAGGATCAAAGGTCGTGAGGATAAGGTGATTCTTCGACAAACCATTCCATTGGTTCATGTGTTATGGAGGCTTGGTGGCCTCAAGGAGATTACCTGGGAAATGGAGGCCATGATGTGCTCCTAGTACACAAATCTATTTTTAGTTTTTTCTTGTTTTTTTGTACTTGTTTTTGAATTATACCATACACATGGTAACTATGAAATTATTTGTTTTCCTTATTCTCTAAATGTGTTTGAATAGTCCTGACTATGGGGAATAAAGGACCTAATCCCTAATCAAGTCGCATTTGTGTGGATGTGATTAAACCCAAGTGGGCGAGTCAGTTCCACCCAAAGGGGATAGTATTGTGACATGGAGGAATGGAATTCATAATCCATGTATCTTAACAGTGACACCTTTATATGGTTTTTTGGTTACATTAGGGTGAGGTGTTCCTAGATGTTTTAGAGGTAGATGTCGATGAGGTTTACTCTGGAGAGGTATCTTTTGAGGTGGTTTATTAGACCAATCTCTTCTCTCATGGTATAGTTTTAATTCTTGATGGTGAGAATAAATTGTGAGGTATCTGATGCAATGTCTTGGGCAATGAATCATTAAGGTGTTTTCCAAAAACATGGCTCCACAAGAAACTGTGGCAGTAGTCATGGTCTCCACCAAAATGGTGGCTCCGGTCACGGTGTCACACTGAAACGATGGCATCAGATATGGAATGACACCAAAATTGTGGCACCAAATAAGGTGGCACCATAATGGTCTCACCTTCACGGTCACACACCAAAGTTGTGGCACCGATGACGGTGGCACCAGGACGGTGGCAATGTAATTAATGAAAACTAAATAGGTGGAACCACTTAAGGTGGCACCGTGAGGGTGGCACTGTGATGGTGGCACTGTGTGGGTGGCACCTAGGCAATGACACCATGACCATGGCACCGCTAATGGTGTACCACCTTGGTTTATTTTTCCAGTCCCTCTCCCACAACATATCATTTTACGCAAGAGTGTTTTAAATACCCATTTCAAAGCCATAAAAAGCACTTAAATGATTTCAAAATTCCCCCAAGAACTGGATGACCATTAATATACCAAAACATATGGATTTTTCTATAGATTCACACCCTTTTCTAAACAGTCTACTTCCACCCATGTGACATGTTTTCCTCTCTTTAAAGGAAACCCATTAAATCATAGCCATTATCTCCACCTCTCTAATTAGAATTATCAAATAATAATTAATTCCATCATGTGTAACAATCAAACCATGTGGGGATACCGCAATCCACAATAAAATCAATTCAATATTCTTTGATATACCATAACTCCAGGATCTAAAGTATTTATCTAATAGAATTCTTCTTCTTCTTCGAGGCTGGACACCATCCTTCTTCTCCTTGGTGTGTTTGGAGCCCCACCCCCCATCCCGAGGCAAGTGGTGTGCCTGTTCTGTAGCATTTCATTTAACTATTTGAGTCCCCAATGTTCCACCATTTCATATGACACATCCCCAGTTCTTGGCACATTGAGAGAAAAATTGATCATTGATCATCCAAGTGGGGTTCTTCCTTTATCTTCATTTACTGTGTATCATGCGGGGTAGGTATGCTAATGTTTCAATAGGGATGGATGAATCCAAACCATAATGATGAAAATAAATAAACTATTAATGAATAAAGTGGTGAGTGTTATGTTTTTATGTATCCTTTTATCCTTAATTATATGTTTTGGATTTTTATGGGGTTATGTACACTAAAAACCATGGTCGTCGGTGGTCATTCCTAGAGCATGAATGCTATTCTATTTTTCAAGTTAATTCTATTATTTAATGGTTGGAAAATAGAAACTAGTTAATCATGTAAATTTGGTTGATTTAATGGATTCCCAATGAATAATAATCCTTGTTTGGTCACCCTGGTTATCCAAACGAAAGAAGGGAAATTAATGGAAGATTTCTTTGAATCTGCAATCTCTGTTTATATGTCATGGTAACATGTGTGGTTGATTTTATTGTTGCTTGTGGGTGACATGGGTGGTGATGGATCCCCTATTGTGGTGAAATTGATGGTTTATGGATATAAAGTCATGCAGTTCCCAATGGTGGGGCTTGGATTTGTTCTAGTACATTAAGTGATCTCATAGATCCATTTTTTTGTTGTGGTATTACAAGAGATCCGGGTGTGAATACTTAATCTTCCGCATGGTTTTTTTTCCTTCCATGGATTGCGGTTAGGCATGTTAGTTGTTTGATAGTGAACATTTACTTAAATGGAAACATGTGAATATAATATAAAATATTGGTACAATTGGGAATATCCTTCCAGGAATGAGTTATGACTTGATTGTAACTATTGTTCGTTTTATGAATGATTAGTAATGAGGGAGTTTGTGTATGGGATAGTTTTAGAACCCCTATGTTGGGATGAGTGATGGTTTACCTATATCTATAATTTAGTTCTTATTTTTCTTATTCGTGCCCCACACACATTGTGCACTTCGTTCTGAACACCCCCATTTAATGGGTGAGGGTGTTTTTTCCCAACACTCTAATGAGTGGTAGGTTATTAGCACCATTTATGTTCCCATTCCTGAGTACAGCAAGACTCTTCGGGAAGGCTTTGATGGAATGCGGTCTATTGAAGCCCTAAATCCTTTAGGAAGGGCACATGGTCGTGGTTGGCCAAGGAGTGTGTAGGTAGGTTGTTTCCCAAGTTTCTTCTAGATGATAACCATGTTTATTCGGGTGTGGAAGTGGTGATTAGGCCTAGGTGTCATCAGGAATGGCGGTAGCTATTCTGGTCCAGGTGTGTGTGGGCATGGTTACCATTGGTTGTTTTGGCCCATGTGTTTGTAGGTGGGATGTGTGGTTGTGGTAGCCCAGGTGTGTGTGGACGAGGTATGGCAGTGGGACTGCAGTCGGAATGGTGTGGAGAGTTTGACATGTAGTATGTCTTCAATAACCAGTGGGAATTTGGGGCGCAATACCCAAACATAGATGTTTTATTACCAATACATTACTTGACTTTCGTTATTTGGGGAGTGTGCCTTGGTGAGGTTTGGGTGGACAGATTATTTATAAAGTACATGGTAATATCCCTCTCTCACAAGGCATTAGAAGGCATCCCCACTTGTGCACGAGTGATTTTGGGTTTCCCTAATGAGTATACCTGTATACTCGCCCTATCTATATAAAACATCATTTGAGATTCCAATAGGACTCAAGTACCAAGTTGGATTGTACTAGTTTAGACGTTATGAATGTTGATGTTGTTGTTTTTCTTTTCATTGGTATTTAACTATTGATTTTTCTTGTATTGTATCACTTATTATTGAAACATGCATATGGGAAAGTTTTTTTTGGGCGTTACATTTAAATTTAGTTTTGGTATTGTGTGTGACATTATATCTAACTTTTAATCATACAAAATAAAAGGGTAATTCCTTCTATTTGGCGTTTGATTCAATACTCTTGGTGTTTGTCACCCCTTCCAGACCTATTGAAGGCAGGTCTCTAGGGTCATAATCTCTCATTCAACATGAAATGAAAGGGTCTGGAAATCTGATGTCCCTTCAATCATCTTGGTAAAGATTGGTCGTGACAATAAATATCTATAATGATTTAATTATACAAAAGAGCTGATTGATAGTGTTGATAAATGATTTTTATTTCACTAAAAATTATCACCAAGGGAATGTGAACATGAGAATGATTCTATATATCAAAAATTACATTATAGATTTTCAATGATGAGAATTAAAAGATATCCAATACTCATGGATTTATATAGGACATATCATGAAATATTGAGGAAAGGGTAGAGATTGTATATTTCTCAGATAAATGATCAACCATCCTTCCATGATAGGATTATGAAGTTATATCTATAATTTGTTGAATTATATAATATATTGAGTAATATTTCATATATAATGGCTCCTTATAATGTAATGATAGTATCCCATGAAAGTGTACATATTTCGCTGATAATTGTTTATTTAATGAAATATTAGAGAATCTCATAGTTTGTAATTCATTATTAGCCATCTATTTTTAAATATATAAATATATGTTTAATATAATTTCATGTTGGATAAAATGGAAAAGGAAATTGTATAATATATATCTTATTTGTGCTATATCGACTTATTCATAGTGAGAAACATAATTCTATGTTTATTTTAAATCCATTACCGATACCATAATTTCAATGAAAAAAATAGTTGGATTTTGACACTGCAATATCTAAAATATCTATTGTTCATAACTCTATTTGGGTAATAGTTTATCATATTTAAACATAATGTTTTTTTAAAAAAAATTACTAATGATTATCTTATTGAACTATTTTATATTTTATATATTAATGACATTATATGATTTCATATATTACCAATCCTAGTTAGTTCTAATCATTATCTAAGGATAAGTCAAATTTTATGTGGAATCCATCAGCATGAATTAGATAAATCGTGGAGGTCTATAAATATTTATCATCATATGATAGATGTTCACTATGAGAGGACCACTTATAATATCATTGAGATGATATAATTATTTCCAATATTTTTGAAATGTGGTTAGTATGAAAACCGATATTCAAAATATTTTTCAATAAATAATAGATTGAATAAAAATTATTGACTAATCCTTATAATGATCTCTTCATATAGTTGGTTTAAACTCCAACATGTTTTCTCGAAAATTGAGAGGAAATCAAGAATATAATCTACTAGATTAATTTTTGGGGAATGTTATATCAATTCAACATCTCATATGGGAAACACATCATTGAAATAAACTTTTTTAGATAATCATTAATGATATTTGTTGTTTTTATTTTTTAATAAGGAATTCCAACCACAATATACCTAAAATACATTGTTAAAATTTCATTTGAAGGGAGATATGTAAACTATACATAAGAACACATATGATATTCATGATTTTCCATTATTATAGCTTATTATTTGGTTCATCCACAATACCCCTATCATGATCAGGTTTTGTTTACTATCCATATCCATAGATGTATAAAAAAATATCACATGTATTAAGAATTAATGAAATACCCATAAATAGGGGAATATAAATTTGTATCTAATGTAAACATAAACTATACCAACTTCATTTAATTAGGAAGTGATCCATATATAGTGAATAAAAATAACATTTTTCTCTTGAACATAGTTTATGGAATCCTTTATATCATTTAATAACATAATGGAATAGAAATAAAACATAAAAATACCCATGAAAACAACCCTCCACCTTTATAGTAACACCAATTTAAAGACTTTTATAATAATAATAAGATTTATAATAAAAAATTGAGTGTTTACTGAACTAGAGTAAATAAAAATATAAGGATATTACATTTATATTTAATGAAACCTATAAATAACAAATTCATGTTATCATTATTATATTCCACACCACTAAAATACATCTAAATAGTAATAAAAATTAGAAAATCTTCTGAAATTTTCCCAATAAATATATTTAATATTTTGAAAATGTGTAATAATTTTATACAAGAGCAAAAAATCATTAGATAATAAAGAAATAGTCAAATTTACACATTATAAAGAATAATGAAATCACAAAATTATATAGTACATTTACAATATATAATTTTAAAATAATTCTCATATATGATAATTATAAGAAAAAAGGATATGAATGGAATCAATGGGGAATATATCAAAAACCATATTATAAACTTCTAAATTAAATCTCAATATTTGGAACACATTTCAATAAATAAAGGAAAAAACTGCACAATAAATAAATATCAATAAAATTGTTTGAAAACAGTCTGTATAGTGAGATACCATTATAAAAGAAAGCATGAAATAAATTAAATTTTTCATAATAGAGTGGAATCAATCAAATAAATTAATATGATATTAGACACTTTTTACTAGTATAATTTAAAATAAAAAACCCATAATATTTTTCATGAATCTGTGAATATCAAAACTAAAAATAATTAGTTATTCCCAAAAATTCCAAAAAAAACTAATTCCATAACACACAAAACAATAAATTCATATAATTTAAAAAATAATTACAAAATTAAACACAATAGAATAAAACAATTGGAAAAATAATGAGCTCACAATAAATAGAAATAATAGAACATTATAATGGGGAATCATTATTATTTCTAATTGTTTTGAAAATATTCATTCAATTAATTGAAAATATATAATGTCATTATATTAAAGGATAATGATATCATATTTTAATTCATAACACTAATATATTATCACTAATAGAATATTATAAAAAATTAAACCAATATTACTGTATAATTTTTATACGAACGCTATTATATAAACTAAATAATATAATTCATTATATCAATCAACTGAGGTAGTTAAAAAAATAAAAAATATTTTCATAAAAATTCCTTTTATTATGGACATGTATCATAACATTTTATAAAAAAAAATATAAATTAAGAACCACATTGAAAAATAAATTTCAATAAAGATATTTTATTTTAATAAAATTAATGATATAAAACCATTATGTGAAATAAAATTATACTCATTCAAAGATTTATATTTATTTTAATCTCATTTTTAAATCCCCTACATTTTTTTCAAATGTATCTCTATCAATCTATATATTTTATATTGTAAATTATATTTTCTATTTATTAAATAATGTTAAAAGAATACTAATATTTATCTAAAGATATATTTTCATAAATCAGACACCTATGTTTCTAAATATTTCATCAAATTTAATTTTATCATGAATCAAAAGATTTTTATTATCAAACCACTAATGTATTTATAAAAGAAAACTAGTTTCATGTTTCAATAATAGATAATTTTCATAAGTATAATACAACCCGTATATGATATTCAATATTCCAAATTTAAAAGTATATCCATGAAAACTAAAATATACAGAGAATTTTGATGATTTAGTTACGTTTTTTTACTAATGTTACCGATATATACCTTTCTCTTTACTGTTATATTATTAATGAAAAAAATAAATTTTGAACCAATATTAATATATATCATGCATAATTAAAAACATTAGGTTTAATATATACACATTTGTTAGCTATACAAATGATCACATGTTTCCCCATAAAATGATTTTTTTCAAAAGAAAAATAAATTTTATCTATAATGTAATTATATTGAAATTTAACATTTACGAAATTCTCTTATAATTATATTCCATAGTATTAAATATACACCACATATTTATTATTAAGCAATATAAAAAACTATAACTACATAATATTATATAATCCGGCATAAAAATTAATGAATCTCATCCCTCAAGAATGGATATAATTGGATTTGTGTTTCTAATTACTTCTTGAAATATTTTAAATTTCATCATAAAAAAGTCAAAAATATTGTTTTTTTTTCCCATATAATCATATGATTTATGCCAAATACATGGCACTAGTATAATAGAAATTCTATCTTGTGAATTAAACACACAAGGAAACAACACAAAAAAATCATGGTCACATGTACAACCCAAAATATAAATTAATTGAATTGAAAATATAATGAAAAATTAAAATATTATATCATTTATTATAAAATATAAAAAACATATAACATTTCCTTACCATGAAACATTAATCAAATTACTATGATAGAGGGACGATAAATTTTGTTAATAAATATAGATATGAAATGAACCCTTCCCTAACAAAATCACCACCACGCCATACATAAGAGACTATTATATGATGTATATAATTATATTACCCCCATAACATATACTCAAATAACAATTCATGTGGATATAGTTATTTTATTAAATGAAAAAATGTTTTAGAGACCCATTAACCCCATCATATATCAACCCCCAAACAAGGACTTATGAATAAGAAATTGTTTTTATTGTTAATGGACATTAGTGTTAGGAATGAAATTAAATGATGATGATTAAAACAATCATGGAATAAACATGTAAATGGAATGTTCTAATTGATGTAATGAGTAGATTTCCATGATTTCATTAAGAATGGATAACATTAAATAAATTTTTATAATAAAAATCATTCACATCATGATTCTAACAATTGATGGGTTCTAGATTTAAAAATGAAATAAAAATGTAACACTACACATCAACCATATAATTTTGAAATCACATAATGGATAGAATTACTTAACTAATTAAAATTCCATGTTATTTTTAATATAAATAAACCATGAATAAAATTTACTATCAGAACACACCATCCAAGAAATATTAAATCATTAAAAACCATGATGTATCAGAAACACTAATGTTAAATTTTCATGCACAATATTTTTATAGCCAATAAAACCATGTTATTAATACATTCATGATTAAAATTAAATTCAATATAAATTTTCTCCAACCAATACTTTGTCCCTTAATATAAAATTTATCCCTAATAGTTCTACAAATTATGGTTTTGAAAGTCATTGTGTTTCATCATATAATATATTTCATCATTGTACTAATATCTAATTCGATTTTTTGGCAGATGATTGGGATCATCTATACTATGATAATAAAGTAGATTACAACCGAAATCCACTAATATATGAGACCAAATTTTTGGGATTCTTGGAAAGACACATAAATTATTTTTGGTTATTTAACTAAAATCGTATATAACATATTTACCATTGTCTATCGAATTCAATTTAAGGAACATACAAACATGATTAATGATGATTTCTTAATACTGTATATGAAATTATTTACTAATTAGATTATAATGCATAGTATATATGAAGGCCCTTATTTAGGATCTTATGTGATCCAATAATTCAATTCCCTATCCAGCCTCCCTTGATGAAGAAATTTATTTTTCACAAATTGATATAGATTCTCTTAAAACACTGATTCATTAATAATTAATACAACTAAACACTATCTAATCTGTCAAATAAATTTTTAATATCACACTTTAATAACCCCATAATTCCAAATTTCACCATCTTTTGAAAAAAAAGATAAATATTGACAATTATTCTCCAAGCCTACATCTCATAATCAATGACTTCGGGACTGAAAACAATATAATATAATCCCACACGTTGATTTAATTCCCATTAACTTATTTTATATGTATGATATAAGATGATAATATTAAAATGATTGATGTTGTTAATATGTATATAATTTTTAAAAATAATTTTTTTATACTCATTCCAAATATTAGAAAATTAAATGAAATCACTAATGAAATTATTCAGTAGAATTTACCACGAAATCATGATTGCTATTAAAATACTCATAAAACATATAATCTCTTCCTTTATCACCGACCATGCCCGACTTAAATTAAAAAGTAATATATTTATACGGTGATAATTAAATGTATATTTAGTAGGGTCCTCTATGAAACATCGAATTATTTTTTTAAAATGAAAATAAAGTCAAATGTGTATTTAAATGAATCAGACACGTCATATTAATATATATACTATTCATTTTACTAACACTCTATTAAATTGACTAAATAAATTCTTACTATTAATATCGCATCATTTTAGAACACACACACACACATATATATATATTTGTGTGTGTGTGTGTATCTGTAAATCGTTACCCCCAGAAACATTTATAGTTGCATTATACTATTACACCACAATATCACATGTGTTGAATTATATTTTATTCTATAAATAATCATCCTGAAAAAATTTTGAACTAAAACAACTACAAAATATAATTTATATAATAAATATAATTTTTTTCCTGATTCCAAAAAATCGTGTTTATCATATACAATATATTAATTCATCATTACTAATACATTTAGAACTATAAAATACATCAAATAAAACATCCAAAATATAGGAATGAATAATAACGAAAGGCCATATAAACCAACTATAAACATTAATGTAAAATAATCCCTATAAATTAACTTATTGTTGGTTTCCCTTATGATATCTATGGGGTGCCTATTAAATAAGAAAATATACAAAAATATTATATCATATATACACAATAATTAACAAGACATCTTATCTATTCAAATGGGATACTAGACTTACCCACCAATTATCAAGATATAAAATAACAATAAATGCATCATGAAAATTATAAATAAATTCATTTAAACTTATTTATTGTTATTCAATTTCAATGAATAATATTTTAATCATATTTCATAAGTGTTTAATACTGGATTAATTATTTTGTTAAATTCTACTGTATATCAGTATTATATATGAGAATCATGAACTAACCACATTCATTCATTAATTTATTATCATTATAAAATCATTTCTGTACTCAGAGACTAGGTCTAATATGATTCATTATATATTCACTCATATTGGATTGTATCAATATATGTATTTTAGTTTGAAACATGTCATATAAATAAAAATTAGGAATCTAACCATCAAGGGAGAAAGAATCTAGAAATATTCTGTAATATGAAATCCATTCTCTGAACTCGATCTTAAAACATGTTATCCCAAACCAATGTGCATAAAATCAAATTTTTATTTCCATGAATATATATATAAATATATCACATCATTCCAACATAATAATAATAAAAGGCACCATATTCAATCATCATCATCAAATATAAATCCTTAGACCACCCCCATAATCAAAACCACTGTATCCATGATCATCAAAACACATTACTCATCATCACACCATCCATATAATTGTTTCACTCACTTAAATCATTTATATACATAATGTATAATTATTACATTTCATATATTTTTTTAAAAAATATGTTCCAATGTCTAGTCTGACTGTAGACTCGTGGAATCCAAAAAAATTATTATGGTTTGGGCTGGCCCATAACCCATCAATTAGTTTATTAGAATCCAAAATTAAAATATATTATTGAATTATCTTATATATTACACATATGTTTTTCCATTTAAGATCCCAATATCAGTAGATAGATTTAGATATAATTACTAGGAAATGCATCAAATATTTTTCTCATGCATATAATATAACAAGATGGAATGTGAAGAGTCCTCCTAGTTTAATCTAGTTTGATTAATAATTAAATTCGTATTTACATTGTTTGTTTATGAAATTCACTGAACCGTTAAAAAAATTAACAAAATAGGCCTGTAAAATATTATTGATCAAATTAATAGCTTGATAAATCATTAGACAAATTCAATAAAAAATACCCACCCATTTAATTCCTTAAATATGAAATTTTAATCATTTTAATCATGATATAATCCCCAATTTTGTATTTCTCTCTCTATTATTATTCTTAAAATTTCAATATTATATTTTGAAAATTTTAGAAGTATAAAATTCTACCAATTTTTTATTTCCTAAATAAAAAGTAAAACATAAAATTATATTCTCTATTTATCACTCTTTTAATATTTTCAAAATAATTACAATTATTCCCAAACATAAAACAATAAATTTTATATTATGTACATTTTCAGTACCGATTATCAAATTTTATTTTCCACTATTTGTGATAAATCATTAACCTCGATTATTGAAATTATTATCAACAGTATGAAATATATATTTCCCAATGAGACTAAATGATCCTACGATTATAATAATTCTATAAGTATTTTAATTTTATTATATTCAATTATATAATTAATTAAAATAACAACTTATTCAAAATTTATATTAAATAAATTTTAATTTATATCTCAAAATATAAATAATAAATTATTAATACATTATAATACTCATTATTTATTTTACATAAATTATATTAATACCAATTTAGAGATTCAAATAAGGTAAAATTAATAATATTTTTTGTTATAGTACTTAATATTCATAAATTATTTTTATATTTAACTACATATTGTAATTGACATATTCTAATAAGATTCCATGTCATGGAAAAAATACTTCTAATGAGATAAATCATTCACATTATATGATAAATATACATTTTAATCATATAAAATGTATATTATTGTGTAAATATGTTCAATATGACTTTTTGATAATTAATAGGTCATCAAAATAGTTTTTTAAATTTAGCAGAATGTGATAATTTTTCACTATCTCAAATCAATAATTAATAAGATGGAATAATTAACATAGCCAATCTATTCATATATCCTATTGAAAATATCAATATACAATATTTAATTTCATTTTTATTATTATAATAAATAATCATCTTGACATGTTTATCATGTATTTTAATTGCTGAATGAATTATATGTCAATTAATTTAAAAATTGTAATAATTTTAATCCCCTATTTTACAATTACATTTTATTAAATGATATTTATCATTGAATATATATTTTCATTATAATTTGATAATGGTATATAAAATCAATATAGTCAAATGATTCTAATGAATGTTAAAATCATAAAAAGATTATATAAAAGAGAGGTTCATAAATACCTCACCTAGAGAATATAAATCATTCATGTTGAACAAAAAAATAGGAGAGAGATTGAGGGTATATTTAATGATCGCAAATTTATAATAGATCAACTAAATTTGATAAATACCATCTAGAATAAAATGGATAATATTTAATTAGATAGTCTTGATGTAATTGTTAATAATCTAAAAATATTATGAGCCTATGATATTAAGTAATAATTAAATAGCTTCTTTGGATATATATCCAATAAATAATCATTGAGTCCTATTTAATTATAATTTAACTTTATTTTAAATTCTTTATAGTAAAATATGTAATTCAATATTCAAAATTTATTATATGTAGATGGTTTTATTTAATTCCATTACTAGAGGAAAATCATA
This sequence comes from Viscum album, assembly GCA_963277665.1. Taxonomy (NCBI): domain Eukaryota; kingdom Viridiplantae; phylum Streptophyta; class Magnoliopsida; order Santalales; family Viscaceae; genus Viscum; species Viscum album. The sequence goes on from OY728152.1 coordinate 1,292,993,519, forward strand.
TTGATTTTACATTTATTTACTCAATAATTACTAAAATTCGTTGTTGAATGAATGAGGTGGAAAACACGATATATTAATAAAAAAAATTCTTCTACTATAAGTGACATAAAAAATAATCAGTATATATAGCATATTATGCATAAAAATCTAGTAAAACGTATGTTGGATATCTAAATTGTGGTTGTCCCTAACACAAGCAATGGAAACATTCATACAACCTTCTACATTGTTGGTAAACCATTATGTAGCCTTGGGAAATTGGTTACTCTCTATAAAAAACATATAGATTAATTATCAACCTATATGAGATAATTATACTAAAATTATACAAGGTAATGGAAATATATACAACCATTATGCGAGACATGAGGGATAATTAAAAATTTATTTGAAACGAATTTGTACACAAACAAAACCCATAGTAAAATATAATATCAATAATATAAGAAACTAAAATTTCATGTTTTATTTAAAATGAATCCTAAAATATTATATATTTCATTATATATGATCAAATTTTATCCCTTTTTGATGTTATTTAGAAAAAAATTATTCAAATTGAGTTTTATATGTAATAGTATATACTTCTATGAAAAATCATGAATTCATAATCAACTTATTACATAAATAATAATAATAATAATTCATTATTATATCCAAAATCCACAAAACAACCATTTTTATCTATTTAATTTTATAAAATCCTAACCAAGGATGAAAAAATAATTTAAAAATATATAATATATTACAATATAATATAACGAAATTTAAAAAACTCATAAAGTATCAAAAAAAATTGAAAACTATTATACAAATAATAATCAAAGTGGAAGGACCATGAATATTCCTTACCATTACAAAAAATCTCAATGTGGGTATTACTTACACATAAGCTAATGGAATGAGAGACTGATGAAATTAACATTTAATTTTTATAGGAACAGATATATGTGGTGGAATAAATAGAAAAAAGTAATACTTAGCAAGGAATTTCCACAATAATTTAAAATTAATTTTATAAAGAACATTAGATTATAGATAAATAAATAATGAAATATTAATCCTCTCTATATTTAATTGATTTTATATTGCATGAAATTTAGATGAGAACATACACAACATAAATTGATGTTTTATACAAAAAATTTATTTTGTTCCACTTAGTAAAAGGTTATGAATTTATAAAAAAAAGATAAATATTTATAAGGATGAATGAATGATCCAATATAGCATCACAATGATATTAAATAATCATATTTCATTGATATGGTAATAAATGAAGTATAAATAGAGGGAGTTACACCTTTTTAATACCTTAAATTTCAAAAAAATAAATATCAATTATTCCATTAATAAATATAATGGATATTTGGAGTACAATTTCATAAAAAGCAAAGTACATTATATATAAGTAATATAATGAAAACATTAAAATAGTTATTATTTAATCATTATTAATGGATAGTTTTTTATTCTTTCATAAGCCACCTCACTATATATAATTTTCTAGAGACATAAATCAATAAAAATTTTACATGAATCAAAAATTGAAACAAAATATTATTGATCATCATGGATAATTGATGATTCAAAACATTGGAGAATAATCATGTGTACAAGATACATATCATGGAAATAATTCTTCAATATAAATGTGAGGAACTCAGAATAACATCATGATGTTTTCTCACTATGTTGACGAAAATAAAAATCAACATTTTTATTTTAAATGGTTTCATAATAAATATATTATCTAGATATTAATTTTATTAATAAATATTGTGGTGTAGTGGCAAATTTATTGAAAAAATATGTCATCAATGAGAGATTACAAATCAGAACCATTAGGTACCTCAGAAAGATGGAATGATAAATGTTACCATAATTTAGAGTGGGTTCTCATACAGTGGAAAGAAAGGAGCTCAACTTTTCCACAGGGGTGTCGACCCCTTCTTACAGTCCTTTCATATAGCCACACATCACTGATATATTCCGAGAGTTCATTCACAGTAATTGAAGGATTGATAGACACCAAGGGATCATCTTTCTTTGATTCACCTTCATTGAAAATGGAAGAGAGCATATAAAATGTGTAATAAATTCTAACATTAAAAGTAACTTCTCATGATGAAATTTCAATTTCATCATGTAATTATGTCCTTCCATTTGCAGTGAAGCTTAAGCCTTGTCCATCTTCTTCTGTTCCACATCTTCTATGTTGATGTTACTCATGGTCCTCATCGTGGAGTGGGACTTATTTGATTTTACACTAAATTTTTTTTAATCAGGTATTCTTGTACGATTTCTGGACAACAAATGCACAATCTGCAGTGAAGGAGTGGCTTTTTGAAGCTTTTCATTACAACATGTGTCCTTAGAAATTCTAATAGTGAATGTAGATAAAATGGAATCATGTTCTTTGGAATGGATGTAATAATTAAAATTAACATTCTCCAAGGTTTCATCATCTATCACTATATTACCCTTTATACATTTTAGAGCATTCATCTCTTGACTAACCCTATCATCGTCCATTTCTTAGGTTGAGAGATCTCTATCCATTTGAAAATCCTTTGAGTCAGATTCTATCCCTTCACCTTCCATACACTTCAACAATGCATCCTTGAATGAAATGCCTCTTTAATATTTGTTATTACATTCAGATATATCATCCCAACTGACTTTTCATGGTCTATCCATTTGAGAAGTGAAAGGAAATCCTTCTTCTGGTAGCAATGTATGATCCACAGTATGTCCATGGATCTTCAACTCAGACTGATCCATCCTATCCTAGAAATTTTCAGATGGCTCAATTTGGAAAGTAGATGCATGAGGTACACCAGGTTACACTTCCAGATTTATAGAATTACCTATGATGGGTTTGGGTCACTCTTTTCTTTTACAGTAAGACTCATTGTTCCCTTTCATCATACATTTGGCACACTTCAGTCTTGATCAACAAACGGACCTGCAGTGTCCTATCATACAACCCACTTGAAAAAATGGAGGCAGTTTTTCATATACAATTATCAAGATGATTTTATATTTAAAAGTGGAAAGAATCACACTATTAATAAATATAGATCCTAAACCCATTTCAACAAAAATCATGGAAAAATGTTCAAAGATAGTATTCTCAGTGGCAAGGTCCATTCGGATTGGAATACCTATTGGAGATGAAATGTCAAATAAAGTCTCAGAGTGGAATAAAACCCAATTAAATCCATAAATCATTTTCCAGAATTTAGAATAGGTGTCTTTAAAATCATAAAAACTAAAATTTGGGCTCCATTAATAAATCCTAAGAGTTCCTATATTGAGTATTTCTAATCAGAAACCCCATGGTCGACCTTTTTGTTCAATAGTAGGGAAAAGAAAATGGAAATAATCCCCTCCCAATGAGACATATTTAAAATCACATAAACCACATATCTCGAACTCAAGAACAATATGTTCAGAAATTTTCTAGGTGTGCGTATCCTTGGATACAGAGATTCGAGTGATGAAAGAGTTCTTGCAGAGTTCTAACCATCGTGAGATTTCCCCATCTGAAGCAGAGACAGGCAACGTAGAACACATTCAAGAAATACGTGGTACAATCTAATTTTCTTGGAAAAACAAAGATCCAATTGTAAATCCTGAGGGAGACAGAATGTATGGCAGTTCATTAAGAGTCCGAAATTTGTTCATTCACATCTAGATTTAAGGAGAACAGAGATGTCGATAATCATAGTAGAAGAGGTTCAAACCTCTTGGGTGGGAAAGATATACCCAGTCGCCAGGCGGCGAGGGTTTCATATCACGTATTTTCTCACTTTAATCCACCAAATGAATGTAGTTATTAATTCATTACCCATTACTTTATTGAAATAACATGATTCTCAATTTATATTTTTAATATATATATATATATATATGGAAATGATCAAAAAAAATCCATTAATCAATAGCATAAGGATAATAATGAATAATTCTAATTTAAAATAATTTAGTAATTTTTTTATAAAATACTGTAACACAATATTAATTTATACAAATTAAAAAAAATTCACACATATAAATAAACAAATAAATTTATTATGTTTACATGAAATAGAATTCTGATGGAAAAAATATTAGATTTGGTTATTAACAAATATTATAATATTTAATGTAACATATGGAAATTTATGAAATTTTTTTGGATGAATTATTTTATAGAACTAGTATTATGTAAATATCCTAATTGGATTTAATGATGATTTAAAAAGGGGAAATAACTATAGTACCCCGTTTTCAGGTACATAAACCCTTTCCAAATGTTTTTAAATTTGATGTGTATAAAATATATAGTTTCCCATAGATAGAGAGATTCCATAATATAGAGAGTTTCTATTAAGTTGGTTGTTTCCATAATGTTGGTTGTTTCCATAAATATGGGTGTTTCTATATAGTGGGGAGTTTCCATAAAGTGGGTTGTTTCCATAAAGTAGGAGTTTCAATAATGTGGAATATTTCCATTAAAAAATGTGTTTTCTTATAAAAGGTAATGGTGAATGAAGAGGGAGTTTGGAGGTTTTATAAGGAGTTTGTGGACAAGAATTAAGGTTTCATGATCCATACATGGTTGTCCCAAACCATGTGGTCAAACCATGCACAGAGGTCAAATCTATAACAATATTTTCTAGTTGCTTATTTGTTTTGGCTATATATATTTTGGAATGGCATCATAACTCCAATATTTCGAGATTAATCCCCCTATAAGGATTTATAACCCTCCCCACATGATTTAGGGCCATCCCTGAGCCTTCCCGTGGTGATTTCAAGTCCGATGCTTGAGGTATGTCACCATTCGTTCTAGATTTTTCATGTTTTCATATATCAGTTTATATATACATCTCTAAACACCATTATTTGTGATATATAAACCTATAGTGGGTATATCAACATATATATAGATTCCAAATAATTCAATGTTGAGTCGTGATCTTTCTATGACAAGAGAACTATGGCCGTTCTTGGAGAATCGACAGGCTTTCTTGTGCGATCATCGTCTGTTGTCAATGATTCAAAAAAAACATCGTGGTTGGTTTCTTCACTCTCATCTCCTCTTGCAAGAATTAATTTTCTTTGATTAAATCTTTTTTATTGATTGTGAAATTCATGTAAAAACTTTCATTAGTGGTGATTTATGGTTTTTGTGAAATTAAGTGATCCAGGTGAATAGTTGTGAAAAGAAGGGTTTAATTTCATCAATATAAAATGATTATTTTAGATCATGCATTTTATGGAATGGAAATTGTTTTGATTAAAAATGTATTTTCAATATAAATGGTTTTCAATAAAAATTAATTTTTTTAAATGGTAAGGAATTGAAATGGTTAGGCATTGAAATGGGTTTGATGGAAATGGTTTTCAATAAAATGGTGTTTTTATTGAGAGGGTTGTTTTGTCATGATCATTGGGAATATATTTGTGTGTGTTAATGTTGTATATACGGTGATTGGTTGAAATATGACCATGTTCTCATTGCCAAAGGATTAATGGCCCATGGTAATTTCATATATAGGGCTTGGTTGAAATATGTCCTTGTGTTTGGAACCAAAGGGTTAATGGCACATGGCAAACAATTACCTTGTGATGGCTTGGTAGATCAATGAAAAACCACTCATGAGTATAGAACTGTCATAACACAACATGCAAGGTTGGTTTCATGGGTTTGAGGAATGGTTTTGTATGCTGATAAAGAGATACTATGAAATGATTTTAAAGAATATTTAATTGATTTTAATAAAAAATAAATTGCTGGGAAAATTGGTTTCAACTGCACTTGTATTCTTTTGGAAATGAATGGTTTTGGAAACTGGTTTATATTACGTTATAAACTGTTTTTGAGAATTTATTTTATATAATATAATTTATAAAATTATTGATAATTTTTCTATCATTGGGGTTTGAGTATGGAAGAAATTGTGGAAAGCCTAATGAGTTTTATACTCACCATTCATTTGGAATTTTGGTTCTTTGGCAGATACTATCTTCTGAGAAAAGGGAAAAGGTACTATTTGACACATGTTTAGCACTACCTCGTGATGTATGGTCTATTCAAATTTTTTGGAGCTTGGATTTTGGATTCATGGATTCATGAGGTCTTTGGATGTCATGTGTGTTTTATCTGTTGTATACATTGATTCGTGGTTTTTCATCCACTGTTTCTTTCATTCATGTGGTTGTGAGATGGATGAAGTTGTTGAGATGTATTCCGTTTGTTCATGCGTCATATAGAGAATTTTTTGTTATGGTTGGTAGGTTTTTTGGATAATTTCATAAATAGAAAATCATCCCCCACTTTTATTTGAAACACTTCATCATTTATTGCGAGCCCTGGGCATCTTGGGGGTGTTGCATAAGGCCTAGTAATGACTTCTTTTACTCTCAAGAAGATGATAATTGGATTTTCATTACAAATGGAATCAACATGTTCAGTCGTTTCCTATCATGCTGTCATCAATGTTCCTAGTTTCGGAGCTGAAATCACTTATTCTATCATCCATGGGTGGGAATCATAGAAAGGAGTAGGATTGTCGGAACATGAAATGTATATCATAAAAGGGTGTACTTAACCCTTTTATGATGAACATCACATTACCACAGTGTTGGGAAAATAAGTGTTTGGAGACACTTCTAGAAATTTGAGATATCATTGTAATGGGTTTATCCAATGAGACAAGCCTAAAATGCATTTTCTTGGAATGAAATCCCTTTTGGAGACCATACCCCATTTCGTGGAATGATTTATGTTTTGAAAATAAGTGTTAAATTTTGAAAAAGAATGGATATTATTTTCAAATGAATGATTTTTAAAAAGCTAATGCTTATCGTATTTTGAAAATGGTTTACTTTTCAAATGAAAGTGGTGTTTTTTCAAAAATGGTTGAACATGTGAAAAATGTTGTTTTGGAGAAAAATTTTGTGATAGTTGATGTGACAAAATATTAAAAGATAATCCAATAGTTTATAGAGAGCGAATTTAAAAGAGTTTATTTTTAGGCTTAGATAATGGTAACCTATAGGAATCATCAAAACCAACACGAAGAAGATGTGGAAATTGTGGCAGCACCTGAACCACGTGTGAACCAAGAGCTAGTTCAGAGTATTGTCCAATATTTTAAAGATGATGGCACAGGGAACTAGAGGAATGAGCCACAACATGTGGATCATACCATCCAGTTAATGAAGTAGAATCTACCTAATTTCTGAGGTGTTTCTGAACCTGAGAAGGGAGAGGTGTGGCTATGTAGAATGAATCATATCTTTATCTTCATCGGCGCACCAGTAGAGCTAATGGTCAAACTGGAGATGTATAAGATTGAGGAACATGCACGTCAGTGGTGGTTTTTAGTGGTGTAGGCTAAATTGGGTGAAGGAATTACATGGGGGGATTTTGAAAAATTGTTCAAAAAATAATTCTATCCTCACATGTTAAAGATCCAGAAAATGAAAAAATTATCCAACATAAAACAATAGTGTCTCTCTATCATAGTTTATGTGGCTATGTTCATGAACATAGTATACTTTTCATGGGAAGTTGCAACAAGTGACTCATTGAAGGCACACATCTTTGAATCAGGGATACGATAAGAGATTTGATAAAAGATTTCTTTACATTGTTTTACATATTATAAATGATTTTTAACAGAGGTACTTTTGATGAACGTGATATCTTGTGATCTATGGGATGAGGCATTATTATTCCTATAGGAAATAGGGGGAACTCAACCCCTAGAAACAAGCAGAAAATGGAAAACTATTTCTAAGGTGCAAGTGGGAATCATAACTCAATGGATGGAAGAGTAAACCTTCCTCCATGACCCTAGAGCATAGAATATTGTTTTCAATGTGGTTCACATGACCACATAAAGAGTGATTGTATGACACAACCTAGATCATGTCATAATAACAACAAGATGGGACATCTTTAGTGCTATTACTACAGTGCTCCAAGGTTAGGCTCTCGAGACACTTCTCAGGAGTCAAAAGAATTATATGCTTCGACTAGATGATGACAACATAATATGTCACATTAGTAGAGAAGAGCTATCCATGGTGATTCAAGAAATACCATGACTCCCCAATCAGGGTAACCTCAGCAAGGAAACATGTAGAACAGTGTATGGAATAAACTGTTGTAGGGAGTTGAGTAGATTATTGTTGATGATCAGGTTGGAAAATCTACAGTGTGAGGAATGATTCTTTTGAATTATACCATTGTGAAAGTGTTCTTTGATACTGGTGCATCGTATTTTTTCATTTCTTCTCATGCTATTTATTTTCTATGTTTAAAACTGGAAATGATGCCTTCTGTTTTGAAACTAAAAACTCCTCTCGACGATAGTAAATGTCAAGCCTTTGTGTGTAGAGAATTCGCTATAACTATTGATGGAGTTGAACTAAAATTTGACTTCTCGATGTAGTATATGGATGTCTATGATTTAATATTGAGTATGGATTTGCTAACAACGTTCGAGGCTCAAATCTACTGTTATAGGAGAACATATAGTTTCATAAATGAGGACATAATCGATCATGTCTTTAGAGAAGAGAGGATTATAATGAAGGGTGCACTGATCATTTTGGATCTAATGGTGGGAGTGATCCATTACCAATTGGCAGCATTGACATTGGCATCATGGGAAGAGATCGAGGAAAATTGTTTTCCAGCCGTTGCAGATCAATTTCCAGATGACTTTTCCTAGACCATCTCAAGGTTACCCCCTATAAGGGAAGTGGATTTTTTGATTGATCTCCTTCTAGGGACCAGTCTTATTTCCATTATTTCTTGTAGGATGGATCCAACAAAATTACGAGAATTGAATGTACATTTAGAGGAGCTGGAAAGACAGGGTTTCATTCAACCAAGTACGTCTACATGGACATCACCTGTTTTGTTCATGAAGAAGGCATATGGAACTCTTCTGCTATGTGTTGATTATCGTAAGAATAACCAAGTTATGATAAATAATACATGTCCACTTCCATGCATTGATGATCTAATTGATCAATTAATCAGAGCTCAATGGTTCTCCGAGATTGACTTGCGATCAGGATATCACCAATTGAGAGTTCAAAAGGAAGATATTCCAAAGGAAATTTTCAAAAGTATATATGACCACTATGTATATATTGTAATTCCTTCCAGTATAATGAATGCACCAATGGTATTCATCGCATTGATGAATCAGATATTTCAACAATATGTAGATTTTTTTGTTTTGGTGTTTTTGGATTCCATTTTGGACAATTCAAGGATAAGGGATGATCAAGAGGAACACCTTGGAACATTGTAAATAATCTTGAGAGATCATCGTTTGTATGAAAAATTATCAAGGTGTTATTTTTTAATATAAGAATTACGTTTTCTTGGCCATGCCATTTATGAGAAAGGAGTTTCTATTGATCCTGAAATGATCGAAGCTGTTTTCTCTTGGCAACCACCAAAGACTATTTTTGATATATGAAGTTTTCTTTGTCTAGCTAGTTACTACCGAAGCATTGTGTGTGATTTATCACGACTATATTCCCAATTATATAGCCAAAAAAAGAAAAATTATAAATTCCAATGGACAGAGGAATGTCAGAAGTCTTTCTAGGAACTGAAATTCGGATTACATTGGCACCTATATTGATCTTTCCAGAAATAGGACAAAGGCATGTGGTGTATTATGATGCTTCAAAATCATGGATGGGCTGTGTTCTAATTAAGAGATATCTTGTGGTTACTTCTGGTTCAATGGATATGTGGGTACATGGAAATAATTACCCTACACATGATTTGGAGTTAGCTACAGTCTTCCATGCATTGAAAACATGGCGACATTATCACCTTGGTGAGGAATTTACAGTGTTTACACTTCACAAAATCTTGAAAAATAATTTTTCATAGTGTGATTTAAATATGAAGAAAGTAGATGGATGGAGTACCTCCAAATTTTTGAATTTGACATGATCTACCCACCGGGGAATGGAAATTATGTGGCGTATGCATTGAGTAGAAAGTCATATGCTCATTTGGAGAAAGAAGATTCAGATTAATGGTAGTTAATGTCTATCTTAGCTAACACGCTTGTAGAATGTGAAGAAAATGATGATGTTTTGGTTTTCATTTCATCGATTCTTGATCGAGATTTAGTAAATATGATGAATGAGGAACAAACATCTAAGGCAGAATGTCTAGTTATTTATTCAAAACTCAATTTTGGGGAGACCACTGAGGGCTGTAAATTTGATATGGGTTCGGTTTTGTGTTTCATAGATCAGATGGTAGCACCTATTTTTTATCCGGAACCACCCCTTAATTCATACCAATATTCAGGATGGGTTGTACATCCAGGTACATAATAGATTTTTAAGGTGTTGAAGGCACTATTTTGGTGGAACGACATGAAAAGGTAGGTGCCCCAGTTCATCTCAAGGGGCTTAACATGTCTACAGGTTAAAGCAGAGCATCAGTGAAAATCTGGTATGCTATAATCATTTCCCATATAGTATGTAAATGGGTCAGATCACAAATTATTTTGTTATAGTTCTTCCAAGAACGATCCAGAAACACGATTCCATTTCGGTGATAGTGGATTGTCAAACCATTTCAGCAAATTTAATCCCTATTTGTGGAACTCAAACAGTGGGGGATCTTTCAAAAATCGATATCTGAGAATTTTTAAAGAAGCATGGTGTACGAGTGTCAATATTCTCAGATAGAGATCGGAGGTTCACGTCCCATTTTTTGAAATCCTTACTGCGGGCTCTGGGGACTCAGTTGACTATGAGCACGACGTATCTTCCTCATTAAGATGGGCATGCCGATCAGACAATACAAACATTGGAAGACGTGTTGTAGAATTGTGAAATGGATTTTGGTGGACCATGGGGGGAGAATATAACCTTAGTAGAGTTCTCATACAAAAACAGCTATGAATCCTCGATACACATTGTTATTATAGAAGCATTTTATGGGTGTCCATTTCTTTCTCCACTATGAGGGTTTGAAATGGGAAAAAATCACTAGTCAATCCAAGAATTATCCAAGAAATAATGGAAAATACCCTTCTGATTTTAATGATAATAGAGATAGCTTAGAGTTGTTAGAAATCTTATGTAGATCACTATTACTGATTTTTTTGTTCACTATGGGTGATCATGACTTCTTAAGGATCTCTCCAATGCTTGGACATCATCACATTGGGAAGCGGGTCAAGTTATCAACAAGATACATTGTCCCTTGTGAGATACTAAAACAGGTTGGAGAGGTGGAATTTCATTTGGCATTACCACGGCAGTTTAGTTCGGTGAAAAATGTGATCCTTGTCTCCCAATTGAAATAGTATCACCCTAATTTTGACCATTTGATCTGATGGGATCATGTTGATTACGAACCCCATGCATCACAGATACATATCCTAGTGCAGATCATGGATATACAAGAGAAAGTATTGCATGGGAAAAGCATCAGCCAAATGCATTTTTTATGGAAACATGGTCACATTTAGAAAGATACTTAGGAACATTATAAGGAAATGAAATAGAAGTGGATGGAACTCTTTTTGTCCATCGAGGGTTTTTTGATTACTGTGGACAGAAATACCAATGGTTGGGAGAATGTAGTACCCCTAATTTCGGGTACATGACACCTTTCCTCTTGTTTTTTTAATTTAGTGTGTATAAAAAAGTGTATTTCCATAAAATATAGATTTTTTCAATAATATATAGTATTTATATTAAGTTTGGTGTTTCCATAATGTTGGTTGTTTCAATAAATTAGGTTGTTTCCATAAAGTGCGGTGTTTCAATAATGTTGGTTGTTTTAATAATGTGGGGTGTTTCCATAAAAAATGTGTTTCCTTAAAAAGGGTAATGGTGAAGGATGTGAGAGTTTGTGGGTTTTATAAAGAGTTTGGAGACAAGAAGTAAGTTCTCACGATCCATACATGGTTGGCCCAAACCTTTTTGTTATTCCTTGCGTAGATATCGAATATAGATCCTATTTTCTAGGAGCTAACAAGTTTTTCTCTATATATTTTGGTTTGTATTCAAAACTCCACAATTTCGAGATTACTAACCCTGGAAGGCTGTATAACCCTCCCAACACGATTTGGAGACATCCCAGAGCCTTCTCTTGATGATTTCGAGTCCTATTCTTGAGGTATGTCACCATTCATTCTGGATTTGACATGTTTTATTGGATATGCTGATATTTACATCTCTGATCTCTATTATTACTAATATCTATTCAAATATTGGGTCTATATATGTTTTTGGATGCAAAATGATTCAATGTTGAGTCATTATCTTGCTAGGATAAGAGATCAAAGGCTGTTATTGGAGAATAGACCCGCTTTCTTGTGCGTGATTTATAGAGACGCAAGTGTGACAGACGTGGACATTACATTACATTTTTTGAATACTTAATAAATTACAAAAATAGACATCGACAGACCATAATAGATTAGTGTCTTTGGAATGTCGGAACATAATCTTCTATTCATGGTGAATGATTTTCAACATCTCCCATAATGATATTCCCCTTTTGTAATCTTACCTAAAACCATTATTTATATCTTGGAGAAACTAAAACATATAAAGGGTGAGCTCAAATTCTTAGTAAGGGTAAGCATTGAGAAAATAAAGCAATCCATAAACATTTGAACTTAGAAAAACAAGATAATAATGTTTAAACATCAAAATCATGAGTTGTTAAATAAATCATGGAAGTACGTAAGGAATTGATCATAAAGGAACATCAATCATGATAAAATAGCATTGAAATAAAAAATTTAATTGTGGAAAACATTAATCACATGATATGATTTCCATATTAGCTAAGGTGTTGCTTCCAAGACCATCATTGTGGACAAAGTCCATTACTGAACCGGATTTACTATCCATTCTAGACCTATATTACTGAACTTGATTCACATTCCATTCCAGCCATGTCCATTTCATGAGATATAAATATTTACCCAATGCATTGGAGTGAGATATAGGTCCCACCCATCTCATAATGAAATCATTCATTCTTGTTCCATAAAAAATAGAAATCATTTATCATAACCCAATGAATAAAATGGTTTTCATAAACATCATCCAATCATAACATAAACCTTTTAAAACAAATGGATATCATTAAATTATATGAAAAATCAAACCATATGAATAATAGATACATTATATTTGAAACATAAAAATACTAAATAATTTTATCATAGATGGAAAATAGTTTTGATAAAACATTTGAATTGAATTTTGGAGGAAAAATCCTTTCTTCTTCAAAATCATTTTATTTTCTCAAAATACCATAAAATTTTAAAAGTAAATGATTTTATTGTAAATATTAAAGAAATAGTGTAGAGGAAGCTTCATGGAAGTAATTTGTTATTAAACCATAAAAATCATCTCATGACGTATAAGTTAAAAAAACATTTTTTCGTACTTATTCCTGAAATTTAAAAAAGTACCTCATTTGGTAAACAAAAGAAATATTCATTCCATACCACATATTAAAAGTAAAAAAAGGTAAACATGAATTTAAAAATACATGGAAGAATATTAAAAATATTATGAAATCCTTTTTTATAAAACAAGGACATTGATGATAAATGTAATCCCAGTAAATACTTACGAATAAACAATCTCGATTAAGAATGAGATTGGAATAATTATCCCTTAGCATTTATGATCGGTGAAATAATATGTCTCATAAAATAAAAAATATTAAATGAATATTTATATATAATATCCTTCATAATAAAAAACATAAAACATTCATGGGAATAATAAACATCATACAAAAGAAATACTGGTTATTAAGGCATATGTCTCGCAGAAATAAAAGTTAGACGAAATAATTGCTCACCATATGTCCTATTTCTTCTGTATGTTTCTGAGACTCATGTATAGTGGGTTTAAACATATTATTAATTTGCAATAGTACCATAATAATATTTATGATATCATATATGAATCACTTATGACTTTATATTACCCATTCATTTTCTATTTCCATGTTAAAGCAGCATTTTGGGTAAAATCGTTACATTTATCTTATGTGTTTGGACTTTTTTTCATTAATATTATATCTTATATAATGATTTAATTAATTATAGAATTTAAAATTTTATTTATATATAATATATATTTAGAATATAAATAATTATGATAGATCAATAAATTGAATGAAATACACCGTTCCTCGAGAAAATAGGTCGTACGTACGAATGAACACAGTTTTCATTTCTTTATTGAATTGAATGGAATTAAGTAAATGAAACATATATTTAAATAAATAAAAGATAATTTATATGTAATATCTTTCAGGATTATTTATTATATATTTTTTATAATCATTCTTGAATGGTTAACATGGATAATGATTCTCTTCGCGTCGTGAAGACGGTAATCCGTATGTACGCACGAGCGACAATATCATTCGCATAATTGCAGAATCGTATTGGAGTGGATTATATATATTATCAGAATTAGTATAATGGTCTAATAATAATATATAGTAATTATATTCACCATTATATAAATCCAAGTAATGTGGTTTTGGAAAATCATATTACACCACGGCATGTAGACTATATTCTGTACGTATGCACCCAGGGTGATTTCATTTTCCATAGGATTGATAGAAGGTGAAATAGGGTTGGTCAATATTTGTAATAACATATACTTATTTTAGTGATAGTTATTTAATTACTTTATATTGATACAAATAACAAAGAGGAAGTAGAAGAAGAAATAAATTTTAATGAATCGTTAAAGGATATTACCACTAATTTGATGTGCCTCTTCTAAACCTCCTCTTAGGGAACTAAAGCTGAACTTTGAACAAGACTGGGACATCTATTATGTTTTCAGGTAATTGGATAAGAGAATGGGACATGGGATGGCCATTCTTGATGTATAAAATGGTGTGAGTAGGAGAGGGAGGAGGTTCCCTTTTATAAGAGAGGAGAGATACAATTTTTGAATCATCTAAAAAATTAATTTATAATAAATCCAAAACCCAAATAAAAACTTCTAAAATGACTCAAATTCGATTATTATATAAGATAGGGTTGTTATATCATTATCCAATAAAATTTAGACATGTTGGGAATTTATTTTAAACTTTATCAACGTGATTTTTCCTTATTTAATCTATTAATTTTATATGTGGTAATAAAATTACAATTTATAAATTGTTATAAATAATTACTTATGTGTTATTAATTGTCCATAATTGGATACATTATGAGTTTGTTGAGGATATAAATTTAAATTTATTATTTTAAAATATTTTTTGAGATTTTTAAACAATTTAATTATATGTTATTTTTATAAAATATAAATAATGTCAATTTTGAACGTATTAAATTATTTGAATTTAAATAAAATCAACACAGAATATATATCCGAACCAAAATATTTAATAGATCGCTAAAATGTAATATTCTTCTTGGAAATTCGTGTATCACATTAAATAGATCATATATTATTTATTTTAAGATTTTTAAAACCATTTATTTGATATTTCAATGAATAAAATAATTTCTACATCACTATTGTATAACCATTAATGGTAATTATTTAATCCCTAAAAATTATGAAAAAATTTGAGTGATGTAGATAAATTTATTATCTTTTTGGTGACTATTTATTTTCGATGTTTTATGATGTTTATCACTAAATTAAAATAAATACACTTATAATATATAAGAGAGTGACATGTTGTCACATTATTTTTTTAGAAATAATTACATCCATTCCAAGGTAAAAAGTCCATGAAATGAATAAATTTTGACCATTATGTGATATGGGTCGTCCTTTATTCATCCAATAGAATTTTGGCTGGTTTTAGGGTAATTTTATAATTTTATTTTTACCCTAAATTACCAGATTTACCTTTAACTGTTGTAAATAAATTTTATCGTATTTACTATTTATAAGGTCTAAAAAAAGTAGCCTATTGGAATTATTTGGACAAACTAATTCAAAATATGGAGTGAATTTTTCCAAATTCAAAACCCAGAAGTGGCATTATTTAATTTAAAATTAATCCCACTATTGAGAAAATGGGTTTTAAAAGTTAAAACGTTGAAAAAAATTGAAATGTTTTAACTAATGAATTCAGTGTAAAATTAATGCTGATTTCTTATATTATATTAAATTGTAAAAATATATTATATTTATACATTAAAACAATTAAATATTATAATATAACCATATAAATTTTATCGATGAAAAAAGTTGTTTTTAAATAAAATTTATCGTATTTTTACTATTAATCAAAATATGAAGGATCACAGAAAAATATTAAAAAATTATTCAAAGTTAATTTTAATATCCTTATTGAAATAAATAAGTTTATTTTAAAACATTGAACTTATAAACATGTCAAAAACTAGATTTAATGTGGGTGTTCCATCAAAAGGCAGCAAAACGGTATTTTTTTAAAAATACTTATTTTACCCGAAAAAATTTGTTTTGTTCTCATACCATGTTCTATAAAATGTGTAAGATGAATTATAATGTCATAAAATTGAAATTTTAGTTACTATTATTCATTGTTCATAGTTCATAATAATATTATAACAATATATCATTGTTTAGTGAAACTCAGTATTGTGTACAACACATGCAATCGAGGAAGGTCTCTATTGTGTGTAATGCAAGACAAGTCAGGGTTCCGTGTAGTGTAAGATTCCACTGGTGTTGCATATGAAATAATCAAATTATAGTTCATTTATGAATTGATAAAAATCTATAATCGGTGTTATGTATTGCACAAGCAAATCTTGGTGTAGCATACAACCGAAGACATCAATGAAATTAAAAATAATATTTCTCATAAAATATCGGGGTGTTATATTCTACCCCCCTTAAAATGTGTATTTTCCCTCCAAATTTGTTGGGGTTATAATTTTTTTACTACTTTAAATGTTCGTTCATAGAAACCCACATCGTGAAAATGAATAATTAAACTTAATTTTAAAAACTAATGTATTAAACGTAATGGTTACCCAAATTAACTCACTACTAGGTTTCCACATAGGAGAACATAAGTGAAAAAATTGATATAGAAGGGAAATATAAACATCATGTTTAGATGAAGAGTGGTAGAGAACATGGCTATAAAAAGCCAAAAATAACCACGCCATAAATTTTTTATGATCTAAGGTACCATCTGATTCATCAGATATGAGGATACTAGGACCACGTTTTTGTTTTTCAAGATCATTTCCCAAGTTGATGAATTTTTTTCATAATGATAAAAGCATACATGATTTCAGTGTAAAATCATCATTGGTCATTCCATGAACAATTTCTAATTCATATCTTATTTAATGAAATGAAGATGAATTTTTCATTATTGAAGTATTAGTAGACCATTCGATAAAATGATAGGTCATTCCATCTCTCTTTATCACAAAAAGGTCAGCACAAATTATTAAATATACATAACTCCATCTATGTTGAGATTAATCATATATGGTTCCAAAAATGGACTGTTACTTTATCTATCATACCGCATAATAAAATAAAACTTATTTCTACAAAACTGGGGCTTCATGTAGGCTAGTGTAGGTGATAAAGGGCTGTCACACATCGTTTTTGGGTTCGATTCCCACAGCCTTGTCCGACACATTGGGTTATCGCCCATCCTATGGGTTTTCCTTTTTCTAAAAAATTGTATTATAACATTTCAGATAAATTTATAGCCTTAAACATTACTATATGATGTCTAAATTAATCCATTCAATCAACAGGATTATAAAAAATACATTTTTCCAATCTCATAATATACAGAAAATGATTACTAGAACTGTCATCTATCGAGCATGTGAATAACAACATTTATCCCTCGTATATGATAAGGGATATCGTTTTGGTCATGTTTCAAACAAGTGAATACCATAATAATATATTCTCTTGAAACATAAATTATCATAGAACCTTAGATATAACATGAATGTTGTCAAAAGTTTACTCTTTCCAAATACCCAAATCCCAAAATTTCTATATACTCAAACCATTATGTCACATTGTCCTTATATCATTCATGAGATCATTAATAGTATCAAACATATTATTCTCTCCATATCCCTTCATTATGCTCATATCATCTGTTATCCAAAAATATTTTAATCACTTTTCATGGTTATCGGTACCATATTTTTATGGAAAACCACGATGGAACTATACATAGATATTTCAATATACAATAAAAGTACCTCAACAACCTTATTCTAAAATTACAATACATAATCCCATCAATCCATCTTCTTAAATGATTGTCATGGAATAGGTCCTTCTTTGATTTAGAAGTATCCTCTTAGGTAATGGAAATTAGTTGGGTAATGACCATGTTCCCCACCAATATGATATTGAACTCCATAACAGTCTGTCACTCTATGACCCATTTCCCCACACAGATAATATCTTCCCCTGCATTTGAGGTAATTTTTAGGGTTCTTCATCCCATATTTTTGATATTTAGAAAGCTTAATATTCCTACATCTATGTACCTAAACATTTAAAAATGAATAAAATTCCATCTTCCTCTTATATCATGACATATTAATATAACTAAAGTTCATCTTGTTAATTATATATTGCGATGACTGATTTAGCATAATCATAATATCTTTCTCTCCAGGAATTACACAATTTATTTTATCATAGTCACCAATATTTCCATTGGAATCAATGTTAACTGATTTCCTTCCCTTTCCCTCGATTTACTAAAAGTAGAAACCATAATGTAGGAACCATTTAAAATAACAAGGAACCACATAATCATAAAAATTAACTTCTGAGATGTTTAACATAACACACATTCTTTAATCCATGAAACCATAGGTTCACCCTTGGTTATTCATGATCGTCAACATAATTCTAGTATTGTATCCTAATTTTATACTGAAACTTAGGGACATCCCTAGACATACCATAAAATTATCACTAGGGATCTCACTAATGTTTTCACATCCTAGTATCCAATGGTTAACTAAACCATTCCTCTGATACCAACTGTAGAGACCCAATCTGGACATACATGGAAATTATATTAATTTTTAATAATACTTAATACATAACAAAAATAATCACCCAAGAACCGTAATAGTTTAGTGTCTTTGGAAACTAGGAACATAATATTCTAATCATGTAGAAATATCTTCTACATCTCCAATAAAGATATCCCCCTTTTGTTTTCTTACCTAAATCCTTTATTTATATAATGCGGAAAAGAAAACATATAATGGGTGATCTCAAATGCTCAGAAAGTGTAAGAATGGAAAAAATAAAACAATCCATATACATTTGAACTTAAATAAACATGAACATAACGTTTAAACATCAAAATTTTGAGTTGAGAAATAAATCGTGGAAGTACGTCATGCATAAATCATAAAGGAACATCAATCATGATAAAAAACCATGGGAATAAAACATTTAATTATGGAATCCATTAATTACATTATATGATTTCCATATTATCCCTGGTATTGCTTCCAAGACCATAATAGTGGACAAAGTTCATTATTAAACCGTGTTTACTTGTCGTTGCAGCCCGATATTACTGAACCCGATTATATTTCTCTTCCAGCCTTGTCTATATCATGAGATATAAATATTTAACCAATTCATTTTAGAGAGATATAGGTCCCACCCATCTCATAATGAAATCATTCATTCATGAGCCATAAAATAATCATAAATAATTCATCATAACCCAAGGAATAAAATGGGTTTCATAAATATCATCCTATCATAACATAATCGATATAAAACAAATGAATATCATTTCATTATATGAAAAATCGAACCATATAAACAATAGATACATTATACTTGAAAAAAAACATACTAAAAAATGTCATCGTAGATGGAAAATAGTTTTGATAAAACACATGGAATGAATTATTTAAGAAAATATCATTTCTTCTTCAAAATCATTTCATTTTATCAAAATACCATGAAATTTTAAAATAAATGGAGTCTGTTGAAAATAATAATTTAATCACGTAGAGGAATCTTCATGGAAATAATTGTTTATGAAACTATAAAAATCTATTCACACCGTATAAGTTAAAAAAACATTCTTCTCGTACTTTTGCATGAAAAGTCAAAAAGTATCTCGTATGGTAAACAAAAAAAGATTCATTCTATACCTTATAGGAAAATCAAAAATTGGTAAAAACGACTTTAAAAATACATTCATGAATAGTAAAAACATTATCAAAATCTTTTAAATAAAAACCAAGGACATTGATGATAAATGTAACCACAAAAAATACATACGAATAAACATTCTTGGATAAGAACGAGATCAAATAATTATCCCTTACCATTTATGATCGGTGAAATCAAACGTGTTATAATATAAAGTTAATTAAATGCATATGTAAATATCATATCCATAATAATAAAAACTATAAAAAATACATGGGAAGCATAAACACCATAAAAAATAAATAGATGGTTAACCGGGCATATGTCTCATAGAAATAAATGTGAGTTGAAATAATCCCTTCCATATGTCCAATTTATTCTGTATGTGCTTGAGACTTCTATATAGTGGGTTAAATTTTTATATTAACTTTTAATGAGACCATAATAATATTTATGATATCATATATGATTCACTTATGACTTTATATATCCCATTTATATGTCAATTCCATGTTAAAGTAGTGTTTTGGGGAAAATAGTTTCATTTATCGTACGTGTTTGGACTTAATGTTTTTGATATTATTACATATGTCCTGAATTACATAATTCCATAATTTAAAACATAATTTATATATAATATATATTCAGAATATAAATATATATGATAGATCAATAAATGGAATGAAATACACCGTTCAAGGAGACGGTAGGCTGTACATACGCATGAACGTTGTTTTCATTTCCTTATTGAATTGAATGGAATTAATTAAATGAAACATATATGTACACAAATCCAGTATCATTATAATGAAATATATTTCATTATTATTTATTATGTATACTTTATAATCATTCTGGAATGGTTAACATTGAGAACGATTCCCATCGCATCGTGAAGACGGTAATCTGTACGTACACGCAAGCGACTATCATTTCCATAATTGTTGAATGGTATTGGAGTGTATTATATAATATCTCAGAATTAGTATCATGTTATAATAATCATATATATTTATTATTTCCACAATTATACCCTTCCAATTAAGGTTGTGGTGGAAAAACAGAATACACCACAGCGTGGAGATGGTATTCTGTACGTACACACACGTGGTTGATTTCGTTTTCCGTAGGATGCATATAAAGTTAAATAGGGTTGTTACATATTTATAATAATATATAAGTTTATGATTTATACTTATGTTATTAAATTATAATGAAAAAAATAATGAAGCGGAAGTAGATGAAGAAATAAATTTGAAAGAATCGGTAAAGGATATTACCTCTTTTTTGACGTGCCTCTTCTAAAGCTCCTCTTAGGGAACTAAAGTTGGTCATTGAAGAAGACCAAAAATAGTGGTATTTTTCTAGGGATGTGAAGAAGGTTAATGGACAGGGGTTGGCTGAGCATGATGTCTAAAACAGGTGTGAGGTGGAGAGGTATGAGGTGCCCTTTTATTAGATAGGAGAGGGTCACTTTTGGAAACCTCTAATATATTAATTTATAATAAATCCCAATACTACTTAAAAACATCCAAAATGATTCAAATTATACGATGAGATGATATAGGGTTGTAATCCCATAATCCTAAATTTTTTTGACATGTTGCGAATTTATTTTATACCTTATCAACTTGATTTATGCTTATTTAATCTATTTAATTTTATTTGTGGTATTAATATTCTAAATTTAAATTATTATAAATAATTACTTATGTGTTGTGAATTGTCCATAATTGGATACATTATGACATTTTAGACCATATATATTTGAATTTATAATTTTTAAATCAATTTTTTTGTATATTTAAACAATTTAATAATATGTTATTTTTAAAAAATATCAATTGTGTCAATTTTGACAATATTCAATTTTTTGAATTTAAATAAAATCCACACATATGATATATTCGATCCAAAATATTTAATATATCCCTAACATGTAATATTGATCTTGAAAATTCGTGGATCACATTAAATAGTTCATATATTATGTATTTTTATATTTTTAAAACAATTTATTTGATATTTCAATCAATAAAATAATGTTTACATCACTATTGTGTCACCATTAATGATAATTATTTAATCCCTAAAAAACTAATAAATGATTCATGATGTAGATAATGTTATTAGATTTATGTTGACTATTTATGTTTGATGTTTTATGATGTTTATCACTAAATTAAAATTATTACACCTATTTGATATAAGAGACTGACATGTTCTCCTTTTCTTTAGATTTAATAATAATTACATCCTTATCATTGAAAAAATTCCAAGTAATGAATATATTCTGAAAATTATGTTATATAGGTCGACCTTTATTCATCCAAGTGAATTTTTATAGGTGTTAAGGTAATTTTATAAGCTAATTTTTACCCGTAATTACCCGATTTACCTTTAACTGTAGTAAATAAAATTTACCGTAGTTATTATTCATAATGTCTAAATATAAAAAGTAGCCTATTAGCATAATTTGGACCTACTGATTCCAAATATGTAATCCATTTTACCTAATTAAAAAATCATAAGTGGCAGTATAAAATTTAAAATTTATCACGCGGTTGAGAAAACGGGTTATGAAAGTTAAAACGCTGCAAAAGATTGAAATGTTTTTACCTATGAATTCAGTGTATAATTATTGCTAATGACTTAAAATATATTAAATTGTAAAAATATACTATATTTATACTTTAAAACCATTTAATATTATAATTTAACCAAATAAATTATTCCAATGATAAAATATGTTTTTAATTAAAATTTAGCGTATTTATACTATTTATAAAAATATGTAAGTTAATAGTACAATATTTAAAATTTATAAAAAGTTAATTATTATATCCTTATTGAAATAAATAAGTTTATTTCATCATATTGAACTTATAAACAAGTCAAAAACTAGATTTAATGTGGGTGTGCCATCAAAAGGCAGGAAAACTACAATTTTTTAAACATACTTATTTTACTCGAAAAAATTTATTATTTTTCTGATACCATGTTCTATAAAATGTGTAAGATTAATTTTAATGTCATAAAATTAAAAAAAAATTAACTAAAATTTGTAATTTCTAGTTCATAATAATATTATAACAATATATAAGATTTTAGTGAAATTCAGTATTGCGTACAACACATGATATAGAGGAAGGTCGTTATTGCGTGTAATGGAAGCCAAGTCAGGGTTGCATGTAGTGCAAGATTCCATTGGTTTTTCATATAACATAATCAAATTATAGTTCATTTATACATTGATAAAAATCTATACTTGGTTTTTTGTATAGTGCATGCTAATTTTGATGTAGCGTACAACACAAGACATCAATGAAATTAAAAAGAATATTTCTCATAAAATCTTGGGGTGTTACATTCTACCCCCCTTAAAATGAATTTCTCCCACGAAATTTTTCAGGGTTATAATTCGTTTACTACATGATAGTTTCTTCGATATAAACCCACATCATAAAAAGGAATAATAAAACTTAATTTTAATATCTAAAGTAAGAAACGTAATGGTTTCCCAAATAAACACATTACTAGGATTCAACATAGGAGAATATAGGAGAAAACATGGATATATGAGAGAAATCTAACCATAATGTTCGGAAGAAGAGTTGTATAGA
This sequence comes from Viscum album, assembly GCA_963277665.1. Taxonomy (NCBI): domain Eukaryota; kingdom Viridiplantae; phylum Streptophyta; class Magnoliopsida; order Santalales; family Viscaceae; genus Viscum; species Viscum album. The sequence continues at coordinate 1,293,017,335 of OY728152.1, forward strand.
ACATGGCTATAAAAAATCCAACAATCACAATGCCATAAATTTGTGATTAACTAATGTATCATCTGATTCGTTGGATATAAGTGTACAAGGACAACATTTTTGGTTTTCAATATCATTTCACTAATGTTGACGAATTTTTTTCATAAGGATAAATACTTTCCTGATTTTAGTGTAAAATCATCATTGTCCATTCCATGAAAAATTTTTAATTCATCTCTTATTTAATTAAATGATGTTTTATTTTACATTCTTGAAGTGTTAGAAGATCATTCGATAGAAAGATAGGTCATTCAATCTATCTTTATCACAAAATGGTCAGCAAAAATTATTAAATTTACATAAGTCTATCTATGGTGAGATTAATCGTATATGGTTCCAAAAATCGACTGATTCATCATCTATCATATCGCATAATAAAATAAAAGTAATTTCTAAAAACTAGGGTCTTCTTGTAGGCCAGTGGAAGGTGATAAAGGCCTGTCACAATTAGGTTTTGGGATCAATTCTAGCATCCTTGTCTGACAAGATGGGTTGTCGCCTATCCTACGGGTTGTCATTTTTCTAAAACTATACTATTATAAATTTTCAGAAACAATTACAGCCCAAAAAATACTATCTGATGTCTAACATAATCCATTACAATATTAAGGATTATCAAAAATACTTCTGTCCATTCTTATATTATAAAGAAAACAATTACTAGAATGGTAATCTACCGAGCATGTGAATAACATCATTTATCCCCTGTATATCATAAGATATATCTTGTTTGACACATTATAAACATGTGAATACCTCAATCATGTATTCTCTTGAAATATTAATTACCATAAAACAATAGTAAAAACATGAATTCTATCAAAAGTTAACTCTTTCCACATACCAAAATCCCAAAATTTCTATATACTCAAACCATGATTTCACTTTGTCCTTATATCAGTCATGAGAACATTAGTACTGTCAAACATACTATTCTCTCCTAATCCCTTCATTATGCTCATATCATATACTAGAAAAAAAATATTTTAATCACTTTTCATGGTTATTTGTACCATATTCTTATGTAAAACCACAATGGACCAGTACATAGATATTTCAATATACCATAAAAATTCCTCAACAACATTATTCTTGAATTACAATACATAGCCCTTCTATCCATCTTTATCAATTATTTTCATGGAATAGGTCCTTAATCTATTTAGATGTAACCTTTTATGTAAGGGCATTGAGTAGGGTATTGCCCATGTTCTCCACAAATAAGATATTTAACTCCATAACAGCCTGACACTCTATGACCCTTTTCCCCACACAGATAACATCATACACTCCATTTCAGGTATTCATCAATGTTATTATCCCCTTATTATTGATATGTTGAAAGCATAATCTTCCTTCCTATATGTTCCTCACCACTCGAATATGTATAAAATTCCATCTTCCTCTTATTTTATGACATATGAATACAACTAAAGTTCACCCCTGTATATCATATATTCTGATGAATGATTCAGCATAATCATAATATCATTCTATCCATGTATTACAAAATTTGTTGATCATAGTCACCAATTTTTTCATTGGAATCAATGTTAACCGAATTCCATCTCATTATCTCCATTGAATAAAATTAGAAACCATAGAGTAAGATAAAATTAAAATAACAAGGAACCACATAATCATAAAAAGTAACTTATGAGATATCTAGCATATGACACATTATTTAATCTATGACTCCTTAGGATCTCCCTAGGTTATTAATGATCATCCAAATAAATATGGAACTATAACACATAGTTATACTAAACCATAGGGGCATCCCTAGACATACCTTAGAAATAACACTATGGATCTGACTAAGGATATCACATCATAATTTCCAATACATAACTTAACCTTTCCTCTGATACCATCTGTAGATATCAAATATTGAAATACATAGAAATTACATTACTTTTGTGTAATACATAATACATAAAAAAAATAAACATACAAGGACTATAATAGAATAGTGTCTTTGGAAATTCAGAACATAATCTTCTAATCATGGTGAACGATCTTCAACATATCCTATAAAGATATAACCCTTTTGTTTTCATACCTAAATCATTTATTTATTTCCTTGGGAAATTAAATCATTTACAGGGTGATGTCAAATTCTCAATAAGGGTATGTAGAGATAAAATAAATCAAACCATATACATTTGAACATATAAAAACATGAACATAAAGTTTAAACATTCAAATTTTGAGTTGTGAAATAAATCATGGAAGTACATAAGGAATAGATCATAAATAATCATCAATCAGGATAAAATAGCATGGGAACAAAAACATGTAATTGTCGAAACCATTAAGAACAAGATATAATTTCCATAGTTACCAATTCATTGCGCCATGACCATCATAGTGGACAATGTCTATTACTGAACCAGGTTTAATTACAATTCCAACATTGTATTACTGAACCAGATTCATTTGTTGTTTAATCTATGTATATCACAGGAGATATAAATCTTTAACCAATACATTAGAGAGAGATATAGGTCCCACCCATCTCATAATGAAATAATTATTTCTTGTTCCACAAAATAAACATAAATCATTTATCATAACCCAATGAATAAAATGGGTTTCATAAACATCGCCCCATCATAACATAATACACATAAAAAAAATGGATATCATTTCATCATATGAAAAATCAAACCATGTAAATAATAGAGTAATTATTCTTTAAACATAAACATTCTAAATAATGTCATCTTATATGGAAAATAGTTTTGATAATACACTTGAAATGAATTCTTGATAAAATATTCTTTCTTCTTAAAATTCAATTCCTTTTCTAAAAATTATATGAAATGTTAAAAGAAAAGGATTTTATTGTAAATAAAAATGAAATATTATAGAGGATGATTCATGTAAATAAGTAGTTATGAAACCATAACAAACCATTCCTGCCAAATAATATTAAAAAACATTCTTCTTGTACGTTTTCCTTTAAAAGTCAAAAAGTACATCGTATGGTATTCAAAAGAAAGATTCATTCCATACCAAATTGTAATAGTCATGATGTGGTAAACACAACTTTAAACATACATGGAATTAATATTTAATAAAACATTGACTATGAAAATATTTTTATTTTATTAATCACTGAATATTTTTAGTGGATTATACATTCTACGTAGTTAAAAAATATGAAAAATATATATTATATATCCCCAAAAAATGGGTCTATATCTAAATAATTTCATACCTGAGAAAATATAATTATATTTCAATCTTATATCTTTTCCATAGTTCATTCGAAAGTCATTTTGTCATGATCCTTAACACATTTAAAATTTCTTTATGCATATAGATTGGTTTTATTTGATAACAATTAAAATTTTACAATTCTTCTTAATAAATATAATGTTTAGGTGTTTTGTAATGAATATAATTTCTTAATAGAGACATGTGGATGATATCATGGACATTGTAACTATTGTGGGGGTAGAGTTAAATAATAATAATCATATAAAAAATGATAAAAAAAAATACAATGTTCTAATATTCAATGGAAATTGTTTCAACTTCCGCAGAAACCACAAAAACTCATTCTAATGTCATATATTAACAAATAAATGACTTCCATCAGGAAACTAAAATTTCATCCAATGATTCATAGTATATATTTATTTGAATCTAACCATCATTGACTTTTTTAATTATTTAAATATTCTTTAGCAATAAAAATTACTAAGTATGGTCCCAATAGTTTCCCTTATCTATATTTATCATAATAGGATGTTGTTTTAAAAACATTAATATATTAGAGCTAAAAAATATACCAATGTAATTCTAAAGTGGACAATGTTTTTTACAACAATTAAACAAGATGAAGATGTTGATCTCATAATCAATGAAAATAATGTGTGTGAAACCATAACATATCATCTAATGTGATGTTATCCCAGATATATATAGGAATTATTATTTGTTGTAACACCGCATACATATTATTTGACTCAACTTCACATTTTTACACATCCATATCCATATAGTATAATTGAAAATATCTCTTTTCATATTGTCCCATTAATAATAATAGTGATGCACCGTATAAATATTAGTGATTTATAGGGTTTATAATGAATGTATTGCTATGATATTTATATATATTGTTCTCTATATCTCCAATATATTTGATACATATCCTTGTACAAAAATTATGAAATCTTCTTATTAAACAATGGATTCCATTAATGACACATTTTATCACATCCCTATAATATTGATCATCATAGTAAAATATCATTGATCATTTTTTTATCTGTAGTAATAATGGTTGAGAAGTAATTTTTATAGGAAAGATGATGTCCTTAACCCTATGAATCGCGTGTCTAACCTTATTAATCCCATGATCAGTGGATCTCCTTCAATAAAAATAAATTTTCAAACACTATGATCAATAATAACCAATGAAAAGGAATATTAATTTTATCACATTGTGGGAACTGAATTGAACCATGGTATAAATTATGATTGTCCATCTTTATTATTTGTCTCATGTTAAGTTCCTTATATGTGAATATATTCCTCAATATATTTTCATATTTTTAAATATAATACTTTTCACTATTATTCTTATATCGACATTGTATTTACTGTTAAGAATAAATGATTGAAACTCAATTTAATGATTAAATTAATTATATTAATGCGGAATTAAATGACAATATGATAAGTAAATTAACTTCTTATTTTTATGATAAATAATTCTACCAATTTTATTGATTCATCATTATAGATAAAAATAACTATTTAATATAGGGTAGTGTAATTGTGTTTTTAGTAAATAGCCTCATCTTATTTTGGTTGAATCTATATTCACTGTCCATATTCCATATATACTTATTTAAATTTCGATCTAACCTATCCATTTTATTATTAACCCATAATATTTTTTCCATAAAACATTTATAGCATCTTGAATGAAAATGAAATCTAAAAATATCAGTTATATTTTTGGTGCATCAACACTCCTCTATGGTCATTATATTTGTTAGATCATATATAATACTTTACTATCCATGATGTATCAATGGAATATAACGAATTGTAAAAATAAAACATATTTCCTAAAATTAATATATATATAATTCGACTTTATGGTTTTTAATAAAAACCATATGTGATCCTAACTCTATTCATGGAATTTAAAATATATCACAATATCATATATTATAATAGCCCCAAATTTATTATGGTAGTCCATAAAAATTATATTCCTTATATTCATAAATATTATAAGATACTTTGATTGTTGAAAATGAATAACATCATTATAATTTCTCACAAATCATATTTGGGAGTACTTATTCATGGAATCTTCTTTCAATAACATTGAAATATGTTCCCATGTTTATATTTCAATATTGTAGAATAATTGAGCCCCTCTAGGATTGTCAAAAATATAATCATTCCCCAGAAGTGGGTATTTTTTCATTACTTTGATACCGCTAATATCGTTACAGTGACTGTATATCTGTATCAATATATAAACTGTTTTCTAAATATAAATAGATTCATCACAAGGATACATACATGATTAAATAATATTATAATCTAATATATATTGATGTTTCCTCTATAATTAAGACGAAACTACCTATTCTATAATGTAAAGGGTCATCGATGATGGTATGAATCTAGGAATGAGATAAATTTTCTCCTCCAACAATATTTATAGGTAATTCATATTTAACTATTGTATAAAATAATCAAGTTATTCATGAATAGTGTTTCCATATTAAATAATTATACTGTATACATAATTTTCTTATTCAATAATCATTTTCATAAATAATATAACAATAGGTGAATAATCAAAGAAATGAAATATATTATATCTCTACATTGTTGATATTTATGGGATATATAGTTATGATAATACTAATATATATACATATATATATGATAATTAAAATATACATTGACAAAAAAATCCTTATAATGATGTGATGTTCTATCATTTGAAGAGCCACATTGTTTTTTAGGAATATTTTACACACAAATGTCAATGATGGACTCCATATATACCTTCGATATAGTGACCCAAACCCAAAACATGTTATCATCCCTTTACAAATGCTGTGTAATTTTTTCTTATAAATTATAATGAAAATTTACCCAACACATTACATAATAGTAGATATTTAAAGGTTATGGTTTTGATGAATTCGAAATATCTATTTCATTTTTTCATACTTTCTCCAAAAAATACATCACATTCCTACCTCCACAACGAAAATTATTCACAGAAAAATCAATTAAACCTATATTATGAATTTAACACATAAGGTGAGAATTAAAATTTCAATGTATGGTAGTTTATTAATAAAAATTATTAAATTCAACTAATGAATCATTTATATGTATCAAAATAAATCATTTAAAATGAGTATCATAAAATAAAACACCATTCTCACTAAATTTCATTATATATTCTCTATATTTATTAAAATCATTTTTTAGGATAATATTGTTCTCAAATTTTAATATAATTTTGTTAAATCAACATGTATAATATGCATAAAATTGAATAATATACTTGAAATTCTATTTTAATGATAGATATTTGGCACACTTTTGTTATCCATAACTTTATAGGGGTGTAGGTTTCAATTTTCACCTGGAAATAATAGATGATCAGAAATCAAACATAATAAAAGTGTTTTTAACCATGGGTATTCTACTAGAAATATAACAACTTGATCTACCAATATCTAGTTTCATAATGTGGGAATTCATAATGGACATCATTCAGGACCACATAGTCAATGCCTCACCCATGATATCTAAAAATGATTGGGGCATCACCTAAACCATATATGGATATAGAAAAGGATTCAAACAAGTCTATATTTTACATATCACATAATTCCAAACAATTCATCAATAAGAACCATCGGTCCCTCATCCAAGACATCTACAAATTATTAAGGCCTCTACAAAATCCATGTCTGAAATAGGGTAATGCCTCAGCTAATTATCTATAAATGTTTTCTCATGAGACCTACCGATGCCCCATGTGTCTATAGAGGACTTCACTTATAACTTAATATGACCAATACATTCCTCATATTAGTGAGGCTGAAAAACATAGACATAATCTATAACATTCCCAAATGTTTAAACATAATTACTAACTATTCTTATAAATGAATGTAATGGTATAAAATTAATCCATCAGAGTAATCATAAAATGTTTGATTTAATATCACAAATGATTACTTTCATAAATTAAATAAATTTCATTCTTTTTAAAGAACAAATAAAAAATATAATGAAATATACAAACATATGATCTCTAAAATTCAATATTCACATAAAATAATTATCATTTCCATTCATAATGAAATCCATGTGTTTGATAATCTAGGAATTTATCCATAAACATTTATTTGAAACCTTGAGTGTATCATGAATTAATGGAATTTCATGGTCATGGATGACGTATGGTAAAGCTTGGGTCTAGACGCAACATCCTTTCCAATAACATGACGACATATAATGCACATTTAAAAAAACATGATGGAATGAATTATAACCATTATAACCATTATGGTGTGTGTTAATATATATACATTTATATGACAAGGTAATTATAATAATCTAATTCCGATGATAAATTCATATATATGTAGAGCAATGATATATAATAAATAACCATATTTATCAAGAGTAAAAAAATATCTTGATACATAAAATGACTACGACTTCTAGTATATATATAAATTAACATTAATCACACATGAACATAAATTCAAATATATAAATACACACACATATATATATATATATAATGAATATATAATAACAATCATGAAAATTAACTTATTCAAAATTAGATTTCAAGATATGAACTGCACTCATATTTATATGGTATATTATTTATCATCCACTTATTTAAATAAATAATTCATAACTCATAGTCATGAATTTAATGGTAGTGTTGATAGATGTAAAATTTACTCAGAGTACATGCTTGAATTCATTAATTGGATAATGACTTAGTCTTGTCCATATGTCATTAATCATTAATATTAAAAAAAATTGTCATTTCAAATAATTTTGAATTAATTTTTTTTTTAAAATGTAACAATAATATGAATTTTTGAAAATTTCATGAAATAAATGATGATGCATAAATATGAAAAATTCATGTAATTAAAATTGACCATAAACATATTCATTAAATAGAATCTCTACAAAGTACTTGAATTTTCTTAATAGGAAAATATATTTACAAGTCTGTATATATATATATATGTATGTATATATATACATATTGAAATATATATTAATAAAATCCTAGGGATTTGATAATAATTTAATCCCTTATTTATACTCGTTTATCTCTTAGAATTAAAAGCATGTAACAATTGATTAGAATGTTGAGGTAAATTTAAATATGTGATTGGAATAGATTTTACAATATATATCATTGTGTAATAAATAAATGTTTAAGAACAACAGCATAAATATATAATATCCATTAAGATAATTATTTTTTATATCAATATAATTAAATACATATATATTTTTGTGGAATAAATGCTTTCAAATCATACGTAAAATTAGTATTCCATTACACCATGTTAAACAATATTTGAAAAAAATACAGTCATATATTAATTATTCTGACCATATTTATACACAGTAGAATAAATATATATGTATAAGTATATATTCATATATATGTATAATTATATTCACCCTTAAAAATAAAACATATAATGTATAACATGTTAAATAAATAAACATATTATAATATGAAAAGATATATATATAATAAACTAAAAAACCCCTCTTAAATTTTTTTATTTAAAAATAATTACTTTTTGTTATTTTGAATACTTCTGTGATTATATATGTGTGTGTTTTCAAATCCTTATACAATGAATTTTTTTTATCTAATATAGACTTTATAAAACAAAATAAAAAACTACAAATATTATAAATAAGACCTTAAATATATATGATTTTTAATATTATATCCTTAAAATCCAAAAAACATATCAAATATGAGAATGGAATTAAAAATTTATGATTTTAATTGTTTATGAATGTATATATGTGTGTGTGTCTATAAAATAAATAAATCCCTTAAAAACCACAATCATACTTTTTTAAACAAAAATAATAAATTTCCCTTACCTTATTGGAATGATTCAATACACTTTTTCCTCAAGACTCGACACACTAGAAGCTCTCATGAAGGTTTCTGATTAACATCCCGATTATGACGGGGGTCGTACATTTATATATTGATGTGAGACATTCCTTGGACGTTGAGGTGTTTCTGTTCATTCACATATTTGAGCTTATTCATTTTCATTTATTAATGACATAAAAAACAAATAATTTTATATCTTATTTTTTAATGTTACATTAATTATTTTACTGTACACTGAATTCATTAATGGTTTGGTCTTTTTTCTATGTCGTTTTAAATTTTTAGTCATCCATAAATCTTTTTTATTGTGTATTGATAACATTATCCTATTTTCCCAAGAAATTATTATCAATAAATGTTATTATATAATTTTTCCATTTAATCAACATGTATCATTTTCTACATTTTCATTTTTCATTTAAAATTTATTCTTCAAATATAATCATTAAATCATATATATATATATATATATATTATCTAGTTTTTTTAAATTTATTTTGAGTTTTATTTATATCAATTTCATTTTTTTATTGTTTAACATGTCACATTTTTACATTTTCATTTATAGGTCATCATTACATTTTTTATTATAATATTAATAATAAAATAAAAATATAACATTATAAAATAAAAAAGGAACAAATTAAATATACATAATAATAAAATATCACATAATTAAAAACACTAATATATATATATATAATTTTATAAAATAATCATAATTATGTGCAATTATGTACATATAATTATATACAAATATATAGATATATAGATATATTTATTAAATCATGTTTTTATATATATGAATATATATATATATATGTATATTCATTTATATAACATATAATTTTCATTTTGAACTCATATATATATATTAACCATACTATATTTTTTTTAAAACACAAATATAAAGTGTGTTTTTTATAATATAATATTTTTATTATTTAAAATATATATATCCTAAAATAAAAACATAATTTGTTATCATATTCATAGAAAATATATTATCTTAAGATATATAACAGTACTTTTAATATAAAACTGTTATACACTTAGTTATTATAATACTTTTATAAAAAATCATATTTCTCATTTTTTATTTATTTTTAAAAAATGATAAATTAATAATTAAATACATCTTTACCTAAAATAAATTACTTTTTAAATGTCTGGGGAATTACATTTTAGGCTTGAATACATACACCCAATGTTTTATATGAAATTTATAACACTAATATTTCAAGGATTTAAATGATTTACATTAAAAATATGAATGTAATAAAATTATGCGTAAAACTTGAATCAACCAATTTAGTTGTTAAAATGGTGTGTACAATGTTGTTACATAACAAAAATTCATTTAAATGATCTACATCAGACATCATTATTTTGAATTCAGGAAATTTCTCACATATAATATCATTAGGTTGATAGTGATTACACTTCATTATTTTTTTTTTACATTGGTTAATGATATTTCCTTGCTATAAACACCTGATACCTTTCTGAAAACTATTAATTTTAATTAATTTTTTGGGGATTGGAATTTTAATCATCATCAAAAAATATATGTCAATAACTTCAATAATTATATCACATTCATCTTACTTGTAAAAAATTCCCCAAATGCTTCTTCACATATTTATTGCACAAAAGATGTTGTACATTATCCTCATCATTATTTTTAAAAAAATGTTTCTCCATCTATATATTATTTTCATTTTCTCCATGAGTCCAATTTGAATACTAAATCATGATTTCCACAATGAAATAACATCATAATTTATTTTCCAATCTCTCAATGTATAGTATTTTAAATATCATCCAATTTTGGGGTCACAGTCCCCCAATGAATTTATGGATCTTCCTATGATAAAGTATTATAATGATAAAAATGTATTATGAATGATTTATAATCATAATATAATAATTACACACTTATGAAATATATTTTTTTAACTCATGTAATTATATCTTTGTCATAGTAATGATGGTATGTGTAAAATAAATATTGAAAATGTTTTTTTTGTAGTCTTCCCATTTATTGTGTTACGACTCACCCACGATTTGTGACCATGATAAATGTCATCCATTGTTACGTATGTACCTCTATGTGATATTAAATGATTGTAATATTTTTTTTGAAAAGGTGTAGAAAATTACTTATTGAGTGTATCTATCGATTTTTTGTAGATCAGTGGATCATATTTCCAACTAAAAATAGGTGTTACTCGAAACTTATAGAATTAAATTGTTTTTTTATTCATTACATAATTTATATATTCCTTGTCGTTTTTAATGAAATTCATGAAATTAGTTAAATAAATCATCATCATCATAGTGTTTTCAACTATAAATCCTCTCATAAGGGGGTTGACATCATTTCATTTTCCATTACATCCATTGTTTTCCCATATCTTCTATTTCCTGTATAATTTCATGTATAATAAATCCCAAGTTATAAATTTCTAAATATAATATATCATTATATAATTAATATTATGGAATTATTATTACTTATATTTCCTTATAGAATTATTCTATAATGTTTTAGTAAAGTATTAATACATTAACATTATTTATATATACTACATAAGGTGTTTTAAAACCCATTTGATTATACATAGAATATATCCAATGTGTAAAAAATAATAATTTTAGATTGGTTTATTTTTTTTTGAAATGGGAAATGATCGAGTCAAATCACAATATTTCATTTATGTGATATTAATCCTAGGTAAAATGATTCCATATTAACAACCCCATGTAGTGTCAATATCGGTATTTAACATATTGGAAACCTCTTAAATTACACTTATAATAATACAAGGATGTTTTTTTATACTTTCAAATATTCTTAGAATTGTTTATAATATTTTTCGTTTCCAAATTTCAACAAATAATTATACATTTCTTATGATAACATTGACAAAATATATTATTTTTAATACATTTTTAAACATAACTCCAAAAAAAATTATATTAATAACATTTAATGATACTTTGTTTCGTATTTTTTTTGAAACTACCTAAATATTCAAACATTTAACGAAGAAAAAATAGACATAAATATTATATAAACTATTTGAAATTCCCATTTTATAATCAATCATAGGACACATTGTTAAATATAATTTTATAGAAACATACATAAATATAAAAGTGTGAGCATCATGGACAATAATAGATAAACAAATGAAATAAAAAATGACCTATCATCATGAATAATAAATTGTCCATAAAACGATATAATAATCCTATGTAGATGTTAAATATGATATAAATGTTTCAAAAAAACAAAATTTTTACATTCATAAACATATAACCATGGTTAAACACCATGGTTTCATAAAGAAGATTTACCAAGGGTATTCATCAATTTATAATATCAAATATATTATCAAGAGATTAATTACGATAAAAATTCATTAGTGAATTATATTGTCACACATTAAATATGAATTAATTAATTTTATCTACATTAATCATAATGTATCATTTAAATAATTACCCAAGGTGATTATATAATGGGATTCATATAAATTTATTTAGTATATTTCTATATAAGAAAATGTACACTACATCATTTCAATTCCAGGAAAATTGAATGTCGGTCTTATTATTGTAAATACTGATATATATAATTTAATTAAATACATATATATCGTATCTAAAATTATATATTAGAATTGATGTGATGAATTGGAAAATTCAATTACCTTCAATTGTTTCATTCTAAAAAATGTGGGTGTCAACATAACAACATGATTTCATCAAATTATAATGCCATTTGTGGAAAAAATGATAATAAATTAATATAAAACTCATTTAGAGTTTTTAGTAATGGTTTTACTGATTTATATTTATAGTTAATGTGGATTAGTTGTTTAATAATTTCTATATATTTGTTAAAGGATTATAGGTTGTTGAAAATGAAAAACTAATCTAATAACTATGGTTTCTAATTAATATTTAATTCTTTAAATTCATTTTTAATGAATTAAATAAAAAATAATTTTTTTTTCTCTTTAATAGGACTTGAAAATTTTAGTTTTTCATAAAATAATTTTAAAACTCAAAATTAATATTTTAGTGTTAAACAGAAAACTTTTATGTTAACAAATATTAAATAACCAATGTTATATATAATTTAAATAATATATTATATTTATGTTAAAGGACTATTTATAATTAATTATTACATAATTACTTTATATATCAACTCATAATACATAAAGAATACATAAAATAACAGTTTTTTACTACTCACAAAAAAATAATTTATTCTAGAATATTAAAAAAATTATCCTCACCTAATCTCGACATGAATATTTAAATAATAATAATTTTTTTAAAGAAAATTAATTAATATGATTATATTAACATCTCAATGATGATAATAAAATTAATTTAAATTCTAAATGTTTGATACTGCAATAACGCCTAAGGATAAGGTGTGTAACGGTTTTAGATTCATGTGGTGGATAAGCTAAAAATTAAAAAGTGTCGATCTCCACAATCCTATGCTTCTCAATATGATTATGTTTTTTGTTCCAACCAGGTTTAGGAAAAAAAATTCTTGGGAAAAGAAAAAACCCCATAGAGGCAACATAACTCTTCTGTTCTAATAAGTGGTCTTATAGAAGAATAAATCTTCCAGTTGAGTCCACTATTTATTATTATTGATGTACATGTCCTTTTTCATCACCAATTGTAAATAATTAATAAAATTATATAACCATAAACACAATTTATATTATGCAATGGTCGTATCGACAAACTGTTGTATATGAAAAAATAAGGTAAAAAGTAGATCCAAATTATCAAATTTCCATTTATACACGATGTATAGTCCACCAAACCATTAAAATTTATACATTATTGATTTTTCATAAATTAAATTAATGAATAAAATTTTACAAATAATTTTTATTTTCATTTTTATAGTTTACATGGTTGGTTTATTCAACATAGAATTGTCTGATCCGGTGTTATACCCAATTTCATAGCCACTATGTTTTTTCTTTTATATCATTGTACTTGTAGTATCTATTATAATATGTACGATTACATGATATATAGGAATATTTATTTTTAATATTATTTCAATGTATGTGTATGTTGAAATGATATAATACAGTCAATCTGATAGAAATGATATTTTACTGAGAAGTGAAAAAATTATTGGTTATTACACAAATGATAAAAAAAATAGGATAACGTAATACATGGAATAAACTACACATACTCAGTGGGGTTTACAAGATTATAAACAACATATGAAAAAATTCGTAATGAATTAAAAAATTGATGGTTATCATTTTTAAATAACATAATAATATTTAATACCACTTTAGATTCTATTTTAACTGGTATTAAATTCCATGAAATCTATTTAATGTTTGTAAATAATGAAATTTCATATATATACATTACTATAAAAACCCTTGAAAGTAATTATATTAAATAATTAAATATCATAAATTATAATATGGTTCTGTAATACAATGATAATGTGTTTCATGGATTTTTTTAATGTACATATTTTGTTGAAAAAAATATCCGTTATAGGTTAGCATTTATATAAAAAAATTCATGATTTATCCTTAACATGTAATTATTATTAGGGAGTTATTTCATTTTTAAAATTCATTATTGAATATATTAAAACATTATAGTATGTGTAATGAAAATGGCAGCCAGTGAGGTAGTAGATGGATAAAATGAATTAGCTCAATGACACATAGGGATGTTACTACTTATCAAAAATATATTATAGCTTCAAAATCATTTTGTGTAAAAGAAAATTGTAGGAAACACATTAAATTATTTATTGTTTTAAAATAAGTTCATATATATTTTTATATCATGATTTTTGATGTTTAATTATTCTATTAGTGTAATGAATGTCCAGTTTCCCATGATATAAAAATGTAGAAAAAAAGAGCTTTAATTTCATCCCAAGTAAAATAATCCCCCTTTTGTTTGGTTACATACAATATAACATCATATCTATTGGTGATTAGATATATATTGAATAAATATTAATGAATCTACAGTCTATACATTCAAATAATTATATTTTTAATTTCACATTCTATAAATTTATTAAAATATGGTCCTTTATATTAGAATATATGGTAGTAAAAACAAGTTTCCAAACTCATATTATATTAGGGAAACAAAATATTTTGTTTTTATTTTGAAATTTGGTAATAATTTCGTATTATTTAGATAATTATATACATTCATTTGGTATTCAATATTTGATTTGTGGGAAATATCTAAATCAATTTTTGAAATTTCATCTTTTATGCATATATTCATATTTGTTTGAGTATTTTTAGAACAAATATTTTATCATAAATCATGTCCTACTTTGTGATTGTGTTATCAATTTTTTTGGTATCTCACTATTCATTGGATAATGAGTTTAATTTAAATTTTTTATGATTTTTAAACTAATTATACAAAAAGAAAAACCAGAAATTTTAATACAAATAAAATCACATGGCATGAATTATAGATTTTATTATTATATTCCCCAACATATATAACATCTAGAACCATTGTAAAAATTTATCCATATAATAGTGTTCTTTATATTCTCAGGTTATATAGTGAAAACAAAATTTTCCTTCCAACTAATTTGAATATATAGAAATCATGTCTGTTATAATTTGTCGATGGTATCAATATTGAATAAACTCTAATAATATATATCATTTCTATCCAAATATAAATTATGATTACATTATTAATCAAATTATATATAATACCAATGAATAATTCAATATTTTATAATTCGGTAATCCCAAACTAAAAATATATTTAAATAATTAAACACGTAAAATTATTCTGCATGTGATAGAGGGTGTCTTTAGGGTTATCATCAGTAGTGAGTTAACTATTTTAGTAATGATATAATTGTGACCATGAATTTTAATAAAAAATTGGGATCATCACATATAATCATTTATTATTATACAAGATTTCAATATATACTCCATAAGTGCATTTTTATAATAAAATAATTCCCCAAGAATGAATATAATAAATGAATAAAATTACAATATAATATAATATAAAGGATAAATATTCCATATTTTGTACATTATTTTAATTAAAAAAATATAAAAACATGTAATGATTTTTGAGAGTGTCTCATTGTGGTGGAGAAGAGTATGATTCATTAATATTTTTAAATGAAATAATAAATATATCATTTTGTGTGTTATAGATATTTATAACACAATTGATTCCTTTTAATATTACCATAATAATAACTATCCGTTAAATCCCATGAGTATATGTTGAATTGGCACTTATTTATTGCATATTCATCATAATAGCTAGATCCAAAGAAATGTTTAGCAATGTTGGAGGTCTCAAGAACATATAGAATAACCAAAAAATCCATTTTATTTTTTAATGGAGTGATGTGATAAAAACATTCATTTTTCATAGGACATTAAATAGAGCAATATGATTTAACAATTAATTTTTATTTTATGATATGAATTAGATTTAATATGGGTATATAATGGTTTCATAATACATTTTAATATTTAATTAATATTTTAATTTCATTATCTCTTTGTTTTTATTTATATTGGGTGATAAAATCATTCATCGTGATGTTATTTTATTTTACCAATGTTTAATGTATTATTTGTGTAGGATTGAAAAATTATCATATTTTAATAGTTTTAATAAAATATATAATTGTTCCCCTATTTTTTAAATTATATTTTATAACATAATTTCTTTTTTTTTATATGGTGAATAATTTTAAATTTACTTGTAAATGGTTTAAATCATTGATTAAAAATGATTGCATGTTTTTTCGTTTTCTAGATGATTTATACATTGAATTTTTGGTATTTGACGAATTTTATTTGATAATTTTATTTTTAAAAGGATGAAATAATAATTTTCACTGAAAATGGATGATTAGAATTACTTTTGTATGGAAATATTCCATTAAATGGATATTTGTGAGAGTAAAATTGGAAGAATAGCCTTATTTGTGGAAATATTCTATGAAATATAAATGGTAAGATAATGTATAAGTAAAATAGGAAAAAAAATAATTATGAATCATTATTATAAGAAATAATTTTATTGGGTTGGATTCAATCAATATTTCAAGATATTCATATGAAAAAACCTTAGGAAAAGATAGTTTTTTAAGGAGGACTAAAAATGGGAGAACTCACATATGAGTGACTACAAACTATAGTTTTCATTAAAAAATAAAATATTTTCCAATAATATTAAAATTCCACAAACAATAATTTAATTAAAACATTAATATCTTGGGCATTCCCCTCACAAATGATTAATTTAGTCCTTTCATAAGTAAAAAAATTATTTATCATCGTACCCACCTACCTATATCAATTGAAACCAAAGTGATTAAACCATTACAAAACACCTAATGTGACCCTCATGAAACCCACACAAGATATTAAAGACTAAAAAATAATTACCTCGATAGACTCAAACATAATTACAAAAAATTTTATGATATTTTAATATTTTTATCAAATCTATTTTAAATGTTATAATATTCCTAAAAATGATTGCTTATTGTGATCATACATATTTCCACTATTACATAGAAATATAAAATCCTGTTCATGGGAATTGTATTTGGAATATTACACACAATTCATGTTTAATGAATTGTAAACCATTATAGTGTCCCCATAATCTACTATTCTAGGTGATGGTGATCCAAGGGAGGTTTTATTCATATCAAAAGACCAATTAAAGGTATAATGAGCCCTATGATACCCATAATGTTCATTATCAAATTAATTTCATTTCCTCTGAGATTATAACCTTAATACATGGCTTGATACAATATAAGATTTTTTTATTTTTTTAAATCCTCCATATATTTTATTTCATGGATTATAGGATCATGATATTCTGAATTTATATAATTTTTTATTAATGATGTTATTATGACCAATATTTAATTTTATATATATACAAATATTTTCTTTCAGAGAGGTTTTCAAAATATAGTAATTTAATTTTCATTGAAGATTAAATATTCGATTCAATCATTTAAAATTTAGATCATTAAATAGATGATGGGAATTTTATATCACTAGTTCAAAATTATTTTATATTTTTTACATTTTTCCCTATAATTTATTTTTAAATCCCCACATTTTATCCAGTCGATATGACTGTCATAGGGTGATTGAGTGATGAATTAATGTGGTATCATAATTGTAAATTAAGAAATTTTATATCTCTCTAGATTATTTTAGTCACTTAATAAATAGGTGGTAGTGAATTGACCAATAATTTTAGTGGTAGATATAGGAATTCAAACATTAAATGGATTCTAAGATACATTCATGAATATTTTAAAATTTGAATTTTAATAATTAATAAGATGAACTTGAGTAATGTGGTGATTGATTACTTGTTAAAAAATACATGGGGTATCACTTTTATCCTAACATGTGTGTTAAATTATATAATATATATTTCCTTTCATAAATATTTTGACTAAAAAAATTTATATACTCCATTAAATATTTAATATAAGTATAAAAATATTTATTATATTGAAATAGTGGTGTATTATTTCATCTAATCATAATATGAAAATTTCAATCATTCTATAATCAAACCCGAAAATTAAAAAAAATCATATATGTCTCATAGTATACTAAAATTAAATCCATTTGATAGGTGATTATTATTTCTATTTCAAATTATAAAATATTTTATTATATTATTTTTATCATTCTTTCATCCATTCTCTCATAAATTTTATCCTTTTCCATTAAATTTATGGTAAATTTTTTTTCACTAATCTTTAATAATAGAATTTAAAATTAATTCCAAATTAAATGATATATTTAAAATTAGTAATAATTATAGGTTTTCAAAAAATATAATAAATTTAAAACTATTCAAATATTTTTTCCCATATGAGCTAAATGTGGAATATAAATTTTTGTAATAAAATTAAGCATATGTGAAAAGTAATTGATGATCCAATGATTTCTACTATATAGAAAAACTATTCAACCTCATTTTTAACATACCTTAGGAAATCTTGTATTGTAGATTTTAATTTAAGAGAATATTCAAAACATTTTGACTTTATAACTAATATGATTAATAATCTCAAGAGAAAAAAATTCATATTGTTGAGATAAAAGAAAATGATTGATATAGATAAAAATATTGTTTTTGTATACAGTGGGAAAACAATTCCTAGTAAAAAATAAGAATAGGTGGATGATATTCCATTGTAATTTGGTAAGGATAACATAGAGGTGATAGATTAAACACCTTAAAATACATATCACCCACACAATTAAACAATCATTTAATATAAACTACTTATATAATAGGATATGTGAGGTAAAAAATTATATGATTGTAATCTTACACTTCATTTACATTAGGTAATATTTTTTATTTTTAGTTGATAAAAAACTGCCATTATCCAAATAGTATACATTCTAAATTATAGGATTATATCCAATTGGAATGTGGATAATCTTTTTTTGTAATGTGAATTTTATATAAAATTAAATGAAAAACAATTTCATGAATGGGGATGATATGACACTACATTAATCACACTAGACATACTCACTAGGTTATCAATGTGTAAAAAGTAATTAAGAAGATGTTTTATTGCCTATGAAGAAAAATATAGTCAAATTCTGCAAAATAAAATGTAGTGGAGCCATATTCATATTCTATATTACATTTAATATCACATAATGAAATTCCATTTTACTCTCAAAATTTTAAAATTTTCTGTTACCACATGAGTATCATTTTCAATGAAAATTATTGTGTGGAAGAAGATACACTAGAAGAATGGCGTATATTTATAGAATTCAGTTATTATGTTATTCTAGGTGTGGTGTATGATTAAATTCAATTAGTTCTCAACAGAAATAAGTCAGAAAATAATATTTCAAAAAAATAAAACATTAATGATTATCATTTATAATAGATTAATTATTCTTCAATGTTTCTTATATTGGTATGAAACTATATAAATTTTACATTGGGTATTGGGAAAACAACAACAATTTAATTTCATCAAAGAATAATCCATGTTACCTATATAGAAGCTATGTATCCCCTAACAAGAAGAATGAATATAATATGAAGTGATAAAAATATATTTATGGGATACCACTAACCTTTTATTCCAACCCAAATTTAAATTTAAATTTATTAATAAATCACGACTCATGATATTTAATTTTTCATATAGTGTACTCAAAATGTCGTTTTAAAAACTTAATCAAACTAATGGGCCTGAATAAGAATTAGTGAGTGAACACTATTAATAGAGAGACATTACAGTTAATGTCCTTGCATAAAAAATTAATATATATATATATATAATAACTCAACATAACAATGAAAACTAATAATAAAAAATAATGTAATATTAAATGTAACTTAAGATACAAGAATTTATATACCTTCAACTCAATTTTGAAACCTAAAACAATCTATATATTTTTAAATATGGTATATAATGAATCGTGGTTGAATCCCCTAGAGTACATTATGATATATCGTTAAGATCCATTCATCTTACCTTATCCATCATCTGTCAACCACTTACCCCTTTCTGAATATTTATACATGAATTATTCATACACATTAATCTCTGCATTCATTGAATGATTAATAAAAAGTAATACAAAACCAACAATGATCATTAACAAGTTAGAATGAGTATAATATAGTAATGTCATGACAAAGAAAAAATTCGAATGAAATACTATATACTAATAAATAAATCATTCATTTCATTAAAAAAATATACCATAATACATGACTATAGAAAATTGGGATCCAACCTAGAGGATAGTAAAATGATTGTGGATGTGATCAAGATGTCATAAAATTTTAGATGAATTGGTTACTGTGTATCTAAATGGAATAAAGACATTGAATGGGATATAAAGAGGTCTAGTGAATATCTACTCAGTATTATCATGAAAAAAATTTATAATAAAAAACATTGTACCACCAAGTCATTGAGTTAAATGATGAAACATGAGGATATAATATTTAAAATTTGTATACTAGACCACCATAATCTCACCACATTTAATACACATTTTATTTTTATGTGGAAATCATACGTTGATTTCTGAACTCTTACGAATATAATGATAATAACTCCATTAAATGGAAAATACACAAAATAGTGAAAATTAAATAAACTGTTATCATATCACACCATTATTGTAATATAACTGATACATGTATGAACTTGGGAAAATCCTTAAACATAGTATAAGAGTTACACCTAAAATACTATTGGAATCATGTGTCACACACATGCCTCAAGTTTACATAGATTCCAAAATGAAATCGCCACTAAATAATTTTAAATTTTTTTCAATAAAAATAATAAATCAATTTAAAATAGTATATATATAAGGGGATCCAAATAATTATTAACATCAAAAAAATTATGATGTTATAAGATATATTTTAACCAATTTTAGATTTATACATGTTTTACATCAAAGGAGAACTTTATCACCTACCATGGATTCCTATAAATGGAAAAATTATCTAATATAATCATATATAAGAAATATCAATGGGGTATTCATGATTATAAGGTTGTTATTAAATCACCTATCTCAAAATGTCCTTCAATTAGACTAGTAATGAAATATGTTGTATACAATGATTCTAATTCATTGAATATGTTTCACATTCATGAACAGGTCATGAATTTCACTCCAAATCAAGATGAGAAACTGATGTCTTGAAAAATAACATCAAATAACCAAATTTACTTCATATGAATAGAGATCCAATATTAGATTCATAAATAACAGTGTGTTTGAAATAAAAATCAATAGATTATTAAAAATAAAAATACTCCATTAAAAGGGGATTAATCTTTGTTCAAAGGGATATAATTATCACAATAAATCATCTAAAAATAGAATAACTGATTTATAATGGATAATATTTATATCATTATTTATTGATCAATATTAATTCTATAAAGATAACAAATAATCACATAACCATATGAAAATAATAATTCATTGTGGATTTTGATCTGATAAAAAGACGTTCTAAAAATGGTAGATCAATCACAAACCAATGAAGTATGGGAACATAATCATTGTAATAGAATGTAATTATATATATTTTGTAGATTCATGGAAATATCCAAATGAATAAAAGGAAATAGTTGAATTTCATTGGGAAAATCAATGTTATTGAATTACTAAATTGATCCATTGTATATGAAAACGCGGAAATGGATGAAATAGTTATAGAGTAAACATGAGATGTCTCAAATTTTAAATATGGGAGTCAGCATAAAAACATGTCACTATAAAACATCAAAAAAGATTATAATAAAATTGTTATGATGGTCATTTATTATACATATAACAATGTTATGCATGTGAGATGATGGTTCTAATTGGTCAACTAGTAGATCCACCATATTTTTAATGAGTATTACCTCATTGGGAAGTGTTCATGAAAGAATTGTTGGATCTGAATCTACCGATTACACACAAGAGGGGGTGTGAATTGTGTCTTTTCAAAATTATTACAATCTCTTCAATTTAAGCAAATTCTGTCCACTATGCTTTAGCACAATTAAAAATGCAGCGGAAAAAGTAAAAGCATGAACACACGGATGTATAGTGGTTCGGGGAACAGAAAACCCCTAGTCCACTCCACCAATGCTCAAATCCACGAGCTTGGAGATTTTCACTATCTGGTCCTCGTTTCCACAGACCTGTTCACAACTGAGTACAGGAAGTTGACACCTTTACAAGTTTCAGGCAAACACAGCCTTCCTGGTTCAAACACGAACCCATGCAGCTTAGAACGAGAAGCTGATCACTCAAAAAAAAGGGTTTCGATAAAGAAAACACTTCTCCAGTTGTTCTTCACAATTGCAACAGAATGCAATTGACAGTAGATAGATCGTCGTCTTCAGAAAATAAAGATCTGTAATCAAAACAGTTCTGAGTCGATCCAGTTGCAATAGATATTACAAGAAACTTCACAACTTCAGCAGCAGTAGATTCACAACAGATAGTCGATGTAGAACACGTGAATCTGCTATCAAGATCTTCCTTCGGTAAAAAAGGTTTTACACTTCTTCTCGATCACCAGAAAAGAACGCCTTCACACAGTCTCTGTTTCTTGCTCGTTAAAAGATCAATCTATATATTTCATACACTTTCCTGTGTATATATATATCCGAAGTTTCCAAGATAGAACATATATATTCAAATCTGAGAAAATCTTCCGCATAAATAGATCCATGAAAATCTCCTTTAGATTCGCGATATTAAAAAAAAAATAGAGCCTTTGTAACTCCACTGAAGAATCGGTATAAAAAGCTCCGTTTAAATCAATCATTATTCCGTTGAAAATCGTCTTTGATTCAGTCAAAGTCGTACTTAAGAATCGGCTCGAAATCCGCTTAATAATCCGCCTGTTTGACCAATGAAAAAGGAAATATCGTCTGTCAAAAATATCCCGACGCCAAACGTAGGGTTGATGACGTGGCTCCAAACGTAGGGTTCACAAACATAAGGTTCAAAAACGTAAGGTTCAGAACGTAAGGTTCAGAACGTAAGGTTCAGAACGTAAGGTTGAACATACATACTTTCTCTTCAGCATTCAAACGTAGGGTTGATCATCCATACTTTGTCTTGCTTCAACTCTCCAAAGAACGTACGGTTGATTATAAAAGTAAGGTTGATGATCCATACTTTTGAGAAAAAAACTCAACACTGAAAACTAACGTATGGTTTCTCTTCCATACTTGTCCAACAACAAAAACGTAAGGTTCCTTCCAAACGTAATGTTCTTCTTCCATACTTTTCAACAACGTAAAGTTCATTGACCATACGTTTCAAAATAACATAAGGTTCCTTAACCATACATTTCTTTTAACATAAAAAGTAAACTTTTCATCCATACGTTACGTTCATTAACGTAGGGTATGAACAGTGATTCCAGTACGCGCTAAAACTGATCTCGCGCTACAGTGATTCCAGAACGCGCTAAAATTGATCTCGCGCTACAGTGATTCCAGAATGTGCTAAAATTGATCTCAGAATAAATGAAGTATGAAATCATGCTATATGAAATAAATAAATAAAATAAATTCCTGCAAAATACTCAACGAAATAATTAGTAAATAATTAAGGGTATTTGTGAGCATCAAAATCATCATAAAGAGACAGAGTATTATTTAAAATAATCTCCCCCATTAAAAAACATTATTTTGAATTGTTTGAAAACAATACATTGCTCAACAATCTCCCCCTTTTTGATGATCACAAAACCCATAAAATAATATAACTAATTTAATTGCAATCTTTATTGAAAAATTAGTTTTATAAAATTTTAGAATTTTGAAAGGATTAAAACAATATTTAACTATAATAAAATTTCTCCCCCATAAAAATAAATTTTCAGCTAAAAAAGATAAAAGATAAATGTCGTATATATCCAAATTCTCCCATATATCCAAATTTCTTCATAGGAAACAAATGAATTTAAATGTTGTGTTTATCCAAATTCTCCCCCTTTTTGTGATATCAAAAAGAATGAAAAATTACGGATTTGAACACATTCAATATTGCACTGAACTATAAGTAAATTCTATAATTAACTGTGTATGAATAAGTGAATTTGTTATACTGGCTAACTCAATCATAAATCAATAAACAACAAAACAAAAAAAAAGTAAGAAAAGAATTTTCATTCACAAGCTGTTATATATAAATGATTGTGATATACAGAGGAATCAAAGTTCATAGATAAGACAGGGAAAAAGGTGTCTATCTCCTTTGAATTGCGGTCTTTATCTCTGTAAACTATTCTCTGAGCCTCTGCATCATCCCATCTCCTAACTTGATGATAAGATCTCTGTTCTCTTGAGTCATATGAATATCTTCAATCAAATTAACTCTGAAAAACTCATGCATTCTTTCTTCTTTTTCAAAAAAAGAGCCAGTTTTTCTGATAACTGATTCAAAAGAATCCTAATCGGTTGCTCTCCAGATGTCAACTGATCCACTAAAAATCTCTGATTATCTAGCAAAACTAACAAAGGGGCACTATTACACTGAAGATCGTGTAATCTGTCACTCATATTGCTCATTGCTGCAGTAATTTCTTGAAATTTCCGAATCAAATCAGGTGAATAGCCTGATCCACTCACAACACTATTTGCAACAGACTCAAATTTATTCTCCATGTAAATCTTCAACTCAGACAAATCATCTTTCTTTACCATCTCTGATTTTAACTGATCAATAGCATGTAGCATATCAGTCTTAAACAAATCTACTTCCTGTCTTGAAACAGTACATTCTTTCAGCTTCTGAAACTTCAACTGCTCTAAGTTCAGAGAATTTCTGAGACTAACATTCTCAGATTCTAACTGAGAGATACGCTTGTACAACTCAACAACTTCTTCTTTTCTCGAATCAGGGGCACCCTGTGCTCGATTCTCATGTCCAGAATTAGGTTGATGAAGCAGGGAAAGTGGTAAGGAATCTGCATCTGACTGTTGTTTGTCCTTGTCCTGACAAGGTTGATCCATTGAACTATCTTTTGAAACCTGAAACTCTTCCACTGAAAAATCTTCCTGAAGTACCTCTGTATTAGCTTCAGAAGTATGTTCATCACGAACAGTAGTCTCTCTGACTTCTACTGATTGGTCAAGAACAATATTTTCATGTAAATCTTGAGGTCGTTCCACTTCTTCACTAGGCACTGCCTCCATAAGTTGTTCTTGTTGAATTACTTTTTCAACAGCCACAACAGCAGATTGAGGTTCTTTTTGAGTTTCTGTTTGAGCTGTTGGTTCCTCTATCGGTGCAGTCTGCTCCACAACAGCTTCTCTCACAAATGAATAAGAAATTAACGGTTCAGAGGATTTCAAGGCAGGAGAGATAATTTCTTCATCAATTGACTTCTTCCTTCTAGATAGAAGTCCTTCTTGACTTCTCTCTTCCTCAACTTCCTCCATCTCAAAACGAATTCTCCTTGCCACTGTACTAACTCTTGATTCTGCTTGTCCCTCCTTGGACTTAGCTGGTTGAGCCTGAGCACTCTCCGAGTTTTCCTCAGCTCCAACAGGTAAGAGTTTTCCTTTAATTGTGCTCCAGAAGTATCCTACTTTCCTCAAAGTTCCAGCATTAAAAACATTACTGTGGTGACATTTCACCCCAGCATCTACCAATCTGATCATTCCTATTTTAAACAAAAACAAAGAAATGAACCTTCCATAAGGGAAAAAGGTCATTCTTGCTTCACTCTGACAGAAGTAACTCAGATATATTATCATAAACCGAGGAAAATTAAACTTAATATCACACATCAGAAGATACATTATGTACATGTCAGGGTATAGGATTTTCTCCATCTCAGCCATTCTTGGTGCTAAACCAGTCTGAACAAATTTTACCAAAATTTTCTGATCGGGCTCCAAATCCTTAATAAACATCTTCTTTATCAGTCTGGTTCCAAACAGAAAAGACATAATGTCTTCAGACTTATGTACAGAATCTCCAATATTCCGTAAATCGAAATGAAAAACTCCTTCATGAGGGAAGTTAAGAATTTGACTTATCTCTACAGATGATATTGAAAAGTCCTTATCCTCTATTTGAGCCAATAAACTATCCTCTGTATCTCCAAGGCTAAACTGAACAGTTCTAAAGAAATGTCTCATTTCTGCCTCATATAAAAACTCAGAATTTTCACTATTAAAAGCTTGCTCAAGGCTTTGAAACGACAACGCTTGCTTCAACAGTAAATTAGTTTCAAACAGCCACTCTAAATCTATGACTTTACCTTGCAGTATTTTCCGACCAACTACCTTTGGTTTCTTTGCAGAACTGCTCTCGGCTTCATCTGGACGCTTAGTCTTTGCCATTCCAACAACGATTTCTGAAGGTTCGTAAGTTTAGGGTTTGAAGATTCAGAAAAGGGTTTTGGAGCAGATGTGCGGTTTTAGGTTTTCGAAAGGGTTTCCGAAAAAGGTGAAGCGGTTTAGAAGGTGAAACGGTTCTGACAGCCTTGATTCCCGTGTAATCACTAATCATTACATTTATTTAAAACAAAATAAAATTACTTATAGCGGAAAACAGAAATTAAACAGAATTCGAAAACAGAATAAGATTTTAAAAAAAAACTTATTTAAAATTAAATAAACCTAACTCCCCCTTAATAAATTCAAACCTTGCCGTGGGAAGTGGTTTAGTAAAAATATCTGCTAATTGATTTTCTGTGTTTACAAATTCTAAAAATATATCCTTTTTAAACACATGATCTCTTAAAAAGTGATGTCTTATATCAATGTGCTTAGTTCTAGAATGACTAATAGGATTTTTTGAAATATTAAATTCACTAGTATTATCACATAAAATAGGTGTATTATTGAAATTTAATCCAAAGTCCATAAGAGTTTTTTTCATCCACAACACCTGTGCACAGCAACTACCTGCAGACACATATTCTGCCTCGGCTGTTGACAGGGCTACTGAGTGTTGTTTCTTACTAGACCATGATACTAAAGACTTCCCTAAAAAGTGACATGTTCCTGAAGTACTCTTCCTATCTAATCTACAGCTTCCAAAGTCAGCATCTGAATATGAAATTAAATTAAAATCAGAGGTTTTTTGATAAAGCATAGATTGATAAATAGTACCTTTTAAATATCTAAAAATTCTTTTAACAGCAGTTAAATGGGATTCTTTGGGATTTGATTGAAATCGAGCACAAAGACATACTGAATACATTATATCTGGTCTACTAGCAGTAATATATAACAAACTACCAATCATACCTCTATATAACTTGTTGTCCACTGATTTTCCAGTTTCATCCAAATCAAGTTTTATATTAGTACACATAGGAGTTGTAAATGGCTTGTTGTTTTCAAGTCCAAATTTCTTAAGTAAATCAGTAATGTATTTGCATTGATTTAAAACATTTCCAAAATCTTTTTGAAATATTTGAAGACCCAAAAAGAAATTTAATTCTCCCACCATACTCATTTCAAATTCTTTTTGCATTAATTCTGAAAATTCCTGACAAAGAATTTTATTGGTTGATCCAAAAATTACATCATCAACATAAATTTGAACCAACAAAACATTATTTTTCACAGTTTTCTTAAAGAGTGTTGGATCTGCCAGTCCAACAGTAAAATCATTTTTCAAAAGAAAAGAACTTAGTCTTTCATACCAAGCTCTAGGTGCTTGTTTAAGGCCATAAAGAGCTTTAGTATGTTTGAAAACAGAATCTGGTTTTTGAGAATTTTCAAAACCAGGAGGTTTCTCAACATAAACTTCCTCCATTAAATAACCATTTAAAAAGGCAGATTTAACATCCATCTGAAATAATTTAAAATTCATATAAGATGCATAGGCTAAAAGGATTCTAATGGCTTCTAACCTGGCTACAGGTGCAAAGGTCTCATCATAATCTATTCCTTCTTCTTGATTATATCCTTTAGCTACTAATCTTGATTTATTTCTAGTTATTATCCCTTGATCATCCTGTTTATTCCTAAAGACCCATTTAGTTCCTATTACTGGATAATCATGTGGTCTTTCAACTAACTCCCAAACCTTATTTCTCTTGAACTGGTTCAATTCATCCTGCATTTCTATTACCCAGCTCTCATCATCTAAGGCTTCTTCTATGGTCTTAGGTTCTTGTTGGGATAGGAAAGCAGAGAATTCAACTATGTTTCCAAGGTTTCTTCTAGTTTGAATACCAGTCTCTAAGTCACCTATCACAGATTCTAAAGGGTGATTCTTTAAGGTTCTAGACTGTCTAGGCATTACATTCAAAGATTCTTCAGTGTCATGTTCTTCTGAACTGGACTGAATTTCTTTTATATCATTTTCAAAATCATTCTTTAAATTCTCAAGTCTCATGTTTTCATTAGAATCAGGTTCATCTATTTGTTCTATCCTTTTCTCAAAAGGATCAGATTCATCAAATTTCACATGAACTGATTCTTCAACAATCCTTGACTTTTTATTATAGACTCTATAAGCTTTGGAGGTTGCAGAATATCCTAAGAAAATACCTTTATCAGATTTTGGATCAAATTTACCAAGATTATCTTTTGTATTCAAGATGTAAACCTTGAATCCAAAAACTTTAAAGTAATTTACTTTAGGTTTTCTGTTATTCCATAGATCATAGGGCGTCTTTTTCAAAATAGGTCTTATTAAAATTCTATTCATTATATAACAAGCTGTATTAACAGCTTCTGCCCAGAAATATATAGGTAGGCTATATTCATTTAACATAGTTCTAGCCATTTCTTGAATAGTTTATTTCTTCTTTCTACAATCCCATTCTGTTGAGGTGTTCTTGGAGCAGAGAAGGTGTGTTTAATACCCATGTTTGAGCAAAAGGAATTAAATTCCTGGTTCTCAAATTCTCTACCATGATCACTTCTCAATGAGATTATATTAAAACCTTTTTCATTTTGAATAGATTTACAAAAACCTTCAAATAATCTAAAAGCTTCACTTTTAAATTTCAAAAAGAAAATCCAAGTAAATCTAGAATAATCATCAACTAATACATAAACATATAATTTACCAGCTAAAATTTCTACTCTTGAAGGTCCAAACAAATCCATATGGATAAGTTCTAGCGGTTTAGTTGTAGCAACTTTATTAACAGATTTGAATGATGATTTGTGTTGCTTGCCAAGATGACATGCATCACAGAATCTGTCATTTTCAAATTTGAGACTAGGAAAATCAGAAACTAGATGTTTCTTAGATAATTTATGTAAAGAATATATATTACAATGACCAAGTCTTCTATGCCAGATCCAGGATTCACTTATATTAGCAGATAAGCAGTTTACTTGTTGTTTACACAATGAATACAAATCCAAAGTATAAACATTATCAGTTCTGGGTGCTCTAAACTTAAACAGTTTATATTTAGAAACAGTACAACTATTGTTAGTAAAATCAACAGTGTATCCATCATCACAGAGTTGAGAGATACTTATCAGATTGTGTTTTAACCCTTGTACATAAAGTACTTTGTTGATTGAGACTGTCTCTGGATCTCCAACTGTTCCAATACCAATAATCTTTCCTTTGGCATTGTCACCAAAGGTGACAAGTCCTCCTTCCTTTCGAGTAAGAGAAGAGAAATTAGCTGAAGTTCCACTCATGTGTCTTGAGCAGCCACTGTCCATATACCATATTTCTTTCTTTATTTGGTGACCTG
The DNA here is from genome assembly GCA_963277665.1 of Viscum album. Taxonomy (NCBI): domain Eukaryota; kingdom Viridiplantae; phylum Streptophyta; class Magnoliopsida; order Santalales; family Viscaceae; genus Viscum; species Viscum album. The sequence goes on from OY728152.1 coordinate 1,293,047,867, forward strand.
CTACCTGCAAAGACATTCAAACAAATTGCTTTGGTACCCATATTTTGTTGGGTCCTGGAGTGTTAGCAAGCAGTGATCTGGGTATCCAGATTTTCTTTGTTTTATTAAAATTGATTGAATCATATAGATCATTGGAAATATAAGCTTTCTTAATTCCACATATTTGAGGTTGTCTTAGAAAATAGTTTTTAGCTATATGACCTTTTGTTCCACAGAAGTTACAAATAACATGTTTAGTGCTAGGAACAAAATAATTTTTGTATAAATTAGGTTTTTCTCCTTTACTTCCAATTCCAAACCATTCCTTTTTAATTACAGTTTTTCCAAGTATCTCATTTAAGGCGTTTTCTCCTTTTGTAAAAACTAATGCAGCCTTTTTATAAGATTCTACTTCATCCTGTAGAGTTTTTATTTTTGATTCAAAATTAATTTTATTTGAGTCAGCAGAGTTGTATTTGTCAATTAATTCCTTATGTTGTTTTAGCAAAGTATTTCTCTCATCTGAAATAGCTTCATGCAAGTTCTTTATAGATTTATATTTTTTAAATAATGAGTCATACCTTTCTTCAAGCATATTGCAGTAAGCTGCATGTTTTTTATTTGAGAATCTTGTTTCAGAGTTTGATTCATTATTTGAGTCAGAGGAGTAGTATGAGTGTACCTCATCGGTTTCAGCCATGAAACACATATTTGCTTTTAAATTAGCTTCCTCCTTCTCTGAGCTTGATTCAGAAGAATTACTTGAGTCTTCAGAAACACTCCAAGTAGCTTTCATAGCTTTCTTGTCTTTCTGCTCATAATCATCTATTTTGAAGAATTTCTTCTTCTTTGCATCTTTCAATTTTGGGCAATCCGGTCTGATATGTCCCATCTTTTTGCATTCATAACATCTCACTTCCTTGCTATCCATCTTGAAGGATTTCTTGAAGTCTTTCTTCTTACTGTAGAACTTTCTGAATTTTCTGGCTAACTGAGCCAGTTCTTCATCCGAATTTGAAGAATCAGAGCTTTCTGATTTATCACTTACTTCTCTGTTCTTCATCTTTCTATCCTTTTGTTGAGAAGTCACATTCAAAGCAGTATTTTCCCTTTTTATGTAGAATTTATGCTCATTTACCTCATCTTGCATTTCAGCCTCGTACATCATCAATGTACCAATCAGCTCTCTCATAGTTAGATCTTTAACAGAAGTTGATTGTCTGATTGCTGCAGAGATTCCATTCCATCGAGTAGGAAGTACTCTCAGTACTTTTAACGCTTGATCAGCCTGCTTGATTGGTTCTCCTAGAGCTGTTATATTATTGACAATTTCTGTCAATCTTCCATTCATCTGAGTGATGCTCTCTTCTTCAATCATTCTGAAAGCATCGAATTTTAATTTAGCAGTTGCATATCTCATCTGTCTTACATTATCTGTTCCTTCATAAGCAACAGCTATTGTTTGCCACATTTCATATGCAGTCGGGCATTGAGATACTCTGTTAAATTCATCCGGTCTTAGACCACAGATGATTGCATTCATAGCTTTTGAATTCATGTCATACTCAGCCTCTGTAGCTGTACTCCAGGTATCGGGATTTTCAGGAATTTCATAGGGAGTCAGAATCATTGAATAGACTTTGTAACCAATATTTTTCAGGTAAATAATCATACGTGATTTCCAGCAGCCATAATTATCTCCATTAATGTAAGGTGCTCGGACCATTGACATTCCCTCTCTCGTATCAGCCATGATACACTATGTATAATCGTTAAATACTTCTAGCTTGACAAGACTTTAAAAATAATAAGCTCCTCCTCTGATACCAATTTTTGGATCTGAATCTACGGATTACACACAAGAGGGGGGGTGAATTGTGTCTTTTCAAAATTATTACAATCTCTTCAATTTAGACAAATTCTGTACACTATGCTTTAGCACAATTAAATATGCAGCGGAAAAAGTAAAAGCATGAACACACGGATGTATAGTGGTTCGGGGAACAGAAAGCCCCTAGTCCACTCCACCAACGCTCAAATCCACGAGCTTGGCGATTTTCACTATCTGGTCCTCGTTTCCACAGACCTGTTCACAACTGAGTACAGGCAGTTGACACCATTACAAGTTTCAGGAAAACACAGCCTTCCTGGTTCAAACACGAACCCACACAGCTTAGAACGAGAAGCTGATCACTCAAAAAAAGGGTTTCGATAAGGAAAACACTTCTCCAGTTGTTCTTCACAATTGCAACAGAATGCAATTGACAGCAGATAGATCGTCGTCTTCAGAAAATAAAGATCTGTAATCAAAATGGTTCTGAGTCGATCCAGTTGCAATAGATATTACAAGAAACTTCACAACTTCAGCAGCAGTAGATTCACAACAGATAGTCGATGTAGAACACGTGAATCTGCTATCAAGATCTTCCTTCAGTAAAAAAGGTTTTACACTTCTTCTCGATCACCAGAAAAGAACGCCTTCACACAGTCTCTGTTTCTTGCTCGTTAAAAGATCAATCTATATATTTCATACACTTTCCTGTGTATATATATATCCGATGTTTCCAAGATAGAACATATATATTCAAATCTGAGAAAATCTTCCGCATAAATAGATCCATGAAAATCTCCTTTAGATTCGCGATATTAAAAAAAATAGGGCCGTTGTAACTCCCCTGAAGAATCAGCATAAAAAGCTCTGTTTAAATCAATCATTAATCCGTTGAAAATCGTCTTTGATTCAGTCAAAGTCGTACTTAAGAATCTGCTCGAAATCCGCTTAATAATCCGCCTGTTTGACCAATACAAAAGGAAATATCGTCTGTCAAAAATATCCCGACGCCAAACGTAGGGTTGATGACGTGGCTCCAAACGTAGGGTTCACAAACGTAAGGTTCACAAACGTAAGGTTCAGAACGTAAGGTTCAGAACGTAAGGTTGAACACACATACTTTCTCTTCAGCATTCAAACGTAGGGTTGATCATCCATACTTTGTCTTGCTTCAACTCTCCAAAGAACGTACGGTTGATTATAAAAGTAAGGTTGATGATCCATACTTTTGAGAAACAAACTCAACACTGAAAACTAACGTACGGTTTCTCTTCCATACTTGTCCAACAACAAAAACGTAAGCTTCCTTCCAAACGTAATGTTCTTCTTCCATACTTTTCAACAACGTAAGGTTCATTAACCATACGTTTCAAAATAACGTAAGGTTCCTTAACCATACATTTCTTTTAACATAAAAAGTAAACTTTTCATCCATACGTTACGTTCATTAATGTAGGGTATGAACTGTGATTCCAGTACGCGCTAAAACTGATCTCGCGCTACAGTGATTCCAGAACACGCTAAAATTGATCTCGCGCTATAGTGATTCCAGAATGCGCTAAAATTGATCTCGGAATAAATGAAGTATGAAATCTCGCTATATGAAATAAATAAATAAAATAAATTCCTGCAAAATACTCAATGAAATAATTAGTAAATAATTAAGGGTATTTGTGAGCATCAAAATCATCATAAAGAGACAGAGTATTATTTAAAATAATCTCCCCCTTTAAAAAACATTATTTTGAATTGTTTGAAAACAACACATTGCTCAACAAGAATCACATAGGTTTTTCAAGAAACACTAAATGGATAGTGAGATCTAATTTTTTTAAGGACCTTAAAAATCCACCTGGAGGCTTGGTGATTCCACTTGAAATATAGGGATATTTTATAATCACTAAACATCATATCAGTAACCTTAATATTCAACCATAGATTCCCTATGTCTTTCTACATAGAAACTGATTTCATGATCACCCAATATAAGATAAACCAAAACCTAATAAATAATACCATAAACCAAACATATCAAAAAATTAATTAGTCTGATAAATTTATACTCTTTCCCACTACTGGACATTATCAAAACTCGTATATGATAATTTTAATTTATTTATACAAAAAATTCCTTGGAAAGTGTTTTATTAATTTTAAATTACCCAATATATGAATATAAACTCAATTGAACAACTTGGTGAATTAGACATGTTTATCTCCCTAAAAAACTATAAACTCAATTGTTTAACATTTAATAATTTTTCATTTTTATATATTGTTTATCATTGAAAGAACCATCCAATATATGGGTTTTCTTATCAGATAAACCATTGGGGTTGGTAAACAACATTGTATTTGCCTTTTGGATATCATCAATATAAATGCCTATTAAATTATTAATATTCCACGATCATAAATAAATTAGGGTTACAATAATATGGATTTCCTATCATAATATAGTAATTTAATCTATCATTGTTGTATTCAATTTATTATTTTGGAGAATTTTGGCACTCAGTGATGTCTTACATTTTTATAATGACTTTAAATATTTTTACATTAATCCCATATTCATTTTTCAGTTTAAATGGTTGTTGATTTCTATTTTTATATTATTTTATTAATATAAACAATAGTTAGTGTGATTAAAATTACTTCCTCTGACTGTATTCGAATACATAAAAATATAATTCCAAATTCGAGTGACATTTTATAATCAATTTTTAAATTCATCATTATAATCATTTTTATGGTTCTCTAAGGTTATTTAATAAATCTAGAACTTTATTTTTTTATTTTATTTGAATATATTGGATAAATTTGTATTATATATTAATTATCAAATTGATTATTTTATACCATATGGTAAATCAATTTTTTCTTTCACCTTTTTATTTGAACCTGTCTAACCCTATAACTACATGATCTTGAAATTTGGTAGAATAGCCTATAAGATATATTTATTACTTCCTATCTATATTCTTGAAGAACATCAAACCATGTTCTCAACTAACTAGTGATATAGAATCTATCCCATGGGATCCAATAGAGGGATAATTTAGTTTTGATAGTGTGTGTGAGGTGATTACTCACTAGGAATAAGGATTTTTTTATATGCTTTAATATATTACAATAATGCATTTTACCATATTATGAATAGTTAATTTTTAATTTATTTACGAAATGTAAATTTATAGTAATATCCAAATAATAATAAAAAATATACAAAATATGTGTAAAATATCATGGTTATTCACTATTGTATTCTTTTTTGGTATTGAACCAATTGTGTTATAGAGGTGATTATGTATTGTGATAATTTCATTGGGGAGTAAAATAGGGAGTTTCATTAATGTTTATATGTCTTATTTGAAATATAATTTTTAATATGTGTAACATGAATAAAAACACTTCTCCCTTTAAAAATATATTTATAACCATCCTTCCCATTAACCATATATCAATGTTTTTAATTTTTGTGACTATTATATATTAATTTTGTAATTGATAATATAATATAATTTTAGGAATTTGTAAGATCACATATACTATATGAATTATAATGATATTGTGTAAATAATTACTTACAGTAAATAAAAATAAAATATTAAATTAGGGTTGTCATTTAGAGTATTCACATTATTTAAATTTCTAGTGCTTAATGAAAGGATGTGGGGTAAGGTACCACATATATATATATATGAATAATGAAAAATAAAAATAATTAATTATTTTTTTTCCATTATAGAATTTTATATTTAATCATGTAATTAATGTCCCCATGTTTATATTTATTTAAAATTAATTAATGTTTAATATATTTAATATTTATCATTGATTAAATTTTTGATAATTTAATTTTATATTTATGATCATGTGGAATTATATATCTATAATAAAATAAAACTAACATTTCTATGCATAAATTAAATTATTATATTTCTTTTTCTATAGAAATTAAGGTAACATGATAATCCAAGTCCCCATTTTGCCATAAGTAATTTTTGAAAACAAATTTAATTTATTAAAATAAAATTGGTGAAATTTTTCTAATATGTCATGTAACTCCATAATAGGGACATATATCATAAATATGAGTTCATCATTGGGATATTAGTGTGTTATTTACCGTAAAAATGTAATTATTGTTTTCAATATTGGGTGCTTTAGAAATTTTTTTCCCGATGTTGAAATCAATAAAATAAATATGAAATTAATTTTTTTTTATTTTATTTACTATACTAACATGTGTCCACTATTTAAAATTGTAATTATTCACCCTATGGTTAGATCAATTGATTAGGGATAGTGAAAACCCTTATAGGGGGTCTATTAGATGATCACTAGATGATTAAAATATATCACATCTGATTGGTAATTGTTAAACAATTTATTATGTGTATATCACCAATATTAGAAACAAAGAAAACAATATTCATAAATTGTTGATACAAACTCTAGGATGGATTTTAATTTTTTTAAATTCCATCCCATTCTGCTATCTAATTATTACATGGTTCAATACAACAGTAAGAGATGATTTTTTCATTGATACAATATATAATTGTGATGGATCTATTTTTTTCATTTATTATTTCATCACTCTTACTATAAATCTATTACATTAGACCATGGAAACCATATAAAAGAACATGGATGTTTCTCAAAACTGTTTTTTTATAGAGTTATCTAATGTTTTATCTAATGTTTATCATTGGTATTTACTTTTCTCAATGCTTCTATTAATACCATTTACATTGTTTTTTTGTAGACGTTTGTCATTACAATATATCAATAATACATTTGTAGTTCATGATATATGATGTGATTAAGTAGAATCAATGAGAGAGTACATTTTTTGATAGATAGGAATAGTGTGTATGTTCTCTTTCATTTTTCATTTTTCATTTATTATAGCGATAGAACATGTTGGCACTTTTAGAGATTATTAAAGGCCTTGAATCTTAAACATCATTAGTAGGGTGGATTCCCAACTCCGGATCTATGATTTTACGGCGATCTAGGTTGGAGTGGTGAGATATACGATGATTCATGAGAGGGAAAAGTAGGATATAAAAATTCGTACTAAGAATATTTGTAATCTAAAATTACATGTTATTTCGTATCCTCTTATAGGGTGCTAGGATTCCATTTTGAGAAAAATAACAAACATCGTGGGTCCCTTTCAAATGTAGTGTGGTCATAATTGGTGGATTGGTAGGTATCTCAAAGGATTCATGTGCATGTTGAATCTTATGTACACTGACCCAGGTAGGTGTACATTATTACGGACATGTGTTTAGATAATGCCACATTGGAACAACAATTATTAGGTGGGAATGACCAGAGGACATAGGTCAGGAGTCATGTGATTATTAATTGACATGTGGGTCTACATAAATTCAATGTATATTTAGATTTTCATGTTGTGTGAGGATGCACCACACAAGAAAACCATGTGTGAGACAGACATGATGTGTACCCCCATTCATCATTTTTATATCCATTAATATCATTAGTACTTGTGTTTCTCAATTGAAAGTGTCATCTTGTACCATCACCTTGACTATATATTGAGATATTACATCCACATATATAGATTATGATTCTCTAAAATATATGACTCTTAGCTCATTTTTTTGGCATCCCTCTACATGACTAGAGTGTAACCTCTATCATTTTATACACAAGATGGGGTTTATTGAATCTTGATGTCCTACTTGAGTGATTTTTTTATCATCGGTTTAGTAGGATGTATTGACAAAGTTTATAGTATCGTTAGTATATGATCACCTTCATAGTGGGTAGATCCAAATTATGTTTGTGGATTTCCCCAGTGGACCTATTTTTGTTCCCCTAATATTGTATCATGTAATTCATTGACTAGTATGCATTCTTGTGAAATTACCAATGGCCATGAACTCAAAGGTGAAAATCTCAATTGATATCATGGATCGATGAGTATATTCTATGAGATCGATCAATTCTTCGAGCTAAATTTTGTTGTTCGATGATTGGATCTGACCACATGGAGGTGTGGTGGCGTTCTTGTGTATATCTATTTTCATCTAGTAATTCATTAATATACATTATTAATGAGATGACTATTCAATATTATCTTTGATTAGTGTTTTAGGGGTATACTATTGGTATTATTATATTCACCCCTATATTGAATAAGCATGTATGTATCATGCCATTTGAAAAAAATAACCATTTTAATGGTTCCCTTGGAAAACATCAATGGTGTGGAGAAATGATTTACTTTGATAGAATGAGGGTCTTTCTAGATGTATACAATTTATTTTTTTACTCAGTCTATGATTTTTTCATACTCTCAGCTATTTTTTTGCGATTGTATTTGTCCAGTTTAATCACCATAAGTAATTTACTATCATACACTATTTTTCATATCATATATGAATGCATATATGAGTTTCCTTTTTTATATTACAAAATTGTAATTGATTTTAGATGCATCTATGTCTACATGTACAATATGAAACTTCATTCCTTGTGTACAAAAATACCGCTATGTGCTTTTCGCTAAGAATTTCACTATTATAGGATTTCATGGTGTAGTCACGGTTCATGCCCCATCTATCCAAATCACTACATTGTGAATTACATCAGTAAACTGTATAATTGGACGGAATACTACTAGAATGGTTTTTTAAGAAAAATATTATAACATTTTTGTGTTCATATTTCCATACATGGACTCTAGTATTATTGTGGTGGACAACTTAAAAACATAACCAGACTGTAATCACATTACCTTTTACTGGGTATATGTTGAAATTAATTTCATTTTAAGAATGAGTGCATACATAAAATAAGAATGGGTTATAGATTAAATTTACATATTTACTCCTTTAGATAGATGTATTTTTTATCAATGTTACATATGGTTTATTTTAGGCAGCCATAATGATGAAAGCCACACTAGATTCCCTTTTCTGACCCATTAGATGACTCATTAACTAATGAAGCTATAATGTATGTTCATGTGCCATAGATATTTAATCTGAGTCACTTAACAGCTATACCACCACTTAGTGAGTAGACTATATCCATATTACATCCATATAATAATGTATCTTGGATGTGTTCACTTCATTATTTCAAAATGTAGTGACCTACATTGTTTTGGGGTGAGGTAAACCCCTGTATGGGTGATGACTTGCATAAGGTATTCACTCATGATTTCATCATTTCAGGGATTCCATGAGATCTAGTGGTGGTACTTTTATTAATCCTTAATCTAGGATCCTATGAATGATGTTGGAGTTTAGAGGACCAAACTAATTGAGAGACAGCTGTCTCTAGGTAATTCATCAAGATTATATTCAAAGAGATTATTATAGACCATTAGTGATCATTTCACATCTAGGTGATTCTGCATTTTCAGTAGGGTATAATGACCATAGTAGAGTATTCATACTTGTTTACTAGTTTCCCATGAATGTCATCATATATGTAATGGGAACAATTATTCAAATTATTGACCATTGATCACAGATTACAATGGTATATCATTTCATTACAAACTTCTATATATATTTCCAACTATATTTTCATTATTGATTATTATATAGTGTTGGTGAACTTATTTTAATCTTTTCCATCAAAAGAGGGTGCTAGAAGTGGGATCAAAGGAGCAGAGTCCATGGAATCATGTATCTACTAGTAGTCACAAGGATTTGGTAAAGCCAAATGCATCATGATATGATCCCATGCCAATGTGTCAATAGTGAAGGGATATCGAAATGGATTGAATCATCTTTGGGAGATGAGGTGTTTCTACAATAATCATTGGGGAAATAAGGAACTGGATAGTCTGATTTTCTGAAATGTTGAATGGTTGATGGTCGAGGAACTGCCTATGAAAATAAAAAAAATAACAATGGTGGTAGATATATCATTGGATATGTTTGAGTGGATAATAGATTCATATTAGTTGGTATAGTATTGACCTATTACCAACACCTCCCCTCAATTTTCCATAATAGGCTTAAGGATACAGTTGTAAGGGAGAATGAAATCTGATTTCTATGAAGTCATATTCCGGAAAAGCTATAAGGATAATACAATTTACAATCTATAAATATTCAACTTTAGAATTAGCATTAATAGACCCAATTGTTTTCATATACATTCATACCACATCAATTATTCAAGTCATTTTGATTATATATGAGTCATTTTATTAAACCTTATTATTGGAGACACTAATTGGATTTGACACATCAATTCCACACATCTTCCAGTAGTGGGATCTAAAATATAGAGGTAAGATCATTGAATGCGATATATTTTTTTGAAACAATTTTTATGTATGATTTCTTATTTGGAAAGTAATTTACATTAATATATCATTAATTTATTGTATATTTTAGACTTTGTATGTTGTCAATATACATTGATGGGATGATGATGTCCATTTGTGGAAATACAGAAAACCATTCAATGTAATATAGGATCATGTATATGAGAGTGTATGAAATTACTCACCAGTTGTTTATAATTACTCTTGTTTTAGTGGATTCTATAGGATTCCATACAAATATAAACTTTTTGGTGCATGAATACATTATTAAAGAGGATTTCAGATGCTTCAATCCATGGTGATAGATATACTATAGCATTAATATACACCCCAAGATGTCATCAATTTTTTCACTAGTATATTAAATGGATCCATTATAACATCATGAGATGAGGGATCAGTTGGAGGAATTAAATTAGAATGAATTATTGATACCATGAGTTTCCAAAAGGAGCACCATATTTTGTAATGATAGAATATTTAATATAGTTTTATGTTATGTGTCGATTACCATTACATAAAATAGGTGTCCGTAAAAAATACGGAACCACTAACGAGCATCCAAAACATCTTCTATAATTTGATAGTGGTGTGATGGTTCTTAGATATTGTTCAAAATTAATACTATAACGTTGTTGTAGTGTAGTTCAAGGGTAAAATGAAAAGGATATTCATACTTCATTGGGGTTATAATCTTTAAATAGTGATTCTATTTTGTGTGATGAACACCCTGATAGTTTTCATGTGAACCATGAACAACATAATTAATCTTTTATTAGAATGTTTTGTTTCTGTATTCATTGACGATATGCTTGTTTACAAATTATTGATATTATGTAAGAGAACAAACAATATGTGAAGATCAATATATGCATGTATTGGACATGAGATGTATTCATCATTGGACAGTACATCTATTAGCATATGTGGCAGTGCATCATGTAATGGATGAGGTAGTTCAAGCTTAGGATTCATAGAAGATTATTACCAAGGTATGAATATTACTTGGAATAATAGGGTACTATTATTTGTTTTTACTTGATTTCCCATTAGTGGATGAAGCCGTGATAAAATTGGCCAAAAAGGGATATCATTTAATGTGGGTAGAAAGGTTATAGATTTTTTTTAGGAGTTTAATATGTTTATGAGAGCTCCATTCTTATGATCTCTAATGGAGGGTGTTGAATATATAGTGTATAGTGATAACTCTAAGAATATACATGGTTATTCAATGATAAAAATACATGAAATGATTTCTAGTGGATATAGGAATTTGGGGCTACATGAGAATAAATATGAAACACATGATAATTATCTATTAGTAAAAGTCATTTTCCTAAAAATGTGGGCAAACTACCAAATTAATAATGTGTATATAATCTAATAATTCCATAATATCCCAAATATATCTTATTATATAAGGATAAAAAATGGGCGGTAGGTGATAGATTGAGTCATCTATGACTTTGAATTACATATTTGTTGATACACATGTGCAAGGGGAATAGTTAAATGGTTCTATAAGTATGATATACTCTTCTTAGTTTATGGATGTTGAGTTAAGAGAGGTTTCTTCATTTTAGTTGTAAATGGTGGATAAGTAAGGTTCTTTATATCTTTAGTTGATCTTAGTTTTTCAAGAAATTTAATATTTTATTTGGTATACTCAATTTTTTGATACAAACTATGATACATTACATACTCAGAAATACATTAGATGTTCTATTAATGGATTTAAGAAAGGTGGAGAGTTTGTAATCCATTTTTAAAGAAAGATGATGATGCCGGTGAATTTTCCAATGTAAGTGAGGAAAATGTTTTATAATTCCACTATATTGTTATATTTATTTTTGGAAAATATATATTAGGACATTAGAATTCATTTTTGATGGATTGGAATGATGATTTGTGTTTTTTAATTTGTTCTCTTGATTCCAGACATGTCTGTGTGTAATGGATGATCACTAGTTTCCTTTTAGTTTAGCTTATCCCACAAAGGGTCAAAAGAGTATGTGGGATAGGATATTCATGTAGTTAATAATTCTCCACCATATATGTCTAGGGGATACAATTTTATCTAGGTTATTATAGAATGAATATATATGATTGAACACTTCTTACAATATTCAGAAATGAATTTAATTGCGAGATTGTTCTACTTCAACATGTTGGAGATAGTTTTAATCAATAGAATTACTGTGATAGTCATATAAAAACGTATTTCTATACATGATGTTTTGATTATTGAGAGTATTATAGGAGGCCTTATAGGCTATGTTGCGGTTAGTACAATGCTTCACAACAAGACTGAAGACTTGACTATGTCGATCATTTAGATGTTGGATGACATAATATATGTATTTTATTTATTATTTAGAGTGTTCATAGGATCAGGAACACAAGTATGATATTACATAGAACAGTTACAAGCATTAAATAATTTTAAATGAACCGTTTGTCTGATTTTATATGAAAATATGAATATAGACAAATTGTTTTATTGATCCTGGTGATTCAACACTCATTATCTTATAGTTGGTGAGATATACTATAGAGAAGTTGTTTATTATCAATGAACAGTTGAGACCCTCAATGAGCATTCAAAACCCATCTATATACATATGGTGGATGAATATAGAGTTTGATGAGATGGGTTATGTTTTTGTGATAGTGTCTCCTAAAAATGGATTTGAATACTTTTTAGTGGAGTTAAAATATCACTGAAATACATTTTCTCATTCAATATACTCCCTATATTTGGAATAGAGGAATACGATTATCACAATTAACATATGATGACTAGACACACTGGGTCTTCCATATGTCATTGATGAGGTCGTATAATCACAACACATAACATGTTATACAATTGGGAGAGATTGTAAAATCAAATGGTAATAATATTTTTGAGTTAAAAATGAATATCAAGGATGAGAAGGAATGTATCTATCAAGCGGGATAAATTAACATGTTGCATATCAATTAGTATATTAGGAATCTCTATGAATCTATGTAAGAAAAGGGAACCCATATTTGGATCCCATTGACAATATAATTTTGAGTTAACATCCATATTCCTAGGATGAATTTTACAATGATTAGATAGAATGAAATGAATCCTATTTATTAATAAATATATTTTTAATATTATATTTATTATTATAAAATAGATAATATGAGATGATGTAGGATTTTGAGACATAGTTTGCGTGAAATTTAATTATTTAAACAATATTAATTATTTTAAATTTCACTACTTCTTTTTTTCAGGTAAAAATAGTAATAAAATATCAATTGTTGTTTAGATCGCAAATAAAAAAGGCAAAATTGAGTTTGGATTTTAGATATTACCAATGGCCTATGTTATCATTTTTCATCATCATGAATTTTATTATAATACTTTCATATATTAAAAATTTATAAATAAATAAATTAATTTATATATTTTAGTTTATTTAACAGAAAAAAATATTTCATATATATTTACATGGAATTTCTCAACCCATGTGATATCAACATAAACATGGGGTTGATAGGAGATGTTTTAGATATTCCATTTGAGTATTGTTGGAAGTTGACAACGTATCCAATCTAATCAAGGATTGTGTGATGAAAAATTTGTTTATATCTGTTATTATTACAAAAGTTAATAGAAATTCATTATATATCACTAAAAAATCTATGTTGAAAGTTGATTTTTTAAAATTACATACCATTTTTTCTGAGTCGAATACAGATCAATTCCATGAATAATAACTGATTCACACAATGACGTAGAGGTAATTGTGATAGATATATATTACAATTTTTTATTTTCTATTTGTTCATATAAATATATGGAAATGGATTGTGTCCAAATGAACAAGGACTGATGATTTTTCATAAAATATTGTGGTTAATGTGTTTCCTCCCATGATTCATTGTATGTTCATTGTTGTGTAATCTAATTCAAAATGGATGACTAAAAAAATTTATATGACAATTTATTGATTTTTAATTGATTTTTTATAGAAATAAAATATACAAGTCTTCTAATGGGGGCACAATTGAGGTGTTTTTATTAAATAGTTTGATCAGATGCATATCAGAATGGATTTGTGGTTCCTATTCAACCCAGATTTTATGGCACAGATACAGACATAACAAGTGGAAATTTCATGAGTGGATTTGAATTATATAAAGTCAATTTGTGGATAAGGGGAGGATGAAATTAAACAAATACCTTATTTTCTAGTTATATGGGTGGTTTCGGTGATGAGGAGGATTACACCGAAGAGGAACCAACAAGGTATGGAAGTCCCAGGTCACATGGCATGCATTAGTGAATTACATGCCATCATAGAAATCCATTGGCGTCAATAGGGTATTTAGAAAAGGAAAATTATTGAATTACATGTGACCTTTTTCAAATCACATGTGACCCATGTTTATGGATAAACATGTATATTAGAGGACACATGGGAACATGATGTCCGAAGTATTACGTAATAATTATACCACATGTCTAATAGTACACATGTTTGTACCCGTGCATGACATGCATCACAAGGGTATGGAATAATGGAATGGGAATGTTTTCATGTGATATCTAAAGCATGTTATTACTACTTAATAATGGTGTATTTAAATATTTACATCTTTTGAGAGGAAACATGAAATGGGCCGACCAGGGTTTTGATGGACACATTGTAAACTCCAAATAAATACATTTTATTGACATTATGTTTAATAAGAGCCATTAATTATTTTAGTTCATACAATTATTAGTTGATATTGTTTCGTTATTATCTCATTTAGAGTATTCTGTGAATTTATATATAGATCACCTAATTCGGATCAATTATTGATGATGATTTTCTGATATTGATTTTCTTGTCCCTATGTGTTACTGTAGTATGATCCTATATTATTTTAGACCCTATGTGGTTTTGGTGTAATAATTGTGACCCAAATGAGTAGGGTGTTGATACCAAATCAATAATAAAATAACTACAGGGTTTACATTTTCATTGTAATGTGGTACCAAATGTAAAATTTTGATACAGATTAGGTTTTTTGTTTCAACCAGTGGTCCTATGTGTGACCCTCTATCACTATATAGATTTCATTAGATTCCAATAAAATTTAATTGGTAGGTTCTAATGATCATCAACCTTTTTTTAATGTATCTATTGGAAACATGGTTAATTGAATTTATTGTCTTTTAAGGATCCCTACATCTAGTAAAATAATGTGCCTAACTGTTTGGTTTTGACCATCTGAAGGCACAATATTGTTCATATATATATATATATATATATATCAGTATATGAACGAATTTATTTATATATCCTTGTTATGCAAATACTATTCTTTATGTACTGTTTTTATATTATTACTATATCCCTACATGGTATTATTACATTCAACCCTCGATGTGATCTTCTAATGCATTTCGTTTCTTTTGCTGAAAATGGATGTTTTGAATGTGTTAAGGGAGGACTGGTAGCTCGTGTCTAAAAGATTTATGTATAATTATATGGGGGTTTTTGGTTGGTTTCATTTGATATTATTCATTAAAATATGGTAATTTTATATCGCCAGTTATTTTTTAGCGCATGTATTTGTTCTATTTTTCTACATACACAACATTAATCTTGTACTCTGATTTTGGGAATATATAATAATGAATTTAATGAATTTTTGGTATTATTTCATCATAATAAGTATACCCAATTTGGTTATGATTTATTAAATTTAAATAATAGGTCACTTTCTTACAAATACGTTACTATTTATAGGTTATGTGAATCTAAATTGAAAATCTAGTGAACTATCATAGATTGAATCCTAATATATCATTTCTTTTCTTGAAATAATCCTTCTAGAATTTGTTTATTAATATTAATCATGAATTTAATCATTCTGAAACAAATAAATTAATCACAGTAGTGCTTGTGTGATGTTACATTCACACATGTGTTTGAATAAAATACCACTCTCCACACATATCACTTATGAATAAAACCTCATTCCAACATTCCATGTAAGATTATCCTATACTCTCCTATACTAATATATTATCATTATTGTAAATTGAATCATTTATATTATGAACTCATTTTCTATCATATATTAAATATATCCATCTATGATAAAATTTTTACTATCACTTGACCATACTAACAAGAAATTGAATTCCACATGGTATTGAAACATAATAACATTATCATTTAATAGAACTACTATAGTATGAAAATTCTTATTGAGTTAAACTAGTTTTAAAAAAAATTTGATAATAATATATACGTAAATTTGGATATAATATATCATTATAAATGATAAATACCAATAGGTAAATTATGGTAATTACACATACTATAGTGAATCTATATTAGGATTTAAAAGTGAATATGTGCACTTAATAATTCCACATTAATGAAATCAATGAGAGGATATCTATAAAAATAATTGAACAAAAATTTTTGATCAAACATATAATAAAAATAAAAATATGATTTTAAATTATATAATATTAAAGAAAACATTATATAATTTTGACACTATATTGTATAAAAGTATCAATATTGAATATTTAACAATTTTTAAAATACTTTTACCTAGTTCCCTTAGGATTTTATTATTTTTCATTTATTTTATATTATATCAAATTTATTATATTATCCATCATTATATTTTGTAATTAATATGATATTTTATTCATTATTATTTTGTGATTCTACCCATCTCTGTGTAATTATTGATTCCATTATTGAATCTGTCTTAAAAAATTGAATGAATTACATGTTTGAGTTGTGTAAATCCATCTTCTAGACGATTTCTACATATAATTATTTTTACCCTATTTCTATAACATATATTTCAATATGGTAGATCAATGGTGTTTATGTAATGATTAATATATTCTACTTGATAGAGAATATATTTGGGCGGTGACCTAATAAGGGGTGATTCTATTAGAATTAGTTTATAGAGGTGGGAGTGATTTTTACTGAAGGTTTTACAGACAATATCCTCATTCATATGTACTAGGATTAGTGAGAAATATTAATTAGTATTTTGGGGAGTGTTCAAATTATTATTAACAATTTTTTGTAGTTTGACATATTTTGGAAACACTTATGTAATTTTCATTCGAGTACAACATTCTTACAACACATTTTTTTCAAGTATACATTACATGATTATTATCATTTTTAATTGTATCCATCTCCATTTTTTCTAAATTAAACATTGATAACCACAGAAATAGTCACAACTATATGTTCATCTATTATTTCTAGCTTTGATCATTGAGATAATAACATATAAAACACTATAACTACTTTATTTTAGTTTTGGTATTTTCATGTTTTCCCTAATAATAATAGCAATAAATATTACTATATCAGAGTGAAATAGAGTATTGTGTATATTTATAATTTTTTATATATATTTTTAGCTTAATTTAATTATATTTATTATTTTCATATAGTCATTAAATACATCTATTAATTATCCTTTCAGTATTATATATAACTCAATGTGTGTACATTAATTATTAACAAAAGGGAAAAAAAATTCATGTTCAAAATTACTATTTTTATCACTCATGAGGATGTCAATTTGTATAAATCTGAATAATTTCAATGTTATATATATACATTCCCATGATACTCTAAATAGAATATTCATTGGATTTATCATGAAAATATATTAGTCCATAAAAATTGGTGGGAGGTCGAATCCTTCTACAAAATTGAACAAATTAATTATTAATATTGTATTTAGTCATTATAGTATTCAATATGATGAATAAAAAAATAATTCAAAAAACTAAAAACTATATTATTTTTTTCGAATAGAAAATTTATTTGTAAAAATGATTATTTTTGAGATAGATGAAATGATGGATATGAACAAATTCACCCTAAATGACAACATAGTGGATGGTCAAAAATAATAACTAATGGAAGGAACATGGATAATTTCACATGCTAAAATATCCTTAGTATATTTAGTATGTGATGGTAATATGTAACAATTTTGAATCCAATGGGAGAGGGATTTAAAATTTTTCATCCGTAGTGTGAAGAATGATCATCATCTCCATCTATCTGAGCCCTTGTAGATATATGAGTTTCCCAATAGAATATTTCATGATAAAAAGTAAATAAACATGTACCTAATTATATTTTTATGTCAAATGAGATGCATTTATTTCATGTGACCATTTTTTAAAATATATGATGTCACACTCTGCGAGATCATCCAAACATAATCCATGATTTTGTTAGGATCCATATCATTGAAATTTGGGTCATTATGATGATATTTTATGTTTCCATCAATTTAATTATGATCACCTCAATATCGTCCATTTGACCATTAGAAGGAATTCATGGATCAATCACATGGAATGAAATTCACTCTCTATGATTTTGGAGGAGAGAGACGCTCTCAACATCTATTGATGATTATCTATATGAATCAGATTATCTTATTCATTATATAGTGGATATAAAACTAAAAAAAGTGTTCCCCTACCCCAATATATATAATGTAAACAAAATATGTAATAGATAAATATAAATTATGAACTAGTTTCCACATAAATATATTTTATATTTTAATATTTTTTATAATAAAGTATAAATATTTATATTTTGCGGATAAAATTAGTCATTAACTAGACGTCTATTTACAGCAAAAATTATTTAAACCTTAAATATTAAAATTATTTTCGTTAATATAATATTTGTCTGGTATTCACCTCATACATTACAAAAAATATTAATAACTAAATTTTATACAATAATTATATAATTGAATAGTTAATAATTTATTTATTTATTAGAGATAGTATATTTGAAATAATATCTAACACTATGTGTGGGAAAAATATATTCAATAACAATATTCACCATAATAGGGAATATTATTAATGTGAAATTGAGTGTGACCCACTATAACATTATAATGTTATTAGTGAATAAAACTCACTTCCCAATTGTAGTGCCTAGAAACCAATCCTGGGGTGAGGTGTCTTTTCAAGTCCCCAAATGGAAGTTTTTTCATCTAGTGTGAGGAGTCATCAAAATCCATAGTAATCTAATGTCCCCAACGTGGGATCATTTAAAATTTCATAAAATATTTCCTAAAAACATTAACATATAATCCAATATTAAATCCATATGTTAACATTAAAGGAATCACATATTTATTGTTGGTCTGAGCATTGGATTTTAGTTTGTAATCACATACTAGATTTCATAAATTTGAAATTGAACCGACTTGACCACCCAAAATAGATGGAATCTAGAATGATTCCTTCCATATAAGAATCTAATTGTTTAAATCCATATTTATAGAAACCCATTTTATGAAATCCACACACAATGAAAAATACATAATAGACACCAATCGCACATACACTATGTGGATGGATTATTTTGGAAAACAAATATTTACATAGAATACAATATGAGGTATATTGTCCTTAATACATAGTTACATTCTTCCTCAAAATGTTCTTCCATATATATACTCATACTTAAACAATTCAAAAATATATTTCTATCAACATCTTATATGAATAAAGAAGACATATATATCCCCTTTTTACTATATAAGACAATCCCCAACAAGGTCCTCCAAACATTAATGATACTAAAAAATGAGATATAATCATGTCTCCCATTTTACTTTTAATGAAAATCATAAAATTTTTCCTATGCATGTAATATATGACTTTTATGTTCCTCATGATGATCATGGTTTTCTATCCACTAGGAAACTAGGACTCCATCTATGGATATAGTTCAAGAAACCTCTCAATTTCTGACGGAGACCACTTGTTTTTCACATTGATAAAGGCTTGTGCATTATAATTCAATCAACCTCATTGAAATAAGAAGTTTGAAATCAATTATGTTTAATCACATATACATTCATAAAGATGTAAAACCCCAAAATAGTCAATCACAAATGTTTCAGAAAACATTATATTATAAGTGAACATCAAGGATCATTTTCTCCTAGTTAGTCCTGGTTACATCCTCTAGATTATAAAAGAGATTGTTTTTTATATCTTATTCATCCACGTGTTTTTCAAACTGATCGTCGACCATTTGGTCTTAGTGATTAGTAAATATTATGATATCCATGTGATAAAATACCTTCCTTGGTAGGAGATTTACCTTCATAATCTTCACCTCATCACTACATGGGCCTCCTATAATGTATAATACCCAATAAAATTTGAACTAAAATGGGACTTCAATTTTTTATAATCCCCAATCATAACATGAAACTATCAAATGGTTATCTTCCTTTTGAACCAAAAACAAAAAATTTCCATTTTTTACGATTCCACCACATGGGAATCTTATTCAATATAATCCCCCATAATTCCCACAATTTGTAGTCCTTATTATTTGTAATACCCAACATTTATAATGAGATGGTAATTTTTTGTTCTTCCAAATTGTATAAGTATGAAGCATCTCTATAGTTAAAACCATGCATTATATGTTCTTAAATATATTCTCTTGGACATAATTCTTGTACAGCCGCATCTAACATTGGAGAATACATCCCTTCTTGGACCCTATGTACTCCTTGTTCGAACCCCCACAACATCCATAAATAGTCTCCATTCCCTTAGATGTATGTAACACGCTATATTAAAATATAGGTTTATGGAATATTAATATGACCATAAAATTTATTTTTTCCTATTAATTGGACCAATACTAAATGGGGTTTGATTAATTTCACAATGATATATATAAATACCCTTTCATTGGCCCAATCCTAACTGCAAAAAAACTCATGTCTTACTTGATGCTGATAAATTATAAAGAAATAAAGAATCATTTATAAAACCCGAATCATTATAATAAATTTTATAATAATATATAATCCATTATTTAATGTATACCATAAGTGGAGGGGCTCAAATATATAAATTTTTCTCCATCGATTATTGTACATGGATTAATGTAGATGATTATAAATTAATTGATGTTAATAATTTTTTATTCATATAAGGAAATCATGTTCTGTAATTGATATTTCATTTAGTATCGATTAATATGCCATAAATTTAGAAGAGATTCAACGATTAAGAAATAATTACCCTCAAAAGGATGTGGTGATACATGACCTCTAATCCTCTCACCAAAAATTTTTTTCGTTAACTAAAGTGATTAATACAATTGATCTCATGCATTTTGAATGATGATCTTATTAAATATAAAAATATTGACTGTTTGATATCATTCAGAAACAGAATATGTATAAATAAAGGGTAATATAATAATGGGATGATAGTCTTTTATACATATTAGGCCCTATTCACACAGAAAATCAATGTTGTTCAACCAGGAATACAATTCAAATAATTATTCATCTGTTTGATTATTATAATGAAACAATAATTATATTTTATTGTTTTTTATATGTTTTTTGAAAACATTAAATAGTTTTCCAATAAATATAATGTAATATATTCATCAAATAATAACATATAAATATTATACCACTCATGTTTTGTCCTTGTCTAACCTAAAGACACATTCACCAACATAGTATTTCCAACATCGATTATCAAATTCACAAGTCCACGAGTACCTCCTATATTATACCATTACAGCATTGGATGCCCCTGAAATCGCACTGTAGTAAATCAATCCCTAAAAACAGTTCACTAAATGATGGATGGTGGACCAATAATTATTTAAAATCATCTTTATTTCAAATATCATTAGTAACCTATCCCTAAAACACTTTAATAAGTTCCTCAGATATCCTAGGTATGTAGATCAAGAGGTTACTAGTGACCTTGTAATGAACATATAAGGATCCATCTAATTGGATTCTTTTAGAATCCTCCACAACCATCATTATTGGACGTCAAACCCTTTATAAAAAGAGGGTTCCCGATCAAATTTTATCCTTGGTCACTCATTAATGATATCTAATTAGATCCAGAATAGGATAGTGACTAGTAACCACAAAATATTAATATAGATATGTTCACAATATTGAAACCCATATACAAAATATGGTGTTAAACTGTGATGATATTAAAAAACCACCACATTTCCATAAATCCCACCAACATATTTTGGTTGTACCGAGAGAAACCCAAAAACTAATCCGAAATAGAAATAGGTAGTTTACCTAAAACTCTAAAACTACACAAGATTATCTTATAATCACCTTGGAAAAAAATTGAGGATAACAACTACAACATATCCCTGCTCCATCTAAAAATTTATAAAAATATCTCATTCTCGATATGGAATTCAACACTTCAATAATATAAATGACTGAGGATAAGCAGATACTCATTTCATCATCCCAAAATTTTCCAGGAAATATTGTTCTCATCAATAATATTTCAGATTCTACCACACTACCTCTCCTACTAATTTTATTTATCCAATAAACTCACTAATTTTGTTATTATGGTGCATAGTTGTATTAATTATCTTATCTGGGTGTTTTGTGTCCCAAATCCCATGATAAATGGATAATTGGATTGTGTTAATATCCAAATTCCAATTGTAAATCATCAGTTATCTATGTATTCCACTCTAGAAAAAAAACATACCTATAAAATTGCATATACGTTTAGGAAAATCCAATAAGATAGATGAGATATAATTAAATAAGACACCGTACATGAATTTACACACCAAAAAAAACTGTACCCATTAATTCATAAAAAATAATTTAAAAACAAATATCAAGAATGGTTAATTGAAAAAAAATAGTTTTTACATGATCATGCTATATTTAATGTTGGGGTTCTAAACATTGATATAGGTTTATGAATTGAGTATAAAAATCATATTTAAATGATTCACATTTTATGATTTTTTGATATTATGAGTGTCATTATAAAGGAAATTACATCCAATAGTTCTGGAGGTCCTCACCAAACAACATACCACGAAGGATTACATAATGATATCAATCAGATAAATCATGGTATCGAATATCGTGATGAGAACCGCAGTTTACCTATTAATGTATAAATATCATGAGGGAAGATGGTCCTTCCATTAATATTTTCTCCATTATGGTCATCTCCTAGGTATACACCACATGATTTCGTGATTTTATCAGATATTATAGAATGAATGTTATTATCAAATTAATGGAATTCTCTATAATTTTACACCCCATAGAGAAACATCATTTTATCCAGAAGGAAACCTATGTTAGTAATAAACTATAATAAATCAATCCTATAATGTGGTGCATTAGAAAATTGAAAAATCCATTCTTCATAACTCATCTTTGACAGGATTTATTATTTCTCAATTTGAAGGAAACAAAAGAAAACATCCATTATCTGAACCACCATTGTATCAAAGGTCTTTTAATACCATAGTGTAAATTCTATATTTATTTTTTATTTATAATAAATTAATTGGGAACATCTTATTTTCTGAGATCTGGTATAGATGGATCTTCCAATAAAATAAATATACATCTTTCCCATGTGGTTTTACTTTTATAAGGAATAACTAATCTAATGTATGATCATGTTGAAACTACCCAAAAAAATATTCAAGAGGTATTTTATGAGGAACTTGTGATTTAATTTCTCCATAATATACTGAAAAATATTCATCTTATGAAAAATTATATAACCTTATGATGAATATCAAAGTCTTATCATAGTAATGGAATTGATCACCATTAAATTTGCATGGTTTCTCTATTATCACCACGCTAAAAAACATTTGATAAAAGCAATTATCCTTTCAGATTTTAATCCCCCATGTAATTAAAAGTGTTATGCTACATAATTTCTAACACCCCACTTAGTTTCCATATCAACGGATGGGGTTAAAAATGAAAATCGAATTTCACCCCACTCTCAGATCATTAATGTCCACCAAAAGTGAAATCATGTTATTTTATAGACAAATTATAGCTATGAGAGGTAGAATCTTCTCACACATGATGACTTGAAAAACATGAAATTTCATATATCAACTCTTGAATTTTTCAGGAATGAATATTTTCAGGTATTGAATTATTTTATCATCATGAATATTAATATATTGGGCTAGTTTTCTTCTTATGATAAGCTAATAATCAGATGTCACAAATCTATTTTGAAGCTGATGGATCTTTTGAAATTTATATAATGTACCCTACCCCTGATTGAAAATAGTTCCATAAAATAATTTGACTAGAAACATCATTGAAATTACTTGAGAAAGACCAATCTATAGGGATATTAGAATATGTAACAAAACAATTGATGCGGAAAAATGGATCTTAAAATTTTACTGTTGTGGCATAGTAACACCACAATGACAATATGATTTTGATTTTATTACCTAATCCTCATCCAAAGTATGTAGTTACTCAATTGGGTGGATCTCTAAAAAATTAATTTTCATTATTTATCCCATCATGTTGTCTGTATTATTTCCAAGGTATTCTAAAAAAAATTATTTATATGTACCCATTTTGTCAAACATCACTATACATCTATATAGGTATATAAAAAATTATGTATAATCTCATGTGAAAAAAGAAAAAATATATTACGAGGGAAAATGCCACAAAATATTGTTGATCTTATATTGGGTAGTCCTATAAATATTAGTTCACTCATCATATAGATATAGATTTAATGATCATGAAGTAATTAGATTTAGATAACATCATTAACAATTGTTATGTCTATGATTCATAATAATAGGGTAGTTTATGAAAATTTGAGGAAATAATGTCCATTTAAAATATTTTTCACACTGAAATCGCTGATGAATGTGTTCCTACACTAAATATTTGGATTCATCAACATTTCAAAAAAAACCATGGAATTCTCTTTTGCCTTACCATCAAAATGTGAAAATCAATGAAAAGGGTAATGTTATTTTTCAATCCCACATATTTCCCAAATTATTTTAATCCCTCACACTCATGGGAGAAATGTCTTAGTACGAAAAACTGATAATATAATAGAAAATAACTACTCATAGAAAGTATTCATGGTATATATTTTCTTCAATTAGAATATTATTGAACTCTTGTAACTGATGTATCTCCAAATAAAGAGCTCCACATACCAGAAAATTATTATTAACAATGTACTCTCCCTAAAAAATAGGGGAAATCATTTTAGTTGGAACCTATTATAGAATAATATTATGAAATCCCTTTATTGTCCATTGTACATGATCAATGACATTTATGAAACAATCATCCAACTCAATTACAATTGTAGATTTATAAAAATGATCATCCTATTATTCATCTTGATCCATACCACTCTTAGTTGGCCATTCCCATAGAAATTCAAACTATATTGACTCATTCGAATCCTTGAATGTAGAAATATAAGGGAAATATAGACCTTTGAATCAGAAATAAATCATTATTCTGAATGTGTATATGAGACCATCCCCTATATTAATTTAGTAATATTATCTTTCCAAAATTAAGTGATTCAGAATATCCTCATCAATGTGTGGCACATTATGTATCTTGATATGGTTTAGTTAAGTGAACATTATTACAATAAAAATCATCGAAACTATTTTGCATCATACCTACCATACAAGGATTGACATTTATATGGAACATAAGTTCACCAATATTGTCAATCAAAGTATGGGGATAACTACTAAAATAATAATTATTTAATTTCATCTCAAATATATGGTTGAAAACGGTCCTTTACCTCTCATTATACAATGAGTGACAAATGAGATCTTCATGGACATCATATACAAGAATAAGAGTCCAACTAACTCTACAATTATCAAATAGGGAGGAAATACTATTGGGTATTTATAGAGAAAAATTACATAAATAGATACAGACATCAACCAAAGCCTCCAAATACAAATATGGGTTCTGATACCTTGCACCAGTTACAAAATGTTTGGAAGATATCATATTGTGAATTGAATTCATATATTGAAATGTCCATGATTAACATGTAAAGAGTGAAAAAAAAGTATAAAGATAAATTATAACTCAAAACCCATATCTCATACTATATCATACCGTAAATCCATCATTTAATCATTTGATTCCCCATCATGGGTATTATAATTGTAGTAATAACCTTGTTGGAATGAAAGGATATATATGAAACCATCATTGTTTGATGAACATAAATATAGGGTCTATTTCATCAGAGATAAGATGGTTCTTGAATATTTCATCACACCTGAGGAAAATAGAATTCAGACCCATCCAAAACCAAAATGACCCAACCAATCCGGTCTTGATTATTGGACGAAATATTTTACTTATTACCAAATATTGAGATGAACCATTAGTGAATGCCTCTTTTCAATTATGTCCTAAAAACAATGGTTTTGATGGGTATGTGATGATTGAGAAATCATTTACTCAGGTGGTGTGTTTTCTACAACCACATAAGATGAATAAGGATAATGGATAAAAGATATATGTAAGAATTCATGGATGTTTTTTTATTTATTTTGAGGAAAAACAATCACCCAAAGTAAAAATATCCTCCTAGAAAAACTTTCACGGCCAATTGTTCTCTAAGTAACATATAATATGGCACAATAAATACATCAAACTGAAAGCCATCTAAAAGGAATAATATTATAAAAAATATCATGGATATAATAGATGAATAAATACTTGAAGATTAACTTATACATTTTCAAAATTTGTCTTTATATTACTCTGAATTCATGCCTTCATCCCCTGTTTTACAAGAACTTCCATTCCAATTTGTAAAATATGAACCAAACCATCAATAAAAATCTTCATTGGAAAATGAATTGTTCTCTTTATCAACAGATTTTATTCTTCTAATGGATCAGTAATATAATTGGGTGTGTTAATATACATTTCATATTCCAAAATATAATTAGGGAACATGAACTGAGGGTTCATGAGCTATGGAAATAGATAGACGTTAAATCATGGATGAACACAATATTCTCCCCACATCCCTAGTGGAGGAATATATACTACCAAAACTCTTTGGATATAACACTAAAAATATCATTTGGAAGAGAAAGATAGATTTATGGGAGAAAAATATCATTCATGACATATCATTTTGATAAAACAATGGATGAATAAATGATGATAAGACCATCATAGGTAGTTTGATATGTTTCATAAGCCCAATACATTAATTGTAAAACATACCTCTTCATTTTCCCACAGATTTCCTTTTATTCCACAGTCACATTTTTTCTATATTTTCCATCACATGGATACTTTTCCATAGGTAAACATATACCTATTACTAATAACATTTACATTCTGAAGATAATGGCCACAATTTCAACAATGATTTCTATTCTAAATTTTCTTATTCTATCAAAGGTTCTATGAGACTAAATTTTAGAATATCTACAATGATCTAAAAATTTGAAGTTTATTTATCTTCCTCCCATGTATGTAAAAAAAATATTATCCATATATTATGTTATATAATTATTTCATTCAATGTTGAGGATATATATTATGTTATATTTGGAAAGATCAGTCCAATAAATGTATATCCATGATTAAATGACAATTAAATCTATCTATATTTCATTGCTAATGGATCTAATGTCAACTCATTAATTTCCTAATTCTCTGATAACTTGGACCCAATAAAGCTGATATTACCACTTACTCTTTTTTTATCAATGCATATGAAAAAAATTAAATAGCTACCCATCATCAAAAATAATCTAAGTTCTAAATTTCGAGATTCAGTTGTCTGACACTATGTTCTAATTTGATTGGAATATAATTCATTCGACGGATTTCTAGGAATTCATTTGTTTCATTATCATGTCATGATTCATTTATCATACCATAAATTACCTAAATAATATAGAATTGGATATATTGGGATCTTATATACCAATAGACCTCCATTAATGTATTATAAATATCATCATATTAACAAATAATCATATAAAATAAAAAGACAAGAATCCCAAAACCAGTGGCGTTTCATGGGTTACCACTATAAATAGCCTATAAATAACCTCATATATCCCAATAAAATATATTAGTGGGCAATAAATGATTCCCATATTTTAGGCTGAATAATTCAACTCATATTTTCAAACATCCTAATTGATTTCCATGAAATCATCCATATCATTTAAATCTAAGTGAATTGATGAATAATTTAATTTTTATATTTTTGGAACTTAATTAAATGGAGGACCTTCTACCTTTTACATGTATCTTCAAAAAGTAACATCTTTATCTTCTAAACATTCGAATATCATGTTGTCCCCAACTAAATCCACCAATCATGACATTGGCCTTTCCCATAAAATTGATTACTATACTACCTTTGTCATCCATCCTGAAATGAAGACAATGAGAGATGATCGTAAAAGTAAATAGACAAAAAAAAATTAACATAGAGGCACCCATACATAAATTTATAAAGGAGTCTCAGAATGATTCTAAGAATCACAACATAATATTATGGTTTTAGAGGATGATTTGTGACTGACAATGATCATCATGAATATACCCATTGATGAATAAGAAATTTATCAATAAATAAAAAAGAAACAATGTTACATGTTTTCATGTAATTTAAAATTAATTTATGGATGTGATATGATACTATCGTCCCATATCATGGTATTTTCATGAGACCACCATGATTATAAGATGTCACCAAAAAGGAATCTTATGACTTATGTTACCATGGTGGAATCCGAAGTTTAAATAATCATAAAATAAAATTAAATAAAATAAGTCATGTGACCAAATTTATTATCCAACACGATCCTCATCAAGAAATAATGGGAAATTTATGGTTATAATCGATTTCATATTACAAAACCTTAATTTCATGAATGATAAATTCCCGGTTCTAATTGCATAACATTTGATTGTTGTAATGACTAATTATCCAACACTCATTTTCATGGAAGGATATTCAAGGTTCAATAAAATTGGAATGTACAGTTATGATTAATATGAATCATACATCAGAAACCCCAATGGAATATTATGATATGATGAATCTAAAATATATTAAATGAATTCTAGAACAACATATCAATGGTTCATTCATATAATTTTAAAACCATTCAGGAATAAATAAATTAACTATTATATTGTTTAAATTGGGAGAACAAAAAAAGACAAGAATTTTATCACCTTATTGATTGTTAATTTATTTTTGACAAAAATCAACAATAAGGTCAAAAGATAAATCCCAAAAATTTTATTATCGGTTTCAAATTAGGGAAATATCTCATCTACATCATACACCATTTTGAATATAAACTAATATTAAGAATAAAGAACTATATTCAAGTTATGTTGCCTCATCAATAACATAAAAATATTTAGGGTAATTAATGTACTAATTTAATATATCATATGAGAAATTGAATACCTCATAGTATTGTTTTTTACTTTTAGTAATTTGAAGAATAATGTGGTTATGATTCAGTGGAATGTTGACGACCAAGAATAATTCAACACACCCAATATATATTTCATCAGTCATGTTGTGTTGATGATTCTAGTGGAAGAAATGTATCTCATTCTACTCATTATTTCTTATGAATAGTCGATAGGTACACCGCTAACCCAAATTATGATTCTGGTATAAAAAATAAACTTTTTAATTCTATTTCACCAGGCTTGACAATAAGACTCTATATTCAGATAATAAAATCAAACTTCTATAAAAAAATTGAAATTCTGAAATGATTTAATTAAATGAAACATCATGATCTCTATATTTAATTTTATCGTGACCTTATTAGATTTATTTTAAATCAAAATTTCTATTGAAACAAAACAATCAGATGATGAACGATCACATATTTACATTTCTGAGTTTCTGGGTCTCTTTGATAAAAAATTATATACCATAAAAAAATTATATATATATATATCTAAATGGATATAATGATAATTAAATTATAAATTTCTTCATCATTAATTCCATTAGGAATAAATAGATTTTTATCAAAATACTACAATGACACTAGTGATGAAACGGACAAATTATAAACTTAAGTTGGATGTAAATTACATCATACATAAATTCATTCATAATTGAGATCACTTGTTATTACAATTTTATGGGTTACACACTTCGTTCCAATAAAAAGGATTTTTTATCATAAACATCTTCTTGAGAAAATGAAACATTCATACTCCCCTACAACATGATGTTAAAAAATGTGGCCCATTCACATGAAAAAATTACTATAATCATTATGACTCTCATATTTGTTAGAGGAATCTAAATATTAGAGCATTACAGTTCTTTAATGAATTATCAAAAAATAAATATATTATGTCCATGTAACATGATGATAAATAGAACAACATTTGTTCATTTATACAAAACCATAAAATGCATAACAAATTTTCCTTGTCATATTACCTAAAAATATAGATGACATTGATTGAGTGGAAAGGCCCTAAAAATGTGTTATTTCCTAGTCACATGAAGTTAAACTATACAAAAATATCATTTCAACACTATGTAAAATGTATTATTTTATGTCCTCATAGAACAATGTCGGACCAAATAACATTTTGGTCCCTCTTTAGTGAATCCAAACACTTTGTTCTAATGTCCTACCACACCAACATCCATGAACATGAAATATCTTGATTATAATTATTTTTGACATAAAAACTAATTTATTTAACTCATTTCATATCTCCCACCTTACTGTATAGAAAATTTAGTACACGTCAGTACACAATCAATGTTTTATGTATGGTTCATCATATTTAGTAAAAAATGATATTCCAAATTCCTCTTTCAGGTTTTGATATTTTCTATAAAACGTTGTATACCATATAAAGTGAAATATCATATCACTTTATGATATATCTAGTCATTTAATATGAAATTTTATATTCATTTATACTCATTTGTTTCCAAATTTCACAATATTCCCTATTTTTACATATATAAATAATCCTCAAAAGTCTTGTCAACTACATTCACATTAATCCTCAGGAGAGAACTCTTATATCTCTATAAAATAGATAAAATTATGATATGTAAACTATTTTTGAATGTGTTCCTCTGAAATTCTTATTATACATTTCTCATATTAATATATTAAACCCTTGAACTCTCTGGATCATTGCTTCCAATTACCATCATCATATTTGAAACATGTTCAAATATCATTGGCTTTATAAGACATAAACTTGTAATCATTTACATAGAAACTCATAACCATAATAAATTCCATATGTTCCTAACGTAAATGTTTTTTGTGAAATACATATGTGATTATTCTCACTGCAATGTGATATTAAGTGATTCTCAAATCTTAAATCTTAGTCCCTCTTCCATATGATCATATTACACCCATATTTTTTTCTAATATCCTCTATGTGGTTAATTAAACCAATATATATTAATAAGTTTCTTAGGGAAATAATAGATCAAATGAGATTAGATATATTTTTTATGTTTTACCCATGTTATAATTGAGTATCAGTACATATATGGGGTTTTATGGTGCATGATTCCTGACCATATAAAACACATCTACTTTTCATAACACATGATGTATAACAATATAGTCAATGTGTTTTTGACGGATAAAACTGAATAAATATTTGGTCTCTTCTTGAAAGGACCAGTATAATAGGATTTGTTCTCCAATTATATATCTGCATGGATAAATACATTTGGGATGATTTTAAGATTGATGAGATACATATTGATACCTAGATATTACATCCTCATCCTGAAGAAATATTAATGTATCCCACTCACCTATGTATAATATTGACCATCGAAATATGTCCATATATGGGTTCTCAACTCACATGAGATCATTTACTCAAAATAATTCACATTAGCTACACAAAATGTAGTCCATTATTGGGAATCAATCCGATAACCACATGTTCCTTAATTATTTTTTTGAAAAAATGCATTATGAAAACTGAACTACATGTCTCGGGAAAATATTAAGAAAAATATATCATCTTTTATGTGATTGTGTCATTTTTGAATAAGAACTATTTCACCCAATCAATAGTCATTTATATATGAAATTATATTTATATACTATGGATGACTTCCAACACAAATCAAACCCCTTTTCTAATAAAATATGAATCTTGATAAACGTTAATTGTTCATAAACAATGGAATTCCATATTTAATAAGAGAATAGTTTTAAAATATTCATAATATTCCTATGTTTAGGTCTTAATAATTCACCACCAAAATGAATTTCATCCATAATAATATTCATTATATGGAAAGTCCTCTTATATACCTATATACCCTAAAAAAAATTCTAGAAATTTTTTTAAAACAAGATCTGAAAATATTCCTTGACCAAATTTACAGTATCACTTTTTAGATCACAAAGACATTGTATTAAAAGTTACAAATAACCATCACCGTGATAGAACTATTTAGGAACATTTTTTATCTGATAAATATGGAATAAAATTCACTAACCTTCTAAAAACATTCATATATCCTAAACATAAAATATTGTAATATCCAGGAAACATGGTCATGAACTATTCATCCAATATCATAGTCATCATAAAATTAAATTATATTACATCTATTAAAGCTATAAAATATTAAAAATTCATTCATGGTACACATCACCTGATCCCAAACTATGAAAAATTTTAGTTTTTTTAATATGATATTAAAAAATAAAACACATTGTCAAATAATATGAACCCCTTTCTATATGTGATCTCGATCAATGTAAAATTAATTTGGATCAAAAAATATATGTGACCCATAATAGTGATACGAAATTTCCCATGTGTGTGTTCAATCTATAAATAAGTATTTTGAATGTACTCTCTTGTTTGGGGAGACATGATAAGAATAATATTCCTTCCATATTGACATGGGTTAGATCTATGTAATTATTTTTATATTTATGGACAAAAAACCTTTTTTCATTTTTAAAATCATAATTATGTGTTAGTTTTATAGTCCAAAAACACTGGAAGCATTAGTTTCACAAAAAAGACATTAAAAATACAAATGAAAATACATGTAACACAATTTATATTGAAGACACTCGAGGGGTAACTTGGGAAAGGATGAGTCTCTTAACTCTATGTATTATTATCTATAAATATTTTTGATCATTTTTCTTATTACAAATATTTCATATTTAAGTGATTGATACATGGAAAATATAACCAGAAATCCAACTACATAATTGTAATAAAAATAGAAAGGTAATGTATTAATACTTGGAAATATGATTGAAAAAACCAGATTTACTTTAATATATTTATAATACATTGTTTAATCCATATCCTAATGAATCCCCTTGCCTTTATTTTGTAATGATAAGAAAATGATATGACAAAAAAAATTAAAACTTCTTTATCCATCAAACTGGCTAACATATGAAGTGTGGTGTTAAAATCCCCCTCGAGATTAGTTTACATCTGATCATTAGATTCAACTTACAGTTGTTTTTTCATAACATAGGTATTTATATCTTGAATTTTGGTATGTTGGATTCTATAACATTATGTTTAAATGAAATTTATGCCTTTATAAATCATAAAAGACTCATACTCTCACATCTCCATATTATATAAAGTTACCCAATAATTATGTTTCACTCCCTCATGAACTGAATGAAAAAAATTATTGGTAGTATCCTCTACATTTTCTACATAATAATTTGAATCATTGAAATATATATGAATGTTTTCATGGGATTCCATGTCCTCCTAAAAACAATAATCATAATAAATGAAGAGATGAAATTGTTTTTTGTCAAACCCATCGATACCTAATCTACGTATGAATTGATGATGTAATTAAATTTTAAAGAAATCATTTATGATTGATTCTTCATGATTATATTGTAAACATGGTTCCAATACCATATTTAAATAACCTATCTTATTATGATATCACAAGGTTCCATAATTAATTGACCAATAAATATGGGAATATAATATGGGTCCTTATTTCCTTTAGAAATACATTATCTATTTTTTCGTATTTTTTAGGGAAATAACTCCATCATTGAAAGAATATTAATTTCATTGAATATGTTGGATTGTATGGTTTTGATTGGTGGATAATCTAAAACTATTCATTGGGTCTATGGGTAGTATGGAAACCAATATTGTAGTTAAATATTTGAGTCTTTTTCACTCATAAATTGTATTAATTTAGAATAATATATACCTATTAATACATAGATCATTAGTACATACATCATTCTACCTAATGTGATGTTGAAGAAATCATATTATGCTATAAATCATGGAATCCAATAGCTTATGCACCCATTGGAGCTATTTCCCCAACATCCAATCATGATAGTATTCCAACACATCCTGAAATTTCTCAATGATATATTAATCAGTTCATTCATATAAGGGATTGACATTTCTATTGTAGAATCCACACACATCATCAAAAAACAATTGGAAGAGTATGAATGGATGATAATAAATTTAAATCCAAATTTTGTGTTAGGAAGGAACCAAATACAAAAATAAAAGCTATTGTGAAAACCTATAGGTATCATAATACATGGAAATTGTCACCCCATCAACCAGAGTAGTGAGACTACTGTCATTTAAAGAGACTATATATGATTATTCCTTATAGGTTACACCAACATTATTTGCCACCACTTATTATGTTTTTATCTAGAGAATAAAATAAAAATTAATGAGACCCTTTTACAAATCAATAGCAATATCAAAGATAGGATAATTTAGGATATTTATATAAATGATATGATAATAATGGAAAATGAGGAATCATGGATAATAAAAAAATATCGTTGTTGGTAAAATTAAATTTATTCATATACCTGACCATATAAAATATGAAATTTTCCACTAAGAGAAAGAGAGGATATTATATCGTATATGTTGCCAAAAAACATGTAAATGTTAGTAAAGGTTGGTAAAATAATTCTGAATGTTTATATCTATACCAATGTGTCCTATATAATTATGGTATATAAAATAACACCTTTATATGGTTAACATTATATATAGTGGAATACACAAAACGAAATGGTGATAAATTCTATGAATATAAAATATTATATAAATTTTATGTTTGTCAACAATCATCTTATATTATATGGCTTGAAATCAAGAGTGTCCCAATAGATACATTGAACACCTCAATATTCATGTGAATAATTTTTTTGCATGTCTCGAATCCCCTTGTATAATGTTTCTTTGTATCAATACTTTCCTAATACATATATTGAACACATCAATATTCATGATCTAGATGATTCATGATTTCAAAGGCCTTCTTTCTCATACAACTGCCCTTTAGAATATATTTAACCAGTCACTGAATTCTATAATTGAATGGGTGTGAAGGGGATGAACTGGTGATTTCTATTCAATTATTAGTAAGTCTTACTATGTGTTAGTAATTTTTTTGATTTTTTAAATGGATTTTTAGGATGTAACTAATCATTCATGATTCCAGAAAAATTTACATCTAGTTTATATATGAACCAAAAAATAATTTTTTTCCTTATACTGACTGTGGAATGTGTCTATCATCAAACATTTTGACTGATTAATTAAGGAAATTTCATAATTTGTTAATATACAAAAAAATAATAAATCCTTGTTTCATTGTACATGATAATGTACTCAAACAATCATGAAAATCTAGAAAATTCATATATAACTAGAAATAATAGGCTCATTAATCCGAAAAACAATCTCCAAAACAAAAAATACAACTTCGGGCTCTACCCTTTGGTGGAATCTCATCATGGGATGTTATAAATTCATTAATGATCATTAATATAAAAATTCAATGATTTAAAATGTTTATAATGGTTTTTTGGATTCTATAAAAAATAATTTATTGCAAAAACCTTATCTTAAACATATTATGTAGTAATATTTCCCACATAAAAAATAAAGAGATTAATAAAATATACTGATACCTCAATCACAGTATGATGTATTTTTTTTATGGTGGAATTTGAGAATTTTATTGATGACTAATGATATAAATTAGTAATTTGTTTATAGTTGATTATATGTATGCTCTTGCGAAAGGATAATCTTTAAAATAACTTCTAGAAGATTGTTATGATTTAAACAGTTAGTTTCTATGTTCCCATATATAGGAATACTTTTCAGAGTCATTGTTATCAAATCATTCATTACAGTAGAAGTTGGTATTGTAAATTCCCACCACTCACTCAATTCATTAGGAAGAGGTGGAGGTGATATTATCTATAGTCCCCATCCCCCATGGAAGTAAAAGTTGGAAGTAAATTTCTATATCTATAGAAAAAAATATAGTGATGGCCTTCATATTAATGATAAAAATATATCCACAAGAAAAAAACAAAACAAATAAAATATATTATGCGTGAATACAATTTCAAAAATTGAAAAAATCGATCTTACAATTATATCATAGTATTACTAAGAATCCTTGTAACATAACCAAAAATGTCTATAAATCCAAATTACAAATTACACCATATAAGGAAACGAACAACTCCCAATATGCTCCATCATCTATCTCTACATTCAAAACCAAAAGGTATAACAATGAATCACTAATTATATTGGACTCTTTAACAATACATCTATCTCACAATATAATATCTGAAAATGAATTATATTATCCAAGAAGTCAGTTAGTATATAAAATATAATGATTTATCCAATGACATCACAACTCATTAGTCATTTGTGAAACATGTAAAATAAGTTTGTTATATAGTTTATGGAATAATTTTTTTTATAAAAACCCACAAACCAGTTCACTATGAAATGAATCAACAAGATATAAAAATCATCTTTCAAGGAAAAAATATAAAATTATATTTTTTCTAATTTTAAAATAATTATTTTCAATACACTATTCTATTTTCACACATCTATAACTCGAAAGCAATGAAAATATTTGTTTTACCATTGATGGTGGAACATCATTCCCATTCTCTATCATTTTGTTGAAGGAAAATCATGAACAAAATCAACATATTCTATGTTCAGTGCTTCAAATTGGAATGAAATAGTTCCATAATCTATCTTGGGAACCCCTAGTCATCATTCATTCACATTTTTTTATCTAAAATATATTGATATATCTATAAAAAATTGTAAGACTAATCCTTTAGGTATAATATTAAATATGATATTTAACATTATAAACCAATCTATACAAACCAATAAGTAATATCAATCTATCCACTCAATGTGTGTTTCCAAAATCAATTCACCCATATAGATTGCTATAGAACATACATTGGACATATAGGATCAAAATTATATTATGAATAAAAGTGGTTTATCCTTTAAAAATAGAATGAGTCATTTTAATATCCAAACTCGGAAGATATAGAGAATAGAAAGTAATTAAAGAATGAGACACATTTTTACCAAAGAATTATTTTAGAAATAATTCAAAATAATATTATCTCTCACCATCAAAGGTCCCAATTAGTCAGTCATGATCACTTTCTCATGAACATAAAATTTATTACTCACTAGTTTTTTATCTAAATTAACCAATTTATGTTTCAATAACTGAGGTGTCATAATACCCCTATAATCATCATGAAAATCTCGATTTTATTGATTATATATATTCTACTACACTCGTATTATAATTTAACACAATGTCTAATTAGCACGAGATGTTCGTATATCACCCAAACAAGGTTAACATCAAAAATATAGCTGAAGGAGTCCTTTATGGTTTCAATTTTGATGTACTCCAAGTGGTTCCATAAAATATCACATTATGCGATCAAGAAAACGATATTAAAAAACAACCATGTTTTGAATTTTGATTAGAAGGTATATTCAACGATCCATCCATCAGATTTTGAGATGTATCACCACCTAGTGAAAAATTTACTATCATTATCTTAATAATTGTATTATATTTCCATCCTGTTCATATAGTATTCAACAAGAATTGTCAAACCATATTATTATGATTTACATATCTTCATAGATTTATCAATTGACCATATCTGTATAATATTATATATATATATATAATATTTTACCGAACATCTACTCTAAATTCCAAAAAAAAAAATTAATTCATCAAGGATGCAATGAAAGAAAATTCAGGCATAAATAATACCAAATTCCTTATTTTAGCCACACTATGTCCCTGTGATTTCCTCTTTATTTAAATAGATGAAGTATTTTTTCATTTAATCTATAATATAAGAGAATTTTATTGAATTTTATTTTTAAAAAAAACATAAATGTATTTACATGTTATGATTTACACTAAAATGATGAATCTCACCATTAGTGAGTAATATATTCAAGAATGTACATTGAACATGTCTTCTTTAGGTCATCTATAATGAAATGGAAAATGATGATTTGATTCACCTTAATATTATCATTTATTCTTTTTTCTAGTTCTGAATTTGAGTGAATAATAGTTGGATACTGATTTTGAATTTGAACTGAATAATCCACTAGCCATGGTTTAGGATGATTCACCCAATTCCCAATTATTATAAAGACTGCACAATGAATTCGAGAATTTTTTTCTGATAATGACCATGTGACACAACAATCTATGAAGCCTATATTTGATGGTTCCTCTAACAAATACTTGTTTCCATTTTATATGAACATATCAAGCACGTTTTAGTCCTACAATATTCCAATTGATTGATTACCAATTTCTAATTTTACCACTTCAAATATATCCAAACATTGATTTTCAAATTTTAAAAATATATCATTTTAGGAATTTTTTTCAAATTCTCATTTTTTTAAAATAAACCATTTACTAACTATTTCCAAAATCAATAATCATTTTCAAAAGATAATAAATAATTTATAAAAAATTAATTATACAATCATATTAGGATTTAATAACTATAAATTCATGTCATTATCTTCCCAACTTCTAATTTTATGGTGATATGGTAAGAAATTATTGGATATTGAAAGATACTCTTCCGTGAAAAAAATTAGAAACCTGAAATTTAGAATAAATACTTCATATATGACATATTATTCTACAAATTCATGTTATAATGATTTTAATCACTATTGAAACCCATATAAATGACTATTAATGAATTATTATCTGACTCTTCTATTAAAAAATTCCCATATTATTTGTAACATATTATCCATTACAAATTGTGTTGTGAAGCAGATGATGTTATCATAGACATAGTTGACATAACAAAGAGATCAAGGCTGGAATTAAATCACATAGGATGCATAATTATTTATTTCATTATTTCCCATGTAAATATCAATAACTAATAAGAATAAAAAATCAAAACAAATAAACTATATAGTGCGTGAGAAAAAATATGAATTATACAATATTAAACCATTAAATATATCATAGTACACAAATGTTACCATATGACATAACAAAAATACTCAAAATACAAAAAATATTAAATTTACAAATGATCCAAACTAATAAATCTCACCCATATCGTCTCTCAACTTATTCAATCCCATCCAAAGGTATCTTGTTACATCACGAATGAAATGGAATACCATGCCTTTTCCAATTCATCGATATATGAAAACACCAAATTCACCACAATTCCAATACATTTGGTGCATCTAATATAAAATATTTACCAAATGAGATCACAAGTCACAACACTATGATACAATTTTTATGAACATCTTTTAAAATATATTATTCAATTTTAAATTGTTTATTTTTTTCAAATCATTTCATCAAATAGAGGCATCATTAACCATTCAAAATCACATTTCTAGTAATGTTTTATAAAATCCGTTTTAGGAATTTATTAATTTAGGAGGTCAAATATAAATATAAAAGTTTATAAATATTAAACAACCTCATTGACAGGCACAATATTGGTGTTACCATTGATATTGTATCTCCAAATCTATACTCCATCCCTTTATATTTCGTACAACATGAAAATAATGCATATCATTCTTCGATTTCTATTACATTATTCCAAAATCATGTCAAAACATTTGAATAGAAGAATCTTTCTCATTTAAAATGCTTCCAAAAAATACCATGAATTCATCATATCATCAATAATTTTTGAATCATTTATTTTAA
The DNA here is from genome assembly GCA_963277665.1 of Viscum album. Taxonomy (NCBI): domain Eukaryota; kingdom Viridiplantae; phylum Streptophyta; class Magnoliopsida; order Santalales; family Viscaceae; genus Viscum; species Viscum album. The sequence goes on from OY728152.1 coordinate 1,293,088,049, forward strand.
AAATATAAACAATGGGGTATTCAATAACGTTATCCAATTCCCATGATTTCCAAAATAACAATTCAAATGATAATTTCCATAAAATAACATAATTATTTTCAAATAAGTAATTAAAATAATTATTAAATTGGAAATAATTACTTGATTTCATAATCAATTTTATTTCATAGAGATTCCAGTTACCTCTCATTCTTTGGCGGAATCAAAGAATGCCACAACGACTCCAAAACCTGTATTGGATCTCCAAAATATGACCATATATCGCATTTCGTTCAACAAAAATAATCATTTCCCTATATTATTAACATATATAATTATGGATCTATCTCTAGTGGATGTGACAAACGATTAAAATAGTTGGTGGAAGAAGAGATCTAATTAGAATGGTAGAAAATAGGCCGATACAAGTTAATCGAGATCTCCAATGGGCATTACAACCATTAAAATATGCTCCAAAATTTATGTTAATCACCACTAAAGACATGATAGGAATAATAACATGTTTTATGGATAAATGTTGTGAAAATGAATGATTAATAACAAAATGTAATTTAGATTCATAATTTTCATATCTAGTTTCTAATGGTGCATGGTTAGGACACTTGGTTTGGGTAACTATTCACTAATTCTGCTTGAGATAATTTTTGAAGCCCCACATCAATTGTTTGGATCATATTATATGATGAACTATGGTCAATTTTCTCATTATAATTTATCATTAATAATACTATTCATGATTGTTTTATCATTAAAATCTTGATGTTTTCGTTAATCTATGCACCAAAAAGAATACATCCACTATTTCAAATTAATATAGGATCACATGATCTTTCATATTAATATTAATGGTATAGATAAAACATTCTCCAAGAATGTTCCTAACTAGTGACCTGTGATATCTATTTTTTGGATTCATCAATTTGATAATATGTTTTCTCTAACTATTCCAAAATCAAGAACATTTTGAAAATATTGCAATGATTTCCAAAATAGATATGTACTTTAGGAAACATAATATATATATTATATTTAAATAAAATAATAAATAAATAGTTATTTAAATTAAACAAATGGTTCTATAAGCGATTTTACTCTTTATATTTTAACCGAACGGAAAATATAATTTGGAAATAAATTTAAATTCCACATATGGAAAAATATTGCAATTTTATTAATGCTATAGGAATATCTTGCTACATAAATTGTGTAAAAAAACTTAATCTCACAATTTTTAAATTAATATGTGATGAAAATTTTTATAGTTTGTGAAAAATAAAAGTTTTGAGATTAAATTCATTACAATGTTATAAGATTCTAGGTAAAATAAAATTTCATCCAATGATATTAAGATTCACAACGATCACGATGGACCACAATGAAATTGATTAAATATGTGAAAATAAGTCATGATTCCAACACCATTTATTGAAATGGGACATTCACCATATGAAAATTGTAACAACCCAAACTTTTATCAATGAAATTTTCCATTATTTTAATAATATTATGTAACATTAAACAAATATATACCATAGTGATCTTAATAATACGATTATTCTCATAAATAATGAATGAAAAAATTGGGTTTTATTTAAATTAAGGATCCTATACTGATGGAATTATTACATTATAGAATGAATAGTATTATAACCACTAGGAATATAACTTTATGTATTAATATTTTGAACATACCAATGAAAATTTAACTAATCAATAGGCACCATAAAACTAAAAAGTGATCTTATATCATGAAATCAGAAAAAATATGATTATAAACTAATAAATTTATTTATTATGTTATTGTAAAAAATTTATTATATACAATTATTTAGTCATTAAAATAATTTAAATGAAAATTTATTTTCATAAAATAGATTAAAAAATTAATATTTTATATTATTACAATAACTAATAATTTTAGTCACCATAATCAATTTTAATAAATTTCATAAACGTTATTATAATACTAAAATCTATATATTTTGAATAAATAATTATGTTAATTAAAAATTATATTTGTCTTGTTTGTAATTTTTTTTTCAAATTGAGTCCATTTTTTAAATTTTTATGCAAAAAATGAATACTATGATTTTTTTAGATTTTTAAAAAATCGTTAACTTTTTTCAAAAAAGTAAAATACATTAATTTATGTTGTTTAAATTTTTTTATAATAAATAGTTTTTGGAATTATGATGGACTCAAGGTTGGTTTATGATAACATTATCTCAAAAAAATTCTCTATATACAATATTTATCCATATCAATCAACACTATTATTATTCTTTAGCCAAAATAACAAACTAATGAATATAATAATCATAAACCCCCCAAATATCCCCATATAAATACAACCCAAACATACCCCTTATAATTATAACATACGATCCATAAATCATGTATAAAATCTTCCCAATCCCCTTAACAAGACTCTTATCCACGTCCTATATTTTCTAGTGTCAACAAAATACAAATCCCATTTGTCTAAAAGAGGTTCTCAAGGAGACTGCATTCAAGACTTAAACCCCTCAATCCATCAAATTCAATTTCATTCCTTTGATTACCATATTCTAACATAAAATATCTAATGTTTCATTATATAAATATTAAATAATATATAGTAGAAATTTATTTTTTAAAAGGAATATCCACAATAAAATATTTTATATTCTCCTTTAATTCTAAAAAAGAAAACATCACCCATCATCTTGGATGATAAATTTTCTTTTTCTAATATAACATTAAACGATTTCCATATAACCATTATTATGGTTAAATCATATTTTCATAAACATATTATAATATTTAACAGGTATTTAATTGAATATAAAATAAAGATTTCATATAAAATGATACATGTTTTTATTGATCATAAAACCACCAAAATAAATTAAAATATTTACAGAAAGGATTTATATAATGAATCATCCTAATAATATATTAGTAAATTATATAAAAGACTATTTAAACAAATTTGTTGTCATTAATTAAAAATAATTTCACTTATATAGTGGTTATAAAAAATTTACAAGATAACCCATATTCATAATCATGAAAAATATCCATAAATCCATTAAACGTTTTCATTTATATTTCAATTTATTTATTGGTATATTCATTTTTTATATATTAAATTATGTAAAATTATTATTTTTTCATATTAACCAATATTTATAAAAAATATATTAAAACTTATTCACTTATTTCTTCATCACTCTAAAATGGTGATTTTATTAAAAAAATATGTTATTTCACCTTTTCCATGTTAGAATACCATGCATATTTATAGAATCATGATTTACAGAATAATTATGAAGGTCATTTCTTTAAATGGGTTACATCACCACGGTGATGGACATATTTTCTATATTTCATTCATAATTACATAACTGTTATGAAGTGATGGGTGTGCCTAAAATTATATAACCCTTTATTTCATTAGGTAATTTATCATAACTGATGAGATAATATGTAATATTCATGAACATTATTCTATATTTATTTATAATGATGATTATTTGATTCTGATCCTATGTTTTTTGAGATCTTTACTCTAGCTCTCTGCATAACTATGTGTGGTATTTGGCCACTATGATAGGAATTTTAATTTTTATGCATTGCTGCATTTCATTCCTTTATCTAACTCTCTCCACCATGAATGTGAAGATGATATAATAAATAGGTTATTATTATTATTATTACTCTCTCTCGTGTTCTAATGATTAATTTCTTTACATTCCCCCTTTATTTGATTTTACCGTATCCCATTATTTTATGTATATCCTATGCTTATTATGTATACTAAGGGTAATTTTATCTTTAAAGGGATTAATTATAAGATTTTCAATAAAATATAATATTTTATTATTTTGAATGTAATGTATGTCCTAAATTATACCTAGATGTAAATTTTTTTATCATGGTAATGAAATGATAATCGGTTTTATATAATTAAAATTATATAATGGACATGTAAGAAAAATATTGTTCACTATAGTTGTTATCAAATCATCTTTTAGTTAATTTTGAAATATTGTATGATATTGATTAAGATAACCATAAAGATATGGATATGTATAGGAGTTTTTTAAAAAAATTATTAACCATGGAATACCATAAGATACTCAAATAGTTTTATTTATGTAAAATGGTAAATTATTCATGATTTATTTATTTAATTTTTTATCAAACTTAATATATTTTAGATAATGGTTGGAACATTGAAATATTATTCCAAAATACATGTGAGGGATGGTGAATCTAGTTCCAAAATGATATCCCAATTCTATGGGAGGAGGGGTTTAAAACATTATGGTTGTGGTTACCACCTATTTCAGGTTATGAAATACATCTTGAACAACATCTAAGGTCCACCTTCTTCCAATAAGTAGAATCAATACATTGATTCATTTATAATAAAATGACCACTAATGTATAGTGATATTTTGTTCCTCTAATTATAGAAAAATGTGATATCTCAAGGGAGTAAGTATTTTCTATTTTCACAATTCTGAAAGGGAGATGGAAACTCTTGTCTTCTATCATCTAGATGGAGAGGCTAGTAACTTGTTGGAAATGGTAAAAAAAATTAAGAATTTACAAATGGAATATATTGAGTGTGAATACATTTAGAAAACATTTATTTACAATTACATCACTACAACTACATAGAAAAATATATATAGGGAATGCATAGTGGTGATGAAAAGGAAGGATAATCAGTCCCATATTTGAAATAAAAAAACCATGGATTCAAGGTAGTCCATTGGTTTTTCTATCAACAATTATATGTAAAAAGGTATATTATATACTAATTTAAAACAAATACTTTGAAAGTATTTATCAAACTGATACATTGTGATTTATGACGAAGAGGTCTGATGTGATCTCATATTAGAGATAGAGTTCATAATTCAATAACATGAATTATGGAGATAATAGGAGAGGAATAGACATTCATGATGGTGGGGTAAATAAAATAGGAAAAAATAGGATACATAAAACAACATGTTAATAAATTGAGAGAAGAAACATTATAGGAATCACGTCAAAGGGATGAGAACATTCATTATGTGTGGGAGAGAATGCCACAAATCTTATGAATATCGAAGCGAGATGAATACTCTAGAAATCATGATGGGATTAAAGAGAGAAAAACCCATGGTTCAAATAATTTATGTTATATGTAAATGGAATAGTGGTATTTGGAGCACTAATATTTCAAGAAATCTCATGATCCTCTACAAGAGGAATAAATATCATGAATGTACAATGAAAGATCCCTCAATGATGTTGGTGTTGATACCTTGGGAAGAATCATATATGGACGAAATGATTGTATTAAGAAATTAATATAGAATGTGAAGAAATTCCATTTTTTAGGGAATATACATTTTTAATTACTAACGATATACATGGAATTCCCATATATAGATATGTAGATTTCACAATAGAACTTATTCCTGGAGAAACTCCAATCTCAAAATGTCCCAACATGTTGGCTTGTATTGAACTAGATCTGTTAATGATTTTTTTGAATAGAATTTATACAAGGGGTTTATAGTCCCTATTTTATCTCCTTGGTGAGAAAATTTTCTTTTCATATAGAAATATTACGGATATATTCGATATTGTAGCAATTTCCATGAACCCAATAAGATATCCATAAATAAAAAGTTTCATCTTCAAAGGATTAATCGATGATTTGGTAAAATATGAGGATCTTAAAACTTATAATTTATTGATTATCATTATAGATATAATCAACTGAATTTGAAGAAATATGATGTTCATAATACTTATTTTCATATATTTTATTGGAACTATAATCTTCTATTGATTCCTATTGTAAATTTTCATTCCCTTAATATAGAATTGGATTTTCATAATATAGTTTCTATATATTACATGTAATAATTTAAGGATTTTTTTATTAAACAATTACCATATTATCATATATAATGAACGAATGTGAAGGTAAATTTTTACTTTTATTGACAACATTATCACTTATGAAATTTTATTCAGTGTTCATATGGTGTGAGTTTTGGATATAGAAATTCCCATTCCAGGGAAACATGAAAACTGTTACGGAATTTGTGTAGACCATTCAAAAACAGTTTTAATTTATGAATGATATACACCAATTTTTGTCATGTAAATCTAAAGATTTCATGGATTAGATAGATACTTCATTTTGTTGATAAATTTGACTAAATTTTATGAACTAACAATAATGATAAAAACAAAATGGGTAATGTATTTATTTATATATGAATTTGAGGAAATCAACAAAGATCCAATGTATATGATAATAACCAAAACTTTTTTTCAATCAACCAACATGTGGTTAATGTTTACTGATATAATATGATTATGAAAATAATTTATTTGGTTGTTTTCTCAGGAATAATGAAAATGTGATAGCATATGTATAATGGATGATAATGATCCATGAGTGGATGTACTTGGAAGATGATCTAGAGCAAGGGCGTGTTATTTTTTACATGATATTATTATGGAACTACATCAATATAGAGAAGTTCTACAGATGTAATGAACATAAGATTATTAAATATATATTCACAAATAAGGTTTTTATGACGTCTCGAAGAAGATGGTTAGAAATAATCATCTATTATGATATATCTATTTAATAATATGGAGAATAATGTGACTGTAGATTTAAAAAGTAAATATCTTACAACTCGTTCATTAATGTGGTTTGAGAAAGACCATATCATCATGGATATGAAAAACAATAGATTTGGGAATCATAAAGACAATACATACATTTTACCATTCAAAAATGACTTCCCAATAATCTACCCTTCATAATATAATTTTGGAACAAAGTGATGTTCTAGAGTTAAAAAAAAGGTTAATTTGGAAGTAGAATAAATTTTACATGAGTTCTATATCCATGATTATAGTTTGATTTATTTTGGATTTAGTATTTTATTGTATTCATCTACTATGATTATAAATCATCTATTGGATAACGCACATATCTAACCTTTCACTAAATATCTTGGATGTAAAAATATGTATAGTGAACTTTGACATCTCATATGGTGTAAAATATGGTCAATGTTATTTCAATGTATATATCACGGAGTATGGAATGTTTTTGAATTAAATATGGTCGAGAGAAGTCCAAATGGATGATGAAATCATTGCCTATTCCGTGGTATAAATGGGTGAATTCCTCTATAAATATAGTCAATTTTCACTGAAATATATCAAAATAAATCAATGTTATATGGGTTTTTGGGATTTAATCCCCAATACATCAAACTATATTGCATTTTGGTCTGACCTATATCTTGAAAAAAATTCAATTATATTTGGGAATGAAAATGTGAGACTACATGGGGATTCAATTTGAATCATCATTTGTCATGATCCAAGGTTAACATATTAATTATGTAATATAATTCAAAATCATATGAATGCTAAATTTAATTTTATTATAACATATAAAACCCTGACTAATGGAAAATTTGAATGTCATATTAAAACACACAATGAAATGATGATATCCATATCAATAGAATTAAAAGGATGATGGGATCATAATCATCAATTAGATTATTTTTCATTCAATAATATTTCCCATTAATGTATTCGAATTGATTAATATATTTTTCTATAATGGAACCAATGTAGAACTCCAACATGTTTTTATGAAGTTGAGAATACAATCAACTTTGTCTTGATACATTGAAACATATAAAAGGTAATTTTAATTGCAACATACATCTTATTATATTATCTAAATGTTGAAAATGTTTAATGATGACATTTTTAGAATTGATTCATTGTATTAAATGTGATTCCATGTCATTATTCCAATTTCACCATGGAATGGATTCATTCAGAATGAAATGAAATGTGAGATTATCCCATTGAACACTAGATCATTTTAGAACATTCATCACATAATATCAATGGAATATTATAACGATTTTCCATTATATATAGGTCATGAATATTTCGTGTTCAATTTATCTCTCCAAAACAATATTAATCCATACCCTTCCAATTTACTGAATTCGTATGTGGCACAACATGAGAATGACCTCTCATATAAAAAGATTTATATGATTATCATGTACTATAAGAAATATGTTCTACTCAAAAAAGGATACTTTCCATGTTAAATTGATATAGATGAACTATAATTATGTGGAGGAGTCATCGGAAACATTGATATATGTGATGGAGATATACCCAAAACGTTTTTCACCATCGTATGTAATAAAAAATATGAGGTTGATATTTCGAAAGGGGAAAGAATGTATCGACCCAATAATCAATAAATATAATATTACTATATTATAAATTTTTATATAGTATTATTAAAATGTTATATAAATAGAACAATATAAAATATTATTATAATAACTAAATAATTAAATAAGTGGAAATTTTTGAAATTTTAAAACCTATAACAACGAAATATTATTAAGATAATTATAGTAGTAATGTGATGAATAGAAATAGTAATCTAGTTAATAGAATAATAATCACCATTATGAATGTCAAAATAAATATTATCATCCTATCATTGAATATATAAAATTTTTATATCATTAAAATTTAAATAATTTTTTTAAAGAAGTTCAATTTTATAGTTGTGTTTTATTTAAAATAGTTATGTTTATTAATAATTTAATAAATAATATATTTATTTAAAGGGTAAATATTTTTTAAAATAAATTATATCATGTATTATTATAATTATAACATAAATTAATTGGACCATAATTAAATTTTCCATGTGTAATAAAACTCATTGGAATATTAAAATTGATTTTGTTTTCAAATAAATTATGTTGTTCATTAAAAATTGATTTTCTAATCATTAAGAGATTATTCTCATGTAGTATGTTCCAGTTTTAAATACTAAACATCAATAAATTGTTAGAGTTTATATTTTTTGACTTTTTAAAATAGGTTAATTTTATTACAATAATGAAATACAATAATTTATGGTATTCGATATTATAAGTAATGAAAGGGATGTTTTTGTAATGGTTGAGTCATGGATGATGTGCATCCCATTATATGAAACTCAAAATAATTAATTACTTAATTTATTCATGGGAATCTAAACTATTGATAGTAGTGACCCAAAATAATAAACAAATGAATATAATAATAAAAAACACCCCTCCCTTGTACCTATAAATACAAACTCTAACCACCAATAATACTCACACATTATTATCCTTGATGAGTTATGCATTTCTTCCCAATTAACTACTCATGAAAATTACAAAAATATATGATCCCATGGTCACAACAAATAAGTGAACCCACATACCTTATGTTAGTTCTCATGGTCGCATCAATGAAGTGCTAATATCTATAATCATTCTCTTTAAATTTCATTAATTTTTTTTCATTTTCTCACATAACTTACACAAAATGTCCTAATACATCGAGTATCTTATATATATAATATATTTTTATTGTTTTAATTTCATATGAATCATCAAATTATTTTCCCTCACGTTATATTATCAAATTTAAAATATCATCTCTAGTGTGTCAATTCACCACCTTCTTTTATGAAAACATTTCCCCCTCCCATACCTCCTTAATGGTTGGTCATAAAACAATAAATATGGATAAATAATATTTTTATAATATTATTAAAACTATTATTATATACTTGATCAAATTTATAATGATGATATTAAATAATATTATACATGTTTGTGGAGGTCATAAATAACACCAAAATAAATTATAAAATTTTACATGAATGATAAATATGATTAATAAACCATAAACCATATAATGACATGATATATGATACCATATAAACATTCATAATATAATCATGCATAAATAATTTAACTTCTACGGAATTTATTAAAATTTTACTAGATCCCACATATTTATTGTCATGTAAACCGACCCTTAAAACCCCAAAAATGAACACTCTTAAAACAAACAAAAAGAACTCTGTTACATATAAAAATGGTAATAAATGAAGTTAATAAAATTATAATACATCAAATTAATATAGAAAAGGTTTTAAAATATATAATTAATCTCTCAAATGTTATTTTATAGGGTCGTAAATAAACAACCATATGGAATTCATACATTGGGTAATGGGTTATCAAATCCAACCACTTTTTGATGAGTTATTCCTCTTTAATAACAAATTTCATTGTGGATAATAATTTAATAATCATTATATTCATTTTAATTTTTCATTAGATTTCAATATTGGGACGTAAATTTTCCAATAAGATAATATAAATAATAAAAATATATTCTAAAAGAACTATTATTTTTAAAACACGTCTTAACTCCTCCTGGGAGATTTGTTGTTAACTTAAAAATATTGATTCTATTACCAAATATGTCCATTACGATTTTCAATTTGGAATCACCATGTTCATTAATATAATTATGATTTGATGAAAAACTTTTTTAACACATTCATTTATATTGGAATCTTAATTACGTTTATTGATATACAATATATGTTGAATTTGTCATTTTATAGATATTATGATGTGATGTGTTCACCAATAATTATATTTCTATACAATTAATATGGTGATGATATCTCTCTCATTATATAATGAGTAATATTAATGAATATGATGCTATATTTAATCAGAATTATTATTTTATGATTATGAACATATATTTTTTGTGAAAAAGATGCTATATTTGTTCAAAACTATATGTGGTTTTTGACCACTAATACAATATGATTCATTTTTAACAATTAAAAAATTCGATAACATTATATAGTTATTCCTCCAATTGTAATGATGATTATCAAATTATTAATTTATGACGATTATTAATATTGTCTACCATGTTAAGTGGAATTAATTCTTTATTTATCCACATACCTTGATTTTAACTCAACCCATTGTTTGAAGTGTATCCTTGGAAAAAAACCATCCCATGAACCATATGGGTAAGGGGACATTTCAGAACTCTTTCCCACATAGAAAAAAATATACTAGAGGGATCCCTTTATCCATGGTACCCTTATTCTATGTAGAGTTTGGATTTACCTCAAATCCTACATGATATATTCAAATATATCTCTCTATAAAACTCTCATGAGATAGACTGGTCTCTATATATCCCCTTGACGAACTATCAAAGAGTATAATATACAGAGACCTCCTGACATTCATCATCTAGTCATAGGTAATATCCCCATGTCTTCTAATTTTTTATTCATTCATACAAAAAATATTATATCATACTTATCATATAAAAATTGTAAGGTTCTATGGAATTTAACAGTTTCACTTCCCCTTGTTAATGAACACCCCAAACATAGATTTTATAATATATACCTCCTTATTTTTTAAATGTAGGGAAACAACATTTTATTTCCGTTGATGAGTGGTAGTGTCTTATCAATCTATCATCCAATCTAAAATTCAGAGTATGGATTGACTCATGGAATAAAACCATGTTTTTCATCCACAAATTATTACCACTAATAAATTTGAAGCATCATGTTTATGAAAACAATATAGGTGAAATGGACATGAAAAAAATTATTGAATGATATAGTTGATGCCTCATCCACTATAATATGAATAAAATTTTATGGTTTTTCATATCTTCTACTTCCTATACAATGTCACATCAATTATGAATCGTGTGAGATTATATGTTATTAATGATCATGAAAAACGTATGAACAAATAGCACCATCATGACGATATTACGATTCTATATTTTTTCTCATCACCATATGAGAATCCCATTCATTATAATCCCCATACATAGCCAACATCAAATGGGAATCCATTTTATTATCTTCCCTAATATATTTTCAATTAAATTAGATTTCTAAATTTGATGTGAATAAATATATAAATATATATATTCAAAATGATGTAACATTATGAAACACTATTTTGTAAACAAACTAAAAATGCCAACCATTTGATATCCTCTATTGGTGTATGAAACAATTTTTTCAATATGTGTTCTTTGGTGTCATTTAAAATAGGCTCTATAGGAAGCCTCCATGAGGTCCAAACACATGGACCCAAATTCTCACTTATCATTTTAGGGAATATTCATAGTAGGGTCACATCTAGGTTATGTGGATACATCACAATTAGGTCTCATAGCCTTCTTTTGGGTTATTCCAATACCAACCCTATCTATGAACATAACACATTAATATCCTATATTCATCTTGTCAAAAAACATGGTTTTTTCCATATAAAATGACATTAATATTTAATATGTTTCCGTTATTTCTCATCCATCAACATGGGTTCAGATTTAATTTATAATTATATATATGATTCATGTGTCAGGGAACCCATCCCTTTCAAAACATATTGTTTCATACTACATGATGATAAATTCAAGTGGGCTAGGTATTTTGGATTAAAACCAACATCAAGATAATAAAAATAATCATAATAATTAACCCATGAATTTTTTTCTAATGGATGGAGAGACTCATATAAATAAATATTTCTTCATTGATGATGAACCATGGATATATAATAATGAATCTACAAAAACATTCTAATAATATAATGTTCAAATATGGGGAAATATTATATACTTTGGATTTAATAAATTAATCAAAAATATGTATTCAATATATAAGATATTAATGTAGTAGGAAATTATTCCCCCTAAAAGGGTGGTACGAGCCAAACCTCTAATACTAACATACAACAAGATTTTTATGATCTCATTAAAAACTAATGTTATCATCTACATTTTAATGAAGGAACAACATAAATAGAAATTTATATGGGTCTGAAATCAGTCATAAAAAATTACATATCATTGAATATGTTCTTGAGGAATCCCATAATCCAATTTAATTCAAATAATAATGTTAATATCCACTTATTTCTTATACATGTATTAATGAAGGGAATTAATCCAAGAGACAATAGTATCAATTCTCTATATAATTGTTACATATTTTATTTCAAATATCTATTGAAAATATATACAATTAACATAGTCTAAAATTTTATATTTCACTCCCTAAAATTTTTTGAATTATTTTTTAAAATTAAATTAATTTCTTAAATATTTTTTTATATCAAGAAACACTAAAAATAGTTCATTTTATTTGATTGGATTTAAATATATGAAATGACATGTTAATAGGTATCTACATGGACCATAAATTTTATCTTTCTCTAAAAGGAACAATTATTAAATATTATGTTTCCAGAAACTCTAAAATTCCACGAAAGCATTCGTAATAGGGAAGACTGAGTGTTACAAAACAAAAGATATTATATAATTATATTTAACCCTTAAGATAAATTATATTTTATAAATATTATTGATTAACCCATTATAATATATTGGTTTAAAAAAATAAAATGATTTAATTGGTTAAAAAATGTATATAAATGAATATAAGAAATAATTGAATTTAAAATTATTTTTATAGAAAACATTTATTATGCTCAAAATTTTGTTTTTATCCAAATAAATTAATTAAAATTAGTATTTAATATTAATTCAATATATATTTTGTTTAAAAAATGAAATATTTTTTTATATTCATCAAATGGTTTTTGCTTTCATAATATAAAAAAACTCAATATTAGGCTTAGAATACATATCATTTGATAAAGGTACTGTCACTTCTTTTTATTCGAAAAAAAATTTTAATCTAGTTTATGGAAATTTTCTATATTTAATATATAAAAATAAACATATTTTTTTAAATATAAAAAAAATAATAAGTGTGAATTTTTTGTATTTTTCTGTGAAGTTTAATTTTCTAATAAAATGTTTAATATTATGAATTTTCATTCAAAACTACTTTTTCATATAATTTATTTATATTGTTATATAATAATTGTAGTTGATTTTAATAATTTAAAAGACAATTATTTTTCAGTTTATCGAATTTATGTCATTTGGATCAATTTTATTTTGATATTCTAATGAAAAAAATACCAAACAATTAAACATGTTTACATTAAAAACCCAAATTGGAATATGCTCTATGGGATTATATTAAAATTAATTTATGACTATTGTATTATTTTAATGTGGGAAAATTGATTCTATATTTCAAATAATTAAAATTTATATTTTATAATATGTTCAAAAGAATTTATTACCACAAATATCAGTACATTTAATTAAATTTAATTGCAATGACTAATGTTAATTTAAGCCTAAGAAGAGACTAAACCATAACTGTAAGTCCCAAAAAGACCTATTCAATTGACCAAAAACCATTATTTAGACATACTTCAGCCTAATCCTCCATTGGATATAATTTGGTCTATTACAAAATTCAATTAAAATTATAAAATTATTATGGGGTTCTTTGATGAAATATTATGATCCATATGTCAATAACACTCATGAATATTATTGTCCTTTGGTTATTCATGATATATTCATGTATTTTTACAATTATTAGATCTTCAATACATAAGTAATTTTTTTAATAATGTCTATATTTACCTATCTATTGATTCAAAAATCTATGTTTATTCAAAATTGGGTCTTCAAAATGTTTCCATGAAATTTCATATCATTATTCATTTTTATTCAAAATATATTTTTACGTTCATAAAAATATTTTAAAAATTGGTGGTTTTAATAAGTAATCATATTTTCATTTTCTGGTCAAAGAACATGTCTGAAAATTTGATGGTTTAAATATATTTTTTGGTGACTTCATGTTTATCAGTCATTATGGCCTACATTACCATGGAACTTCTTTAAAAGATTAAAATTTTATTTTATTTTAAAAAGCAAAAGGATTACCTAATTTTCAATAAATTAATTGATTAAAATTAAGTTCAAATAAAAATGCTTTCCAAATGTTATCATGATTTCATTATACATTTTATTCACATGAAAATGGGTTTCCAAATGTTTTATGTTTTTAGATATTCTATTCAACAAAGAAGAGATATTTTATCCAAGAATTATTTTTGAATGGTATTTCAAAAACATTATCGATATATGATGACATCTATTTATGTTACTCATTCCTTTCATTAAAATGATATTAAGGATAAATTCATAAACATTACTTAAATGGTTTTCGGTTTTTTTCATGGACTTCATGAAACATTTTTATCGTTCATAAGTAATATGTTTATGAAATTATTTTTTCTATCATAATTAATGTTTTTGATGAATTAAATATGAATCAAGTTCCAATTCAATATGTTATGATATGATTTTGTTCTTATGATATCCATTTAATTTCATGGTTGATGATATGATTATTTATAATTTTATGGAACATGTATAATATATTTCATTTGGAGATATGTGGGACCTATTTCTTCGGCAAATACATTTTGTAATTATAAATGTTTTATGATCAGAATTAATGAATAGGATGACATACCGAGCTAACAACTAGAGGTTAAATGAGAGGGGATCCCAAGCCTAAAAATAGATGGTACATGGGAGGAAATACGACTCCTAGTACAAAATGTTAAATGAGATGAAATCCCAAGACCAAAAAAATAAGGTTTAGAGGAGGAAATTTCAAGACCAAAACATGTGGGGACATTGGGGGGGATCCGAAGTCCATGAGAGTTACAAGGGTGATGAAACCAACACTTATATTTTATAAAGACCTTTATTGGCCACTATGAACAATGGTTTTTATTTTCCATTTCTATAATTACATGTTTTCTTCCAATGTTATGATTTCATTGATTATGTAAATTATTTTTTTATGATTCATGTCTAATGAACTAACAATATTTAATATCGTCTATAATTTTTAAGGTATAATATAGATATTTTATGATAAAGTTAAATACCATTTTGTTCATGTTATTCTTATGAATTTATCCTATTTACTCTTAGTGAGCATCTGAGGTCACCACATTCTTATGATTCCTTTTACAAGGTAATGAAGAAATGTTTTAGGTGGATTTGATAAAGGTGTGTATCATTATGGGAGATGGTGAAGAGAATTCAAAAATATATAATATTTGGTTTCCAGGATTTGATATACACTTAACAATTATGTTCCTCAAGAATTTATTTTATTAATTTACTAAATATTCATCTAAAATATGTAATATACATGTATGTTAATCCAAGGTCTATATATATTGTATCAGAGGAATGGTTTAGTAGTTGTTTGGAAAATAAGACGATAGAAATTTAGTGTGATCCATATGTATATTTCTAAGGATATTTCTAATGATGCTTATAAGGATAACTATGTAGATGACTTAATGTTTAAAAAATGTCATAGAATTTTGAAAAGGATAACATTAGTAGTATTATATTAATATATCATAGTATGGATAATATAACTAAATGTGGCTCTAGAAAATACATACCTTGGTGTAAAAACTCAAGAAATATGTTCCAATCATAACTATGGGTTATATAATTCCTTTAAAAGCTAATTTTTGACCAACTTGTTTGACACTTCATTTGGATATTTTTTTGGAATTCACAAACACATCATAAACCATCATTAATGATGTAAATTGATGTTCTCTGAGAATAACCTAGGATAAAAAAAATTATATAGTTTACGAAAAGTGTAATAATTTATACATCATATATAAGGGTTTCATAATTATCTGATTACTCACTATGACAATCATTTCTTACTAAATTCTTCCTTGTGTTAGTCAATTGAGGGAACCGGATGAAACATCACTAACAATGTGTATGATGTAAAATATATTGATGATATTTAAAATGTGATGATTACTAGAGTGATGGATACTATTATTTTTCCTAATCAGTTTTCAAGGAACATGATCAGCATCATAAAACATAAAAACAATCGAACTATCTATGGAAGAGATGGAAGGAGTTTCTGAAAAAATTGGTTACGGAGAAAAGTTAGAAAAATATTTGGTTTCTTTATGTCACGAATTTTGAATGAATCACCTATTTGTATGTATTAAAAAAGAAATAAGGTGAATATATTATGAAAACATAGACCATATTTATATTGAATTCTAGAAAATAATGATGAGTTCAGTTAATGAAATGAATGTGAATATTGACCTCCATTTGTAATCATTAATGGTTAATAGGTTTATATGGGGAATAAATTTTCATTAGGAAGAAGAGTATCTCAAGAATAAATATCCATAGGAGAATCATTATCGTGTTATGAGCAATGGATATTTTTGTAATGATGATGAGACATGATATAAAGTTTGTATGGAACAAGTTATTATACTATAATATATGGTACCATTCTTATGGATTATGAATGAAGTGTAACAATAAATGTTTTTATGTATTGGGTTAAAATAAATTGTGATACAAATGATAAAATATACATTTCTGGTTCTTTTTATGATTTCAATCAATATATTAAATTCTATGTTGAATGGTCATGATGGACTAGTAGAGTAATTTAATGAAAAGGTGATATTTGGATTAAGGGAAGATAACCCATAATTACTGTATGACACTGAAATAATAATTATTGGATAAATATTTGTTTTATTTGAATAATTAATGTGGATTTTACATATTATCGTGGAACTGATTATTGACATTCTGGGAAATTTCAGCCTAGATGATGTCTATAAAATATTTTATTTAATAAATATATCCATTTATCATTGGAAAAAGTAACCATTAATGTTTACCAACAGGATTTATAGTAATTAATATAGTATACAATGAGGGTATTAACATTTCTGTAATCTGACAACTATATTGTACTTTGTGACATATGGGGATCAATGTTAATCTGATATCATGAAATAATTTCTAAATTTTTTAATTTCAATCTTTTTGAAATGTTATAATTTTATCTATATATGGAATGATTATGTTAGACATCAGATGAATCAAATAAAACTAAATTTTTATCTCTCTATATCAGTATTTATGAATTGTTGATATTCTTATCAAACTAAATTTTGTTGATAATAAATAAAGGGATAACATATATAGGGTCTTTTGATCTATGAATAATATAGGAATAAAAAATTTACCCTCCTATTAGAAATAAGAGTTTAAGTGGTTCAACAATAACAAAGGGGGAATTTGTCTTAAAATCATTCAAGAATACCTTCTTATGAAAATTCGTCAACATTACTAAAGAGTATCTTCAAGGTAAAAATGTTATCTAGGTATATTTTTTGTAACAACCCAGGTAAATAAAGAATATAAAATTTTCATATTTATCCATATTTGTGAATAAAATATTAATATCACTTTAAAGGGGACGCTATGCTCTATGATGTACCCAACATGTAACAAAGAGTTTCTTGGGAATCTTACGTTGCACTCAAATAATAAAATAATATTATTTTAAATGGTAGTTAACATGTAGCCATTGTATTGGAAGGAATGTATAGGAATAACTAAAATATGATTATATATGTTTTTAAATGTTTTTATATTTATCCAATAAAAGATAAAGGCATAAAATATGGAAAGAATTCAATTTAGGCATATATGCCCTAATTTTCACTAAAGGTTCACTTATCGCCTTTTGATGGAGAACCCTCATTAAATATACTTTTGTTCACTCTTATACATCCTTTTGGACCAAATAAAACTCTTCTTAAGAATTGGGACATCAAAATTTACTTTGTGTAAATTTTTGGTATCTTTCTGATAAAGTTCATTTTTTAAATGAATAGTGTAAAATGTTCTATTTTAATTCAAAACCTCTTTTTAATAAAATTTATTTATATGATTAGATTATCTTTTGAATTGGTTTTAAAGTGAATTTAGAATATATTTTTACCATTAAATCCAATAGTGTTCGTTGGAATTAATTTCACTTTGAAATCAGACTTAAACTTGTGTCAATCTTTTGATACTTATTGTTTCATAAAAACACGCTCTTTGCTCTGACAGCGGGAATTAATTATTAAATTAATTAATGTGACTTATATGTTTTGAATTTATGTAAAATAGAATTCATTTTTGAATTCGGAATATCAAATATATCTTAGAGTGAATTTTTGGGATTTTTCTGAAAAACATCAATTTTTGATGAATAGTGAAACCACTAAGTGGTACTTATAAAAACTGATTTTTCCGTTTAAATGAAATTTTTCCATCTTTTTGTTTTGAATTTCAAAAATCCGACATACATGGTTGTCATTAATAAGTAAAATGTGTTTCAATGGGATAAAAATAATTTTTTGGTGAATAGTAACTTATTAAGTTTTTAATCGCGATTAGAGGTAATTAGTGTAGTTTAAGGTAAAAATAATGTTTTAATAAAATGAAATGAACTGGACACATGTCCTAACCTCATTGGATGTGTCATGGCCAACCGAGAAAACCAATGGGTCAACTTGGGGACCCCATGAAGACACTTTGGTTGGAAAATGACATTAATATCTTTTTATTTAAAGTTAAAGTAAAAATGAGACAAACATGAAATGTTTTACTAAAACAATTTTTACATGGGGTAATACAAATAATATTTTTACTATAAATATTCATTGGAAATCTAAAAATTTTTCCTACATTATAGTATTTTTTTATATTTTTTAGACATTAAAGAAATCAAATTATTTATGACATCATGATGATGCAGCGATGACCTCATTATTTAATGATTTAAATAAAATGGAATGATAATGTAATATCTAAGACATACACTTGTCCAAAACCTATTGGATGAGTGGATTTGGAACCCTTATCACCTTATCCTGTAAACAAATCAATTTGGGACCTCTTAAATCCGAATACCATTTTAAAATAAAGTGACTTTTCTTTACCTTCCATGAGTGCCCCTCCTCTCCTCTTATAAAAGGCCCCCACCTCTACATCCTTACCCACACTCCCAAAGCCTTTGGCTCGGCCAAACTCTGCCCATTTTGTCTCTCCACTTCCCTCTCTGACTCCTTGAAGGCTCAATTTTGGCAGAAGTCTTCCCAAGGAAGCCTTTGAGCTCAAACCAAAGGGAGTTACCCGATTTTAAGGTAATGTCTCCACTTGAGTCCTTTTGTAATATTTTCCTTATCCAACCCCCTAAAATCTTTTTATTAATTTATTTTTGTAACAACTACAGTATCTTAAATATACTAGGATGTTGTTATAAGAAGGATTCGAGCTAAACATTCACACACCTGCATCTAATGGTTAAAGAACATACTGTTTCTGTGGATGGCGAATTTCTGCCTCCCGAAACGATGATTGTTCATCATTCTTCTAACACCTTCAAAGGTGTCCAATAAGATGACACTATATTTATATATGATATATAATATGTTTATGTTTTCCATGAGCTTCTTTATTTTTCATTTTGGGCATACCTTTATGGTTTCCATTATGGGTAAATGCGATATCTTCATTTAAGGAAGTGCGGACTACCGCCCCCTCAAAATGATTTGATTCGTTAATACCATATGTGGTATGTATAAAGGATATATTTAATGATATTATATATAATACCATACTGGAATTAAAATACTATTATGTTTCATTATGTTTTAAATCCATTAAATATGAAATAGAAATGGAAGTAGCGTTCATGCGTACGTACGGCTTACCGTCTCCATGAACGGTACATTTCATTTCTTATCTCAAAATGTTATGTAATATTATAAGTACATATATATAATGGATATATATATAATATATTACATAAAAATTATGGATATAATTATGTAATTATTACATATATATATATCTCTCATTTTTTTTAATTCCATTAATATGACAAAAAATGAAAGTAGCGTTCATGCGTACGTACGGCCTACCGTCTCCATGAACGGTGCTTTTAGTTTTTTATCTCCAAATGATATGGAATAGTTTGAAATGAATATTTACTGGATATATATGTTATTCTAATCATTAATACTATTCTGGAAATTATTTACTTATAACTACAAGGGCAATCTTTTTTCAAAAAAGTTCATTTTTGACTCTTGTACCAAACATCGGCAAAAACGTCTTATATGAACTAACATTATTAAATAGTTATTATAAAATTATAATATGTGATATGAAAAGAATAATAATCTCTAAAGGAGTTACTTAGGCAATTATTAATTGACCAAAGTTTATTATTCAATAATATAAAGAAACGAACAAGACAAGTTGGACTTGAGGTAAGGGATCTTACTCCTCTCTTTCTTTTTAAGTACACTCTTTTATGTCATTCCCTCTAAATATCATCTTTCTTGTTATTGGGATGTTATTTTATATTACACTTACTGTAATTTTTATGTTCATGTGATGAGATACCCTATTCTCTCTCATCAATCCATTTTGGAAGTTTTGAGTGGCGTCGTTAGGCTGTTGAATTTTCGTAAGAGATCTAACCTCTCTCTTTCTTTT
Organism: Viscum album; assembly: GCA_963277665.1. Lineage (NCBI taxonomy): Eukaryota > Viridiplantae > Streptophyta > Magnoliopsida > Santalales > Viscaceae > Viscum > Viscum album. The sequence goes on from OY728152.1 coordinate 1,293,109,322, forward strand.
TAAGTACTCTCCTTTATGTCACTTTTTTAAGCTCCCATTTGTTATGTTGGGGGATGTTCTTTTATATGACTCTTTCTATAAACTTTATGTTAATAAGATGAGATACCCTATTTGATATCATCAATCCATTTTTGTAAGTTTTATGTGGCGTCGTTAGGCTGCCGAGTTTTCGTAAGGGATTTTTCATCTCGCTTTTATTCCCATGAGATTTATGCTACATTTTCCACAATTTCCTTTGAGTGGTGTATGCAATGACCTTTATTCAACTATTTATTTAATATAATTTCGTTTATGAGTATTTACATCATTGATATTTTGTCCTTCTTTCATGGGGGTATGTTTTGAAAGATACCCAAGTCGGTAAGGGAACCTTTCACCCTCCTCTTTTTTACAAGACTTCTTTTGTTATGTCTTTTAATTCACATACTATTATGTTGGGATATGTTATTTTATATCATTATTGATATAATTTTATGTACATGTTTTGAGATTCCCTATTTATCTCTCATCAACCCATTTTCGGAATTTTTGAAGTGACGTCGTTAGGCTGTCGAATTTTACCAAGGGAACTTTTTAACCCAATTTCGATTTCTTTGGGTTCAACATGTAGTTGTTGAATATGTCATCCTTTAAATATGTGTGAATGACCTTTTATTGTTTTACACTTAATATCCAATTATATTGGGTGTATTTATATTTGTCACACATAATTTTGAGATTGATTTATCCATAATTTAAGGATACCTTCTTTATAAGGTATTTCATCACATTTTACATCTCTATTGAGACTTCATTGTTGTTATACACCAATTCACTCTTATATGGTGTATATACTGTCATTTGGAATATTATATCATGAATCCATTTATTCTCATGATATTATAAATTCCTGATTAAATGTTGATCCACAATTATTGTTTTCAAGTGTCTCTAATTTTTGTAAAAACCCTTTAACCAAAATATCGCTTTAAATGTTTTAATGATTTGTTCTTATTAATATCCATGTGTTCAAAATGGTTTTAAGGATTTTTTTTATATGGATATTAATGGTTTAAAATGTTAAAAGCTTCAAGGTGGTATGGGACACTTTGATTCAAAAATCTCTTTATTAAATGTTTTAAATGGATTTGAAAATGGTTTTTTAATTGATTCATTATTTCAATAACCTAAAATGTTATATTGTGATTGAAATGTGGAAATGTTATATTTACTTTATGCATGTTTTATGTGATACATTTATGTTATGGTTATTAGGAATTTTTATGAAAACGGGTGGTTCTATGATAAACCAAGGGCGGGTGAGCCCGATATAGCTCTCCAATGCATTGGGTAACGCGAAGGAGTGAAACGTTAAGGTTTCTTCAAAGAGATTTAGGGAATATACTATGATGGGTATTCCAAACATAACCAAGAGGGTTACTCCCTATGTAAGAATGTTATGAATGCCTCAAGTTACATTTATATCTTATGATTTATATGATTTATTCGTGGTTTGATGGGTTATGTTAAAGTGCCTATGTTTTATGGGTAAAGTATGATTTCCTTCTTATGTATATATGAACTGAAGTTTCCTTTTCATATTTTCTAACCCTTACTGAGCTTTTTATGCTCATCCCATGTTTTTGAAATGTTTTTCAAAGGTCAAGGGAAAGGTACAAGATGTAATGATAGTGTCAAGGATGTGTCAAGAAAGAATCCATGTTTTATTTTCTTTATATTTCCGTTGATGGGAAGAATGAATACTATCTTTTATGTAACCACTTTGTTTAAATGTGGAATGTAATGCATGTTTCATGATCTAATTCTCTAAAACTCTAAACCTTAAAAGATCCTTAATGTGTAATCTTGTAATAACTCAAGATTAAGTAAGTTTTAAGGTTGGGGCCTTCTAGTTGGTATCAGAGGTCGGTTTAGATAACTTTATAGGTTAGGGTTTTCTTTAAGCATAAGTGGAATTACCATAGTGGTTAGTATTTCAGAAAGAGTCCTAGTTTTAGATAAAGTGAACCAGTAAGTATATCTTAGTGTTTATCTTCATCATTAGTACATGATGGTTTTTTTTATATACTCACACAGACCTTTTTGGTTTTAGTAAATGGCTGGATCTAGCAGGCACCAAAGTAACAGTGGATGTGAAGGAAACTGTGACAGTTCTTGGAGCAAGAAACTGAATGATATGGGAGCTGCAATGAGAACACTTGTGATTATCCTCAACCAACTATCTCGAGTCATGATTGACCACCTAAACCTTAGTGATTTCTCTATGGTATCATATATGTGAGTAACAAATCCCTATGGAAGTACAGGTAATAATCATAAAGGTAAGTGTGTTCAAAAACATATGTTTCAAAGATGTGGAAAGAAACACCTAGGAAAATGTTTCAAAGGGATAGAAATATGCTATAGATGTGGAAATGAAGGTCATAAAGAAAAAACTTTCCATGGTAAAAGGAAGCATCCAGTTGACTCGAGGAAAGGGAAAGAAGTTCTTTATGAGGGATCAATTGAATGTTTTAAATGTGGTGTGCATGGTCATTATGCAAACACATGTCCTATGAAGAAGTTTCATGAATGGGGTCACCAAGAGCGTACAAATGTTCATTTACCAATACATAATGCCATTCCAATTGAGGATTAAGAAACTGACAATGACCAATCAAAGGTATGTATTATTTCATGACTAGTGTTTTCCTATTTTGGAATCTTAGGATATGATTCATGATTTTGTTTGTAGGAAAGAGGAATTTCGGAATAAGTTGGAAAGGAATGATTAATGGATCATGAATAATGTTGAATGAGTAAGATGTCAACATATAAGGGCTTCAAGGGTTATGGTGATATTCTTAAGAGTATTAAGTATCTTTTGGTGATGGGGTTACATTAGAAGACTTTTTATATTATGTGTAACCCTGATGTTTAATATAGGCAAATTTTATTCAAGGAATATTTATATTTTCTTTTGTGGACATATTTATAAAGAACCATTTAGAGTTTATATGATCCTTACTTTTGAGGTAATTATGGGTTACTATATGTTATGATGGAAGTGAAAGGAATGAGATAAACTTGAGGTTAAAATATGCTATGATCATTTTTGAAGATTTTATCTCGTTTTGGGGGATGTTTTAATAATTATGTAGTTTTGGAAAAAGGACAACATGCAGACCGTGTGACAACCCGTCACGTCGGACAAAGCTGCGGGAATCGAACCCACAACCAAAGTGCGACTGGTATTTATCGCCTACCACTGGACTACGTGAAGTCCCTGGTTAGTTTGACTGATTCTTTTTAGTTATATGATTTTATGAATTAATAGTAAGTTGATTTTGGGTTATCTATGGAAATTTATTAACCTATCATGGAGGATATGTGATTAGGTTAATTACTTTTCAATACGAGACTTTAAGAGAAACTGATGTTGTTTGGATATAAATGTTGTGATTTAACTTGGAAGACTATGTGACAAAAACCTTCAAATATTTGGGATTCAATATTATTTTGGTTTACTTTGAAGGATTTTATGGACAAATTGTTTATAGAATGGTCCTCATTGAACTTTGGGATTTTCTGGACAAATATTTGAGATTAAGAATAGATTTTTTTTTATAATGGGTTATCCTTTTTTGGATTATCTGACCTTGTACTAACCTTTTTGGTTTCGGTTTTGGTTAAAGCCTAAAGACATGGGAAGTATATATTTCTCTTTGGTGGATTAGGTGATTCTCTAGAAGTTGATTATAGTACTCTTAATGAGAACAAGTCTTCCTAAATACTCGTCTTTTGGAGAAAGTATGAGTCTGTGTATGAAATCTAGTAAAAGTTGAAAGTCAACATGACAAGTAAGTATGTTTCATTATGTTTTAGTTAAGCTCAAAAATAAATTCCTCAATAAAAATTAACTTAAAACAAAAACTTTTCTATTAACTTTTCCTACTGGGGAACCCAACACCGTTTAACCCATCACAAGTTTGTGATTTTATTATGGTTAACTTTCTCCTAGACATGTTTACTATCACTCTCCCTCAAGAACATGACCCTTTGATTTTTCATCCATGTCCATGTTTTTCTACATGGAATCCTAGTATGAGTTAACTCAGGTGACCTCTGTACTTATCTTCCATTATTTTTAAAGTGATTGTTTTACCGACTCTTGTTCCGATGTAGGACTTTCAAGGATGTTTCCAAGATCAATTTTAAAAATTGTGAGGACACAATTTTCTAAAAGGGGGGAAGGATGTAACACCCCAGGTAAATAAAGAATATGAAATTTTAATATTTATCCATATTTTTGAATAAAATATTAATATGACTTTAAAGGGGATGCTATGCTATATGGCGTACCCAACATGCAACAACGTGTTTCTTGGGAATCTTACGTTGCACTCTAATAATAAAATAATATTATTTTAAATGGTAGTTAACATGTAGACGTTATATTGGTGGGAATGGATTGAAATAACTAAAATATTATTATATATGTTTTTAAATGTTTTTACATTTATCCAATAAATGATAAAGGCATAAAATACGGAAAAAATTAAATTTTAGGCGTATATGCCCTAGTTTTCACTAAAGGTTCACATATCGCCTTTTGATGGAGAACCGTCAATAAATCTACTTTTGTTCACTCTTATAAATCCTTTTGGACCAAATAAAACTCTTCTTAAGAATTGGGACATCAAAATTTACTTTGTGTAAATTTTTGGTATCTTTCTGATAAAGTTCATTTTTTAATGAATAGTGTAAAATGTTGTATTTTAATTCAAAACCTCTTTTTAATATAATTTATTTATTTGATTATATTATCTTTTTAATTGGTTTTAAAGTGAAATTAGAATATATTTTTACCATTAAATCCCATAGTGGTCGTTGGAATTAATTTCACATTGAAATCAGACTTAAACTAGTGTCAATCTTTTGATACTTATTGTTTCATAAAAACACGCTATTTGCTCTGACAGCGGGAATTAATTATTAAATTAATTAATGTGACTTATATGATTTGAATTTTTTAAAATAGACTTCTTTTTTGAATTCGGAATATCAAATATATCTTAGGGTGAATTTTTGGGATTTTTCTGAAAAACTTCAATTTTTGATGAATAGTGAAACCACTAAGTGGTACTTATAAAAACTGATTTTTCCGTTTAAATGAAATTTTGACATCTTTGTATTTTGAATTTCAAAAATCCGACATACACGGTTGTCATTAAGAAGTAAAATGTCGTTCAATGGGATAAAAATAATTTTTTGGTGAATAGTAACTTATTAAGTTTTTAATTGCGATTAGAGGTAATTAGTGAAGTTTAAGGTAAAAATAATGTTTTAATAAAATTAAATGAACTTGAAACATGTCTTAGCCTAATTGGATGTGTCATGGCCGACCAAGAAAACCCATGGGTCAACTTGGGGACCCCATGAAGCCACTTTGGTGGGAAAATTACATTAATATCTTTTTATTTGAAGTTAAAGTAAAAATGAGACAAACATGAAATGTTTTACTAAAACAATTTTTACATGGGGTTATACAAATCATAGTTTTTACTATAAATATTAATTGGAAATCTAAAAAGATTTCCTAAATTATAGTAGTTTTTTTATAATTTTTATACATTAAATAAATTAAATTATTTATGACATCATGATGATACAGCGATGACCTCATTATTTAACGATTTAAATAAAATGGAAAGATAATGTAATATCTAAGACATAAAAATGTCAAAAACCTATCGGATGAGTGTATTTCGAACCTTTATCACATTATCCTCGAAACACATCAATGTGGTACCTCTTAAATCTGAATACCATTTTAAAATAAAGTGACTTTTCTTTACCTTCCAATAGTGCCCCTCCTCTCCTCTTATAAAAGGCCCCCACCTCTACCTCCTTACCCACACTCCCAAAGCTTTTGGCTCGTCAAATCTCTACCCATTTTGTCTCTCCACTTCTCTATCTTACACCTTGAAGCCTCACTTTGGGAATAAGTCTTCCCAAGGAAGCCTTTGATCTCAAACCAAAGGGAGTTAACCGATTTTAAGGTAATGTCTCCACTTGAGTCCTTTTGTTTTATTTTTCTTCTCCAACCCCCTAAACTCTTTTTATTCATTTCTTTTGTAACAACTCCAGTATAATTAATATACTAGGATGTTTTTATAATAAGGATTCGAGCTACACTTTCACACACCTACATCTAATGGTTAAAGAACATACTGTTTCTGTGGATGACGAAATTCTGCCTCCCAAAACGATGATTGTTCATCATTCTTCTAACACCTTAAAAGTGGCCATTAAGATGACAATATATTTATATATGATATATAATATGTTTATGTTTTCCTTAAGCTTCTGTATTTTTCATTTTGGGAATACCTTTACGGTTTCCATTATTGGTAAACGCGATCTCTTCATTTAAGGAAGTGCAAACTACCGACCCCTCAAAGTGATTTGATTAGTTTATACCATATGTGGTACGTATAAAGGATATATTTAATGATATTATATATAATACCATACTGGAATTAAAATACTATTATGTATCATTATGTTTTAATTCCATTAGATATGAAATAGAAATTGAAGTAGCGTTCATGCGTACGTACGGCTTACCGTCTCCATGAACGGTACATTTCATTTCTTATCTCAAAATGTTATGTAATATTATAAGTACATATATATAATGGATATATATGTAATATATTACATCAAAATTATGGATATCATTCTGGAATTATAACATATATATATCTCTCTCATTTTGTTATAATTTCATTAATATGACAAAAAATGAAAGTAGTGTTCATGCGTACGTACGGCCTACCGTCTCCATGAACGGTGCTTTTCATTTTTTATCTCCAAATGATATGGAATAGTATGAAATGATTATTTACTGGATATATATGATATTTTAATCATTAATACTATTTGGGATATTATTTACTTATAACTACATGTGCAATCTTTTTTCAAACAAGTTCATTTTTGACTCATGTACCAAACATCGGCAAAAACGTCTTATATGAACTAACATTGTTTAACAATTATTATAAAATTATAATATGTGATATGAACTGAATAATAATCTCTAAAGGAGGTACTTAGGCAATTATTAATTGACCAAAGTTTATTATTCAGGAATATAAAGAAACGAACAAGACAAGTTGGACTTGAGATAAGGGATCTTACTCCTCTCTTTCTTTTTAAGTACACTCTTTTACGTCATTCCCTCTAAAGCTCATATTTCTTGTTATTGGGATGTTATTTTATATTAAACATACTGTAATATTTATGTTCATGTGATGAGAGACCATATTCTCTCTCATAAATCCATTTTAGATGTTTTGAGTGGCGCTGTTAGGCTGCCGAATTTTCGTAAGAGATCTAACCTCTCTTTCTTTTTAAGTACTCTCCTTTATGTAACCTCTTTTAAGCTCCTATTTCTTAAGTTGGGGGATGTTCTTTTATATTACAATTTCTACAAACATTATGTTAATATGATTAGATACCCTACTTGATCTCATCAATCCATTTTTGTAAGTTTTATGTGGCGCTGTTAGGCTGCCGAGTTTTCGTAAGGGATTTTTCATCTCACTTTTATTCCCATGAGATTTATGCTACATTTGCCACAATTTCCTTTGAGTGGTGTATGTACTGCCCATTATTCTACTCTTTGTGTAATATAATTTCGTTTATGATTATTTACATCAATGATTTATTGTCCTTCTTTCATGGGGGTATGTTTTGAAAGATACCCAAGTCGGTAAGGGAACCTTTCACCCTCCTCTTTTTTAAAAGACTTTTTTTGTTATGTCTTTTAATTCACATACTTTTATGTTGGGATATGTTCTTTTATATACTTATAGATTTAATTTTCATGTCCAAGTGATGAGATTCCCTTTTTACCTCTCATCAACTCATTTTCTGAATTTTTTAAGTGACGTCGTTAGGCTGTCGAATTTTACCAATGGAACTTTTTAACCCAATTTCGATTTCTTTGGGTTCAACATGTAGTTATTGAATATGTCATCCTTTGAATATGTGTGGATGACCTTTTATTGTTTTACACTTAATATCCATTTATATTGGGTGTATTTATATTTGTCACACATAATTTTGAGATTGATTTATCCTAAATTTAAGGATACCTTCTTTATAAGGTATTTCATCACATTTTACATCTCTATTGAGACTTCATTGTTTTTATGAACCAATTCACTCTTATATGGTGTATATACTGTCCTTTGGAATATTATATCATGAATCCATTTATTATCATGATATTACAAAGTCTTGATTAAATGTTATTCCATAATTATTTTTTTCAAGTGTCTCTAATTTTGGTAAAAACCCTTTAACCAAAATATCGCTTTAAATGTTTTAATGATTGGTTCTTATTAATATCCATGTTTTCAAAATGGTTTTAAGTATTTTTTTATATGGATATTAATGGTTTAAAATGTTAAAAGCTTCAAGGTGGTATGGGACACTTTGATTCAAACATCTCTTTATTAAATTTTTTAAATGGTTTTGAAAATGGTTTTTTTAATGGATTCATTATTTCAATATCCAAAAATGTTATATTGTGATTGAAATGTGGAAATGTTATATTTCCTCTATGAATGTTTTATGTGATACATTTATGTAATGGTTCTTGTTCATTGTTATGAAAGTGGGTGGTTCCGTGATAAACTAAGGGCGGGTGAGCCCGATATAGCTCTCCAATGCATTGGGTAACGCGAAGGAGGGAAACGTTAAGGTTTCTCCGAAGAGATTTAGGTAATATACTGTGATGGGTATTCCAAACGTAACCAAGAGGGTTACTCCCTACGTAAGAATGTTATTAATACCTCATGTTACCTTTATGTCTTATGATTTCTATGATTTATTCATGGTTTGATTAGTTATATTAAAGTTCCTATGTTTTATGGGTAAACTATGATTTCATTCTTATGTATATATGAACTCATGTTTCCTTTCTATATTTTTATAACACTTACTGAGATTTTTATGCTCATCCCATGTTTTTGAAATGTTTTCCACAGGTCAAGGGAAAGGTACAAGGTGTAATTATAGTGTCAAGGATGTGTCAAGAAAGAATCCATGTTTTATTTTCATTATGTTTCCGTTGATGGGAAGAATGAATACTGTCTTTTATGTAACCACTTTGTTTAATTGTGGAATGTAATGCAAGTTTCATGATCTAATTCTCTAAAACTCTAACCCTGAAAAGATCCTCAATGTGTAATATTGTAATAACTCAAGATTAAGTAAGGTTTAAGGCTAGGGCCTTATATTTTTTCTGATGGATCATATGGTCCCCTAGTTCATCATATATTTATGGAATTTTCTGTTTCAATATTTTACATGACCTTGTTCCCTATCAATCAGCATCCGAAAATAATTGATGTATTTCTCTAACATGCCCAGTTCTTCACATCCCACCTCGGTTCTCCTATATGGGATCTGGTAATGAGTTACTTTGGGTTACCGTTATGGGAAATTTTTAGTTTTTAAAGGATGTTTTTTGTATTAATTTTTACAATGTTGGTTCCATGGAAAGGAACATTCAAGTATTAATACTTTAACAATAGAGATGAATTTTGAGGGACAGAGTCATTTTAGAGGGTAGAATATAACACCTCGAGCTTTCGTGATTTTTTATTAAATTAATATATTTTATATTTCTCTTTTCATAGAAGAATAATTTTATTATAGTTTTTGAATTAAATATAGATAACACCAAATGATTTTGTACTACACATGACATAAACTATAGATTTCTAGAAATAAAACACTGATGTAACATTATATTTCACTTAAGACTGACTTTTCATGATGGATTGCATAACATGAAAGATAGAGGGTTACATAACAATAAGATATTATATAATGACAAATAACCGAGAAATTAAAAATGTTTTTATCTATATAATTAAATAACATATATAAATATAAGCTTTTCAAAATATATAAAATGATTTAATTGGTAAAAAAACATAAATGAATACAAGATCCAATTGAATAGAAGATATTATTTATATATAAAAACATTATTATTCAATCAAGGATGTTTTAATATTAATTAAATAATCAAAATTAATAAGTAATATTAATTTAATATATATTTCAATTATTCACTAAAATACTTTTTATATACATCTACTATATTTGATAGACATAAGATTCAAATAAACATCATATTATGCATAATAACCAATATTTTTTGTAAACATAGTTCAACTTACCTTTAGGGAAGAACACATATTAAACTAATTTTTATAAATTTTATATATTTAACATGTTCAAATAAACATCATATTTCAAATATAAAAAATAATAAAATTTATGGTTATTTTTTTATATTTTTCTATGAAATTAATTTTTAAATGAATGTTTTAAAATAATGAATATTTACTAAAAACTGCATTTTCATCTAAATTATTTTTATAATAAAGTTATATTTCCAAATAATTATATTGTTAAATTATATCATTTTTCTATAAATTTATCCAATTTAGGTCATTTGAATAAATTCAAGATTGAACATTGAATTAAAAATGTTGAAAACATTGGAATATTTTTACATGATAAACATGCATTGTCATCCAATATACCTAAATATATTTAATTTTATTTCATTCGTATTTTTATTTTATTTTTGAAAAATGGATCCCATATATTTGTATCATAATTATTTATAATTTCTAATAATTTAAACTTATTTTTCGGAAAAAGTGGTACTGAATGTAATAAAAATTATTTAAATTGACAAATGTCCAATTATGATTAAAAAGGGAATAAACCAAAACATTAAGACCAAAAACAACCTTTAAATATTTCTACAACACATTGTCATTCCATATTTCTTCCATAACCTCCCTTGGGTCTAATTATGGCCATTATTCGGTCCACTATTAACAATAATAGATGGTTATGGTTCCATTAATTTAGAATATTAGAACAGTGACACTCCTACCCAATTATAAAAGGCCTCATATCCTAAAAATTCGTTACACCTATCAAACCAAAATATCCCAAAAAACACACAAAAAATTGATTTTAAACCTCACTCACTTTTTCAATGCATTCCCCTTCTGGAATAAATTCTTCCAATTATTCCCATTAGTGAAATCCTAATGGAGTTACCCATTTAAGTGGTAACACTCTCCCTCAAACAACATTATTTATTTTCATTATATGCTTCCTAAAATATTCATATTAGATTATTGTATAAGAAATAATATAAAAAATATACTGGTATGCTTCTATTCTATTTCATAGACCTACCTCACACAACCAACTATCTAATTTTACACAATCAATTTGTTTATGTGTATGGAAGTCTACAGCCACACTAAATGTTGATTGTTCATTATTCCATTACCACATATCACAGATGAAATTATAAGGTACAATTTATTTATATATGTTATAAATAACATTTATTATTTCATTAATCTTCATTAATTATTTTAAAACATATACTAATACATTCCATTTGGTGTTAATACAATAATTTTGTTTGTGGAAGTGAGTACTACCACCATCTCCAAGCTACTAAATTCATTCTTACAATACATGGAATGATTTATGAATTGTTTTAGTAAAAATATATGATATATATTATATAAAAATTCTAATTTAATAATTATATATACATATATATATTTATATATGTATTTTAATTTTTTTCTTTCAACACAAAAAATAAATTGAAATAACCATTATGCGTATGTATGACTTACCAGGTTCTTGAATGCTATATTCAATTTCATACATTAATCTTATATAGATGAATAAAAAAAATTATAATTAATATTAATTATATTTTCATTATGAATTAAATTCGGTAAATCATGATATAATTATAATTATCAATGATATAACCAATTGAGACACAAGTGAAAAACAAAGATTATATTACCCAAAGTGGAACATTAATAATTATTTATTTAGAACATGGTAATTTAAAGACATAATAAATCCATTCCTTGTATTGTAAGTAAGAATTAATTTTTTTTATAAAATAATTATACATTTATATTTGTTGTAAAAGATTTTGTAATTAGTATAACAAGTGTGAAGATAAAAGGTAGAGAAATTTCATCTCACTCCTTATTTCAGTGAGATACATTCCTTATTCACCACTAACTTATTTTTTGTGGGGTATATACATCAAATTATGGAATTTTAATACTCTTATACCAAATTATATAGGTATTTACAAATATTTTTGGTGATATTTCTATCATTAGGTTTAGGTTTCAAAATATACCATACGGATAATTTATTTTTTTCTCATATTCCTTCTTTGAATCATAATCAATACAATGGAATAATATTTTATATATTGGGTATAAATTTCCTTTATAATTTTAAGTTATGAACCTTCATCCATTGATTATATTTTTAGAAACACATAATTTCATTTTCTTAGATGGGGAGAATGGTTTGTTGTTCGTATGTTAAAAGATCTTGTCAAAACAGTCTCATTGCATATCTAGATTTCTTATGATAATGATTTTTTTTGTTAAATATTATTATCCATATATCAAGAAAAGTAATGATTTTTTTATCATTTTGTTACTCCTGATATATTAATTTATTAGTATAATTTTTACACTCTTTAGTAAATATTAATGCGTTTTCAATAATTTCTGAATTTTCCCCACCCTTTGGTCTGATATATATTTTCATTAAAAAAATGTCTTCCAATCAGTTTCCAAGAACTGTTTAATTTTTTTGGATTAAATATAAAAGGCCTTTTTCCAATGTTTTTCTTTATTAAGAAATTGGTTTTTATAAGGATTATTATTGTAATTTTTTTTTCATGAAAACCCTTTCTAAATGTTTATGATGTAAATGAAATGTTCAGCGTGTTCGGGTTTATCAAAAATCATCACTGACATTAAAATGGACCATACATTAAAAGATTAGAAATTTATTTTCTTTTAAAAATGATTTTTTTATTAATATTATATATATTCATTTGTTTCAATGTATTTGGAAAGAAAAAGGATTTAAATATTTTTTTAGTTTTTACACTGAAGGAAAATGTTTTTAAAATTTTATACATTTTTAAAATGATTTTCTCATTTAAAGGACATTTTTGTTATGAACTATTTTTTAAAGATATTTAAAAATTATTTTACGTATATTATTTAAATTTTTGATGTTACCAATTATTTTTGTGTAAATTATCTAAAAGATCTATAAATATTCTTTATCTGAATGGTTTATGGTCGATGTCTTGGTCTTTTTTAAACATATTTCTCTTTGATGGTTTATATATTAATGAAATCCATTTATATCATATGGGTTTTTTTTGAAATACCAATTAAACCTGTATCATTTATACATGTTAGGATATGATTTATTTTTTATGATACCATTTTTATTTTATCAGTTATGATATGATTTTTTTGGTATTGGGGAACATGTATGTATGATATAATTATGATATAGGTGTGACCAATATATCCTTCCAATTAATTTGTTAATGATAAATTTTTTATGATCTAAAATGGTATATGTGAGGGCATCCCATGTCTCAAATAAGATTGTAATCTAGATGACATCCCAATCCTGAAATTGGAGGGAAAAACGAAATAATTCCCATTTACTGAATAAAAAGGTATACTGGAAGAAATAAAAAGCCATAAAAAAGAGGGTAAATGAGTGTACATCACATTCTCAAAACAAGAGGTAACATAGTATGGTATCCCATGCCAAAATAAGATTCATGGGTGATTAACCCAAGCCTAACATATATTAATGTCCTTGGCAGGCCACCGTTACATTGGGTTTTTATATGTGTTATCAACAATTCATTGTTTTATTCTAATGTTATTCATTCATATATATAATTTTGTTTATTTCATATCATTCATGTATATTGATCAATGAAAAATTATTATGGACTCTATTATGAAGGGTATAATAATGAAATCATATTCTTAAATTCCCTACCTTTTTTTCATTTTATGACTACATATTTTTTTTATTTACCCTCATTGGGTACCTATGATCTTCGATTTTTAATATTTCATTTACCTATAATATTATGAATGGATTATCTATAATTAATAATTGTGGAGATCTATATGGGAGATGTTGAAGAACATTCACTACGGTATATTTTTTTCATGATTCAAAATACCAAAACATATTATCGTCCTCTTGCATTTTTTTAATGTAATGCATATTTGTTTAAAATGATATAAAATTTATTTATGTTATGCCAGGTTCCCAATATGATATCTTCCATAGTATATATTATTTCTTTATAAGATAGGTTTCTTAAAAAATTCAAATTTTATAGAGTAACATTCATTTATGCATTGACTAGCTATATGACCAATATGTGTTTTCTAAAATTTACAAAAAATATTTCACATAGAAAATATTGAATATTACCACTCTCTTCTGGTATAAATATTCCCAAAATTTATTATAAGTTAATATTAATCCTTTTTTAATTCAATGCAAAACTACAGTTTAGTATCATATACAACTTATTGGAATTATATAGAGTCACTAAACCTTTATGGTTATGTTACATAATCACAATGTAAGATTAGTTTTCATGACATATAATTCCAAATTTACTGATCATATATAGTTGATATTAAAATAATAATTCAAATTTATTTATACATAATGAAATAAAATTGATATTTAATATTCATTGTTACAACCCATGTACCCTCCATGCGTGATTTAATTTGAATACACATTATGGTATTAACAAATAATAAGCCCCATGTTTCGTGACAAATAGAACACATAAAATATTTTTAATTTACCTTTTAAATTTTAGATAACTTAAATATACATAATACCTATAGGAATTACAATTATCATTTTATTATTTCTCATCAGCTGTGATGATTAAAAAACAATTACAATAGTTTTATTCATCCACTACAATGTGCATCATGGGACAATCGTTTTCTAAACCTTGTGTTAGAATCATTCCCATTACAACTACAGGTCTATCACTAACATCGACTAACCCCTTGTTAATATTTCTCCAAATAGCTAATTTATATATTTTAAGAAATTTATATAAATTCAGTATAGCACAAAACTAAAACAAATCTATCATTTGTTTATATATATATAAAAAATAACACCTATATAATAAAAAAAATTACCTTTACATTTTCCATTATGTATGTTTATTTATATAATGGATAACATATTCTATATAAGAAAAATATTGTTATAAAATAGTTGATTTATATAATACTACTACTCTTATGATATCTATTTTCAATTATAGAATTAATATGGTTATATGATAATGAAATTGTTCAAATTCGTATGTTAAAAACAATGTATAAATTTTCAATGAATATGTTTCTAAACGTATATTCCCCATTTAATTACATCATGACTATTATATATATAAAGTAATGTGTGATTATTAATTTCTCACAACTAAATTGTATTTATAGATAGTAACATGTATGACTCATCCACGATCTACCTTACTATCATAATATATTTTATCTATAAATTAGAATGTGTGTCTATAATTTACAAGAGGAAAAATTATAAATATCAATGAATTGACTGTCAATATATTATAATGAATACCATACCAAATAAAATCATATATTCAATAAATGCTTCTAACATAATTCCCATTCGCATAGATTAATTTAAAATTAATGGAATATAATAAGGTATATATACAACTATCTTTACATTTTGTTGTTTACTCCATTTGATAAACTAATTCCAAAACCATTGTGCCATTATTTTATTCCTAAAGGTATCCATGTCCAAAAATATGTACATAACTGTGTCAATATTATATTAGATCATTAAATCCTAATATTTTGGAAAAAATGTATATCCTTTATAATTATTTAATCATTATTTTGAATGTAATATATTTTAAAAATTGGGTATATAATGCGTAAATTTTTTGTGTATCATATATTTCTAATGAATGAAAAATTAAAGGAATCCTTTTTCTGTATTAAAATTTTCAAACAATATTAATTATTATTTTTTCTAGTTGAATTAAAAGCACAGTAATGGTTTCACAAGATATATAAATGGTAAAAAAATCATGTTTTTCACACATTTGATGTTTGTATAACCCTTAATTATCATCATATTTAATATACATTGATATCTAATAATTTTCAAGACCACCATTGATCCAATATTTAGGAAACAAATACAGTAATATTCTATAATATACATAAAGATAATTTAGGAAATATTAAATTTAATTATTAATATACCAAATCTAAAAGTACATATTCAATTTTTCCATCAATTCATTTTAGTTCCTATTAAAATATCGTATAATTACTTATGAAAACCAAATATTCTCATTTTCCATGGTCTCCCTCATTAAAAAATTTCATAAAATTATTAAGTGAATATTCCCATGGATTTATAATTGTGGAAGTACTTTTCCCCTTTCCATTAATTTCGTATACATCAATAATTATGTTTTTATCTTTCACTAAATTTTAATATTCTCCTCAAAACTTTTAGAAATGATATTTATTTATTTTCTCTAATATATTAATTAAATAAATTTCATTGAAACTGGAAACAAAATTTGATAATGAATAAATAAATAGATGAAATATATTTTAGATATTTTAATTAAACCCAATACATGTTATCATTGAATATTCTTTATCATTATGATTACAAGAAAAAACATTACTTCCATTTACCAATCAATATGTAATGATTTTTTGTTTATCTCATAATATTTTTGATTTACATTCCCCTTGCATATATCCTGAAGATTATTAAACATCGTATATACATTAATGTATCTTTGTTTCCCATATAAATATTTTAGCATTAATTTTATAATTATGATATTAAAAGAAAAATGTGTAATTTTTTATTCTGTTTTAATAATTATTCTCATCATTACTATATATATGGGGTGACTAATAATATTTTGTGAACTACATCACATTTAATATCTACTCTTATAGTAGTACTATGTGAAATAACATGTACCACTTTTATACATATTTTCCTGTGATGAAATGATGTTTTTTATTTAAGGAATTCAATGTAAGTATGGGTTTACATTTCATTTCCAAAAAAATAAAAACAATTACATTATTAATTTTATATTTATTACAGAATATATATTACTGGTTAATATAATAATAAATAATCATATAGTATTTTTCAAATATATGGATTCCATATTTACTATAATAATAATACTATGTTACATGAAAATTGTAGAGGAATGTGTCCCAGAAGCCATTCCCCATTATAAATAATCATTGGAAAAATTAGTACATGTTTAGTTTTAATGTTGGAAATTGAGTATCCAACCAAATTACATCATAGAACCCTGATATAATGATTGATTTACTAGATTTTAAAATAATTAAAGTTTATTAAATCAATTGTTTCCAAAATGTATGATACATTCTAATAGTGTTTATTTAATTTATACCATTTTTAGTTAATTTAAACCATCACTCATAGAATACACCCATGTAGTAGGAGGGACCCAATAATATCATCGATTGGTAACTAATACACCTAGTTTTGTTCATATATAAATTACTAAAGGCCCTTGTAACTTTGAATTTTGTCATAGTGTTTAATAAATTGCAATGAATTTAATTAATTTATATAAATATTACCTTTATAATTTTATGAATCAAAAAAATTAAAATAGAAACATTAAACATTGTAATATTATTTTTTTATATTTATTATAATGTTTTCTTCCCTAAAAACTAAAAAATGAATAAAATAATAAATATTACATATAGGAGATAAAATCACAGTACTTGTATTAAGAAAATAATATTGGTTTTTACCCTTAAAATAAATTGATCAAATGCAACGTATGGGTATCTTTCCTAATTCATGTCTTGACTCGTGATGTTTCTCATCCTAACATATATGTTGCAATATTTTTATTGTATTTTCACTTAGAGTGTGTGGGGTCTGTGATATACAATGTCATCAACGGTAGTGTATCAACAGTAACACATATGAAAAAGGGCCTCTAGAAGTGGAAAATACAATAATATAATGATTGAATTATAGGAACTCATACATATTAAATAAAAATTATAATTAATATTAAATGAAAAATAAATTAATTATTAATATAATTACACATGGGTATCAAATAATTATATAAAACAAAAAATATAAATAAAAGGATATTACATTTCTCAAGATCGACCAATGGGCTCTTGTAAAGAAAGATATAATTTAAAAAGATATAATTTTTTTAATTTTTTTTGAAAATTTAGATGAATAATTTTTAAATTTAAGTAATTTCATAATTTGAATTCTTATTAATAATTTATATTATATCTCAAAAAAATTATTAAATTAGTTATCTATTCAAATTAAATTAAATTAAGCATTAATTAGAAAATAATAATTTTCTTAGTAATATAATTTTTATTATGATATACATATAAGAATAATTATTTATGGAAATGAATTTTTATGACGTCAATTGTTTTACTAGTTACTTGTATATAATTTTTCAGCCGCTCCACACCTTTGTAAGCCCTTTGTAGACCTAGTAAACCATTCCTTTTTGTTTAATGGGTAAGTTGGATCTTGGTTGATCTATTTGGGGTCAACATACTTGTATAATCCCAAATTCATCATGATATATCTAACTCTTTTTTAAACGTACGGTTTTACTCATATTTTTTTGTATATGTCATGTGGGTTTTTTATTAAATAATTTTGGGTTATAATTGATAAAATGGGAAGAAAAATGGGATGCACACAATTGTCACATGATTTTCTAAAATAGCGATCCTTCCCACAATAATCCATGATTTCTCAATAATGGGGATTCAAATATTGTTCAAATAACTTGTCAAAAAAATTCCCTCTTCGTGTAATCTTTTTACTACTAATTGGTGGCTCACTATTAGGAAACTTTATATCTATAGCTCAATAAATCATGCATTCTAGATTTATTTCCATATATAATCATTTTAAAATTCCAAAACCCATCAGAATTTATCAAAATTCACCAATTAAAAAAATAATTGTTTCCCCATAACTTTTTGAGGTCCCAATTAAGAATATATGGGTTTTCAAATTTCAATTTATCGGAATCAGTGATTCAATTGATGGATATAAATCTCTCATGGTAAGTTATTAAATCAAATGTTTATTTTTCAATATCTCTCATATCTCAATCCATATGAAGATTTATGATTTATTACCTGTGGTTTGTGTTGTAAATATTTGTTATGGTTTTTTGGTCATTAATATATGTTTTGGTCTTTATTCCCTTCTTGAAATCTCTGAAAGATCCTTCCGATTAAAATAATTGATTTTTTGAGTTATGAAATATCATCAATAATGCTAAGGTAGGTATTGTAAATTTCAATTCACATTGTATTGAAATTTTATTGTGGGTACTAAATTATTAATATTTCATTCCAATATGAGGCTATTGAAACGTGAATTGAGATTATTTGATTTGTTATTTAATTAATTGTATTATTAAAATGGTCACCTAATTGGATTGCAATATGGATTGAGGAATGAATTGATTGATAATGTTGAATAAGTGAGTTTTTTTTTAAACAAGAAGTTAAATATTAAATTTTATTAGTTTTTGATGATTTTAATCAAGTTTAATTTTTAATACAATTCCTTGTGATTAATATAATAAACCTTTATAAAAATATTATGTGAAATAGAAAAGATTGATTTTGTTTTTTTATTAAAAAATTTCTAATGATTAACTATGATTTAAAGGAGTTAGTTAATATATGTAATATGTGTGATAATGTGAAATATTTGACGACGAGTGTGGGACACAGTCTAATGCTTCTATAGGCCATATGTGATTCATTAATTATCAATTTTAAAAAACAGTCAAAATATTCATAATCCAATATGATAAAATAAGTGTTTTGGGGATAGGGAATGAATATTCAAACACCCACAACATGGTAAACATTACATTATGCTCCAAAAATGATGACATTATTTAATAATTTAGGTAGGAAAAATATAAATTCATTATAAATTCATTATGAAATAACATTTTTGTAATGAAATTGGATTATGTTGGTTCTATCCGTTATTGATTGTTTAGACTCTGTCACTATATGATGAAAGTATATATGGATACAGTCTCATAACTCACCTAGGGTATTTCTGTGGTTATATATAGTTTAATTTAATATATGAGTTTTTTATTTTATCAATTATTATTTACTTTTTATACAACTATATACATTATTAATGACTCAATATTGTTTCAGATGTTTCTTGTGAGTTCCAATGGAATTATAATCAAGAAAAAGTTTTGATTCATATTCATTACCAATATATAAATCATGGCTGTTGGAAAATATATTTGAATTAGTATAATATTTTATGTCTGAGTTGGATTGGAGTATGGATGAGGGAATAAGATTCACATTGGGACTGGCTTGGGACTGTCATTTTGTCTTCATTTTTGTTTTTCATATGACACATGACATATATACTCTATGTTATATATGTTACATTTTTTTCATATTATAATGGATCATTCATTGAAATTGTTATTTATTTTTTGCGGATTATTTCTATTTATAGATTATATCGTTTGGATATAAAATATTTTTTTGATAATGTTATTATTTATCATAGTGGGTATAGTATCCTCATTTTATATTGTATACTATGACTTCTAGTTGGTAGAAAATTTAATTTGACAGGCATGCATAAGGATATAGTCCCAATGAGCTTAGGGAACCGGTATATAGAACATGTTATGGGCCATCAAAATTTTGTATTTGTGGTGTTTTTTTCTTTTGAAGTTCTATTAGGGAATAGTACACATGATATTAGAAAGTTTGGTGACATGTTCTTTATCTATTTCATGGTTGTATCTAAATAATGACTGCAAGACTACATAAACAAATAGGGTGATATTATTATAATTGATGTGTTTTGATGTCTCTGAATGATATTTCACCTTGATTGATGAAATTTTTGTGTGATGTTATTGATTCTATGATTTTATTAGTTTTTAAAATTTTCCCAATAAAAAATTAGACATTTATATAAATGCATCATTATAGGAAGATAATATTTATTTTGACATGCATCGTTTTGGGGACACATGGAAAATAATTTTTTTCTGTGTTTTTTATATTGAAATAATTTTATTTTCATGTGGAATTGAATTAATCGTCATTACTTATATATAGTTAAGAATTTTGAATGATATAAAATATGTAAAATGTAATATGGGTTTCTAATGAGATATAGTAATATTGATAATGTTTTTAAACAATGTTTTCCAGGACCTATATAAGGGTTTGTTAACAGAATTGATACTTCACCATTTTTACAATGTGGATGAAAAAGGGGGATGAAATGTTATTTCTTAATTTGATTCCATATTTCGAAAAAGGTAATGGTGTATTATGTGTCAAATGATTTGTATTAGAAATTTTGGAGATATACCTCTATGAAATGTTTAAGGACGCAACCCAACTATCCGGAGTCGAGGATTTATTTCTTTACCTTATAATGACAACATGAATGTTATACCCTAATGAAATCAATTCGTTTTGTGTTCTTAGAAAAACAGATACATAAAATATTTCTACAATTCAACATGAAATGAAATTCAATATATTAATTATTTTTAAAAAATCCATAACTCTTATGATACCGCTACAATTAATTCATAATTTTCTTCTTCACATATTAAGAAAATATAACATATGAAATGGGAGAGCTTAGAATATTAGTAAGGGTTAGAATACTATAAAAGATATAATAAAAATAAACATTAAGAATAGTGAATTAATAAAGAACACATGACTTAAAAAATGAACATGAAAATAATATGGCATGAATTAGGTATGAAAATGCAATGAAATAATAAATATTTATCATGGGTATTATACATGTCAAATAAACTCTTGGACAATAAATTTAAATAATTAGGGATATTAATAATTCCATAAGTGCTGAAATATTCCATCAAGGCATGAGCCATGATATTTGAAAATGATTAATGCCTTGACCACACCCTTAAATAAAATTGGGCATGGCCTCAAACAAGTTCTTATTTATTTTGTCTCCTGAGACCTACTAATGTAACACCCCAGGTAAATAAAGAATATGACATTTTTATATTAATCCCTATTTGTGTAAAAAATTTCAATATTAATTTAAATGTAAGGCTATGCTCGATGGCTTACCCAATACGCAACAACGAGTTCCTTTGAAATCATACGTTGCACTCTAATAATAAAATTATATTATTTTAAATGGTAGTTAACACATAGTCGTTGTATTGAAAAGAATGAATAGAAAAAAAACTAAAATATTATTATATATATTTGTTAAATGTTTTTAATTTTTTCCACAAAAAAATTAGAGGCTTAAAATACAAATGAATCCAATCTTAAGCATTGAATATACTAGTATTTTTAAAAAGATTGTTTTACTACCTTTTGATGGAAAACCATTTTTAAATAAAACGTTCGACAATTTTATAAGCTCTATTTTTCAAAATAAACATATTATTTATGATTGGTATATAGAAATTTACCTTGGGTTAATTTTTGTTATTTTTCTGACAATGTTCATTTTTCAATGAATAGTGAAAAATACTGCATTTTACATCAAAACTTCTTTTTAATATAATTTAATTATATGGTTATATTATATTTTTAATTTGTTGTAAAGTTTAATTGGAATATATTTTTACCATTTAATACAATTATGGTCATTGGGATTAATTTCACTTTTGAATTGGGCATAAACAAGTGCCAAACTTTTCATAAATTTTGTTTCTAAAAAACCCGCTATTTGTTTTGACAACGGAAAGTTTTTTTAAATTAATTATTGCAATTTATTTGTTTTTAATTTGGTAAAATGGATTACATATTTGGAATAATAAGTTCCAAATTATGTAATTAAGACTCTTTTGTTTTTGAACATTATGAATAGTAACAATGGCAATTATCTTTAATTATCTTGATTAATGAGTAATCGGGTAGTTAATGATAATAAGATAATATCATGATAATAAAAAATGACCACAACATGTGTCCTATGGCTACTGGTTATCTCTTTGCAGACCATGGGATGCCTTGTGCCAAACATGGGGGCCCCATGGAATCACTTTTGTGAGAAAGTGACTTTTTATCTATTTATTTTTAAAAAATGTTAAATGTGACAAAGAATGTATCACCTAAGTAAAATATTTTTAATTTTGTATAAATAAATGATATTTTAGAATATAAATATTAATTGGAAATATAAAAGTATTTCCTACATCATAGTATTTTTTTTATAATTTTAGACATTAAATAAATTAAATTATTTATGACACCATGATGATGCAGCGATGACCTCATTACTGAATGATTTAAATAAAATGGAATGATAATGTAAAATCTAAGACCTACACATGTCCAAAACCTATTGTTTGGGTGGATTTCGATCCCTTATCACCTTATCCTCGAAATAAATCATTGTGGGACCAGTAAAATCTGAAATGCATTTGCAAATAAAGTTACATTTTATACCTTTCCCAGAGTGCTCCTCCTCTCCTCTTATAAAAGGCCCCCACCTCTACCTACGTACCCACACTTCAAAAGCCTTTGGCTCAGCCAAACCCTTCCCATGTTGTCTCTCCACATCTGTATCTTACTCCTTGAAGCCTCAATTTGGACATAAGTCTTCCAAAGGAAGATGTTTAGCTCAAATCTAAGATAGTTACCCGATTTTAAGGTAATGTCTTCACTTGAGTCCTTTTGTTATATTTTGCTTCTCCAACCCCTTAAATATTTTTATTCATTTATTTTGTAACAACTCCAGTATCTTCAATATACTAGGATGTTTTTATAAGAAGTATTCGAGCTACCCTTACACACACCTACATCTAATGCTTAAAGAACATACTATTTCTGTGGATGGCGAATTTCTCCCTCCCGAAACGATGATTGTTCAACAATCTTTTAACACCTTCAAAGGTGGCCATTAAGATGAAAATATACTTATATATGATATATAATATGTTTATGTTTTACTTAAGCTTCTGTATTTTTCATTTATGGCATACCTTTATGGTTTCCATTATGGGTAAACGCGATATCTTCATTTAAGGAAGTGCGGACTACCGCCCCCTCAAAGTGATTTGATTCGTTATTACCGTATGTGGTACGTATAAAGGGTATATTTAATGATATTATATAAGATACCATACTGGAATTGAAATACTATTATGTATCATTATGCATTAATTCCATTAAATATGAAATATAAATGGAAGTAGCGTTCATGCGTACGTACGGCTTACCGTCTCCATGAACGGTACATTTCATTTCTTATCTCAAAATGTTACGTACTATTATAAGTACATATATATAATGGATATATATGTAATATATTACATATAAATTATGGATATCATTCTGGAATTATAACATGTATATATATATATCTCATTTTGTTTTAATTCCTTTAATATGATAAAAAATGAAAGTAGCGTTCATGCGTACGTACGACCTATCGTCTCTATGAACGGTGCTTTTAATTTTTATCTCCAAATTATAAGGAATAGTATAAAATGAATATATACTGGATATATATGATATTTAAAACATAAATACTATTCTGGATATGATGTACCTATAACTACATGGAAAATTATTTTCCAACAAGTTCAATTTTTGACTCATGTACCAAACATCAACAAAAACGTCTGATATGAACTCATATTATTAACCAATTATTATAACATAAATATATGTGATATGAACTGAATAATAATCTTTATAAGAGTTATTTAATCAATTATAAGTTGACCAAAGTTTATTATTTATGAATATAATGAAATGAACAAGACAAGTTGGACTTGAGGTAAGGGATCCTACTCCTCTCTTTCTTTTTAAGTACAATCTTTTATGTCATTCCTTCTAAGCTCATATTTATTGTGATTGGGATGTTATTTTATACTAATCTTACTTTAATTTTTATTTTCATATGATGATAGACCCTATTCTCTCTCATCAATCCATTTTGGTAGTTTTGAGTGGCGCCGTCAGGCTGCCGAATTTTCGTAAGAGATCCAACCTCTCTCTTTCTATTTAAGTACTCTCCTTTATGTCACTTCCTTTAAGATCCTATTTTTTATGTTGGGGGATGTTCTTTTGTATTACTCTTTCTGTAAACTTTATGTTGATATGATGAGAGACCCTATCTCCTCTCATCAATCTATTTTGGATGTTTTAAGTGGCGCCATTAGGCTGCCGAGTTTTCGTAAGGGATTTTTCATCTCACTTTTATTCCCGTGAGATTTATTCTACATTTGCCACAATTTCCTTTGAGTGGTGTATGTAATGACCATTATTATACACTTTGTATAGTATAATTTCATTTATGGGTATTCACATCTTCATTGTATGACCCTTCTTCCATGGGGTGTACGTTTCGAAAGTTACCCAACTTGGTAAGGGGACCTTTCAGCCTCCTCTTTTTAAAAGACTTATTTTGTTATGTCTTTTAATTCACATACTATTATGTTGGGATGTGTTATTTTATATACTTATTGATGTAAATTTTTTTTGCATGTGACGATATGCCCTTTTTATCTCTCATCAACTCATTTTCTGAATTTTGAAGTGATGCCGTTAGGTTGTCTAATTTTACCAAGGGAACTTTTTAACCCAATTTCTATTTCTTTGGGTTCAACATGTAGTTATTGAATATGTCAGCTTTTGAATATGTGTGAATGGCCTTTTATTTTTTTACACTTAATATCCACGTATATTGGGTGTATTTATATTTTTCACACATAATTTTGAGATTGAATTATCCTTAATTTAATGATACCTTCTTTATAAGGAAATTCATCACATTTGAGATTTCTACTGAGACTTCATTGTTGTTATGAACCAATTCACTCTTATATGGTGTATATACTATCCTTTGGAATATTATATCATGAATCCATTAATTCTCATGATATTATAATGTTCTGACTAAATGTTATTCCTCAATTATTGTATTCAGGTGTCTCTAATTTTGGTAGAACCCCTTTAACCAAAATATCGCTTTAAATGTTTTAATTATTTTTTCTTATTAATATCCATGTTTTCAAAGTGGTTTTAAGGATTCATTTATATGGATATTAATGGATTAAAATTTTAAAAGAATCAAGGTGATATGGGACACTTTGATTAAAAAATCTCTTTATTAAATGTTTTAAATTGTTTTGGAAATGGTTTCTTTTTGAATGTATTCATTATTTCAGTATCCTAAAATGTTATATTATGATTGAAATGTGGAAATTTTATCTTTACTTTATGCATGATTTATGTGATACGTTTATTTTATGGTTCTTGGGCATTGTTATGAAAATGGGTGGTTTCATGATAAACTAAGGGCGGGTGAGCCTGATATAAATCTCCAATGCAATGGGTAACGCGAAGGAGTGAAATGTTATGGTTTCTCCGAAGAGATTTAGGGAATATACTGTGGTGGGTATTCCAAACGTAACCAAGAGGGTTACTCCCTACGTAAGAATGTTATGAATGCCTCAAGATAAATTTTATTTCTTATGATTTCTATGATTTATTCATGATTTTATATGCCTATGTTTTATGGGTAAAGTATGATTTCATTCTAATGTATATATGAACTCATGTTTCCTTTCCATATTTTTATAACTAATACTGAGCTTTTTATGCTCATCCCAAGTTTTTGAAATGTTTTTCACAGGTCAAGGGAATGATACATGATGTGATGATAGTGTCAAGTATGTGTCAAGAAGGAATCCATGTTTTATTTTAAATATGTTTCTGTTTATGGGAAGAATGAATACTGCCTTTTATGTAACCACTTTGTTTAAACGTGGAATGCAATGCATGTTTCGTGATCTAATTCTCTAAAACTCTAAACCTGAAAATATACTCAATGTGTAATCTTGTAATAAATCAAGATTAAGTAAGGCTTAAGGCTGGGGCCTTATAGTTGGTATCAAAGGTCGGTTTAGATAACTTTAGAGGTTAGGGTATTCTTTATGCATAAGTGACATTAACCTAATGGTTAGGATTTCAGAAAGAGTCCTAGTTTTAGATAAAGGGAATGAGTAAGTATATCATAGTGTTTATCTTCGTCATTAGTACATGATGGTTTTGTTGATATACTCACACTGACCTTTTTGGTTTTATTAAATGGCTGGATCTAGCAGGCACCAAAGTAACAGTGGATGTGAAGGAAACTGTGACAGTTTTTTTGAGCAAGCAACTGAATGATATGGGAGCTGCAATGAGAACCCTTGTGTTTATCCTAATCCAACTAGCAAGGATTCATGATCAACCACTTGAACCTTGGTATGATCTGTAATGCATCATGTACGAGATGACCAGTCGATGTGGAAGTTTAGGTAATAATTATAAAGGTAACCATTACAGTTTATATGATCCTTACTTTTTAGGTAATTATGGGTTATTATATGATATGATAGAAAATGAAAGGCATGAGGTAAATTTGAGGTTAAAATATGTTATGATCATTTTTGAAGATTTTATCTCATTTTGGGGAATGTTTTAAGAATTATATAGTTTTGGAAAAAGGACAACACGCAGACCGTGTGACAACCCGTCGCGTCGGACAAAGCTACGAGAATCGAACCCACAACCAAAGTGCGACTGGTATTTATCGCCTACCACTAGACTATGTGAAGTCCCTGGTTAGTTTGACTGATTCTTTTTAGTTAGATGATTTTATGAATTAAGAGTAAGTTTATTTTGGGTTATCTATAGAAATTTATTGACCTATCATGGAGGATATGTGATTAGGTTAATTACTTTTCAATACGAGACATGACGAGCAACTGATGTTTTTTGGAGATAAATGTTACGATTTAACTTGGAAGACTATGTCACTAAATCATTAAAATATTTGGGTTTCAATCTTATTCTGGTTTACTTTGAAGAATTTTATGGACAAATTTTTTATCGGATGGTCCTCGTTGAACTTTGGGTTTTGTTAGACAAAATTTTGGAGATTATGAATAGATTTTCTTTTTATAAAGGGTTATCCTTTTCTGGATTATCTCATCTTGTACTAAAATTTTTGGTTTTGGTTTTGGTTAGAGTCTATAGACATGGGAAGTATATACTTCTCTATTGTGGATTACGTGATTCTCTAGAAATAGATTAAAGTACTCTTAATGTGAACAACTCTTCATAAATACTCGTCTTTTGGAGAAAATGTGAGTTTGTGAAAGGAATCTAATAAAAGTTGAAAGTCAACATGATAAGTGATTATGTTTCCTTATGAATAAATTCCTCAATAAAAAGTAACTTAAAACAAAAATGTTGTCTATTAACTTTTCCTATTGGGGAATCGAATACCGTATAACCCATCACAAGTTTGTGATCTTCTTAGGGTTAACTTTCTCCTAGACATGTTTACTATCACTCTCCATCGGAACATGAACCTTTGTTAATTCTTCCATATCCATATTTTCCGATTTGGAATCATAGTATTGGTTAATTCAGGTGACCTCTATACTTATCTTTCTTTATTTTAAAGTGATTGTTTTACTAACTATTGTTCTGATGTGAGATTTTCAATTATGTTTCCAAGCCGAGTTTTATAATTGTGAGGACGCAATTTCAAAAATGGGGGAAAGATGTAACACCCTAGGTAAATAAAGAATATGACATTTTTATATTTATCCCTATTTGTGGAAAAAATTTCAATATTAATTTAAATGGAACGCTATGCTCGATTGCTTACCCAATACGCAACAACGAGTTCCATTGAAATCATACGTTGCACTCTAATAATATAATAATATTATTTTAAATGGTAGTTAACACAATGCCATTGTATTGAAAATATTGAATAGAAAAAAATTAAAATATGATTTTATATGTTTGTTAAATGTTTTTACTTTAATCCAAAAAAAATTAGAGGCTTAAAATACAAATGAATCCAATCATAAGCATTGAATACACTAGTATTTTTAAAAAGATTGTTTTACTACCTTTTGATGGAAAACCATTTTTAAATCAAACATTTGACAATTTTATAAGCTCTATGTTTCAAAATAAACATATCATTTATGACTGGGAAATAGAAATTTACCTTGGGTTAATATTTGGTATTTCTCTGACAATGTTCATTTTTCAATGAATAGTGAAAAATATTGCATTTTACATCAAAACTGCTTTTTCATATAATATAATTATATGGTTATATTATATTTTTAATTTGTTTTAAATTTTAATTGGAATATATTTTTACCATTTAATTCAATAATGGTCATTGGGATGAATTTCACTTTGGAATTGGGCATAAACAAGTGCCAAACTTTTCATAAATATTGTTTCTAAAAAACCCGTTATTTGTTTTGACAACGGGAAGTTTTTTTAAATTAATTATTGCAATTTATTTGTTTGTAATTTTCTAAAATTGATTAAATATTTGTATTCAGAAGGTCCAAATTATGTAATTAAGACTCTTTTGTTTTTGGACATTATGAATAGTAACGACGGTAGTTATCTTTAATTATCTTGATTAATGAGTAATCGGGTAGTTAAAGATAAAAAGATAATATCATAATAATAAAAACTAACCACAACATGTGTCCTAAGGATACTGGTTGTCTCATGGACGACCATGGTATGCCTTGTACCAAACCTGGGGGCCCCATGGAATCACGTTTGTGAGAAAGTGACTTTTTATCTATTTATTTAAAAAAAATGTTAAATGTGACAAAGAATGTATCACCTATGTAAAGAATTTTTAATTTTATCTACATAAATGATCTTTTGGACTATAAATATTCATTGTAAATCTCAAAAGATCTCCTACATAATAGTATTTTTTTTAATTTTTATACATTAAATAAATTAAATTATTTATGACATCATGATGATGCAACGATGACCTCATTATTTAACGATTTAAATAAAATGGAATGATAATGTAAAATCTAAGACCTACACATGTCCAAAACCTATTGTATGGGTTGATTTTGAACCCTTATCACCTTATACGTGAAATACATCAATGTGGGACCACTAAAATCCGAAACGCATTTGCAAATAAAGTTACATTTTATACCTTTCCAAGAGTGCCCCTCCTCTCCTCTTATAAAAGGCCCCCACCTATACCTGCTTACCCACATGTCAAAAGCCTTTGGCTCGGCTGAACCCTGCCCATTTTGTTTCTCCACATCCCTCTCTTACTCCTTGCAGCCTCACATTGGGCATAAGTCTTCCCAAGGAAGCCTTTGAGCTCAAATCTAAGAGAGTTACCCGATTTTAAGGTAATGTCTTCACTTGAGTCCTTTTGTTTCATTTTTCTTCTCCAACCCCATAAACTCTTTTTATTAATTTATTCTGTAACAAATCCAGTATCTTCAATATACTAGGATGTTGTTATAAGAAGGATTCGAGTTACACTTACACACACCTACATCTAATGGTTGAAGAACATAATGTTTCTGTGGATGGCGAATTTCTTCCTCCCGAAATGATGATTGTTCCACATTCTTTTAACACCTTCAACGGTGGCCATTAAGATGACAATATACTTATATATGATATATAATATGTTTATTTTTTACTTAAGATTCTTTATTTTTCATTTATGGAATACCTTTATGGTTTCCATTATGGGTAAACGCGATATCTTCATTTAAGGAAGTGCGGACTACCGCCCCCTCAAAGTGATTTGATTCGTTATTACCATATGTGGTACGTATAAAGGGTATATTTAATGATATTATATATGATACCATACTGTAATTAAAATACTATTATGTATCCTTATGTTTTAATTCCATTAAATATGAAATAGAAATGGAAGTAGCATTCATGCGTACGTACGGCTTACCGTCTCCATGAACAGTACATTTCATTTCTTATCTCAAAATGTTATGTACTATTATAAGTACATATATATAATGGATATATATGTAATATATTACATCTAAATTATTTATATAATTCTGAAATTATAACATATATATATATATATATATATATATATCTCATTTAGTTTTAATTCCATTAATATGACAAAAAATGAAAGTAGTGTTCATGCGTACGTACGACCTACCGTCTCCACGAACGGTGCTTTTAATTTTTATCTCAAAATTCTATGGAATAGTAATAAATGAATATATGCTGGATATATATGATATTTAAAACATAAATACTATTCTGGATATGATGTACCTATAACTACATGGAAAATTATTTTCCAAGAAGTTCAATTTTTGACTCATGTACAAAACATCGACAAAAACGTCTTCTATGAACACATATTATTATACAATTATTATAACATTAAAATATGTGATATGAACTATATAATAATCTTTATAGGTGGTATTTAATCAATTATAAATTGACCAATGTTTATTATTCAGAAATATAAAGAAACGAACAAGACAAGTTGGACTTGAGATAAGGGATCCTACTCCTCTCTTTCTTTTTAAGTACACTCTTTTATGTCATTCCTTCTAAGATCATCATTATTGTGATTGGGATGTTATTTTCTATTACTCTTACTGTAATTTTTATGTTTATTTGATGAGAGACCCTATTCTCTCTCATCAATCCATTTTGGAAGTTTTGAGTGGCGCTGTTAGGCTGCCGAATTTTCGTAAGAGATCCAACCTCTCTCTTTCTTTTTAAGTACTCTCCTTTATGTCACTTCTTTTAAGCTCCTCTTTGTTATGTTGGGGGATGTTCTATTGTATTCATATTTCTGTACACTTTATCTTGATATGATGAGAGAACCTATCTCCTCTCATCAATCCATTTTGGATGCTTTACATGGCGTTGTTAGGCTGCCGAGTTTTCATAATGGATTTTTCATCTCACTTTTATTCCCGTGAAATTTATGCTACATTTACCACAATTTCCTTTGAGTGGTGTATGTACTGCCCATTATTATAAAAATTTTGTAGTAAAATTTCATTTATGGGTATTCACATCTTCATTGTATGACCCTTCATCCATGGGTTGTACGTTTCAAAAGTTACCCAACTCGGTAAGGGGACCTTTCACCCTCCTCTTTTTAAAAGACTTAATTTGTTATGTCTTTTAATTCACATACTATTATGTTGGGATGTGTTCTTTTATATCCTTATTGATGTAAATTTTATGTCCAAGTGACGAGATGCCCTTTTTATCTCTCATCAAATCAATTTCTGAATTTTGAAGTGATGTTGTTAGGCTATCGAATTTTACCAAGGGAACATTTTAACCCAATTTCGATTTCTTTGGGTTCAACATGTAGTTATTGAATATGTCATCTTTTGAATATGTGTGAAATACCTTTTATTGTTTTACACTTAATATCCACTTATATTGGGTGTATTTATATTTGTCACACATAATTTTGAGATTGAATTATCCTTAATTTAAGGATACCATCTTTATAAGGGAATTCATCACATTTGACATTTCTACTGAGACTTCATTGATGTTATGCATAAATTCACTCTTATATGGTGTTTATACTATCCTTTGGAATATTATATCATGAATCCATTTATTCTCACGATCATATAAAGTTCTGACTAAATGTTATTCCTCAATTATTGTATTCAAGTGTCTCTATTTTTGGTAGAACCCCTTTAACAAAAATATCACTTTAAATGTTTTAATTATTTTTTCGTATTAATATCCATGTTTTAAAAGTGGTTTTAAGGATTTATTTATAAGTATATTAATGGTTTAAAATTTTAAATGATTCTAGGTGATATGGGACACTTTGATTCAAAAATCTCTTTATTAAATTTTTTAAATGGTTTTGGAAATGGTTTCATTTTGAATGGATTAATTATTTCAATATCCTAAAATGTTATATTGTGATTGAAATGTGGAAATGTTATGTTTACTTTATGCATGTTTTATGTGATATGTTTATGTTATGGTTCTTGGGCATTGTTATTAAAACGGGTGGTTTCGTGATAAAGTAAGGGCAGGTGAGCCCGATATAGCTCTCCAATGCATTGGGTAACGCGAAGGAGTGAAACGTTAAGGTTTCTCCGAAGATATTTTGGGAAAGTACTGTGGTGGGTATTCCAAACGTATCCAAGAGGGTTACTACCTACGTAAGAATGTTAGGAATGCCTCAAGATACCTTTTATGTCTTATGATTTCTATGATTTATTCATGATTTGATATGCCTATGATTTATGGGTAAAGTATGATTTCATTTTAATGTATATATGAACTCATGTTTCCTTTCATTATTTTTATAACTCATACTGAGCTTTTTATGCTCATCCCAAGTTTTTGAAATGTTCTTCACAAGTCAAGGGAAAGGTACATGATGTGACGATAGTGTCAAGGATGTGTCAAGAAAGAATCCGTGTTTTATTTTAAATATGTTTCCGTTGATGGGAAGAATGAATACTATCTTTTATGTAACCACTTTGTTTAAATGTGGAATGTAATGCAAGTTTAATGATCTAATTCTGTAAAAATCTAAACCTGAAAGGATCCTCAATGTGTAATCTTGTAATTACTCAAGATTAAGTAAGGTTTAAGGCTGGAGCCTTATAACTGATGCATCTAGGGGATATAGTATGCCTCATCCATTACATATTATGTTAAATTTGATCCTCGTACAAATGGGTATAAATATAAACAAATATAGATTTATTTTGAAACTAACAAATGAATTGTAAATAATTTTAACCAAACATTATCACTAAATATTTGTCGTAATTTGGTGAATGGTTTCAAGATTTCACATCAATACTAAAACAAATAATACACCATTATGTATAATATGGTAGATAATAACATAAAATATTAGTTGTAATTATACATAATAATCCATTACAGTTTTTAAAATAAGAAATTACTCTTACAAAATCATGAATAATTAAAGAAATTAATACACTTTTACTTTGAAATGAATAGTTATTTTGGATAAATATTTATAAAAAAATAGATGGGAAATAATATAAATTTTTTATAATAAAATTATTTATTTTATAAATATAATTGAGTATAAAAACTGAATATAGATTAAACTGGAACATTGGAATAAAGTCAAGAAGTTCCCTTGATTCGTGCTTCTATTTCAAGAATTTTTTTTATAATTTTCTTTTAAAACATGAATCTCCACCTTAAAACAAGAAGTATTATAGATTTTAATCATATATGGAGAATTCATACAGAATTTATTATGATTAAATAAGAATTAATAGGAATTTCATTGAGGTAAATAGAGAGTATGAGTGACACGAATGAAAATGGATATTTGGGTAGAAAATCCTTACCATATGTCTGAATGTATTCTGAACTAGAACTTAATTTCATCGATAATTAAATTAAATTCATAAATATAATAATTATGAATCTTATATATAGATATTTGATTCATTATTGTTATATTATGTTCATTTTTTCCTTATTGATAAGTTATAAGAATGAATTACATCGTCCTGAGGAGTTTGTTTCCTTGATTTCATGATCAGTTGCGTTGATTATATGTAAAGGAGATGATGTGGAATATAAAATAGTATAAAAAATTGAAATGATATATTATTAATGAACATACACAATTGTAAATTATTATACATATCCTTTTTATACTGGTTTGGGGATGATTTGTTAGTTAGGGCATTAGTGATATCCATTTAAATTAATTTTGTGATATTTTGATTATTATAGTATTTGTAGTGATTGGAAATATTATTATTTATATATACAGGTTCTATAACATTAAATATGATATTTTTCACATATTATGGTCAGGTTAAATCATAAAAATGTTTCAGGAAAATCGTTGAATGAGAAATTGAGTAATAAAGGTCGGACGCCCATGACGGTTGTAAATCCAGACCTCTCGAATGATGATTTAGTTTATAAATTAAAAGAGAGATAAAAATTATATTGGACATGGATATTTCATTAACTTGTAATCATTACAATATATATATTATTATGGAGTTATCATGATAATTTTTTCATGGTAGGTGAGTAGAAGTTGACAAAAGAAAATAAATTGAAATTGACATGAATAGAAAAATGAGGAGGGTTTACCTCATGAAATATTATCCTTAACAACATCCTTAAGGGAAGTGGTTTACGTATTTTGGAAATAAAAATATCTCTTGGATGAAGGGATTAAGTAGATAATTATATATGGGAATAATTTTAAAAATCATCATGGCATAGATGAGTGATGAGAAGTGGGAGAGAGTGGTGGTTTTTATTGTGGAAGAGTGTAGAGTTTTCCATCATGGTAATCATTATTTTATAATACTATCTGATGAATATGAATATTTTTAATTTTATAGAATAAAAACATCAAAAAGTTCATCCATTTTTGAAATAATGACAAATTTAATCATCTATGACCTAAGCATGATGCAGAAATATATTTATTACTCATATAAGACCAACACATAATTATTAATTTTTATAATATTCTACTTCATTTATATAGTTAACGTATTTTATTTATATATACATGGGTGGGGGTAAACTTCATAAGGGTACATTACTATTTATAACGGTATGTTACTATTCATGATAAATGTACTTTGATCCTATAAGATACTAAATATCTAGTTGACCACAAGCCAATATGTCAGTTTTCCCAAATCCAAATCACATAAGCAAAAATATTATGTCTAATAGAATGGTTATAACTATATCCTATAAATATTAAAGTGATTGTTTCAAAAATAAATTGATTTCAATACATTCTATAATAATTATATTTTTAAAACCCTGTGGTCTTACATTCTTCTAACCTTACAATAATTTTATCCTCTTTATTATAGGAATGTTACTTCATAAAAAGATTTTGGTTAGACCTCATCCTTATTTCCTAAAGCTCCCACATTTCCTCATTATTTTTTTGATATTTCAAAGTACCATTACTAGTCATGTTTTATGATTTCGTAGAACCTATTATTTAGTTTCCAAAGTCTTCATAGGATATTTATATTAAGATAAGATAGGATCTAATTACATTCATGTTTGATTACATGTGTTTGGTTTAACAAGCACTTTCTCATCAATGATACATAGAACACATTTTGTACCTTAGATTGGTTAGTTGATATTTCCAAAATATAAAATGCAACACCAATTCAACCCAATATTTAAAAGTACCAATGTAAATTGGACTCATTTTACCTTTATTTTCCCATAATATAACACCCGTCCATATAGATACATTTAAGAATACATGATATCCCACGTGAAATTAATAATCAATCCTTCGATTAACAACATATTATTTTGTGCATTGAGGTGATTTGATACAAATTTGAATAGTTATTACATTCATAGTTGTTTCCCCCACAAGCATTGGGAGCATAATATCCCATTCACCAAATTCATCCCAAAATGATGGTGTGCAATATATATTTCTGTACAACACTTCATAAGATTCCATTTGAATACTATAATTGAAAATATTATTTCAGGAAAACTCTAACTAAGGTAAATATAGATCCAACATGCCTTGAATTTCAATAGATCATGAGGAAAACATGTCATTTAATGTTTTAATTTTCCTTCATAACATAACATAAGTATGTGGGTGATGATAATAACTCAAACGAGGATCAGTGTTATAATATTTCTGAATCCATTTCCAAAATATCAATGTATATCATTGATCATGATTAAATTATATTTAAATTTGTGATCTATGATGTAATAAAACATCATTTATATAAATTCATGCAAGTATATCTAGTGTAAAATCCACTCGTATAGCAAGGAATTGTGAATATTTCAATAGTTGTTGAATAATTAACTAGTTTGCATTATTATTTATTTGAAATTTGTGTATTCTAGGGTGAAAATCCATGGTGATGTTATCCCATTTCTATGTAGGAATATTTAAGGGTTTCATGACTCCTCATAGATGTTTTCAATTATCCTAATATTTGTCACATAATAATCATCTTTATACATAATCAGTAATTTTCCACTACATGATGTTACTCTAGAAAATTTCCTTCAAATCCAATATAAATATTAAAAATACTATGGTGTATATAAAAATTCATGCTATGTGCATCATCAAATTACTCTTTTTTATTCTCTTGCATAGAGAGAACACATATCCTCTTCCAAAATTTCAAAATTTTATCTTCACATAAGATTTCAACCAGCATCACATAAATCATATCACTAATTTTCTTTTGAATATTCTTAGTATCAAGCTGTGAACATTTAAACCATTATAATAATGATTATTGGGAATCAAATTTAATAAGATATTATGATTCACCTTCTTTGATGCCACCCATATCCATCTGAACTAGATCCATGTACATAGGATCCTTTAAAAACCTATATTTATTTAATACTATGTGATCTATACAACATAAAGCATCAAATACGGTATTTTCCTTTGAAGGGTGGTAGTGTATCAAAAAATATTAATCCTTGAGCATCTCGAGCGATTACATTTTCCTTATGTTGAGTTCATTTTATATGACGATATATATCATGATCTTGTGAGAAGTATATATCTCACATCATTCAGCATGATGACAATTTCTCCATATCTTCATATAAAAAATTACAACTTCTGACTCAATATCATGTGACTGACAGTTCTGTTCATGAATTTTTTTCAAACATCATGCATTGGAAATAACCCAATCATTATTCATAGAGACAAAACTATGTTCATGGTTTTATGCATCACTATAGATCACAATTATCCCATTCCCCGATGGAAGAGTAAAGATCATAGAATTAATTAATATCTACTTCAATTCATCAAATCATTCCACATATTCCATTTCCCAAAAAATATCCCCTCTAGAAGTATGATAGGTAAATATGATGACTGGATTAATGATTTTTTAATCAAATTGTAGATAATAAATTTTTAATACAGTAAAACTATATACCATGATTTTGTTAATTGGTGTGGGGGATACTGGATTATCATTTACCTTAATATAATCCATTGAAATTCCATCCATATATACAATTTGGGAAATAATTGGAACTGATTAAATCCAAAATGTGCACATTCTAAACATCCCATATAATTCATTTCTTCCGATATTCTACAATATAATATGATTTCATATTCAAGACTGTATATATTTTGGAGAATACTAATATATCATCGATAAATACCACAAAAATTTTATAATGATATTATTTTAATTCCATGTTAATTAGATCCATGAAAGAAGTTGTTGCATTAATCAGTCAAAAAATCATTACTATAAACTTGTAATTCCCATTCCATGTTCAAAATGAATACTTTAGAATAACTTCCATCCACAATCGCGACTTATGATATCTAGATAGAATTTTAATCGAAGAAAAATATTTCTATCTTTGATGTTTATCAAATAAATAATCAATCAGTTGTATGGGAAAAAATTTAATTATTTTAAAATCAATGATTTCTATGTAGTCAATGAACAAACTCATTAATCCATTTTTGACAAAGAAAACATGGGATCCCCATGTAAAAAAACTACGGTAGATAAATCCTTTATCACTTAATTCCTCTTGATGTTTCTTCAGTTCTACTTATTCCACATTGTCCATTATATAATGATTCTTTGGTATAGGCCTTTCAACAGGAATTAAATCAATAGAAAAACCAATTTCTTACTCTAGAAGATGTCTAATTAAGTCCATTGGAAAAAATATATGTATTCATTTATAATTTATAAATAATCATGTTTAACATTTTATTACTCTATCATAAATATTTAGTTATCATCCTCCATAATAATTTAATTTAGTAGAGATACTCATAGTGGATCTAGATAAGAATAAGATTGTGACGTTTCTACTCTAAATAAAATAGATTCTACACCATCATATAAAATCATAAATAACATCTTATTATAATATATTTCACATATTATTTTGAAATCTAATCCATTCAATGGATTTTAAAATATTCAATTGTAAGGATGATGGTAAAATAAGAATAGAGAGAATATTTATATGCCAAAATTGTGACTAACTGACAAATATTTTTTGTAATGAGACATACCATTGGGGTTTTGACTCACAAATCCCATGTTCAGGGGAATTATTAAATATCTAATTTTTAAATAAAACTAGGAACAATTAATGGAATACATTTTTCTAGAACCTTTTTTTGAATTGGACAACTCAGAGGATAAGATTATATTACCTGCTAACACATTGTCTAAAACATCAGCTTCAACATCTATGATTTCATAATCATTTCCCTGATCCCTTTCTATTTTCTAATGAACATTTCTTTTATTCATTTCAAATTCATTAGCATAATATCCCATCTACCTAAAACTATATAAATGAACGGTGATATATTCTTTATTTATATAGCAATAACTAGAATGATGGCCTTTATTTCCACAATTATTGCACACTAATTTTCATTTTCACTTGGCACCAGGGTTTTGGCTTCCACAGATATCTCATGATGAAAAATTACTCTTTTTTATTCTACCCTTTACCCACTATATCATATGTCACACTCATATTATCTTGAATACCCATTAATTAATAAGACATATATATTTTGTTCATTATCTCGATGGCACATGATATAATATCTTTTAATGATGTAAAAAATTTGGGAGAATAGTGACCTTCAGAGGATTGGTTTTAAACAATCATAAAATAGATCAAACTAGCTCCTTATTTAACATGTATAGTACACAAAATGATTTACTTCCTATATGGAGTTATATTCATATTTGTCAACATAATTATCATTTTTATATATGATTTAAAAACAGCCTTTCTATATTTGCACTCTATTAACGAGGAATGTATTTTCCTAATAATATTTCCTTACTATCCCTCCATTCAATTTTTTAAATATCATCAGTATCCTTTTTCGTAATTTATTTACACTATTTATTAGCATAACTTTGTAAATGAAAAACATCCATGAAACTCATACACTTACATTACATAATTATGCAAGAAATATATTCTCCATGAAACGTAACCACTAGTCTACTAAGAATGGGATATTAGTCCCATTAAATGATAGATTCTTTTGTCACAAAAATTAGTATAAAATTGATCCTCTATATTTTAGTTATGGGTTCTCATATGGGTATGGTTATTGTTCCTAACATGATTCATCTCTGTTCATATAAATATAATTTGATTAGAAAAAGTTGTATCACTAGAACTTGTATCATTATCATTCATTATGGGTAAATCCAAACAAGTTATTTTTGCATTCATGCAGCTTTGATTCCTTCCACTATGATCCATTTATAAATGATTCCATTAATTATATTAGGTTACAAATTATATTCCATAATATCATATCGAAAAATAATTAACATATACTAAAATATTATGCATTGATAATCCCATAATCATAAAAATGGATTCTTTGAGTAATAATTTACTTTTAAACCCCTTATAATGGATTCTAATGTATATGTGAATCATGATAAGTGCATCACATGGGTGTTATAATGATTCATAGTAGGGCCGGATTTTGTGTACCAAGTAACCTTGGGTCATGCAGGAAACACCTTGTAATTTTTGTTAATCCAATGAACATTTGTTCAAGAACCACGTCCATATGTAGTATCCATATAGGGATGTATTTTCTTAGAATATACACATTATATAATCCATACAAACATTATAGTATGATTTCAATCAAAGTCAATCTTAGGGTATTCATACACAATCTATATTTTATAAATCTATATTTCAAGATTTCTACTAAACGTCGTATAATACAGAACGTAATTTCATGACCCCATTTTCAAGGTGCTGGTGAAATATTTCATTAACATGGAATGATTACATGAATTTCATATCCAAAAGGAATTAATTGGTTTTTTATTTTTGATAAAACCAGATACATATATAAGTTCATCATTACAAAATTAAATAAAATAATATATGTAAATTACATTTAAAACATCTATATCTTCTAGGTTACCATAGTAGGTCATTCATAACTTAATTCTTAAAATTATAGTAAAATGAAAAATATAGAAGGGGTGAGATCATACGAACATTAAGGGTAAGCAATGTGGTGGATGATATAGGAAATGTAAAAAATTATTCATGGTGAATAACTAGAAACACATGCCATTAAAATTTAACATGAATATAATTTTTATGAAATAAGGGATTAATAAATAATTCAATAATAATTCATAATAATCGGTGTTATACTAGTCCAATAACTTCATTGAATAAAAATTTTCATAATGAATGAAATACTATATTCCATAATTTATAAATATATTATCTAGGACTCAGCGAAAACCATATCTGAAAATGGGAAAGGCCTCTAACAAGTCCATATTAGTATTGACTCAATAGCCTAACTAATGAATCAAGGGGATATAGTAGCCCCAAATTGAAACTTACTATATCTAATTCATTCCACATAACAATGGTGATAAAAATTAGAAATATATACATTCTTATTAAAAATTACTTATGAAATGTAAATAACATTACCCAAAATGAAAACATATCATTCATAGTAATATAGTGAATGGTTTCAAGATATCACATCCATTGTATAACTAATCACAATCCATTAAATAAATATGGTAGATTATTTCATAAAATATTATTCCTAATTATACATGAGAATAATCAAGAGTGTTTACCCAAATGAAAATACTCTCATAAAATCATCAAGTAATTATTGAAATGAATACCATTTTACTTTGAAAAGAAGAGTTATTTTGGAAAATAATTTACATAAAACCAAAAGTGAAATAATATAGTATTTTCATAATAAAAGTATTCATTTAAGAAAAATAATTGTTGAAGAAATTATATTATAGATTTTACATTAACAAATGTAAGAATTCAAGAAGTTCCCATGAATTGGGATTGTTTTTTAGAAAACATTTTAGAAAAAAAAATTAAACATGTAACTCCCCTTAAATAAAAGAAGGATTATCATTGTAAAAATATATTAAACATTCAAACCAAATTTATGTGATGTATATACTAGTAAATTAAAATTTAATTGTGGAATGTAGAGAATATGAGTAACCTTAATGAAAATGGAGTTTCAGGAAATATATCCTTACCTAATCTATGAATGTACTTTTCACGTGACCATATTATCCGGGATTCTAAAATTAAATCCATTAATTAAATAATTCAAAAACTTATTTACAAATATAGGATTCATTATTGATTCATTATGTTAATTTATTTAATTTTTTATAGGATATATGATATAATTTCATTGATCCTCAATGTTCGTTTCCTTAATTTCATGATTGGTTTTCTTGATTAAAAGTAATAGAGATAATGTGGAATTCGTAGAATTATGTAGTTTTGAACCTATATATAATTAATTTACATCCATATGTCAAATCTTTTATATATATAGTTACGGTACATGGTCTTTGGATGAATTATTTTATGTAACATTAGTGATAACAATTTACATTATTTAGGTTACATTTTAATTATTACAAACTATTTTGTCATATGACATAGTATTATTTATATATATGGGTACCAAAATATTTAATATGTTTTTATACACATATTGAAAGGTGAATAAAAAATATAAATGGTTTCATGACAAGCCTTAATGTTTAAATTGAGGAAAGAGGCTTCGTCATCAATGAATTTTTTAAATCTACACATCCCATTCAATGATTTTTTTTTATAAAATAAAAGCGAGAGAGATAGTAGTTTGCAGAAGGATATTCCATTACCAAGATATCATTCCTGTATATTAGTTATACTAGAGTTATCATTATCATTATTACAATGGAATTTTGTAGAATTTTAGAAAATAATATAAACATAAAATAAAATGAAATGAAAAATGAAGATGGATTATAATTTTAAATGTCCTCCATGAGATCCTCTTTAAGGGAATGGGTATTCGTATATTGGAAATAAAAAATTTATGTCACCAACCCCATTTTCATAGATAATGACTATTATTTCATTACATTTTAATGCTTACATGAATGTTTTATCTTAATGGACTGAGTAATTTAGTTTTTTTGAAAACCTTATATATACATTAGTCCAATATGATATCTTGAAATGATATACAACATATTAATTTTTTTCGGAACACCACAACTCTATGTTAATCACTATAGGTTATTCATAATAATATTCTTCTTGTCCTATAAAAATGATACATAAGAAATGTGTTA
Source organism: Viscum album (assembly GCA_963277665.1). Taxonomy (NCBI): domain Eukaryota; kingdom Viridiplantae; phylum Streptophyta; class Magnoliopsida; order Santalales; family Viscaceae; genus Viscum; species Viscum album. Next base: position 1,293,152,463 of record OY728152.1, read on the forward strand.
GCATAGATGATCGGTAAGGTTATGAAATACAATAAAAGATATCTCAAACAAAACCATTAGGCTTTTTGAATTACCAAAACATAGACCTTTAATAATAAATTTGAAAAAATTATGGTATAAATAAGATATGATCATACAATTCCATAATAAATCATAATCATGGGTATTGAAATAGAAAAATAACTACATGAACATTTGATTACTTGTTTTATAATTTGGGGAAATGCATATTCCAGATTTTATTAAATGTATCATCAAGGCCTCATCCAATAACATTAATAATTATTAAGGCCTTGTCCAAAACAATTTCTAAAAATTGAAAGGACACAGACATGTCCTTATATTTTTATCACATGATACATATTGAATCATCAAGGGGCTATAGAGAGCCCCACTCATAATATATTATGTCCAATTCATTCCCCATGTGAAATGGGTGATCAAAGTCAAAATATACATTCATATTGAAACTCACAAATTGGAATGTAAAAAACATTCCACAATCATTGACCAAAAACACTAGAAATTCATAGTAAAATAGTGACTAGTATGAGGATAGCACATCCATATTTAATGTAATTAGAAACCCTTCAATAAAATATTATAGATAATATCATAATGTATATAACTCAATGAATAAATGATTCAATAATGGATGTTAACATATCTGAAGATACTTATAAATTAGAACATTGAAAAATTCTTGAGGAAATAATCATTAAACATTCCAAAGTATCACATTCCACCTTGAAACATTCAAATCTAATTATCTTAAAATATCATGATAATAATAATTCATTTTATATGATATACCTTAGGATAGTAAATACACCACATTCATCAGATGAGTGGTGTAAAATGAATATATTTCATAAAAGTTAATGTGAGATGATAAAAATCAATTTTACCTTTGAAATAAGTGGTCTGCAAGAAATTTAATTTAAATATCAAAGATATAATATTGTACTAATATTATCCCATAAAAAATTCTAGGGGATTGAAATTAGATTTAAATCAAAAATTATTTCCAAATGTTCTAAAATCATGTAAATAGAGTTATTATGAATCTTTATAAATAAAAAACTTTGGAGCATTTTAACGAACTTATTAAAGATAATTGTGAAGTGGAATGGAAAGTTTGTTACATTAAATACATAAATTCATAAAGGATGTTTCTCATGAAATAATTAGTGGATTTATAAAAATAATGGTGGAATAAAACAGATTCTGCTGTACACAGGAAAATGATTAATAATTCGAGAAGTTCACTTGAATCCGGTAAGTTTATTTCGATAAAATTTTTAAAGATCCTTTTAAAAGAAAAAATAACCATAAAATAAAAAAGTATTATAGATTTCAATCTAATAATAACCATTAAAAAATAATTTATTTTTAGTAAATAAAAATAAATAATATATTCTTTGAGGTAAGTATGGAATAAGGGTAACCCAAATGAAAATAGAGGTTCGAGTAAAAATCCCTTACCACATTGTAATGTGTATGTTCATATGCCCCAAAATTAATAATCATAAAATTATACATAAAATAACATGACAATATTTATATTAATGATATGATACATCAATGGGATGTATATCTACACCATAAAATGGTATAAGATTTTAATAAGGAAATTCTCAATAAAATGAAAGTCAAATTTGAAAACCCCTTACCTTATATCTGATTGTGTTCTTATCATAATCATTGTGACATGAATATTTAAATTTATGATCATTAATTAATAATTACATAACTAAATATACATTTAATTGATTTATTATAACCTTATTATGTTCATTGATTTACTTTTGATGTGTTAATCGGTTCAATTATCTTTGTTCAGGTTAGTTTGATTCATTGTGGATATAGTTATATACATGAATGAATAATCATGTAAAACATGGATGGTTGTCCAGAAAAAATATATAATTAGTAAAAAACCATAATTTTAAATATTTGTAAATATAATTTTGTTACATGGAGTGATGATGGTTCATTATATATATTATTTAATGAAAACCATTTGGGTTAATTAGTGGTTTTTGAACACAATGAATTCATTTTCCTTCACAAATAAAACCCATATCTACAAAACGATTCACAAACCATAGATGATAAATAATATATTTATATAATATATTCTGGATAAACCATATCAATGGTTTCATTATCATATTTTTATACCTTAATATAAATTGAAAAACTATCATCCTTGAATGTCGTAAACATGCACAATTCAGATGGTGTTTTTTACTACTAGCAAAAAAGTAGGGTAAGGAAGAGATGATAAAAATTTATTCCATAATCATAACTACATTATAGTGCATGTATGTTATGGTGGTTTTAAAAACATTAGGATTTGGAATGGTGATTATAGAAATAAAAACAATTAAACTTGAAATAGATATTAAAATAATTGAAAAAGGGGAATTTACCACTTGAATTAATATTCATTTAGAGCCTCCTTATGGAGAAATTATTTGGTATTTTTATTAGACAAAGGGATTCTATACATGGGGGGATCTTGGGGTTATTTGATCAGAATTTTGGCATGGAAAATGTCCTCATAGGAGTGAAGAGAAAGGTGGAGTGTGTGTTTTTTATAGTGGATATGATGAGGGTTTTCTTAATAATTTTAACACTAGATTAATATATTTCCATTAAAATAGTGACGAATCCATAACCAAAAATATTAATATGAGAATTTTATTTCAAAAAAAAGGTTTATTACATACGTAATGATGTTTGGAACAGTATATTTAACTCATATGTATATATACAGTAAATTAAAATATCCCACGATTCATAAATATTCATGAATATTAGAAAAGTCTTAAATTTCAACAGAATCCCGTTTTTATGTATAGATTTCAAAAATGAAATCCATTTTTTTTAAATAATATATATATATATATATAATTCAAATTTTAACTAAAATAATTATTTTTTCAAAAAACAACATCTTTAAAAATGTAACTCGATTTATAAGACTTGAAAAGGTTAATCAGGGTCTCATAAAATTATTTTATAGCCATATTACAATAAAATAACAACATGTGATTACATTTTATAAACATAAATTTCAATTTAAATTCTTTATATACATCATATAATTGTAATTAAAATATTTATGACTTCCAAAAATACTAAATCCTATGCAATGATAGTTTTTTACTTATAAGAGACTAAAGTGTTTTAATACATTCATGGGTGCAGTTTCTATTTTTTTGGTTGACTTATTATTCATTAATATTAATTGGGGTTTGTTACTATTCATGAGGATTAGGTAACTATTCATCAAAAATGTTATTTGATCCTATCAGACTAAAAATATCTTACTGAAATAAGAATGTTTTTTAGTTTTTGGAAATTCAAATCACAGAATTGTAATTATTATGTTTGTTGGTTTGGTTAAAAATGTTTTGTTTCATAGAGAGTTAGTGTTGGATTCATTAAATATTTACATAGAAAACCTTCTATGGTTATAACAGAAGCACATGTACTGGGGGACGGACTATATTATACAATTTTTTAATAACATTGAGAAGCATGAAGGATTAGTGTAGTGAAGATAAGTGGGAGTAAGGGGTGGTTTTATACTAGAAGAGAGGAGGGGTTTTTCTTTATTTTAACCATTATTTTATTATTTTTACTGAATACTATGAATATAATTTATTCTTATCACTAAAAATAGTAATATTATAATGTGAGTTCGAACCAATGTCCATTTACAACATCAAGTACTCAATCATAATTCTGAAATTCATTAAAATAGAATATTACTAAAATTATCAAAATTCAATATTTCCCAGAAATTCATGTATTTTATAAAACTACCACAAAATCATGGAAACAATTTTTCTACATGTAGAAAAAAATAATTAAATCCATTTTATCAAATTAATATTATATATACAATAAATTTAATTTTAAAATAGTAACATTATTTACCTGAAAATTATGGATTTTAAATTTCAAAATGATTTTATAATAAATTTAATAATTAACTAAGTTCTCATTAAATTATTCTAATATAATATGGAAAAAATATTAATATATGACTAAATTTTAGGAAAATGTGGATTATAAATATAATAATATAAAATTGCAATTAAATATTTATTACCCAAAAAAAAATACCAACACAAAATTAATATTTTTTTAAAGAATTAGTTCATTTATAAAGTGCCTAAATTTTATTTATATATACATCGGTGAGGTTACAATTCATAACGGTATATTATGATTCATAAGGGTATTATAAAATTCACTAAAAATGTATGGTGATACTATCAGGCTATAAATATCTTACATATGGAAACCATGTATGTCATTTTGTAAAACCGGAAATCATAGAAGCCGAAAAATTATTTTTAGTGGATATGTTATATCTATGTCCAATAAATATAAATGTTCATAATTCTTGTAGACATAGATTTGAATGAATTATATAATAAATATATTTTTAAAGACATGGGGTGTTATAATGGGGATTATTCATCATATTTTATTAGGCTATTGTTTTAAATTCTCGACCAGTTATGGAAGATGAGCCTCTGATAGTGTCGAGTGAGGATGTGGAAGAGATGTTCAATGATAAATTTTATCTCTATATTTAATTATTGGATATAATCTCAAGGAATCATAATAATATTATGAACAACTTGAAATGGGAGTTCTAGTTGATTCACCCTCTTAATTTCATTATTGAAGGAAATTCCAAACCAGATGTGTTCGTAATTGAGTTTTTATCAATGAGTCTTTACCACTTAGAGACTATTACTGATAAGATAGTCAAACTGGTTGTTTAAATGTTATGTGGTATGGAGAATATTTTATAGGACATCCATAATCATGATGGAATGCTAGATAATATTGAGTATAATACAATTTGGGAGATTTACATGGATCATTGTTACACTAAAAAGATTAGGAAGGAGAAGGCATCATAGTTAAGTAGCCTTGATCATGTTCATATTTATATAATGAGATATGATAGTTTATTTATAAATTTAAAATTATTTGTTCTATTATTTTCTTATTATGAGAAAAATTTGGTAAATAAATTTCATAATGGAAAAAATGTGATGTTAAGACAATGTTTAATATATTTTGGATGAAAAGTATTTATGAGGTAGTGAATTAGGATCTCATATATTTGGGGAACCTGAAAAAAAAATTTGGATGAAGATTTTTGTTTTTACTCAATGTCTAGGTCATATATCATTCAGGGGTAAAAAAAGGTAACAATGAAAATATTATCCTCAATGAATGAAAGTAGTTTGGCTAAGGGGGAATTTTAAAATATGCATTACATTGATTAATAAATCTTCCAATAGTGCGGTCATATAGTTCACATACATATAATATGTCCCCATCAACCATTAGAGTGTCAATATTACATCTGAATCCATTATTCTTGAACACTCGATATATTTGTTATATTTGAAGATCATGGACGATTCAAACTTCTTCTACGAAGTTTCATACCACATATTACTCTTCTAGATGGAGTTCTATTGGTAGTGGTGGTTGATGTAATGTACATAGTACCAAAAATCAAGTGAAAATATACTTTTAGATTCTTATATCTCAAGGGAAATAGACTACAACACATTGAAGAGGGTACAAATAGTTTCATGAAGATCAATCAACACTTTTCGATCATGAGGCTGGACAGTTTGTAGTAATGGTTATTAAATTTTAGATTCTATGCTATATAGATAATTATATTGTAGTCTGTATCAACCATTTTATAACATATCAACTTGTGAATGGCTTGATTATTATGGAGTAGTTCCATACAATTGTTATGAAAATTGATACACCATTGGGAGTATGGTCAATGAGAATATTATTATGTAATTGGTGTGATCATGAGTTTGGGTAGTGCCATTTTTATTGGGATATTTACATCCTTGGAATTTTATCCATCAACATTATTTTTGATATATACTAGGTTGTATCATATGATGTGAAAAATGACATAATCTATAAGGGATTGACCTTTTAATCCCTTGAGGATAAAATTATGATGATTATAGAGTGTGTGATATCAATTTAGGTTATGTAGTTTTTGTTCATAAGAATCTAGGGGAGCGCAACACCATGTTTGTAATTATATTTCATGATGATGGGAATGTGAAGGAGGATATCATCCAACCCTTAGTGTACATGTTATAGGATGTGTTTACATACGATTTATCTACTATTCCACCTAAAATAGATTTGGAATTTATAATTGATCTCATAATAGTGGATGAATAAATTAATATCCTCACACGTTCAAGATTTAGAAAATGACAGACTTCTTCAACCTAAAACAATAGTGCCTCTCTATCATAGAGTATAGGGATATGTTCATGAACATAGTATGATTTGCACCAGAAGTTGCAAGAAGATCATCTTTTAAGGCACACATCTTCGAATCAGGGCGATGATAAGAGATTAGATCAAATATTGCTTTACATTGTATTATAGATTATACATTGATTTTGAATAGAGCTACTTTGGCTGAACGTGATATATCGTGTTCTATTGGATGTGGCATGATGATTCCTATAGGAAGCATTGGGAACTCTACTGGTGGGAACAAGTGGAAAATGGAAACCTATTGTAAGACCCAAACATGACATACATAGTCATTACATTACTTTTGAGGAATACTTAATACATATCAAAATCAAATGACCAAAGACTGTATTATTTTAGTGTCTTTGGAAACTCAAAACAAGATATTCTAATCCTGGTGAAAGACCATCAACCTCTGCCATTAAATTATTTCCCTTTTTTTTTCTTACCTAAAACCATTATCTATATCCTCGGGAAAATAAAACATAAAAATGGTGGGCTCAAATTCTCTGTAAGGGTAAACAAGGAGAACATAAAAAAAATCCATAACTATTTGAGCATAAAAACATGAACATAAAACATCAAAATCTTGAGCAATGACATAAATCATGGAAGTACATAAGATATAGATCAGAAAGGAACATTAATCAGGATAAAGTAGTTTGGGAATAAAACATGTAATTTGGGATAACCATTATGAACATGTTATTATTTCCATAGTAGCCAAAGCATTGTTTCCAAGACTATCATAGTGGACAAAGTCCATTAATGAACCGAGTTTACTTACCATTCCAACCCTGTATTACTGAACCAGATTCCCTTTTCCATCCAGCCATGACTATCTCATGAGATATAAAACATTACCCAATTCATTGGAGGGAGATATAGGTCCCACCTATCTCATATTTAAAACATTTTTTTGTGTTCCACCAAACAATCATAAATCATTCATCATAACCCAAAGAATAAAATTGTTTCATAAAAATAATTCTATCATAACATATTCCATATAATACTAATGGATATCATTTCATCATAAGAAAAATAAAACCTTGTAAATAATAGAGGAATTATACTTGAAATATAAAAATACAAAATAATTCCATCTTAGATGGAAAATAGTTTTGATAAAACACATGAAATGTATTCTTGAGGAAAATATCCTTTCTTCTTCAAAATCATTTTCTTTTCAGAAAATGCAATGAAATTTTAAAAGAAACGGATTTTATTGAAAATAATCATGGAATATTATAGATGAAGATTCATGAAAATAAGGAATTATGAAACTTTCAAAACCTGTTCTTTCCGTATAATTTAAAAAAACATTATCCTCGTACTTTTGTCAGAAAAGTCAAAAAGTTCCTCGTATGGTAAAAAAATATATATTCCTTCCATAACATTTGGTTAAAGTCAAAAATGGGAAAAAAAGTACTTTAACCATACATGAAGACATTTATAAAAAACATGGAAATGGATGAAAACAATAACACAAGTAAATATTTACGAATAAATAATCCTGAATAAGAACGAGATTGAAATAATTATCCCTTGCCTTAAGTCCAATTTCGTCAGTTTGTTTTTGATAATCCTATATAGTGGGTTTAAAAATATTATTAACATGTAACATAATGATAATAATTTTTATGGTATCATATATGATTCACTTACGACTTTATATTACCCGTGCAGTTGACAATTCCACGTTAAAGCAGTGGTTTGGGTAAAATCGTATTAGTTATCGTATGTGTTTGGACATGTTGTTCATGATTTGATTATTACATATATAATGATATAATTACTTCCAAAATGTAAAACATGATTTATATATCTTATATATTTAGGATATATATGTATATAATAGGTAGATAAATGAAATGAAATACACCGTTGATGGAGACAGTAGACCGTACGTACGCGTGAACACTGCTTTAATTTCTTTATTGAATTGATTGGAAGTAAGTAAAGTATATATAAATATATATAAAACTAGTAGCATTATTATTTCATAAATTTCATAATTATTTATTATATATATACCTTTTAACCATTCTGGAATGTTTAACATGGAAAATGAATCCCATCACGTCGTGGAGACGTTAATCCGTACGTATGCACGAGCGATGATTTCATTCCCATGATTGTGGAATAGTGTTGAAGTGTATAGTGTATTATATTTTAGAGTCAAGATAAATTTATAGTAATCATATTTAGTTATTTCATCCATCCATAGACCCATCCATGTATGTTAGTGATGAAATGAAAGATTACACAATGGCATGGAGACGGTAAGCTGTACATACGCATGCGTGGTGATTTAATTTGTTCTTAGGATGGATAGAGGATAGAATATGGTTGCTTCATATTCATAATAACATATCAGTATACTTGTGAAACTGGAGTTATTACAAAAAAATGAAACAACTCATATAGAGAAAGTATGAGAAGAAATACGTTTGAATGAATCGGTAAAGGATATTACCTATTCTTCGATGCCCCTCTTCTTAACCTCTTCTTAAGGCTCTAATGATGGTCTTCGAAGAATAAAAGGACCTATTGTAGGTTTCTATGGTAGTGGAGAAGTGAAATGGGCAGGAGTTAGATGAGTTTAAGGCTCAAATTTGTGTGACGAGGAGAGGGAGGAGGTTCTATTTTATAACAGAGGAGAGGGGCACCTTTGGAACCCTAAATAATAATAATTAATAATAAATTTAAACCATACTTATAAAACTCAAAAAATGACTAAATTATAATATGAGATGATATAGGGTTGTAATTTCAACAAACAATAAAATTTCAACATGTTGGTAATTTATTTCATACTTTATAAACTTGATTTATCATTATTTAATATATTTAATTTTATTTATGGAAATAATATTCTAAATTATAAATTGTTATAAATAATTACATATGTGATATGAATTATCCATAATTTTGTACTTTATGACATTTTATACCATATAAATTTCAAATTATAATTTTTATATATTTTTGTGATTTTTAAACAGTTTAAATATATGTTATTTTTATAGAATAACAATAGTGTAAATTTTGATACTATTCATTTTTTTGAATTTAAATAAAATTCAAATAGAGGATATATTCGAACCAAAATGTTTAATAGATTTTTAAAATGTCATATTCATCTAGAAAATTTTTGGAGAACATTAATTAGTTCATATAATATTTATTTTAATATTTATAATACCATTTATTTGATATTACATTTAATAAAACAATAACTACATCATTTTTGTATAATCATTTAACATACTTATATTTTTCATAAAATTAAAAAAAAATACTATGATGATCAATAATATAATATCTTTCAATAGAATACTTTTACTCGAATTTAAAATCATAAAATCATTACATGTAAATTGTTTTAATTGTTAAATTATGAAGGTGACAACTTTGACATCATTTAAAATAAAATAATATAAGTGTCATAATCGCTTTTATAAAGCTCCAAATGGTCAGACATTCTACCATTGGATGTTTATGGTTTAGATATATATGACCAATAAGTTTTGGTCAGAATTTTGATCGTTTTAATGGGTATTATTATTTTAATAAAAACAACATTACTGATTTATCAATTAATTAATAATTTCTGCATCATTAATGTATAATCTATTATGGTAATTCAATATCTATTAAAAATTACAAATTAATTACAATAAAAAATAAAAAAATTATCTTTAAAATTACTATTTATAATCGAATTTATATTCGGTATAAGCTTATATTAAAATTACTTTAATTATTAATGTTTGAGTGAGGCAAATTTTACATTCTTTAAAATAAAATAAATTAAAGGTCTTAATCACATCCATTTGGGTTCCAATGGATTACATTTCGACCCAAATATTCCTTAGGACGAAATATAATTATCCAATTATATTAAGAAAAGTGTTAGGGTTATTTTATAATATTATATTTACCCTTATTAATCTGATTTACCTTTGACTATGGTAAATAAAATTTACCATTGTTATTATTCATAGTACCCAATAATAAATATTATCCTATTAACATAATTTAGACCTAGAAATTACTAATATGGAATCCATTTTTCCAAATTCAAATCACAAAAGATTCATAAATTAATTTAAAATTAATCCATTTGTTAAGAAAACGAGTTATAAAAGTTAAAACATTGCAAAAGATTTAAATGATTTCACCTATGAATTCAATGTAAAATCAATGATAATGACATACATTATATTAAATTGTAAAAAATATATACTATTTATACTTTAAAACCATTCAATATTATAATTTAACCATATAAATTATTACGATGAAAAAAGTTTTTTTATTAAAATATAGTTTGTTTTTACTATTCATAAAAATATGAAAGTTATCAGAATAATATGAAAATTTTATCCAAAGTAAATTTTTATATCCAAATTCCAATGAAGAATTTTATTTTGTCATATTTAACTTATAAACATGTCAAAAAATATATGTAAAGTGGTCGCGCCATCAAAAGGCGGGAAAACTGCATTTTTTTAAAAATACATATTTTACCCGAATAATTTATTTTGTTCTCATACCATGTTCTAGAAAATGTGTTAAATAAATTATAATGTCATAAAAATCAAAATTTTGTTAATATAATTCATAATTTCTAGTTCATAATAATATTATAACAATATATCGTTGTTTAGTGAAACCCAGTATTGTGTACTACACACGCTATTGAGGAAGGTCATGATTGCATGTAATGCAAGCCAAGTCAGGGCTGCATGTAGTGAAATCTCCCAATGGTGTTACTTATAATACAAGATAATATGGTGTTGCACATAGAACAAGCTAATTTTAGTGTACCGTACAACACAAGACATCAAAGAAATTTAAAATAATATATCTCATAAAATCTCAGGGTACTACATTCTACCCCCCTTAAAATGAATTTCGTCCTTGAAATTCATCAGGGTTATAAATCGTTTACTACTTGAAAGATTATTTCATTGAAACCCACTTCGTAAAAATGAATACTAAAAGTTAATTTTAAAAGGTGAAGTAAAAAACTTAATGGTTAGCCAAATTAACTCATCACTGGGTTTCCATATAGGAGAACATAGGTGAAAATTTGGATATGGAAGAGAATTATAACCATAAACTTCTGATGAAGAGTGGTAGAGGACATGGATATGAAAATTCCAACAATCACAAAGCCATAAATTTGTGATGATCTAAGGTACCATCGGATTCATCAAATATTAGCGCACTAGGATAACATTTTTGGTTTTGAAGATCATTTCCAAAATGTTGAAGAATTTTTGAATTAAAAAAAATTCATACTTGATTTTTCTACAATCATACAGTTGCTCGTTCCATGAAAAATTTCCACATCATCTCTTAAAAAAATGATGTTTAATTTTTTATTCATGATGTGTTTGCAGATCATGTGATTGAATTATGGGTCATTCTATATGTCTCAAACAAAAGGTTAGAAGAAGTTATTAAATATACATAAGTCTATATATGGTGATATTAATTGTATATGACTCCAAAAAATGGACATATAAATTATATATGACACAAAATAATAAAATAAAACTAATTTCAACAAACCAAGGACATCTTGTAGGCCAGCGGTAGGTGATAAAGGCCTGTCGTACTTCAGTTGTGGGTTTGATTTCCATGGCCTTGTTCGACACGATGGGTTGTCGCCCATCCTATGGGTTTCCCTTTTAATAAAACTATTCTATTATATAATTTCAGAAATAATATCAACAATTTCTAGACATAAAAAATACTATAACATGTCTAACTAATTACATTCCAATCTTTAGGCTTGTCCAAAATACATCTATTCAATCTCATTGTATAAAGAAAACGATTACTAGAGAGGTCATCTACCAAGAAAGTGAATACCATCATTTATCCAATGTATATCATAAGATACATCTTGTTGGTTACATTCCAAACATGTGAATTCCATAATCATGTATTCTCTTGAAGCATGAATTACCATAAAACCTTAGTGAAAACATGATTGCTTTCAAAAGTTAATTATTTCCTTATACAAAAATCAAAAAACTATATATACTCAAACCATGATGTCACTTTATCCTTATATCAGTCATGAGATAATTAATACTATAAAAAATTTCATTACCTCTGAATCCCTGCATTATGCGCATATCATCTAGTTTCCAAAAATATCTTAATAACCTTTCTTGGTTACCAGTATCATTCAACATATACTTTCAAATACTTTAGAAAAAACAATAGTGTAATGATCCTTAGATGTTTCTTTATTCCATATTACAATTAAATTACCTAAACAACATAACTATTCAAAAACATAAAATCATTCCACTTCTTTCTTAAACCACTGACCAAGCTTCATAATTTTATTCCTCAACACTTATTTTAACTCATATATCATTTCTATTCTCTTCATCATTATTAACATAAATACTACCCATATGACCTTGCTGATTCTATTCAAGAGATTTTCCCTTCATGAATTGGATTTCATAATGCTAGTATATTCCACATTTAAAACATTTATCCTTTGTTGATGTCTTATCAATACAATTATCCTTGCCGATTTGTTTAGCCAAACCTTTTCCATTGCAATTACTAGATTTGTGTCCTTCTATTCCACAACCAAACCATCTTCTAGTTCCTTTGAAGCATTATCACAGATGCCTCTTACCACATGATTGACATGATGTAAATTGAACGTTCTTTCCTCTATGATCATCACGAAACTCAATCATTCCCTTATTAGCTGAGTCAGGAAACTTACCAAAGTTGAGATTATGGATCATATTATGAGATTGCTGATTAGGCATAATAATGATTTTTGGACTTCCAAAGCACGTTTCATTTGGTGTCTCATAAAAATATCATTCCATTTTCCATCATATCCTCCACTATCGTTAATCTTCCTGTTTCCTGCCATTTTTATAAACCCAAAAAAAATAGTGTGAGAGGAAAAGTCATACTCGTAAAACAACATAATAAAGGGGGAGTACCTTCAATATCTAACATCATAGGTTTAATTCTATTATCGTTACTATAATTCAAGGACTATAACATAAACTTATACTTAACCTTATGGACATCCCTAGACATACCTTATAAATATCTCTAGGGAACTCACTATAGTTTTCGCATCCTAGTTTACAAAGGTTAACTAAATATTTGCACTAATACCAACTGTAGAGACCCAAACTTGACGTACAAACACATTACATTACTTTTTCAGAATACTTAATACATGAAAAAATCAAATGCCCAAAGAAAATATTAGTTTAGTGACTTTGGAATCTCGGAACATAATATGATAATACTAGTGAACGATCTTCAACATCTCCCATAAAAATTGTTCCCCTTTGTTTTCTTACCTAAAAACATTATTTATATCATGGTGAAAAGAAAACAAAAAAAGGGTGAGCTCAAATTCTCAGTAAGGGTAAACATGGGGAACATAAAAACAATCCATAAACATTTGAACATAAAAACATGAACATAGAACATCAAAATCATTAGCAATGAAATACATCATGGTTGTACATAAGGTATATATCATAAAGAAACATTAATAATGATAAAATATCCTAGGAATAAAACATGTAATTGTGGAAAACCATTAACCACATGTTATGATTTCAATAGTAGCCAAGGCATTGTTTCCAAGACCATCATAGTGGACAAAGTCCATTACTGAACCGGGTTTACATTCCATTGCAACCCTTTATTACTGAACCGGATTCACTTGTTGTTCTATCCATGTATATCTCATGAGATATATAACATTACCCAATTCATTGGAGGGAGATATTGGACCAACCCATCTCATATTGAAATCATTATTATGTGTTCCATAAATCATTTATAAAACATTCATCATAACTGAATGAATAAAATGGGTTTCATAAACATCATTCCATCATTACATATTCCATATAAAACAAATGGATATCATTTCATCATAAAAAAAATAGAACCGTGTAAATAATAGAGACATTATACATGAAACATAAACATACTATATAATGTCATCTTAGATGGAAAATTGTTTTGAAAAAACACTTGAAATTAATTCTTGGGGAAAATATCCTTTCTTCTACAAAATCATTTTATTTTCAAAAAATGCCACAAAATTTTAAAATAAAGGGATTTTATAGAAAATAATAATGAAATATTTTAGAGTAAGCTTCATGAAAATAAGGCTTTATGAAACAGTAAAAACCCATTCATGCAGTATAAGTTATAAAAAACATTCTCCTCGTACTTTTGGTGGACAATTCAAAAAGTTACTCATATGGTAAACAAAAAAAGATTCCTTCCGTAAATTGTGGTAAAGGACAGAAATTGGTAAAAATGAAATTAAAAATACATGAATTTTTTTAGAAAACATGGACATGTATGATAACTATAACCCCAGTAAATACTTACGAATAAACAATCCCGGATAAGAATGAGATTGGAATAATTATCCCTTACCTTATGTCCAATTTTTCTGTATTTTTTTGAGACTCTTGTATAGAGGGTTTGAACATATTATTAACTTGTAACATAACCATAATAATATTTATGATATCTTATATGATTCACTTATGACATTATATTACCCGTGCATTTGATAATTTCACGTTAAAGCAGAGGTTTGAGTAAAATTGTATCTGTTATCGTATCTGTTTGGACATTTTGTTATTGATTTTATTATTACATATATCATGATATACTTACTTCGAGAATGTAAAAAATGATTTATATATCATTTATATTTAGGATATATATGTATTTAATAGATAGATAAATGAAATGAAATACACCGTTCATTGAGATGGTAGATTGTACGTACGAATGAACGCTGTTTCAATTTCCTTTTTGAACTGAATGGATATAAGTAGAGTTCATATATATATATATATATAATCCATTAGAGTTATTATGTCTTAAATTTCATAATTATTTTTTTATATATATAATTTATAATCCATCTGGAATGGTTAACTTGGAGATTTAATCTCATCGCGTCGTCGAGATGTTAATCCGTATGTACGCACCAGCGATGATATCCTTCCAATGATTGTTGAATTATATTGAAGTGTATGGTGTATAATATTTCATAATCAATATCACTTTATAATAATCATATAGAGTTATTTCTTCCATCCTTATACCCATCCAAGTATGTTAGTGGTGAAATAAAAGATTACCCCACGTCGTGGAGATGGTGAGACGTACGTACGCACGCGTGGTGATTTAATTCTTTCATAGGATGGATAGAAGAGAGAATATGGGTTTTTCATATTCATAATAACATATCAGTGTACAATTCATACAAGAGTTTTTAATTAATAATGAAACAACTCATATAGAGGAAGTAGGAGATGAAATAAGTTTGAATGAATCGGTAAACATTATTACCTCTTCTTCGACACGCTTCCTCTTATCCTCCTCTTAGGGCGATAAAGATGGTATTTGAATAATACCAAAGCCTTCACCTAGGTATTTCGAGTATTATTCTTATGGTATGTAACCATTCTTTCCAGATTTGTCATGTTTTCCTAGATATGCTAAGATCTAAATCAACGATATCCATTTTTACTCATATCTGAACTATAGTGGGAAGATCAACATTTTTAGATTCAAAATAATTCAATGATGAGAGTTTATCTTGATAGGATAAGAGATCCAAGGCTTTTCTTGGAGAATCGACCCGCTTTCTTGTGCGTTATTCATCAGTTGTCAATGTTTGGTCAAAACCTTAAAGGTAGGTGGCTTCACTCCCGTATCTACTAGATAGAATTCATTGTCTTATAGTCAAATTCGTTTAATTATTTTCAAATGCATGAAAAAATAATCATTAGTGATGATTTATGGTTTCTGTGAAATTGTGGGATCTTGGTGAATAGTTGTGAAAAAGTTGTTTAGTTTCATGAATTTAAAAAAATGATTTTAAATGTTTGATTTTATCGAATTGATAAATTTTTGATGAAAAATAGGTTTTTCTTATTAATTATTTTGAATAAAAATTGAGTTTTATTGAAATGGGTTGGAATTGAAATGGTTTTGATGAGAATGGTTTTCAATAAAAATTTGATTTTAATGAAATGGTTGTTTTGGCATGATCTTTTAGAATATATGGTTTGTGTTTGTGTTATATATACAGGGCTTGGTTGAAATATGTCTTTGGGATTGGGGCCAATGGTTTAATGTAAAATGGGAATTTCATACATGGGGCTTGGATTAAATATGACCTTGTAATCTATGACAAAATGTTAATGGAACTTGGGAAATTATTAACTTGTGATGAATTGGTAGATCGGCGAGAGATCACTCATGTGTATAGAATATTCATAACATAGTATGCATGTTTGGTTTCTTGGGATTGAGGAATGGTTGGGTATGCTGATAAAGGGATATTGTAAAATGGTTCTAAAGATTTTTTAGTTATTTGTTTGTAAGAATATCTTTTCAGAAAAAAAATTCAATTTCACTTGTATGATTTTCATAATGAATGGTTTTGGAAACTTGATTATATGTTGTTATAAACTATTTTTGAGAAGTTGTTTTATATAAACTATTTAATATAATTTTTGCAAACTCTTTTATCCTAGTCTTGTGAGTAGAGAAGTCATTGGGGGTAACCTATTGGGTTTTAAACCCACCTTTACTTTGTCACTTTGGTTCTTTTGCAGATGATATCTTTTGTAACTGGTGAAAAGGTAATGTTTCACATGTTTTTAGCACTACCTCATGAGGTATGGGATGTTTGGAGAATTTAATGTTTCGACCATGTAGAGTAGGTATTCTTGAGGTCATTGGGAGTCATGTGTGGTTCACCTACAGTGTACATCGATTTATGGTTATACATCCGTTATTGCTTACTTTGATGTGGTTGTGAGAGAATGAAGATTTTGACTTGTCTTCTATTTGTCTGTTCATCATATAGTGAGTGATTGGTTATGGTTGGATGGTTTATTTGTTTATTTATTAATGGCAAGATCATCCACCACTTTTATTTGAAACCCTTCGACATTTATTGCTATCCATGGGTGTCTTGGGGATTTACTTAATGCCTAGTAATGACTCATTATACACTCAAGCCAATGAGAAATGGACGGTCATTAAAATCATTGTATTATCTATAAGGGGATGGAAATTTTTTTATTTAAATATGAATTAGGGAGTTTCCTCACCATAAATATATTCTATAAAGTATATTAGTATGGCACATTGATACAACAAAGATATCTTATATGGATTATTTAGGATTAAATATGAAATGAACATCATGTATAATATATTTATTATGTATATGAACAAAGGGAGATATGTTAAATTATTTTAAAATTTGATGAATTGTTAATGAATTTATCAATATATCTCTCGAAATTCATGTTTGTGGAAAATGGAAAAAGAATGGATAGAAACAATTATTCATGAAATATTTTGTCATTAAATTCATTTATAATAATATTATAAATTATTATAATATAAATCCATTCTATATTATTAATTTTAACACGAAATTTTTTATTTTTTATTTTTATACCATAATATCAATTTTATTCTTCTGAAAGCCATTAATATGTTTGAAAATATATTTAAAAAAATTGAAATAAATAATATCTATAAAATAACATATTTATGGTATAAGAGTATTTACAATTAACAAAAAGATATTTATTATTTTTATATAAAGTTGTAAAACATAACAAAACTAGAAAACATTAATTTAACATTTCACTATAAATCTTGTATTTTAGAAAATTTATAAAATTTCAAAAAACAAATATTTTTCAAAATGTTGAATTAAAATATAATTTCGATAGTACAAAAACTATTTACTAAATATATAATTTCTAAATTCTAAAGAATTTATTAGGAAATAATTGTTTTTATGAAATAGACTTCATATTGAAATTTTTAAAAATTTATAAGAACATTTTAAAATTATAATTTCATTCATAATTTCATAAATAAGGTTTGAAATGATTAATTCCTGAAAATAAATTTTATTTTTATGATGTGAGTTTATTATAAAAGAATAACTATTTTATTAAAATATAATATTATATTAATTGTATTCAATAACCTATTAATAAAAATTTTCATATATTAATATTAATTTTATTATATTAAAAAAATTAGTGTAGTTATTTTTAAATTAATTTTAAATTTTTAATAATGAAACTAAACTTTTATGAAACTAAAGCATATTTACATAAACCCTTATTAAATTATCATATTACTGAAGGGTAAGGTCTCTGATAGTGGATATTTCATTGGATGGATAAAATAACATTGGGCTTGTGGCATTCACCAATAACATGAGCTTCTTCATAAAGTCTCTTTGTTCATTAAATACATTTATTATAACATTATAAATTATTAGAATATAAATCCACTATCTAATATTAATTTTTACATGGAAATTTAAATTTTGTGTTTTTAAATCATAATACCAATTAAATTCTTTTTAAAGTCATTAATATGTTTGAGAAAATATTTTATGAAAATAAAATAAATTATATTAATAAAATAACATATTTATGGTATTTGAGTATTTAAAATTAATAACAAGATTATAATTATTTGTATATAAATTCATAAATAATAACAAAACCAGAAAACATTATTTATATATTTCACTAAAATTCTTGTATTTTTGGAAATTTATAAAATTTAACAAAAATAATATTTTAAAAATGATGAATTAAAATATAATTTCTCATGTACCAAAATTAATTAATAAATATATAATTATAAAATTTTAAAATATTTATTAGAAAATAATATTTTTTATGAAATAGACATCATATTTAAATTTTTAAAAATTCCATAGAACATATTAAAATTATAATTTCATTTATAATTTCTTAAATAATTTTGGAAATTAATAATTCCAAAAAATAAATGTTAATTTTCCAATGGGAGTTTATTATAAAAGAAAAAATTTTATTAAAAAATTTTATTAGAATATTTTAGTTCAATAAGCTATTAATCAAAATTTTCTTATAATAATATTAATTTTTTTATATTAAAAAATCACTGTTGTTATTTATAAATTATTATTAAATTATAATAATGAAACTAAACTATTAATAAAATAAAGTATATTTACAAAACCCCTTATTAAATTAGCAGATAACTGATGGGTAAGGCATGTGGTGGTGGTTGTTTCATTGGATGTATAAGATAACATTGGCATTGTGGTGCAATCAATTTACATGAGTTTCTTCATAATTTCTCTTTGTTCAGTACTAACATCTTGATTGTGTTTATGTATTATTCATGGGTGAACCATTGTTACACATCAAAACTCCAATTTTTTACAAAATTATCACCAAAGGTCATTTTCATTCTTGCCTATGTAATAAATTTCCCCTTGGACATCATTTTCAATTTTTACAAATTATAAATAATAATTTTTTTGTCTAAATGTATTACCAAATTTCATATTTTTGAATATTTATGTTAAAAAATTGTAAAATTGAGCTTCTGTGTTTTTAAAAAGTGGTCATATAGGAAATCAGTAAACTTACCCTCATACCCTAATATTAAGGTTTCCCTATATACTCTTTAAATAATCCACCATTCATCAACACTTACTAAAAGATTACCAATAATATTTTCAATTCATTTTATAGTATCAATTTAATTTGTAACATTTCATTTTCATTTAATTGCAATTATGCCAATTTTAGTGTTTATGGTTGAGTTCAATGACATTGAAAACATTATTGCATGGTTTATATATTTTGAATTTTATATCCTTTTAGTAGTCATAAATGTTTTTAATGTAATTATTAAATTACTTGTATACATATAGTATTTCTATATACATATATTGTAAATTTAATAAAACATTAACTAATAAAATAGTGTTCTTTTATTCATTATGTAATATTTTTAGTTGATTATAGATTCTACGTAGTTACAAAATATTGGAAAATATATTTCATATATCCCGAAAAAATGGGTCAATTTCTACATAATATCATACCCAAGAAACTATAATTACATTTCAATCTTATAATTTTTCCATAGTTCATTTGGAAGTCATGTTTTTATGTTCCATAACACTTATAAAATTGTGTTAGTCATATAGATTGGTTCCATATGAAAAGAATTATAATTTTACAATTATGCTCAATTGATAAAATGTTTAGGTGTTTTGTAAATAATATAATTTTTTAATAGAGGCAAGTGGATGATATCATGGATGTTGTAAATATTTTGTGGTTGAGTTAATTAATAATAATCCTATAAAAAATGATAAAAAATTTAAAATGCTCTAATATTCATTGGTCATTGTTTCCACTTCCACACAAACCTCAGAAACACATTCTAATGTGAAATCTTAATAAATAAATGACTCCCATCTTGAAACTCAAATTTCTCCCATTGATTATTAGTATATATTTATTTGACTCAATCCATTATTAATTTTTTAAATTAATTAAATATTCTATCGTAAAAAAAATTACTACGTACGGTCCCAATAGATTCCCTTCTCCATATTAATCCTAATAGGATGTTTATAAACCCATATTAATATATAGTGATAAAAAATAATACATTGGAATTCTAATGTAGAAATTTTTTTTGTAAAATAATTAAACCAAATGAAGATGTTGATCTCATATTCAATGAAAATAAAGTGTGTGATGCCATAACATATTATCCAATGTGATGTTATCCCAGATCGATATAGGAATTTTTATTTGTTGTAACACCACAAACATATGATTTCACTCAGAATTCATATTTTTACACATCCATATCCATATAGTGTAACTGAAAATATATCTTTTTATATTATCCCATCAATAAAGATCTTGATGCACCATATAAATATTAGTGATTTATAGGGTTTATAAAGAATGTATGGCTTTGATATTTATCCATAATTTCCTCTATATCTAGAATATATTTTATACATATCCTTGTACCAAATTTAAGAAACCTTCTTATTCAACATAGGATTCCATTAATGACACATTTTATCAAAACCCTATAATTTTGATCATCATAGGAATATATCATTGATCATTTTTTTAATTGTAGTAATAATGGTAGTGAAATAATTTTTATAGGAATGATGATGTCATTTACCCAATTAATCACATGTCTAACCTTATTAATCCCTTGATCAATGGATCCCCATCAATACAAATAAAGTTTCAAACAGAATGATCAATAATAACCAATGAAAATGAATATTCATTTTATCACATGGTGGGAAATTAAATGAACCACTGTATAAATTATGATTGTCCAACTATATTATTTGTATCATGTTTAGTTCCTTTTATGAGAATATATTCCTCAATATATTTCCATATTTGAAAATATAAAAAATTTCACTATTAAAATTTCATCTACATTATATTTATCATTACGAATAAATGATTCAAAATAAATTTAATGATTAAAGTAATTATACTAATGGGGAAATAAATTTCAATATTAATAGTAATTTAGCATCTTATTTTTATGATAATAAATTCAACAAATTTTACTGATTCGTCATTATAGATTAAAAATAATTCTCTAATAGAGGGGAGTGTATTTGTGTGTTTAATAATTATCTTCATATTATGTTCTTAAAATATTTATTCACAATACATATTCCATATATACTTATTTAAATTTCGATGTAACCTTACTAGTTGATTATTAACCAATAATATTTTTATAACAAGACAATTATATCATCTTGTAAGAAAATGAAATCTAAAAATATCATTAATATTTTTGGTACATCAATACTCCTATGTGGTCATTTTCATTGTTAGATCATATATGATACTTAAGTTTCCATGACGTATCAAATTAATTTAACTAATAATAAAAAGAACGCATATTTCATAAAAATATTATTATATATAATTCATCCTCATGGTTTGTAATATAAACCATAATTGATCCTAAATCACTTCATGGAATTTGAAATATATCATAATATCATCTATAATGACAGTGCCAAATATATCATGGTAGTCCACAAAAATTATATTCCTCATATTCATAAATATTAAAATATAATTAGATTATTGAAACTAAATAACAACAGACTCATTTTTCACATATATTTTTGGGAGTAATTGTTCATGAAATCTTCTTTCAATAACCTCAATCTTTGTTACCATGTTTATATGTCAATATTATAGAATAATTGAGCACCTCTCGGTTTTTCCAAAATATAATCATTCCTCATATGTGTGTATTTTTTCTTTAATTTGATACTGTTAAAATATTTTCAGTGAATGCATATATGTATCTATATATCAATTATTTTCTAAATGAAAATAGATTCTTCACAAGGAGATAAAAATGGTTAAATAAAATAATTATCTAATATATATTAATTTTTCTTCTATAATTATATTGAAACTACATATTCTATTAGGTAAAGGGTCATCAATGATTGACTGAATCTAGGAATGAGTTAAATTTTCAATTCCTACTATATTTATAGGTAATTTCCTTATAACTATATTATAATATCATCAAGGTATTCATGAATAGTGTTTCCATATTAAATAATTATACGTTGTACTTAATTTTATTATTAATAAACATTTTCATAAATAATATAACAATAGGTGGTAATCAGAGACAGGAAATATATTATATCACAACATTGATGATATTCATGGGTTATACCATTATGATAATACAAATATGTATACAGATATATAGGATAATTAAAATATACATTCTCAAAAAAAAATTCATAATGATGTGATTCTCTGTTATTTGAAGAGCCACACTGTTTTTAGGGAGATTTTACCAACAAATGTCAATGTGGGACTCCATATATACCTTCGATATAAAGAAAAAAACATGAAATATGTTATCATACCATTACAAAAGATGTTTAATTTGTTTAATAATAGATAATGATAATTTACCCAACACATTACATAATAGAGGATATTTACAAGTCATGGTTTTGGGAATTAGATA
Source organism: Viscum album (assembly GCA_963277665.1). Lineage (NCBI taxonomy): Eukaryota > Viridiplantae > Streptophyta > Magnoliopsida > Santalales > Viscaceae > Viscum > Viscum album. The sequence goes on from OY728152.1 coordinate 1,293,175,773, forward strand.
TAAAAATTTCATTTTTTCATACTTTCTCCAAAATGTACATCACATTCCTACCTCCACAATGAAAATTATTGACAAAAAAATCAATTAAACCTATCAAATGAATTTAACACATAGGGAGTGAATTCAAAATTCCATGTATGGTTGTTTTTTATTAACAATTAATAAATTCAATTAAGGAATCATTTACGTGAATCAAAATAAATCATTTAAAACCATTATCATAAAATAAAACACCATTATCCTAAAATGACATCATAAATTCACCATTATTACTAAAATCATTTTTAGGATAATATTGTGCTCAAATTTTTATATAATTATCGTAAATCTACATGTATAAAATTCATACAATTGAATAAAATACATGAAATCCCATTTTAAGGATAGATATATCACACACATATGTTATCCATAACATAATAGTGGTGTAAGAATCAATTTTCACATGAAAATAATACATGTTCAGAAATCGTACATAATAAAAGGGTCTTAACCATGTGTATTCTACTAGACAATACCCACGTGATCATCAAATTTATTATTTCATAATGAGGGAATTCATAATTTTGAACATATATGACCACACACTCAATGCCTCACCAATGACATATAAAAATGATTGTTGCATCGCCTAACCCATATTTGGATATTGTCATTACTTTGACCTAGTCTATATTTTACATATCTCATGAAACCTACAAATGCATTAATAAGTACCATTGGGCTCTCATCCAAGAAATCTAAAAATGATTAAGGTAACTTCCAAAACAATGTCTACAATAGGGAAAAGTCTCGGCTATGAACATATAAACTTTTACTGATGAGACCTACCGATGAACCAAGTCTTTATAGAGGAATTCACTTGTCACATAATATGTCAAATTCATTCCATATATTAGTGTGGTTGAACAACTTATAAATATTCTACAATATTCCCAAATTTTTATAAATAATTAATAACTATTCCTATAAATGAATTTAATAGTATCAAATTAATAAATTAGAGTACTCAAAAAATGTTTAATTTAATATTATGAATGATTAATTTCATACTTGAAATTAATGTCATTTTTTTATGGAACAAATAAAAACAATAATGAAATATACAGACATTTTATCTCTAAAATTCATTATTCACTTAAAAGAATAATCATTTCAATTCATGATGAAATCCATTTGTTTGATAGTCTAGGATGTTACCAATACAAATTTATTTGAAACCATGATTTTATCATGAATTAATGGAATTTCATGGTCATCGAGGACATATGGTAAAGCTTGGGTCCAAACGAATCATCCTTTCCAATAACATGACGACATATAATGCACATTTAAAAAATATGATGACATGAATTAAAAACATTATATCCAATATGTGTGTTTGTTTACAGAAATACATTTAAATGACATGGTCATTATAATACTCTAATTCCCTGGATAAATTCATATCTATATAGAACAATGATAAATAATAAATAACCATATTTATCAAGAGTCAAAAAATATCTTCATACATAACATTACCATGACTTCTAGTATATATGTAAACAAACATTAATTGAACATGAACATATATTAATATATATATATTGAATATATATTAAGAATCATAAAAATTCACTTATTAAAAATTAGATTTCTTGAAACGAACTCTAATCATATTTACAAGGTATATTATTTTTCATCCACATATTTAAACAATTCATTCATAACTCATAGAAATGGATTTTATGGTAGTTTTGATAGATGTAAAATTTACTCAGTGTACATGCTTGATTTTATTAAGTGCATAATGACTTAGTTATGTCCATATATCATTAATCATTAATATTAAAAATAATTTTCATTTCATAGAATTTTGAATTGATTTTTTTTTAAAATATAACATAAATATGAATGTTTGAAAATTTCATGGAATAAATGATGATGCTTAAATGTGAAGCATTATTGAAATTAAAATTGACTATTAAAATATTATTTAAATATATTCCCACAATGAAATTGAATTTTCATAATATAAAAATATATATTCTTGGGTGTGTGTGTATATATATATGCATATAGAAATATATATTTATTAAAACCTAGGGATTTTGTTATAATTATATTCTTTATGTTTACTCGTTTCGTTCTGTGCATTCAAAGCAGGTAACAATTGATTAGAATGCCAAGGTACATTTATATATGTAATTGGCATAGATTTTACAACGTATATCATTGTGTAATAAATAAATGTTTATGAAAAACTTCTTAAATAGATAATATCCATTATGTTAATTTATTTTTATATCAAAATAATTACATACATATATATTATTGTGGAATAATGGTTTTCAAATCATATGTAAAATTAGTATACCATTACTCATTGATATACTAAATTTGAAATAAATACAATCAAATATTAATTATTATAAACATATTTATACTTATTAGGATAAATATATATGTATATGTATATATACATATATATGTATAAGTATATTCACCCTTTAAAATAAAACATATAATGTATAACATGTTAAATAAATAAACTGATTATTATATGACAAAAATATATACAATAAACTACAATACCCATCTTAAATTTTTAGTTTTAAAAACAATTAAATTTCCTTATTTTGATTAAGTCTACGATTATATATACATATATGTATAAAGCCTTATACCATGGAAATAAATTTACCTAATATAGACATTATAAAATTAAAAAACTACCAATATTATATATACAACCTTACAAATACATGATTTTTTAAATTAGATCCTTAATATCCTGAAAATATATCGAATATGAGAATTGAATTTAAAATTTATAATTATAAATGTTTATATATATACACAATATAAATAAATCCCTTGAACACCTCGATCATAACTTTTTAAACAAAAATAATCAATTCCCCTTACCATAATGGAATGATACAATACCCTTTTTGCTTGAGACTTGACACACTAAAATCTCTCATGATGGTTGATGATGAACATACAGGTCATGACGGGGGTTGTACATTTATATATTGATGTGAGAGTATCAATATACGTTGAGGTGTTTCTGTTTATTCACATATTTTAGCTAATTCATTTTCATTTTTGTAACACACAAAAACCACATAATTTTATATCTTATTTTTTAATGATACATTAATTATTTTATTGTATATTGAATTCATCAATGTTGTGGTATTTTTTCCATGACATTTTCAATTTTTCGTCATCCATAAATCTTTTTTTATTGTGTATCATTATTATTATCATATTTTACCAAGAAATTATTATGAATAAATTTCATTATATTATTATTCCATTTAATCAGCATGTTTCAATTTTTAATTTTACATTTTTCATTTCAAATTTATTATTAAAATAAAATCATTCCATTATATATATATATATATTAAATATATATTTTTATTTTTATTTTTTATTTATATCAATCTAATTTTTTTATTTTCTTGTTTAACATGTCACCTTTTTACCTTTTCATTTATAGGTCATCATTACATTTTTATATTATATTAAAAAAAACAAATCATAATATAACATTTTAAAATAAAACCGGTAGAAATGAAAATACATAATCATAACATATCACATAATTATAAAAATTAATATATATATATATACATATACATATATATCATTTTATAAAATAATCATAATTATGTGTAATTATAAACATATAATTTTATATAAATATATGTATATAGATATATTTATTAAATCACAAATATATTTATATTTATTTATTTATTTATAAAACATATAATTTATATTTTGAAATCGCATATATATATATATATTAAACATATTATATTTTTATTTAAAACATAAATATAATGTGTGTTTTTTATAATATAATATTTATATTATTTAAAATTTATATATATCATAAAATAAAAACATAATACATTTTCATATTCTTAGAAAATATATTATATTAAAAAATATAACAGTATTTTTAATATAAAACTGTTATACCCTTAATTATTATATAAATTTTATAAAAAATTATATTTCACATATTTAACTTAATATAAACTAATGATAATATTTAAATTAAATACATCATTACATAAAATAAATTACTATTTAAATGACTAGGGCAATAAATTTTATGCTTGAATACCTACACCCAATGTTTTATTTGAAATCTATAATCCGACAATTTCAATGATTCAAATGATCTACATTACAAATATGAATGAAATAAAATTATGTTTAAAATAGAATCAAACCATTTAGTTGTTAATATTTAGTGTACAATGATGTTACATAGAAAAAAATTAAATGATCTACATCATATATTATTATTATTAATTCATATAATTTATCACATTTAATTTTATTAGGTTGATAGTAATTACACTCCATTATTTTTTTTATGTTTACATTGGTTAATGAAATTTTTAGTATATAAACACCTGATACCTTTAAGAAAATTTTTAATTATCAATAATTTTATGGGGATTGGATATTTAATGATCATTAATCAATATATGTCAATATATTCAATAATTATATCACATTCATCTTACTTGTAATCAATTCCCCAAATGTTTCTTCACATATTTATTGCACAACAGATGTTATACATTATCCTCGTCATTATTTGTTAAAAAATGTTTCCCCATCTATATCTTTTTTTCATTCTGTCCCTGAGTCCAATGGGAATCCACAATCTTGATTTCCACAATGGAGAACATCATAATTTATTTTCAAAACTCTCAATGTATAGTATTTTAAATATCATCCAGTTTTGGCGTCATAGTCCACCAATGAATCTATTGATCTTCCTATGATAATGTATTATAATGATCAAAATGTATCATGAAAGCTTTATAATGAAAATATAATAACTACACACTTATGAAATATATATATTATTCAACTCATGCAATTATTTCTCTGTCATGGTTAATATGGTATGTGTAAAATAAATATGGAAATTTTTTTCTGTAGTCTTCCCATTTAACGTGTTACAACACACCCCAAGATTAGTTCCCCTGATAAATGTCCTCCATTGTTATGTGTGTCCCTCTATGTGATGTTATATGAAAGTAATATTATTTTGAAAAGGTTTTTAAAATATCTTATTAAGTTGATCTATCCATTGTATGTTGATTAGTGGATCATATGCCCAAATATAAATAGTTTTTCTCGAATCATATAGAATTAAACTATTATTTAATTAATTATTCATTATATAATTTAGATATACCTTGTGTTTTTCAGGAAATTTATGACGTTAGTTTAATGAATCATCTTCATTATAGTGTTTTCAAATCTAGCTTCATCCATAGGGGGACTGACATCATTTCGTTTTCCATTTTATCCATTGTTTCGAAATATCATTTATATCCTGTATAATTTCATTTATAATAAAGCCCAAGTTATAAATTTCTCAAGATAATATATCATTATATAATTAATATATAGGAATCATTAGTACAAATATTTCCTAATTTAATGCTTCTATAATTTTTTAGTAAAATATTAAAACATTAACATTATTTATATATCCTACATAATGTTTTTTAAAACCCATTTCATTAAATAGATAATATATTCAATGTGTAAAAAATAATATTTTTAGATTGGCTTCTTTTTTTGAACTAGATGATGATCAAGTCATATCACAATATTTCCTTTAAGTGTTATTAATCCTATGTAAAAAGTTTCCATATTGACATCCACATGTATCTTCGAGAATAGTATTTAACATATTGAAAACAAGTCACATTACAATTATAAAAAATATAATGATGTTTTATTATACTTTAAAATATTCTTAGGTTTATTGATAATATTTTTCTTGTCCAAATTTCGATAAATAATTAAACATTTCCATTTGATAACATTGATAGAACCCATTATTTTTTATACATTATTTTTACATAACTCCATAAAAAGAATTATATTAATAACATTAAATATTATTTTGTTTCCTATTTTCATTGAAATTACATACATATTTCATAAATTAATTAAGAAAAATATAGACATAAATATTATTTAAACTATTTGAAATACCCATTTTATAATCATTCACAGGTCACCTTATTGAATATAATTTTATATGAACATACATCAATATAAAAGTTTGAGAATCATGGCCAATAACAGATAAAGAAATGAAATAAAAAATGAACTATAATCATGAAAAATAAATTAATCATAAAACAATATAATAATCATATGCACATGTTAAATATAATTTATATGTTTCAAAAAGCAATATTTTTAAATTAATAAACATATATGCCTGGTTAAACAAAATGGTTTATTAAAGATGAATTACCAAGTGTATTCACCAATTTATAATAACAAATGTCTTCTCAAGAGATTAATTATTATAAAAATTCATTAGTGAATTATACAGTAACATTGAAAATATGAATTAATTACTTTGATCCACATTAATCACAATATATCATTTAAATAATAACCCATGGTGATTGTATAATGGGATTCATATAAAATTATTTAGTATATTTCTGCTTACAGAAATGAAAACCTCATTATTTCAATTCTAGGAAATTTGAATGTCAGTTTTAATAATTTAAACACTGATCTATATAAGTTATTTTTACTTCCTTGTAAATTATCAATGATATCATATAGATCTGGTAATTTAAAATATAATAATATTCTATGTAAAATAAAAAAATTCAGTAAATGAATTATACATTAGGAATGTATAAAATATTAATTATCGAAAGGTTAAATTTGGAGGGAATGAAGATCCCCCATTTGTAGTTAAATATTTTGTAAGCATTTTGTTCAAAAAAGGCAATTAATATAATTTAATTCAATACATATATATCGTATTAAAAATTATATATTTCAATTTATGTGATGAAATGAAAAATTCTATTACCTTGTATTGTTTCATTCTAAAACATGTGGGTGTCACAATAACCACTTGATTTCATCAAAATGTGATTCCATTAGTGTAAAAAATGATATTAAATTAATATATAATTCATTTAGATTATTTATTAATGGTTTTATTGATTTATATTTATAGTTAATGTGGACTAATTGATTAAAAATTTATAAATATTTGTTTATGGATTCTAGGTTGTTGAAAATAGAATAATAATCTATTAACTATGGTTTCTAATCAATATTAATGTCATTAAATTCATTTTTATTTAATTAAATAAAAATAAATTTTTTTAATCTTAAATATGACATGAAATTTTTAATTTTTTCACAAAATATTTTTTAAACCCATAATTAATATTTCAGTCTTAAAATCAAAAGTTTTAGGTTAAAAATTATTAAAAACCCAACGAAATATAAAATTTATGTATTATAATATATTTATGTTGAAGGACTATTTATAATTATTATTACAACATTATTATACATATTAACTCATAATAAATTAATAATACATAAAATAACTATTGTTTACTACTCAAAAAAAATTATTTATTATAGAATATTAAATAAATTGTCCTCACCAAATCTCAGAATGAATATTTAAATTATAATAATTATGTAGACTTTTTTTATTAAAATGATAATATTAACATCTCAATGATGATAATACAATTAATTAAAATTCTAAATTTTTAATACATGAATAATGCCTAAGGATAAGGTGTGTAACAGTAGTATATTCTTGTAGTGGATAAACTAAAATTTAAATAGAGCTGATCTCAACAATCCTAATCTTCTCAATATGATTATGTTTTTTGTTCCGACCAGGTTTAGGAAATGTTTTGTCTCGGTTAAAGAAAAACTCCATAGAGGCAACATAACTCTTCTGTTCTAATTGGTTGTCTTATAATGGAAAAAATATTCCAGTTGAAGCCACCATTTATTATTATTGATGTTAATTTCATTTTTCATCCCCTATTATAAATAATTATTAAATTTATATAATCTTAAACACAATTCATGTTACACAATTTTCATATTGACAAACTGCTGTATAAGAAAACAATTAGGTAACTGGTAGAAACAAATTATCACATTTCCTTTCATACACTATGTATAGTCCACCATACCTCTATAATTTATACATGATTGATTTTTCATAAATTAAAATAATAAATAAAATATAAAAAATAAAATTTATTTTCATTGTTATAGTTTAGAGGGTTGGGTTATTGATCATACAATTGTCCAATCCTATGTTATAACTTATTTCATAGACACTATGTTTTTGTTTTTATATCATTGTACTCATCGTGTCTATTATAATATTTATGATTACATGATATATATGAATATTTTTTTTAATTTTATTTTCAATATAAGGCCCCAGCCTTAAACCTTACTTAATCTTGAGTTATTACAAGATTACACATTGAGGATCTTTTCGGGTTTAGAGTTTTAGAGAATTAGATCATAAAACTTGCATTACATTCCACATATAAACAAAGTGGTTACATAAAGATAGTATTCTTCATTCCCATCAATGGAAACACATTTAAAATAAAACATGGATTATTTCTTGACACATCCATGACTCTATCATCTTATCATGTACCTTTCCCTTGACCTGTGAAAAACATTTCAAAAACTTGGGATGAGCATAAAAACTCAGTATGGGTTCTAAAAAAACATGGAAAGGAAACATGAGTTCATATATACATAAGAATGAAATCATACTTTACCCATAAAACATAGGCACTTTAACATACCTCATAAAATCATGAATAAATCATAGAAATCATAAGACATAAAGGTAACTTGAGGCATTCATAACATTCTTACGTAGGGAGTAACCCTCTTGGTTACGTTTGGAATACCCATCACAGTATATTCCCTAAAATCTCTTCGGAGAAACCTTAACGTTTCACTCCTTCAAGTTACCCAATGCATTGGAGAGCTATAACAGGCTCACCCGCCCTTAGTTTATCACGGAACCACCCGTCTTCATAATAATTCCCAAGAACCATAACATAATCATATCACATAAAACATGCATAAAGGAAACATAAAACTTCCACATTTCAATCACTAGATATCAATACAACACATTGATATAAAAACATTATGAAAACCATTTTCAATACTAAAATAAAAGAAAAGTAAAACATGGTATTTATTTTTCTTTTAAAAAGAAGGTATGGCTTGTAGAGGAAGCCGAAACTCAAATAACGGTCACGATGGCGGAGAAGTCGTTGTCGCCGCATACGTACGACAAAAACATTCCCTTTTGTCGTTTAGTAAACGCTTCGTATAAAAAATATTCCATTTGAATAAACGTAAAAGTCAAAGGGGTTTATACACCGTATAAAAGAAAGTTGTGTATAAAATAAAATATGCCTCAACGAAAGGAGATTGAGACGAAGTCCCATACCTCGTATCCGACTTGACCCGACCGTTCTTTAATCTCCTTAAAAAGTGTAACTCCTTTTGAGTTGAGCCTAAAGGCTTCCTTTGAAAGGATTCTGCCCAAAGGGAATCCTCTAGGATGAGGAGAGGGATGTGGAGAGAGTAAATGGGCAGGGTTTGGCCGAGCCAAAGGCTTGAGGAGTGTGTGAAATGAGGTAGAGGTGGGGGCCTTTTATAAGAGTAGAGGAGGGGCACTTTTGGAAAGTAAAGAATTATTACTTTATTTGAAAATGTGTTTGGATTTTAAATGGTCCCAAATTGATAGAATTCGTGGATAAGGTGATAAGGGTTCGAAGTCCACTCATCCAATTGGTTTTGGACATGTGTAGTTCATAGATTTTACATTATCTTTCCATTTTATTTAAATCGTCAAATAATGATGTCATCGCTGCATCATTATTATGTCATAAATAATTTAATTTATTTAATGTCTAAAAATCATAAAAAAATACTATGATGTAGGAAAGCTTTTTAGCATTCCAATGAGTATTTATAATCAAAAATCTGATCTTTATAACCCCATGTAAAAATTGTTTTCGTAAAACATCTCTTATTTGTGTCATTTTTACTTTAACATTTAAAAAAAAGTTATTTATGTCATTTCCAAACCAAAGTGTCTCCATGGGGTACCCAAGTTGACCCATGGCTTGTCTTGGTCGGCCATGACACAACCAATAAAGTTGGGACATGTGTCTAGGTCATTTCATATTATTAAAGCATTATTTATACCTTAAACTACACTCATTACCACTAATCACGATTAAGAACTTAATAAGTTACTATTCACCAAAAAATTATTTTAATCTCATTGAACCACATTTTACTTCTTAATAACAACCATGTATGTCGGATTTTCAAAATTCAATACACATTAGTGGTAAACATTCATTTAACTGAAAAATCATTTTGCTTGATTACCACTTAGTGGTTTCACTATTCATCAAAAATTGAAGTTTTTCAGAAAATTACCAAAAATTCTTCCTAAGATATATTTGATATTCCGAATTCAAAAATGAAGTCCATTTTACAAAATTCAAATCATATAAGTCACATTAATTAATTCAATAATTTATTCCCGCTGCCAGAGCAAATAGCGTGTTTTTACAAAACAATAAGTATCCAAAGATTGACACCAGTTTTAGTCTAATTTCAAAGTGAAATTGATTCCAATGACCACCATTGGATAAAATGGTAAAAATATATTCTAATTTCACTTAAAAACCAATTCAAAACATAATCTAATCATATAAATAAATTAGATTAAAAAGCAGTTTTGATGTAAAATGCAGTATTTTTCACTATTCATTAAAAAATGAACATTGTCAGAAAAATACCAAAAATTAACACAAGGTAAATTTTGATGTCCCAATCATAAAGAATAAGTTTATTTTGACAAACATAGTTTATAAAATTGTCAAAAGATAGATTCAAAAATGGTTTGCCATCAAAAGGCAGTAAAACAATCTTTTAAGAATATTAGTGTATTCCATGCATAAGATTGAATTTATTTTCATTTTAAGCCTCTATAACACTATCTTAATCATTAATAGACATAGATAAAAATATCTATTATTCATTACTTACTTGGGATATTACATCCTTCCCCCCTTTAGAAAATTGCGTCCCCGCAATTTATTTACTTATCGAATAAATGGGGGTACTTATCCCTCATTGCATTTTCAGATTCCCATGTTGCCTCTTCAATCATGTGGTTTTTCCACAAAACCTTTACCTGGTGAATCACCTTATTCCGTAACACTTTCTCCCTGTGGTCAAGAATCTGGACCGGTTGTTCCTCATAAGATAGGTTCTCTTCCAGCTGAACTACCTCTGGACTCAAAACATGAGATGGATCTGACATATACTTTCTCAACATCGAAATGTGAAAAACATTGTGTACCTGAGATATACTCGGAGGTAAAGCCACTCGGTATGCAACTGATCCAACTCTCTCCAGAATTTCGTATGGTCCAACAAACCTTGGACTCAACTTTCGTTTCTTACCAAATCTCATCACACTTTTCCAATGAGAAACCTAGAGAAAAACATGATCACCTACCTCGAAAGATAGATCCGTTCTCCGGTTATCCGCATAACACTTCTGCCTGCTCTGAGCTGTTCTCATGTGTTTCTGAATCAGCTGAAATTTTTCTGCCATCTCTTCTACCAATTCTGGTCCCATCAACTTCCTTTCACCCACTTCATCCCAGAAAGCTGCAGTTCGACACCGCTTCCCACATAATAACTGAAATGGTGCCATCTGTATACTAGAATGGAAACTGTTATTATATGAAAACTCAACCAAAGAAAGATGTTGGTCCCAACTTCCCTGATAATCCATAGAACAAGCTCGTAGCATATCCTCCAATTTCTGAATTGTTCGTTCTGACTGCCCATCTGATTGAGGATGAAAAGCTGTACTAAAATTTAATTCAGTACCCAACGACTTCTGAAGGCCTTTCCAAAAGTTAGAAGTAATCCTAGGATCACGATCCGATACAATGGATAGAGGAACTCCATGTAACCTGACTATCTCTTTAAGATACAAACGGGAAAGTTGATCAAGAGAGAAAGTATCTCGTATAGAAAGGAAATGAGCAGATTTGTTCAAGCGATCAACAATAACCCAGATAGCATTATTACCTCGAGATGTCTTTGGTAATCCAACAACAAAGTCCATGGATATATTCTCCCATTTCCACTATGGCACTGGTAAAGGCTGAAGCATCCCTTTCGGTAACTGCCGCTCTGATTTAACCTGCTGACAAGTCAAACACTTCACAGTAAAATCAGAAATATCTATTTTCATTCCATCCCACCAGTAATACTCCCGCAGATCTCTATACATCTTAGTACTGCCCGGATGAACTGAAAACGGAGAACTATGACCTTCACATAACAACTCTCTCTTCAACTGTGAATCACAAGGCACACACAATCTCTTCCCAAATCTCAAAACACAATCACTATCAATGTTGAATTCAGGCAACTTACCTTTCTGAACCAGCTCTACCTTTTTCTGCAACACACTGTCTTGCTTCTGTGCTTGCTTGATTCTATCTGATAGAGATGATCTCACTGATACCTAAAACAAAACAGAAGGACTTCCTGCACCAACAACTTCTATGCCAAAGTTCATAAAATCGTTAACCAAAGTATCACGTTCCAAACGCAACATTGTTAATGAAGTATTACTTTTGCGACTCAAAGCATCAGCCACTTTATTTGCTTTTCCCGGATGGTAATGAATTGTACAATCATAATCCTTGATTAATTCCAGCCATCTCCTTTGTCTCATGTTTAACTCTTTCTGAGTGAATATATACTTTAAACTTTTGTGATCGGTATATATTTCACACTTTACTCCATACAAATGATGCCTCCAAATTTTTAAAGCAAAAACAACAGCAGCTAGTACCAAATCATGTGTAGGGTAATTTACCTCATGAGTTTTCAACTGTCGTGAAGCATAAGCAATTACCTGATCATTCTGCATTAGGACGCAACCAATTCCTTTCAATGAAGCATCACTGTATATAATAAACTCACCATTCCTGGAAGGTAGTGCCAAAACTGGAGCATTCACCAATCTTCTTTTCAATTCCTGAAAACAATCATCACATTCTTTTGTCCAGATAAACTTAACACCCTTCCAAGTTAGCTTAGTCATTGGACTAGATAACCGTGAAAAATTTCTAACAAACCTTCTGTAATAGCCCACCAAACCAAGGAAGCTACGAATCTCGGTTACATTTGTGGGTCTTGGCCATTCTTCCACAACTTTTGTTTTTGCAGGATCAACAGTTATTCCGTCTTTAGAAACAATGTGACCAAGGAAAGAAATTTGTTGCAACCAAAACTCACACTTGCTGAATTTCCCATACAATTTCTTTTCTTTTAAGGTTTGCAAGATAACCCTTAAATGTTTTTCATGCTCCTCTTTAATTTTAGAAAACACCTAAATATCATCAATGAAAACCACCACAATCTTATCCAAGAACTCATGGAAAATTCTATTCATTAAGTCCATGAATACAGCAGGTGCATTGGTTAGCCCAAAAGGCATTACTACAAATTCATAATGGCCATATCTCGTACGGAACACGGTCTTCGTAATATCTGCCTCCTTTACCTTCAGCTGATGGTACCCCGATCTCAAGGCAATCTTTGAAAAAAACTGAGCTCCCTGGAGCTGATCAAACAAATCATCGATATGAGGCAAAGGATATTTGTTCTTAACAGTGATTTTATTTAAGGCTCTATAATCAATGCAAAGTCTCATAGAACCATATTTCTTTTTAACAAATAAAACAGGAGCAGCCCATGGTGATGTGCTGGGTCTAATGAAACCTTTCTCTAATAAATCTTGCAATTTCTCCTTCAACTCTAAATGTTCAATTTGTGCCATTCGATAAGGGGGTTTTGAAATTGGCTTAGCATTAGGAACTAAGTCAACAGTAAACTCAACTTCCCGATCTGGTATTATTCCAGGAAACTCATCAGGAAAAACATCAGGATACTCATTTACCACTGGCACATCATTAATCTGAACAGTTCCTTTATTTTCAACGACGTGTGCAAGGTAACATTCATTTCCATCTTTTACAAGTTTCTCGGCCTCTTGATATGTTATCAAAAGTAAGGGTTCATTCTTGTAAACTAACTGAAAGTCTTTCTGAAAATAAACTTCTTTAGCTCTACAGTCAATCTTAGCATGGTAAATAGAGAGCCAATCCATACCCAGGATAACATCAAACTCAACTAGAGGTAGAACAATAAGGTTTGCAAGTAGGTTCTTTCCACAGATAAGGATAGGAAGATTCTTATAAATTCTTTTTGCCTCAACACTTCCCCCAGGTGTTTTTACCAAAAGTTCAGGAGTCATTTCTTGAGATGGTATTTTCATTTTACTAGAAAAGGTTTCAGAGATGAAAGAATGTGTAGACCCCGAATCAAACAACACACTGGCATAATCTGAAAAAACAAACAAAGTACCTGATACAACTTCATTTGATGGCCCGAAATCTACTGAAGTAGTTGCAAAGGATTTCACCACCCCTTTCTGCTTGTAGTCTAACTGCTTCCCATTACTCAAGCTCCTTGTCGGACAATCGTTTGCATAGTGACCCATCTCATTGCACTTATAACATTTCACTAACTGTAAATAGAATTTGTTCTTACCTTCACCTTGATCCTTTTCAGTGCAATCACGAGCCTTATGTCCCATCTTACCACATCGGTAGCACTTCCCAGAATTCAGAAGACATTCCCCAGCATGCCTTTTGCCACATTTATCACAAACTGGAAATTTAGTTCTCTTACCATCAGACGTTTTTGAAGAATTCTTACCTTTCTCCGGCCACCTCGGTCTCTTCTTCTGCTAGTTGTTGTAGAAAACTTGGTCATCGACAAACTCCATTTCCACCTTCTCAGCACATCGAACAAGATTTTAATAACTTTTAAACTCACGAGAAGCTAATTCCCTTCGATACTTTGGCTTTAATCCTGAGTAAAAACGATTGATTTTACTATCAAGGTCCCGGATAAAATTTGGAGCATACCTTGACAATCGAGTGAACCTTTCATCATAGGCAGCCACTGAGTCTTTCTCTTGCCTCAATTCCAAGAATTGCTTTTCCATCCTAAGTCGAACACCCTTAGGAAAATACTTCTCAAGAAACATACCTTTGAATTCGTCCCAGTCAAGAGCATCAATCTCATCGGCGTCCCTGATATTTTTAACCATAGACCACCACTGATCTGCTTCACCCTCCAAACGGTAAATAGCAAGACAAACCTTTTGATTGTCTGAACACCCCATGACATCAAAAATATTCTCCAGTGCTTTAATCCACCCTTCAGCTAGCACAGGGTCAGATGATCCTCTGAATGATGGTGGATGTTGCCTCATGAAATGTTCCACCACTGACATGTTCCTCTGTGGTTGTTCTGGCTGATCTCGTGCATGGATACCACCGCCATTTATCGCTTGAGTCAACTGCGCCATTACTGCAACAAACTGTTCAGTTCCAATTCCGACCATTTCTGGATGCTGATTCGGAAGGTTATTTCCTTCTGTATGCCTTCCTAGCACTGCTTCCCTGTTTCCTCTATGGAAAACCATTCTGAACAAACATGTCTTAAATGAAGCAACATGGTAATCTTTAAATGCTATACCATTTCGAAAAAAAATAATTTTGGATAATCATTTAATAGAATTCTAACTCCTAAAGTTATCTAAACCGACCTTTGATACCAACTATAAGGCCCCAGCCTTAAACCTTACTTAATCTTGAGTTATTACAAGATTACACATTGAGGATATTTTCGGGTTTAGAGTTTTAGAGAATTAGATAATAAAACTTGCATTACATTCCACATATAAACAAAGTGGTTACATAAATATGGTATTCTTCATTCCCATCAATGGAAACACATTTAAAATAAAACATGGATTATTTCATGAAACATCCTTGACTCTATCATCTTATCATGTACCTTTCCCTTGACCTGTGAAAAACATTTCAAAAACATGGGATGAGCATAAAAACTCAGTATGGGTTATAAAAAAAACATTGAAAGGAAACATGAGTTCATATATACATAAGAATGAAATCATACTTTACCCATAAAACATAGGCACTTTAACATACCTCATAAAATCATGAATAAATCATAGAAATCATAAGACATAAAGGTATCTTGAGGCATTCATAACATTCTTACGTAGGGAGTAACCCTCTTGGTTACGTTTGGAATACCCATCACAGTATATTCCCTAAAATCTCTTCGGAGAAACCTTAACGTTTCACTCCTTCGCGTTACCCAATGCATTGGAGAGCTATAACGGGCTCACCCACCCTTAGTTTATCACGAAACCACCCGTATTCATAATAATTCCCAAGAACCATAACATAATCATATCACATAAAACATGCATAAAGGAAACATAAAATTTCCACATTTCAATCACGAGATATCAATACAACACATTGATATAAAAACATTATGAAAACCATTTTCAATACTAAAATAAAAGAAAAGTAAAACATGGTATTTATTTTTCTTTTAAAAAGAAGGTATGGCTTGTAGAGGAAGCCGAAACTCAAATAACAGTCACGACGGCGGAGAAGTCGTTGTCGCCGCATACGTACGACAAAAACATTCCCTTTTGTCGTTTAGTAAACGCTTCATATAAAAAATATTCCTTTTGAATAAACGTAAAATTCAAAGGGGTTTATACACCGTATAAAAGAATGTTGTGTATAAAATAAAATATGCCTCAATGAAAGGAGATTGAGACGAAGTCTCATACCTCGTATTCGACTAGACCCGACCGTTCTTTAATCTCCTTTAAAAGTGTAACTCCTTTTGAGTTGATCCTAAAGGCTTCCTTTGAAAGGATTCTTCCCAAAGGGAATCCTCTAGGATGAGGAGAGGGATGTGGAGAGAGTAAATGGGCAGGGGTTGGCTGAGCCAAAGGCTTGAGGAGTGTGTGACATGAGGTAGAGGTGGGGGCCTTTTATAAGAGGAGAGGAGGGGCACTTTTGGAAAGTAAAGAAATATTATTTTATTTGAAAATGTGTTTCGGTTTTAAAAGGTCCCACATTGATAGAATTCTTTGATAAGGTGATAAGGGTTCGAAATACCTTCATACAATTGGTTTTGGACATGTGTAGTTCATAGATTTTACATTATCTTTCCATTTTATTTAAATCGTCAAATAATGATGTCATCGCTGAATCATTATTATGTCATAAATAATTTAATTTATTTAATGTCTAAAAATCATAAAAAAAATATTATGATGTAGGAAATCTTTTTAGATTTCCAATTACTATTTATAATCAAAACTCTGATCTTTATAACCCCATGTAAAAATTGTTTTCGTAAAACATCTCTTGTTTGTGTCATTTTTACTTTAACATTTAATAAAAAGTTATTTATGTCATTTCCAAACCAAAGTGTCTCCATGGGGTCCCCAAGTTGAACCATGGCTTTTCTTGGTCGGCCATGACACAACCAATAAGGTTGGGACATGTGTCTAGGTCATTTCATATTATTAAAGCATTATTTATACCTTAAACTACACTAATTACCACTAATCGCGATTAAGAACTTAATAAGTTACTATTCACCAAAAAATTATTTTAATCTCATTGAACAACATTTTACTTCTTAATGACAAATATTTATGTCGGATTTTCAAAATTCAGTACACATTAGTGGTAAACTTTCATTTAACTGAAAAATCAGTTTGCTTGATTACCACTTAGTGGTTTCACTATTCATCAAAAATTGAAGTTTTTCAGAAAATTACCAAAAATTCTCCCAAAGCTATATTTGATATTCCGAATTCAAAAATGAAGTCCATTTTACAAAATTCAAATCATATAATTCACATTAATTAATTCAATAATTAATTCCCGCTGCCAGAGCAAATAGCGTGTTTTTACAAAACAATAAGTATCAAAAGATTGACACCAGTTTAAGTCTAATTTCAAAGTGAAATTGATTCTAATGACCACCATTGGATAAAATGGTAAAAATATATTCTAATTTCACTTTAAAACCAATTCAAAACATAATCTAATCATATAAATAAATTAGATTAAAAATCAGTTTTGATGTAAAATGCAGTATTTTTCACTATTCATTAAAAAATGAACATTGTCAGAAAAATACCAAAAATTCACACAAGGTAAATTTTGATGTCCC
Organism: Viscum album; assembly: GCA_963277665.1. Taxonomy (NCBI): domain Eukaryota; kingdom Viridiplantae; phylum Streptophyta; class Magnoliopsida; order Santalales; family Viscaceae; genus Viscum; species Viscum album. The sequence goes on from OY728152.1 coordinate 1,293,193,848, forward strand.
AATCATAAAGAATAAGTTTATTTTGACAAAAATAGTTTATAAAATTGTCAAAAGATAGATTCCAAAATGGTTTTCCATCAAAAGGAAGTAAAACAATCTTTTAAGAATATTAGTGTATTCCATGCATAAAATTGTATTTATTTTCATTTTAAGTCTCTGTAACACTATCTTAATCATTAATAGACATAGATAAAAATATCTATTATTCATTACTTACTTGGGATGTTGCATTCAATGTATATGAAACTATTCGTTATGATTTAATAAAATTGACCATCATCTTGTTTAAATAACATAATAATATTTAATAACTCTATAGATTCTATTTTAAATTATTTTATATTTCATGAAATCTATTTTTATTTTTTAAATAATGAAATTTCATATATATAAATTTGTAGAAAACCCCTGGAATTTAATTATTTTAAATATGTAAATAACATAAATGATACTATTTTTCTCTAATACAATGATAACATGTTTCATGGATTTTTTTAATGTACATATTATGATGAAAAAAAACTCAATTATAGGAGACCATTTATATTTAAAAATTTTGCGATTTATCCTTAACATGTAGGTAATATTATGATATTATTTCATTTTTCTAATTAATGATTGAATCTATTAAAACATTATTGTAAGTGTAATGAAAACGCCTGCCAGTGAGGTAGTTGAAGGATAACCTGAATTAGCTCTATGACCCATAGGGAAGTTCTTCTTAACCAAAAAAATAATATAGCTTCAAAATCAATGGGCATAAAATAAAAATGTAAGAAACATATTACATTATTTATTTTCTTCAAATAAGTTCATATTTATTTTTATATCAAGATTTTGTATATTTTATTATTCGGTTGGTGTAATGAATGTATAGATTCCAATGATATAAAAATGTAGAAAAAATAGTTTCAATTTCATCCAAAGTAAAATAATCCATTTTTTGTTTGGTTACATTCAATATAACATCATAGATATAAGTGATTAGATATATAGTGTATAAATATTAATTAATCTACACTCTACACAATCAAATAATTATATTTTTAATTTCACATTTTATAAATTTATTAAAATATAGTCCATTATTTTAATATAAATGGTAGTAAAAATAAGGATCCTAACTCATATTCTATTAGGGTAACAAAATATTTTGTATTTATTTTGTAATTTTTTAATAATTTCTTAGTATTTTGATAATTATATACATTTATAAGGTATTCAATGTTACAATTTGTGGGAAATATCTAAATCTATTTTGGAAATTTCATCTTTTATTCATATATTCATATTTATTTGAGTATTTTTAGAAAACATATTTGATCATAAATCATGTACTACATTGTGATAATATGATCATTTTTTAGGTACCTCACTATTCTTTTGATAATGAGTTTAATTTAATTTGTTTATGATTTTTAAACTAATTATATAAAAAGGAACACCATCAATATTAAAAACAATAATATCACCTGGCATGAATTATCAAAAATTTTATTATATTCCCCAACACATATGACATCTAGAACCGTTGAAAAATTTCATCCACATAATAGTCTTCATTATATTCTCATGTTATATAGTGAAAATAAAAATATCATTACATCTAATTTAAATATATATAATTCATATGTGTCATAAAATGTCCAGGGTATCAATATTGATTATATCCTATTAATATATTTTATTTCTATCCAAATAAAAATTATGATTAAATTAATCATCAAATTATATAAAATACCTATGAATAATTCTATATTTTCTAATTCTGTAATCCCAATCTACAAATCTAATTAAATAATTAAACAATATAAAATATAATATATGTGAAAGAGGTTGTCTTTAGGGTCAACCTCAGTAGTGAGTTAACTATATTAGTAATGATATCAAGGTGACCATATATTTTGGGAAAAAATAGGGATCTTCACATATAATCATTTATTATTATACAAGATATCAATATATACTCCATAAATACATTTTTTTATAATAAAAAATTCCACAAGAATTAATATAATAAATGAATGAAATTATGATATAATTTAATATAGGGAATAAATATTCTATATTTTGTATATATTTTTTATTAACATAAATATAGAACAACTTTTAATGATTTTTGGGAGTGTCTCTTTGGGGAGGAGAAGTGTGGGATTCATTAATATTTTTAAATAAAATATGAAATTTATAATTTATTGTGTTATAGATATTTTGAAGACAAGTTTTTTTGAATATTACCATAAAAATAACAATCAGTTCAATCCCATGATTTTATGTTGAATTAACACTTATGTATCACATATTCATCTTAATATAGAGTTCAAAATAATTTTTTATCAATGAGGGATGTCTCAAGCACATATGGAATGACCAAAAATCCTTTTAATTTTGCAATTGAGTGATGTGGTAAAAATTTAAATTTTTCATAGGATATTAAATAAATCAATATAATTTTAAAATTAACTGTATTTTATGATAAGACATTGATCAAATATAGGTATATAATGGTTTATTAATACATTTTAATATTAAATAAATATTTTAATTTCATCATCTCTTCATTTTTATTTATATTTAGTTATAAACCCAATCTTCGTGAAGTTATTTTATTTTATCAAATGTGTAATGGATTTTCTATGATGGATTGAAAAATTATCATATTTTAATATTTGGATTAAAATTTAAAATTAGTCTCATATTTTTTAAATTATATTTCAGAACATAATTTCTTTTTTATTAATTGGAGAATAATTTTTAATTTACTTGTAAATGGATTAAATCATTGATTAAAAATTATTGAATGTCTTTTCATTTTCTAGATATTTTATACATTGAATTGTAATTATTTGATGAATTATATTTGATAATTATGATTTTAAAAGGTTGAAATAATAATTTTTAAGGAAATAGATGATTAAATTTCTTTTATAAGTAAATATTCCATTAAATGGATATTTGTGAGAGTAACATTGGAATAATGGCCCTATTTGTGGCATAATGTTAAGAAATATAAATGGTAAGATAATGTAAAATTAAAAAAGGATAAAAATAATTATGAATTATCATTCTAAGAATCAATTTTATTTGGTTGGATTCAATCAGTATTTCTAGATATTCATATGTAAAAACATTATGAATAGTTAGTTATTTTAGGAGGACTAAGGATGGGAGATCTCACATATGAGTAACTACAAACTATAGTTCTCATTCGACATTAAAATATTTTCCCATAATATTAAAATAACACAAAACATAATTAAATGAAAACATTAATATCTCGGGTAATCCCCTCACATATGATTAATGTAGTCCTTTCAGCAGTAAAAAATTATTTATCATCGTACCCACATATATATGTCAAATGTAACACCCCAGGTAAATATAGAATATAACATTTTTATATTTATACATATTTGTGAATAAAATATTAATATTACTTTAAATGGTTGCTATGTTCGATAGCGTACCCGATACGCAATAAAGAGTTTCATTGAAATATTAAGTTGCACACTAGTAATAAAATAATATTATTTTAAATGGTAGTTAACATGTAGCCATTGTATTGGCAGGAATGGATAGAAATAACTAAAATATGATTATATATGTTTTTAAATATTTTTACATTTATCCAATAAAAGATAAAGGCTTAAAATACGGAAAGAATTTAATTTTATGCGTATATGCCCTAGTTTTCACTAAAGGTTCACATATCACCTTTTGATGGTGAACTGTAATTAAATATATTTTTGTTCACTATTATACATTCTATTGGACCAAGTAAAACTCTTCTTATGAATTGGGACATCAAAATTTAATTTGTGTAAATTTTTGGTATCTTTCCGATAAAGTTCATTTTTTTAATGAATAGTGTAAAATGTTTTATTTTAATTCAAAACCTCTTTTTAATCTAATTCATTTATAAGATTAGATTATCTTTTTAATTGGTTTAAATTGAAATTAGTATATTTTTTTACCATTAAATCCAATAGTGGTCGTTGGAATTAATTTCACTTTGAAATCAGACTTAAACTAGTGTCAATCTTTTGATACTTATTGTTTCAGAAAAACACGCTATTTGCTCTGACAGCGGGAATTAATTATTAAATTAATTAATGTGACTTACATGTTTTGAATTTTTTAAAATAGACTTCATTTTTGAATTTGGAATATCAAATATATCTTAGGGTGAATTTTTGGGATTTTTCTGAAAATCTACAATTTTTGATGAATAGTGAAACCACTAAGTGGTACTTATAAAAACTGATTTTTCGTTTAAATGAAATTTTTCCACCTCTGTGTTTTGAATTTCAAAAATCCGACATACATGGTTGTCATTAAGAAGTAAAATTTGGTTCAATGAGATTAAAATAATTTTTTGATGAATAGTAACATATTAAGTTTTTAAATGCGATTAGAGGTTATTAGTGTAGTTTAAGGCAAAAATGATATTATAATAAAATGAAAATACCTTGACACATGTCCTACCCTTATTGGATGTGTCATGGACAACCAAGACAAGCCATGGGTCAACTTGGGGTCCCCATGGTGCCACTTTGGATGGGAAATGACATAAATAACGTTTTATTTAATGTTAATGTAAAAATGACACAAACATGAGATGTTTTACTAAATAAATTCTTACACGGGGTAATACAAGTCAGCGTTTTGACTATAAAAAGTCATTGGAAATCTAAAACTATTTCCTACATCATGGTATTTTTTTTATAATTTTTATACATTAAATAAATTAAATTATTTATGACATCATGATGATGTAGCGATGACCTCATTATTTAACGATTTAAATAAAATGGAAAGATAATGTAATATCTAATACCTAAACATGTCAAAAACCTATTAGATGAGTGGATTTAGAACCCTTATCACCTTATCCTCGAAACACATCAATGTGTGACCTCTTAAATCCGAATTCCATTTTAAAATAAAGTGACTTTTCTTTACCTTCCAAGAGTGCCCTCCCTCTCCTCTTATAAAAGTCCCCCACCTGTACCTCCTTACCCAAACTACCAAAGCCTTTTTCTCGGCAAAACCCTGCCAATTTTGTCTCTCCACTTACCTATCTAACTCCTTGAGGCCTCACTTTGGGCAGAAGTCTTCCCAAGGAAGCCTTTTAGCTCAAACCAAAGGGAGTTACCCGATTTTAAGGTAATGTCTTCACTTGAGTCCTATTGATTTATTTTGCCTCTCCAACCCACTAAACTCTTTTTATTATTACCCTTTGTAACAACTCCAGTATACTAAATATACTAGGATTTTGTTATAAGAATTATTATAGCTACACTTACACACACCTACATCTAATGGTTAAAGAACATACTGTTTCCGTGGATGGCGATTTTCTGCCTCCCAAAACGATGATTGATCAAAATTCTTTTAACACCTTCAAAGGTGGCCATTAAGATGACACTATATTTATATATGATATATAATATGTTTATGTTTTCTTTAAGATTCTGTATTTATCATTTCGGGCATACCATTATGGTTTCCATTATGGGTAAACGTGATATCTTCATTTAAGGAAGTGCGGACTACCGCCCCATCAAAGTGATGTGATTCGTTAATGCCATATGTGGGACGTATAAAGGATGGATTTAAAGTTATTATATGTGATGTTATACTATAATTATAATATAACTCTATATCATTGTTCTTTAATTCCATTAAAGTATGATATTGAAATGAAAGTAGCGTTCATGCGTACGTACGGCTTACCGTCTCCATGAACGGTGCATTTCATTTCTTATCCCCAAATGTAATGTACTATTAAAAGTACATTTATATAATGGATATATATAATTAATGAAACATATAAATGATTAATATAATTCTGGAATTAAAATATACATACCTCTCATTTAATTTTAATTCCATTAATATGACAAAGAAATGAAAGTAGCGTTCATGCGTACGTACGGCTTACCGTCTCCATGAACGGTGCATTTCATTTCTTACATCTAAATGATTATGTAATATTATAAATACATGTATATTCTGGATTTATATGATATATATGCTATCTAAATCAGGAATGTCATTATGGATATATAGAACCTTTGACCACACGAACAACATGTAATTGTAAGAAGTCCACTTTCGACTTAAGAACCAAATATCGACAAAACAAGAATTATTAACTTAAATGGTTACATAATGTTTATAACATGAAAATAAGTGATATAAAATGAATAATTAACATTAAAAAGGTTCTTAATCAAGTATAAATTAACTCAAGTTTATTTTTCAGGACGTTAAAGAATGATCGAGTCAAGTCAGACCCGAGGTAAGGGATCATACACCTCTCTTTCTTTTTAAATACACTCTTTTATGTCATTCCTTTTAAGCTCATATTTCCTGTTATTGGGATATTATTTTATATTACTCTTACGATAATTTTTATCTTCATATGATGTGAGACCCTATTCTCTCTCATCAATCCATTTTGGAAGTTTTGAGTGGCGCCGTTAGGCTGCCGAATTTTCGTAAGAGATCTAACCTCTCTCTTTCTCTTTAAGTACTCTCCCTTAGGTCACTTCTTTTAATCTCCTCTTTGTTATGATGGGGGATGTTATTTTATATTAATCTTGTTGTAAATTTTATTGTAATGTGATGAGATACCCTATTTGTTCCCATCAATCCATTTTTAGAAGTTTTATGTGGAGTCGTTAGGCTGCCGAGTTTTCGTAAGGGATTTTTCATCTCACTTTTATTCCCATGAGATTTATTCTACATTTGCCACAATTTCCTTTGAGTGGTTTATGTACTGAACATTATTTTACTCATTGTGTAATATTCTTTCATTAATTAGTATTTACATCAATGATGTATTGTCCTTCTTTCACGAGGTGTATGTTTCAAAAGATACTCATGTCGGTAAGGGAACCTTCCACCCTCCTCTTTTTAAAATACATATTTTGTTATGTATTTTAATTCACATAATACTATTTTGGGATATGTTCATCTATATCTTTATTGATGTTAATTTTATGACCAAGTGATGAGATACCCTTTTTATCTCTCATCAACTCTTTTTCTGGATTTTGAAGTGACGCCGTTAGGCTGTCTAATTATTGCAAGGGAACTTGTTAACCCAATTTCGATTCATTGGGATAAACTTGTACACCTTGAATATGTCGTTCTATCATTATGTTTGAATGTCCTATGATTGTTTTACACCTAATACCCACTTATATTTCGTGTATTCGTTTGTCACACATAGTTATGTAACTGATTTATCCTTAATCCAAGGATACCGTCTTTGTATGGGACTTCGTCTCAATCTCCTTTCATTAAGGCGTATTTTGTTTTAAACAAAACATTATTTTATACGGTGCATAAACCCCTTTGAATTTTACTTTTATACAAAAGGAATCTTTTTCTACGAAGAGTTTTACAAAACGACAAAAAGGAATGTTTCGTTTAACGTACGCGGTGACAACAACTTTTTCCACCACCGCATGTATTATTTGGTCTTTGGCTTCCTCAACAAGACGTAATGTTTTTAAAATGAAATAAATATCATATACTCTTTTATGTATTTTGGTATTGAAAATTGTTTTTATAATGGATTTGTTATGTCAATATATTTGAGTGATATATTGTCATCAAAGTGTGGAAATGTTTTCTTTCCATTATGTTTGTTTTATGTCTTATGATTTTATAAAGGTTACCTGGACATATTACAGGTTGTTACGTGATAAACCATATGACGGGTGGTGCCGTGAATACCAGGACGGGTGGTTACATTATAACCTCCAATGCATTGGGTATGGAAGTCGGTCGTATGGCTATTCCATTAAGTATGTATGGAAATTGGCCGTATGGCTATTCCATTAAGTGATATGTGTGGAAGTTGACCGTATGGTTATTCCACTTAAGTATGTTTATGTCCCAAGTTACCTTTATATTTGTTATGTGTTCTTTATATGGGTTTTATGGTTATCCTTTGGTTACAAAAAGGTAAGTAATGATATTTGTTTCAGTGAAGAGTTTTTACTAATTCATAAAGGTGAAAAGTATTACTTTGATAAAGTATACATGGTTTACTTTTTGTTTTGATAAACTAACAGTTTTTATTCTTTGTGTATCCCTTACTGATATTTTTATGCTCACCCCAAGTTTTTTTGAAATGTTTTTCACAGGACCTAATGTGAAATAGGGTCAAGGATGGGATCAATGGAAAGTCATGCTATATAAAACATGGAACTAGACATGTTTTTTTAAGAGTTTTTATTTTATGGAAACATAGTAGAGGTGTCTACATTGTAATCTTTTGAGATGTAGTAGTTATTTTCTAATTCTCTACAACTTTAAACCTGAAAAGATCCTTAATATAAATTATTCATTTAATTCAATATTAAGTAAGGTTTAAGGCTGGGGCCTTATAGTTGGTATCATAGTTCGGTTTAGATAACTTTAGAGGTTAGGGTATTCTCTAAGCACAAGTGACATTACCATAATGGTTAAGATTTCAGAAAGATTCCTAGTTTTAGATAAAGTGAATGAGTAAGAATATCTTAGTGTTTATCTTCCTCATTAGTACATGATGGTTTTGTTGATATACTCACACTAACTTTTCTGTTTTTAGTGAATGGATGGATCTAGCAGGCACCAAATAGACAACAGGTTTGAAGGAAACTGTGGTGGTTCTCTGATTAAGATACTAGATAAAATGGAGGATTCAATGAGGAAACTCGTGGTTGTTCTAAACCAAATATCAAGGAGTCATGATCAACCACATGAACCATGGTATGTTCTGTAATGCATCATGTACGAGATGACCAATCAATGTGGAAGTTCAGGTAATAATTATAAAGGTAACCATTAGAGTTTATATGATCCTTACTTTTGAGGTAATTGTGGGTTATTATATGTTATGATGGAAAATGAAAGGCATGAGATAAAGTTGAGGTTAAAATATGTTATGAATATTTTTGAATATTTTATCTCTTTTTTGGGGGATGTTTTAAGAATTATATAGTTTTGGAAAAAGGACAACACGCAGACCATGTGACAACCCGTCGCATCGGACAAAGCTGAGGGAATCGAACCCACAACCAAAGTGCGACTGGTTTTTTCTCCTACCACTAGACTACGTGAAGCCCCTAGTTAGTTTGAATGATTCTTTTTAGTTAGATGATTTTAGGAATCAATATTATGTTTATTTTGGGTTATCTATGGAAATTTATTATCCTATCATGGAGGATATGTGATTAGGTTAATTATTCTTCAATACGAGACTTTAAGGGAAACCGATGTTGTTTGGAGATAAATGTTACGATTTATCTTGGAAGACTATGTGACTAAAACCATTAAAATTTTGGGTTTCAATCTTAGTTTTTTATGGAAAAATTGTTTATCGGATGGTCCTCGTTGAACTTTGGGTTTTTTTGGACAAATTTTGGAGATTAAGTATAGATTTTATTTTTAAAGGGTTATCCTTTTCTGGATTATCTGACCTTGTACTAACCTTTTTGGTTTTGGTTTTGGTTAAAGCCTAAATACATGGGAAGTATATAGTCCTCTTTGTTGTATTAGGTGATTCTCTAGAAGTTGATTATAGTACTCTTAATGCGAACAAGTCTCCCTAAATACTCATCTTTTGGAAAAAATATGAGTTTGATTAAGGAATCTAGTAAATGTTGAAAGTCAACATGATAAGTGATTAGGTTTCCTTATGAATAAATTCCTCAATAAAAAATATCTTAAAACAAAAATTTTTTCTATTAACTTTTCCTACTGGGGAATCGAATACCGTTTAACCCATCACAAGTTTGTGATTTTCTTGTGGTTAACTTTCTCCTAAACATGTTTTCTATCATTCTATATCAGAACATGACCCTATGTTTTCTCCTCCATGTACATGCTTTCCTACATGGAATCCTAGTATGGGTTAACTCGGGTGACCTCTATACTTCTTTTTTTTATTTTAAAGTGATTGTTTTAACGACTCTTGTTCCGATGTGGGGCTTTCAAGGAAGTTTCCAAGCTCAATTTTAAAAATTGTGAGGACGCAATTCCCAAAAGGGGGGAAGGATGTAACACCCCAGGTAAATAAAGAATATGACATTTTTATATTTATCCATATTTGTGAATAAAATATTAATATTTCTTTAAAGGGATGCTATGTTTGATAGCGTACCTGATACGCAACAAAGAGTTTCATTGAAATCTTATGTTGCACACTAGTAATAAAATAATATTATTTTAAATGGTAGTTAACATGTAGCCATTGTATTGGTGGGAATGGATAGAAATAACTATAATATGATTATATATGTTTTTAAATATTTTTACATTTATCCAATAAAATATAATGTCTTAAAATATGGAAAGAATTCAATTTTAGGCGTATATGGCCTAGTTTTCACTAAAGGTTCACTTATCACCTTTTGATGGCGAACCGTCATTAAATATAGTTTTGTTAACTATTATAAATTCAAATGGACCAAATAAAACTCTTCTTATGAATTGGGACATCAAAATTTACATTGTGTAAATTTTTGGTATCTTTCCGATAAAGTTCATTTTTTTAATGAATAGTTTAAAATGTTGTATTTTAATTCAAAACCACTTTTTAATATAATTAATTTATATGATTATATTATATTTTGAATTGGTTTTAAAGTGAAATTAGAATATATTTTTACCATTAAATCCAATTGTGGTCATTGGAATTAATATCACTTTGAAATCAGACTTAAACTACTGTCAATCTTTTGATACTTATTGTTTCATAAAAACACGCTATTTGCTCTGACAGCGGGAATTAATTATTAAATTAATTAATGTGACTTATATGTTTTGAATTTTGTAAAATATACATCATTTTTGAATTGGGAATATCAAATATATCTTAGGGTGAATTTTTGAGATTTTTCTGAAAAACGTCAATTTTTGATGAATAGTGAAACCATGAAGTGGTACTTATAAAAACTGATTTTTCGTTTCAATGAAATTTTACCACCACTATGTTTAGAATATCAAAAATCCGACATAAATTGTTTTCATTAAGAAGTAAAATGTGGTTCAATGAGATTAAAAATTTTTTTGGTGAATAGTAACTTATTACGTTTTTAATCGCGATTAGAGGTAATTAGTGTAGTCTAAGACAAAATTGATATTATAATAAAATGAAAATACCTTGACACATTTCCTACACTTATTTGAAGTTTCATGGCCGACCAAGACAAGAAATGGGTCAACTTGGGGACCCCATGGAGCCACTTTGGTTGGGAAATGACATAAATACATTTTTATTTAATGTTAAAATAAAAATGACACAAACATGAGATGTTTTACTAAAACAATTCTTACACAGGGTCATACAAGTCATATTTTTGACTATAAATATTAATTGGAAATATAAAACTATTTCCTACTTCATAGGATATTTTTTTATAATTTTTAGACATTATATAAATTAAATTATTTATGACATCATGATGATGCAACGATGACCTCATTATTTAACGATTTAAATAAAATGGAATGATAATGTAATATCTAAGACCTACACATGTCCAAAACCTATTGGATGAGTGGATTTCGAACCCTTATAACCTTATCCTCGAAACACATCAATGTCGGACCTCTTAAATCCGAATACCATTTTAAAATAAATTGACTTTTTTACCTTCCAAGAGTGCCCCTCCTCTAGTCTTATAAAAGGCCCCCACCTCTACCTCCTTACCCACACTCCCAAAGCCTTTGGCTCGGCCTAACCCTGCCCATTTTGTCTCTACACTTCCCTCTCTAACTCCTTGAGGCCTCACATAGGGCAGAAGTCTTCCCAATGAAACCTTTTAGCTCAACGAGAAGGGAGTTACCCGATTTTAAAGTAATGTCTTCACTTGAGTCCTTTTGTTTTATTTTGCCTCTCCAACCCCCTAAACTCTTTTTATTATTTTCTTTTGTAACAACTCCAGTATCCTCAATATACTAGGATGTTTTTATAAGAAGGATTCGAGCTACACATACACACACCTACATCTAATGGTTAAAGAACATACTGTTTCCGTGGATGGAGAATTTCTGCCTCCCGAAATGATGATTGTTCAAAATTCTTATAACACCTTCAAAGGTGGCCATTAAGATGACAATATATTTATATATGATATATAATATGTTTATGTTTTCCTTATGCTTCTGTATTTTTCATTTTGGTCATACCTTTATGGATTCCATTATGGGTAAACGCGATATCTTCATTTAAGGAAGTGCGGACTACCGCCCCCTCAAAGTGATGTGATTCGTTAATGCCATATGTGGGACGTATAAAGGATGTATTTAAAGTTATTATATATGATGTTATACTGGAATTATAATATACCTCTATATCATTATTATTTCATTCCATTAAAGTATGAGATAGAAATGAATGTTGCGTTCATTCGTACGTATGACTTACCGTCTCCATGAACGGTGCATTTCATTTCTTATCCCCAAATATAATGTACTATTAAAAGTACATGTATATAATGGATATATATAATGAATGATACATATAAATGATGAATATAATTCTGGAATTAAAATATACATACCTCTCTATTAATTTTAATTCAATTAATATGACAAAGAAATGAAAGTAGTATTCATGTGTACATACGGCTTACCGTCTCCATGAACGATGCATTTCATTTCTTACCTCTAAATGATTATGTAATATTATAAATACATGTATATTATGGATATATATGATATATATTCTATCCGAATCAGGAATTTCATTCTGGATATAAAGAACCTTTGACCACACGAACAACATGTAATTGTAAGAAGTCCACTTTTGACTTAAGAACCAAATATCGACAAAACAAACATTATTAACTTAAATGGTTACATAATGTTTATAACATAGAAATAAGTGATATAAAATGAATAATGAACTTTAAAAAGGTTCTTAATCATGTAGAAATTAACTTAAGTTTATTATTCAGGACGTTAAAGAATGATCGAGTCAAGTCAGACCCGAGGTAAGGGATCCTACACCTCTCTTTCTTTTTAAGTACACTCTTTTATTTCATTCCTTCTAAGATCATATTTCCTGTTATTGGGATGTTCTTTTATGTTAATATTATTGTAATTTCTATGTTAATATGATTAGAGACCCTATTATCTCTCATCAATCCATTTTGACGTTTTGAGTGGCACCGTTAGGCTGCCTAATTTTCGTAAGAGATCTAACCTCTCTCTTTCTCTTTAAGTACTCTCCTTTATGTCACTTCTTTTATGCTCCTCTTTGTTATGATGAGGGATGTTATTTTATATTCCTCCTACTGTATATTTTATTGTAATGTGATGAGATACCCTATTTGATCTCATCAATCCATTTTTAGAAGTTTTATGTGGCGTCGTTAGGCTGCCGAGTTTTCGTTCGGGATTTTTCATCTCACTTTTATTCCCATGAGATTTATGCTACATTTTACACAATTTCCTTTGAGTGGTTTATGTACTGACCATTATATTACTCATTGTGTAATATTCTTTCATTTATGAGTATTTACATCAATGATGTATTGTCCTTCTTTCACGGGGTGTATGTTTCGAAAGATACCTATATCGGTAAGGGAACCTTTCACCCTCCTATTTTTAAAAGACTTATTTTGTTATGTCTTTTAATTCACATAATATTATTTTGGGATATGTTCTTCTATATACTTATTTATGTGAATTTTATGTCCAAGTGATGAGATACCCTTTTTATCTCTCATCAACTCTTTTTCTGAATTTTGAAGTGACGCCGTTAGGCTGTCTAATTATTGCAAGGGAACTTCTTAACCCAATTTCGATTCTTGGGGATAAACTTGTAGACCTTGAATATGTCATTATATGATTATGTGTGAATGTCCTATTATTGTTTTACACTTAATACCCACTTATATTTCGTGTATTAGTTTGTCGCACATATTTATGTAACTGATTTATCCTTAATCCAAGGATACCTTCTTTTTATGGGACTTCGTCTCAATCTCCTTTCATTGAGGCATATTTCGTTTTATACACAACTTTATTTTATACAGTGTATAAACCCCTTTGACTTTTACTTTTATACAAAAGGAATCTTTTTCTATGACGCGTTTTACAAAATGACAAGAAGTAATGTTTCTTTTAACGTACGCGGTGACAACGACTTTTTCCGCCGCCGCGAGTATTATTTGGTCTTTGGCTTCCTCAACAAGCCGTAATATTTTTAAAATGAAATAAATACCATATAATCTTTTATGTATTTTGGTATTGAAAATGGTTTTTATAATGGATGTTTTATTTCAATATATTTGAGCGATATATTGTGATCAAAGTGTGGAAATGTTTTCATTCCATTATGTTTGTTTTATGTATTATGATTTTATAATGGTACTTGGACATATTACGGGTGGTTACGTGATAAACCATATGACGGGTGGTGCCGTGAATACCAGGACGGGTGGTTACATTATAACATCCAATGCATTGGGTATGGAAGTCGGCCCTATGGCTATTCCATTAAGTATGTATGGAAATTGGTCGTATGGCTATTCCATTAAGTGATATGTGTGGAAGTTGACCGTGTGGATATTCCAATTAAGTATGTTAATGCCCCAAGTTACCTTTATATATTTTATGTGTTCATTATATGGGTTTTATGGTAATCCTTAGGTTACAAAAATGTATGTAATGATATTTTATTCAATGAATAGTTTTTACTACTTCATAAAGGTGAAAAGTATTACTTTGATAAAGTATACATGGTTTACTTTTTGTTTTGATAAACTAATAGTTTTTATTCTTTGTGTATCCCTTACTGAGATTTTTATGCTCACCCCAAGTTTTTTTGAAATGTTTTTCACAGGGCCTAATGTGGAATAGGGTCAAGGATGGGATCAAGGGAAAGTCATGCTTTATAAAACATGGAACTAGACATGTTTCTTTTTAAGAGTTTTTATTTTTTGGAAACATAGTAGAAGTGTCTAATTTTTAATCTTTTGAGATGTAATAGTTATGTTCTAATTCACTAAAACTCTAAAACTAAAATGATCCTCAATGTGAATTATTCATTTAATTCAATATTAAGTAAGGTTTAAGGCTGGGGCCTTATATAAAGTGAAACCAAAGTGTTTCAATCTTTCCAAATCACCATATGTGACCCTGATGAACACCAAATGAGATATCAAAGACTAAAAAAATTACATAGATTGATAAAAACATAATTACTAAAATTATTATGGTATTTTTAATTTTTTATCAAATCTATTTTTATTTTTGTAATATTCCTAAAAATGATTTAATCTTGTGATCATTAATATTTCATTTGTTACATATAAATATAAAATCATGAATATGGGAATAATTTTTGGAATATTACACACAATGGATGTTTAATGAAATGTGAACCATTATGGTGTCCCTATAATCTACTATTCTAGGTGGAGGTGATCTGAGGGAGGATTTATGCATATCTAAAGACCAAATAATGAAATAATTAGTCCTATGATACCCATAATGTTCATTATAAAATTCATTTCATTTATTTCTAGATTTTAACCTTAATACATGGCTTGATACAATATAGGGTAATTTTTTATTTTTTTTAAAAAAATCCATGTAATATTATATTACATGGATTATAGGATCATGTTCTTCTGAATTTATCTAATTTATTATTAATGATGTTTTTATGGTCGATGTGATATTCTATAGATAAACTAATAGATTCTTTCAAATAGGTGTTCAAAATATAATAATTTAATTTTCATTCAATATTAAATATGTGATTCAATAATTTTAAATTTGGATCATTAAATAGATGATTGGAATTTGATCTCACTACTTCAAAATTATTTTATAATTTTTATAGTTTTCTATATTATTTATTTTTCATTCCACACATTGTATTAAATCGATATTATTGACATAGGGTGATTGAGTGATGAATTAAAGTCTTCTCATTGTAGTAAGTTAAGTAATTTTATATCTTTCTAGATTATTTTAGTCTCTTAGTAAGTAGTTGGTAGTGAATTTTCCAAAAAAAATTGTGGTAGATATATGAATTCACACATTAATTAGATTCTAATATACCTTCATGAATATTTTAAAATTTGATTTTTTATTATGAATTACATGAACATGATTAATGTGGAGAAATATTACTTATTAAAAAATAAATGGGGTATCAGTTTTATCCTAACATGTGGGTTCAATTATATATTATATATTTCGTTTCATCTAACTTTCGACAAAAAAATTACATACCTTATTTAATATTTAATATAATGATAAAAACATTTTTTAGATTTAAATAGTGGTGTATTATTTCATCTAATAATAATATGAAAATTTCAATCACTCTAGAATCAAACCCAAATATAAAGAAAGACTTTTTCATATAAGTCTAATAGTATGCTAACATTACATCCATTTGATAGGTTAATATAGCTTCTATTTCAAATCATAAATTTTTTTTATTATATTATTTTTCCCTTTATTTCATCCATTCACTCATAAATTTTATCCCTTTTCCATTAAATTTATGGAAAAAAATTTTGGTGAGTAATCATTAATAATAGAAAATTAAATTAATTCAAAATTAAATGATATATTTAAAATCACTAACAATGATAGGTTTTCAAAAAATATATGAAATTTAAAACTAATCAAACATATCTTTCAATATAATCTAAATGTGGAATATAAAGTGTAGTAATAAAATGAAACATATGTGAATACAAATTGATGCAACTATGATTTCTAGTATATTGAAAAAAATTCAACCTCATTTTTAAAATAACATATGAAATCATGTATCGTAAATTTTTTTTTGAAGAGAATATTAAAAAATTTGTGATTATATCCCAAATAGGTTTAATAAACTCCAAAAAAAATCATATTGTTGAGATGGTGGAACTGATGGATATAAATAAAAATATTACTTTTGTATACATGGGGAAAACAATTCCTTGAAAAAAAATAAAAATAGTTAGATGATATTCCATGTTAATTTGGTAAGGATAATATAGCGGGGATAGATGAAACACCATAAAATACATATCACCCAGACATTTAAACAATCTTTTTATAGAAACTACTTATATAATAGGATATGTGAGGTAAATAATTATATAAATGTAATAAAACACTTCATTTACATGAGGTAATATTTTTTATTAATAGTTGATAAAAAATAACCATTATCCTAATAATGTAAATTCTACATTGTTGTATTATGCCATATTAGAATGTGGTGAAATGTTTAGCTATTATATTTTGTGGAATATGACTTTTATATGAAATTAAATGAAATAAATTTCATGATTGTGGATGATATTACACTAAATTAATCACACTAAACATACTCACTAGGTTATCAATTTGTAAAAAGTAATTAAGAAGATATTTTATTAGATATGAAGAAACATATAGTTAAATGTTGCAAAATAAAATGCGGTGGAACAAAATTAATATTCTATATTACATATTATATCAATTATTGAAATTCCATTTCCCTCTCAAAATTTTAAAATTTTATGTCACCACATGAGTATTATTTTATTAGAAAATTATTGTGTGGAAGAAGATACATCAGAGTAATGGTGAATATTTATAGAATTAAACTATTATGTTATTCTAGGTGGGATGCATGATTAAATTCTATTAGTTATAAACATAATTATGTGGGAGAATCATATTTCAAAAAATTATACAATAAATATTAAAATTTTTAATATTTTAATTAATCATAAATGTAGTTTATATTTTTATTAAAATATTTAAATGTTACATTGGGTAGTGGGAAAACAACCAAAATTGAATTTCATCAATGAATAATCCATAGTGCCTATAGAGATGTTAAATATCCCTTATCCAAAAGCCTGAATATAATTTTGAGTGAGAAATAATAGATTAATGGGATAACACATACATTTTATTCCAACACAAATTTAAATTTAAATTTATTAATAAATCATGACTCATGATATTTAATTTTTCATTATTGTACTCAAAATGTTGTTTTAAAAACCTACTCAAACTGTTGGGCCAGATCTCATGATCCATATATTCTCATGAACACCCCTATGTAACTGTGAGCCCTATGAATAAGTGTTAGTAATGGAACACTATTAATAGAGAGACATTACCGTTAATGTCCTTGCATAAAAAATTAATATATATATATATATATATAATTACTCAACATATCGATGAAAACGAATAATAAAAAAATAATGTAATATTAGATGGAACTCATGTCACATAAATTTATATAGCATCCCCTCAATTTTGAATACTTAAAAAATGAATATATTTGGATATACGGTATATAATTTTTCTTTGTTGAATCCTTTAGGGAACATTATGATACATCTTTAAGATCTATTCATCATACCTTATCTAAAATCTATCGGCCACTTACACATTTCACGTTATTTATACATGAATTATTCATACACCTTAATATGTTCATTTATTAAATGATTAATGAAACTAAATAGTAAACCAACAATGATCATTAAAATTTTTGAATGATTATAATATATTAATGTTGTGATAAAGAAAAAATTCTAAGGAAAACCTATCTACTAATAAATAAATCATTCATCTGATAAAAAAATCCACCATAATACATGACTATAGATACTTGGGATCAACAACAAAGGATATTAAAATGATGGTGGAAGTGATCAAGATGTCGTAAAAGTGTAGATGACTTGTTTACAATTTATTTCAATGGAATAAAGACATTAAATGGGATATAAAGTGGACTAGTGAAGATCTACTCAGTATTATCATGAAAAAAATTCTAACAAAACACTTTGTATCACCATGTAATATAGTTAAATGTTGAAACATGATGAAATTATTTTTAAAAATTGAATACTAGACCACAACCATCTAACCAAATTTAATTCATATTTCCTTTATATGTGGGAA
Source organism: Viscum album (assembly GCA_963277665.1). Taxonomy (NCBI): domain Eukaryota; kingdom Viridiplantae; phylum Streptophyta; class Magnoliopsida; order Santalales; family Viscaceae; genus Viscum; species Viscum album. The sequence goes on from OY728152.1 coordinate 1,293,212,778, forward strand.
TCATACATTGATTTCTGAACTATTATGAATATAATGATAATAACTCCATTAAATGGTTAATATACAAAATAGAGAAAATTAAATTAACTAAGGTCATATCACCCCATTATGATAATATAACTAAAACATGTATGAACTTGTGAAAATATTTAAACATAGTAAAATAGTTACACCTTAAATTATATTGGAATCATGTGTCCTACGCATATATCAAGGATACATAGCTTCCCAAATGAAACCACCTCTAAATAAAGTTAAATTGTTTTCAATAAGAATAATAAATAAATTTAAAATAGGTTATAAGGGTATCAAAATAATTATTATCATAACAAAAAATGTTATTTATGATGGTCTAAGATATATTTTAAACAATTGTAGATTGATACATGTTGAACATCTATGGAGAACTAGATCACCCACCATGAATTTCTATCCATGGAAAAAATCTTCTAATATAATCATAAAGATGAAATATCAAAGGGGTATACATTATTATAATATTTTTATTAAATAACCATCCACAAAATTTCCTTCATTTAAAATGTTAATGAAACATGTTGAATACAATGATTCTAATTCACATGATATATTTCACATTCATGAACAAGTCATGAATTTCACTCCAATTCAAAATGAGAACCTCAGGTCTAGTAAAAAAACATCTAATCACCCAATTTACATTACAAGAACATAGATCCATGATTAGATTCATAAATAAAATCGTGTTTGAAATAAAAATCTATATATTCTTATAAATATACATACTCCATAAAAAGGGGATTAATCATTGTTCAAAGGGATATGATTATCACCTTGAATCTGCTAAAAATATACTAATTGATTTATAATGCATAATATTTATATCATTATTTATTGTTCAATAATAATTCTATAAAGATAATAAATAATCACATAACCATATGATAATAATAATCAATTATAGATTTTTATCTGATCAATAGATATTCTAAAAATGGAAGATCAATCACTGACCAATGATGGTTGGGAACCTAATCATTGAAATAGAATATAAATTATATATATTTTATAGATTCATGGAAATATAATAATTAATAAAATGAAATTGGTGAAGTTAAATGGGAAAATAAATGTTATTGAATTACTGAATTGATCCATTGTATATGAGAAAAGGGGAAATGAATGAAATAGTTATAGAGTCAACAAGAGAAATCTCAAGTATTAAATATGAGGGTCATCATAAAAATGTGTTATTATAAAACATCAATATAGAGTAGAATAAAATAGTTATTAGGGTCATTTATTATATATCTAATAAATTTATTCATGTTTGATGATGGTTTTAACTGGTCAGCTTGTGGATCTACTATATTTTTAATTATTTTAACATAATTGGGAAGTGCTCTTGAAATAATCACCTAGGATCTTCAAGAAACATAAAATGGATAGTGAGATTTAATTTTTTTTATGGACATAAAAAATCCACCAGGAGGCTTGTTGATTCCACTGGAAATATGGGGGTATTTTATAATCAATAAAAATCATATAATTATCTTGAATCTTCAAGCATCGATTCACTAAGCAGTTCAACATAGAAACTGATTTCCAGATCAACCAATATATGATAAACCAAAACCAAATCTTGAATAAAATAAACCTAACATATCATAAATTGAATTAATGTGAAGATTATATACTATTTTCCACTAATGGACATTATCAAAACTGATATATGATAATTTCAATTAATTTATACAAAAAACCATAGGAATGTGGTTTATTCATTTTATATTACACAATATATGAAAGTAAACTCAATTGAACAACATAATGAATAAGAAATGTTTATCTCCGTAAAAAATTATTAAATCTATTGTTTAACATTTAATAATTTTTCTTTTTTATATATTGTTTTACATTGAAAACACCAACAAATATATGGGTTTTCTTATCATGGAAACCATTGGGGATGATAAACAACATTGTATTTACCTTTTGGATATCATCCATATAAATTCCTATTAAATAATTAATTTTACATGATCTTATATAACATAGATTTACATTTATATGGATTTCTAATCATAATATTGTAATTAATTCTATCCTTTTGGTTTTCAATTTATCATTTTAAAGAATGTTGGATCTCTATGATTTCATACATTTGTGTAATGCCTTTAAATATTTTTACATTAATCCCGTATTTATTTTTCAGTTTAAATGATTATTGATTTCTATTTTTATACTATTTTATGGAAAAAACACTAGTAAAATTGATTCAAATTACTTCCTATGACTGTAATCGAATACATAAAAATATAATTCCACAATTTGAGAAAAAATGTATAACCAATTTTCAAATTCATCATTATAATCAATTTTATTGTTCTCTAATGTTATGTAATGAATCTAGATCATTATTTTTTTATTTTATTTTAATCTATAAGATTTATGTGTAATATATATTTATTAGTATATTTATTATTTCATACCATAATGGTAAATCAATATTTTCTTTCTCCTTTTTATTTGAACATGTCTAACCTTTTAACTCCATGATCTAGAAATTAGGAGGGATAGCCTACATGATATATTTAGTACTTCTTCTCTGTGTTCCTAAAGAATATCAAACATTGTTCTCAACTGACAAGGGAGATTGAATCGTTCCTAGGGGATCCAATAGAGGGATTATTTAGTTTTGATAATGTGAATGAGTTGATTACTCACTAGGCATAAGGATTTGTTTTTTATGCTATAATCAATAACAATGATACATTTTACCATATTATGATCAGTTAAAATTTAATTTCATTAGGAAATGAAATTTTATAGGAATTTAAAAATAAAAAATATATACAAAACATAGGGAAAATATCATCGATATTCACTATTGTATTCTTTTATTTGTATTGAACTAATAGTATTATATAAGTGACTATGTATTGTAATAAATTTATTGGGGAATAAAATAGTGACTTTCATTAATATTTATATGTCTTATTTGAATAATAATTTCAAATATTTATTACATGGAAAAAAACTTGTCCCTTTAAATATATAATTATAACCTCCTTCCCTTAAGCCATATATCAATAATTTTAATTTCCTTGACTTTTATATATGAATGTTTTAATTGATAATATAATATAATTTTAGAAATTTGTATGATCACATATACTACCTGAATCATAATAATATTGTGTAAAAGATTTATTATAGTAAATATAAATAAATTATTATAAAAGTGTTTTCATTTAGTGTATTCACAAGATTTAAGTTTATGGTGCTTAATAAAAGGATGTGGGGTGAGGGACTTGATATATATATGAATAATGAAAAAAATATGAATTATTTATTTCTTTTTTCCATCCCAATATTATATATTTAATCATGGATTTAATGTCCATATGTTTCTGTTTATTTAATAAACATTAATTTTTCATATATTTAATATTTTTCATTGATTAAATTTTTCAAAATTTAATTATATATTTATGATATTGTGGAATTATTAATCCATAATAAAATTAGGCTAAGGTTTCTATGTATAAATTAAATTATTATATTTATGTTTCTTTAGACATTAAGGTAACAGAAGAATCCAAGGCCCCATTTTTCCATTACTAATTTCTGAAAAAAAAAATTACTTATTTAAATAAAATTGGTGAAATTTTTCGTAAAATGTCATGTAACACCAAAATAGGGTACTATATCAGAAATATGAGTTCATATTTGTGATATAAGTCTCGTTTTTACAGTAAAAATATAATTGTTGTTTTCACCATCTGGTGTTTTTTTAAAAAAACCTGCCAGTGAAATTAAAAAAATAAATATTTAGTTATGTATATTTATTTTTATTTAATTCAATAACATGTGTCCACTATTTAAAATTGTAATTATTCACCCTATTGTTAGATAAATTAGTTAGGGATTGAGAAAACCCTTAGAGAGGGTCTATTGAATGATCATTGGATGATGACAATAGATCACATCTGATTGAAAGTTGTTCAACAATGGATTATATATATCTCTCCATCATCAGAAACACAGAAAACATTATTCATAAATTGTTGATACAAACTCAAAGAGGAATTTTAATTTGTTTAAATTTTATACCATTCTGCTATCTAATTAAAACATTGTTCAATACAGGATTAAGAGATGCTTTTTTCATGATTGAATATTTAATTGTGGTAGATCTGTTTTTTCTATTGATTATTTCTTCACTCTTACTCTATATATATTACATTAGACCAAGGAAATAATATAAAAGGACATGGATTTTTCTCAAAACATTTGTTTTAGGAATTTATCCAATATTTGATCTAATATTCATCACTGGTATTTACATATTCCAATGATTCTATGAATACGATATATATTGTTATTGTGTATACTTTTGTCAGTACTACGGATCAATAACACATGTGTATTTCATGATATATGATATGAATAAGTACAATCAGTGAGAGAGTACAATTGTTAGTAGATAGGAATAGTGTGTATATTCTCTTTCATTTTGTATTTTTCATTTCATCTAGTGATAGGACATGTTGGAACTTTTAGAGACTATTCAAGGCAATGAATCTCAAAGATCATTGGTAGGGAGGATTCCCGACTACAGATCTTAAATTTTACGGTGATCTTGGATGGAGTGGTGAAATATAGGATGATTCATTAGACGAAAAATAAGGATATTAAAATTCATAGTAAGAATATATGTAATCTATAATTACATGTCATTTGGGATCCTCCTATAGGGTTCTAGGATTACATATTGAGAAAAACATCAAACATTGTGGGTCCCTTTAAAATGTAGTGTGATCTCTTTTTGTGGATTGGTAGGTATCTCAGAGGATATATGTGCATGTTGAGTCTTATGTACACTGACCCAGGATGGTGTACATTAGTACGGACATGTGATTAGATCATGCTACATGGGAACAAAGATTGTTAGGTTGGAATGACTATATGACATAGGTCAGGTGACATGTGATTATTAATTGATATGTGTGTCTACATAAATTCAATGTATTTTTAGATTTTCATGTTGTGTCAGGATGAACTCACAACAAAACCATGTGTCAGACAGACATGTTGTGCACCCCTATTGATCATGTTTATATCCCTTCATATCATTATTACATATGTTTCTCATTTGATAGTGTCATCTTGTTCCATTACCTTGACTGTATATTGAGATATTACATCCACATATATATATTAGGATTCTCTAAAAAATAGGAGTCTTACATCATTTTTTGTAATATCCCTCTATGTGACTAGAGTGTACCCTCTATCATTTTATACACTACATGGGATTTATTAAATCTTGATGACCTCCTTGACTGGGTTTTTATCCTCAGTTTAGTAGGATGTAATGACAAGGTTTATAGTATTATTAGTATACTATCCACTACATTGTGGGTAGATCCAAATTATGTTTTTGGATTCCCCTAGTGGACCTATTTTTGTTCCCCTTATAGTGTATCATGTAATTCATTGACTAGTTATCTTTATTGTGAAACTAATTGTGCTCATGACCTCATAGGTGAAAATCTCTATTGATATCATGGACTGATGAGTATATTTTATGAGATCAATCAATTTTTCGAGTAAAATTTTGAGGTTGGATGATTGGAACTGACAACATGGAGGTGTGGTGACCTTCTTATGCATATATATTTTTTTCTAGTAATTAATTACTATACATTTTTATGGAGATGATTATTCAATATTATCTGTGTTTAGTGTTTTAGGGGGTGTATTATTGGTATTATTATATTCACCCCTATATTGGATAAGCATGTATGTGTCATGCCACTTGCAGAAATTGACCATTTTAACGGTTCCCTTGGAACACATCAATGGGGTGGAGAAACGATTTAAAGTGACAGAATGAGGGTCTTTCTAGGTGTATTCAATTGATAGTTTTACTCTCCCTATGATTTTTTCATACTCTCATCTGTTTTTTGGTATTCTCTTTGTCCAGTTTAATCACCACAAGTTATTTACTATCGTACACTAATTTTCATATCATATATTAACACATATATGAGTTTTAATTTTTTAAATTTCAAAATTGTAATTGATTGTAGACATGTCCGTGTCTACATGTACAATAGGAAAATTATTCCCCTGTGTACAAAAATACCTATATGTTCTTTTGTCCATGAATTTCCCTATTACAGGATGTCTTGGAGTAGTCACAGTTCATGCATCTTCTATCCAAATCATGAAATTGTGAATTAGACCAGTTTTCTCTACAATAGGACTGAATACTATGAGAATGGGTTTTTTAAGAAAACAATTCTGAAATTATTATGTTTATATTTCTAAACATGGACTCCAGTATTGTAGTGGTGGATGACATAACAACATAACCAGACTGTAATCACATTTTATTTTGCACGGTATATGTTTACATTAATTGCATTTAATGAATCAGTACATGCATAAAATCAGAATGGGTTCTTGATGAAATATTCTTATTTACTCGTTTAGGTATATGTATTAATTAACAATGTTACAAATTCTTTTTTTAGGATTCCATAATGAAGAAATCCAGGCAAGATTCCATTATGTGACTTATCAGATGACTCACTGAATAATGAGGCTATAATGTAGGGGCATGTGCCATATATATTTAATCTGAGTGGCTTAATAGTTATACCACCACATAGTCAGTAGAATATAACCATAGTACATACATATAATAATTCATCTTGGATGTGTTCACTTCATTAGTTCCAAATGTAGTGTCCAACATTTTTTGGGGTGAGTTAAACCCCCATAAGGGTTATGAATCACTAATGTTAGTCACTAATGACTTCACCATTTCAAAGATTCCATGAGATCAAGTGGTGTTACTTTTATTAATCTGTATTATAGGATCTTATTTGTGATTTTGGAGTTTAGTTGATCAAAATAATTGAGAGACAACTATTTCTAGGTCATACTTTAAGAATATATTCAGATAAGAGTTTATTCTAGACCATTAGTGATCATCGCACATCTAGTTGATTCTTCCTTTTTAGTAGGGTAGAGTGACTATAGTAGAGTTTTAATCATTGTTTACTAGTCTCCCATGAATTTCCTCATATATATAATGGCATCTGTACTTAAAATTATTGACCATTGATCATAGATTACACTGGTATATCAGTGCTTCACTAGCTTCACTATATATTACCACCAATAATTTCAAGATTGAATAGTACATAGTTTTGGAGAACTTATTTTAAACTTTTTCATCTAAAGAGGGTGCTGGAAGTGGGATCAAAGAAGGTGAGTCCATGGAATCATGTATCTACTGTTAGACACAAGGATATGTTAAAGCGAAATGCATCCTGATATGATCCCATGACAATTTGACAATTGTGAAGGGATATCAAAATGGAATGAATCGTCTTAGGGATATGTGGTCTTTCTACAATAATAATTGTGGAAATATGGAACTGTATAGTTTGATTTTCTGAAAAGAAAATTGGTTGATGTAGAATGAACTACCTACGAAATGATACAATAATGAGAATGGTGGTAGACATAGCATTGGATATGAATGAGTGGATAATAGATTCATATAGGTTGGTATGGTATTGACCTATTACCATCACCACGACTGTGTTTTCCATAATAGTCTTAGGGATACAGTTGTATGGGAGAATGGAATTTGTTTTCTATGAAGTCACATTCTGGAGAAGCTGTAGGGATAATACTACGTACAATATATATCTATTCAACTTTATCATTTGTAATAATAGACACAATTTTGTTCATTTAATTTCATGCCACATAAATTATTCAAGTCATTTCAATTATATATAAGGTATTTTATTAATCCTTAGGCTTGGAGACACTGATAGGATTTGACTCATCGGTTCCACACTTCTTCCAAAAGTGGGGTCTAAAATATAGAGGTAAGATCACTATATGGGATATATTTTTTGAAACAATTTTCCCATTTGATTTCATATTTGGAATGTAATTTATTTTAATATATTATTCATTTATTGGTTATTTTAAAATATGTATGACGTCGATCTATATTGATGGGAAAATCATGTCCTTTGTGGGAGTAACGAAAACCATTCAATGTAATATGATATCTAGTATATGAGATTGTAATAAATTACTCACCAGTTTTATAAAATGACTTTGGGTGTAGTGGATTCTATAGGATACCATACACATATCAAATTAGTGGAGTTTGAGTACATTTTTAAAGAGAATGTCAGAGCCATCAATCCCTGGTGAAAGATATACTATTACATTAACATTCACCCCATGATGTCATCAATACTTTCACTAGTCTATTAGATGGATCAATTATAACATCATGAGTTTATGGTTGAGTTGGAGGAAGTAAATGATAATAGATTTTTTATACCACAAGATTCTCAAAAGGAATACCATATATTGTTGTCCAAGAATATTGAATATAGGTTTATGTTATGTGTCGATTACTATTACAGGAACTAGGTGTCCATGAAAAACATGGAACCACTAACGATCATCCAAAACCACTTCTAAAATTAGATTGTGGTGTGATGGTTATCAGATATTTTCCTAAATTAATACTAAAACATTTTTTCACTATGGTTCAAGGATAAAATGAAGAAGACGTTCATATTTCATTGGAGTTATAATAATTAAATAGTGATTCCATTTTGCGTTATGAACACCCTGCATGTTTTCATGTGACTAATGAACATCATCAGTCATCCTTTTTTAGAACATTTTGTTGATTTATTGATTGAAGATATGCTAGTTTAAAAATTATTGACATTATATAAGAGAACTGACATAATGTGAAGCTCTATACATTCCTGTTTTGGATATGAGATGTCTGCATCATTGGAAAGGACATCAATAAGGATAGTTGGTAGTGCCTCATGTAATGGATGATTTAGTTATATCTTTGGTTCCACACAAGAATATTACCGAGGTAGGAATATTTCATGGGTTAATATGGTATTATTATATATTTTTACATGATTTCTATTGTGTGTATGAAGCCATTATAGAATTAGCCCAAAAGGGATATCATTTAATGTGGCCAGAAAGGTTATATAATGATTTTTAGGAGTTTAATAGGTTTATGTGAGATCCATTTTTTTGATCCCTAGAGGAGGGTGTTGAATATGTAGTTTATAGTGATAACTCAAGGACTTGACATGGTTATTCCATGATACAAATACATAAAATTATTTCCATTGGATATAGTGAATTGAGACTACATGAGAATAAGTATGAAACCCATGATCATTATCTATTAGTAAAAGTAAATTTTATGAAAATGTTAGCAAAAAACCTAATCTTAAATGTCTATATAATCTACCCATTCCAAAATATCCCCACATATATATTATTATATAAGGATCACAACATGGGAGGTAGCAGATAGATTGAGTCATCTATGACTATGAATTACATATTTTTGATACACATGTGTAGGGGGGAAGGGTATAAGGTTATCCTAGTATGATATACTCTTCATAGTAGACAAATGATGAGTTAAAGGACATTTCATCATTTCAGTTGTCAATGGTGGATTTTTAAGGTTCTTTGTATCTTCTGTTGATTTCAGTTATGCCAGAAATTTAATAGATTATTTGGTATACTCAATTTATTGATAAATACTATGATACATTACATAATCATATATACTATAGATGTTCTATTAATGGAATTTAAAAATGTGGAGAGTTTGTTATCAAATTTAAAATAAAGATGATGATACCAGTGATGCTTCAAGAGTAAGTGAGGAACATATTATATAATCCCCCTATAGTGGTATATTTATTTTTAGAAAATATGTATTCGGACATTAGACTTCATTCTTTAGGGAAAGAAATGATGATTTGTGTTTTTGAATTTGTTCTCTAGATTCCAAACTTGTCAGTTTTTAATAGATGATCACTAGTTTCCTATGACTTTAACTTATCCCAAAAAGGGTCAAAAGCGTATTTGGGATAGGATATATATGTAGTTAATAATTTTCCACCATATAGGTCAGGGGTATAAAATCTTTTCTAAGTGATTATAGAATGAATATATAAGATTCAACACTTCTTAAAAAATTGATAAATGAATTTAATAGAGAAATTTTTATACTTCAACATGTAGGAGATAGTTCAAATCACTATACTTACCTCAATATTCGTATAAAAACATAATTCCCTACATGATGTTCTGATTATTGAGAGTATTATAGGAGGGCTTATAAACTATGGTGCAGTTGAGTATGTTGTTTCACACCAAGACTGAAAACATGACTATGTCGATCATTCAATAGAAGGATGACATAATTTAGGGTTTTTATTTATTTATTTCATTGTTCATAGGATCAGGAACACATGTATGATATTCAAAAGAATAATTCTAACCATTACACAATTTTCAAAGAACCAATTTTCTAATTTTATATGAAAATATGAATGTATAAAAATTGTTTGATTGATCATGGTAATTCACCACTCATCATCTTATAGATGGTGAGTTATACTATAGAGAAGTTGTTGATTATAAATGATTAGTTGAGACCCTCAATGAGCATTCATAACCGATCTACACACATATGGTGGATGAATGTACAGTTTGATGAGCTGGGATATGTTTTTGTGATATTCTCTCCTAAAAATGGATTTGAATATTTTTTAAGGAGGTAAAAAATCCTGGACATTGATTTTCTCATTCACTATACTACTTATATTTAGAATAGGGGAATGCAATTATCTCAATAACCATATCCTGACTAGAAACACAGGGTCTTCCATATGTCATTAATGAGGTGGTACGATCACAACATATCACATGTTTTAAAATTGTGTGCGATTGAAATAATGAATGGTAATAATATTTTTGAGTTACAGATGTATATCAAGTATGAGAAGGAAATTATCTATCATGGGAGATTTATTCCTATATTGCATATCCATTAGTAGCATATGAATCACTAGAAATCCATGTAAAAAATGATCACCCATATTTAGAGCCCATTGAATTTATCATTTTGAGTGAACATCCCCATTCCTAGGATGAATATTACAATATGTAGAGAGAATTAAATGAATCTCATTTATTATTAAATGTATTTATAAAATTATAATTATAATTTTCAAATTTATGTGATGAGATGATGTGGGATTTCGAGACCTAGTGTGCATAAAATTAACTTTTTTAAATAATATTAATTATATTAAAATTCATCAAATGTTTTCTTCATGTAAAAATATTAAGAAAATATCAATGGTGGTTCAGATCAAAAATAAAAATGCATCATTGAGTTCGGATTTTAGAAACTACCAAAGGCATGTCTTATCATTTTTCATCATCTTGAAATTTATTATAATCCTTTCATGTGTTAAAAATTTACAATTAATTATTTAATTAAATTTTTTATTTCATATAACAGAATAATATATTTCATATATATATACATGTCTTTTCTCAACCCAAGTGATATAAAAATACACTTGTGTTGATAAGAGATATTTTAAATATTCAATTACAGTATCATTGGAAGATGACAATGTATCTAATCTGATCAAGGATAGTGTGATGAAAATTATGTGTATATCAGTTATGATAATATAAGTTAATAGAAATTCAATATATATCAATAAAAAAATATATGTAGAAAGTTATTTTTTAAAAATTACATACCATTTTTTCTTAGTCAAACACAGATCAATTCCATGAATATGAAATGATTCACACATTGATAGGTGAGTTGATTATGATAGATATATATTATGGTTTTTTATTTTTTATTTGTTCATCCAAATATATAGAAATGCTTTCTGTCCAAATTAACAAGGACTAATGATTTTTCTTAAAATATTATGGTTAATGTGTTTCCTCCCATGTTTCAACGTATGTTCATTGTTGGTAAATCTAATTAAAAATTGTTCAACAAATCAATGTTATATGACAGTTTTTTATTGTTAATTTATTTTTTAGTGAAATAAAATATTAAAGTCTTCTAATGGGGCTCAATTCAGGTGTTTTTGTGAAATTTTTTGATAATATTCATATCAGAATGGAATTATGGTTTCTATTCGACACAGATTTTATAGAACATATACAGTCATAACAAGTGGAAATTTCATGAGTAGATTTGAATAATAAAAATCAATCTGTGGCTAAGGGGAGGTCGAAATTAAACATATAAAATATTTTCTAGTGATATAGGTGGCTTCAGTGATGAGGAGGATTATATAGATGTGGAAGAAACATGTTATGGAAATCCCAGGTTACATGGCATGCATTCTGGAATTACATGCCATCTTAGAAACCCATTGATGTCACTTGGGTATTCACAAAAAGAAAAAATATTGAATTACATGTGACTTTTTTCACGTCACATGTAACCCATATTTATGTATAGACATGTATATTAGAGGAAACATGGGCACATGTTGTTCGATGTATAAAGAAATGATGATACCACATGTCCAATAGTAAACATGTTTGTACCCATGCACGACAAGAACCACAGGGTTATTGAATAATGGCATGGTAATGTAGTCAAGTGACATATAAAGAAATTTATTACTACTTAATGATGTTGTATTTAAATATTTACATATTCTAATAGGAAACATGAAAAGGATGAACCAGGGTTTTGATGGACACACTGTCAACTCCAAATAAATACTTTTTACCGACATTATGTACGATAGGAGAAATTAATTATTTTACTTCATACATGTTTTAGTTGGTAGTGTTACCTTTTTTATCTCATTGAGAGTATTGTGTAAATTTATATACACATCACCTTATTGTGAACAATTATGTATGATTTTTCTCAGATATTGTTTTCCTTGTCCCGATGTGTCACTGGAGTTTGATCCTATATCATTTTAGACCCTATGTGGGATTGGAGTAATATTTGTGACCCACATGGGTAGGGTGTTGATCCCAAATCCAGAAGAAAATAACTATTAGGTTTACATTTGCATTGTAATGTGATACCAAATGCAGAAGATTGATATAGATTGGGTTTTTGGTTTCAACCAGTGGTCCAATGATTGACACTCTATCAGTATATCGAGGTCATCAGATACCAATAAAATTTAATTGGTAGATTCTAATGATCAGGAATTTTTTTATGAATATATATATTGGATGAATGGATAATTGAATGGATTGTACCATAATTATCCTTGAATCAGGTAAAATAATGTGTCTAACAGTTTGCTTTTGACCATCTGGAGACAATATATTATTCCTATATATATCAGTTTATGAATGAATTTATTTATATATCATTGTTATGAGAATACTATTCTTCATGTACTGTGTTTATATTATTCTTGATTCCCAACAAGGTATTATTATAGTCAACAATCGATGGGATCTTCCAACATATGTTGTGTCTTTTTCTGAAAAAGGTTGTTTCGACAATGTTAAGGGAGGATATGTAGCTCGTTTATCATACATTAATTTAAAATTAAAGGGGGGGGGGGGGTTTTGGATGGTTTCATTTGATATTAGTCCTTAATATTTGGAAATATTGTACTGTCAACAGTTTTTTGTGCATGTATTTGGACTATTTATCTTCATACACAACATTAATCCTGAACTCTGATTGTGGGATTATATTTTAAAGCATTTCATGGGGTTTGGGTTTTTTTCATCATAATAATTATACCAATTGTGGATATGTTTTATTAAATTTAACTAATAAGTCACTTTGTTACAAATATGTTCCTATTTACAGGTTATGTGAATCTAAATTGAAAATCAAGTGAACAATCGTAGATTGAATCCTAATTTTTTGTTAATTTTCATGAAATAATCCATATTGAAAGAGCTTATTAATATTAATATTGAATTAAATTATTTTTAAACAAATACATTAATCACACAAGTGCTTGTGTGATGTTAAATCTTCCCATGATTTTGAATAAAATACCACTCTCCACACATATCACTTATTAACAAAACCTCATCCCTACTTTCCATGTGATATTATCCCATACTCTCTAATACTCATATATCATTCATTATCATAAATTGAATCATTTATATTATGAACCCAATTTATTTCATATATTCAAAATATCCATCTATGATAAAACCATGACTGTCACTTGACCTTAATAACTAGAAATTGAATTCCACATGGTATTGAAACATAATAACATTAACATTTGATGTAACAATAATAATCTGAAAAATCTTATTGAGTTAAACTAGATTTAAAAAATACGGTGATAATTTTATATACAAAAATTTGTATATAATATATCCTAATAAATTATCAAGACCAATAGGTAAATTATGGTAATTTCACATACTAAAATGATTCTATGTAGGGATTTAAAAGTGAATATGTGCACTTAATTATTCCACATTAATAAAATTAATGAGAGGATATTTATGACAATTATTGAATAAAAATTATTGATAGGACTTATAAAAAAAATAAAAATATGATTTTAAATTATATAAGATTAATGAAATCATTCTTTAATTTTGACACTATATTATATAAAATATTCAATTTTCAATATTTTACAATGTTTATAATACTTTTACCATGTTCTCTTCGAATTATGTTATTTTTCATTTATTTTATATTATTTAAAATTTATGATATTATTCATCATTATATTTCATAATTATTATGATGTTTTATACATAATTTATTTATTCTACACATCTTTGTGTAATTATTGTTTCAATTATTGAATATGTCTTTAAGAATCTAATGAATTAGATGGTTGAGGTGTGGAAATATATTTTCTCGACGATTTTTTGATATAATTATTTGTACCCTATTACTGTAAATCTTATTTCAATATTTTAGATCAATGGAGTTTATATAATGATTAATATATGCTACTTGATAGGGAATATATTTGGGTGGACACCAAATAGAGAATGATTCTATTATTATCAGTTGACAGAGGAGGGTTTGGTTTTATCTAAAGGGTTTATGGATAATATCCTCACTAATATGTTCAAGGGTTAGTGAGATATATTAATTATTATTTGGGGGAGTGTTCATATTTAATATTAACGAGTTCTTACAGTTTGATATATTTTGGAAACACTTATGTAATTTTAATTCGAGTAAAACATTCTTACTACAATATTTTTTGAGTATACATTACATGATTATTCTCATTTATAATTGCATCCATCTCTATTTTTTATAAATTTAACATAAAAACCACACAATAGTCACAAGTATAAATTCATCTAAGTGTTCTAGCATCTATCATTGACATAATAACATAAGAAACACAATAAAAAATTTATTTTAGTTTTGGTATTTTTATGTTTTCTCTAATAATAATATCCATATATATTACTCTATGATAGTTAAAGAGAATATTAATCAAATTTTTAAAATATATATATATATATTAGTTTATTTTTATTATATTAATCAATTTCATACATTAATTACATATATATATATTAATTATCTTTTTAGAAATTCATATGACTAAATGTGTGTACTTTAATTTTTAATGAATGAAGAAAATAATTGATCTTCAACATTAATATTTTTATCACTAACGAGAATGTCAATTTTAATAAATCTGAATAATTTAAATGTTATAAATATAAATTCTCATGATACTCTAAATATAATATTCAGGGGATATATCACAGTAATATGTTTGTATGTAAAAATTGGTGGGAGGTCGAATCCTACTAAAAAATTGAAAAAAATCATCATCAGTATTGAATACAGTCATTCAAGTATTAAATATGTCGAATACACAAATGATTCAAATATCAATAAACTATATTACTTTTTTGGATTAAAAAATGTATTTGTAAAAATCATTATTTTTGAGATAGATGAAATGATTTATATGATCACATTCCCCCTCAATGACAACATAGAGGATGGTCAAAAATAATAACTATTGGAAGGACTGTGGACAATTTCACAGGTTAATATATCCTGAGTATATAGAGTATGTGATGGTAATATGGAACAATGCTGAAACCTATGGGAGAGGGGTGTAAATGATTTCATCCATAGAGGGAAGGATGATCATCATCATCATCTATCTATTCCCTAGTAGCGGTTTTAGTTTCTTAGTGGAATATTTCATGATAAAAATTAAATAAACATGTACCTCATTATATTTTTGTGTGCATTTTAAAGCATTCATTTCTAGTGATCATTTATTCAATGATCTGATTTCATACCCCGCTAGATCATCCAAATGAACACCATGATTCGGCGAGTATCCATACCATCAAATTTTGTTCATTATGGTGATATTTTTTGTTTACAAACATATAATGATGATCACCTCAATATCATCCATTTTACCATTAAAAGGAATTCTTGGATCAATCACATGGAATGAAATTTACTCTCAATGATTTTGGAGGATAGAGACACTCTCAACATCTATTGATGAAGAACTATCCGAATCAGATTCACTTATTCATTATACAGGGGATATAAAATTGAAAAAAGGGTTACCCTACCCCCAATATATTTAATGTACACAAAATATGTAATATAAAAATATCAACTATGAACTAATTTCTCCATAAATATATTTTATATTTTAAATTTTTTATAATACATGCTATATATATATTATTTGGATAACATAAGCCATTTGCTATACTACTATTCAATGATAATATTATTTAATCCTTCAATATTAAAATTATTTTCTTTAATATAATATTATCATTGTATTCACGTCATACATTCCAAAAACTTTTAATAAATAAATTTTATACAATAATTATGTACATGAATAGTTATTAATTGATTAATTAATTGAAGATAGTTTATTTGAAAAAAATATCTAACCCTATGTGTAGGCCAAATATATTCAATATCAATATTCACTATAATAGGTAATAATATTATTGTGAAATTGAGTTTTTCCCACTATAACATTATAATGTTATTAGTGAAAACATCTCACATCCCAATTGGGGTGTCTAGAATCCAATCATGGGGTGACATGTCTTTTCTAGTCCTCCAATTAAATTTTTTTCATCTAGAGTGAGGAGTTATTTAAATCTCTAGAAATCTAATGTCCCCAATGAGTGATTATTTCAAATTTAATGAAATAATCCATGAAAAACATTAACATATAAAGAATTATTAAATCCGTATGTAAAAAAGTAAAGGAATCAAATATATAGTGTTGGTTTGAGCATTGGATTTATGTTTGTAATCACTTACTAGTTTTCATAAATACGAAATTGAACTGACTCGACCAGCCCTAGAAGATGGAATCTAGAAATATTCCTTACATATAAAATTCCAATTGTGGGAATACATATTTATTAAAACCAATTTGGTGAAATCCACACTCAAAGAAAAATAAATCATAGAAACCAATCCCACATACACTATGTGGATGAATTATTTTGGAAAACAATATCCTACATAGAAAACAATTTGTGGTATATGGTCCTTTATCCATAGTTATATTATTCCTCATATAGTTCTTCCATATCTGTACCCATACTTGAACAATTTATAAATTTATTTCTATCAACATCTTATAAAAAGACAGAAGAAATATATGTCCCCATTTGTGAACGATATAAGAGAATCCCCAACAAGGGCCTAGAAACATTAATGATAATTAAATACAAGATATAATCATGTCTCCCAATTAACGTTTAGTTAAAATCGTAAAATGATTCCTATTCATGTCATATATGATTGTTAAGGTCTTCATGATGATCATGTTTTTCTATCCACTGGGAAACTAGGACTCCATCTATGGATGTAGTTCAAGAAACCCCCTATTTCTGATGGAGACCACTTATTTTTCACATTGATAAAAGGATTTTTTCTTATACTTTTATCATCCTCATTGATATTAGTATGAAATACATTGTGTTTAATCACCTATACATTCTTACTGATGTAAAACCCCAAAAATTCAATTTCCAATGTTTCCGAAAACATTATATTATAATAGAACATCAAGTAACATTTTATCTTAGATAGTCCTTGTGACATCCACTAGATTATAAAACAAATTTTGTGATTTTTTACATCTTGTTCATAAAAATGTTCTGCAAAGTAATCTTGGATCATTTGGTCTTATTGTTTAGTAAATATGATGATATCCATGTGATAAAATACCTTCTTTGGGATGATATTAACCATTATAATCTTTACCTCATCACTATACAGGAATCCTATAATGTATAATACCCAAACGAATTTTCCATAAAATTGGAGTCCTCTTTTGTGTAATCCATGATCATAACCTGAAACTATCAAAGGGTTATCTTCCTTTTGACCCAAAAACAAAAAATTACCACTTTTCTGATTTCACCACATGGGCCTCTTATTCAATATATTCCCCCATCATTCCCACATTTTGGAGTCCTTATTATTTTTAATACACAACATTTATAACTACATGGTATTTTTGTTTCCAAGTTGTATAAGTATGACACATCCCTATACTATAAACCATGCATTATATGTTCATGAAAATATTATCTTGTACATATTCTACGTACAGTCACATCCAACATTGGATAATAAATCCGTTCTTCGTCCCTTGGTCCTCCTTGTTCGAACCCCCACAACATCCATAAGTAGTCCCAATTCCCTTAGATGTGCGTAACAAATTATATTAAAATATATGTTTATATAATATTAATATGACCATAAAATTTATGTTCTTCCTATTAATTGGACCAATACAAAATGGGTTTTTTTTAATTTCACAATAATATGTAGAAATACCCACTCATGTGCTCAATCCCAACAGAAAAAAGAACTCATGTGTTAATGGATGATGATAAATTCCAAGGAAATAAATATCATTCATAAAAAGAGAATCATTAATATATGTTTTATAATAATATATAATCAATTATTAAAAGAATACCATAATTGGAGGGGCTCAAATATATTCAATTTTCTCCATTGATGATTGTCCTTGGCTACATATATATGATTATAAAATTAATAGAAGTTAATAATTTTTTACTCATATAAAGAAATCACGTTATGGATTTTGGATTTCATTTAGTATCCATGAATATACCATAAATTTTGAAGAGAGTCAATGACGATGAAATAATTGCCCGCAAAATGATGTGGTGATACTGACCACCAATCCTCTCACCCAACATGGTTTTCGTTAACTAAAGGGATTAATAAAATTGATCTCATGAATTTGGAATGATGACGTTCATAAATATAAAAATAATGAGAGTTTGATATCCTTCCAAAATAGAATATGTTTAAATAAATAGTAATACCATATTGGAATGATAGTGTTTTATACATATTAGGCCCTATACACACAGAAATTCAATGTTGTTCAACCATGAATACAATTAAAATAATTATTCATCTGTTTGTTTATTATATTGAAACTATAATTATATTTTATTGTTTTTTATATGTTTTTTGAAATCATTAAATAGTATATCATTAAATATAATGTCATATATTCATCAAATAATAACTTATAAATCTTATACCACTCATTTTTTGACCATGTCTAACCTATGGACACTTCCACATACCTAGAATTTCCAACATCGTGTATCAAATTCACTAGTCCACTAGTACCTCCTATATTCTACAATTACATTTGTGGATACCCCTCAACCCACACTCTTGATAATCAATCCCTACAAATAGTTCAATAAATGATGGATGGTGGCCCAATAATTGATTAAAATAATCTTTATTTCAAATATATTCAGTATCATATCCCTAAACATATTTATGAAGTTCCTCAATTTTCCTAGGTATATAGATAAAGAGGTCACTAGTGACCTTGTAATGACAACATAAGGGTCCATCTAAATGGATTCTTCTGGAATCCACCACATCCAATATTATAGGGCATCAAACGCTTTATAAAATGAGGGTTCCTCGATCAAATTGTTTCCTTGGTCACTTAGGACTGATATCTAATTAGATCAAGCATAGGGTAGTTACTAGTACACACAAAATATTAAGATACATATGTTCACACTATTGAATCCCACATACCAAATATGTTCATAAACTGTGATGATATTTAAAAACCACAACCTTTACATAAATCCCACCAACATAATTTTCTAGTACCTAGAGAAACGCACAAACTAATCCAGGATAGAAATAGGTAGTTGTCCTAAAACTCTATAACTATAGAAGATTATCTTATATTCATCTTGAAAAAATTGAGGATAACAACAATATCAAATACCTACTCCATCTGCAAAATTATAAAAAATTATCATTCTTGATATGAAATTCACCACTAGAATACTAACAATGATTGATGATATGACTCTACTCCATTTATCATCAAAAAAAATTCCAGGACATATTGTTCTCATCAACAATAGTTCACATTCTATCAAACTACCTCATGTACTAATCTTATGTATCCAATAAACTCCATAATATGGTTATTATGGTGCATTGGTGTATTGATTTTCTTAACAACGTGTTTTGTGTCCCAAATACCATGATAAAAAGATAATTGGATTGTGTTCATATCCATAATCTAATAGGAAATTGTCAGTTTTTAATGTATTCCACTCGAGATAAAAAACAATTACATTGCAAAATTTCATATACATTTTGGAAAATCCTATAATATTGATGGGATCTACTCCAATAATACACCATACATGAATTTAGAAACCCACAAAAAGTGTACACATTAATTCATATGATTTTATCTAAAGACAAATATTACCAATGGTTAATTATAAATAACGAGTTCTCCCATGACTATACATTATTTAATGTTTGTGTTCTATACGCTCATATAGTTTTATGAATGGAATATAAAAATCCTATATAAATGATTCCAATTTTATGATATTTTTTTTTAAATATGAGTGTCTTCCCAAAGGACATTACGTCCAATAGTTCAGATGTCCTCACCAAACAACATACCATGAAGGATTACAAAATGATAATAATCTGATCAATCTCGGTATCCAATATCCTAATGAGCACTACGGTGCACCTATTAATGTATACAATATCAACAGGCAGGAAGTTCCTCCCATTAATATTTTCTCCATTATGATCATCCCCCAGTTATACACTACACGATTTTTTAATTTAGTCAGATGTAATAGAATGACAATAATTATCCAATAAATGGAATTCTCTAAAATTTCACTCCCCATAGAGAAACATCATTTTATCCAGAAGGAACCATATATTACTAATCAACTCTAATAAATAATTTATATAATGTGGGTCATTGGAAAATGTTAAAATCCATTCCTCATAACTCATCTTTGATATGAGTTAGTATTTCTCTATTAGAAGGAATCCCAATGAAATATCTATTATCTGAACTACCGTTGTGTCAATGGTCTTCTAACACCATCATGAAAATTTAATAATTTTTTATTGTTATTTATAATAAATAAATTGCAAACATCCTATTTTCTCAGATCTGGTATATGGGGTCCTTCCAATAAAATAAGGATACATTTTTCTGATGAGGTTTTACTTTTATAAGGAAAAATAACTATGATGCGTGATCATGTGGAAGAAACCCAATATAGTATTCCAGAGGCATTGTATGAAGAATTTTGGCATTACATTCTCCATAATATATAGAAGAATATTCATATTATAAAAAATTATATAACCTTATGTTTAATATCAATGTCTTATAATAGTAATGAATGTGATCACCATTAAATTTACATGGTTTACCTATTATCACCATGATAGTCAAAATTCGATAAAATAAATGATCCTTTTAGATTTTATTCACCCAAGGAATTATAAGTGTTATGATAACTGATTTATGATACCCCACTAAGTGTACATATCAAAGGATGGGGTTAAAAATGAAAATGGCATTTCACCCTACTCTTTTTTCATTAATGTACCCAGAAAGTGAAATCATGTTATTTTAGGACTCATTATATCTACAAGAGGTGAATCTTCTCACACTTGAAGACATGAAAAACATAAATTTTCTTATATCAACTCTTAAAATTTTTCAGGAATGAATATTTTGAGCTATTGAATTATATTTTCATAATGAATATTAAAATATTGACCTATGTTCCTTCATATGATAAGTTAATAATCAGA
The DNA here is from genome assembly GCA_963277665.1 of Viscum album. Classification (NCBI taxonomy): domain Eukaryota; kingdom Viridiplantae; phylum Streptophyta; class Magnoliopsida; order Santalales; family Viscaceae; genus Viscum; species Viscum album. The sequence continues at coordinate 1,293,234,811 of OY728152.1, forward strand.
TGTCACAAATATATTTTGAAGCTGATAGATCAATTAAAATTACAATAATGCACCCAACCCATGTTTGAAAATAGTTCCATAAAATAATTTTACTAGCTACATATATGAAATTATTGGAGTAACACCAATTTATAGTGATATTATTATATGTAACACAAAAAATAAGTGTAAAAACTGGATCTTAAAAGGTTATTGTTGGGGGATATTAACACCACCATTACATAATTATTTTGAGTTTATTACCTAATCCTCATAAAAAGTAAGTAGTTTCTCAATTGGGTGGAAATGTGAACAATTAGTTTTCATAATTTATCTCATCCCGTGGTCTGTATTCATTCTAAGGGACACTATGAAAAGAATTATTTATATGTACCCATTATGTCTAACATCACTATACATCTATGTTGGGATATAAAAAATTATGTATAATATGTTCTGAAAATATAGAAAAGTCCATTAAGAAAATAAATTTTGCAACAAATCATTGATCTTATAGTGGGTAGTCCTGTAAAAATTAGTTCACGCACCATTTAGAGATACATTGAATGATCATAGTTTAATTAGATTTAGATAACATCATTAACACTTCTTATGTCTATGATTCATAATAAATGGGTAGTTCATTAAATAAGGAGGAAATAATGTCCATTTAAAATATTTTTCTCACAGATATCACTAAAGAATGTGTTCCTACACTAAATATGTTGATTGATCAACATTTAAAAATACCATTTAATTCTAAATTTCCTTCCTATAAAAATGTGAAACTCAAAGGAAAGGGTAATGTTGTTGTTCAATCTCACATATTTCCCAAATGATGTTAACCCCTCACACTCTTGGGGGAAATGTCCTAGTTCGAAAAACTAATAATATAACAGAAAATAACTACTCATATAATGTATTCATGCTATATATTTACTACAATTAGAACATTATTTAATAACTATAACTAATGTATCTCAAAATAAAGAGCTCCACACACCAGAAAATTATTATTTACAATGTATTCACATTAAAAAAGGAGAAATCATTTTACTTGGAAACTATTATAGAAAAATATTAATAAATCATGTCATTGTCCAATGTACAAGATCAATGAAATTCATTACAAAATCCTCCAACTCAATAAAAATTGTAGATTTAAAAAATTGATCATATTATTATTCATTTTGATCCATCCCACTCTTAGTTTTCAATTCCCATAGAAATTTATAACTGTATTGATTAATTCGAATAAATTAATGAATAAATATAAGGGAAATGTGCACCTGTGAATCTGAAATAAATCATTATTCAGAATGGGTATATGAGACTATCCCATGTATTAATTTAGTAATATTATCATTCCAAAATTAAATTATTTAGACGATCCGTATCAACATGTGACACATAATATATCTCGATGTGTTTTAATTAAGGGAGCATTATTACAAAAAAAAACTCATCCAATCTTTGTTATATCATACCTACCATACATGGATTTACCATTATATGGATCCTATGTTCACCCACATTTTCAATCAAAAGTATTGGGATACCTATTACAATAATATTTTTTTCATTTCATCTCAAATATATGGTTGAAAACGGTCTTCTACCTTTCATTCTACAATGAGTGAGAAATGAGATCTTCTTGGGAATCATATACAAGAAGAAGAGTATATCTAACTATACAATTATCTAATAGGGAAGGAATACTTTTGGCTATTTACATAGAAAATTACATAATGAGATAAAAAGATCAATCAATACCTCTAAATACATAGCTTGGTTTTGATACCTTCCAGTAGTTACAAAATGTGTTGAAGATATCATATTGTGAATTGAATCCAAATATTGACATGTCAATGATTCACATAGAAAGAGTGAAAGAAAAATAGAAAGATAAATTATAACTCCAAAACCATATCTTATACTATATCATACAAAAAATCCACCATTTTATCATTTGATTCCCTATTATGGGAATTATAATAGTAGTAATAACCTTGTTGTAATGAAAGGATAGATCCGAACCCATCATTGTTTGATGACCATAAATACAGGGTCTATTTCATGAGAGATGAGACGGTTCTTGAATAGTTCATCACACCCTAGAAAAACCAAATTCTAACCCAAACAGAACCCAAACGACAGAACCAATTTGGTCATGATTATTGGATGAATTATTTTCCTTTTTACAAAATATTGAGATGTACCATTTCAAAATAAATCTTCTTCAATGATGTCTTATAAACAATGGTTTTCTTGGTTATGTGATGTTGGTAAAATCATTTACTAAGGTGGTGTGTTTTTTAACACCACATAAAATGAAGAGAGATAATGGATAAAAGATATATGTAAGAATTCATGGATGTTTAGTAATTTATTGTGAGTAAAAACAATCACCCAAAGTAAAAATATCTTTTATGAACAACTAACACATCCAATTGTTCTCCAGGTTAAATATAATATGGAACAACAAATCCATCAAACTAAAAACCATATAAAAGGAATAATACTATAAAAAATATCATGGATATAGTGGATGAATCTACACTTGATGATTAACCTACAAATTTTCAAAATTTATCATTGAATAACTCTGAAATCATGCCTTTATCCCCTTTTATACAAGCACTACCATGCCAATTGGTAAAATATTAACCAAACACTAAATAAAAAATATTCATTGGAATAATAATTTTTCGTTTTATACATTAATTTTTATCTTTTGATGGATTATAATTTAATTGTGAGTGTAATTATATATTTGATATTCCTAAATAGAATTGGGGAAACATGAACCACGGTTTCATGAGCTATGGAAATATATAGATGTGCAATCATGGATGACCACAATACACTACTTGAAATACATTATTTCCCAATGGTTCAGAACCGTTGGGAAAGCCCCTGAAACCATTGGGAAAGGTTTTCCCAACGGCCGTTGGGAAATGTTTTCCCAACGGTTTACTGGAAACCGTTGCAATAGGCCCATAGAAGTTACCCTACCCCAACGGTTTGGGTGAACCGTTGGGATAGTTTTTCCCAACGGTTCTCCCAAACCGTTGGGAAAACCAAATACCATGGAACATTTTCCCAACGGTTCCAAACCGTTGGGAATTGGTGAAGTCTTTCCCAATGGTTTCGAACCGTTGGGAAAAGACATGCTAAAAACTTATATGCCAACGGTTTGAAACCGTTGGCATACCCTATGCTGCAAATTGCAGCACCCTGCAATTTGCACAGCCCCTGTCCCCTGTCCATCACCACCAGTCATCATGCCTCATTTTCACCTCATTTTCACCTCATTTTCACCTCATTTTCGATCCAACTATTGTACCAGTAATAAAATAAAACATACATACTCAATTACGAACAAATTCATACACATTTAACATATAATGGATCCTGAAACTATACAAATCCATAATTAAATTACAATTCATAAACATACATAATTCATATAGAATTCAATTTAAAATTTAGATGACAATTATACGTGGAATCTGAAATTCAATTCATAATATGATCAGTTTTTTCTATACCATATATTTTTACCTCAAATGATGTCCATTTTAAACAAAATACATACACCTGAAGTGATACCGGCCACACTGCACCTCAGATTGAGGCGGGGTTAACTCGTACACGTCACATTTGACTCATGGATCGTTGTGCTAAAGTATCGACAGAATCCTAATGCGTTTGGTCGGTTTTCCGTATGCCAGTTGATGTTTTTCACTTAAAATGGCGTCCTTTTGAAACAAAAGACGGACACTATGAGTGGTGCCGACCACACCGCGTCTCCAATTGAGGCGGGGTTGATTCGTACACGTCACATATGACTCATGGATCGTTCTCCTAAAGTTTAAATTGAAACCGAATGCGTTTGGTCGGTTTTCCGTATGTACTTAAAATGTTGTCCATTTTAAACAAAAGAGTGACACTTAGACTCATCCCGACCACACCGCGACTCAGATTCATGCTGGGTTGGCTCGTACATGTCACATATGACCCATGGATCATTGTGATAAATTATCAAAAGATTCCGAATGCGTTTGGTCGGTTTTGCGTAGGCCAGTTGTTCTTTTCATTTATAATCATGTCCATTTTAAACAAAAGAGACATAGTTAGAGCGGTGTCGGCCACACCACATCTCAGATTAAGACGGGGTTGACTTGTACACGTCACATATGACCCATGGATCGTTGTGCTAAAGTATCGATAGAATCCGAATGCGTTTGGTCGGTCTTCCGTATGTCAGTTGATGTTTTTCACTTAAAATGACGTCCTTTTGAAACAAAAGACGGACACTTTGAGTGGTGTCAGCCGCACCGCATGTTGGATTGAGGCGGGATGATTCGTACACGTAACATAGGACCCATGGATCGTTCTCTTAAAGTTACAATGGAAACCGAATGCGTTTGGTCAGTTTTCCGTATGTACTTAAAATGGTGTACATTTTAAACAAAATAGAGCCATTTAGACTGATCCTGGTCACACTGCGACTCGGATTGACCCGGGTTGGCTCGTACACGTCACATATGACCCATGGATCGTTGTGATAAATTATCAAAAGATTCTGAATGCGTTTGGTCGGTTTTGCGTATGCCAGTTGTTCTTTTCACTTATAATCCTGTCCATTTTAAACAAAACAGACACAGTTAGAGCGGTGTCGGCCACACCGCGGCTCGGATTGAGGCGGGGATGATTCGTACATGTCACATATGACTCATGGATCTTTCTCCTAAAGTTTCAATGGAAACCGAATGCGTTTGGTCGGTTTTCCGTATGTACTTAAAATGGTGTCCATTTTAAACAAAAGAGAGCCACTTAGACTGATCTCGGCCACACTGCGACTTGGATTGAACCCGGGTTGCCTCGTACAGGTCACATATGACCCATGGATTGTTGTGATAAATGATCAAAAGATTCGGAATGTGTTTGGTCGGTTTTGCGTATGCCAGTTGTTCTTTTTCACTTATAATCATGCCCATTTTAAACAGAAGAGACATAGTTAGAGCGGTGTTGGCCACACCGCGTCTCGGATTGATACGGGGATGATTGGTACACGTCACATATGACCCATGGATCGTTCTCCTAAAGTTTCAATGGAAACCGAATGCGTTTGGTCGGTTTTGCGTATGCCAGTTCTTTTCACTTATAATCCTACCCATTTTAAACAAAACAGACACAGTTAGAGCAGTGTTGACCACACCGCGCCTCGTATTGTGGCGGGGATGATTCGTACACCTCACATATGACCCATGAATCGTTCTTCTAAAGTTTCAATGGAAACCGAATGCGTTTGGTCAGTTTTCCGTATGTACTTAAAATGATGTCCATTTTAAACAAAAGAGAGCCACTTAGACTGATCCCGGCCACACCGCGACTCGGATTGAGCCCGAGTGGGATCGTACATGTCACATATGACTGATGGATCGTTGTGATAAATTATCAACAGATTCAGAATGCGTTTGGTCGGTTTTGCGTTTGGTCGGTTTTGCGTATCCTGTCCATTTTAAACAAAAGATAGACAGTTAGAACGGTGTCGGTCACACCGCACCTCGGTTTGAGGCAGGATTGACTCGTACACGTCACATACGACCCATGGATCCTTGTGCTAAAGTGTCGACACAGTCCGAATGCCTTTGGTCGGTTTTTCGTATGTCACTTGATGATTTTCACTTAAAATGACGTCTTTTTTAAACAAAAGACCGACACTTTTTGAGTGGTGTCGGCCACACCGCGTCTCCGATTGTGGCGGGGTTGATTCGTACACGTCACATATGACCCATGGATCGTTCTCCTAAAGTTTCAACGGAAACCGAATCTGTTTGGTCGTTTTTCCGTATGTACTTAAAATGGTGTTCATTTTAAACAAAAGAGAGCCACTTAAACTTATCCCGGCCACACCGCGACTCAGATTCATCCCGGGTTGGCTCGTACACGTCACATATGACCCATGGATTGTTGGGATAAATTATCAACAGATTCGGAATGCGTTTGGTCGGTTTTCCGTAAGCCAGTTGATGCTTTTCACTTAAAATGACGTCCTTTTGAAACAAAAGACGGACACTTTGAGTGTTGTCGGCCACACCGCGTCTCCGGATTGAGCTGAAACCACCGTGAAACATTCTAATTATTATTCGTGACGTGTACGCGCAGACGGTACGTCAATCGGACGTGCGGTTTGCCCGGTACGGATAAATATTCATGTTTTAAGTGATGCGCGTGCTTCGAAACGCGCGTGAGGGGGTCCAAACGGGCCGAACGATGTCGGAATGGCCTGAAATCAGACGATAAATACGGGTGAGTGATTTATGAAGTGGTCGAGCAGACGGCACGTCAATCGGATGTGCCGTGTGCCCGCGGTGACCGACAATGCAGTTATGGTGTCATAAACGGCCAAAACGGGCGTCCAACGGTCAAATTCATAGCGGACGACCACTGATTCACCCGAAACCACCGTGAAACATTCTAATTATTATTCTTGATGTGTACGCGTAGACGGCACGTCAATCGGACGTGCGGTTTGCGCGGTACGGCTCAATATTAGTGTTTTAAGTGATGCGCGCGCTTCGTAAACGCGCGTGAGGGGGGTCCAAACGGTCCGAACGATGTCGGAATGGCCTGAAATCAGACGACAAATACGGGTGACTGATTTCTGAAGTGGTCGAGCAGACGGAACGTCAATCGGACGTGCCGTGTGCCCGCGGTGACCGACAACGCAGTTCTGGTGTCATAAACGGCCAGAACGGGCGTCCAACGGTCAAATTCATAGCGGACAACCTCGGATTGAGCTGAAACCACCGTGGAACATTCTAATTATTATTCGTGACGTGTACGCGCAGACGGCACGTCAATCGGACGTGCGGTTTGCGCGGTACGGCTCAATATTCGTGTTTTAAGTGATGCGCGCGCTTCGTAAACGCGCGTGAGGGGGTCCAAACGGGCCGAACGATGTCGGAATGGCCTGAAATCAGACGAAAAATACGGGTGACTGATTTCTGAAGTGGTCGAGCAGACGGCACGTCAATCGGACGTGCCGTGTGCCCGCGGTGACCGACAACGCAGTTTTGGTGTCATAAACGGCCAGAACGGGCGTCCAACGGTCAAATTCATAGCGGACGACCTCGGATTGAGCTAAAACCACCGTGGAACATTCTAATTATTATTCGTGACATGTACGCGCAGACGGCACGTCAATCGGACGTGCGGTTTGCGCGGTACGGCTCAATATTAGTGTTTTAAGTGATGTGCGTGCTTCGTAAACGCGCGTGAGGGGGGTCCAAACGGGCCGAACGATGTCGGAATGGCCTGAAATCAGACGAAAAATACGGGTGACTGGTTTCTGAAGTGGTCGAGCAGACGGCACGTCAATCGGACGTGCCGTGTGCCCGCGGTGACCGACAACGCAGTTCTGGTGTCATAAACGGCCAGAACGGGCGTCCAACGGTCAAATTCATAGCGGACGACCTCGGATTGAGCTGAAACCACCGTGGAACATTCTAATTATTATTCGTGACGTGTACGCGCAGACGGAACGTCAATCGGACGTGCGGTTTGCGCGGTACGGCTCAATATTCGTGTTTTAAGTGATGCGCGCGCTTCGTAAACGCGCGTGAGGGGGGTCCAAACGGGCCGAACGATGTCGGAATGGCCTGAAATCAGACGACAAATACGGGTGACTGATTTCTGAAGTGGTCGAGCAGACGGCACGTCAATCGGACGTGCCGTGTGCCCGCGGTGACCGACAACGCAGTTCTGGTGTCATAAACGGCCAGAACGGGCGTCCAACGGTCAAATTCATAGCGGACGACCTCGGATTGAGCTGAAACCACCGTGGAACATTCTAATTATTATTCGTGACGTGTACGCGCAGACGGAACGTCAATCGGACGTGCGGTTTGCGCGGTACGGCTCAATATTCGTGTTTTAAGTGATGCGCGCGCTTCGTAAACGCGCGTGAGGGGGGTCCAAACGGGCCGAACGATGTCGGAATGGCCTGAAATCAGACAACAAATACGGGTGACTTATTTCTGAAGTGGTCGAGCAGACGACACGTCAATCGGACTTGTCGTGTGCCCGCGGTGACCGACAACGCAGTTATGGTGTCATAAACGGCCAGAACGGGCGTCCAACGGTCAAATTCATAGCGGACGGCCTCGGATTGAGCTAAAACCACCATGAAACATTCTAATTATTATTCGTGACGTGTACGCGCAGACGGAACGTCAATTGGACGTGCGGTTTGCGCGGTACGGCTCAATATTCGTGTTTTAAGTGATGTGCACGCTTCGTAAACGCGCGTGAGGGGGGTCCAAACGGGCCGAACGATGTCGGAATGGCCTGAAATCAGACGACAAATACGGGTGACTGATTTCTGAAGTGGTCGAGTAGACGACACATCAATCGGACGTGCCGTGTGCCCGCAGTGACCGACAACGTAGTTCTGGTGTCATAAACGGCCAGAACGGGCGTCCAACGGTCAAATTCATAGCGGACGACCTCAGATTGAGCTGAAACCACCATGGAACATTCTAATTATTATTCGTGACGTGTACGCGCAGACGGCACATCAATCGGACGTGCGGTTTGCGCGGTACGGCTCAATATTCGTGTTTTAAGTGATGCACGCGCTTCGTAAACGCGCGTGAGGGGGGTCCAAACGGGCCGAACGATGTCGGAATGGCCTGAAATCAGACGACAAATACGGGTGACTGATTTCTGAAGTAGTCGAGCAGACGGCACGTCAATCGGACGTGCCGTGTGCCCGCGGTGACCGACAACGCAGTTCTGGTGTCATAAACGGCCAGAACGGGCGTCCAACGGTCAAATTAATAGCGGACGGCCTCGGATTGAGTTGAAACCACCGTGGAACATTCTAATTATTATTCGTGACGTGTACGCACAGACGGAACCTCAATCGGACGTGCGGTTTGCGCGGTACGGCTCAATATTCGTGTTTTAAGTGATGCGCGCGCTTCGTAAACGCGCGTGAGGGGGGTCCAAACGGGCCGAACGATGCCAGTTGATGTTTTTCACTTAAAATGATGTCCTTTTGAAACAAAATACATACACTTTGAGTTGTTCCGACCACACCGCGCCTCGGATTGAGGCGGGGATGACTCTTACACGTCACATATGACCCGTGGATCGTTGTCCTAAAGCATCAACACATTTCGAATGCGTTTGGTCAGTTTTTCGTATGTCACTTTTTGTTTTCACTTAAAATCTTATGGAAATTCATATAGAATATTTTTATATCATATTTAGTATGGATTAGATTTTAGTTGATCGTGCTATGAAACATTTCAGAGCTAATGAAATTAAGGAAGGTGGAGGGGATGTCCGGGGGGCTGTCCGGGGGGCTGTCCGGGGACCAAGGAGGAGGGTGGGGGGGATGTGCGGGGTCTGTCCTGGGGGTTTTGGGGGGTTGTTCAGGGGGTTGTCCGGGGTTGTTCAGGGGGCTGTCCGGGGGTTGTTCAGGGGGTTGTTCAGGGGGTTGTCCGGGGGTGTTCAGGGGGCTGTCCGGGGGGTGTTTGGGGGGTTGTCCGGGGTCCAAGGGGGGGGTGGGGGGGTTGTCCGGGGTCCAAGGGGGGGGGGGGTGGGTGGGGGGGTTGTCCGGGGGGTTGTCCGGGGGGCTATCCGGGGTCCAGGGTGGAGGGTTGGGGGCTGTACGGGGGGCTGTCTAGGGGGCTGTCCGCGGGGGCTGTCCGGGGGGGCTGTCCGGTGGGTGTCCGGGGGGCTGTCCGGGGACCAAGGATGAGGGTGGGGGGGCTGTGCGGGGTTTGTCCGGAGGGTGTTTGAGGGTTCTTCAGGGGTTTGTCCGGGGTTGTTTAGGGGGCTGTCCGGTGGTTGTTCAGGTGGTTGTCCGGGGTTGTTCAGGGGGTTGTCCGGTGGGTGTCCGGGGGGTTGTCCGGGGACCAAGGATGAGGGTGCGGGGGCTGTGCGGGGTATGTCCGGAGGGGCTATCCGGGGTCCAGGGTGGAGGGTTGGGGGCTGTACGGGGGGCTGTCCAGGGGGCTGTCCAGGGGGCTGTCCGCGGGGCTGTCCGGGGGGTGTTTGGTGGGTGTTCGGGGTCCAAGGGGGAGGGGGGGTTGTCCAGGGTCCAAGAATGAAGGGGGTTGTCCAGGGAGTTCTCAAACACACAACCACTAAAAGACAACAACATCCATAAAAATAGACAATATATAAAAATAACTCAACTCCAATACTATACTACGAGTCTAGATAAAACCAACAACTAGAATAGATTAAACATCAAATCTCAAGTCAAAAATGTAACGGATCAATATGTCCCACATCAGCATCACCATCTCCATCATCATCATCATCATCGCCCTCGTCATCGTCCTCCTCATCGTCATCACCCTCCACAACGCCTTCCTCCTCGCCTTCGCCCTCCTCCTCGCCCTCCTCATCTCCCTCCTCTTCCGCATCAGACTGCTCGCCATCATCATCTTCAAGCTCGACATCGGCCTGACCACCACTGGAACTGCCACCTGGTGCACCATATATAGAATGTATCGACGACATGTATTCATCAATCGCCGGGCTGGCCTCTGCTGGAAGTGTTGGACGTAGAACTTAAATAAATTTCATAAATGCACTGTTTGCCCTTGCAGACTGTTCTGCCGTCTCTGTGGCCCTTTTCTCAGCCTGTTCTGCCTGTGCCCTAACTTGCTGCAGCTCGGTGGCACTACAACGCGTACCTGAGGCAGGCCAATACCTCGTCGGGGCTATCCTAGGTCGGCAGCGTACTCTGCCAGAATGATCATCTCCCAACACCTGATGTAAGTGATCAGATGGCCCAAAATTGTCTGCTTCTTGGGCATCGAGGGCCTCTAAAGCATCCTGTTACAAATATAAATATATTGTTAAGTTACGAAATAGATATTAAAATATAAAATCAACAGATTAAAACTTACAATCTGCTGCTGAGTCGCTTCGTTGACAGCACGTCCATCCTTTTTTCGTCTACTCGAGCAAAACAGTTTTGCTCGAGGCACACGTCCTTCAATATTTTGTACTTTCCTCTACAATGACATTGAAAACAAAATTTATATAAAGACATCAGCAAATAATTAAATAATTGAGGAAACAAAAGAAAATGTAAGTCGTAAAGAAAACTTATAAACAATTGTCATACCTGCTGCCTCTCATGATCCGGCATCGTCGTGCGTCCTAGTGTATGGAGGTATTTTTTTGCATCAATGTTTTTTTATTTTTTCCAGATGATTCCTAAATAAAATTCGATAATGCAAAGGATAATATTAATGCAAAACTTGAAAGTTATTATTTAAATACCTCAAATGTAATTCATACCTTAAACTGGGTACTCGTCCAATGAGTAATCATCTGACGATACTGCTCTATAGGACAATCATCCACGACTGGTACCACCTCTAACTCAGTGCCAACTCTAGCACGCCAGCCAATATACAGCTCATGCTTGTAGGCTCTCCAAAGCTCGCCTAAATCCTTTAGACGTTCCATTCGTGCACCCTCACCATCAGGAAAATTAAATCGAAGCTGAAATGAAAATATTAATTTATATAAATACAAAAAAAATTCATGGCATTAAATACAACAGATTTTTTTACCCATATCTCTACCCAAGCTCTATCTTTGACCTCATGTGGCAAATGTCTCCACGACAGCGGGCTGACGGGAATGATGTCGGAGTATTTGGAAAGCGTCGCCATAAAACTCCGACATTGCTGCCCTGTTTTCTCAACCATCTGATTGTCTTCATTATATTCCACCATAACCTGTGTGTGACGGTTCCACACCGAACGCATGCGTGTACGGCCCCGCCCCCGCCTCCTTTCAGTAGATGTATCTGTCATGAAAGAAAAACAAATATTTTATCAAAACATGTTATAATGAAAATAAATATTGCTATAAAAATTTGATAGGGTTTTATAAATATACCTGTGCTAGTCTGATCAATGAGTGGCGGCGGATCCACAGAACCTGATGGAACACCCTCTGGTGGAACAGGAGTCGAAGACGATGGAATATAAAAGCTCGGAGAGACAGAAGTAGAAGGAAAATAAGATGGAACAACTGTATGACCTGATGCTGGCTGGGGAGTGGGAATCATCATGGGATGTGAAAATGATGGGGGCAGAAGATGCAGAAGGTAGCAAAAACATGGGAGGTCTAAATATCCCGTGTGTCCCTAACGACACACCGGGATCAGAATGTGGGAAGGCTGAAATGTCAGTGGGAGGGGCAGGGTCTAGTCGGGCACGCGCAGCTCTATGTCCACCTCTGGTACGAACCCTCCTCGTACCACCGGCCTGAGTACTAGGACCAGTACTAGGCTCCTCGTCGAATAACTGTCGACGTAATGGTGGATCCTACAAAAAAGTTTACAAAAAAATTAATCACATGACATTATATATTCTGTAAATATATATATATATATTTGAAATAAAGTACTCACTGTAGGCACTAATGGTGGAATGCCCATCTCCTCCATCCGACGATTGTTCTCCGCCATTTTTTTTCTTCGTCTCTATTCAATTGGCTTCATTTCCTGCATTGGAAAACAAATATGTAATTAATTAGAAAAAGAAAATTAATGTGTAAACCAAAAAACTAAATATATGAGAGAATGAGGGGATTCATTGGTAATTTAGCTATCAATTGTTTTAGAAGAGCTTGAATGAATTTAATAAAACATACAAGTTGTAATGTTCACCAAGTTAGAAATATTGTTTGATTTGGTTTGAATACATTTCAATTCCAAATTAGAAAATGAAATTCAAATAAAACAGCAACCAATAAACATTGAAAATTCACATAACGGTCAAGTCAGCTAAAACATATTTGTGATCAATACTAAATAAATATGAATATTACCAACCTTAACAACCCAACTCGAGGTAAACCAATAGAATTGAGAACATGGATGAATGATTCTATATATTTCCAACCACAACTTCAGGTTCACAATCAACTCTGACAATTGAGCTATTGGAGTCATCAAAAGAAATAAATGGATTGGTTCCAATGGCAATAGGGACAGTGTCAATTCCATCATCAGCATCATCAAAAATATGTCTTGGAATTACTTCAACTACGACACCAAATTCAGGTTGAAGTTGATCTTTGACATAAAAAACTTGTTTAGCCATTGATGCCAACACATATGGTTCTTCGGTTGCAAGAGTGCGGGTCATATTAATTACTCGAAATCCACAATCATCAGTAAATGTGCCATGTCTCGTCATCGAATCAAACCAATGGCATTTCATCATTGTGACTCGTCCATGAGAGTAATAATCCAATATTATTATTTTCTCAATGACTCCATAATAACCCACATTTTCAAGTCGCGGTCTACTATCTGATGCGCTGGAATAACAATCTGTTGTGGCAGTAACCATAATACCATCATGTTGTGTTCTCATGTTTTTGGCTCGTTCAGTGACAATAAATCTGTACCCATTGATAACAATTGATTTACAGTCACGAACCACGGTATTAGGACCAAAAGCCAAAGCTCTTATTTCCTCAGAGACAGAGTCAGCAGACAAACTCAATACCTGCAATATAAATGACAGTTAAACTTATGTAAATATTGAATTAATTAATTTAAACAGTAATATTTTTACCTTCTATTTTAACCAAGCAGAAAACTCTTTGCTATGCTAAGTCTCTCTCCTTCTCAAAGATAAAGAACGATGCTTCCTATTTATCATTGTTTTATGTTCCCTGTAGATAAAAAAATATGAATAGTTTAACAGATATATATGTAAGATATACATATTCAATTTTGTTACCTGATACAGTCATCGAACAAATCACAGTTGAACAAAACTGTGCGATGTGCCATCTCCCGCTCTTCATGGCTTAATGTCTTCAATGTATATGATCCAGGAATTCCTCCTGTTTGAGGAAGTGATGGAAAACTGGGTTCAATTTGCTCATATTGTTCTTCTTCATTTCTCATTGGTCTGTTCATTCTTGTAGTAAGATCAGACAAATACATTGAACAGAAATCCATACATTCTTGAGCTAAGTAACCGTTCACGATAGAACCTTCGGGATGATTCTTGTTTCGAACATAAGACTTTAATGTGAACATATTTCTTTCAGTTGGATACATCCAACGAAAAGAAACAGGTCCTACGAGAAGTATTTCAGTTTGAATATGGACAGTCAGATGCAGCATGCATGTGAAAAATGATGGGGGAAATATTTTCTCCAACTCACACAAAATTAATGGGGCATCTGTCAACATTTTTTGCAAGAAAGACTTGGACAACTTCTTAGCACAAAGATCTCTAAACAAATGGCACAACCGAATAACACCCACCCTTACATTATTGGACAAAAGATGACGGATTGCTATTGGAAGCAACTCATGCAGTAGAACGTGATAATCACGAGTCTTCAAAGATTTTAGCTTCAACTCTCTTCTATTGACCCGTTTAGATATGTTTCTTGAATAGCCATCAGGAACTCTAATAGTCTCTAATACTTCCAAAAATTGTTTTTTTTCAGTAGGTGTCATCACATAAGAAGCACATGGAAGTTGCCATTTATTTTCACTGATACGCACAGGATGCAATTCTGGTCTGATGCCCCAATCCACCAAGTCACGTCGAGATCGTAAATCATCTTTTGTCTTCCCCTTGACATTTAGAAGAACTGAAAGCAACATTTCACATATATTCTTTTCAATATGAATTACGTCTAAGCAATGACGTAGCAAATTGGTTTACCAATAAGGCAAATCAAAAAAGATACTCCTCTTCCTCCAATTGTAACAGGTTTCTGTGGAAACATTCTTTCTCTTTCCAGATTTCATTTGACCCTTCCCGAACGAAAAACTGAAATCTTTCAATTCATTAATCACATCAGTTCCAGACATACGCTGAGGTGGATCATCGGTCTCTATAGTATTATCAAATCTTCGACGATTCATTCTATATGGATGATCCTTTGGCAAAAATCGTCGATGTCCCATAAAACTGAAACTACAACGATGTTTCAGTCTTCTGGATCGTGTATTCTTCATAAAAACTGGACATGACAGTTTGCCCTTCGTGCTCCATCCAGACATCATTGCATAATCCGGAAAATCATTGATTGTCCACATAAGCGCAGCGCGCATCTGAAATATGTCTTTCGAACATGCATCGTATGTGCGCACACCCACATCCCAAAGAAGCTTCAACTCTTTTATTAAAGGTTGCATGTATACATCAATATCAATGCCAGGATCAGAAGGAACAGATATGAGTATACTCATGAAAGTGAAAGGTTTTTTCATACACAACCATGGGGGAAGATTATAAATGTGTATAAAAACTGGCCATGTACTGTGCGAAGTAAGCATCTGCCCAAACGGATTAAAACCGTCGCATGAAAGACCCAGCCTCACATTACGCACGTCAGCTGCAAAATCAGGATGTCGAGCATCAAATCTCTTCCATGCAAATCCATCTGCAGGATGAACCAACTCATCATCAGTCTTCTTTCTCTCAGTATCATGCCATCTCATTTTTATTGATATGTCATCAGACATAAAAAGATTCTGGAGTCTGGGGATCAATGGAAAGTGCCACATTACTTTCTGTGGAACGCGGGATGGTGTTCCATCAGATTTTGACTTCCAGCGGGATGTGCCACATTTTATACAATCATTTCGTTCAGCGGTTTCCTCCCAGAATAAACTGCAATATTTCGGGCAAGCATGAATTTTGTTTCTTGAAAATCCAAGTTCCTCAACTAACTTCCATGCCATATAGTGGTTTGAGGGAATATCTGCATCATCTGGAAGTAAATCCTTCAAGAGGGTAAGAATGTAATCGATTGCTGTATTAGAAATCCCATACATAGTTTTCCCATGAAATAATCGGATTAAAAATTCCAGCTTTTTCATTTTATCGCATTACCGATATACTGGAGTCGTGGCAACATCATTCAATTTTTTCACCCTATCAATATCATCATTTTCACTAGATGCATCAGCTGTCCTCATATCGAAGTCTTCTTGAGTCGAAATCCTTTCTTTTTCATGATGACGAATAAACAGAAACCGATCATCTAACAAATTCTCCATTCCAGTCTTTTCATTTCGATCATCACCAATTTGAGATTTCGTTTTCTCCCCATTGTGATACCACAGAAAGTAGTTTGCTTGAAAACCATTTTTGGTTATGTGGTAGCTGACTTCTTCACGGCTCAACCAAGGTCTACCAACACAATTGGAACATGGGCAGTGTATGCGACCACTATCTGAAGCTTTGTGAAATGCAAAATCTATAAAGCTCTCCAAATTGTTTTGAAAATCATCTGAGATCCGATCGGTTTCATACATCCAACTTCTGTCCATTCTGTAAAAACAATTTATATAAGTCATTTTGTCATAAACAATTCAATAGGAATTAACTATAATAGAATATACATTTAAGTAAACGATAAAGGAAGAAAATAATCAAGGTATCAACTACACATGTCAAAAAAACATACAAATGTGTTATTGAAAAAATGTAAAACCAACAAGAACTTAATGTGTTATATCACATAACAGCATGACTCATCCCATAACCATATTAGTAGGGTATCATGAACATGAATAACATCAACCTTGTGCCATCCTCCTACCCTACATGACCCCAACCACATGCCACATCTTATTATAGCCTTATCACATCACACCTCACCGAAAAACACTAGGGAAATCATAGTACATCTCACCTGAAGACACATGGACAATCACATCGCATCTTGCCTAAAAACACATGGTCAATCACTTTTGAAGGAAGAGTAGGGAAGACATGGTAGCTATCCAAACATATAACCACCATCCTAGATATTAGAAAAAATACCCATAACTCAAAACCTCTGATCGTTGGTAAGTTTATCCAACTCTGGTTGGGAATGTGTAGAAATAACATAAAAATACATGATATATAGATATCACAAAATACTCAACCTATGGGTTCACATTAACTACATAAATGACATTAACACATAAATCATTTTGAATCAAATTTCTCCGGACATCCCCCCACTCACCCCAGACTCGGACAACTCCCCAATTACCTCGGACATCCCCCACCCCTCGGACAGCCCCCCACTCACCCCGGAAATCCCCCCACCCCTCGGACAGCCCCCCACTCACCCAGGACAACCCCCACCCCTCGGACAGCCCCCCACTCACCCCGGACAGCCCCCCACTCACCCCGGACAGCCCCCCCACCCACCCCGGACAGCCCCCCCACCCCTCGGACAGCCCCCCACTCACCCCGGATAGCCCCCCACACACCCCGGACATCCCCAACCCATCGGACAGCCCCCCACTCACCCCGGACTCACCCCGGATAGCCCCCACTCACCCCGGACAGCCCCCACCCCTCGGACCCCCCCCCCCACTCACCCCGGACATCCCCCCACCCCTCGGACAACCACCTGGACAGCCCCTAGCAATACCAAGATTTCTAAGAACCGAAAATTTATAAATGATATTAACACATAAATCATTTTGAATCAAAACAAGTCATACACCCAAGATTCAATGTCCCAACACACACCCAAATAAAACACACACCCAAAACAAGTCATACACACCCAAAACAGTAGATGAAAAACGTCAAAATGATAGATTAGAAGTGTAGAACTAATAAATTTAATGAAAACAGAAAACACAAAACAGAAAACAAATAAGATAAAGATATAGCCGTGTCCTTTAGGGCAAATCAAAATAGAAAATAAAAAATAGATTAACAGCATTAAAAATAACATATGACTTACAGATTTGGAGTTCTCACCTAAAAAATTGACTAATTGAAGATGGGGAAGGAGTTCTCCAACCTGGGTGAGAGAACCTGGGTGAGAGCTTCGGCAGAGGGGATGAGAGCTTCGGCAGAGGGGATTTAGGGCTGCAGTCGCACGGGAAGGGAAAGAAACCGGGCTTCTGTTTATGAGGGAAACATTCCCAGCGGTTTTAAAAAACCGTTGGGATATGAATTCTATACCAACGGTTTAAAAAAACCGTTGGTATACATCCTTCCTAGGAGGACTTTTACCAACGGTTTAACAAAACCGTTGGTAAAAGATGGCATTTCCCAACGGTTTGTGAAAACCGTTGGGGAAAGGCTTGGATCTCCTTCAAATACCAACGGTTGACAAGAACCGTTGGCAAAACCTTGCTAAATCTCAAATACCAACGGTTATACTAAACCGTTGGTATGTAAGTGTTGGGAAAACTCCAGTTTCCAGTAGTGATATTATCCCAACATCCATAGTGGAGCAATATATACTACCAAAAATCATGGGATAGAACTGTAACATCCCAAGTATGTAATGAATAATAGATATTTTTATCTATGTCTATTAATGAATTAGGTAGTGTTTTAGAGGCTTAAAATGATAATAAATCCAATCATAAGCATGGAATACACTAATATTTTTAAAAGATTGTTTTACTACCTTTTGATGGAAAAACATTTATAAATAAAACATTTGACAATTTTATAAGCTCTATTTTTCGAAATAAACTTATTCTTTATGATTGGGATATTGAAATTTACTTTGGATAAATTTTTGGTATTTTTTCGACAAAGTTCATTTTTTTAATGAATAGTGAAAAATGTTGTATTTTATTTCAAAACCTCTTTTTCATCTAATTTAATTATATGGTTAAATTATCTTTTTAATTAGTTTTAAAGTATAAATAGAATATATATTTACCATGTAATCCAATGGTGGTCATTGGGATTAATTTCACTTTGGAATTGGGCATAATCATGTGCCAATCTTTTCATAGATATTGTTTCAAAAAAACCCGCTATTTGTTTTGACAACGAGAATTATTTTTAAATAAATTATTGCAATTTCTGTGTTTGTAATTTGGTAAAATGGATTACATATTTTTTATCAGAACTTCCAAATTATGTAATCAAGACTCTTTTGTTTTTGGACATTATGAATAGTAACGACGGTAATTATCTTTAATTATCTTGATTAATGAGTAATCAGGTAGTTAAGGATAATAAAATAATATCATAATAATAAAAAATGACACCAACATGTGTCATAATGATACTAGTTGTTTCATGTCCGACCATGGGATGCCTTGTGCCAAACTTGGGGACCCCATAGAATAACTTTTCTGTGAAAGTGACTTTTTATCTTTTTATTTTTAAAGAAAGTAAATTTAACAAAGAATGTATCACCTGAGTAAAACATTTTTACTTTTCTCTACATAGATGATATTATGGACTATAAATATTCATTGTAAATATAAAGATATTTCCTACATCATGATATTTTTTTTATAATTTTTAGACATTCAATAAATTAAATTATTTATGACATCATGATGATGCAGCGATTACCTCATTAATAAAGGATTTAAATAAAATGAAAAGATAATGTTAAAACATTAACATAAACTTTTCATATACCTATTGGATGAGTATATTTCGAACCCTTATCACCTTATTCTCGAAATACAACAATGTGGGACCTTTAAAATCCAAAACTAATTTGAAAATAAAGTAACATTTTGTAACTTTCCAAGAGTGCCCCTCATCTCCTCTTATAAAAGGCCCCCACCTCTACCTCCTTACCCACACATCTCAAGCCTTTGGCTCGTCCAAAATCTGCTCTCATTGTCTCTCCACATCCCTCTCTAACTCTTAGAAGCCTCACTTTGGGCAGAAGTCTTCCCAAGTAATCCTTTGAGCTCAAATCAAAAAGAGTTACCCGATTTAAAGGTAGTGTCTTCTCTTGTGTTCTTATGTTTTATTTTGGTTCTCCCACCCCCTAAACACTTTTTATTAATTTCTTTTGTAACAAAAACAGTATCTCCCATATACTAGGATGTTGTTATAAGAATTATTCGAGCTACACTTACACACACCTACATCTAATGGTTAAAGAACATATTGTTTTCGTGGATGGCGAATTTCTTCCTCACGAAACAATGATTGTTCAATATTCTTTTAACACCATCAAAGGTGGACATTAAGATGTCACTATACTTATATATGATATATAACATGTTTATTTTTTCCTTTAGCTTCTGTATATTTCATTTATGGCATACCTTTATTGTTTCCATTATGGGTAAATGTGATATCTTCATTTTAGGAAGTGCGGACTACCGCCGCCTCAAAGTGATTTGATTTGATAATACCATATGTGGTACGTATAAAGGATAGATTGAATGATATTATATAGGATACAATACTGGAATTATAATACTATTATGTATCATTATGTTTTAATTCCATTAAATATTAAATAGAAATAGAAGTAGCGTTCATGTGTACGTACGGCTTACCATCTCCATGAACGGTGAATTTCATTTCATACCTCTAAATGTTACGTAATATTATAAATGCATGTATATACTGGATATATATGATATATATGATATCCACATCATGAGTATAACTCTGTATATAATGGATACATGAACAACTTGTAATTATAAAGAGTTTATTTTTGACTCAACTACCAATGTTCGTTAAAATGACCGTTATTAACATAAATAATTACATAGTGTTCCTGACATGATAATAAGTGATATAAAAGGAATAATGAACTTGAAAAAGGTTCGTAAGAAAGTAGAAATTAACTCAAGTTTATTATTCTGGAGGTTAAAGAATGATCGAGTCAAGTCGGACCCGTGGTATGGGACTTCATCTCAATCTCCTTTCATTGAGGAATTTTTTTTATACACTACCTTATTTTTACGGTGTATAAACCCTTTTGCCTTTTACGTTTATCCAAAAGGAATATCTTTTTATACAAAGCGTTTTACTAAACAACAAAAGTGAATGTTTTTGTCGTACGTATGCGGTGACAATGACTTCTCTGCCGCCATGACCATTATTTGAGTTTCGACTTCCTCTACAAGCCATACATTTTTTTAAAAGAAAAATAAATAACATGTTTTACTTTTCTTTTATTTTGGTATTGAAAATGGTTTTCATAATTTTTTTTATATCAATGTGTTATATTGATATCTTGTGATTGAAATGTGGAAATGTTATGATTCCTGAATGTATGTTTTATGTGATATGATTATGTTATGGTTCATGGGCATTATTATGAAGACGGGTGGTTCCATGATAAACTAAGGGTGGGTGAGCCTAATATAGCTCTCCAATTCATGGGGTAACACGAAGGGGTTAAACTTTGATGTTTCTCTGAAGAGATTTTGGGACTATAGTGTGATGGGTATTTCAAATGTAACCAAGAGGGTTACTCCCTATGTAAGAATGTTATGAATGCCTCAAGATTACCTTTATGACTTATGATTTCTATGATTTATTCATGATTTGATGAGGTATGTTAAAGTGATTATGTTTTATGGGTAAGTATGATTTCATTCTTATGTATATATGTACTCATGTTTCCTTTCCATATTTTTATATCCCTTACTGAGCTTTTTATGCTCACCCCATGTTTTTGAATTTTTTTTCACAGGTCAAGGGAAAGGTACATGATGTTATGATAGTTTCAATGAAGTGTCAAGAAAGAATCCATGTTTTATTTTTAAATAGGTTTCTATTGATGGGGAAAATGAATACTATCTTTTATGTAACCACTTTGTTTAAATGTGGAATGTAATTAATGTTTTATTATCTAATTCTATAAAACTCTAAACCTGAAAAGATCCTCAATGTGTAATCTTGTAGTAACTCAAGCTTAAGTAAGGTTTAAGGCTGGGGCCTTATTGTTGGTATCATAGGTCGGTCTAGATAACTTTAGGATTTACAATTCTATTAAATGATTATCCGAAAATATTTTTTTTATGGTCAAATTTAAAATGATATAGCATTTAAAGATTACCATGTTTCTTCTCCTAAGATATTTCTGTGTTAAGAATGGTTTTTCATAGAGGAAACAAAACAGATTTTCTGGGAAGGCATAGAGAGGGAAATGACCTTTTATATTAGTATCCTGAGACGGTCAGAATTAGAACTGGACAGTTTTTTTCAATAATGGAACAGCTGACTCAGGTGATAAATGGTGGTTGTGTTTATTGATGATATTTTGGTGTTTTCTAAATTTAAAGAGGAGTATGAAAGATATTTAAGGGTTATTTTGAAAACCTTGAAAGAAAAGAAATTGTATAGGAAGTTCAGCATGTGTTATTTTTTGTTGCAACAAATTTATTTCCTTGGTCATATTGTTTCTAGAGATGGGATAACTATTGATCTTGAAAAAACAAAGGTTGTGGAAGAATGGCCAACACCCACAAATATAACTAAGATTCATAGCTTCATTGGTTTGGCAGGCTATTACCGAAGGTTTGTTAAATTTTTTTCCCGGTTATCTAGTCCAATGACTAAGCTAACTCGGAAGGGTGTTAAGTTTATCTGGACAAAAGAATGTGAAGATTGTTTTTAGGAACTGAAAAGAAGATTGGTTAATGCTCTAGTTTTGGAACCACCTTCCAGGAATGGTGAGTTTCTTATCTACAGTGATGCTTAATTAAAAGGACTTGGTTATTTCCTAATGTAGAATGATCAGGTAAATGCTTATGCTTTACAATAGTTGAAAACTAATGAGGTAAATTATCCTACACATGATTTGGAATTAGCTGCTGTAGTTTTCATTTTAAAAATTTTGTGGCATCATTTGTCTGGAGTAAAGTGTGAAATATATACCGATCACAAAAGTTTAAAGTATATATTCACTCAGAAATAATTGAACATGAGACATAGTATATGGCTAAAATTAATCAAGGATTATGATTGTACAATTCATTACAATCTGGGAAAAGCAAATAAAGTGGTTGATCCTTTGAGTCGAAAAAGTAATGCTTCATTAACAATTTTGTGTTTGAACCGTGATCCTTTGGTTAAGGATTTGATGAACTTTGGCATAGAAGTTGTTGGTGCAGGATGTCCTTTTATTTTGTTTTAGGTATCAGTGAAATCTTCTCTATCAGACAGAATCAAGCAAGCATAGAAGCAAGACAGCGAGTTGTATAAAAAGGTAGAGCTGGTTTAGAAGAGTATGTTTCCTAAATTTAAAATTGATAATGATTGTTTTTTGAAATTTGGGAAGATATTGTGTGTGCCTTGTGATTCACAGGTGAAGAGAGAGTTGTTATGTGAAGCTCATAGTTCTTCGTTTTCAGTTCATCCTGGATGTACTAAGATGTATAGAGATCTGCCGGAGTATTACTGGTGGGATGGAATGAAAAAAGATATTGCTGATTTACTGTGAAGTGTTTGACATGACAACAGGCTAAAGCAGAGTGGCAGTTACGGAAAGGGTTGATTCAGCCTTTACTAGTGCCAGAGTGCAAATGAGAGAATATATCCATGGACTTCGTTGTGGGATTTCCGAAGACACCCCGAGGTAATAATGCAATCTGGATTATTGTTGATCACTTGACTAAATATGCTCATTTACTTTCTATATGAGATACTTTTTCCCTAGATCAACTTTCCCATTTGTATATTAAAGAGATAGTCAGGTTACATGGAGTTCCTCTTTGTATTTTATCTGACCATGATCACAGGTTCACTTCTAACTTTTGGAAAAGCCTTCAGAAGTCGTTGGGTACTGAATTAAATTTTAGTACAACTTTTCATCCTCAATCAGATGGGCAATCAGAACAAACAATTCAGACTTTGGAAGATATGCTACGGCCTTGTTCGATGGATTATCTGGAAAGTTTGGAACAAAATCTTTCTTTGGTTGAGTTTTCATATAATAACAGTTTTCATTCTAGTATACGGATGGCACCATTTGAGGAGTTATATGGGAAGCGGTGTCGAACTCCAACTTTTTGGGAAGAAATGGGTGAAAGGAAGTTGATGGGACCGGAATTGGTAGAAGAGATGGTAGAAATAGTTCAGTTGATTCAGAAACACATGAGAATAGCTCAGACTAGACAGAAAAGTTATGTAGACAATAGGAGGAAGGATCTATCTTTTGAGGTAGGTGATCATGTTTTTCTCAAAGTCTCACCATGGAAAAGTGTGATGCGATTAGGTAAGAAATGAAAGCTGAGTCCAAGGTTCATTGGACCATATGAAATTCTGGAGAGAGTTGGATCAGTTTCTTACCAAGAGGCTTTACCTCCGAGTTTATCTCAGGTACACAATGTTTTTCATGTTTCAATGTTAAGGAAGTACATGCCAGATCGATCCCATGTTTTGAGTCCAGAGGTAGTTCAGCTGGAAGAGAACCTATCTTATGAGGAACAACCGGTCCAGATTATTGACTATAGGGAGAAAGTGTTACGGAATAAGGTTATTCTTCATGTAAAGGTTTTTGGAAAAACCACATGATGGAAGAGGCAACATGGGAATCTGAAAATGCAATGAGGGCTAAATACCCCCACTTATTCGATAAGTAAATAAATTACGGGGACACAATTTTCTAAAGGGGGGATGGATGTAACATCCCAAGTAAGTAATGAATAATATATATTTTTACATATGTCTATAAATGAATTAGGTAGTGTTTTAGAGGCTTAAAATGAGAATAAATCCAATCTTAAGCATGGAATACACTAA
The DNA here is from genome assembly GCA_963277665.1 of Viscum album. Taxonomy (NCBI): domain Eukaryota; kingdom Viridiplantae; phylum Streptophyta; class Magnoliopsida; order Santalales; family Viscaceae; genus Viscum; species Viscum album. Next base: position 1,293,259,317 of record OY728152.1, read on the forward strand.
TATTTTTAAAAGATTGTTTTACTGCCTATTGATGGGAAACCATTTTTAAATCAATATTTTGACAATTTTATAGGCTCCATTAGTCAAAATAAACTTATTATTTATGATTGGGACATTGAAATTTATATTGGGTAAATTTTTTGTATTTTTCCTATAAAGCTCATTTTTTTAATGAATAGTGAAAAATGTTGTATTTTAATTCAAAAACTCTTTTTCATATAATTTAATTATATGGTTATATTATCTTTATAATTGGTTTTAAAGTATAAATAGAATATATTTTTACCATGTAATCCAAGGGTTTTCATTGGGATTAATTTCACTTTGGAATTGGGCATAAACAAGTGCCAAACTTTTCATAGATATTGTTTCAAAAAACCCTGTTATTTGTTTTGACAACGGGAATTATTTTTAAATAAATTATTTCAATTTCTGTGTTTGAAATTTGGTAAAATTGATTACATATTGAATCAAAAGGGTCAAATTATGTAATCAAGACTCTTTTGTTTTTGTACATTTTGAATAGTAACGACGGTAATTATCTTTAATTATCTTGATTATTGAGTAATCAGGTAGTTAAGGATAATAAAATTATATCATAATAATAAAAAATTACACCAAAATTTGTCATAATTCTACTTTTTGTCTCATTGCCGACCATGGGATGCCTTGTGCCAATCTTGGGGACCCCATGGAATCACTTTTCTGTGAAAGTGACTTTTTATATATTTATTTTTAAAGAAAGTAAATATAACAAAGAATGTATCACCTGAGTAATACATTTTTACATTTGTCTACATAGATTATATTATAGACTATAAATATTCATTGGAAATATAATTAGATTTCCTATATCATGATATTTTTTTATAATTTTTAGACATTCAATAAATTAAATTATTTATGACATCATGATGATGCAGCGATTACCTCATTAATAAAGGATTTAAATAAAATGAAAATATAATGTTAAAAATATAACTTAAACTTGTCAAAGACCTATTGGATGAGTATATTTCGAACCCTTATCACCTTATCCTAGAAATACAACAATGTGGGACCATTAAAATATGAAACTCATTTGAAAATAAAGTAACATTTTGTAACATTCCAAGAGTTCCCCTCCCCTCCTCTTATAAAAGGCCCCCACCTCTACCTCCTTACCCAAACATCTCAATAATTTTTCTTGGACAAACTCTGCTCTTTTTTTCTCTCCACATCCCTCTCTAACTCTTATAAGCCTCACTTTGTGCAGAAGTCTTCCCAAGGAAGCCTTTGAGCTCAAATCAAAAAGAGTTACCCGATTTAAAGGTAGTGTCTTCTCTTGTGTTCTTATGTTTTATTTTGCTTCTCCAACCCCCTAACCTCTTTTATTAATTTATTTTGTGACAACACCAGTATCTTCGATATACTAGGATGTTTTTATAAGAATTATTCGAGCTACACTTACGCACACCTACATCTAATGGTTAAAGAACATATTGTTTCCGTGGATGGTAAATTTCTGCCTCATGAAACGATGATTGTTCAATATTCTTTTATCACCTTCAAAGGTGGACATTAAGATGTAACTATTTTTATATATGATATATAACATGTTTATGTTTTCCTTAGGCTTCTATATTTTTCATTTATGTCATACCTTTATGGTTTCCATTATGGGTAAACGCGATATCTTTATTTTTGGAAGTGCGGACTACCGCCCCCTCAAAGTGATTTGATTCGTTAATACCATATGTGGTACGTATAAAGGATAGATTTAATGATATTATATATGAAACAATACTGGAATTATAATACTATTACGTGTCATTATGTTTTATTTCCATTAAATATGAAATAGAAATGGAACTAGCATTCATGCGTACGTACGGATTACCGTCTCCATGAACAGTGCATTTCATTTCTTACCTCTAAATGTTATGTAATATTATAAATGCATGTATATACAGGATATATATGATATATATGATATCCACATCATTAATATAAGTCTGGATATAATGAATACATGATCAACTTGTAATTATAAAGAGTTTATTTTTGACTGACGTACCAATGATCGTTAAAATGATCGTTATTAACTTAAATAATTACATAGTGTTCATGACATGGTAATAAGTGATATAAAAGGAATAATAATCATGAAAACGGTTCTTAAGCAAGTATAAATTAACTCAATTTTATTATTCTTGAAGTTAAAGAACGATCGAGTCAAGTCGGACCTGAGGTATGGTACTTCGTCTCAATCTCCTTTCATTGAGGCATATTTTGTTTTATACACAATCTTCTTTTTAAGGTGTATAAACCCCTTTAAGATTTACCTTTACCCAAAAGGAATATCTTTTTATACGAAGCATTTTACTAAATGACAAAAGGGAATGTTTTTGTCATATGTATGCGGCGACAATGACTTCTCCGCCGCCGTGACCATTATTTGTGTTTCGGCTTCCTCTACAAGCCATACCTTTTTTTAAATGAAAAATAAATACCATGTTTTACTTTTCATTTATTTTGGTATTGAAAATGGTTTTCATAATGTTTTTATTATATGAATGTGTTATATTGATATCTTGGGATTGAAATGTCAAAATGTTATGTTTCCTATATGTATGTTTTATGTGATACGATTATGTTATGGATCTTGGGCATTATTATGAAGACGGGTGGATCCGTGATAAAATATGGGCGGGTGAGCCAGATATAGCTCTCCAATGCATTGGGTAACGTGAAGTGTTTAAACATTGTGGTTTATCCGAAGAGATTTAGGGAATATACTATGATGGGTATTCCAAACGTAACTAAGAGGGTTACTCCCTACGTAAGAATGTTGTGAATGCCTCAAGATTACCTTTATGTCTTATGATTTCTATGATTTATTCAAGATTTGATGAGGTATGTTAAAGTGCTTATGTTTTATGGGTAAGTATGATTTCATTATTATGTATATATATACTCATGTTTCCTTTCCATATTTTTATATCCATTACTGAGCTTTTTATGCTCACCCCACGTTTTTGAAATGTTTTTCACAAGTAAAGGGAAAGGTACCTGATGTGATGATAGTGTTAATGAAGTGTAAAGAAAGAATCCATGTTTTATTTTTAAATAGGTTTCTGTTGATGGGAAAATGAATACTATCTTTTATGTAACCACTTTTTTTAAATGTGGAATGTAATTCATGTTTTATGATCTAATTCTCTAAAACTCTAAACCTAAAAACATCCTCAATGTGTAATCTTGTAGTAACTCAAGATTAAGTATGGTTTAAGGTTGGGGCCTTATAAGAACCCTCAAAAACACATTTGGAAGAGAAAGATAGATTAATGTGAGAAAAATATAATTCCAAATAGATAATTTTGATATAAGAATGGATGAATAAATGATTAGATAACTATCCTAGGTATTTTGTAATATTTAATAAGCCTGATAAATTAATTGTAAAACATACCTCTTCATTTTCCCCAAAATTTTCCATTTATTCCCCAGTCACATTACTTACATATTTTCCATCACATGAAAACTTTTCCATAGGTAAACATATACCTATTACCTACAACCATTACATTATGAAGATAATGGACAATATTTCAACAATAATTTCTATTCAAAATTATCTTAATCTATCAAAGGATCCATGTGACTATATTTTATAAGATCTATTATGATCTCAAACATTTGATGTTTATTTCTATACCTCAAATGTATGTAATTAAAGTAGTATCCATATATAATGTTATATAATTATTTCATTCAAAATTGAGGATATAAATTATGTTATATAATAAAAAATCATTCCCATAAATGTATATTCATGATTGAATGAAAATTAAATCTATCGATATTTCATTGCTAATGGATCTAAAGTTAACTAATTAATTTCAAAATTCCTTGATGACATGGACAGAATGAAGTTGATATTACTCCTTATTCATCTCTTATGATTATAAATCATCTATTGGATAACACACATAGATAACCTTTCACTATATATCTGGAATGTAAAAATATGTATAGTGAACTTTGAAAACTCATATGGTGTAAAATATGATGAAGGTTATTTCAATGTATATATCACAGAGTATGGAATGTTTGTGAGTTAAATCAGGTTGAATGAAGTCCAAATGGATGATGAAATCATTTCCTATACCGTGGTAAAAATGGGTGAATTCCCCTATAAATATTGTCACTAGTCACCCAAATATATCAAAATTAATCAATGTGATATGGGTTTTGTGGATCTAATCCCCAAGAAATCACACATTATCACATTTCGGTATGACCTCTATCATGAATAAAATTACATTATATTTGGGATTGAATATGTGAGGCTTCATGGGGATTAAATTTCTTTCATCTAGAGTCATGAACCAAGGTTAACATATAAATTCTGTAATATAATTCAAAATTATATGAATGTTAAAATTAATTTTATCATAACTTATAACACCCTATCAAATTGAAAATTTGAATGTCCTATTCATACACTAGAAGACATGATGAGATCCATATCAAGGGAATTAATAGGATGATGGGATCATAATCATCCTTTAGATTATTTTTTATTCAATAATATTTCCCATTCATGTATTCAAAATTATCCATACATTTCTCTATAACGGAAACTATGTAGAAATCCAACATGTTTGTATGAAGATGGATAAAAGAATCAGTCTTTTCCTGATACCGTGAAACATATAAAAGAGATGTTTCATTGCATCAAAAATCATTTTATATTCTATAAATGATGAAAAATGATTGATGTGGACATTTATAGAATTGACTCATAGTATAATATGTGATTCCAAGTCTTTCTTCAAATATCACCATGGAATGGATTCATTCGTTTTAAAAAGAAATGAAAAATTATCCCATTGAACACTAGAACATTTTAAAGAACTATTCACATAATATTAGTGGAATATTATAATGATTGTCCATGAAATATGGATCATGAATATTTCAAGTTTAATGTATCTCTCCAGAATAACTTTATGTCCTACCCTTATAATGTACTAAATTCGTATGTAGTACAACATGAGAATGACCTCTCCTATGAATAGATTTTGATGATTATCACATACTATAGGAAATATGTTCTACTCAAAATTGCAGACTCGCCATGTCAAATTGATATGGATGAACCATAATTATGTGGAGGAGTCATCAGAAACATAGGAAGACATGGAAGAGATATACCCAAACATTTTTCATCGTATTATATGGTAAAAAATTATGAGGATGATATTTCGAAAGGGGGAAGAATGTATCTACCAAATAATTTATAAATAGAATATTCCCATATCATAATTATATTTTATATTATTATTAAAATATAACATAAATTGAACAATATAAAAAAAAATTATAATAAATAAATAAATAAATAAGTGAAAATTATTGAAATTGTAAAACCAATAATTATGAAATATTATCAAGATAATTATAGAAGTAATATGACCATTGGGAATAATAATCTATCTAATAGAATAAAATTCTCTCTTTTGAATGTATAAATAAATATTATCATCATATCAATGAATATATGAAATATTTATATCATTAAAAATTGAAATATTTTTTAAAGGAATTTAAATTTTATGGTTGTGTTTTATTTAAAATAATTTTGTTTAATAATAATTTAATAATTAATATAATTATTTAAACGAAATTTTTTTTTAAAAATAACTAAAAAATAATATCTTGTATTATTATAATTATAAAAAAATTTAGTAGACCTTAATTAAATTTTCCCTAGGTAATAAAACCCTTTGGAATATTAAAATTGATATTTTTTCTAATAAGTAATGTTCTTAATTAAAAATTAAATTTCTCATCATTAGAAGATTATTCTTATATATTATGTTCCATTGTTAAATACTAAATATCAATAAATGGTTAGAGTTATTATTTTGTGCCCTTTTAAAATATTTTACATTTTTTAGAATAATGAAATACATTAATTAATGGTATTCAATATTATAAGTAATGAAGTTTATGTTTTAGTGATGGTTTTGTCGTGGATGATGTAGAATCCCATTATATCAAAATCACATTCTTTAATTACTTAATGTATTCATTTGAATCTAAAATATTTATAGTAGAGACCCAAAATAATACACAAATGAATATAACAATAAAAAACACCCTTCCCCTCAATAAATAAATGCAAACCCTATCCACTGATAATACTCGCACATTATTATCCTTGATGAGTTATGAATTTATTACCAATAAACTAATCAAGAAAATTAAAAAACATCCATGATACAATTATCACAACAAATAACCAAACCCACGTCCCTTCTGTTGGTTCTTAAGGTCACATCATTGAAGAGATAAAATCCTCAATCATTCTCTTTAAATTTCATTAATTTTATTATCAATTTCTCACAAAACCTACAAAAAATGTCCTAATACCTCGATTATCTTATATATATTCTATAATTTTATTATTTTAACATAAATTCAATAATAAAATCATTTCCCCTCACTTTATATTCTCATATTGAAAATATCATCTCTAATGTGTCAATTGAACACCTTCTTTTATGAAAAAAATTCCCTCTTCCCTTACCTCTTTAATGGTTGGTCATAAAACAATAAATATGGATAAATAATATTTTTATAATATTATTAAAACTATTTTTATATACTCTATCCAATATATAATGATGATATTAAATAATATGATACATGTTTTTGGAGGTCATAAAAACTAACAAAAAAATTAATACATTTTTCAAGATTGATAAATATGATTAATAATCCATAAACCATATAATGAAAATATATATGATACCATATAAACATTCATAATATAATCATGCCTAAATAATTTATCTTCACGGTAATTTTTTAAAATTTTACCAGATCCCACATATTTATTGTCATTTAAACTGACCCTTAAAACCAAGAAAATTAATACTCCTAATACAAAAAAAAATGAACACTATAAATCATAAAAATAGTCATAAATGAAGTTAATAAAATTATAATACATCACATGAATATATAATATGTTGAAAAATATATAATTACTAGGTTAAATTTATTTTATAGGGTCATAATTATACGACCATAAGGAAATCATACATTTGGTAAGAGGGTTGTTAAAGCCAACCTTTTTTTGTTGGGTTACTCCTCATTAATACCAAATTTCATTGTGGATAATAATTTAATAATAATAAAATACTTTTTAATTTTTCATATCAGTTCAATATTAGGACATAAATCTTTCAAATATGAGATTATATAAAATTAAAATATATTCTAAAAGAACTATTATTTGCAATGCTTGTCTGAACTCTTATTGAGTGATTTGATGTTAACTAAAAAATGTCGATTCTATTACCAAATATATCCATTATTATTTTCACTATGGAAACACCACATTATTTAATATAATTATAATTTATGAAACACTTTTTCAACACATTCATTTATATTGTAATCCCCATTTCTTTTATTGATATACATTATATGTTGAATTTGTCATTTTTTTGATATTATGAAGTGATGTGTCCACCCATAATTATATTTCAATAAAATTAATCTTGTGATGATATGTCTCTCATTAGATAATGAGTAATATCAATGGATATGTTTCTATATTTGATCACAATGATTATTTTACTATTATGAACATATATTATGTATGAAAATGATGTTATCATTATTCATAACTATATGTGGTATTTGACCACTAATACTATATGATTCATTTTTAACAATTCGAAAATTAAAAAACATTATATAGTTATTCCTCTAATTGTAATGATGATTATTAAATTATTAATTTATGAGGATTATTAATATTCTCATCCGTGTTTAGAGGAATTAATTCGTTATTTATCCTCGTACATTGATTTTAACCCACACCATTGTTTAATGTGTTTCCTTGGAGAACATTCTCCCCATGAACCATATGGGGAAGGGTACTTTTAAGACCTCTTTCCCACATAGAAAATTAAATACTGGTGGGATCCCTTTATCCTGGTACCCTTATTCCATTTAGAGTTTGTATTTACCACGAATCCTTCAAGATATATTAAAATATATCTCTCTATAAAACTCTCATGAGATAGATTGGCCTCTATATAGCACCCTTGATGAACTAACAAAGATTATATTTTATAGAGTACTCATTACATGAATTATCTGGTAAAAGGTAACACCAAAATTTCTTCTTATTGTTTATTCATTCCTATAAAAATGTTTTCTCACGCATATCATATAAAAATTGTATGGTTCAACGGAATTTAACAGTGGTTCTTCCCCTAGTTAATGAAGACCGAAAACATGGATTTAGTAATATATACCTCCTTATTTTTGAAATTTAGTGAAACTATATTCAACTACCTTTGCTGAGGTGCAGTGTCTTATCAATTTCTCATCAAATCTAAAATTTAAAGTAGGGAATAACTCAAGAAAAACCCCATGTTTTTCTTCCACAATTTAATACCACTACTAAATTTCATACATCATGTTTATAAAACATTATAGGAGAAATGTACATAAAATAAATTATTCACTCATATATTTGATGCCTCATCAACTAAAATATGAATAAAATTATATGGTTTTTCATATATTCTACTTCCTCTTTAATGTCACATCAATTATGAATCGTGTGGGATTATATGTTATTAATGATGATGATAACCATTTGAACAAATAACTTCATCAAGATGATATTACGTGTCTATATTTTTTTTATCATTAGCATATGGGACTCATGTTCTTTATAATCCCCATACACAGTCAACTTCAAATGGGAATCCATTTTATTAACAACCCCTATATTTTTTTCATCCAAATTTATTTCCACATTTTATGTGATAGAATAATTAAATTTTAATATTAAAAATGATGTAACTTTATGAAACATTATTTTCTATACTCACCTATATTACCCACCATTGGACCTCCTCCATAGTTGTATGAATCAATTTTTTGCAATATGCGTTCTTTGGTATCATTTAAAATAGGCTCTATAGGAAGCCTCCATGATGTCCAAACATAGGGACCCAAATTCACACTTATCATTTGTAGGGAATATTTTTTTTATAGTGTCATATCTAGGATATGTGTATTCCTCATATTTAGGTTTCTTAGCCCACTTTTGGGTTATACCCACACCAACCATATTTATGCACAGGCCACCTTAATATACTATGTGCATAATTTAAAACAATATTATTTTTTCTATATATTCGATCCTTAATATTTAATATGTTCTCATTATTTGTCTCCAGACTACATGGGTTCTGATTTCATTTATAATTATATATATGATTCATTTTTCTAGGATCCCATCCCTTCCAAAACCTCTCATTTCGTACTAGATGATGATAAATTCAATAGGGCTAGATATTGAGGATTAAAACCACCATAATGTTATAAAAAATATAATAATAATTAACCAATAATTTTTTTTTCAAAGGATGGAGAGACGCATATAAATATATATTTTTTTCATTGATGATGATCCATGGATATATAATAATGATTCTACAAAAACATTCTATTAATTCATTATTCAAATAATGGGAAATATTATGTACTTTGGATTTAATTATTTAATATAATATATTTATTCAATATATGATATATTAATGTAGTAGGAAATTATTCCTCCTAAAAGGGTGGTAGGAGCCTAACTTCGAATACACACTTCCAACAAGATTCCTAGGATCTCCTTAAAAAACTAAAGTGATCATCTACATTTTGAATGAAGGAACACATTAAATCCGGATTAATATGGGTCTCAAATTAGTCATAAAAATTTACATAACATTGAATATGTTCTTGAGGCAACACATAATCATATAAAACTAAAATAATAATGTTAAAATCTAACTATGCCCAATAAATGTATTCATGAAGTGAATTAGTCCACGTGACATTAGTACAAATTATCTATTGAATTTTAATATATTTTATTTCAAACATATATTGATTATATATAAAATTAACATAGTCTAAAAATTTATATTCAACTCCCTGAGATTTTGAGTTATTTTTTTAAATAAAATTAATCTCTTAGACATTATTTATTTCAGGCAACACAAAAAATAGATTATTAGATATGTCTGTATTTAAATATATGAAACAACATGTTAATTGGTAACTACAAGGAACATAAATTTTATCTTTCTTTTCAAGAAACAATTAGTTAATATTATGTTTCCAAAAAGTATAAAATTCCTCGAAAGCATGCCTATCATGGATGACCGACTGTTACCAAAACCAAAGATATTATATAATGATATTTTACCCCTAAGTTAAATTAGATTTTATATATATTATTAATTAAATCATTATAATATATTGGTTTAACGAATATAAAATGATTTAATTCGTTAAAAATTGTATATCAATGAATATAAGAAACAATTTAATTTAAGAGTATTTTAATAGAAAACATTTATTATGCTCAAAATTTTTGTTTTTATAATAATAAATTAATTAAAATTAGTATTTAATTTTAATTAAATATATATGTTATATAAAAATGAAATATTTTTTATATTCATCAAATGTTTTTTATTGAAATATGATAAAAAAACTCAATATTATGCTTAGAATACATATCATTTGATAAATGTAGTCTCACATATTTTTAGTCGAATTTTTTTTATTCCATTTTATGTAAATTTTGTAGATTTAATATATAAAAATAAACACATTTTTTCAAATAAAAAAATTGTTTTGGGTGAATTTTTTTTATTATTTTGTGAAGTTTATTTTTCTAATAAATAGTTTAATAAAATGAATTTTAATTCAAAACTACTTTTTCATATAATTTATTCATATTTTAATATAATAATTTTATTTGATTTTATAAATTAATAAGACCGTTATTTTTCAATTTTTCCAAATTATGTCATTTGGGACAATTTTATTTTGATATTGGAAATAAAATCATTCCAAACTGTTAAAAATGTTTTCATTAAAAACCCTCATTGGAATCCCCTTTACGGGATTATATTAAAATTAATTTATGAATATTATATTATTTTAATGTTGAAAAATTGATTCTAAAATTTTAATAATTAAGATTTATATTATATAATATATTAAACATAGATAATTACCAGAAATATTAGTACATTTAATTTAAATTAATTACAATGATTACTGTTAATTTAAGCCTAATTAGAGACTAAACAATACCTGTACGTCCCAAAAAGACTGATTCACTTGACCAAAACCATTATGTTGACATATTTCATCCCAATCCTTCATTGGTTATATTTTGGACTATTACTTGATTCAATTTAAATTATAAAATTTTTGTGTGGTGCTTTGATGAAATATTATGATCCATATCTCAATAAAACTCATCAATATTTTTCTCCTATGGTTATTCATGTTATATTCATGTATTTGTGGAATTATTAATCTCTTCAGTACGTAAGTAATTGTTTTTAAAAATTTCGTAATTTACCCATCTATTCTGTCAAAAATCTATGTTCATTCAAAACCATGTCTCCAAAATGGTTCCAAAAAATTTTATATCATTATTCGTTGTTATTTAAAAGAGATTTTTACCTTCATATACATTTTTAACAAAGGGGGGTTTTAATAAGTAATCTTATTTTCAGTTTATGGTCAAAGAAAATGTCTAAATATTTGACCGGTTAAATATATTGTTCAGTGCGTTCATATTAATCTTCCGTTATGGCCTACATTTCTTTGAAGCTACTATAAATGATTAAAATTTATTTTATTTTAAAAAGGTAAAGTATTACACAATTTTCATTAAATATTTTTTTTAATATATCGTTCAAAGAAAAAGGTTTTAAAAATGTTATCACGATTTCATTATACATTTTATTACCATGAAAATGGGTTTCCAGTGGTTTTATGTTTTTTGATATACTTTTCAAAGATGAAGGGATACTTTCCCCAAGAAATATTTTCCAAATATATTTCAAAGAATTTATCCATATATGATGACATCTATTTCTGTTAATCATACCTTTCATTAAAATAATATAAAGGTTCAATTCATTAACTTTATCTAAATGGTTTTTTTTATTTCACGGACTTCATGAAACATTTTTATCTTTCATATGTAATATATTTATGACAACATTTTTTCATTCATGAATTATTTTTTTGATGAAATGAATATGAATCATGTTCCCTTTCAACTTGTTATGATATGATTATATGTTTATGATAGCCACTTCATTTCATGAGCGATTATATGATTATTTATGATTTTATGGAACATGTATAATAGATTTCATTATGAGCAATGTGGGACTTATATCTCCCTCATATATATTGTGTAATGATAAATGTTTTATGATCTGAATTAATGCATAGGAGGACACACCAAGATAACAACAATAGGTTAAATGAGAGGGGATCCTAAGCCTGAAACAAGAGGGTACACAGGAGGAATTACCACTCCTAGTACAAGAGGATAAATGAGAGGAAATCCTATGACCAAAACAAGAATGTATAGAGGAGGAAATTTCTTTCCCAACACAGGTGGGTATATGAGGGGGGGAATCGGATGACCATGGGAGTTACAATTGTGATTAACCCAAAAATTATATTTTATAAAGGCATTGGTTGGACACTGTGTACAAGGGGTTTTATATGTGATTTATATAATTACATGATTTCTTCCAAATTTATGATTTCGTTGATTATGAAAATTATTTTATTATGATTCATGTCTTATGAATTACCAATATTTAATATGGTCTATAATTTATATGGTATAATCTAGAAATTTTATTCTAAAGTTAGATACCCTTTTGTTCATGTTATTCTTATGCATTTCCCCTGTTTACTCTTAATGAGCATCTGAGCTCATCACATTCTTATGATTTATTTTCCGAGTTATTGAATAAATATTTTTGGTGGATTTTATATAGGTGTATATTCTTATGGGAGATGGTGAAGTTATTTAAAAATGATATAATATTATGTTTCCATGTTTTCAAATACACTAAACTATTATAGTCATCAAGAATTTATTTTTGTAATGTACTAAATATTAATCTAAAATATGTAATATCCATGTATGTCAGTCCAGGGTCACTATAGATTGTATAAGAGGAATGGTTTAGTAAAAGCTTGGAAAATAGGATGATATAAATTTGTTGTGTTACATAGGTGTATTTATAAGTATATTTATTTGTATTCTTATAATGATAAGTATATATATGACTTAATGATTAAAAATGTCATTGAATTTTGGAAAAGGATAACGTTAGTAGTCTTACTGTAATATATCATAGTATGGATAATATAACTGAATTTGATTCTATAAAATATGTAACATGGTGTAAAAATTCAAGAAATATGTTCCAATCAAAACTATGGGTTATATTATTCCTTTAAAAGGACCTTTCTGAACAACTTGTTTGACACTTCATGGGGGTATTTTTTGGGAATTCAAAAACTCTTCATAAACCATCCTGAATGATTTCAATAGATGTTTTCATAGAATAACATAGGATAAAACAACTATGAAATAGTGTTTGAAAACTGTAATAATTTATATATCATATATGTGGGTTTCATGATTATCTGATTACTCACTGTGATATTCATGTCTTACTCATTTCTTCCTTGTGATAGTCAATTAAGCGAACCCGAAGAAACATCATGAACACTATGTATGATGTAAAATCTATTGATGATATTCAAAATTTGATGATTACTAGATTGAAGGATATTTTTATTATGCCTAATCAGTTTTATAGGAACATGATCAAAAACATATACCATAAAAAATCATACTAACCATGGAAGATATTGAAGGAGTTTGCTGAAATATCAGTTATGGAGAACATGGTAGAAAAATATTTGGTTATATTTAGGTGGATAATTTTTATTGAATCACCTATGTGTAAGTATTAAAATATCAATAAGGTGAATATATTATTAAAAATTAGGCCATAATAAATTAAATTCTAGGAAATAATAAAGTGTTAAGTTTATGAAATGAAAGTGAATGTTGGCCTCCAAATGTAATCATTAAAGGATAATATTTTTATGTGGGAATAAATTGTTACTAGGAAATTGAATGTCTTGTGAATAAATATCCATATGAGAATTAGTATTGGGTTAGAAGCAATGGATATTATTTAATGATTATGGGACATAATAAAATTTTTAAAGGAACAATAAATTATGCTAAAATATATGGTATCATTCTTATGAATTTCAATGAAGTGTAATAATAAATGTTTTATGTATTGGATTAAAAAATTGTTAGATAAATGATAGAATATATATTTATAGATATTTTTATGGTTTTAATTAGTATATTTAATTCTATGTTGAATGGTCATGATGGACTTCTAGGTTGATTTAATGAAAAGATGATATTTTGATTAAGGGAAGGTAACCCTTAATAAATTTCAGAAGCTTAAATAATAAAGATTGTATAAATATTTGGTGTATTTGAATATGTAATGTGGATAGTACATATAATCGTGGAACTGATTATTGATGTCATGGAAAATTTCATTATGGATAACGTCTATAACATATTTTATTGAAAAAATATATCCATTTATCATGGAAATAAGTAGCCATTAATGTTTACCAGAAGGATTTATAGTAATTAAGATAGTATACGATGGGGGTATTAACAGTTCTATAATCTGTCAACTATATTGTACTTTGTGACATATGTGGACCAATGTTCATATGATATCAGGACATTATTTCTAAATTTTTTAATTTCAATATTTTTTAAATGTTATAATTTTATCCACATAAGGAATGATTATGTTAGACATCAGATGAATCAAATAAGACTATATTATTATCTTTCTATATCATGATTTATGAATATGTGATATCCTTATCAAACTACATCGTGTTGATGATAAATAAAGGGATAACATATCTAGGGTCTTGTGATCTATTAGTAATTTAGGAATACAAAATTGACCCCCTTATTTAAAGGAAGAGGTGAAGTGGTTCAACCAAAAAAGGGTGAATTTTTCTTAAAATCATTCCAGAATATCTCCTTATGAAAATTCATCAGCTTTAGTGAAGAGTATCTTCAATGTAAAAATGTTACCTGGGTATATTTTTTCTGATGGGTCATATGGTCCCTTAGTTTATCATATATTTATGGATTTTTTATTTCTATCATTTGTCTGACCTTCTTCCCTATCAATCAGCATCAGAAAATAAGTGATTGATTTCTCTAACCTTCCCAGTTCATCACATCCCACCTAGGTTCTCCTATATAGGGATCTGGTAATGAGTTACATTGGGTTTCCATTATGGTACAATATTTATTTTTTAATGTATTTTTTTGTATTAATTTTTAAAATGTAGGTTCCAAAAATCATTCTAATAATAATACTTTAATAAGAGAGATGAAATTGGTTTGAGAGAGTCATTTTACAGTGGTAGAATGTAACACCTTGGGACTTCATGAATTTTTTTTATTAAATTAATATATATTATATTTTACATTCCACATAACCATAATTGTTTTCCTTGTTTTTAATACTATATAGATAACACCAATTGATTTTGTAGTACACATGACCTAAATTATATATTTATAGACATAAAACACTAATGTAAGATTATATTTCATGTAAGACTGACATTGCATTATGGATTGCATAACATGAAGGACATAGGGTTACAGAACAATAAGATATTATATATTGACATATAACCTTGAAAATAAATATTTTTTTATCTATATTATTAACTAAAATATATAAATATATGATTTTCAAAAAAAATGAATTAATTGGTAAAAAATATTAAATGAATACGAGAACCAATTGAATATAAGATATTATTTATATAAGAAATTTATTATTCAATCAAGGATTTTTTAATACTAATTAATTAATTACAGTTAATATGTCATATTAATTTAATATATATTTTATATATTCAATAAAATAGTTTTAATATTCATCTAATTTATTTGATAGACATATTATTAGAATAAACACAATATTATTCTTAAACCCCAATTTTTTTTAAACATAGTTCTACATACTTTTATTGAAGAGCACATTTCGAATCTAATGTTTTTAAATTTTATATATATAACATTTAAAAATAAACATATTTAAAATGGAAATAATAAAATTGGTATATGGTTATTTTTTGGTATTTTTCTATGATGTTTATTTTTTAATAAATAGTTTAAAATAATAATTTTTAAATAAATAAGTATTTTTCATCTAAATTATTTATATACTAAAGTTAAACTTCAAATGAATTGTACTGTTTAATTAGATCATATGTTTATCAATTTATCCAATTTATTTAATCGAAATAAATTTTAGATTGAACATGGAAATAAAAATATCAAAAACATTGGAACATTTTTTCTTGAAAAACCTACATTATCTTCCAATCTACCTATATATAATTAAATTTATTCCAAACATATTTTAATTTAATTTTTGAAAAATATATCCCATATATTTCATCATAATTATTTATAATTTTTAATAATTTAAACTTATTATTCGACAAAAAATATTATTGAGAGTAATGAAAACTATTTAAATTGATTAACATCCAATTAATATTAATAGGGGACTAATACATTACCACAAAGTACAAAAAACACACAAAAAATATATTTTAATCATAACTCACTACTTTATTGTTATCCCATTTTGGAATAAATTCTTCTAATGAATCCCATTTGTGAAATCCTAATGGAGTTACCCAATTAATTGATAACACCCTCACTCAAACAACATTTTTAATGTTCATTCTATGCTTCCTAAAATATTAATATTCAATTATTATATTATAAATAGTATAAAAAATATATGGGTATTTTTTAATGGTATACTTTTTATGATCTAAAATGGTATACGTGAGGACATATCATGTCCAAAAAAAGATAGTAATCTAGAAGACATCCCAATCCTGAAATATGAGGGTAAACTGAAAGAAATACAATGTACTAAATAAGATGGAAAATGAGTGGGAATCACTTTCTCAAAACAAGATGTAATATTGGATGGAATCCCATGCCTTAATAAGGTTCATTGGTGATTAACCCAATCCTAACATATTTTAAGGGCCTTGGAAGGCCACAGTGACATTGGGTTTTTATATGTGTTTTCCACAATTCCAGGTTTTATTCCAATGTTATTCTTTCATATATTATGTTTTTTATATCATATCATTCATGTATAATGGTCAATGAAAAATTATTATGGCCTCTCTTATAAAGGTTATAATGGTCAAATGTTATTCTTAAATTCCATACCTTTTTTTCATGTTATGATTACATCTTTCTGTTTTTACCCTCAATGAGTAACTATGATCTTCATTTTTTTATAATTAATTTACCTATAATACAAAGAAGGGTTTTTCTATAATTAATAATGGTGGAGATTTATATTGGAGTTGTTTAAGAACATTCACAAGGGTATATTTCTCTCATGTTTCCGGAGACACTAAAATATAATCATCCTCATACATTTATATTTTAAGGAATTGAATATTTGTTTAAAATGATGTAAAATTTATTTCTGTTTTTCCTGGTTCACTATATTATATCTTCTATAGTATATATTATTTCATTATAAAATATGTTTCTTTAAAAATTCAATTTCGATAGAGTAACATTCATTTATGCATTGACTTGGTATATGACCAATATGTGTTTTCAAAAATTTACAAAAAATATTTCATTTAGAAAATATTGCATCATACCACTCTCTTCTGGTATAAAGATTCCAAAAATTAATTACAAGTTAAAATTATTCCTTTTTTACTTCAATACTAAAATATAATTTAGTATCATGGATATCCTATTGGAATTAAATATAGTCACTAACCCTTTATGTTTATGTTACATAATCACAAACTATGATTAGTTTTCATGACATATAATTCCCAATTTTCTGATAATATATTGAGGATATTATAATAAAATTATAATTTATATATACATAATGAAATTAAATTAATATTAAATATTCATTGGTACCACAAATTTAGCATCCATGTGTAATTTTATTTGTATACATACTATCGTATTAAAAAATAATAAGCCCCATGTTCAATGATTAATATAATACAGAAAATATTTTTAATTTACGATTAAAATTTTAGATAATTTAAATATACATAGTACCTATAGGAATAACTATAATCATTTTATTTTTTACCATCAGATGCGATGACTAAAAACCATTATAACAGTTTTATTTATCCAATATAATGTGCATCATGGTACATTCGTTTTATAAACCAGACGTTGGAATCATTCCCATTACAACTACGTGTCTATCTCCAACATTGACTAACCCCTTGATAATATTTCTCCAAATATCTAGTATATAGTTTTTTTAAAAAATTATAAAAATTTAGTCTACCACAAGACTAAAATAATTTTATCATTGGTATTTATATATTATAATAAATAAAATCTAGATAATTAAAATATATTATCATTAGGTTTTCCATGATGTATGTTTATTTATATAATGGAAAACATATTCTGTATAAGCCAAATATTGTAATAAAATAGTTTATTTATATCATACTATAACTCTTCTAATATCTATTTTCCATTATAGAATTAATATGTTTATAAGATATTAAAATTTTTCAAATTCCTATATTAAAAAAATGGATAACTTTCAATGAAGATGTTTCAAAACATATATTCCCCATTTAATTACATCATGACAATGATATATATAATGTTACATGTGCTTTGTAGTTTCTCCCTACTACATTGTATTTATCGATAAAAACATGTATGTCTCATCCACAGTCTACCTTAATGTTATAATATATTTTATCTTGAAATTATTATGTGTGTCTATAAATTACAAGAGGAAATATAATAAATATCTTTGAATTGATTGTCAATATGTTATAAATAATATCATCCTAAATCAAATCATATATTCAATTAATGCATATAACATAATTCCCATTCGTGCATATTAATTAACACTTAATGAAATGTAATAATTTATATTTACCACTATCTTTACATTTGTGTTGTTTACCCCCTTTGATAATCTAATTCCAAAATCATTGTGACATAATTTTTTTCCTAATGGTATCCATGTCCAAAAATATGTACATAAGGGTGTTTTTGGCACATTAGTTCAATAAATCCTAATATTATGAAAAATATAGTGTATATCCATGAAAATAATTTAGTCACTATTTAGAAATTATCATCTTTTATAAATTGGGTATATAAGCTGTACATTTTTAGTATATCAAGTATTTTTATTTAATGAAAAATTATAGAACTCCCATCTATGTATTAAAATTTATAAAAAAAATTCCTTCATAATTGTTTTAGTAAAATTAAAAGAAAAATATTGTTCTACAAGATATATAAATGGTAAAAAATCATGTGTTTCTCACATTTGAAGTTGGTATAACCACTCATTGTCACCATAGATAATATAACTTGATATCTAATATATTTCATGACCACCATGGATCCTATATTTAGGAAAAAACATTAATAATCTAGAAGATACATAAAGATAATTTATGAAATATTAAATTTAATTATTATTATACCAAATCTAAAAGGTCATTTTCACTTATACATTAATTGATTTTAGTTCCCATTAAAATATCATATAATTCCTCAAGAAAAACAAATATTTTCATTTTCCATTGTCTCCATCATTAAAATATTTCATAAAAATATGTTGTGAAAATTCCCTTTGATGTATAATTGTAGAAGTAATTTTTCCCTTTCCATTAATTTAGTTTACATCAATAATTATGTTTTTATGATTCACTAAATTCTAATATTCTCATGAAACCTATTAGAAATGATATTTAATTATTTTCTCTAAAATATTAATTAAATAAATTTCATTGAAACTAGAATAAATTTGTATTAAGGAAGAGATAATGAGACTAACTAGATTTTAATTATTTTAAATAATCCCACTACATGATATCATTGTATATACATTATCATTATGATTACAAGAAAAAAATATTATTTCCATCTACATATCAATATGTAATGAGTTTTTATTATCTCAAAAACATTTGGATTTATGTTCCCCTTTCATATATCTTAATGGGTATGACACATGGTATATACATTAATTTCCCTTTGATTCTCATATAAATATATTTTTATTAATTTTAGAATTATGATATAAAAGTAAATTGTTTCAAATGTGATTCTATTTTAAGAATTATTCTCATAATTAATATATCTATGTGGTGACTAATCATGTTGTGGGGACAACAACACACCGAATATCTACTCTTATAGTAGTACTATGTGAAATTACATGTACCACGTTTAGAATTTTTTTTTCCACTGATGAAATGATGTTTTTAAATTAAGGAATTAAATGAAAGTAAGGGTTTACATTCCATTTCCAAAAACAAAAAAAATTACATTATTAATTTTATTTTGATTTTAAATTAGATATTACTAGATAACATAACAATAAAATTTTACACATGATTTTTTCAATATATGGAAACCATATTTACTATAATAATAATACTATGTGACATGAAAATTGTTTAGGAATGTATCCTAGAAACCATTCCCCATTGTAAAATAATTTTGTTAAAATTAGTACATGTTTAGTTTTAATATAGTAAATTGAGTATCCAACCACATTACATCATAGATACCTGATATGTTGATTGATTTACTAGATTTTAAAATCATTAATGTTGATTTAATCAATTTCTTTCAAAATGTAAGATACATTATAGTAGAGTTTATTTAATTTATACCATTTTTAGTTAATTAAACCATCACCCATATAATACCCCCATGTAGTTGGAGGCACCAAAAAATATGGATGATGGGTAACTAATACAAATCGTTTTGTTCATATATAAATGATTAAAGGCCCTTGTTAGTGAGAATTTTCTCATAGTGTTTAATAATTTGTAATTAATTTAATTCAATTTTATTAATATTGTATTTATATTATTTTTAACCAATAAAATTAAAATAAATCATTCAACATTCCAATATTATTTTATTTATATTTATTTTTTTCCATAAAAACAAAAAAAGGAATAAAATAATAAATATTACATAAAAGAATATAAAATCACAGAACATGTATTAATAAAATAATATTGGTTTTTACCCTTATACTAATAGGATCAAATGAAACTTATGGGTATCTTACCTAATTCATGTCTGGACTCATGATGTATCTCATCCCAACATAAATGTTGCAATATTTTTTTTTTGTATTTTCACCTAGAGTGTGTGGGGTCTGCAATATACAATGTCATCAACAAGAGTCTATCAATAGTCACACATATGAAACAGGGCCTCCGGAAGTGGAAAATACAATAATATAAATATGGAATCATAGGACTGTATACATATTAAATAAAAATTCTAATAAATATTAAATAAAAGAATTAATTATTAATATAATTCAACATGCGTATCAAATAATTATATAAAATAACAAATATAAATACAAGGATATAACACTGCTCATGATCGACCAATGGTATCAAGTAAAGAATGATAAAAATCATAATGATATAATTTATGTTCAATTTTTTTTGAAAATTTAGATGAATACTTTTTAAATTGAAATAATTTAATAATGTGCAATATTATTAATATTTTTTATTTTGTCTGAGAAAAAATATTCAATTAGTTATCTTTTAAAATAAAAATAAATTAAACATGAATTAGGAAATAATAAATTTCATAATAATATAATTATTTTTATGATATACATATAAGAATAATTAACTAAAGAAATGAATTTTATGACTTCACTAGTTGTACTAGTTACTTGCATACAAATTTTCAGTCGTTCCAACCCTTTGTAAGCCCCTTATAGACCTAGTAAATCATTCCTTTTTGTGTAATGGGGTAGGTGGTTATTTATTGATGAATTTGGGGTCAACATACTTGTATTATCTCAAATATTTTATGATATATCTAACAATTTTTAAATGTACTATTTACCAATTTTTTTGTATATCTAATGTGGGTTTTTTATTAAATTATTTCGGGTAATAATTGATAAAATGGGAAGAAAAATGGGATGCACACAATTTCCACCTGATTTTATGATATAACGTTCCTTCCCACTAGAATCAATATATTCTAAATAAATGGGGAATCAAATATTGTTCAAATAACTTGTAAAAAAATTTCTGTCTTAGTATAATATGTTTTCCAGTAATTGGTGGCTCACTATTGGGAAAATTGTTATCTATAGCTTTATAAATCATGCATGCTATATGTATTTCCACATATATTCATTTTAAAATTCCAAAACCATCATAATTTACCAAAATTATATAAATAAATATATAATTTTTTGTCCTTCATTTTTTGAGGTCCCAATTAGGAATCTATGGGTTTTCAAATTTCAATTTATTAGAATCAATGATTTGATTGAAGGATATGAACCTCTCCGGGTAAGTTATTTAGTCACATGTGGATTTTTCACAAATCTCCCAAATCTCTTTCCATATGAATACTAATGATTTATTACCCATTTTTATGGTGTAAATATATGCTATGATATTTTTGGTCGTTAACATAGATTTTTTCCTTGATTCCCTTCTTCTATTCTCTAATAGATCATTCCAACTAAAATCAGGGATTTTTTGTGTTGTGAATTATCATCAATGATTCTAAGGTAGGTATTGTAAATCTCAAATCCCATTGTATTGAATTTTTATTATGGGTATTAAATTATTAATAATTCCTTCCAAAACTAGAAAATTGAAATGTGAATTCCGATTAATTGATTTGTAATTTAATTAATTGTATTATTCAATTTGTCAGCTAATGGGATTGCAAAATGGATTGATTAATGTTATTATTAATTGATTGATAATGATGAATAAGGGAGTTTTTTATTAAATATAAATATAAATTATAAATTATTAACAATTTTTTATGATTGTAATCAAGGTTAATTTTAAATACTATTATTTGTGATTAAATTAATAAACCTTTATTGAAATAGTATGTAAAAAAATATTGATTTTGATGTTTTATTAAAAAAAATTATGATTATTAACTAATATTTATATGAGTTAGTTGATATATGTTATATGTTTGATAATTTAAAATATGTGATGATGAGTGTGGGACAAAGGCTAATGCTTTTATAGGCCATATGTGATTGATTAATTAAAAATTTTAAAAAATATTCCAAATATTCAAAATCTATTAGTATAAATATGGGGTCTGGGGATAGGGAATAAATATTAAAACACCCACAACAATTTAAACATTAGATAATGATCAAAAAATGATTACATTTTATATGGTTTCATGTAGCCCAAATATAAAGTCAATATAAATTTATTATGAAATAACATTTTATAATGAAATTTGATTCTGGTGGAGCTATCAATTGTTGATTATTTAGACTCTTTCACTAGATTATGCATGTATATATGGATATAGTCTCATACCACACCTAGGGTATTTCAGTTGTTAAATAAAGTCTAATTGAAAATGTGAATTTTTTATTTATCACATATTATTCATTATTTATAGAACTATATACACTATTAATGACTCGATATTGTTTCAGATGTTGTTAGTGGGTTCCTATGGAATTATAATCATGAAATAAATGTGATTCATAGTCATTACCAAAATTGACATCATGGTAGTTGGAAAATATAATTGAATTAGATTAATATTTTATGTCTGAGTTGTATTGGAGTATGGATGAGGTTATAAGATTCACATTGGTACTGGAATGGGACTGTCATTTTGTCATTATTTTTACTATTCGTATTACACATGACATGTATATTCTAGGATATATATGTTACATTTTTTTATTTCTTCGTATAATGGATCATTCATTGATATTTTTTTGTATTTTTTGCAATTTATTTCTATTTATAGATTATATCATTTGTATATTATTCATTTTTATGATAGTGTTCTTACTTAACATAGTGGGTATAGTCTCCTCATTTTATATTTTATACTATAACTTATTGTTGGCATAAAATTTAATTTGGGAGGCATGCATATGGTTATCGTCCCACTGAGTGTAGGGCACCGTTTTAGATAACATGTTATGGGCTATCAAAATTTTTTATTAGATGTGTGTTTTTTCTTTTTAATTTCTATTATGGAAAAGTACACTAGATATTCGGATGTTTGGTGACATGGTCTTGTGCTAGTCCATGGGTGTATCTAAATAATTTATGTGAGAGAACATAAACACATATGTTTATATTATTATAATTAATGATTGTTGATGTCATTGAATAATATTTCACCTTGATTGATGAAATTTTTGGGTTTTGTTAATGATTCTATGGTTTTCTGAGTTCTGAATATTGTCCCATTATCAAACAAAACATTTTTATACATTCATCATTATAGGAACATAATAATTATTGTGACATGTATAATTTTGGGGAAAAATGATCAATAATTTTTTTTCTATATGTTTTTAAAATTGAAATTATTTTATTTTCATGTTTAATTGAATTAATAATCATAACATATATTAATTTAGACATTTTGAATAATGTAAAATATTGAAAATGTAAAATGGGTTTCTAATTAGATATATGAATATTTATAATATTTTTACCTATTGTTTTCCATGACCTATATGTGGGTTGGTTAACAGAATTTATACTTCATCATTTTTTACCATGTGGATGAAAAAGGGGGATGAAATGTTATTTCGTTATTTGAATCCATATTTTGGTAATGGTAATAGTCTATTATGTGTCCAATTATTTGTATTAGTTATTATAGAGATATACATCTATGATGTGTGTAAGGACCTGACATAACTATCTAGAGTCGGTGCTTTACTTCATTACCTTAGAATGACTACGTGAATGTTATACCCAAATAGAATCTATTAGTTTAGAGTATTTGGAAAAAAAGATACATAAATTAGTTTAACAATACATCATGAAATGAAATAGAATATATTAATTCTTTTAAAAACATCCATAACTCCAAGGTTATCCCTACAATTAATTCATAATTTTCATCTTTAAATATTAGGAAAATACAACATAAGAAAGGGGAGAGATCAAAAGATTAGTAAGGGTTATAATACTATAAAAGATATCATAAACATAAACATTATGCATAGTGAATTAATAATTAACACATGATGTAAATAATGAACATGAACATAATATGGCATGAATTAGGGATGAAAATTAAATGAAATAATAAATAATTATAATGGGTATTATCCTTGTCGAATAATATCAGGGAAAATAAATTTTCATAATAAGGGAAATGAATAATGTCATAAATTCTGAAATATATCATCATAGCCTGAACCATGATATTTGAAAATGAGTAATTCCTCGACCACACCGTTATCTAAAAATTGGGAATGGCCTCAAACAAGTTCGTATTTACTTTTTCCCATTCAATGTGTTCCTCATATGAATGAGTATAAATAAAATAATATAGATTTATATTGAAACTAAAACATGAATTGTAAATAATTTTAACCAAATGTAAACACTAAACATTTGGCGTAATTTGGTGAATGGTTTCAGGAAAGACCATCCATATTAAAATAAATCATAATCCATTATATATAATATTCTAGATAATATCTTTAAATATTGGTCCTAATTATACATAATAATCAACAAGTGTTCATATAATATGAAAACACTCTTATAAAATCATTGAATAATTTAAGAAATAAATACCCTTTTACTTTGAAACAAATTGTTCTTTTGGATAAATATTTTCGAAAAATAGATAATAAATAATACAAATTTTTTATCATAAAATTATTTATTTTATAAAAAAATGGTGTATAAATATGAATATAGAGTCTACTGGAACATTGCAATGAATTTAAGAAGTTCTCCTCAGTCGAGCATGTATTTCATGATATTGTTAAAATTTCCAATTAAAACATGTAACTCCCCATAAAAATAAGAAGGGTTATGGATAATAATCATATATAAATCATTCATAAAGAATTTATTATGATTAAATAAGAATTAATAGGAATTTAATTGAGGTAATTATGGATTATGAGTAACATGAATGAAAATGGAAATTTGTGTAGAAAATATGTACCATCGGATTGAATGTATTCTGCACTTGAACTTAATTTCATGGATAATTAAATCAAATTCATAAATATAATAATTATGAATCTTATATACATATATATGAATCGTTATTGTTTTATTATGATCATTTATGTCCTTATTGATATGTTATAAGATTGAATTACATTGTCATGGGGTGTTTGTTTCCTTGATTTCATGATTGGTTGCCTGGATTATATGTAAAAAAGATCATGTGGAATACATATAAGTACCCATAATTGAAATTATATATTCTTAGTGAACATTAATAACTTTAAATTATTATACATATCCTTTTTATCCTGGTTTGGGGATGATTTGTTAGATAAGGCATTTCTGATAACCATTTAGATTATTTTTGTGACATTTTGATTATTACAAAATATATAGTATATGAATTATTATTATTTATATATACTGGTTCCAAAAAATTAAATATGTTATTTCCCAAATATTATGGCCATGTGAAATCATAAAAATCGTTTTATGATAATCATTGAAGGTGAAACTGAGTAATAATGGTTGGTTGCCCATGATAGTTGTAAATATGCACCTCTCAGATGATGATTTTGTTTATAAATTAAAAGAGTGATAAAAAACATATCGGAGATGGATATTTCAATAACATTATATCATTACAATATATATATTGTTCTTGAGTTATCATGATAATTTTCTCATAGTAGGTGAGGAGAAGGTAACAAAAGAAAATTTATTGAAATTAAAGTGAATAGAAAAATTATGAGGGTTTACCTCTTGAAATATTATACTTAAAAACATTCTTGAGGAATGTGGTTTAGGTATTTTGGAAAGAGAAAGAGATCTTGGATGAAGGGACTAACTGGATAAGTGTATATAAGCATAATATTAAAAAGGATCATGGCTTAGAGGAGTGATGAGTAGTGGGAGTGAAGGGTGGTTTTTTAGGGGAAGAGTGTAGAGTTTTTCAATCATGTTATTCATTATTTTATTATATTCTTTCAAGAATATGAATATTATGAATTATAGATAATAAAACTAGTAATAAGTTCATATGTGATCAAAATAATGACATTTTGAATTATCCATGACTCCAGCATGATGCATAAATGTATTTATTACTCAAAGAAGACCACCATATAATTATTATTTTATATAATATTTTATTTCATTTATATTGTTACTGTATTTTATTTATAGATAGGTGGGTGAGTTTACACTTCATATGGGTACAATACTATTTATAAGGGTATGTTATTATTAACCAAAAATGAATGTTGATCCTATCAGACTCTAAATATCTAGTTTACTGCAAACCTATATGTTAGTTTTCCCAAATCCAAATCACATAAAATGAAATATTTTGTCTAAAGACTAGGTTATAACTATCTCATATAAATATGAATGTGATTGTTTTGAGTAGAAATATATTTCAATAAATTCTATAATAAATATATTTTTAAAACATTGTGGTCTATCATTATTTCACCCTAACAATAATTTTATTCTCTTTATAATAGGAATGTTACATCATAAAAAGATTGGGTAGGACCTCATCATAGTTTCTAAAGCTCCCACATTGCCTCTTTAATATTTTGATATTACAAAAGTACCATTAGTAGTCACGTTTTCTGATTCCTCATAACATAATCCTTATTTTACAAAATCAACATAGGATCTTCATATGAAGATAATATAGGTTCCAATTACCTTCATATTTGATTACATGCATTTGGTCTGACACGCACTTTCTCAACAATGATACACAAAACACATTGTGTTTCTTAGAAATAATTGTTTATATTTCCAAAATATAATTTGCAACACCAATTCTCTCTAATATTTAAAAATTACAATGTACAATGGCCTCATTTTACCTTTATTTCCTAATAATATAACATGTTTACATATAGATACATTTAAAAAAACATGATGTCCCATTTTAAATAACTAATAAATCCTTCATTTAAAGATATATCTTTTTTCATGCATTGAGATGCTTTGATACACATTTGAATAGTTATTACATTCATCATAGCTTCCTACACAAGAACTGGGACCATAAGTTTCCATTCACCAATATTATCCCAAAATGATGGTGTAAAATATCAATATCCATAAAACGCTTCATAAGGTTCCGTTTGAATACTGAAATGGAAAATATTATTGCAGGAAAACCCTAAAGAAGGTAAATATTGATCCTACATTCCTTTAATGTCAATATATCATGATGAAAACATGCAATTTAATGATTTAATTTTCCTTCATTACTTACCATAATTATGTGGGTGATAAGAATAACAGAAACTATGATTAGTGTTCAAATAAATCTGAATACTTTTCCCAAATTTCAATGTATATCATTAATAATTATAAAAAATATTGTAGTATGTGATCCATGAGGTAATAAAGTATCATTGATATAAATTCATGTAAGGATATCTACTTTAAAATCCTCCCTTTTTGATGGAATTGTGAATATTTCAATAGTTGCTGAACAATTTACCAGTTTGCATCATTGTTTTTCAGAAATTTTGATATTATAGGGAAAAAATCCATGGTGATGTTATCCTATTTCTATGTAGTAATATATATAGGTTTCATGACTCCTATTAGATGTTCTCGATTATACTTAACTTTTTCACATAATAATCATCTTGACACATAATCGGTAATTTTCAACATCATGATTTTCCACTAGAAAATTTACATCAGATCCATTATAAAATTTAAATCTACTTGGGTGTATATAGAAATTAATGCTATGTGCATCATCCAATAACTCTTTTTTAAGCTCAGGAATAGAGGGAACACATAGCCTCTTCCCAAATTTCAAAACATTATCTTCACATTAGATGTCAAATAACTTCCCATAAATCACATCACTGATTTTCTTTTGAATATTCTCAACATCAGGATGAGAACATTTAAACCATTATAATAAGGATTACTGGAAATCAAATTTAATAAGTAATTATGATTCACCTTTTTTGATGAAACCTATATCCATCATAACTATATCCATGTATATTGGATCCTTTTAAAACCTCGTTTTATTTTGGACTACTTGATCTATACTACATAAATCATCAATTACGGTATTTTCTATTCTAGGATGGTTGTGTATGAAAAATGGTAATCCTTTAGAATCTCAAGCCAATTCATATTCCTAGAGTTTAGTTAATTTTATATGAAGATGTAAATCAAGATCTTGTGAGAAGTATATATCTCACATCTTTCAGCATGATGACAATATCTCCATATCTTTAGATTAAAAATTACAGCTTCAAACTCAATATCATTTGTTTGACAGTTCTATTTATGAATTTTTATGAACCATCATGTAACACCCCATGTAAATAAAGAATATGACATTTTTATATTTATCCCAATTTGTGAAAAAAATATTAATATTACTTTAAAGGGAAAGCTATGCTCGATTTTGTACCCAATACGGGACAACGAGTTCTTTTGAAATCTTACGTTGCACTCTAATAAGAAAATAATATTATTTTAAGTGGTAGTTAACGTCTAGCCATTGTAATGGCGGGAAAGAACAGAACTAACTAAAAAATTATTATATATGTTTGTCAAATATTTATACTTTTTACAATAAATGTTATAGGATTAAAAATGCGAATAAATCCAATTTTAAGCGTAAACATTCTAATATTCTTTAAAAGGTCGATTAACCGCCTTTTGATGGAGAACCTCTTTTAAATCCAATTTTTGACAATTTTATGTGTTATATTTGACAAAATAAAATTCTTCATTAGAATCGGGACATCAAAATTTACTTTGTGTAAATTTTTGATATTTTTCTGATAAAGTTCATTTTTTTAATTAATAGTTAAAAATGTTGTATTTTAATTCAAAACCACTTTTTAATATAATTTATTTTTATGATTATATTATATTTTTTATTGTTTTTAAAGTGAAATTAGAATATATTTTTACCATTTAATCCAATAGTGGTCATTGAAATTAATTTCACTTTTAAATTGGACTTAAACTAGATTCAATCTTTTAATAGATATTGTTTCTTAAAAATACGCTATTTGTTTTGACATCGGGAATTAAATATTAAATTAACTAATGCAACATATATATTTTGAATTTTTTGTAAAATAGGCATAATTTTTGAATTTGGAATATCAAATATAGATCAGGGTGAATTTTTGGTATTTTTCTGAAAAACATCAACTTTAGATGAATAGTGAAACCACTAAGTGGTAGTTTAAAAACTGCTTTTTCATTTAAATGAAAATTTACCACTTCTGTGATTTGATTTTTCAAAAATCCGACATTCATGGTTTTCATTAGGATGTAAAATGTGGTTCAATGGAATTAAAATAATTTTTTAGTGAATAGTAACTTTTATGTTTTTAATCGCGATTAGAGGTAATTATTGTAAATTAAGGAAAAAATAATGTTTTAATAATATGAAATGACCTTGAAACATGTCCTACCCTTATTGGATGAGTCATGGCCGACCTAAAAAATCCATGGGTCAACTTGGGGACCCCATGAAGCCACTTTGGTTGGAAAATGACATTAATAACTTTTTATTTAAAGTTAAAATTAAAATGTCACAAACATGTGTTGTTTTACTAAAACAATTTTTACATGGGGTTATACAAGTCATATTTTTTACTATAAATATTAATTAGAAATATAAAAATCTTTCCTATATCATGATATTTTTTTTATAATTTTTAGATATTAAATAAATTAAATTATTTATGACACCATGATGATGCAGCGATTACCTCATTATTTAACGATTTAAATAAAATGAAAATATAATTTATAATCTAAGACCTACACTTGTCACAAACCTATTGGATGGGTTTATTTAGAAACCTTATCACCTTATCCTAGAAATATATCCTTTTTGGTCTTTTAAAATCCGAAAAGCATTATATAATAAAGTAAAATTTTATATCTTTCCAAGAGTGCCCCTCCTCTCCTCTTATAAAAGGCCCCCACCTCTACCACCATACCCACACCTCTCGAACCTTTTTCTCGGAAAAAAACCTCCCATTTCATCTCTTCACATCCTTCTCTTCATCGTTGATTCCTCACTTTGGGCAGAATCCTTTCCAAAGAATCCTTTGAGCTCAAATCAAAGAGAGTTACCCGATTTAAAGGTAGAGTCCTCTCTTGTGTTATTATGTTTTATTTTGCTTCTCCAACCCTCTAAAATATTTTTATTCCTTTCTTTTGTAACAACACCAAAATATTAAATATACTTGGATGTTGTTATGTGAATTATTCTAGCTACACTTACACACACCTTCATCTAATGGTTAATGAACATACTGTTTCTGTGGATGGCGAATTTCTACCTCACGAAACGATGATTGTTCAATCTTCTCATAACAACTTTCATGGTGGCCCTTATGATGTAACTATATTTTATATATGGTATTTATGTTTTCTATATGATTCTGAATTTTTTATTTAGAACATGCCTTTAGGCTTTTCATGTTGAGCAAATGCGATAACTTCATACAAGGAAGAGTGGACCTCCGCCCCCTTCAGTGATGTGACTCGTTCTTGCAATACATGGATTGTATAAATAATGGAATTAATGAACATATGAAACCTATATAACATATATTTTATACAGGATTTATAATATATATATCTCTCAATTATTTTTAATTCCATTAATATGACAAAGAAATGAAATTAGTGTTCATGCGTACATACGGCCTACTGTCTCCATGAACGGTAGATTTCATTTCTTTTTATCTCCAAATGTTATGGAGTAGTATAAAATGAATATTTATTGGATATATATGATATTTAAATCATCAATACTATTCTGGAGATGATTTACTTATAACTACATGTACAATTATTTTCAAACAAGATCATTTTTGACACATGTACCAAACATCGACAAAAACGTCTCATATGAACTCACATTATTAACCAATTATTATAACATTATAATATGTGATATGAACAGTATAATAATCTTTAAAAGAGGTCCTTAATAAATTATATATTGAAAAATGTTTATTATTCAGGAATATAAAGAAACAAACAAGACAAGTCGGACATGAGAAAAGGGATCCTACCTCTCTCTTTCTTTTTAAGAACTCTCTTTTATGTCATTTAATTTAAGCTCATCTTTATTATGTTTGGGGATGTTATTTTATATTAATCTTACTTTATGTTTTATGTTCATATGATGGGAGACCCTATTTGATCTCATCAAACCATTTTTGGATGTTTTAAGTGGTGCTGTTAGGCTGCCGAGTTTTCGTAAGGGATTGTTCATCTCACTTTTATTCACGTGACATTTATGCTACGTTTGACACCATTTCATTTTAGTGGTGTGTGTACTGACCATTATTATACTCTTTGTGTATTATAATTTCGTTTATGGGTATTCACATCTTCATTGTATGACCCTTCTCCCATGGGGTGTACATTTCGAAAGTTACCCAAGTCGGAAAGGGAACCTTTCACCCTCCTCTTTTTAAAAGACTTCTTTTGTTATGCCTTTTAATTCACATATTATTATGTTTGGATATGTTATTCTATATCCATATTTATGTAAATTTAATGTCCAAGTGATGAGATACCATTTTCTCTCTCATCAACTCATTTTCTCAATTTTAAAGTGTCGTCGTTAGGCTATCGGATTTCTGTAAGGGAACTTCTTAACCCAGTTTCAATTCATTGGGTTAAACCTATACTTCTTAATTGTATTATGCCAATATTATATGTAGAATATCTATGTTGTAATTTCCACAAACCATTGTGTAGATATACCATTTCTACACATAATCATCTCATTGATAAATTCTTATGAACTTGTATGGGAAATCAAAACTCAATCTCATTTCATTGAGTTAAATATCTATGTCATTGGTTTTGTTTTTCCAAGATTATCTGTGAATGACATCTGATTGTTTCACACTTAATATCCACTTATATTGGGTGTAT
Organism: Viscum album; assembly: GCA_963277665.1. Classification (NCBI taxonomy): domain Eukaryota; kingdom Viridiplantae; phylum Streptophyta; class Magnoliopsida; order Santalales; family Viscaceae; genus Viscum; species Viscum album. The sequence goes on from OY728152.1 coordinate 1,293,292,320, forward strand.
TTATATTTCTCACACATAATTATGTGATATATTTGTCCTTAATTTAAGGATACCATCTTTATAATGGATTTCATCTCAATTTACATTTACATTGAGACTGCATTGTTGTTATTCACCAATTCACTCTTATATGGTGTGTATACTGTCCTTTGACATATTATATCATTAATGCCTTTATTCTCATGATATTATAAAGCTAGGATTAAATTTTATTCCGCAATTATTTGTATTCAAGAGTATCTCATTTTGTTAAAACCTTTTTAACAAAAATATCATTTTAAATGTTTTAAAGATTCATTATTCTAAATCTTTATCTTTAATGTCCCTGTTTTCAAATTGGTTTTCAGTATTTATTTATATGTACATTATTGTTGTTAAATTATAATTCCATTAAAATATTCAATGTGTTATGGGACACATTGATTCAAAAATCCCTTTTAAATGGTTTTTGAAAATGGATTGATTAATTCAATATCATGGAATTACATATTGTGATTGAAAATTAAATGTTGTTATTGAAATATTTATATATTCAATAGTTTATGTGTAATTATGGTACTTGGAAGTTTTACGGGTGGTTACATGATAAACCATATGACGGGTGGTGTCGTGAATACCAGGACTTGTGGTTACGTTATAACCTCCAATGCATTTGGTATGGAAGTCGGTCGTATGGCTATTCCATTAAGTATGTGTGGAAGTCAACCGTATGGTTATTCGATTTAAGTATGTTTATTTCACAAGTTAACTTTATATGTTATGTGTTATTTATATGGGTTTTATGGTAATAGTTTGGTTACAAAAGGGTAACTAATGGTATTTTTGTCAGTGAAGAGTTTTTACTACTTCATAAGGGTGAAAAGTATTACTTTGGTAAATTATTCATGGTTTACTTGTTGTTTTGAAAAACTAACAGTTTTCCTTCTTTGTGTATCCTTTACAGGGCTTTTTATGCTTATCCCATGTTTTTAAAATGTTTTCCACATGAGTTAAAGATGAATAGGGTCAAGGATGGGATCAAGGAAAGGCATGCTATCTAAAACATGGAATTAGACATGTTTCTTTATAAGTTTTTTATGTTATGGAAACTTAGTAGAAGTGTCTACTATGTAATCTTTTGAGATTTAATAGTTATGACCTAATTCTATAAAACTCTAAACCTGAAAATATCCTCAATGTGAATTATTCATTTAATTCAATATTATGTAAGGATTAAGGCTGGGGCCTTATAGTTGGTATCATAGGTCGGTTTAGATAATTTTAGAGGTTAGGGTATTCTCTAAGAATAATTTACATTAACATAATGGTTAGGGTTTTAGAAAGAGTCATAGTTTTAGATAAAGTAAATGAGTAAGTATATATTGGTGTTTATCTTCCTCATTAGTACATGATGGTTTTGTTGGTATACTCACACCGACCTTTCTGGTTTTAGTAAATGGCTGGATCTAGAAGGCACCAAAGTAACAGTGGATGTGAAGGAAACTGTGACAGTTTACTGAGCGAGCAACTGAATGATATGGGAGCGGCAATGAGAACTCGTCTGTTTATCCTCAACCAACTATCTGGAGTCATGAATTACCACCTAATCCTTGGTGATTTCTATAGGGAACCATATATTCGAGAAACAAATCCCTACGGAACTACAGGTAATAATCATAAAGGTAAGTGTGTTCAAAAACCAAAGTGTCAAAGATGTGGAAGGAAACACCTAGGAAAATGTTTCAAAGGGAAAGAAATATGCTATAGATGTGGAAATGATGGTCATAAAGCAAGAAACTACCATGGAAAAAGGAAGCATCTAGTTGACTCGAGGAAAGGGAAATAAGTTCTTTCTGAGGGATCAATTGAATGTTTTAAATGTGGTGTGCATGGTCATTATGCAAACTCTTGTCCTATGAAGATGTTTCGGGAATGGGATCACCAAGATCGTTCAAATATTCATTTACCAATATCTAATGCCTCTCCGATTGAGGATGAAGAAACTGAAAATGGCCAATCAAAGGTATGGATTTATTTCGTAACTTTTGTTTTCCTATTTTGGAATATTAGGATATGATTCAGGATTTTGTTTGCATGAAAGAGGTATTTCAGAATAAGTTAGAAAGGAATGGTTAATGGATCATGAATAATGTTGAATGAGTATGAAGTCAGCATATAAGGGCATCAAGAGTTATGGTGAAATTCTTAAGAGTATTAAGTCTCATTTGATGATGGGGTTACATTAGAAGACTTTTTATAGTATGTGTAACCCTGATGTTTGATATATGAGAATATTATTCAAGGAATAGTTATCTGTTCTTTGGTGGACATAGTTATAAAGAACCATTTGGGTTTATATGATCCTTACTTTTGAGGTAATTATGTGTTACTATATGTTATGATGGAAAGTGAAAGGCATGAGATAAAATTGAGGTTAAATTATGTTATGGTTATTTTTGATGATTTTATCTCTTTTTGGGGAAATATTTTAGAATTATATAGTTTGAATAAAAGGACAACATGCAGACCGTGTGACAACCCGTCGCGTCGGACAAAGCTGCGGGAATCGAACCCACAACCAAAGTGCAACTGGTATTTATCACCTACCACTGGACTACGTGAAGTCCCTAGTTAGTTTGACTAATTATTTTTAGTTAGATGATTTTATTAATTAAGAGTAAGTTGATTTTGGGTTATCTATGGAAATTATTAACCTATCATGGAGGATATGTGATTAGGTTAATTACTTTTCAATATGAAACTTTAAGAGAAACTGATGTTGTTTGGAGATAAATGATACGATTTAACTTGGAAAACTTATTTGATTAAATCATCAAATGTTCGGGTTTCAATCTTAGTTTGGTTTACTTATGGTCTTCGTTGAACTTTGGGTTTTGTTGGACAAATTTTGGAGATTAAGAATATATTTTTTTTTATAAAGGGATGTCCTTTTCTGGATTATCTGTTCTTATACTAACCTTTTTGGGAATGGTTTTGGTTAAAGTCTAAAGACATGGGAAGTATATAGTTATCTTTTTTGGATTAGGTGATTCTCAAGAAGTTGATTATATTACTCTTAATGTGAACAAGTCTTCCTAAATAATCATCATTTGGGGAAAGTATGAGTTTGTGTAAGAAATCTAGTAATTGTTGAAATTATACATGAAAAGTAAGTATGTTTCCTTAAGATCAAAAATAAATTCCTCAATAAAAATTAACTTATAAAAATGTTTTCTGTTAACTTTTCCTATTGGTGAATCGAGTACCGTTTATCCCACAATAAGTTTTTGATTTTCTTGTGGTTAGCTTTCTCCGAAACAGGTTTTCTATCACTCTCCCTCAGAACATGACCCTTTGCTTTTTCTTCCATATCCATGTTTTCCTGCATGGAATCTTAGTATGGGTTAGCTCGGGTGACCTCTGTACTTCTCTTTATTTCTATTAAAGTGATAGTTTTACCGACTCTTGTTCAGATGTGGGACTTTCAATGATGTTTCTGAGCCCAATTTTCAAATTGCGAGGTCACAATTCCCAAAAGGGGGGAAGGATGTAACACCCCAGGTAAATAAAGAATATGAAATTTTTATATTTATCCCTATTTGTGAAAAAAAATGTTAATATTACTTTAAAAGGAACGCTATGCTCAATAGCATACCCAATACGCGACAACGAGTTCCTTTGAAATCTTACGTTGCACTCTAATAATAAAATAATATTATTTTAAATGGTAGTTAACGCATAGGAATTGTAATGGCGGGAAAGAAGGGAACTAACAAAAAAATGATTTTATATGTTTGTCAAATATTATTAATTTTTACAATAAATGTTAGAGGATTAAAAATAAGAATTAATCCAATTTTAAGGGTAAATAGTCTAATATTCTTTAAAAGGTCGATTAACTGCCTTTTGATGGAGAACCTCTTTAAAATACACTTTTTGAAAATTTTATGTTTTATATTTGACAAAATAAAATTATTCTTTAGAATAGGGACATCAAAATTTACTTTGTGTAAATTTTTTGTATTTTTCTGATAAAGTTCATTTTTTTAATGAATAGTGAAAAATGTTGTATTTTAATTCAAAACCACTTTTTAATCTAATTTATTTATATGATTAAATTATCCTTTTAATTGGGTTTAAAGTGAAATTAGAATATATTTTTACCATTTAATCCAGTATTTGTCGTTGGAATTAATTTCACTTTGAAATCAGACTTAAACTAGTGTCAATATTTTAATAGATATTGTTTCTTAAAAACACGCTATTTGTTTTGACAGCGGGAATTAATTATTAAATTAATTAATGCAACTTATATGTTTTTAATTTTTTTAAATATACATAATTTTTGAATTCGGAATAACAAATATATCTTAGGGTGAATTTTTGGTATTTTTCTGAAAAACTTCAATTTTAGATGAATAGTGAAACCACTAAGTGGTAGTTTAAAAACTGATTTTTCGTTTAAATGAAACTTTACCACTTCTGTGATTTAATTTTTCAAAAATACAACATACATGTTTGTCATTATCATGTAAAATTTGGTTCAATGGGATGAAAAGAATTTTTTGTTTAATAGTAACTTTTAAGTTTTAATCACGATTAGATGTAATTAGTGTAAATTAAGGCAAAAATAATGTTTTAATAATATGAAATGACCTTGAAACATGTCTTACCCTTATTGGATGAGTCATTCCCGACCAATAAAATCCATGGGTCAACTTGGGGACCCCATGGAGCCACTTTGGTTGGAAAATGACATTAATACCTTTTTATTTAAAGTGAAAATTAAAATGTCACAAACATGTGTTGTTTTACTAAAAAAATTACATGGGGTTATAAAGTCATATTTTTAACTATAAATATTCATTATAAATATAAAACTATTTTCTAAATCATAATATTTTTTTTATAATTTTTAGTCATAAAATAAATTTAATTATTTATGACACCACAATGATGCATTGATTACCTCATTATTTTACGATTTAAATAAAATGAAAAGATAATGTAAAATCTAAGACCTAAACTTGTCCAAAACCTATTGGATGGGTGTATTTCTAATCCGTATCACCTTATCATCTAAATATATCCTTTTGGGACCTTTATAATCCGAAAAGCATTATATAATAAAGTAATATTTTATAACTTTCCAAGAGTGCCCCTCCTCTCCTCTTATAAAAGGCCCCCACCTCTACCACCTTACCCACAACTCCCAAGCATTTGGCTCATCCAACACTAGCCCATTTCATCTCTACACATCCCTCTATTAATCATTGAAGCCTCAATTTTGGAAGATCCCTTTCCAAGGAAGCCTTTGAGCTCAAATCAAAGAGAGTTACCAGATTTAAAGGTAGTATCCTCTCTTGTGTTCTTATGTTTTATTTTGCTTCTAAAACCCATTAAACTCATTTTATTCCTTTATTTTTTAACAAAACAAGTATCTTCAATATACTAAGATGTTGTTATGTGAAGGATTCGAGCTACACTTACACACACCTTCATCTAATGGTTAAAGAACATACTGTTTCTGTGGATGGCGAATTTCTACCTTACGAAACAATGATTGTTCAATATTATCTTAACACCTTTCATGGTGGCCATTATGATGTCACTATATTTTATATATGATATATATGGTATTTATGTTTTCTCTATGCTTCTTAATTTTATATTTAAAACATGCCATTATTCTTTTCATGTTGTGCAAATGGGATAATTTCATACGAAGACGTGTGGACTACCGCCCCCTCAAGTGATGTGACTCGTTCATGCAATACATGGAATTTATAAAGAATATAATCAATGAACATATGTGACCTATATAAAATATATATTATACTGGAATTATAATAAATATATATATATATATCTCAATTATATTTAACTCCATTAATAGGACAATGAAATGAAAGTAGTGTTCATGCGTACGTACGGCCTTCCGTTTCCATGAACAGTGCATTTCATTTATTTTTATCTCCAAATCTTATGGAGTAGTATAAAATTAATAGTTACTGGATATATATGATATTTAAATCATCAATACTATTCTGGAGATGATTTACTTATAACTACATGGACAATCATTTTCAAAGAAGTTCATTTTTGACTCATGTACCAAACATCGACAAAAACGTCTTATATGAACTCACATTATTAACCAATTATTATAACATCATAATTTGTGATATGAAATGAATAAGAATATTTAAAAGAGTTCCTTATGAAATTATAAATTGACCAATGTTTATTATTCAGGAATATAAATAATCAAACAAGACAAGTCGGACTTGAGCTTAGGGATCCTACCTCTCTCTTTCTTTTTAAGCACTCTCTTTTATGTCATTTCCATTAAGATCATATTTATTATGTTTGGAGATGTTATTTTATATTAATATTACTGTATTTTTTATTTTCATATGATTAGAGACCATTTTTGATCTCATCAATCCATTTTTGGAGGTTTTAAGTGGTGTCATTAGGCTGCCGAGTTTTCGTAAGGGATTTTTCATCTCACTTTTATTCCCGTGACATTTATGCTATGTTTTCCACCATTTACTTTGAGTGGTGTCTGTACTTCCCATTATTCTACTCTTTTTGTAATATAATTTCCTTTATGGTTATTCACATCTTCATTTTATGACCTTTCTCCCATGGGGTGTACGTTTCGAAAGTTACCCAAGTCGGAAAGGGAACCTTTCAGCCTCCTCTTTTTAAAAGTCATCTTTTGTTATGTCTTTTAATTCACATAATATTATGTTGGTATATGTTCTTATATATACTTATTTTTGTAAATTTTATGTCCAAGTGATGAGATACAATTTTCTCTCTCATCAACTCATTTTCAGAATTTTAAAGTGACGTCGTTTGGCTGTCGGATTTCTGTAAGGGAACTTCTTAACCCAGTTTCAATTCTTTGGGTTAAACCTCTACTTATTAATTGTATTATGACAAGATTATGTGTGGAATATCTATGTTGTAATTTCCACAAACCTTTTCTGTAGATATATTGTTTCTACACATAATCATCACATTGATAAATTCTTATGAACTTGTATGTGAAATCATAACTCAATCTCATTTCATTGAGTTAAATTTCTATGTCATTGGTTTTGTTTTTCCAGGATTATGTGTGAATGACCTCTGATTGTTTCACACTTAATATCCACTTATATTTGTTGTATTTATATTTCTCACACATAATTATGTGATAAATTCTTCCTTAATTTATGGATACAATCTTTATAATGGATTTCATCTCAATTTACATTTCCATTGAGACTTCATTGTTGTTATGCACCAATTAAATCTTATATGATGTGTATACTGTCCTTTGACATATTATATCAGGAATACCTTTATTATCATGATATTATAAAGCTCGGATTAAATGTTATTCCGCAGTTATTTGTATTCAAGAGTCTCTCATTTTGTTAAAAACTCATTAACAAAAATATCATTTTAAATGTTTTAAAGATTGATTATTCTAAATCATTATCTTTAATGTCCATGTTTTCAAAATGGTTTTCAGTATTTATATATATGGACATTAATGTTTTAAAATTATAATTCCATTAAAAGCTTCAAATTTGTATGGGACACTTTGATTCAAAAATCTCTTTTAAATGGTTTTTGAAAATGGATTGATTAATTCAATATCTTGGAATTACTTATTGTGATTGAAAATGAAATTTTGTTATTGAAATGATTATATTTTCAATATTTTATGTGTAATGATGGTACTTGGACATTTTATGGGTGGTTACGTGATAAACCATATGACGGGCGGTGCCGTGAATACCAGGACGAGTGGTTACGTTATAAACTCCAATGCATTGGGTATGGATGTAACACCCCATGTAAATAAAGAATATGACAACTTTATATTTATCAATATTTGTGAATAAAATATTAATATTACTTTAAAGGGGATGATATTCTCTATGGCGTACCCAACACACAACAACGAGTTTCTTGGGAATCTTACGTTGCACTCTAATAATAAAATAATAATATTTTATATGGTAGTTAACGCCTAGCCGTTGTAATGGCAGGAATGAACAGAACTAACTAAAAATTAATTATATATGTTGGTAAAATATTTTTAATTTTTACAATACATTTTAGAGGATTAAAAATGCAAATTAATCCAGTTTTTAAGCGAAAACATTCTAATATTCTTTAAAAGGTCGATTAACCGCCTTTTGATGGCGAACCCCTTTTAAATCCACTTTTTGAAAGTTTTATAAGCTCTATTCTTCAAAATAAACATATTATTTATGATTGGGACAATGAAATTTACCTTGGGTTAGTTTTTGGTATTTTTCTGACAATGTTCATTTTTCAATGAATAGTGAAAAATACTGTATTTTACATCAAAACTGCTTTTTCATATAATTTAATTATATTGTTATATTATGTGTTTAATTTGTTTTAAAGTGTAATTATAATATATTTTTACCATGTAATTCAATGATGGTCATTGGGATTAATTTCACTATGGAATTAGGCATAAACAAGTGCCAAACGTTTCATAAATATTGGTTCTAAAAACCCCGCTATTTGTTTTGACAACGGGGTGTTTTTTTAAATTAATTATTGCAATTTATGTGTTTGGAATTTGGTAAAATTAATTACATATTTTTAATCAGAAGGCCCAGATTATGTAATTAAGAGTCTTTTGTTTTAGGACATTATGAATAGTAACGACGGTAATTATCTTTAATTGTTTTGATTAATGAGTAATCTGGTAGTTAAAGATAATAAGATAATATCATAATAATAAAAAATTACCACAAAATGTGTCCTAAGGCTACTGGTTGTCTCATGGACGACCATGGGATGCCTTGTTCCAATCTTGGGGGCCCCATGGAATCACTTTTGTGAGAAAGTGACTTTTTATCTATTTATTTTTAAAAAATGTTAAATGTGACAAAGAATGTATCGCCTATGTAAAATATTTTTAAATTTTTCTAAATAAATGATCTTTTGGACTATAAATATTAATTGGAAATCTAAAAATATTTCCTACATCATAGTATTTTTTTTAAAAAAATTAGACCTTAAATAAATTAAATTATTTATGACATCATGATGATGCAGCGATGACCTCATTATTTAATGATTTAAATAAAATGGAAAGATAATGTAAAATCTAAGTCCCAAACATGTCCAAAACCTATTTAATGGGTGCATTTCGAACCCTTATCACCTTATACTTGAAACACATCAATGTGGTACCATTAAAATCCGAAACTCATTTGGAAATAATGTTACATTTTATACCTTTCCAAGAGTGCCCCTCCTCTCCTCTTATAAAAGGCCCCCACCTCTACCTCCTTACCCACACTTCCAAAGCCTTTGGCTCGGAGAACCTCTGCCCATTTTGTCTCTCCACATCCCTCTATAACTCCTTGAAGCCTCACTTTGGGAAGAATCCTTTCCAAGGAATCCTTTGAGCTCAAATCAAAGGAAGTTACCCAATTTTAAAGTAATGTCTTCACTTGAGTCCTTTTGTTTTCTTTTACATCTCCAACCCCCTAAAATCTTTTTATTATTTTCTTTTGTAACAACTCCAGTATATAAAATATACTAGGACGTTGTTATAAGAAGTATTCAAGCTAAACTTACACACACCTACATCTAATGGTTAATGAACATACTATTTCCGTGGATGGCAAATTTTTGCCTCCCGAAACGATGATTTTTCAACATTCTTCCAACACCTTCAAAGGTGGACATTAAGATGAAAATATATTTATATATGATATCTAATATGTTTATGTTTTACTTAAGCTTCTGTATTTTTCATTTATGGCATACCTTTATGGTTTCCGTTATGGGTAAATGTGATATCTTCATTTAAGGAAGTGCGGACTACCGCCCCCTCAAAGTGATTTGATTCATTAATACCATATGTGGTACGTATAGAGGATATATTTAATCATATTATATATGATACCATACTGGAATTAAAATACTATTATGTATCATTATGCTTTAATTCCATTAAATATGAAATAGAAATGGAAGTAGTGTTCATGCGTACGTACGACTTACCGTCTCTATGAACGGTGCATTTCATTTCTTAACTCTAAATGTTATGTAATATTATAAATTCATGAATATACTGGATATATATGATATATATGATATCTACATCATGAATAAAATTCTTGATATAATGAACATTTGTCCACACGAACAACATGTATTTGTAAGAATTCCACTTTCGACTTATGAACCAAATATCGGCAAAACTAATATTATTAACTTAAATGATTACATTATGTTTATGAAATGGTAATAAGTGATATAAAAGGAATAATGAGCTTGAAAAATGTTATTAAGGATGTATAAATTAACTCAAGTTTATTATTCAGGTGATTAAAGAATGATCGAGTCTAGTCAGACCCGAGGTAAGGGATCCTACTCATCTCTTTCTTTTTAAGTAAAATCTTTTGTGTCATTCCTTTTAAAGCTCATATTTCTTGTTATTGGGATGTTATTTTATATTACTCATACTGTAATTTTTATTTTAAAATGATGAGAGACCATATTATCTCTCATCAATCCATTTTGGAAGTATTGAGTGTCGTCGTTGGGCTGCCGAATTTTCATAAGAGATATAACCTCTCTCTTTCTTTTTAAGTACTCTCCTTTATTTTACTTCTTTTAAGCTCCTCTTTGTTATGATGGAGGATCTTATTTTATATTCCTCTAACTTTACATTTTATGGTAATATGATGAGATACCCTATTTCCTCTCGTCAATCCATTTTGGATGTTTTATTAGGCGCCGTTAGGCTGCCATGTTTTCGTAAGGGATTTTTCATCTCACGTTTATTCCCGTGAGATTTATGCTACATTTGCCACAATTTCCATTGATTAGTGTATGTACTTCCCAACATTATAAAATTTTTATAGTATAATTTCATTTATGGTTATTCACATCTTCATTGTATGACCCTTCTTCCATGGGGTGTACGTTTCGAAAGTTACCCAACTCGGTAAGGGGACCTTTCACCCTCCTCTTTTTAAAAGACTTCTTTTTTTATGTCTTTTAATTCACATACTATTATGTTGGGATATGTTCTTTTATATCCTTATTGATGTAAATTTTATGTCCATGTGATGAGATTCCCTTTTGATCTCTCATCAACTCATTTTCTGAATTTTGAAGTGATGTCATTAGGCTGTAAAATTTTACCAAGGGAAATTTTTAACCCAATTTCGATTTCTTTTGGTTCAACATGTAGTTATTGAATATGTCATCTTTTGAATATGTGTGAATGACCTTTTATTGTTTTACACTTAATATCCTCTTATATTCGGTGTATTTATATTTGTCACACATAATTTTGAGATTGAATTATCCTTAATTTAAGGATACATTCTTAATAAGGGAATTCATCACATTTGACATTTCTACTGAGACTTCATTGTTGTTATACACCAATTCACACTTATATGGTGTATATACTATCCTTTGGAATATTATATCATGAATCCATTTATTATCATGATTTTATAAAGTTCTGACTAAATGTTATTCCTCAATAATTGTATCCAAGTGTCTCTAATTTTGGTAGAACCCCTTTAACCAAAATACCGCTTTAAAGGTTTTAATTATTTGTTCTTATTAATATCCATGTTTTCAAAGTGGTTTTATGGATTTATTTATATGGATATTAATGGTTTAAAATTTTAAAATCATCAAGGTGGTATGGGACACTTTGATTCAAAAATCTCTATATTAAATGTTTTAAATGGTTTTGGAAATTGTTTCTTTTTGAATGGATTCATTATTTCAATATCCTAAAATGTTATATAGTGATTGAAATGGGGATATGTTATGTTTACTTTATGCATGTTTTATGTGATACGTTTATGTTATGATTCTTGGGTGTTGTTATGAAAACGGGTAGTTTTGTGATAAACTAAGGGCCGGTGAGCCCGATATAGCTCTCCAATGCATTGGGTAATGCGGAGGAGGGAAACATTAAGGTTTCTCCGAAGAGATTTAGGGAATATACTGTGGTGGGTATCCCAAACGTAACCAAGAGGGTTACTCCCTATGTAAGAATGTTATGAATGCCTCAAGATACCTTTTATGTCTTATGATTTCTATGATTTATTCATGATTTGATATGCCTATGTTTAATGGGTAAAGTATGATTTCATTCTAATGTATATATGAACTCATGTTTCCTTTCCATATTTTTATAACTCTTACTGAGCTTTTTATGCTCATCCCATGTTTTTGAAATGTTTTTCACAGGTCAAGGGAAAGGTACATGATGTGATGATAGTGTCAAGGATGTGTCAAGAAAGAATCCCTGTTTTATTTTAAATATGTATCCATTGATGGGAAGAATGAATACTGTCTTTTATCTAACCACTTTGTTTAAATGTGGAATGTAATGAAAGTTTCATGATCTAATTCTCTAAAACTCTAAACCTGAAAAGATCCTAAATGTGTAATGTTGTAATAACTCAAGATTATGTAAGGTTTAAGACTGGGGCCTGATAGTTGGTATCAAAGGTCGGTTTAGATAACTTTAGAGGTTAGTGTATTCTCTAAGCATAAGTGACAATACCATAATGGATAGGATTTCAGAAAGAGTCCTAGTTTTAGATAAAGTGAAGGAGTATGTATATCTTGGTGTTTATCTTCCTCATTAGTATATGATGGTTTTGTTGATATACTCACACTGACCTTTTTGGTTTTAGTAACTGGATTGATCTATCAGGCACCAAAGTGACAATAGGTTTGAAGGAAACTGTGGTGGTTCTCTGATTAAGAGACTGGATGAAATGGGGGATTCAATGAGGAAACTCGTGGTTGTTCTAAACCAACTAGCAAGGAGTCATGATCAACCACTTGAACCTTGGTATGATCCGTAATGCATCATGTACGAGATGACCAATCGATGTGGAAGTTCAAGTAATAATTATATAGGTAACCATTAGAGTTTATATGATCCTTACTTTTGAGATAATTATGGGTTATTATATGTTATGATGGAAAATGAAAGGCATGAGATAAACATGAGGTTAAAATATGTTATGATCATTTTTGAATATTTTATCTCATTTTGGGGAATGTTTTAAGAATTATATAGTTTTGGAAAAAGGAAAACACGCAGACCGTGTGACAACCCGCCGCGTCGGACAAAGCTGCAGGAATCGAACCCACAACCAAAGTGCGACTGGTATTTATCGCCTACCACTGGACTACGTGAAGTCCCTGGTTAGTTTAACTAATTATTTTTCATTAGATGATCTTATGAATCTAGAATGAGCTAATTTTGGGTTATCTATGGAAATTATTAACATATCATGGAGGATATGTGATTAGGTTAATTACATTTCAATACGAGACCTTAGGAGCAACTAATGTTGTTTGGAGATAAATGTTACGATTTAACATGGAAGACTATGTGACTAAATCCTTCAAATATTTGGGTTTAAAAATTAGTTTGGTTCACTTTGAAGAATTTTATGGACTAATTGTTTATCGGATGGTCCTCGTTGAACTTTGGGTTTTGTTAGACAAAATTTTGGAGATTAGGAATAGATTTTGTTTTTATAAAGGGTTATCCTTTTCTGGATTATCTGATCTTGTACTAACCGTTTTGGTTTTTGTTTTGGTTAAAGTCTAAATACATGGGAGGTATATAGTTCTCTTTTTGTGTATTAGGTGATTCTCTAGAAGATGATTATAGTACTCTTAATGTGAACAAGTCTTCCTAAATACTCGTCATTTGGAAAAAATATGAGTTTGTGTAAGTAATCTAATAAGAGTTGAAAGTCAACATGATAAGTGATTATGTTTCCTTATGAATAAATTCCTCAATAAAAAGTAACTTAAAACAAAAATGTTTTCTATTAACTTTTCTTACTGGGGAATCAAATACCGTTTAACCCATAACAAGTTTGTGCTTTTCTTGTGGTTAACTTTCTCCTAAACATGTTTTCTATCACTCTCCATCATAACATGACCCTTTTTTCCCTCCATGTCCATATTTTCATACTTGGAATCTTAGTATGGGTTAACTTGGGTGACCTTTGTACTTTTCTTTCTTTATTTTAAAGTGATTGTTTTACCGACTCTTGTTCCGATGTGGGACTTTCAAGGATGTTTCTAAGTCTAATTTTAAAATTGCGAGGACGCAATTCTCAAAAGTAGGGAAGGATGTAACACCCCAGGTAAATAAAGAATATGACATCTTTATATTTATCCATATTTGTGAATAAAATATTAATATTACTTTAAAGGGGATGCTATGCTCGATGGCGTACCCAACACGCAACAACGAGTTTCTTGGGATTCTTACGTTGCACTCTAATAATAAAATAATATTATTTTAAATGGTAGTTAACACCTAACTGTTGTAATGGCGGGAATGAACAGAACAAACTAAAAAATAATAATATATGTTGGTAAAATATTTTTACTCTTTACAATAAATATTAGAGTATTAAAAATTCAAATGAATCCAGTTTTTAAGAGAAAACATTCTAATATTCTTTAAAAGGTCGATTAACCGCCTTTTGATGGCGAACCCCTTTTAAATACACTTTTTCAAAATTTTATAAGCTCTATTTTTCAAAATAAACCTATTATTTATGATTGGGACATTGAAATTTACCTTGGGTTAATTTTTGGTATTTTTCTGACAAAGTTCATTTTTCAATGAATAGTGAAAAATACTGCATTTTACATTAAACTGCTTTTTCATATAATTCAATTATATGGATATATTATCTTTTTAATTTGTTTTAAAGTGTAATTAGAATATATTTTTACCATGTAATTCAATTATGGTCATTGGGATTAATTTCACTTTGGAATTAGGCATGAATAAGTGCCAAACATTTCATAAATATTGGTTCTAAAAAACCCGCTATTTGTTTTGACAACGGGAAGTTTTTTTTAAATTAATTATTGCAATTTATGTGTCTGGAATTTGGTAAAATGAATTAAACATTTGGAATCATAAGGCCCAAATTATGTAATTAAGACTCTTTTGTTTTTGGACATTATGAATAGTAACGACGGTAATTATATTTAATTATTTTGATTAATGAGTAATCGGGTAGTTAAAGATAATAAGATAATATCATAATAATAAAAAATGACCACAAAATGTGTCCTAAGGATACTGGTTGTCTCATGGCCGACCAAGGGATGCATTTTTCCAAACTTGGGGGCCCCATGGAATCACTTTTGTGAGAAAGTGACTTTTTATCTATTTATTTTTAAAAAATGTTAAATGTGACAAAGAATGTATCATCTATGTAAAATATTATTAATTTTTTCTACATAAAGGATCATTTGGAATATAAATATTCATTGGAAATATACAAATATTTCCTACATCATAGTAGTATTTTTATAATTTTTAGACATTAAATAAATTAAATTATTTATGACATCATGATAATACAGTGATGACCTCATTATTAAACGATTTAAATAAAATGGAAAGATAATGTAAAATCTAAGACCTAAACATGTCCAAAACCTATTGAATGGGTGGATTTCGAACCCTTATCACCTTATCCTCTAAACACAACAATGTGGGACCATTAAATTCCGAAACTCATTTGGAAATAATGTTACATTTTATACCTTTCCAAGGGTGCCCCTCCTCTCCTCTTATAAAAGGCCCCCACCTCTACCTCCTTATCCAAACTTCCAAAGCATTTGGCTTGGAAAACCCCTGCCCATATTGTATCTCCACATCCCTCTATAACTCCATGAAGCCTCACTTTGGGCAGAATCCTTTCCAAGGAAGCCTTTGAGCTCAAATAAAAGGAAGTTACCCGATTTTAATGTAATATCTTCACTTGAGTCCTTTTGTTTTATTTTACTTCTCCAACCCCCTAAACGCTTTTTATTCTTTTCTGTTGTAACAACACCAGTATCTTCAATATACTAGGATGTTGTTATCAGAAGGATTCGAGCTACACTTACACACACCTACATCTAATGGTTAAATAACATACTGTTTCCATGGATGGCGGATTTCTTCCTCCCGGAACGATGATTGTTCAACATTCTTCTAAAACCTTCAAAGGTGGCCATTAAGATGACACTATATTTATATATGATATATAATATTTTTATGTTTTACTTAAGCTTATGTATTTTTAATTTATGGAAAACCTTTATGGTTTCCATTATGGGTAAACGCGATATCTTCATTTAAGGAAGTGTGGACTACCGCCCCCTCAATGTGATTTGATTCGTTAATAACATATGTGGTACGTATAAAGGATATATTTAATGATACTATATATGATACCATACTGTAATTAAAATACTATTATGTATCATTATGTTTTAATTCCATTAAATATGAAATAGAAATGGAAGTAGCGTTCATGCGCACGTATGTCTTACCGTCTCCATGAACGGTGCATTTCATTTCTTAACTCTAAATGTTATGTAATATTATAAATGCATGAATATACTGGATATATATGATATATGTGATATCTAAATCATGAATACAATTCTGGATATAATGAACATTTGGCCACATGAACAACATGTAATTGTTAGAAGTCCACTTTCGTCTTAAGAACCAAATATCGGCAAAACAAATATTATTAACTTAAATGATTACATAATGTTCATGACATGGTAATAAGTGATATAAAAGGAATAATGAACTTGAAAAAGGTTCTTAAGGAATTAGAAATTAACTAAAGATTATTATTCAGGAGATTAAAGAATGATCGAGTCAAGTCAGACCCGAGTTAAGGGATCCTACTCCTCTCTTTCTTTTTAAGTACAATCTTTTATGTCATTCCTTTTAATGTTCATCTTTCTTGTTATTGGGATGTTCTTTTATATTACTTTTACTGTAATTTTTATGATAAAATTATGAGAGACCCTATTCTCTCTCATCAATCCATTTTGGAAGTTTTGAGTGGCACCGTTAGGCTGCTGAATTTTCGTAAGAGATATAACCTCTCTCTTTCTTTTTAAGTACTCTCCTTTATGTCACTTCTTTTAAGATCCTCTTTGTTATGATGGGGGATGTTCTTTTATATTCCTCTCGATGTAAATTTTATGTTAATATGATGAGATACCCTATTTCCTCTCATCAATCCATTTTGGACGTTTTATGTGGCGCCGTTAGGCTGCCGAGTTTTCGTAAGGGATTTTTGATCTCACTTTTATTCCCCTGAGATTAATGCTACATTTGCCATAATTTCCTTTGAGTGGTGTATGTACTGCCCAATATTATACACTTTGTATAGTATAATTTCATTTATGGGTATTAACATCTTCATTGTATGACCCTTCTTCCATGGGGTGTACGTTTCGAAAGTTACCCAACTCGGTAAGGGGACCTTTCACCCTCCTCTTTTTAAAAGACTTCTTTTGTTATGTCTTTTAATTAACAAACTATTATGTTGGGATATGTTCTTTTATATCCTTATTGATGTAAATTTTATGTCCAAGTGATGAGATTCCCTTTTGATCTCTCATCAACTCATTTTCTGAATTTTTAAGTGATGCCGTTAGGCTGTCGAATTTTACAAGGGGAACTTTTTAACCCAATATCTATTTCTTTGGGTTCAACATGTAGTTATTGAATATGTCATCTTTTGAATATGGGTGAATGAACTTTTATTGTATTACACTTAAAATCCTCTTATATAGGGTGTATTTATATTTGTCACACATAATTTTGAGATTGAATTATCCTTAACTTAAGGATACCTTCTTTATAAGGGAATTCATCACATTTAAAATTTCTACTGAGACTTCATTGTTGTTATGCACCAATTCACTCTTATATGGTGTATATACTGTCCTTTGAAATATTATATCATGAATCCCTTTATTCACATGATATTATAAGGTTCTGACTAATTGTTATTCATCAATTATTGTATTCAAGTGTCTCTAATTTTGGTAGAACCCCTTTAACCAAAATATCGCTTTAAATGTTTTAATTATTTTTTCTTATTAATATCCATGTTTTCAAAGTGTTTTTAAGATTTTATTTATATGGATATTAATGGTTTAAAATTTTAAAAGCTGCAAGGTGGTATGGGACACTTTGATTCAAAAATCTCTTTATTAAATGTTTTAAATGGTTTTGGAAATGGTTTCTTTTTGAATGGATTCATTATTTCAATATCCTAAAATGTTATATTGTGATTAAAATGTGGAGATGTTATGTTTACTTTATGAATGTTTTATGTGATACATTTATGTTATGGTTATTGGGCATTTTTATGAAAAAGGGTGGTTCCGTGATAAACTAAGGGCGTGTGAGTCCGATATAGCTCTCCAATGCATTGGGTAACGCGAAGGAGTGAAACGTTAAGGTTTCTCTAAAGCGATTTAGGGAATATACTGTGCTGGGTATCCCAAATGTAACCAAGAGGGTTACTCCCTACGTAAGAATGTTATGAATGCCTCAAGATACCTTTTATTTCTAATGATTTCTATGATTTATTCATGATTTTATATGCCTATGTTTTATGGGTAATGTATGATTTCATTCTAATGTATATATGAACTCATGTTTCCTTTCCATATTTTTATAACTCTTACTGATATTTTTATGCTCATCAGAAGTTTTTGAAATGTTTTTCACAGGTCAAGGGAAAGTTACATGATGTGATGATAGTGTCAAGGATGTGTCAAGAAATAATCCGTGTTTTATTTTAAATATGTTTCTGTTGATGGGATGAATGAATATTGTCTTTTCTGTAACCACTTTGCTTAAATGTGGAATGTAATGCATGTTTCATGATCTAATTCACTAAAACACTAAACCTGAAAAGATCCTCAATGTGTAATCTTGTAATAACTCAAGATTAAGTAAGGTTTAAGGTTGGGGCCTTATAATGGAAGTCGGTCGTATGGATATTCCATTAAGTATGTGTGGAAGTTGACCGTATGGTTATTCCATTTAAGTATGTTTATGTCCCAAGTTACCATTATATGTTATGTGTTCTTTATATGGGTTTTATGGAAATAGTTTGGTTAGAAAAGGGTATGTAATGGTCTTTTAGTCAGTGAAGAGTTTTTACTGCTACATAAGGGTGAACAGTATTACTTTGGTAAAGTATTCATGGTTTACTTGTTGTTTTGAAAAAATAACAGTTTTCCTTCTTTGTGTATCCTTTACTGGGCTTTTTATGCTCATCCGTGGTTTTTGAAATGTTTTCCACATGACTTAAAGATGAATAGGGTCAAGGATGGGATCATGGAAAGACATGCTATCTAAAACATGGAACTAGACATGTTTCTTTTTATGTTATTTTTATGTTATGGAATATTAGTAGAAGTGTACACTATGTAATCTTTTGAGATGTAATAGTTATGACCTAATTCTGTAAAACTCTATAACTGAAAAGATCCTCAATGTGAATTATTCATTTAATTCAATATAGAGTAAGGTTTTAGGTCGGGGCCTTATACATCAGGCATAAGAAATAACCCAATCATTATTCATAAAGGCAAAACTCATCCTATTATTTTTTTCAGAACTATAGATCACAAATATCCCATTCCTCGATGGTAGAGTAAAGATCATCGAAATAATTAATATCCACTTCAATTATTTAAATCATTCCTCACATTCCATTTCCAATAAATAATATCCCCTCTATAAGTATGATTGGTAAATAGGTTGGCTAAATTTGTGATTTTTAAACGAGATGCAGATAATAACTTATTAATCCTATAAAACTACATACCACGATTTTGTTCATAGTTAAGGTGAATACTTGAGTATCATTTACCTTAATTGAATCCATAGAAATTTCATCCATATATACAATTTGGGAAAGAATTGATACTGATTAAAGCTAAAATTTCCACATTCTAAAATTCTCATATAATTCATTTCATCTAATAGTCTACAATATAATTCGCATGTGATTTTCATGATTTTGTAGATTTTAGAGAATACCAAGATATCATAAATAAATTCCACAAAATGTTCGTCATTATATTCTTTAAAACAATGTTAATTAGATCCATGAAAGAAGAGGTTTCATTAATCAGTCAAAAAAGCATTACTATAAACTAGTAATTCCCATTCCTTGTTAAATATGAATACATTAGAATAACTTTCATTCCAAATAACAACTAATGATATCCTTATAAATGTTCAATAGTAGAAAAATATTGTTCTCTTTGAAGATGATCAAAAAAATAATCAATCAGCTGTAGGGGATACATGTTCATTATTTTAATATCAATGATTTCCCTATAGTGAATGAACAACATCATTGATCAATTTTTTGACAAAGATAACATGGGATCCAAATGGAGAAACACTATGGATGATAAATCGTTTTTCACTGATTTCCTCTAGTTGTTTATTGAGTTCTACTTATTCCACACCTTCCATTATATAACTATTCTATGATATAGGCCTTTCACAAAAAATTAAATCAATAGAAAACCTGATTTCTTAATCTGGAAGATTTCCAGGAAAGTTCATTGGAAAACATATTTATATTCATTAATAATTATTACATAATCATGTTTATCATTTCATTACACACTCAAAAATATTTAGTTCTCATCCTCCATAATAATTTTATTTAGTAGATATACATGGGGTCGATCTAGATAAGAATAAGATGGTAATGTTTCTACTCTAAATTTAATGGATTCTACACATTCCTATCTAATCCTAAATAACATATTATTATAATATATTTTCACATATTATTTTTAAATCTAATCCATTCAATGTATTTTATAAAATTAAACCGTAAGGTCGATGGTAAAATAAGAATATATATCATATTTATATGCCAAAATGGTGTCTAACTTAAACATATTTTTGTAATGAGACATACCATTGGGGTTTTGACTCACAAATCCCTTGTTCATGAGATATATTAAATATCAATTTTGTTTAAAAAATATGAATAAATAATGGAATTCATTTTTATAGATTCATATAATGAATTGGACAACTCAGAGTATAATAGTATATTACTTACTAACACATTTTCAAAAACATCAGATTCAACATCTGTGATTTTTTATCATGGCCCAAATCTCAATACATTTTCTAATGAACATTTCTTTGATTCATTTTAAAATTATTAGCATAATGTCCCATCAACCTAAAATTATAGAAATAAATATTGATATCTTCTTTATTTCTATTGAAATAACTAGAATGATGGCCTTTACTTCCACAATTGTTACACACTCATTATCATTTTCACCTGGCACCATGGTTTTTTCTTCCACATATATCTCATGATGAAAAATTCCACTTTTTATTCTACCATTTGTCCACTCTATCATATGTCACATTCTTATTATTCTTTATACCCATTAATTCATATGACCTATAGAATTTTTTCACTATCTTGAAGGCACATTATACAATATCTTTGATATTTGGGAAAATTTGGGAGACTATTTACCTTCAGAGGAATGGTTTTAAAAAATCATAAGATTGATCAAACTAGCTCCTTATATTAAATATATAGTACAAAACATGTTTTTCTTCCCTTGGGGTGTTATATTACTATTTTTCCACATTATTATCCTTTTTTTCCTACGATTTAAAAAATGACTTTCAATATTTTCTCTCTATTAATGAGGAATGTATTTTCTTAATAATATTTCCTTAAAATCCATCAATTCAATCTTTTAAATATCATCATTCTCCTTTTTTGTATTTATTTCCACCATTTATTAACATATCTCTGTAAATGATAAACAACATTGAAACCCATATCCATTACATTACATCCTTATGTGAGACTTATATTCTCTAAGAAACATAACCAATAGTCTACTATGAATGTGTTTTTACTCCCATTAAATAATAGAGTTTGTTGTCACAATAATTGGTATAAAATATATCATCCATTTTTTAGTTTTGGGTTCTCATATTGGTATTCTTATTATTCCTAGCATGATTCATCTCTGGTCATATAAGAATAATTTGATTAGCACCAGTTACAAAAATAGAACTTGAATAATATCTTTCATTGGGGGTAAATCCAAACAAGTTATATGTGCATTATTGTAGTTTTGATTCCTTAATCTATGAGCCATTTATAAATTATTCCATTCATTAGATAAGGTTACTAATCATATTTAGTAATCTCATATAGAAAAATACTTAACAAAAACTAAAATATTATGAATTGATAATCTCATAATCATAAAAATGTTTTCTTTAAATAAAAATTTAATTTTAAACATTTATAATGGATTATAATGGATTTTTTAATCATGGTAAGTGTATCACATGGGTGTGACTAGAAAGGTTCTTATTAAGGCCCTTTTTTGGGTACCAGGTTACCCCAGGTCAAGCTTCAAATACCATGTCATTTTTGTTAATCCTATATTCATTTCTAGCAGAACAACATCCCCATGTAGTATCCATAGAGGGATGTATTTTCTTAGAAGATTCACATAATATATTCCATACCAATGTTATAGGATGTTCTCGTATAATTGTCCTCAAAGTAAATCTTAGGGGTTTCATCCACAATCTATATTTTATAAATCATGATTTCAAGGTTTCTACTAATCCTCCTGCAATGAAAACATTAATGACCTAACCCCAGTTTCATGGTGCTGGTGCCATATTTCATTACATTGGAATGATTATTGGAATTTCTTATCCAAAATGAGTGAATTTGTTTTTTATTTTTGATAATACCAGATATATACATAATTTCATCATTACAAAATGAAATGAAATAAAATATGTAAATTCCATTTAAAACATCTATAACTTCTAGGTTACTGAAGTTGTTCATTCGTAATTTAATTCTTCACATTCTAGTAAAACAAAAAATATGGTAGGGTGAGATCAGATGAACATTAAGGGTAAGAAATGTAGTGGAAGATATCAAAAACGTAAAAATTATTCACGGTGAATAACTAAAAACACGTTCCATTAAAATTGAACATGAATATAATTTTTAAGGAATATGGGATAAAAAAATAATTCAATAAAAATCATAATAATGGTAGTTATACTAGTCCAATTACTTCATGGAATTAATATATTCATAATGAATGAAATAATATATTCCCTAATTTCAAAATATATTATCTAGGACTCTGCAAAAACCATATCTGAAAATGGGAATGTTCTCTATGAAGTCCATATTAGTATTGCCTCAATAGCCTGACTGATGAATCGAGGGGATATAGCAGGCCCCAATTGAAACATACTATCTATATTTCATTCCACATAACAATGGTGATAAAAATAAGCAATATATACATTCATATTAATAATTAAAAATTAAATATAAAAAGAATTACCCAAACATGAAAACTAACCATTCATAGAAATATAGTGAACAGTATCAAGATATCACATCCATAGTATATCTAGTCACAATCCATATAATAAAATATTGTATATTATATCATAAAATATAAGTCATAATTATATATAATAATAATCAAGAGTTTTTATACAAATGAAAATACTCTTATAAAATCATCGAGTAATTCTTGAAGTGAATAACATTTTAATTTGAAAATAAGAGTTATTTTATACAAATTATTACATAAAATCAAAAGTGAAATAATATAGTATTTTAAACATAAAATTATTCATATTGTAAAAATAATTGTGGCAAAAAATCGATTATAGAGTGTACATTAACCAAGGGACGATTTTGTGAAGTTCCCATGAATCATGATTGTATTTTTGGAAACATTTTAGAATCATAATTTTAAAACATGTAACTACACATAAATGCAAGAAGGATTATTGTTGTAAAATTATATAGAAACTTCAAACATATTTTATGTGGTGTATATACATGTTAATAATAATTTCATTGAGGTATGTAGATAATATGTGTAACCTTAATGAAAATGGAGGTTCGAGAATAATATCCTTAACTTTTCTATGAATGTACTTGTCAGGTGACCATATTATCCTGGATAATAAAATTACATCCAACAATTAACTAATTCAACAACGTATTTAAAAATATTTCATTCATTATGGCTTCATTATGTTAATTTATTTCTCTTTTGATATGATATATGATTTAATTTCATTAATCCTAAATGTTCATTTCCTTGATTTCATGATTGGTTTGCAAGATTATTTGTAATAGAGATAATGTGGTATTGATTGAATTATGCAGTTTTGAACTTATATATAATTAATATAAATCCAAATGTGTACATTTATATATATATAGTTATTTTACAAGGTATTTGGATGATTTATTTGATGTAACATTTTTTATGACCATTTACATTATTTAGGAATCATTTTGATTGTTACAAACTAGTTTTTCATATGACATAGTATTATTTATATATACGAGTACAAATTTTTTTAAATAATTATTATACACAAATTACAAAGTGAATAAATAATAAAAATGGTTTCATGACTAGCCATTAAGTATAAATTAAAGAATGGGTCTTCTTTGTCAAAGAAGTGTGTAAATCTACACATCCCATTCAATGATTTTTTTATAAAATAAAAGAGAGAGAGAAAGTAGTTGTAGATGGATATTCCATTACCAAGATATAATTCTAGTATAATAGTGATACTGGAGTTATCATTATGATTATTAAAAAGGATGTGTGGATATGATAAGAAAATAATATAAACATAAAATTAAATAAAATGAAAGAGGAAGAGGGATTACCACTTTAAATGTCCTCCTTGAGAGCCTCTTTAATGGATGGGGTTTCGTCATTTGGAAATAAAAAATGTATGTCCCCAACCCCATTTTCCTAGAGAAATATCATTATTCCATTATATTTAAAGGCTTATTTGAATGTTTTATCTTAAAGGACCAAGTAGTTTAGTTTTTTTAAACCATATACATACATTGGTTCAATATGATAACATGAAATTAAATACAACATATAAATTTTGTTGGGAAGTCCACAACTCGAAGTTAATCACTATGGGTTATTCATAATAATATTATTCTTGTCCTGAAAATGTAACACCCCAAGCTTCCACGGTACGTTTCCCTTCGAATAATGCGATAACGTGTGTTGTACGCAACCTCGAGTTCTAACACACACCACAACTAATTAAACTAGCCGTTGTGAATAGTAATGCCTACTTTTTGAAATCATATATATTTTATATTTCAAAATGGACTTCATTTTTGGATTCGGAATATTGAAATTAGCCTAGGCTGAAATTTTGGTACTTTTCGGATAACTTTTATATTTTGATGAATAGTGAAAATTACTAAATTTTAATTAAAAACAACTTTTTTAATCAAAATAATTAATAGTGATAAATTTTGAATTTGAGTGGTTTTAAAGTATATTTAGAATATATTTTTACCATTTAATATAATGTTGGTCATTGGACATAATTTTACAATTAAACCGAACATAAACAAGTGTCAATCTTTTGATAGTTATTACCTCTTAAAAACACGCTTTTTGTTTTGACAGCAGGAATTAATTTTAAATTAATTTCGGCCACTTCTGTGTTTTGAATTTATAAAAATGGATTCCATATTTGGAATCAGGATGTCCAAATTGTGTAAATAGGTAACTTTTATTTTTAGACATTTTGAATAATTACTGTGGTAAATATTTTATTTACCATGGTTAAGGGTAAATCCGGTAAATAAGGGTTAAAAAATAATATTATAATAATACAAAATTACCCTAAAACGTCTCCTAACCTTATTGGTGGACAGATACCCGACCATGAGCATCCTTGGGTCAATTTGGGGACCCCTTGGAGCCATTTGTATGTGGTAGGGACACTTTATATTAATAAAGTTAAAATAAAATTAAAAATGGCATATGCTTACATCTTTTAGAAGAACAATTTTTACATAGGGTTATACATGTTGGATTTTCGATTATAAATATTCATTAGAAATATAAAAAGATTTCCTACATAATTATATTTTATTTATAATTTTTGGACATCAAATAATTTAAATTATTAATGACACAATAATGATGCAATGTTTACCTCATTAATAAATCATTTAAATAAATAAGATTATAATGATTAAAATATTATCTAAAACCTGTCCAATTCTTATTGGTTGATGTTATTTAGAATATGAGTCATCTTATCTTTGACCTCAATGATTTTTGGACCATTATAAACCGAATATAACTATATTATAAAGTAATACTTTCACTCTTTCCTAAAGATCCCCTCTTCTCCCTTATAAAAGGAGACCACTTCTACTCATTCCTCACACCTCTCAAGCCACTTGGCTCGTCAAAACTCTGCCCAACTAAGCTCCCCACATCCCTATCCTCATCCTTGAAGCTTCCCCTTAGGCAGAAAGCATTTCAAGAAGTCCTTTGGTTCCAACCAAAGTGAGTTACCTAAATTAAAGGTAACGATTTCTCTTAAATTATTTTCATTTATTTTGCTTCTCCAACCCCCAAAATCTTTTTATTTCCTTTCTTTTGTAACAACACCAGTATCCACAATATACTAGGATGTTGTTATAAGAAGGATTCAAACTACACATACACACAACTCCATCTAATGGATGATGAACATAATGTTTCTGTGGATGGCAAACTAACGCCTCACGAAACGATGATTGTTCAAATACATCTTACCGCCTCTCATAGTGGCCATTATGATGGTACTGTAATTAAATATGATATTAATGATATATATTTTATATATAAGCTTCTGTAATTCCATTTTATTTCATATCCTTATTCGTTTCATGTTGTATATACATACGGTAATTTAATTTGAGGAAGTGCGGACTACCGCCCCCTTAAAATGATATGACTCGTTCATACCACACATGGAACGTATAAAGGATGATGTTAATGAACTTAAGTAACATATATAAAATATTATATTATACTGGAATAATAATATACCTATGTATCATTTGGATTCAATTCTTTTAAAATGAAAAATTAAATGGATGTAGCGTTCGTGCGTACGTGCGGACTACCGTCTCCACGAACGCGATGAGATTCATTGTCCATCATATCCATTCTAGTATAATTATAATTTGATGATTTAAAAATAGTATCTAAGGACTTTATATCATTCTGGATACGAATAATATTCATCCCATTAATAACGAATATGGCTCACATAACAAAGAATATAAAGTAAAATGAACCCGTTAACACCCGAAATGACGATAATTCTAAGATATTATTAACAAATCAATGTTAAAAGATCATATATGATATCATATTAAAGTAAATGATTATTGTATTATTCACTAACAATTATTTCACCATTATACAGGAGGTAAACCTACCATCGACCAAGGAAAAATTACAAAGTAAGGGATTTTCTTATCTCACTTTCAATTCCGTGAGATTTCCATTATTCACCACTTAATTATTGCATGTGGTGTACTGCCCATGATTGTATTCATTGTGTAATATACTTTAATTTATCTGTATTTACATCATCATGTTATGATACTTATTTCATGGGTGTATGTTTCGTAAGTTACCTAATCGATAAGGGAATTTGATATTTCAATTTCCACTCATTTGGCTTTACACATATTTCATTGATTATATTACTCCAAGATTATGTGTGGAATCGCTATTCATTTGATTATGCCTTAATTTCCACTCCCCTTTCTGTGGATATACTTTTGATACACATAATCACTCCATTGATAAATTCTCCAGTGATCGGTATGAACTTGATAAGAGTAATTTTAACTCAATCTCCATTTGTTGAGTTAAATATCCAATTCGTTGGTGTTGTTTCTACAAGAATATGTGTGAATATCTTTTGATTGTTTTACACTGAATATTCAATCATATTTAGTGTATTTATATTTTTCACACATAATTATGTCATTGATTTATCCTTAACCTAAGGATACGGCCTTTATGAGAGATTTCATCTCAATTTACATTGAACTGAGACTTCATTGTTGATATACACCAAATCACTTTTATGCGGTGTATATAATGTAATTGACATAGTATATCATGAATCCCTTTATTCTAATGATATTACAAAGTTTTTATTACCTCAATTATTTGTATTCAAGTGTCTCTCTTTTGGTTAGAACCTCTAACCAAAATACCATTTTAAAATGTTTTAAAGACTTATTCTTCTATATCTTGCTCATTAATGTCCATGTTTTAAAAATGGTTTTAAGGATTTATTTATATGGACATTATAGTTTTAAAATTAAAACTCCTTTTAAAAGTTTCAAGGTGGTATGTGACACTTTGATTCAAAAATCAATTTTTAAATGGCTTCTTGACAAATAGTATGACTTTTAAATGATTTCAAGAAAAGGGGGATATTTCCCTCAAATAGTTTTGATGATTATTTTCATCTATGTCAACATCCTTCATTATTCATGATTGAGGTTAATGTGATACAATACAATCTTCCATATTGTATCAAATGAGTTATGTTTGATTGTGGATGTTCTATTTTTATACCATTCATGGTTTGTGGTTAATGTATTGACATTCCGTATGCTAGTTTTAATACGAATGTTTATTTTATGCTTAAACCTATTCATATGAGGAATGCATTGGACTTAATAAGTGACGGGTGGAGCCCGCTATAGCTCCTCGATGCATCGGTAGGTCTCATGAGACAAACTAGTGTCTTGGCACAAGGCCTTGACAAAATCTTATTTGTAGTCTTGGCACGAGGACTTGGCTAAGTGGTTATGATAGTCTGGCATTATGCATTCCAACATTATGAAAGTGGATATTGATATTGCATGTGATCATTCGACTAGTATAATATCCATGTGAGTATGTAAATGGCATTATTTAATTTTACCTTTTCCATTTTATGCTGAAGTTCAAGTTTAAAAGGCTTTTGTTTTAGTTATAAATTGCCTTAAGTGTTTATGCTTATTTATGAAAGCTTATGCTATAATGTTATCCTTACTGAGCATCTGAGCTCACCCCTTTCAATGTTTTATTTTTCCTAGGATTATGAAGAAGTAATTTATGAATGACCTGCAGGGATAAGTATGAGGGGATATGAAGACAAGATGTTTTTTTATGATGTAATGTAAAAAATTATGGATGTATCTAGTTATTCCAAGGCTACTAAACTAATCGATCTTTCGAGACTTGATCTTTCCCGTGATCATGCCAATGTAATGTAATAATGCACCGACTCTAGGTAACTAGGGTCGGGGCGTTACAGTTGGTATCAGAGGAAGTTTAGTACAAACCTTGGAAGCTAGATTTAGATAAACTCTGATTAGAGCACGTAAACCTAAGATGAACTTTGAGGATTAGTATAGAAGAACTTCCTAGAATTTTGGTATTGTAGATATTTTGTGAGTTTTCCGAGCAATACATCCCTGTCTGGATACGAGCAGGTAGAGGCGGCTCTGGCACAGATGTACCTAGGGGTAAAACCCGAAAACACCGCTTTGAGCTAGACTCGAACGGGAACTGGTGCACGACAACGGGCCTTGCTGCACTCTTGGTTACGACACTCCCGGGGGATATGCTTTGGTAAATTCACAAGATTAGTATAAACCATTATTAAGGGAATACAAAAAAAATGCCCCTAAGAATATATGTCGGCAAATAGATAGTGGATAACCTAGATTTTAACATAGGGTACCCCAAGTTAGGATATATTGTTCAATTACAAGATTATCCTATTATGTCTATTTTTTTTACATTGTTATTAGATAAGTATTCAAAAAACCCTAATTGTATTTTCTTTTGTTAGTTGAAACATGGAGGGAGCAAGATCACGAACAACTCTTCTCTCTCTTCCTGAAGAACTACTTACAATTATTATCCAGAAGTCATGCGCAGCCGATGTTGAATCTTTTTCAAATGTCCAAGTTACATGCAAACAACTTTATGAGACATCAAATACCTCTAGCATTGCATGATTCTTTCAAGGATCAAGTTCCGACTATGGGATAATGTTGCGCTCTCAACTTTCTTACCACGCTAAGCGTGGGAAGTACCATCAGGGTCTTTTCAAATTATTCACTTTATCTCAAAATTACGATGCACTAAATGATTTTCTAGATGCTTCAGAAGAGGGAGACCTTCGAGCAGCCTATATGTATCAAATTATATATTTATTTCTTTTGGGATATACGAAAACTGATTTACCAAAACCTTATTTTGAAATATTTGATGATGAATTAGTGAGAATTTTTCTAAAAAAAACATGTTAAAGACGATGTCTCAAAATTATATATAAGAAATACCTATTTTTTTTGATGCATCGATGCTTCCATCGATATAATCCAAAATGGATGAGGAGTTTTTGGGTAAAGGAAGTAGATGATTTTGAAAAATTCTTGAGGTACCATTATGACACATGAACGCATTATATCAAAAGGCAAATCCGCCTAGTCTCTCCAGAGTTCATGTTGTGATCCACATACCTCTAGTGACAAAATACATGCCTGACCCAATGCATGTACTAACCTATGAAGAATTATAACTGGCACTCGATCTATCTTATTGTGAAGAGCCTATCATAATTCTTCATACCAAAGATCAAGTGTTGAGAAACCGGATGACTTGTCTGGTAAAAGATCTATGGAGAAATCATAAGATGGAAGAGGCAATGTGGGAACCCGAGGAACATATGATGAAGAACCTATGTGGAAATAAATGGATGGTGAAATGTTTAAAAGTGTTAGTGCTCTTTATTGATGGGATTAATTTGGAATAATTTTCTCTTGTATGTGTAAACCTGCAATTTATCATGTGAAAATGATATCTGAGGAAGAATTATCTTTTCTGTTGCGGATATAGTTATAAATAACCATTTGGTCTTATATGATCATTGGGTTTGAGGAAATTATAAGTTATTATAATTTGGGATGAAAATGCAAGGTATGATATAATATTTGTGGTTAAATTATGTTATTTTGAGGAATTTATCTCATTTTGGTAATATTATAAAATATATTTTTTGAAAAAGGAAAACACGTAGACCGTGTGACAACCCGTCGCGTCGGACAAAGTTGTGGGAATCGAACCCACAACCAAAGTGCGATTGGAATTTATCGCCTACCACTGGACTACGTGAATTTCCTGGTTAGTGTGACTATTTTTTTTTGTAAAATGATTTTATTGATCAATAATAAGATGATTTGGGTTCTTATGTCTTATCAAATGAATACCCTTGGTATAGGAAAATGATTTGGTGATTAAGTGATAAATGTTATTTTGGAAGATGTTCGCTTTTTTTGGAACACTATATGCCCAAGGAAAATAGAATACAATGGGGTTTCATTTGTAGAGTAATGGTGGATTTTTATCTACGTTTTTATTGTTGATTTATAGTGATTTGGGTTATTTATGGAAATGATTAACCTATAACAGAGAATATGTGATGATGTTTATTACTTTTAAGTATGTGACTGTAAAAGTATTTGATGTCATTTGGAGATACAATGTAACATGGGAGACTACATAATCAAATTCTTCTATGATTTGGGTTTCAATATTAGTTTGGATTATATTAAAGGATTTTAAGGAGAATTGGTTATTGAATGGTATCTATTTAACTTTGGGTATTGTTGGTTTAATTTTAGAAATTAAGATTAGTGCATATTTATCTCAATGAATATCCTTTTGGGGGATCATTAGATCATTCACTTACCATTTTGGTTTTGATTAATCTTCAAAGACAATGTAAATATATGGTTTATCCTGCATGGATCATGTGATTCTATAGAAGTTTATTCTAGCTCTTCCAGTGTGACCAAGTCTTCTTGAATACTCATCGTTTAAAAAAAAAATTGAGTTAGTGGTGGAAATTTATTAAAAGGTGAATATTTACTTAAAATCTAAGTATATCTCATAATGTTCTTAGTCAATATCATAAATGAATTCCTCATCCTTATGTAATGTAACTTTAAAAAAAAATGTTGTCTGTTTACTTTCCTACTAGGAGACTAATGGTCGTTTGTCCCAACACAAGTTTGTGGTTTTCTCATTGTTAACTTTCTCCTGATCATGATTTCTATCCCTCTCCATCAGAACATGACACATAGTTTATCATCCATATCCATGTTTTCTTACATGGAATCCTAGTATGGGTTATCTTGGATGACCCTTATACCTCTCTTTCTTTCTTTTAAAGTGATAGTTTTATTGACTCTTTTTCCGATGTGGAACTTTCCATTATATTCCCAAGCAAAATTTTAAAAATTGAGAGGACGCAATTTATTGAAGGAGGGGAGAATATAACACCCCAAGCTTCCACGGTACTTTTCCCTTCGAATAATGCGATAACGTGTGTTGTACGCAACCTCGAGTTCTAACACACACCACAACTAATTAAACTAGCTGTTGTGAATAGTAATGCCTACTTTTTGAAAACATATATATTTTATATTTCAAAATGGACTTCATTTTTGGATTCGGAATATTGATATTAGCCTTGGCTGAAATTTTGGTACTTTTCGGATAACTTTTATATTTTGATGAATAGTGAAAATTACTAAATTTTAATTAAAAACAACTTTTTTAATCAAAATAATTAATAGTGATAAATTTTGAATTTGAGTGGTTTTAAAGTATATTTAGAATATATTTTTACCATTTAATATAATGTTGGTCATTGGACATAATTTTACAATTAAACCGAACATAAACAAGTGTCAATCTTTTGATAGTTATTACCTCTTAAAAACACGCTTTTTGTTTTGACAGCGGGAATTAATTTTAAATTAATTTCTGCCACTTCTGTGTTTTTAATTTAGAAAAATGGATTCCATATTTGGAATCAGGATGTCCAAATTGTGTAAATAGGTAACTTTTATTTTTAGACATTTTGAATAATTACTGTGGTAAATATTTTATTTACCATGGTTAAGGGTAAATCCGGTAAATAAGGGTTAATAAATAATATTATAATAATACAAAATTACCCTAAAACGTGTCCTAACCTTATTGGTGGACACATACCCGACCATGAGCATCCTTGGGTCAATTTGGGGACCCCTTGGAGCCACTTTTATGTGTTAGGGATACTTTATATTAATAAAGTTAAAATAAAAATAAAAATGGCCTAAGCTTACATCTTTTAGAAGAATAATTTTTACATAGGGTTATACATGTTGGATTTTCGATTATAAATATTCCTTAGAAAGATAAAAAGATTTCCTACATAATTATATTTTATTTATAATTTTTAGACATCAAATAATTTAAATTATTAATGACACAATAATGATGCAATGTTTACCTCATTAATAAATCATTTAAATAAATAAGATTATAATGATTAAAATATTATCTAAAACCTGTCCAATTATTATTGGTTTATGTTATTTAGAATATGAGTCATATTATCTTTTACCTCAATGATTTTTGGACCATTATAAACCGAATCTAACTATATTATAAAGTAATACTTTCACTCTTTCCTAAAGAGCCCCTCTTCTCCCTTATAAAAGGAGACCACTTCTACTCATTCCTCACACCTCTCAAGCCACTTGGCTCGTCAAAACTCTGCCCAACTAAGCTCCCCACATCCCTATCCTCATCCTTGAAGCTTCCCCTTAGGAAGAAAGCATTTCAAGAAGTCCTTTGGTTCCAACCAAAGTGAGTTACCTAAATTAAAGGTAACGATTTCTCTTAAATTATTTTCATTTATTTTGCTTCTCCAACCCCCAAAATCTTTTTATTTCCTTTCTTTTGTAACAACACCAGTATCCACAATATACTATGATGTTGTTATAAGATGGATTCAAACTACACATACACACAACTCCATCTAATGGATGATGAACATAATTTTTCTGTGGATGGAAAACTAACGCCTCACGAAACGATGATTGTTCAAATACATCTTACCGCCTCTCATGGTGGCCATTATGATGGAACTGTAATTAAATATGATATTAATGATATATATTTTATATATAAGCTTCTGTAATTCCATTTTATTTCATATCCTTATTCGTTTCATGTTGTATATACATACGATAATTTCATTTGAGGAAGTGCGGACTACCGCCCCCTTAAAATGATATGACTCGTTCATACCACACATGGAACGTATAAAGTATGGTGTTAATGAACTTAAGTAACATATATAAAATATTATATTATAATGGAATAATAATATACCTATGTATCATTTGGATTCAATTCTTTTAAAATGAAAAATTAAATGGAAGTAGCGTTCGTGCGTACGTGCGGACTACCGTCTCCACGAACGCGATGAGATTCATTGTCCATCATATCCATTCAAGTATAATAATAATTTGATGATTTAAAAATAGTATCTAAGGACTTTATATCATTCTGGATATGAATAATATTCATCCCATTAATAACGAATATGGCTCACATAACAAAGAATATAAAGTAAAATGAACCCGTTAACACCCGAAATGACGATAATTCTAAGATATTATTAACAAATCAATGTTAAAAGATCATATATGATATCATATTAAAGTAAATGATTATTGTATTATTCAATAACAATTATTTCACCATTATACAGGAGGTAAACCTACCATCGACCAAGGAAAAATTACAAAGTAAGGGATTTTCTTATCTCACTTTCAATTCCGTGAGATTTCCATTATTCACCACTTAATTATTGCATGTGGTGTACTGACCATGATTGTATTCATTGTGTAATATACTTTATTTTATGTGTATTTACATCATCATGTTATGATACTTCTTTCATGGGTGTATGTTTCGTAAGTTACCTAATCGATAAGGGAATTTGAGATTTCAATTTCCACTCATTTGGCTTTACACATATTTCATTGATTATATTACTCCAAGATTATGTGTGGAATCGCTATTCATTTGATTATGCCTTAATTTCCACTCCCCTTTCTATGGATATACTTTTGATACACATAATCACTCCATTGATAAATTCTCAAGTGATCGGTATGAACTTGATAAGAGTAATTTTAACTCAATCTCCATTTGTTGAGTTAAATATCCAATTCGTTGGTGTTGTTTCTACAAGAATATGTGTGAATATCCTTTTATTGTTTTACACTGAATATTCAATCATATTTAGTGTATTTATATTTTTCACACATAATTATGTCATTGATTTATCCTTAACCTAAGGATACGGCCTTTATGAGAGATTTCATCTCAATTTACATTGAACTGAGACTTCTTTGTTGATATACACCAAATCACTTTTATGCGGTGTATATAATGTAATTGAAATAGTATATCATGAATCCCTTTATTCTAATGATATTACAAAGTTTTTATTACCTCAATTATTTGTATTCAAGTGTCTCTCTTTTGGTTAGAACCTCTAACCAAAATACCATTTTAAAATGTTTTAAAGACTTATTCTTCAATATCTTGCTCATTAATGTCCATGTTTTAAAAATGGTTTTAAGGATTTATTTACATGGACATTATAGTTTTAAAATTAAAACTCCTTTTAAATGTTTCAAGGTGGTATGTGACACTTTGATTCAAAAATAAATTTTTAAATGGCTTCTTGACAAATAGTATGACTTTTAAATGATTTCAAGAAAAGGGGGATATTTCCCTCAAATAGTTTTGATGATTATTTTCATCTATGTCAACATCCTTCATTATTCATGATTGAGGTTAATGTGATACAATACAATCTTCCATATTGTATCAAATGAGTTATGTTTGATTGTGGATGTTCTATTTTTATACCATTCATGGTTTGTGGTTAATGTATTGACATTCCGTATGCTAGTTTTAATACGAATGTTTATTTTATGCTTAAACCTATTCATATGAGGAATGCATTGGACTTAATAAGTGACGGGTGGAGCCCGCTATAGCTCCTCGATGCATCGGTAGGTCTCATGAGACAAACTAGTGTCTTGGCACAAGGCCTTGACAAAATCTTATTTGTAGTCTTGGCACGAGGCCTTGGCTAAGTGGTTATGATAGTCTGGCATTATGCATTCCAACATTATGAAAGTGGATATTGATATTGCATGTGATCATTCGACTAGTAGAATATCCATGTGAGTGTGTAAATGGCATTATTTCATTTTACCTTTTCCATTTTATGCTGAAGTTCAAGTTTAAAAGGCTTTTGTTTTAGTTATAAATTGCCTTAAGTGTTTATGCTTATTTATGAAAGCTTATGCTATAATGTTATCCTTACTGAGCATCTGAGCTCACCCCTTTCAATGTTTTATTTTTCCTAGGATTATGAAGAAGTAATTTATGAATGACCTGCAGGGATAAGTATGAGTTGATATGAAGACAAGATGTTTTTTTTATGATGTAATGTAAAAAATTATGGATGTATCTAGTTATTCCAAAGCTACTAAACTAATCGATCTTTCGAGACTTGATCTTTCCCGTGATCATGCCAATGTAATGTAATAATGCACCGACTCTAGGTAACTAGGGTCGGGGTGTTACAGAAAATGATACATATGAAATGGGTTACCTTAGATGCACTTTAAGGGTCAGAAATAAAACAAAAGATATCTCAAACATAAACATTAGTCTTTTTGAATTACTAAAACATATACGTTTAAAAATAAATTTGAACACATTATGGTTGAAATAAGATATGATCGACTAATTCCACAATAAAGTATAATCATGGGTATTGAAATAGACAAATAAACACTTGAACATTAGATTACTACTTTAATAATGTGGGGAAATGCAGATGCCAGATATTATCAAACATATCATCAAGGCCTCATCCAATAACATTAATAATTATTAAGTCCTCGACCAAAAATATTTCTAAAAATTGGAATGACTTAGACATGTCGTTATATTTATATCCCATGATACATATTGATTCATTGAAGGGCTATAGAGAGCCCAACCCATCACATATTACGTCCAATGCATTCCCCATATGAAATGGATGAACATAATAAACATATACATTCATATTGAAACACGCAAAATGGAATGTAAATAACATTCCTCCATTATTGAACATAAACACTAGAAATTAAAAGTAAAATAGTGACTGGTATCAGGATTGCACATCCATAGTTAATGTAATCAGAAACCCTTCAAGAAAATATTGTAGATAATATCATAATATATAGACCTCAATTAATACAATATTCAATAATGGATTTTAACATATATGAAGATACTTCTAAATTATAAAATTGAAAATTTCTTGAGGAAATAATCATTAAACATTCCAAAGTATCTCATTACACCATGAAACATTCATATCAAATTACCCTAAAATATCACGAGAATATGAATTAAATTTATATGATCTACCAAAGTATTGTAAATGTAAGATCCCACGTAAATAAAGAATAAATAATTTTCAATTTTATTAATATTTATGAATTAAATATTAATTTTACTTTAAAGGGGTTTCTATGTTCGATAGCGTACCCGATACGCAACAAAGAGTTTTTTTTGAAATCTTACGATGCACACTAGTAATAAAATAATATTATTTTAAATGGTAGTTAACACGTAGCCGTTGTATTGGCGGGAATGAATAGAAATAACTAAAATGTTATTATATATTTTTTTTAAATGTTTTTACATTTATCCAAAAAAGGATAAAGGCTTAAAATAAGAAAAGAATTAAATTTTAGGCACATATACTCTAATTTTCACTAAAGGTCCACTTATCGCCTTTTGATGGAGAATCGTCATTAAATATAGTTTTTGTCACTATTATACAATCTATTGGACCAAATCAAAATCTTCCTTAGAATAGGGACATAAAAATTTACTTTGTGTCCATTTTTGGTATTTTTCTAATAAAGTTCATTTTTTTAATGAATAGTGAAAAATGTTGTATTTTAATTCAAAAACTCTTTTTAATCTAATTTATTTATATTATTAGATTATATTTTGAATTTTTTTAAAGTACAATTAGAATATATTATTACCATTTAATCCAATAGTGGTCGTTGTAATTAATTTCACTATGAAATTGGACTTAAACTAGTGTCATTCTTTTGATACTTATTGTTTCATAAAAACACGCTATTTTCTCTGACAACGGGAATTAATTATTAAATTAATTAATTTTACTTATATGTTTTGAATTTTGTAAAATAGACATCATTTTTTAATTCATAATATCAAATATATCTTAGGGTTATGTTTTGGTATTTTTCTGAAAAACTTCAATTTTTTATGAATAGTGAAACCACTAACTGGTACTTATAAAAACTGATTTTCTGTTTAAATGAAATTTTACCACCACTGTGTTTTTAATTTCAAAAATCCGACATAAATGTTTATCATTAAGAAATAAAATGTGGTTCAATGGTATTAAAATAATTTTTTGGTGAATAGTAACTTTTAAGTTTTTAATCGCGATTTGAGGTAATTAGTGTAGTTTAAGGTAAAAATAATGTTTTAATAAAATGAAATGACATAGAAACATGTCCTTACTTTTATTTGATGTGTCATGGCCAACGAATACAATCTATGGGTAAACTTGGGGACCCCATGGAGCCACTTTTGTAGGAAAATGACATTAATACCTTTTTATTTAAAGTTAAAATAAAATGTCACAAACATGAGTGTTTTTACTAAAACAATTTTTAAATGGGGTTATACAATCCATAATTTTTTCTATAAATATTTATTAGAAATATAAAAATATTTCCTACATCATGATATTTTTTTTATAATTTTTAGACCCTAAATAAAGTAAATTATAAATTACACCATGATGATGCTGCGATTACCTCATTATTTAAAAATTTAAAAAATTGAAAAGATAATGTAAAATATAAGACCTAAACATGTCAAAAAACTATTTGATGGGTGGATGTCGAACTCTTATC
The DNA here is from genome assembly GCA_963277665.1 of Viscum album. Classification (NCBI taxonomy): domain Eukaryota; kingdom Viridiplantae; phylum Streptophyta; class Magnoliopsida; order Santalales; family Viscaceae; genus Viscum; species Viscum album. The sequence goes on from OY728152.1 coordinate 1,293,331,010, forward strand.
ACCTTATCCTAGAAATATATAATTTTGGGACCTTTTAAATCTGAAAATCATTTTATAATAATGTAACCTTTTATAACTTTCCAAGAGTGCCCCTCCACTCCTCTTATAAAAGGCCCCAACCTCTACCACCTTACCCCAACCTCTCAAGCTTTTGGCTCGTCCAACCCCTATCCATTTTGTCTCTCCACATCCCTCTATTACTCCTTGAAGCCACACATTGGGCAGATGTCTTCCCAAGGAAGCCTTTGAGCTCAAATCAAAAAGAGTTACCGGTTTTTAAAGGTAGTGTTTTCTCTTGTGTTCGTATGTTTTATTTTGCTTCTCCAAACCTCTATAATCTTTTTATTCCTTTATTTTGTAACAATAAATTTATCTTTAATATACTAGGATGTTGTTATAAGAAGGTTTTTAGATACACTAACACACACCTATATCTAATGGTTAAAGAACATACTGTTTCTGTGGATGGTGAATTTCTGCCTCACCAAACGATGATTGTTCAACACTCATATAACACCTTCAAAGGTGGCCATTAATATGTCACTATATTTATATATGATATATAATATGTTTATGTTTTACTTAAGCTTCTTTATTGTTCATTTATGGCATACCTTTATGGTTTCCATTATACGTAAATGCGATATCTTCATTTTAGGAAGTGCAGACTACTGCCCCCTCAAAGTGATTTGATTCGTTAATACCATATGTGGTACGTATAAAGGATAGATTGAATGATATTATATATGATAAAATAGTGGAATTAAAATACTATTATGTATCATTATGTATTAATTCCATTAAATATGAAATAGAAATCGAAGTAGCATTTATGCGTACGTACGACATACCGTCTCCATGAATGGTGCATTTCATTTCATACCTCTAAATGTTATGTAATATTATAAATGCATGTATATACTGGATATATATGATATATATGATGTATAAATCTTGATTATAACTCTGGATATAATGGATACATGAACAACTTGTAATTATAAAAAGCATATTTTTGACTCAAGTACCAATGATCATTAAAACGACCATTATTTACTTAAATAATTACATAGTGTACATGACTTGGTAATAAGTGATATAAAAAGAATAATGAACTTGATAAAGGTTCTTAAGAAAGTAGAAATTAACTGAAGTTTATTATTCAGGACATTAAAGAACGATCAAGTCAAGTCAGACCCGAGGTATGGGACTTCGTCTCAATCTCCTTTCATTGAGGCATATTTTTTTTGTACACAACCATCTTTTATACGGTGTATAAATCCCTTCGAATTTTATTTTTATCGGAAAGGAATCATTTTTATACAAAGCGTTTTACAAAACTACAAAAGGAAATTTTTTTGTCGTACGAATGCGGCGACAACGACTTCTCCGCCGCCATGACCATTATTTGAGTTTCGGCTTCCTCTACAAGCCATACCTTTTTTAAAAGATAAATAAATACCATGTTTTAATTTTATTTTATTTTGGTATTGAAAATTGTTTCATAATGTTTCTATTATATCAATGTGTTGTATTGATATCTTGTGATTGAAATGTGGTAATGTTATGTTTCCTTTATGTATGTTTTATTTGATACGATTATGTTATAGTCCTTGGGAATTATTTTGAAGATGGGTGGTTCCATGATAAACTATGGGCGGGTGATCCCGATATAGCTCTCCAATGCATTGGTCAATGCAAAGGGGTTAAACGTGGAGTCTTCTCCGAAGAGATTTAGGGAATATAATGTGATGGGAATTCCAAACGTAACCAAGAGGGTTACTCCCTATGTAAGAATGTTATGAATGCCTCAAGTTAAATTTATGCCTTATGATTTCTATGATTTATTCATGATTTGATGAGGTATGTTAAAGTGTTTATGTTTTATGAGTAAAGTATGATTTCATTGATTATTATGTATACATTTACTCATGTTTCCATTCCATATTTTTATATCAATTACTGAGCTTTTTATTCTCATCCTATGTTTTTGAAATGTTTTTCACAGGGCAAGGGAAAGGTACATGATATGATGATAGTGTCAAGGAATGTCAAGAAATAATCCATCTTTTACTTTAAATATGTTTCTGTTGATGGAAAAAATGAATACTATCTTTTATTGTAACCACTTTGTTTGAATGTGGGATGTAATGCATGTTTTATGATCTAATTCCTTAAAACTCTAAACCTGAAAATATCCTCAACGTGTATTCTTGATGTAACTCAAGATTAAGTAAGGATTAAGGCTAGGACCTTATAGTTGGTATAAGAGGTCAGTTTAGATAACATTAGGAGTTAGAATTCTATTAAATGACTATCAACAAATATTTTTTTTATGGTCAAATTGAACTGATATAGCATTTGATGATTACCATGTTGCTTCATCTAAGACATGTTTGTTCAGAATGGTTTTCCGCAGAGGTAATAGGGAATCAGTGCTAGGAAGGCATACAGAAGGAAATAACCTTCCGAATCAGCATCCTGAGATGGTCAGAATTGGAATTGAACAGTTTGTTGCAGTAATGGTGCAGTTGAATCAAGCGATAAATGGTGGTGGTATCCATGCACGAGATCAGCCAGATCAACCGCATAGGAACATGTCAGTGGTGGAACATTTCATGAGGCAACATCCCCCATCATTCAGAGGATCATCTGACCCTGTGCTAGCTGAAGGGTGGATTAAAGCACTGGAGAAGATTTTCGATTTCATGGGGTGTTCAGACAATCAAAATGTTAGTCTTTTTATTTAACGTTTGGAGGGTGAAACAGATAAGTGGTGGTCGATGGTTAAAAATATCAGGGATGCTGATGATATTGATGATCTCGACTGGGATGAATTCAAAGTTATGTTTCTTGAGAAGTATTTTCCTAAGGCTTTTCGACATAGGATGGAAAAACAATTCATGGAATTGTGGAAAGAGGAAGACTCAGTGGCTGCGTATGAAGAGAGGTTCACTCGATTGGTAATGTATGCTCTAAATTTTATCCGAGACCTTGATAGTAAAATCAACCGTTTTTACTCAGGATTAAAGCCAAAATATCGAAGGGCATTGGATTCTCGTGAGTTCAAAAGTTATGAAAATCTTGTTCGATGTGCTGAGAAGGTGGAAATGGAGTTTTCTGATGATCAAGTGTTCTATAACAACCAGCAGAAGAAGAGACAGAGGTGGAAGGAGAAAGGAAAGAATTCTTAAAAAAGGTCTGACGGTATGAAAACTAAGTTTCCAGTTTGTGTTAAATGTGGTAAAAGGCATGTTGGGGAATGTATTCTGAATTCTGGAAAGGGCTACTTATGCAGTAAGATGGGACATAAGGCTCGTGATTTCACTAAAAAAGATCATGGTGAGGGTAAGACCAAATTTGATTTATAGTTAGTGAAATGTTTTAAGTTCAATGAGATGGGTCACTATGAATATGAGTGTCTAACAAAGAGCTCGAGAGATGGGAAGAAGTTAGACTACAAGCCTAAAGGGGTGGTGAAATCCTTTGCAACTACTTCAGCAGATGTCGGGCCATCAAATGAAGTTGTACCAGGTACTTTTTTTTCAGATTATACCAGTGTGTTGTTTGATTCGGGGTATACACATTCTTTCATCTCTGAAAACTTTTCTAGTAAAATGGGATTACCATCTCATGAAATGACTCCTGAACTTTTGGTAAAAACACCTGGGGGAAATGTTGAGGCAAAAAGAATTTATAAGAATCTTCCTATCCTTGTCTGTGGAGAGAACCTACTTGCAAACCTTATTGTTTTACCTCGAGTAAAGTTGGTGTTATCGTGGGTATGGATTTGCTATCTATTTACCATGATAAGATTGACTGTAGAGCTAAAGAAGTTTCTTTTCAGAAACAAAATCACTTTGTGTACAAGAATGAACCCTTACTGTTGATAACATATCAAGAGGCCGAGAAACTTATAAAAGATGGAAATGAATGTTACCTTGCACATATTGTTGAAAACATGGAAACTGTAATGATAAATGATGTGCTAGTGGTAAATGAGTATCCTGATGTTTTTCCTGATGTGTTACCTGGAAGAATACCAGATCGGGATGTTGAGTTTACTATAGACTTAGTTCCTGATTATTTGCCAATTACAATACCCCCTTATCGAATGGCTCAAATTGAACTTTTAGAGTTAAAGGAGAAATTGCAAGATTTATTAGAGAAAGGTTTCATTCGAACTAGCTCATCACCATGGGGTGATCCTGTTTTATTTTTTAAAAAGAAAGATGGTTCAATGAGACTTTGCATTGATTATAGAGCCTTGAATAACATCACTGTTAAGAACAAATATACTTTTCCTCATATCAATGATTTTTTTTATCAGCTCCAGGGAGATCAGTATTTTTCAAAGATTGACCTGATATCGGGGTACCATCAGTTGAAGGTAAAGGAAGAAGATATTCCGAAGACCGCATTTCGTACAAGATATGGCCATTATGAATTTTTAGTAATGCCTTTTTGGATAACCAATGCACCTGCTATATTCATGGACTTAATGAATATAATTTTCCATGAGTTCTTGGATAAGTTTGTGGTTGTTTTCATTGATGATATTATGGTGTTTTCTAGAAGTAAAGAGGATCATGAAGTACATTTAAGGGTTATTTTTCAAACCATAAAAGAAAATAAATTGTATGGGAAATTCAGAAAGTGTGATTTTTGGTTGCAAAAAATTTCTTTCCTTGGTCATATTGTTTCTAAAGATGGGATAACTATTGATCCTGCAAAAACAAAGGTTGTGGAAGAATGGACAAGACCCACAAATGTAACTGAGATTCGTAGTTTCCTTGGTTTGGTAGGCTATTACCGTAGGATTTTTATAAATTGTTCATCATTATCTAGTCCAATGACTAAGCTAACTTAGAAGGGTGTTAAGTTTATTTGTACAAAAGAATGTGATGATTGTTTTCAGGAACTGAAAAGAAGATTGGTGAATGCTCCAGTTTTGGCACTACCTTCCAGGAATGGGAAGTTTGTTATCTACAGTGATGCTTCATTGAAAAGACTTGGTTGTGTCTTAATGCAGAATGATTAGTTAATTGCTTATGCTTCATGACAGTTGAAAACTCATGAGGTAAATTACCCTACACATGATTTGGAATTAGCTGCTCTTGTTTTCGCTTTAAAAATTTGGAGGCATCATTTGTATGGAGTAAAGTGTGAAATATATACCGATCAAAAAATTATAAAGTATGTATTCAATCAGAACGAATTGAACATGAGACAGAGGAGATGACTAGAATTAATCAAGGATTATGATTGTACAATTTATTACCACCCGAGAAAAGAAAATAAAGTGGCTGATGCTTTGAGTCGAAAAAGTAATGATTCATTATTAATGTGGCATTTGGAATGTGATCCTTTGGTTAAGGATTTGATGAAGTTTGGAATAGAAGTTGTTGGTACAGGATGTCCTTCTGTTTTGTTTTAGGTATCAGTGAAATCTTCTCTATCAGATAGAATTATGCAAGCACAGAAGCAAGACAGCGAGTTGCAGAAATAGGTAGAGATGGTTCAGAAGGGTATGTTTCCTGAATTCAATATTGATAATGATTTTGTTTTGAGATTTGGGAAGAGTTTGTGTGTGCCGTGTGATTCACAGTTGATGAGAGATTTGTTATGTGAAGCTCATATTTCTCCGTTTTCAGTTCATCCTGGCAGTACTATGATGTATAGAGATCATCGAGAGTATTACTGGTGGGACGGAATGAAAAGGGATATTTCTGATTTTACTATGAAGTGTTTGACTTGTCAATAGGTTAAAGCAGAGCGGTAGTTACCGAAAGGGATGCTTCTGCCTTTACCAATTCCAGAGTGGAAATGGGAGAATATATCAATGGACATCGTTCTGGTATTGCCGAAGACACCTCGAGGTAATAATGAAATCTGGGTTATTATTGATTGATTAACTAAATCTGCTCATTTTCTTTCCATACGAGATACTTTTTCCCTAGATCAACATTTCAGTTTGTATCTTAATGAGATAGTCAGGTTACATGGAGTTCCTCTCTCCATTGTATCTACCGTGATCCCAGGTTCACTTCTAACTTTTGGAAAGGATTTCAGAAGTTGTTGGGTACTAAATTAAATTTTAGTACATCTTTTCATCCTAAATCAGATGGACAGTCCGATCGAACAATTCAGACTTTGGAAGATATGCTACATGCTTGTTCGATGGATTATCAGGGAAGTTGGGACCAACATCTTTATTTGGTTGAGTTTTCTTATAATACTAGTTTTCATTCTATTATAAAGATGGCTCCATTTGAGACATTATATGGTAAACTGTGTCGAACTCCAACTTTTCCTGATGAAGTTGGTGAAATGAAGCTGATGGGACCAGAATTGGTAGAAGAGTTGGTAGAAAAAGTTCAGCTAATATAGAAACACATGAGAACAGCTCAGAGTAGGCAGAAGAGTTATGTGGATAACCAGAGGAAGGATCTATCTTTCGAGGTAGGTGATCATGTCGTTCTCAAAGTTTCACCATGGAAAAGTGTGATGCGATTTGGTAAGAAAGGAAAGATGAGTCCAAGATTCATTGGACCATATGAAATTCTGGAGAAAGTTGGATCAGTTGCATACCAAGTGGCTTTACCTCGAAGTTTATCTTAGGTACACAATGTTTTTCATGTTTCGATGTTGAGAAAGTACATGCCAAATCCATCTCATGTTTTGAGCCCAGAGGTAGTTCAGTTGGAAAAGAATATCTCTTATGAAGAACAACCATTCCAGATACCTGATCATAGAGAGAAAGTGTTGCGAAATAAGTTAATTCACCAGGTAATGGTTTTGTGGAAAAACCATATGTTTGAAGAGGCAATATGGGAATCTGAAAATTCTATGAGGGATAAATAGCCCCACTTATTTTGATAAGTGAATAAAATTGCGAGGATGCAATTCACAAAAGGGGGGAAGGCTGTAACATCATAGGTAAATAAAGAATAAATCATTTTCATTTTTATTGATATTTATGAATTAAATATTAATTTTACTTTAAAGGGGTTTCTATGTTCGATAGTGTACCCAATACGTAATAAATAGTTTCTTTGAAATCTTACGTTGCATACTAGTAATAATATAATATTATTTTAAATGGTTGTTAACACGTAGTCGTTGTATTGGCGTGAATGAATAAAAATAACTAAAATATGATTATATATGTTTTTTAAATGTTTATAAAATTATCCAATAAAGGATAAAGGATTAAAATAAGAAAAGAATTAAATTTTAGGTATATATACTCTAATTTTCACTAAAGGTCCACTTATCGCCTTTTGATGGCAAACCATCATTAAATATAGTTTTGGTCACTCTTATAGATTCTATTGGACCAAATAAAATTCTTCCTTAGAATAGGGACATCAAAATTTACATTGTGTGAATTTTTGGTATTTTTCCGACAAAGTTCTTTTTTTAATGAATAGTGAATAATGTTGTATTTTAATTCAAAACCTCTTTTTAATCTAGTTTATTTATATGATTAGATTATATTTTAAATTGGTTTTAAAGTTAAATTATAGTATATTTTTACCATTTAATCTAATTGTGGTTGTTGGAATTAATTTTAATTTGAAATAGGACTTAAACTAGTGTCATTCTTTTGATACTTATTGTTTCATAAAAACACCAAATTTTCTCTAACAGCGGGAATTAATTATTAAATTAATTAATGAAACTTATATGTTTTTAATTCTTTAAAATATAAATCATTTTTGAATTTGGAATATCAAATATAGCTTAGGGTGATGTTTTGGTATTTTTCTGAAAAACCTCAATTTTTGATGAATAGTGAAACCATTAAGTTGTACTTATAAAAACTAATTTTCAGTTTAAATGAAATTTTACCACCTCTGTGTTTTGAATTTAAAAAATCCGACATACATGGTTGTCATTAAGAAGTAAAATGTGGTTCAATGGGATTAAAATAATTTTTTTTGGTGAATAGTACCTTTTAAGTTTTTAATCGCGATTAGAGGTAATTAGTGTTGTTTAAGGTAAAAATAATGTTTTAATAAAATGATACGACCTAGAAACATGTAATACCCTTATTGGATGTGTCATGGGAGACCAAGAAAATTCATGGGACAACTTGGGGTCCCCATGGAGCCACTTTGGTAGGAAAATGACATCAATACCTTTTTATTTAAAGTTAAAATAAAAATGTCACAAACATGTGTTGTTTTACTATAACTATTTTTAAATGGGGTTATACAAGTCATATTTTTGACTATAAATATTAATTAGAAATATAATAATATATCCTACATCAGGATATTTTTTTATAATTTTTAGACACTAAATAACGTTAATTATTTATGATACCATGATGATGCAGCGAATACCTCATTATTTTTTGATTTAAAAAAATGAAAAGATAATGTAAAATATAAGACATACACATGTAAAAAAACTATTGGATGGGTGGATTTCGAACTCTTATCACGTTATCCTCTAAATATATAATTTTGGGACCTTTTAAATCCGAAAATCATTTTATAATAAAATATCCTTTTATAACTTTCCAAGTGTGCCCCTCCTATCCTCTTATAAAAGGCCCCCTCCTCTACCACCTTACCCACACCTCTCAAGCCTTTGGCTCGGCCAACCCCTGTCCATTTTGTCTTTCAACATCCTTCTATTACTCCTTGAAGCCTCACTTTAGGCAGAAGTCTTCCCAAGGAAGCCTTTGAGCTCAAATCAAAAAGAGTTACCCGTTTTTAAAGGTAGTGTTTTATGTTGTGTTCTTATGTTTTATTTTGCTTCTCCAAACCTCTAAACTCTTTTTATTCCTTTATTTTGTAACAAACCCAGTATCTTTAATATACTAGTATGTTTTTATAATAAGGTTTCAAGCTACACTTACACACACCTACATCTAATGGTTAAAGAATATATTGTTTCTGTGGATGGAGAATTTCTGCCTCACGAAACGATAATTGTTCAACACTCATATAACACCTTCAAAGGTGGACATTAAGATGTCTTTATATTTATATATGATATATAATTTTTTTATGTTTTACTTAAGCTTCTGTATTGTTCATTTATGGAATTCCTTAATGGATTCTATTATGGGTAAACACGATATCTTTATTTTAGGATGTGCAGACTACTTCCCCCTCAAAGTGATTTGATTCGTTAATACCATATGTGGTACGTATAAAGGATAGATTGAATGATATTATATATGATACAATACTGGAATTATAATACTATTATGTATCATTATTTTTTAATTCCATTAAATATGAAATAGAAATGGAAGTAGCGTTCATGCGTACGTACGGCTTACCATCTCCATGAACGGTGCATTTAATTTCTTACCTCTAAATATTATGTAATATTATAAATGCATGTATATACAGGATATATATGATATATATGATATATACATATTTAGTATAACTCTGGATATAATGGATACATGAATAACTTGTAATTATAAAGAGCATATTTTTTACTCAAGTACCAATGATCGTCAAAACAACCGTTATTAACTTAAATAATTACATAGTGTTCATGACATGGTAATAAGTGATATAAAAGGAATAATAAACATGAAAAAGATTCTTAATCAAGTAGAAATTAACTCAAGTTTATTATTCAATACATTACAGAATGATCAAGTCAAGTCAGACCCGAGGTATGGGACATCGTCTCAATCTCCTTTCATTGAGGCATATTTTGATTTATACACAACCTTCTTTTATATAGTGTATAATCCCCTTTTACTTTTATGTTTATCCGAAAGGAATCATTTTTATAAAAATCATTTTACTAAACAAAAAAAGGGAATGTTTTTGTCGTACGTATGTGGCGACAACGACTTCTCCGCCGCCCTGACCATTATTTGAGTTTAGGCTTCCTCTACAATCCACACCTTTTATAAAAGAAAAATAAATACCATGTTTTAATTTTCATTTATTTTGATATTGAAAATGGTTTTCATAATTTTTCTATTATATCAATGTGTTGTATTGATATATTTTGATTGAAATGTGGAAATGTTATGTTTCCTTTATGTATGTTTTATGTGATACGATTATGTTATGGTCCTTGGGCATTATAATGAATACGGGTGGTTCCATGATAAACTAAGGGCAGGTGAGCCCGATATAGCTCTCCAATGCATTGGGTAACACAAAGGGGTTAAACTTTGAGGTTTCTCTGAAGATATTTATGGAATATACTTTGATGTGTATTCCAAACGTAACCAAGAGGGTTACTTCCTACTTAAAAATGTTATGAATGCCTCATGTTACCTTTATGTCTAATGATTTCTTTGATTTATTCATGATTTGATTAGGTATGTTAAATTTCATATGTTTTATGTGTAAAGTATGATTTCATTGATTCTTATGTATACATGTACTCATGTTTCCATTCCATATTTTTATATCCCTTACTGAGCTTTTTATTCTCATCCTATGTTTTTGAAATGTTTTTCACAGGTCAAGGGAAAGGTACATGATATGATGATAGTGTCAAGTAAGTGTCAAGAAAGAATCCATGTTTTATTTTAAATATGATTCCGTTGATGGGAAAAATTAATACTATCTTTTATTGTAACCACTTTGTTTAAATGTGGGATGTAATGCATGTTTTATGATCTAATTCTATAAAACTCTAAACCTGAAAAGATCCTCAACGTGTATTCTTGAAGTAACTCAAGATTACTTAAGGTTTAAGGCTGGGGCCTTATAGTAAATACAATACACGCATGAAATGAGTGGTGTAAAATGAATATATTTCATTAATGTAAATGGGAGGCGATAAAAATAAATTTTACATCTGAAATAATTGTTATGCTGGAAAATTAATTTTAATTTCCATAAAATCATATTGTAAAATTTTATCCCAAAAAATGATAAAGGGATTTGAAATTATATTTTAAGCATACAAGATTTCAAAATATTGTGAAATAATTTAAATAGAGTTATTACAAATCTTTAGAAAGAAAAAGATTTGGAGCATTTTAATGAACTTGTTAAAGATAATTTTAAAGTGGAATGAAATGACTTTTATATTAAATACATAAATTCACAAAGGTATATTCTCAGGTTCAAATGAGTGGATTTATAAAAATAATGGTGGCATCAAATAGATTCTGTTGTGCACACAAAAATGACTAATAATTTGAGAAGTTCACTTGAATCAGGTTTGTTTATTGGGATAAAATTTTAATGATACTTTAAAAAAATTAAATACCCATAAAATAAATAAATGTTATAGATTTTAAGCATATATAGACCATTAAAATAGAATTTATTTGGAGTAAAAAAATATATAATAATTTCATTGAGGTATGTACATAATAACTGTAGCCCAAATGAAACTAGAGGTTCGAGTAAAATTCCCTTACCACATTGTAATTAGTCAGTTCATTTTCCCCAGAATTAATAATCATAAATGATAAATATAATAACATTAAAATAATTATATTATGGATATGACACATCAATGGGATGTATATGTACGCCATAAATAATTAATATATTTGAATTATGAATATCGCAATAAAATGAAAGTTAGATTAGAAAACACCTTACGTTATGTCTGATTGTGTTCTTAACATGATCATAGTGACATGATTATTAAAATTTAAGATCATTAATTAATAATTACATAACTAAATATACATGTAATTTTTTAATTATAACCTTATTAAGTTCATTCATTTCCTTTTGATGGGATAAGAGGTTCAAATATATTTATTTAGGTCTGTTTGATTCGTTGATGATATACTTATATACACGGATGGATAATCATGGAAACCTTAGATGGTTTTCCAGAACTAGTATATTATTAGTAAAAATATACAATTTCACATGGTTGTAAATTTATTTTTGTTACTCGGAGTTATTATGGTTCATTATATAAATTATTTAATGATAACCATTTGGGTTAATTGGTAGTTTTTGAACACAATGAATTAATTTTCATTCACAAATAAAACCCATATGCACAAAAAGATTAAAGAACCATAGATGATAAATATTATATATATATATATATATTATATTCTGGTTAAACCATAACAATGGTTTCATTGACTTATTTAAATACATTAATATAAATTTAAAAATCATCATCCTTGAGTGTGGTAAATTTGCACATTTCAAATGGTTTTTTTACTACTAGCATTAATGTAGGGTAAGGGAGAGATGATTAAAATTTATTTCATAATAATGACTACATTATAGTACATGTTCATTATTTTAGTTTTAAAAACATTAAGATTAGGAGAGGGGAGTATAGAAATAAAAACAATTGAATGTGAAATAGAGAGTAAAATAATTGAAAGGGGGAATTTTCCACTTTAATTATTATTCCTAGAGAGCCTCTTTATGGAGAAAAGTTTTGTACATTTTATGAGACAAACAGCATATAGACATGGGTGGATCTTGGTTGGTGATTTTATCTGAATTTTTTAAGGAAAATGTCTTCATAGGATTTAAGAGAAAGGGGGAGTGTGTGTGGTTTTTATACTCGAGATGATGACGATTTTCTTAATATTTTAAACATTAGATTATTATTTTTCCATAAACTAATAGTGATGAATCTATAAACAAAAATTTTAATAAGATAATTTTTGCTCAAACAAAGGTTTATTATATCTGTGATGATGTTTGGAATAGTGTATGTAACTCATAATGTATATATACGATAAATTACAATATTCCATGATTAATATATATTCATGAATTTTAGAAAAGTTCTAAATATTCAACCCAACCATTTTTTGATGCCTAGAATTCAAAAAAGGAAACCCTTTTTTTTTAATATATTTTTTTGATTCCAATTTTAACTAATATCATAATTTATTCAAAAAACAAAACCTTTAAATATTTAACTCGTTTTATAAGACTTGTAAAAGCTAATCAAGGTCTCTTAAAATTATTTTATAACCATATGACAATAAAAAAACAACATATCTTTACATTTTATGAACCTAAATTTCAATTTTAATATTTTATATAAATCATATAATTGTAATTAAAATATTTATGACATGTAGAAATAAAAAATCCTATGCTATGATCATTTTTTATTTATAAGATGTCTAAATTTTATTTATAAATTCAAGGGTGATGTTTGAATTTTTTTTTGGTGGATTTATTATTAATTACTATTAATTATGGTTAGATACTATTAATAATGGTTAGGTAACTATTCCCCAAAAATGTTAGTCGATCCTATCAGACTAAAAATTTATTAATGAAAAAAACCGTGATTATCAATTTTTCAAAATTCAATTCACAGAATTGGAATTATTATGTTTTTTGGTTAGGTTATAAAAATGATTTCTTTTGAATAGACTTAGTGTTGTATTCATTAAAAAATTAAACAGATACCCTTTAGTTGTTATAACATGAGATCATGTACGGGGGAAGGACTATATAAGAGTATGTTTGGAGAATATTGAGAAGCATGAAGTATTTTTGTAGTGAATAGAAGTGGGAGTAAATAGTTGTTGTATACTGGGGGAGAGGAGGGGTTTTTCATTATTTTAATCATTATTTTATTATTATTTTTTTAATACTATGAATATAATTGATTCTTATTACTAAAAATTGTAATAAGTTCATGTGAGTTCGATCCAATGTCCATTTACATCATCTTGAACTCAATCATGATTCTGAAATTCATTAATTTATCATATTACTAAAATTATATAAATTCAATATTCACTAGAAATTCATGAATTTTAGAAAAATACCAAAATTTCAGGAAAACCATTTTTTACATGTAGAGTAAAATAATGAAATCCATTTTATCAAATTAATATTATATATACAATAAATTTAATTTTAAAATAGTACCATTATTCACATGAAAATTACAGATTTTAAATTACAAAATTATTTTATAAAAAATTCAATCATTAACTAAGGTCCCAGTAAATTATCGTAATATAGTAGGACAAAAACTATTAATTTAGGAATAAATTTTTTGAAAATGTGTATTATTAATATAATAATTTAAAATTGTAATTAAATATTTATTACTCAAAAAATTACCATCACTTAATTAATATATATTTTAAAGAATTATTTCATTTATATGGTGCCTTAATATTATTTATACATACAACGGTGGGGTCACAATTCATAACGGTATATTACGATTCATAAGAGTATTGTAAATTTCACTAAAAATATATATTGATACTATTTGGCTATAAATATCATACAGATGGAAACTGTTTATGTCATTTTGTAAAAATTGAAATCATAGAAGAAGAAAAATTATTTATAATTTATATGTTATATCTATGTCCAAAAAATATTAATGGTTATGATTTTCAAAGAATTAGTGTTGTAACAATTATAAAATAAATATATTTTAAAAAATTTGGGGTGTTATAATGGGTATTATTCATCTAATTACATTAGGATATTGTTATAAATTTTTTACCAGTTGTGGAGATGAGCCTCTGATAGTGTCGAGTGAGGATGTCAAAGAAATGATTAATGGTAAATTGTATCTCTATATTTAATTATGGGACATAATCTCAATGAATATTTATAAGAGTATGAACAACATGAAATAGGAGATCTAGTTGATTAACCCACCTAATTTCATTAGTGAAGGAGATACTAAACTAGTTGTGTTCTGAATTGAGTTTGTATCGATGAATCTTTACCACATAGAGACTATTGATGATAAGATAGTCAAACTGGTTGTTTAAATGTTACATGGTCTGGATAATATTTGATAGGACATCCATAATCATGATGGAATGTTTGAGAATATTGTGTGGAAGATAGTTTGGGAGATGTCCATGGATCATTGTTACACTAAGAAGATCAAGAAGGAGAAGTGGTCATAGTTCATTAACCTTGACCATGTTAGTATTTCTATAATGAAATATGATAGTTTATTTATAAATTTCTAATGACTTGTTCTATTATTTTCTTATTATAAGAAAAATATGGGGAAAAAATTCATAATGGAAAAAATGTTATATTAAGACAATTTTTACTACATTTTGGATGAAAAGTATTTATTAATTAGTGAATTAGGATCTCATATATATGGGGAACCAGAAGCATGATTTTGGTTGAGGATTTCTTTTTTATTACTCAATGTCTAGGTCATATATCATTCATGGGTAAAAAAAGGTAACTTTGAAAATTTTATCCTCAATGATAGTAAGTAGTGTGGATAAGGAAGAAATTTTCAATTAAGCATTACATTGATTTATAAATCTTCCAATAGTGTTGTCGGATAGTTCACATACATATAATATGTCCATGAAAACTATTAGAGTGTCAATATTATAGTATAATGGTACACATGAAACTGTTCTTCTAGAACACCTGATATATTTGTTATATTTCCAGATCATTGAAGATTAAAACTGTTGGTAGGGAGTCTTATACCACATATTAGTCTTCTAGTTGAAGTTCTTTTGGAAGTTGTGATTGAGGTAGTGTACATGGTACCCAAAGGCAAGTGAAACAATATTTTTACGTTGTTATAACTCGAGGGACACAGACTACATCACATTGAAGAGGTGGGAAATATTTTCATGAAGATCAATCAACGCATTTGGATAATGAGGCTGGAAAATTTATTGTAATTGTTATTATAATTTAGATTCTACGCTATATAGTTCTTCATTGTTTAGTACTTATTAACCATTTTATAGAATCTCAAATTGTGAATGGATTGATTTAGTGGAGTATCTATATACCATAGTTATGAAAAATGATACACCATTGGGAGTATGGTCAATAAGAATATTATTATGTAATTGGTGTGATCTTGTGTTTGGGTAGTTTTAATTTTCTTTGGATATTTACAACCATGAAATTTTAGTCATTATCATTATTTTAGGTACGTATTAGTTTGTATCAAAAGATGGGAAAATGATATAATCTATAATGTATTGTAATTTTTATCTCTTGAGGATAAAATTATGATGATTGAGGAGTGTGAGATATCAATGAAGTTTGTGTAGTTCTTGTTCATAATAATCTAGGGGGCTCACCACCTAGTTTGTAATTATATTTCTTGATGATGGAAATGTGAATGAGGATATCATCCCACCCATGGTATACTTGTTATAGGATGTGTTTACAAATGATTTATCTACAATTCCACATAAAATTGATTTGGAATTTACAATTGATCTCATAGTAGTGGATGAAAAAATATTCTTTACACTATATATCACGACACCAGAAGAGATACAAGTGTTTAAGAATCATCTAGAAGAATTTATGGTTGAGGTATTTATTAGTTCAGGTATGTTTCATTTAGGTTATATAATTTTTTATTATAATGGATGATGGGATAGTATGCTTATGTGTTGAGTTCTGGATGTTGAACAATATGGATGTGAAGAAAAAGATTCATATTCAATGAATTGATGATCTTTTAGAACGCCCAAGAGGATATTGTGTGTTCTCCAAAATTGAATTGTATTTTGGGTATCATCATTTGAGAGTTATAATTATAATATAAAATATATAGATATTAAATGTAAGTATAGACGTTATGAGTTTTCTATGATACTATTTGGACTAAAAAATACATTTGAAGTGTTTATGGTCATGATGAACTGCATAATCCACCCATACCTATATAAGATTGTATTTATTTTAATGGATGAAATATCTGGGTACATCAAAACATATGATGATCATTAAAAACAACTTTACATCATCAATAGTACCATTATGAGGTATCATCTATACACCTTCATATCAAATTAAAAATTATGGATTGATCATATATATTTTTTCATCACATCATCTCAAAGAAAGAGGTGTTATTAGAACAATACAACGAGAAATTAGTTTTCTTTTGGAGAATATCAATATAATTTTTATATTTCAATAATTATTGTCATATATGTATATTATCAAAATTTTATTCAGGACTTTTCCATCATGGAATCACCACTTTTTTTCTGTTCCATTATTTGGGTGAAGAATGAAAGATATAGTTTATATGAGAATTTCTGATAGGAGCTAGAGATTAATTTTTCATTGTCAATGATCTGGATCATACCCATTAAAAGGGAAGAGTGTATAGTGTTTTGAGACACATCTAAGATCAATAATAGTGTTCTGTTTTTGTAGAGAGAAAAATTTGTCGCCTATGGGTCATGGAATTTGAAACCAACAGAATAGAATTACCCTATTTATGACACCAAGTCAGGACTAGTGGATTATTATTTTATGTGATTCTAGTATTATCTATTGAGATAAAAGAATATTTTTTTACAAATATCATGGTCTTAATGTATAATATTTTTGATAGATTTGAATCTCACAAATTTGGAGTTTGGTTTAGTATATAATGTCATTTGATTTTGGGAAAAGCTATAATTCTATGAAGATATACATTATTTTAGCACTTTTACAATGATAAAATGGAATCATGTAGTTCAGGAAATAGGTTTGAAGTGGTATATTATGATGTTAATGGATGATATTCATGACTTGGTTTTTGTGTTCTATGATAATATTACACTCATATTTTTATCATTTGTGTGCAATCATTTGATCTAGATCAATGCAATTTAGTATGAGGATCTAGTGTTTTTTCCTTTAGGAAAATACCTGCATGTGGGGAGACACATTCTTATTGGACTAAATATTAGGATGAGGTCACATATATATGAGGAAATGTAGTTGGTCCAACATATATGTGTGAAGATATAATGCTTGAGTTTCTTGACATTAAGCGGACAGTGCATACTTGAATTAACTAAATGTATCTTGACCTTCATCGGAAATAATGCTGGAAAGGAATTAAGAATGATGTTGCATGGTTTATGAAATTATGTTAAACCTATAAAAATTTGAAGGCAAGGAAGTAGTGTTATGGTGGAAAACTAAATTAATACTCCTGACTTGTTAGATTTTTGATGAACCTGCCATAGAATTTGTGGGGGGTCTCTCAATGACGCCTCATAATAATGACTCTATTTGGGTAGATGAGTTCCAACTAATTCGTGTTTCAAATTTCATATATATTAGATATACATTCACAGTGGATTGTTAGTAAAATTGTATGGTCAATATAAATTCCATCTACATGGGATTTGTTCGATTATTGTTTCTGAATGTTACTCCCTTTTTACATTCTACTTCAATAATGGCTTGTAGAATGTTCTTATCATATGGGTATTAATGTGTATGGGTTTTAGCCACCAAAAAATGGACAATTGGAATATACTATATATGTATTAGAGGATATGATATGAGTTTTTTTTGAATTTTTATATTATTGGGGGAAATATTTACATATTGTTCATTTTTCCTATGGAAACATTTATCCTAGAGATATAATGATGGAACCATATGAGGAACATTTTTTTAGGTCATGTCGGTCATCTCTATGATGGATGATCTAATGAGAATGATAGTTATTGTGACCTTGTATTGTATATGTGACCTTAGAACAAGTTCAATTGATTAAAAAAATATAGTTTCAACTAATATTAACTAGAATTTTAATGATGATATACATAGATGACCCCTTGAGTTTATATTTTGTGATCGGCTATTCCATTCAGTGTTTCCAGGACTGGGATATCATAGGATTCAAGGACAGGGTATGTTGGCACCAATATGTTTCATACAAATCAAGAAAATGGTGTGAATAGGAAATGTTTCATAATGATTTTAACTTTCACATAGGTATATTTTTGTGCACAATGATTTCTAGGAGTCATTTTTTTAGTGGTATCACCCTTACCCATCTCATTTTATCAATGATGATGATTTCAATCTTGAGTTTGATGCATACATTTATGAGAATCAAGTATGATTTTTTGGATCATAGTGAGAATTTTATTCAATGAAATATTGTTCCTCCTATTCATGTGTTTTTGTACAAATGGATTGGTTAAATAAAAAATATAAGAAGTAGACACATATTTTCAGACTCAGTGGAGAGATCTTTTTAACTCTATATCATAGAGATGGATGGGAGTACAACATAATGATGAGGTGTTATAAGGTAGGGATATTGTAAGATACCAGACATTTCAGGAGGTGTATTATTCCTTTTTAAATTTATTCTTCTACCATTATATGGGAATAGCATATATGGTTTTCAGTTTTTGGGTTTCTCAAGATAAAACATAAAAAATTGGATGAAAATACTGTAGGGAACTATTAGCAAACTATATTTCATAAATTTCACCTACCCTCAAAAAACATACCAATACCAAATAGAAAACAATCCAACAGTCGGTGTTCAAATCGTCCACACATTAACTCTCTTATTATAAACATTGAAACTCTAAGAGGATGGGCATAGTTCAGGCACATCGTTCGGAAAACTGTTCTCCCCAACACTTGAAATAGTCCATAAGAGATTTATTTTTCTATAAACATTATCTAAAAAATTATGAACAATATTTTTTTATCAAACCTTATCTACCTCTATACCTAATAGGATCCCTTCTATATTTTGTTGTCCTATAGATGATTCCATGTCTATCAAAGATCACTTTCTTAATAATGGATGATCCAATGGATGTATATACATGAATCATAGTATATGATTTTATCCAATGTGTATTTTTATCCCTAACATCTCACATTCTATATGAATATAATTTTTTTATCACCATTGTAAATTAATTAGACATTTTTTAAGTTTTTTTATTGCATATGATCATGGATCATTGGTTTTTTCCAAATCCCTTCTACCATGGTTATATATATCAATACACTTATATTTATTGATTTCTGATATGGTTAATGTTCGTTAATGAACATGAGGTAGGTGGTATACATGTAAATTCAAATAATCGTGATTTATAACAATGTGAATTAAATTTTTGAATTTAAAATTTAATGGTATGTAATTACATTTGGAATTTGGATTGATTAATTAGTTAATTAATTAATTGGATAATTAAATAGGTCAATTATTGGGATTTGTGAAATTTATTGATTACCATGATTATGAATTAGATTTTAATAATTAGAGATTTTTTTCATATCCGTGAAGGGTAAATAGATATTATATTTAGATGATGATACATGGTTTAATGGGGAATTGTGAATATTATTCAATGTGATTAATGAGATGATCCCTGATTCTATTGATTATAAAACTATATAACATTGATGACAGTTTTTGATAGTAAGCCTAATGATACATAACATTGTCTTATATGATTTTTGAAATTTAGGTAATATATTTTATATTGTTATATATATGATGAAGAGTGTTGTACATGGACTATTTCAATAAATGATTATATTGGATTGATTAATAACTAAGTTTGGGAAACATTGGAATGCTCTATAGATGATATATGATAAATATGAGTTGTGGGATATGTATTGATGATTTATATACCCAATTTGTGCTATATGTTGTTTTATAATCCCAAAAATTATTACATTGGACTATTGTTACATGTATCCATAATGTGAAATGAAAATAAATTGATAATACAAGTTAATGATATAATAAAATTTGATTCTCGATGTGATAACCCATAGGTATGGTTCAGACTCCATCGCAAAATAAAGAAGAATTTCATGGTTTTTTGTGACAATATGAACCTAGTATATTTCAGTGGTTAAATAAATATTAGTTATATATATATATTACTTAATCACATATATAATATTTTTTATACGCCATCATAATCTATTACTGATTGTATATTATTTGTTAAGTTATTGGTGGTGGAATACTGAGTTTCATTAAAACCTACTCAGGCTAACATATTGGTACCTAAATATACATCTTGACTACATGTCATGATAAGGGAATGAATCCAATACATTATTGATGTGTTGGGTTAGATAATGGATGAGGGAACTAGGAATAATTTTGGGGTAGTCTATGGAGTGTTATATTTCTTTAATTTTATTTTTCATTAGACACATGTCACATATATTTACTGATATATCAACTGATTTACGTTTTATATACTTATTCCAAATTTTTTTATCATTTGATACTAGTATTTACATATATCAGTTTAATTAGTGTTATTGACTATATCATTTTGATATTTGTTTTCTATTAATTAAAAAATTGGTATTTATTGTAAATAGGGTATAGTCTCCACATGTTATGTATTGAACCACCACTAATAATCAAAAGACATGGATGGATGATGTGGAACATTTGATGTGTTCTGTAAAATTGAAATGGGCCACCAGAATATCAAACAAGGGTTGGGAAATCACATTGATCAGTAATATCCTATTGTGTAGGTGGTCAATTATGATATTAATTGTATGTTTTTTGAAGGATACCATCAGGGTGGACTCACTATAGAGCTGGGAGGGAGATAGGGTTACCGGACTGATCGGTAGATATATCACGTGTAATGCAGTTGATTGATGTTGACCAAAGGTCAAAGGTTTTCTACTAGACCTCTTATGGTGTTGAATATAGTGACACATGTTAAATATTTTCAATGATTATTTTCAAATATAGTCAGGAGGTCATAGTGATATGGGGAAGACTATATTGGCATTGGTTAAGGGAATAATGATAAGAGGCAGCTCAATTGAATGGATTTATAATAGTCAGTAGTGTGGCATGTATGGAAAAAACCCTCATAGTGGGAAACTGAAAGTAGACTGATGACCAGATGGTGATTGTGGCTAGTTCTGATTGACATTGAAGGGGGTGGCAGTGTGTTGACGTGAAAACTAGAGGTTCCTCAAGGAAAAGAAAAGAGGGGAACTAATAGATGTTGGAGAAAAACATGTAGTGGGGAAGTTGGGGTGCTGCTTCCGATGGAGTCCCTGGAAATTTGTAATATCCATCATGGAAGGAATGAGTCATCCTTGACAATGTGAATGAGATTACCATGACATAGGGGAGTCGAACCTCAAAAAATTAAACATTTTTTATTTATCAATCTTGTATGAACCAATAATTAATCAATTTTCTAGTTTACAGATTTCATTATTTTTATCGTATGGAAAATTTTTCTCTAATGAAATCATATTTTTCATATGATTTATAGATATCAATAAATAATTTATCAATAGGTTGTTAAAATTTTAAAAATATGGTATTCCATATAATTAGGGAATAAAACACCTCACTGGTTATACTGATTTTGAATCGTATATCTGGTGAAATCCCAATTATACTATAGTTGATATCTAATAAAAATAATCTTCCATATTAAAAGGGTATAATAATTCATCTAAAAATATATTTTTTAATTCTAATATTCAAAATAAAAATAAAAATTATCCATATAATAAATATAGGATTGAAATAACATGTCTGTTCAAAATTGAAACAATATGCATTATGTTCTATTGAGAACAAATTAAAACACTCTACCATATATAATGATAACTTATTTTTGTTTCCTTAGATAATTCAAAAAATAAAAATGATAGAAGTTGGAGGTATGAGGGATTTCATTTGGTGTAGGTGGGATTGAGATTTAATATTATTCAATAGGGGGAATACGAAACAACATCTTCTCTAGAAATATGATCACATGTCCATGTACTAATATCAAACATGAATATATAAAAAAAATTATTTCAACATTTGATATTGTTCAAAATTATACTCTAACCAATATCCATTCATCATTAGTGTAAGTATCCAATGTAAAAAACCATTAGATCATCAACGCACTCCCATAGAATCTATAAAATCTCCATAATAATGTTTTGGGTTATATTTTTCAGATCCAATAGATCTCTATACATTATGATGAGCATCAAGATCTCATTCCATGGATCTATCAAAGGCATTATTTGATTGATCACTCATATATATACTTTATCCCTCTATGATATAGTATGATGGAGATTTTATTAGTTGATAATAATGATTCATTATTATGGTTATAGTTATCTCTACATTATATAGTTAACAGCAAAATATTGTGAATGGTTTCCCTACCACAGTTATTATAAACGTCAAATAAATTAGACATAACATTTTTTTGATGAACTAACTAAATCATAAATATTTTTTAATTTTACCATAAATAAGTTATATAGTACATATATATATTATTATTTGATAAACCTTATACATTAACATGACTCATAATTCCCCTTCATATAAATTAATCCTAGTGTATTAAAATTATATTGGGTCAAAATATATATATTTTTCATATACTTAATTAATTTTCAATTGTTTTAAAATATTTAATTCAACAAAAATATTCTATAAACGAATAATTATAAATTTATATAATCATTTGATATATATTATTTAATAAAATATTAAATTCTATTATAGGTCCCACAATGTCCGATATTCATATTCACCCAAAATGGAACAATCTTCAAATAGTATTTTGATTTACCTTATATACACTTATCATAATTCTAGGGAATGATATTCAAAGACCAAAGTGGTTGCCGGAAACCTGTCAGGACCCATAATGATTATATGAAAATATATAGTAATGAAAATATTTCTAAGGAACACATAGTATTTAATGAAACGTTTTTTTCTAAGGAATTTCAGAAAGAAGGATGTTAATCATGTTTCATCCTCCACTCTTTCCTTATTAGTTTGTTATCTAATTGGAAGGACATGCCATTAAACATATTTTCTAGGAATTTATGAAGGCGACTACATCATTATCAAATAGATCCAATATTCCACATCCTCAACACAAAAGCAAAAAATTCCATCATTACCATTCAACTAATGTCATTCCAATAATGAAAATTGCAACATGAGAGGGATTAAAATGAATTAAATTTCATCGTTATTTTCATTCATTAACGTACACAGCCTAATGATACACATTGATAATAAATTCATGTCATGATATGAATAACCATGTTCATATATTGGAATAACCAATGCCACCAGACACATGTTCTGAATGTAGTGGTTGTTTTATCATTGTTGTCTTACATAAAAATGATCACCATGTGAGATATTCAAGATATAAATCATCTATTCATATTATCCACTATCACATGATTATCCGTCATCAACAATGTCTACTCAGTATGATGTATCAACACCATATAACACATGTTTATGAATAATGACATAGTATATCAATGATATTATAATATTTTACAAACTGCAATAAAAAATTTAATACTATAAATAATGTATGGTAGATTCTATTTAAATTATTGAAGAGTTGATATCAATAATATATTAGAAAAATTCTATCATAGATATATCATTGTGTACATTTTATGATAATCAAATTATACTTATCATGTTTGGTCATGGGAACCCACATTTTCAATAGTTTGTAGTGGAAATATTTTGAAATAAATCACCCCAAAATTGTGAATAAGTATTATACAGTCAAATTATAGAAAATAATATTCCAGTGGAAAAATTATAGGAATATGATAAAAATGTTTATTTACATGATCTATTATTATATTGAATTCAAATGAAAAATAAAACATGATTTCTTGATGATGAAAATTTATCAAATACTATTTATTCCCTAATGGTATGTGATGATAAAATGTTTATAAAAATATTTAGATGATGAAACACATATAATCAATTTATATCTTCTGAATTATAATAAGTATATAAATTACAAAATGAATAAAATAATATACATACTCTTCAATAATAATAAAACAATATACTCATTAGAATAACCTAGAAGTACTCATTGGATTGTCCATATATAGAAAATACTGACTGAATCCATATAGAGGCACTCAAGACAATGTAATAGCTCATGAGATAACCACTATAGGGTGTTATACAATATATAAATTATATTTTTTAAATAAATATCAATAATTGATTTTTTTTAACTTACTATGTGTTCAAATTTTAAAACAATTTAATCCAATAACTTCATGTTTGGTGATTGTGTTTATGATGAAGATCCATGAAAATCATTGATTGCATTGTAATATATTAATGAATATTTTCCAGGTAATGTGAAAGATTAAATTGACATGAAAACCATGAAAATGGGGATGCGTGTAAATTCTAACTCTTCATTAATTATATAATTTAACGAAAATCATGATAATTAATTCCCTATGTTCTTAAAATAATTTTATAATATATTTAACTATAATGTTCAGTGAAAAAATGATAGCCAATGTGGTTGTCAAAAAATAATATAAAACATCCATTATACTAGATAAAAACCATTGATTCCCTCAATAAGTAAAATAATACCATATATATGTATAAACAAAAAAAACAACACACTTGTGTATCCATCAATAATTAAATTTTAAATATAGTGTTACCTAATGAGTTGGAATATCTTTCCATTCCCAAAAGGTACTCAATTATATAGACCATTCGTGGATATTGGTAGAAAGGATATATGGATTTTTCAATTAATGAAACACAACAAAAATTCTAATAAGTGTAATTTAACTAAAATATTATAATTATGTGTAGTTAGAATTTGATAACCCACTTAAGAAAGAATCCATGTGCCACATATATTCATTATGTATTTCGTCCATTTATATTTTATAAATATTTACGTTTATTTGTGGTTTTACTTATATAATAAATGGTGGACATCATTATGATCAGTAATAAATTTTTACTTGATATAGTAAATTAGGATATATTATTTTGGATATATTATTAAATATATTCATAATTTGATAGTTATTTTTATTTGGAGGAAAAAGTTATTTGTTATATATATATTTGGGGGAGTCTAAATATGTTTATTAGTTTTTTTTCAATTTTTTAAATTTAATTTCTTAGTGTTTTATGTTGTAATAAAATTTAATCCTAAATTTTAAATACATTTTTATAAAAACTATTTAGATATGTTATTTTAATATATTTAATTATTTTGAGTATAATTGATTACGAAATTGGGTGTTATTGATACCTTCCTAAATATGAACTCAATTTATTTGGTCAGAAACTAATTTGCAATCCATGTATTGACTACAATAAAATTTTATTCACCAACCAGAGACACATTATAAACCAATATTTTATTTGATTCCATGTAATCACAAAATATAGATTCATATTCATTCTATTGAATGTATACAAAATATTTTATTCAAATTTAATTCTATAAGAATATATTTTTTTTAAATTATTGATTCTATAATTCAAATTATTATCTCTTAGAAAATACATATTAAGGACATGATGAATTTAAAATCCAATTTTTCCCTAGTAACTATGAAATTTTAATGAGTAAATCCAAATTAAATGTATAATAATTCATATGGACTCAACACATAAGTGGATTATTTTTTCTAATTTTTTTCATCATGGTAGAATGGGAGAGTTTATGTAGAGTCCTATTATATAACATGATATTTTGGAAATTAAGTTTTTGTGTAGATGAATGTTTCTTTAGATAAGGGATTTGGAGGATATAATATATCAGTTTTACAAATATTTCGATCTAATTATACAATGAAAATGTTATTATATGAATATTTTCTTATGTATTTATGAAAAATAATGAAAAAATCATTAATAAAAAATATTACAATGAAAAATATTATTGTCTGAATTTTCAATTTTTTTATGATTTGGTTGTGATCCAAAAACAGACCAATGAGGAATGTATTGTTGTTTTTTTATTTTGTAGGATAAAAATGAGTTAAATTATATATATTACACTAGATGGAAAAATAAATTAATATTTATTGTAGGGATTTAAAACACATATTCTACCAAATAATAATTAATTTACAACATAATATCTCATGAACAACATAATATGTTATTTAAAGTAATTTTTATTTCAGTATTTCATTATAAAAGTGGAGAAATAGTGATTTTGGAATATTGATTTATTATCACAAGTATTTTAGCAATTAAATCAAAATCGTATATATTTATTCATGAGTTAAGAGTTCATTAATTCCATATGGGGTATTTCAATTAAGGAATGCATACAAGTTAATGTTCAAATAAAGGATACAATAAAGTGAAGAAGATATTAATACATAAAAGTATTCATCATACATCTTAATAATGAATAATATTTATTTTTACATTTAATATATTGTCATGTTTTATGTCTCGATAGTATAATCACTTTTTAGCTACTTCCCTAAAATCCTTTTTGGAATAATGGGATTTCTAATACTCCAAGGGTCCTTAGTAATCAATTTGTGGTATGTAGGGGTTGTGGTAACCATATGAATCAATGTGTAGTCGATCTAATATATTATTTTTTAGGAATTGTTCTACATTAGAATCACACATAGTTTAATCCATTCCAATGGTAGATTTAGTGGTTGGGGCATTAGGTTTATTATCTATTAATATATGATATTGTACAAAGAGGTTATCTTGGGGATGTTTTTTATTCTATTACCCTGCCATATATGTGTAAATAGACGTAGCTGATAGAAGAGAGGTGGGGGATATGGTAGTGAAAAATTTCATTTATTTTATATTGAAACACCATAGGTTTTGAAAATCAATAGAAGGATGACAGATTTCTCATTAAATAATGTGTGTACATTTTTTTGATTCCTGAGATTCACACTAATTCGATTCATCAACTATAGTCAGTAATACAAGACTTTTCATATAATGAAATCAAAGTTAATTAGTGTTTACTAGACAATTAGGAGTATAGTATATCATGTTTGATGTGTTTTAGTTGTGTATGCTTATGATGGGAGCCTATCAGTCACATGGGGATCTATTATTGGTTGATATTTAATATTAAAAAGGAATTCCCATTATCGATTCATTATATTTCATGCATGATATTATTAATTTCATCTAGGGGATATTCATGTCTTTTTTATATGGTTAATTCCTAATTTCCATTTTTGATCGAGGTTATATGTTAGGTATTAGAAATTGAGTTCCCTTACTAACTTGATGGATTATTTTTTGGAATTAGTAGAATATAGGATAATTTATGTTTTTATGGTCAAATAGGAGTGTCATGATGTTTCCCAATGTAGGTTTTAATACTACCCAATGTCATGATATTATTCTCGAAATATAATTTATTCCCAATAACTCTTAAAAAAACTGATGGATCTCTATCAGATAAAAGCTTCTAAATCGAACTATTTGAGGGCTCAGATAGATGATATGAATCATAAGGGTTTTAACCAACTATTTTTGTCATTGTGGGGTACTCTAGTGATATTATATATAAAAGAAGAGAGTATTATGGTGTTTTTGAGTCTATAAGAGGATAAATTTTATTATGATAGAGAATTGAATCCCTATCTCAGGAAGTTATGATATTTTTTTGATATATTAATGGTGTTTATAATTATTTATGATTTATCTATTGTTTGGATATAGATTATTTGGGGATATGGTGGGCGATTTCATAATGACAATGTAAATATTATAGTATTGGAAATTCTAGTTCATTACGACGATAGTTGGTCTCACGAAATTACTATTTGTGTCCATGAGACTCCAGAAATCCATTTTTTATGAATATTCTTGAAATATTATTCAACTCAATAATATTGGAAGATAATGATAATCATTTTATACCACACTTTTAGGATATTTTATCACATATACTACATAGAAACTTTTCAAACAATAAGTTCTGGATTAGAAGGATAATTTCATTGGTATGTGTTGTACTAACAAGGTGTGACAATTGAGATGAAAAATTGAATATTAGTAATTTATTAATGAAAAAAAAATATTATGGATGACGTTAATATTATCATTAGCATTGAAGTATATTACAATAGTTTTATATTAAATTTCACATGGATTTTGGCCCCATTTATATCATTTTCTAAGATGGGGATTGAAATTTTTTAGGCTGATCTGTGTGCGGATGTCTTTGGATACCTAAAATGAGGATTGATCAGCACTCCATTTATTTATTTTTTAGTGGATTAGTTGATTTAATGATCCTAACATTTTTTAATATTAATTATTTTTGTAAAATGTATGTTATATTATTTTTTTAGTCCACAAAAAAAAATATCACGTTATTAATGAGGTGAGTATAATTGAAATTAGACTACTAGGTTGCAACTGTTATATGACGTGGGGTCAATATGATCATTAGAAACAATACTCTTAATGATAAGATTAGTGATATTAAATAAAACTGATAATGTTTATTACTATATAATGATGCTTTAATGGCCTCATCATGTAGACTTAGGCCAAACGAATCCCATTCGATAGTGCTTGTGAAGGAGGAAGTGTTTTTGTTATTTTTTATGGACCAAGCACAAGCTGAACGTAAACACAGTAATATTTTATGGAATTTCCTATTGATGAATTTCATGTTTATAGAAATCAAAACATAGGTAAGATTTTATTACCCGAACCAAGAGTTTATCACCATTACACACCTTACTCATAGGTAAAATGTGAGTGTTGTAAGGGGTTATTAAGTGAGGCCTTAGTTACATTGTGTAATCCCATGGTACAAATAAATTTGGTATTTCATCCTTTTTGTTTTAAGAATATAATTGGGTAATAAAATATTTCTAACATTAACAAGAATTTGAAAAATTTATTATTGAATTAAAAATTGTTGCTTTTTGATATTTTTCATAAAAATGGAATTATTATGGTAAAATAAATATCATTTTTAATTTTGGAATGTCCAAATAAATCTAGGATGAATTTTTTGGTGTTTTATAAAATGATTCATTATTTAATTTTTTGAAGAATAGTTTTTCATGATTATTTTATTTAATGAATAATATATGATGAATAGTATATTTTATGAATAGGAAAAAGAATTATTATTAAATAAATTTTTATGTGAATTGATTTTCAAAAAATAGACATATATGGTTTTGATAACTATGAAATTTAGAGTCCGATGAGATCAACATAATTTTTATTCAAAAATATCTTCTAAATTTTAATATTACCCATATAAATAGTAATTTTTCCAATGGAATAGTTACCACACTTAAATAGGTATAAATATAATTTAGGCATCTTGAATGGCAATGTTATGCAATAATATAAATAATGCTCTATTTTAGAAATTATAGTTAAGTACTTTTATTTTTTCGAGAAAATAGAAATTTTAAATAAAAATTACATTTCTCATATATATTATTATATTTTCATAAAATGTATTCCATTTTTGAATTCGGGCCATCGATTTTATGTTAGTGTGAATTTAGGGGATTTTTTATAAAAAGTTTTGTTTTCCGGTAAATATTATTATTACTAGTGTTGTATTCTTAGTCTGTTTTATGACATCATCATTATTTAATATTTATTTTAAAAACAAATATGGATCATTAAAATTAATATTTTATTTCAGGTTTCCTAAGATGCCACAACCATGAGAAAATACCATGGGAAGGAACATGGTTTGGAAAATACCATCGATGTGGTGTTTTTGAAAATTAATAAAAAAACTCTGTCACTTTTAATATATATTCCAAGCCATTAATTTGTTGTATATCATTAAAAAATGATACCCCTAGAATCTATATTTTTATTACCTACCACATATTAGTCCTAAGGTCTCCTAATTCATTCATTTCCTGAATCCTATTGTTATATAAGTCAGTCATCAAGGTAAATGAATTCGAAAATTATTTTTTCCAATCAAATTTTCTTTTATGAGCTATTTGTTTTAAATTTTAGTACAAACTTATTATTTCAAATTTATTCTACCACTATAATATATTATGAGACTATTTTAAACTGTTTTTCCATGTCCCATATATTTTTAAATATTTTTAAAACCATGTTTTGTTGTCGTTATGCATCAAAATTTTGGTCTTAAAATCTCTCTCCTTTACCCAAGAAATTATATTAATTTATTTATGGGAATATCCAATGTGATTTCAATTCTATTTTTATTCATCATGACATAAACTTTTAATATTTTATTTTATAATTGACCAAAATAATACACTATTTTTATTACTTATGGATTATAAAGCACAAAATGATCATGTTCTTATGAACTTTTTAAACCGTCTTTATATTGATATGAAACCCATTTCTTTTATTCCCTTTGATATATTTAAGAAATAATTGCTTATAATATATGTGGATCCAATTAAAATAAAGGAATATTAATTGTGTCTCCAGATAACTCTCTAATTAATTGGATAATGAAATTAATCTATAGAGATGACATGTTTTATGATACATTGGTGAATAACCACGATAATTTTTATGATACCATTTTATTGACTATTGAGATATGGATACGATTATCTAAATTATATTTTCTAGCCACATATTAATTTTATTATTCAAGTTAATATTTTTATGAAATAACCATTTATCATTATTTTATGATTTTCCTCATCTTATAATAGTTATCCCTCCAATTTACATGTAAATTGTATCTCTTGTTTTTTCTTACTAGGCCTTCTACCCCCACTTTCCTTTGATTTACATCCCCAGGTTATGAGTTTGAGTAATTTTAATTGGGATGAATAAATTTAGCGGCCATAAATGTGGATTAAAATTTATTTATATTTTCTCATGTATTATTTTCGTTTTTCAAATACATAAATCATTAAAGATCCTATGTTTAAAAAATATAATGAAATTTTTAGTTATTAAAAAGGTAGGATTACATAATTGGTAAAAAAGGATAGTTTTGAAATTTATGGAAAATAGTAATTGAAAAGTCATGGAAGAACCATATAGAAATGTTTAAATATAGGAAAAAAATGTTGTATTTTTGGGAAATATTATATAAAAAGTTTTGGGAAAAAAATATTTCCAGATACGAACATGTTGATGTGGCTCAGGAACAATGTTATCAAGGGGTAAAACCTAAATACACCAACTTGACCAAGACTCAAATAAGAAATAGTGCATGATAATGGTTCTTTCTACACTCCTTGATATAAACTACAAGGGGGTATGTTTTGTTAATCACATGATTTTTACCAATGAATATGAAGGAATTATAGAGAAACATAGTGGTTGTTAAAAAAATTTGTTTAAACATGATGTTTTAGGACATAAAAATCTAATATAGTAAAATGATTCATAAATGAGATAAAATTATCACTATGGACTTTTTCAGTTTTGAAAAGTCAATGAAATTGGAGGAACCATGGAAATGGAGGACACAATGGACCATTCACTGACATCCCCCAACGGTAGATAGAATTGAAACACTCAAGAGAATGATGATTCAAATAACCCACATTATGTGGAAAAAAGAATCAAGTTGTGAGGCTCATATCACCAAGAAGATAATATCATTATATTGATTCTTTTATGTGTCAAAGACCCCCAAAAACTGTGGATCTATTACCCCAATGATTATAGAAAAGTGAATAATATTTATAGATATATTCTTTAATGCACATTGTACTTCTGATAATGGGAATTTCACCTTGGTTGTTTTCCAAATAGAGGAGGAAAATGATCAGTTGTGGGACCATATTAATTTTTATTTGAAAAAATGTAATATTCAAGCTATATAGTGGGAATTGTTTTAGAGTATCTTCTTCAATAAGTATTTCCCTTATTCGATGAGAACAAAAATAGAGAAAGAATTTATAACATTGAATAAGAAGGATATTGAATATGTGTGATTCTATGTGATTAACATCACAAGGCTTTCATGTTACACTGATATCTATTTCATGGATCATAATGGGATGGTTGATATTTTTTTTGATTACTAATACCTAAATTATAGAATAATATAGTCAACTGAGACTATGATAGTGATGGAGATATTTTGTAGACTATTATGAATTTCAAACTAGAGATTACTGATATGTAATGGTCCGATAATGTTTCTAAAATGAATAGATCCAGGAATCCAGACATGGGGAGCATATTATATCCTCTCAGTAGTGGAATGTAATTGCATATTTCAACATGTAGAATGTGTGGTATGAAGCATTTGAGGAAATTACTTCTTTGTATTGGGAAATGTTACAAATGTTGAAGGGAAGGAAATATTTTATATAATTTTTCTTGTGTGGTGAAGCCTCAACATCCCAACAATAACGACAAATGGATGGTGGCCCTTTCCCTACCGAACATCCAATGTTTCATGTGTGGACAACATGGGGGAAATTTTCCAATCAATGTCCTAATTTGAAAGAAGTGGAGAGGAATCACCATCAGCCTCAATGTAATCCATGTGAAAAAGTTTGTGAATATTCTATCACAATGGATGATATTGTAACTCCAAATGATGAGGTGGTCGGCAATCTTGTTGTTCCCTCAAAGGTAGAATGTACTACGATTGATTATTGTTCAACACATTCCATTATATCCTCCATTATTGAAATTAATATACAATATATACCAAAAGTGGAAAATTTAGAATTATCAGTACTAAATTATTGAGGTGTTATCTAAGAATCATCAATATTTCGAAAAAAATAAAATTTACATTAGTTATTGCAATCTAATAACAAATTTAGTTTTCCTTTCCATCATGTAATTCATCATTATACAATTTATGGAATGGATCTCAATGTAAAATGAAAATATCAACTGCAAAACAAATGAAATATTAGTAGTCTTGAATGAACTACCCTGGTTATCTCCCAATGGAAGATATCTCAAATTAATATTTGTCTATATGAACATATTTTAGCCTAATATATGGAGAGGATCAGTGAAGGGAAATAAAAATATAGATTATAAGGCTAGTAAATATCCCCATCATTCAACAATACATTGATGTATATCATGGGGAGTAACCCAGACCTCCCATATAAGGATAGGTAGAGTTTTTCATTGATATTGTACATATATCTCATCTGGTATCAAAGACAACAGATATGATGAAAAATTTGGACTGGGTGGATTTCAAGAAACTACTCCATGATATTTTGGAGAAGTGTTTTATCTAACCATGTGTGTCTCATTAGGGAGAAAATGTTTTCTTTGTAATGAAGAAGGATGGATTAATAATATATGCATTTATTATAGAGAAATAAATGAGATCAATGTGTAGAAATAATACCCTCTAACAAGTGTTGATGAATTATTTGACCAGCTTCGTTGTGCTCAATCACTCTCCAAGATTAATATTTCATCTTGTTATCATCAATAGTTTTAAATGAAAGATGATATTCTATAAAACAACATTCCTATCATGATATGGGAATTATGAGATTGTAGTGAAGCCATTTAGTCTCACTAATGAACCTTTTATTTTTATGCAATTAATTAATTGGTCCTTTAGGGACTATCTTGATAACATAATTGTTGTTTTTATTGACTAAATTAAAATATATTCCAAAATCTTTGAGAACTATGATGTATATCTAAGGGTTATTGTTAAAAGTAAATACAAATAGATGCTATTTTGAATGTGTGGAATATCTGAATTTTGATTACACTATGTTTCTATGATGGGAAACATTGTAAACAATGAGGGAATCTCAGTTGAACCTGCTCTTAAAATGATTGTAGGAGAGTGGAATCATCCAAATTCAATATCTAAGAATAGTAGTGTCCTTAGATTAGTAAGATGTTAATGGATGTTAGAAAAAAAATTAATGACTTTATATTAGACTTACCATGGATTAAGATAATTTGGAAATTAGAGTGTGTGGAACGTTTCCAAGAGCTGATGAAGAGATTGGTTAATGCACCTATAATAACTTTGCCCTCATGTGGAGAAGGACACATTACTTTTAGTGATGAATTTAGGAATGGTATTGGGTGTGTTCTCATAAAAAATAACATAGTGATTACTTATTCATCTAAAAAGTTTATGACTCATGGGTAGAAATATCCTACACCTGATTTGGTGATGGTTGAAGTTTCTTTTTCTTTAATGATACGGATGCACTATATTTTTGGGGATAAGTTTGATATATAAACAAACCATCATAGTTTGAAGTATATTTTTACAAATAAATAATTGAATATGAGACCTAATAGATTTTTAGAAGCTAGTAAACAAAATTAATTTTCAATTCATTTTCATCTCGATAGATAAAACAATATTGAATAATCATTAAAGGGGAAAGACCATGTTGTGATGGAAATGATGAGGATTTAAAAATATCCTTTAATCAATGACATATTAAAGATAGAGATGAGAAATTTTAATGGAAGGGACATCATGAACTATATATCAAATGATTTTTAACCCACATTACTAGAAAAGATCATGAAATCTCAAAAAATAATTCCTTTGATACAATTGAAGTATGTGGTTTTGAAGGATGGTATGATTCTTGAGTTCAATATTGATCATGAAGGTGTTCTAAAATTTCATATTAGAATATGTCCTAAAATTATTTCAAAAATAACGAAGGAGATTATGGATTATGTTAATTGATATACATTCTCAATATATACTACAATCATGAAAATTTATAGGGACCTTCATATTCATTATCGGGAGGATAACATGAAAATGGTGATTTCCAACTAAACTACATTGTTCATATTTTGTCATCACATGACGGAAAGCTGACAACATCCAAAATGGGTATTATAAACACAATATATACCATCATGGAAGAGTGAAAATATAATTGTGGACATTATTACTTTTCTCCCAATGACATCCAAAAGAAACATTGTGATATGGGTTATAGTGGACTGTCTAACCAAGACATTCAATTTTATCACTTTCTTGGAAGATTAATCTCTTGATCTACATTCCATAATTTTCATGAATTATTTGGTAAGCCTTTATAGAGTTCCACCTTATATTGTATATGATCATGATCCAGGGATCACAATATAATTTTGGAGTTGTATTCAACATGGACATTGTACCAAATTGAATTTCAGTGTGGCATATCACCACCTAATTAATGGTGAATCTGAATGGGTTATTAAGACACTCGATGAAATGCTGAGAACAAAATCATTGCAATTTATAGGTTGTTTGGATGAACAACTTCCATTATTTTAGTTCTCGTACTACAATATCTTCAACTCGATCATTCCAATGGAACCCTATGTAGATTTATATAGAAACCATTATATAAATCCATTGTTTTGGGATGATGAGGGTGAATGAAATTTTCTTTGGCTTGATCTTGTGAAATAGATGATAGAATTTGTTCTTGTAATACATTAACAAATTATGTCTACATAGAGTTGGAAAATGAGAAATGTTGCAAACTATCGAAGGGGCATGGTGTTTTCTGTTGGTGAAAAATTCTTTTATCGAATATTTTAATGGAAGAGGGTCATGTGATTTGAAATGAATGTGAGGATTTGCACAAAAAAAATTGTCCCCTATGAAATCGTTGATTTAATAAGATTAGTATCAAATCATCTTGAACTTCCTCTAAATATATATACATTTCATAATGAATTATATGTATCCATCTTGATAATTTACATAACAAACCCTTCTCATGTTCCAAATCCATAGGCAGTGCAATTGGAACATAACCTCTCGTATATGGAGCATTTGATGGAAATCATCGATTGTAGAGAAAAGGTTCTATGAAACAAGACTACACACCATGTCAATATTTTGTGGACGAACCACAAATATAAAAATCCACATGGAAATCGGAGGATAAAATTTGGTAGAATAAACCATGCCATTTCTCTTCTATGGGTATGAGTTGAAATTGTATGGATGAAAATTTATAAGGGTGGGGGGAAGAATCTAAGAACCCAAATTTTTCGAATAATAATTGTTTGATGAAAATTCATTTGAATTATTTTTAATTCAAAATTATATCCCATTTTTAATTTAGTGATTATAATTGAAATGAGAACGTTGAGTGTCGACATTTATATGACCATTGGTCAATATGATCGTTTGAAGCCATATACTCATAACATAAAGAATAGTGATTATAAATGGAAAGGATAAGGATTACTATTTCATAAAGATGAGTATATGGCCTCATCTAGGAGACTTTCTCCATAAAATTTCCATTTTTTAGAGCATGGTAAAGAGGTTGTATCGATATGCTTTGCACATGAACATACCCAAGACGTACTTTAACACATTATGCCTGAACAGAATTGAATACATGAAAAATTTAGATTGATAGAAATCATCACCAGGGAAATGTTCTCTGAGGCTCCCAAAGAATCTATCACCATTACACAACATAATCTTAGGTCCTATGTGGATGTTATAAGGGGTTAATAATGAATCCATAGATAGTTTGTGGAATCACATTAGGTAAATAAAATATTAATATCATCATTCCTGTTTTAATAATAGAATTTTTTAGTAAAATAAATGTTCTATAAAAGAAAATTTTGATAAAATGAAATTAAAAGATAAAAATATTACTATACAAAGAATTATCATATATTGATTAATATTATGGTAAAATATACATAATTTTTAAATTTGAAATGGTACAATTATTCTAGGATGATTTTTTTTGATGTTTTCTAAAATTTTCTATTTTTTAGTATCTGATGAATAATATATTAATAATAGTTTTCAATTAATAGTATATAATGAATAATGTCTTTTTTTATTAGTAGTAGAACCTGATTTTGTTATAAAATAAATTTTTTTGTGAAATGAATTTTGAAAAATGGACATATATGGTTTTGATCATTAAAAAACATAGAGTTTGATAAGATCAACTAAATTTTTGTTAAATATTAACTTATTAATATTAATATTACCCTTATGAATAGTAATGTGATAGATGTAATAATAACATCACAAAAAGAAGTATAAATATAATTTAGTCATATTGAAGGCTAATGTGATACAATATTATAAGTAAATATCTATTTTAGATGTAATTAGTTAATTATAAGTACTTTTTTGAGTAAAAATGAATTTAAGATTAAAATTAAATTTCTCTTATTTAAAAATTTATTTTTACATAATGGAGAAAATTTTTTAATTGAGAACATCAATATTAGTTTTGGGAGAATTTAATATTTTTTGTGAAATGTTTTTTAATAGAAAAAATACAATTTTTGAATTTTCAGTGTGCTTTATGCCATAATAAAGATGCAATATTTAATTTAGAACTATTTTTTACTCATTTTTATTAAAATATTTTATGATTTTTCCAATGTCTCAAAAATCATTGGAAAATAACATGGGGAAGCCCATGGTTTTGCAAATACCACCAATGAGGTTTCTTTTAAAATTTATAAAAATACAAAAACTATATTACTATAGAGACAAAGCCATTACATCGTTTTATATAATTCCATAATCACCCCTATATGATAAGATATTATTACCTCTCCAATATTCCATTTATAGTTTCATAATGTCCTCATGGTCATTATCGTATAGTTTTAGATGTTACTCTTAACGGTAAGGAAATTTCGACCATCTTTTTCCATTAATGTTCATTTTAGGTGGTATGTCAATACAATTTCCATTGAATGTAGTTACTTATATTATATTAAATACCTATAATTTAGTATGAGAATTCTTTGAAATTATCACCCATTTACCCTCTCTTTTTAACATTTTCCCCATGTTTTTATAGGTGTTACGATGCTGAATTTTCATCTCAAAACCTATCTCTTTATCCCACGAAATTATCTTATATTATTTATGTTAATACCCAAACCTATATCACGTCATGGGGTTTTCAACAATCCATACACATGATATATTTTATTAATTTAATTATGTAACTAAAACCATCATTCCCTTTATGTGGTTTATAAATGACATAATGATCTTGTTTTTTAGCACTTCTTAAAGTGTCACGATTTTGATATGAGTCCCATTTCTATTATTCATTTATTTTTATTTATTAAATGTTTGATTATGATCTATATTTATCACCTGAATATAAAGGAATAATAATGGAGAGCTATGATTGTTCTGAAATTCATTTGGTACAGAAATTAATCTCTACAGATGACTTGTTTTACGATACCTTAGTGAATAACATTAGTAATATTTGTCATAGCATGGGGATGGACCATCAGTATACTGTTATGAATGTATAAATTAAATTTTATCACAAACTTTTAATGTTATTATTCATGTTATAATTATTATTATATTATTATTTGTGATTCTTTTAAAATATTACTCATGTTCTTATAGATATAGGTCATATTCTCAAGTGAACTATTTCTCTTGCTTTTCCCTTACTAGGATTTCTATTCACCCATTATATTGATGTATGTACCAAGGATATGAGATAATGTAATTTTACATTGGATGAATAAATGAACATTCCATTACTAGGAATAGAATAATTTTTTATGTTTTCATGTATCAGTTACCATTTCGTAGACACTAATCTTTAAATATTCTCTCATTGTGAAATGTAATACAATATTTTGTAATAAAAATATGGGTTGTTATAGATTATTTTTGTGAATATTTTTTATTCATACATTATGTGATTCATATGTATCATTATATAGTGTAATTAATAAATATTTTATTGTTTAATTATTTTACTCACCCAAAATAATTATTATGCCCAACAATATTTTGTGATACTAGTGGTTATGTCTGTTAGGAATTTATGAATACATTCATAATTTGAGAAGGATTTTTGGATATCATATATCTAAATAGTGATTTTTATATATTTTTTATCAATTAAATAAATATTTAGAAAGGGATATGGATATAGTTTCGTTTGTATTATCTATTCAATTTCCCATTCAACACCAGAATGGGGAATATCATGGCCATGAAAAATAGTGTGAAATTTTATATAGATATTATTTAGGACTCCTGGAATGTTTATAGGTTGGTGTCGAATTTTGATTCCTTGAACATATTTTTTAGGGTTTTTTATGTTGGTTGATTTTTATTTTAGTTCATGTTATAGTCTTCCATGATGTAGTTATATGTGGAGTCTGATGTGGTGTTTTTAGAGATGGAGTGGATGTGAAACCATGTTTCCATGAGGATTCTATAGGAGGGGTAATAAAGTGGTGTTTAGAACCAAATGTGGTTTCTAGAAATATTTTTTATCAAGGTTAATATCTTCATAAGGCCAATTTTTCAAGACTCCCATTTAAAAGTTTTATTTACAATGGGGAGTACGAATAATGTACTATCACTTTAGGATATAGTTTTTTTGGTCTATTTTGAAACAGATGATGATAGAGTTTATAGATTAGTTCCTAGTTTTTCCATATGTAAATGATGGGAATTGATTCATATATTATGTTATAATCCATGTATATTCTTAATAACTAATTAGTTGAAAACACATTTTACATTATAATTAGTGTAACACAATATTATTAATATTTTGATGTTGTCTAGGTAATGAGATATTGGTTGATTAAATTAGAACAATTCATTATAATCAATTATCCCATCATCATGGATTGTTTTCCAAAGATTCATGTAAATGGGGTTGTAATTTTTTTTAGTTACATATTACCATATCCGGATTCTATTTTTTACCTCATAATTCTATATTACATTTTGAATTTGGATCTCAGTTACTCAACATCACTATTATATAGTAATCTATGTTTAAAAAAATGGATAATACTCTCCATAAAATACAAGATATCATGGATTTATGTATCTTTGACTTTTGATGATTGTGGATGAATAACCAGACTTGTGATGGATTAGATTCTAAAATGATCAACTAGTCATCCATCATTAGGACCCAATATTAGATTTTTTGCTTGATTCCATGCCATTATGCATTATTATATACTGGCATTATGGATCAATCAATTAATAGTTTTTATGTCATAAAAATAAAAGTACATATGTTTTATGTTGATTATTTTGATAAGCAATGAAATGTACGACTGAATGAATTATTATGTCAATCATAGGGAGGGGGTCCTTCAGTAATGACATTGGGAGATTAGGTTCATGTGTGTCACCCCTCAACATGTGATGGATAGGTTTGGTATGGGAATTAAGAACAATAAAGTGTTTTTTGGTGCTTCAATTTTTTGGGATATAGTAAATAGGTGGGTAATTGGTTATTACTCCCTCTATGGAAGGATAATAGCCATTTTTATTACTTTTTTCTCAACTCTGATGCTATAGTATTTATGAATACCACGTATTCAATTATGAAGGGATCAATATTGATGATGACATGATATTTTTGGTATAAACATTTGGTATATAGGTTCCTTAGGAAATGTTTCTCCAAGATGGAAAATCCATTAGTTAATTATTGGTGTATGTGTGGTTAAATTAATATATTTTATTATTACATAAAATATATAATCCTCATTCCGCGAATAGATTAGTAATTTTGGAAAACTATATATATAGTTCATTTTTTTCATTTGATGACATAAAATTCCAAATAATATTTTATCGGAGAACACCATATATTCTTTTTGTATATATGTACATATCAATAATAACAAATGTAATGTCGCCGAATTTGGAGCCACTAATCTAGTGCCCTGAGTAGGGTCACTACATGATGTCAAGAATGCCTCCTCGTATGTTAGAGGTTTTCGACTTGTATCATGAGTCCAATAGGTCGCGTGAGATGGATATACCATCAATACTAGAGTAATACACAATAGATACCAATTTAAATATCAAAAAAAGAGAGAACCTTCCATAACATGCATAAATAAACAAATCCGATGAATGGGATCAACCATGTAGAATAGTAAATATGTCATGTCATTATATAGTGTCAAATTTATATAACAATAAAAGGAAAACAATAGAATCCCCAAAATGGTCTGGACTTCATGTCTAGAACCTCACCCAAACACATTCTATTCCCAAATCAATTACTTAGTATATGGCCCATTCCATTGTCATCTACTTTAATCCTGAAATTATCTTTTCAACCTAATGGTTGACCGACCAGGGTGTGAGTATAACTCAGTAGGACACCACCAACAGTGTCTACAAAATATCCAGCAAGGAAGATAAGTCATGTGAGTGATAAAAAATGAAAAGTAAAGATAAATAGTTTAAAATCCAACATTATTTAGATTTTCGTACGATAACCCACTAAATACCTCATGTTAATTTCATTTATGATTTCTCCCTTTATCATGTTTTTAATGTATTGTTAATGATCAATATTATCAACCTGTGTGAATAAAACAATTTCAATCACTCTTGGCACCATTTAATAAAAATTCACAATTTCTTCACATAGATGCCTCAGTCCGGGTGGATTGAAACTATTAAAGGAACATAACTCTGTCCCCTTCCCTAAACCGTTTATTTAGGGGAAGAACTAGAACCATGCTCTAGATCATCCTGTTTGTGTATAACATCATGATGATACTCTACTCAACCAAGACATGTTAATATGCTTATTTATCATTCAGAACAATTAACTTTATCACCACTAACATAGCCAATATCATTTACAACATCACAACAATATCATTAAATTGTAAATAAACATTATTCCCCAATCCATTAAAAAATTTATCATTTATAATACTTACTCCTTCAATTCCACATCCCATTTCTCAATCCTAACACACATAGAATATTCATGTAAAAAGCTAATCCCCGTGTATTTTCCCATTTATTTTTTTGTCCATTTTTCATTCCATCCAGTCATCCTCTTTGTCCAATACCCCTCTTAATTGTATTACCAAACCCTAATTACATTTCCTTTAATAATATCAACATATTCATTATCAGTTCTTTGTTCTAACAAAACAACCGTACATTTACATAGATAATATCTATGTTAGGGTAATGTTGACAGAACCCATGGGTGGCCGTAATTTGTAGAGTCATCCTCCTATAATCAAATTGGGAACTTGAGGGGTTCAATTAACCATTTAGACACCAAATATCTCACATATGTCAATGGAAACAATAAATCCTCAATATAGGGAAAGTATAAAAACCCTACATTCCAAAATCTACTCAAAAACCATGGGATATAATTTATAGTCCACCTAACTTATAATTGTTGGAATATGCACAGTCATATGAGGAATTAGATTGTGATTTGACCAACTAGTGACACCTTAACCAATGAATCAA
Source organism: Viscum album (assembly GCA_963277665.1). Classification (NCBI taxonomy): domain Eukaryota; kingdom Viridiplantae; phylum Streptophyta; class Magnoliopsida; order Santalales; family Viscaceae; genus Viscum; species Viscum album. The sequence goes on from OY728152.1 coordinate 1,293,373,737, forward strand.
AGAAAAAGATGTGTTTGAGAGCTCCATAAGAGGAGAAAAGTGAGATACAAACCACATATCAGGAACAAGAAGCAAGGAGGGGTTTATCCCTACCCAGATCATCAATCCTTAAACAACGTCACCCAAAACAGCCCAATGACAAGGGAGATCGATAATTATTAAATATTCATGACTTTGGTTCATTCCAAGTTTACAATGGAGGGTGAAAGGATGAAATATGTAGTTGGGTATAAAAATCAGGTACTTGAATTTCTGTAATTTTTAAAAAAATTCTAGGACACGCGTTATCCTCACACGGTTTTTCAAACCGTGCAAAAACTGTGTAGTTTTGTATATCCTTAAATATCCCCTCACATTGTTTACCTACACAGTTTACCAAACGTAATGAAAACGGTATGGTACTTATATCTAAAAAACCCCATTTCACATGTTTTTCGAGGAATTCTACATGATGGGCACTAACTGTGCGCAAACCATGTAGCAGGCCAAGAGCCCCCTTTTTTCTCCAAATTTTGAGTCACGAAACCATGAATGACCCCAATCCATATTAAGGATGTGGTAAAACACATTATTGATCAAAATAAATGGAATAAATAGAAACATAAGTAAAATAATAAATTATGGAGAAATCCAAGATCTTACAACCTCTCACCTTGTAACGGCTCATCCCCAAGACACTCTTCCCAAGAATTGTTTAGTTCCCAATGAAATGGTATCAGGACACTAGACCTAAAATTCAAATTCCCACTCACTATATTCTTTTTTAATGATTCCATTCTACAGTAGAAAATGAACCATGGGCACAACCTTTCTTCACAAAACTTTTTCACTATGATTCGCAATGAAAATTGGGTGCTCCTCAAAGGGTGCAATGTCTTGAAGCTCGACATCCTAGGAAGTAATCACATGAGATGGATCATGATGATATTATTGGAGTTCAAAAACATGGAAATTATATTAATCCCACTATACAAAATTGGAAGAGCCAATCAGTAATCCAACTGTCTTATCCATTCTAAAATATCAAATGGCCCAATATATATAGGCTCCAACTTGCCCTATTTCTGAATTAGACGGAGACCCAACCATGGTGACAACAGATGAAACACACTATCACCCTTCATGAACTCAAGAGGTATTATATACTAATGTTCATAATAATTATTCCAACTCATAGCTATTTCCATATGGGTTTGAATCAATAAAACCTTCTTTGTTTTATCCTGAACAAGACATTATCCTAATAGCTCTGACTCCTTGGCCTCATACCAATATGATAGTGATCTTCATGGACTTCAAAAATGTGACTCAAAAGATTCCATTTTAACTATAGCCTAAAATCAATTTATGAAATAAAACACAAAAGAGGCATTTTATTATCCCACAAACCACCAAAATTCAGAACACATTATCTCAACAAGTATTCTAATACCTTAATTGTACGTTCAGATTTCCCATCGGTCTGCTGGTGGTATGTAATACTCATGAACTCCTGGGTACCGAGTCCCTTCAGTAATCCCTTAAAAATAATGAGGATAAACATATATCACGATTTGAAACTACAGTTATAAGAACACCATGAAACTGTAATATTTCTTGACATTAAATTCCCCAAACCGGTTGACTGTATAGGTCTCGTGAATTGTAATGAAATGGGCCACATTGGTCAGTCGATCTACCACCATCCAAATAGAATCATTATTACGAGGCATCCTCGGTAGATCGACCATGATTTCCATCGTGAAATCATTCAAATTCTACTCTGGAATAGTTAATGACTACAATCAACCCACCTGGATGTTGATCTTTTTCCTTCACTTGATGGCAGGTAAGGCATCATGTCACAATACTCGAAACAAATTTCTTCATTCTCAGCCACCAATACTACATACGAGGATCAAAATTCTTCTTAGTCCAACAAGGATGCACTACCCACAATGAATAATTGAACTCAAGCATCAACTCCTCCCATATATTTTTTAACACCAAAAAAAGAATATGAACATAAGAAACTCAATCAGCATGGAAATTCCAACTAGAAGATGACTCCCCACCTTTAAGACTTTCCTTAACATCTAGTTACTCAGGATCCACCAAAAAAATCACTTTCACTCTACTCAAAAGCACGAATATAACTTCTATAAATGCAATGGTTATTTTCATGTGAATATCCTACACCTCCAAATACATTTCAGAAAACACGTCCATCGTCACCCAATCTGTACTGGTTTCCAGAACAACCTGATTTTGAGTCTCCTAGATCAGATCATAACTAACAATATTTCCATACCATGGTGTGTACACCAATTCAAAAGAAAAATATTGTAGGTACTCAACCCACCATCACATTCAAAGATTCAAATCCCATTGGGAGAAGATGTATTAGACAAGTTTGTGGTTGATAAAAATCGTAAACATCTCACCCAACAAGTAATGCCACTAACATTTTTAGGAATCAACCATTGAAGTTGTCTCTAATTCATGAGTAGGTTAATTAATTTCACGTAGACTTAACTATCTCGACCCATATGCTACAACCTGATCATCCAACATCAACTTTTTTTGATTTCCCGCACCAGATGCATCGCAGAACAATGTGTACCACATACCTGGTTTGGGTAAGGTCAATATCAGTTCGATAGTCAAACACTTCTTCAGCTCCAAGAATGCATTCTCATAATCCTTTGACCAATCATACTTAACCCCCTTGTATTATTGGACTCTGAGTGGTGAATCCAAATGAGTTAAGTATCTAATAAAAATTGGATAATAATCATCCAATCCAAGGAAACTCCAAATTTCAATGAAGTTTAAGGGATTCTTCCAATACACCATAGCCTGAGCCACTTCGAGGTCCACAGACACACCTGACTCATAAATGATGTGTCCTGAAAAGTGAACCTTATCAATCCAAAAATATCATATTTATATCTTGGAGTAAATCATATGCCCAATTGCAATAATAAAGATGACGTCAATAAGTTTGGCTTAATCATCATGAGTTCTGGAGTGCCCCAAGATGTCATCAAAAAATAAAACTACAAACTGATTAGCATACGGGTGGAATTTCATGTTCACCAAGTCCATGAAATCAAATGGCACTTTTGTCAATCCCAACAGCATTACTAGAAATTCATACACCCCATAACATCTTCAAAAAGTTGTTTGAGTTTTTCTAGAATGTCACGCCATCTACTGATTGTATCCCAATATCATATTGATATTGGAAAACACTATGGAATCTTTGAGCAGATAAAAAAAGTCATCTATTCTAGGAAGAGGGTTCTGGTTCTTAACTATCATCTTGTTCAGCTTCTTATAATTGACACATAGCCTCGGTTATTTTTAAACCTTCCAATAAAAAAGCACATGAGATCTTGAAGGTGTTTTACTAAGACATATTAACCACTTACTCTTGAATTCCACGAACTGAATCATCAGTTCATGGCGGTCTACTAGAGATATTCAATATTTTGGAAGATAAACTGGCTCCACTCTTGGAAAGAATTCAATCCTAAACTCAACATCACTCTCGGGTTCTAACCCTAATAATTCCTCATGAAACACATCTTGAATCTGGCCCACATAAAATGTAATATGGACTTCCCTTTTCTCTCTGTCATCTAACATAAGGCATGACACATGGGTTACGCGTTCACCCAATTGTTGGTGTAGTGGCCATGTGCGGCTCACTCATGTATCCCACCCAACATAAAGGACATAAGTTCTCTCATAGATAGATTTTAACATTACCCCACATTGGTTACAGTAGATATGGTCCTGATATAACACACCCCCATTGATTCCCAACATTATGTCAAAACCAAAAATCTCTAGTACACTCATATCCAACCAGAAAAGATTCCCACTAACCTCAAGAGCCCAAACCTTACACAGTATGATGTCTTCTAATCTCTCTCTTAGTGGAGTATCAATCATCATTACCATTCATGCATTCCCTTAGTTTAATTCCATTACTACTTCGAAGTGAGTATAAATAATGGAATTCATATAACATGTATCAAATAATGAACTAGATAGTGTGGAGGCTCTAAGAATAATACCACGTACAGTAGATGATCCAGCCTCTCCACCTTTTGGTGTAGACGGAATTACCTGAAGATGAACTTCCCTATTACCCTAGGCTCCAGCTTATATACCCTAAACAACAATGGTGTGTTGGTAAAGGTGATCTCACCAAGGAGTTCCACGTCTACCACCTCTACCAGTACGACCAGTGGAGCTCTAAATACGTGCTGATATGGATTAACTAACCCTTTACAACACTCATTATCTTCCAATATCATCCATTATTGCCTAACTATCGTGGGTTTTTCCAGAACCTCTAAATGTGGCCTAACCTGACACATTCCTAGCACTTGACCTGTGCGTTGGGACCATGGATACAATTGTCCCTAGGCTAGTCACACTAATAATAGAAGACCTTGTCACCACCCCGAGATGTTGACCTCATATTCTCTCTTCTCAGTGTGCTTCCAACATACAATAAGGTTCTGATGCAGCAATTCCTACTATAAGAAGCTGCACAACATGCTCACCCTGCTGGTTCCACAAGTTCACAAATTGATGCTCCCTTCAGTTTCCCCATTGAGATATGGTCTAGATACACAACTTCAAGACACCTTTTTAAATGAAATATTTTAACATGAGATTTAATCTCATTCCTTATTCTATCTAGGATGGGTTTTTACACACCATCCTCATCTCCCATCAATGTTGGAATAAATAAAATAAATTTGTTGAAATTTATAGCATATTCCATCACCAACATTTTCCCCTAATCCAGCCTCATATAATCTATATCCTTCTCATGCCTCAAGGTTTCTGGGTAGATTTTCTAAAGAAACATGTCCTGCAAAACTATCCACATCATTCCTTCTGCCTTCTCAATGTAAACAATACGGTTCCACCATCGTTTTCTTGACCCATAAGCATATTGGCCTCAAACAAGACTCACTTCTCTAGAAGAGTCTCTAAATGGTCTAAAGTTGTTTGGTTTTACTCTATCCATAACTCTTGCAATGACCCAACCATTTTCACCCCCGAACAGGTCACCCGAGCCGATCCACAACATGTCCCAATGGGCGTTCCCGATCCCCACAGTTTGTCAACTAGTGATGGGAATCAAAACCAAATCATTGGGAAATATTTGGCCCAAGAAGATAAAAAAAATAACCGAGAAAAAAAGAATAAAAATTTAAATTGAGCAGGGAAAAAATAAATAAATAGAACTTCTCAACATACTACCATTTGACCATCAAGATCACCACCCATAAAAAGATCGAACATGCTCTAATAATGAACAACTCATTATGTAAAACTAGAGAAAATGATAACTAAATCTAAAAAGATAAAATAGGTGTGATCATTAAAAATGATCATGGTGTTTTCATGATAGTCAACAAATTCTATGAATCTCACATCATAATAAAACCCAATGACAAATTTTTTAAATACAATTATAATAGTAGGATTTTCCCATTTTTAAATACGGAACATGATTTTCCCATTCAGAAATCTAGTAGGCGCTACATTATAACTCAATAAAACAATTTTTCATTTTATAAACAAATCCCAAAACAAATGATAGCAAATATGGGATAAAATAATATAGTTAAATAAGGCATGTTGGAAATAAACTATTATGACAAAATGTAATCAAGAATTGTAAATAAATGGGTTACCATGGTTAATCCAAAACATCACTGATGACCCCTGTACATATTCGAGTTCAGAACCACCTATTTATTTATGGTGAATCTATTATGTCTATAATCAACATGGCAACTTAAAATTACCAATCCTGTGGAAAATCCTCGTTGGCCTAATAACAAATCCAAGGGGTACCATCCTATCAAATAAGGGTTGATCAAACACCATCACTCAATCTTCTAAAAGACACCCAGGAACCCATGGTGGTTATAATAATACCTTGTTATTATGGGGCCCTCTCATGCATTACACATCTCACCCCACTATCCTACCCCAAATATGGACACTCTATGAGATAACCCAAAAGGGATATCCCCTATATAATCATTCTGGAAAAATATATATATATCTTATCATTGACAGTGGCAGCCTAGATTCCATACCGTAAACATTAAACAATTTTATTATATGATTAACGTTTCCAATTGAGGATACAAGTTATAGAAATCACAATCTCTTTTAAATTTTATCATTTTCATTACTCTTATGATAAAAGTTCCAAATGTGCCATTAACTCAAGATGTCTAAAAGTATTACACACTAAAACACACGAACACCACATTTTCCCTATACAAATCCAAATTTGAATATTCTCAAATATTTCATTTAAAAAAAATTTAGAAACCACATAAATAACACAATTTAATTTAGAATGAAAGAATCATTTTCCCAAAATTACAACTCTCTTTTCAAATAAAACCAAAACGCACACTGAAAATCTTTAGCACTTGATTCTCATGTCAAACATCATTTAATAAATCTTTCACTCATTTAGTAAAACAATTCAAGACAACTTAACAACTTATTACATTTTTATCTCAATATATCCAAAAGAAAATTCCATTTTAAAATAAAATGCATACCCAAATGCTTAAAAAACTACTTTTACATCAATGAAAAACTAAATCACACTACTGGAACAACCAAAAGAACAATTTTCAAAATTTATGAAAACACATTAATAATAAAATAAACTACTATATAATATCATCAATTAATTTTAAGAGTAATCCAATGGCCTAAAATACAAAAACCTAATCAAACAATCATTTGTGACTAAAAATACATTTCTGCTACACCAAAACATAGTTTCAATAATTTCACCATTAAATACATTAATTATAATGTTCAGAAAAACTCATGTAGATGACACAATATTATTTTTCATAAAATAAGGAACTTTATATAAAAAACACGCTACATGGATAAATCATGCAAATTAAACTTCATTGAAAACTATGTTTTCCCCAGATAAATAAACTAGATAACATGTTCAGATAATTAGATAGGAAATAATTAATTTCCAAAAATGTTTATATGCAAATCTAACCACACATAATGAGGCAATTCTTTTAAAATCTATTTATAACAAATTTTAACTATTTAATACACCACCATGAATTATCTAAAATAATTATAGTGGTGATAATATTAAGTAAAAATTATTTTGAAACACACAACTTCCATAGATCATGAGGGAATGTGAAATTCAGAAAACGCATAACAGAAACATAGTGCTTATGTGATAAAACACTCAATGGGGGAGGTAATGATGCTCCATAGACATGAAATTCCACTAAAACAAGGAGAAAACCCTGAAAAAACAATTTGTACAATTAGGGTGTGATCACGTTGAAGGAAACCCATAAAATCCATGGAAGAATAATACTAGAGGAGTTTCCGCCAAGAAGGTTTTTCCAATGGGAATTTGTGGAAATATATAGTTGTAGAGGGAGGATGATTGTCTTCGGTTGCGCTGTTGGCCGAAGAAAAAGGGAGCGAGGGGGGATTCTTTTGCGAAAGACTGACACAAAATGGAGGTGAGGCAGGTGCTCAGGTCGGGAGGGGTAGCAGTGGCTAGTATAAGAGGGCTAGTGTGCTGGGTGAAGGGCGACAGTCAGCTATAGTGTGAGAGGGCAAGGCTAGTGGGGTTTTAACAATGTGGCAGCTGCGAGGCTAGGGAAACTACAGAGCCTCCTGGTCGATGATGTGTTGGGACTTAACTGTAGAGGAGACGGGCTAGCGCGAGGTTGATGGGTGATTCAAATTGTGAATGAGGGGTGAGGTTGTGTGGAATGGAAAGAAAAAATGACAGCCCCCCTGGTAGAAGAGGGGAAGGGGGGATATAGGTAGAAGGATAGGAGAAAGGGGAAATGTGGGTTGATGTATTGGATAAAGGGTAGGGGTGCTGAGTGTATGGTAGACTAGGGTAAACCATTTTTCATTTTATATTTTAATAATAATAATAATAAAACCTAATATACTAAATATAAAAATATTACAAACAATACAAATAAAAATAATTATAATCATAACACATCATTAATAATAATTTTATTAATTAAATAATAATTTGATTATTATTAAAATTTAATCATTATACCCACATAAATAAAAATTTCATATTTTGTGCTATATTTAATAAATTTGAGCTAGCACCCGGGTTTACTGTGTGGCTACCTCCCACCATCCAGTGACCGCACAAAGGTCTGAAACCCACTAAAATTTTTAAATGTCAAAAAAGTAGACCCACAATCGAACTGATCCTTGAAAGGAAATCCATAAGCCAATAAATAGTTAAATAAATATAAACATAATAGGTAAAATTTGACAATTCATCCCACCTCAATCACATTCAACCCCTAGAAATTCACGAAGCCGAACAACAGGAAAAACAATAATCCATAGTGGATTGAAACCAAATGAGGCCAAAACATAAGGGAACGAGTTATAATGATAGGGTTCTCCCAACCACAAGAACTCAACTAGTGCCAACATTTAACACCCAAACACACCACCCTAGGGAGGGGGCAGACATGGAATCCCTACACCAAACCAATCTATATTCTATATAATGATAGAACAACACCATAGCTGAATAATAAAAGTTTAGAACCATAACAAACCCCCAAAAATTTGAGAAAAAACACTGAGAATAACATAATTGAAACATTAAAAAATCATAACTATAGTCTATGACTACTTATCTAGAACATAAATCTCTTAATGAACACCGATAAACCAAGATCAACCCATAGAAATACCAAAATAACTTTTATGAAAAGCCCACAATTTAGAAAACCATGATCAGACAAACAAAACTATTTGGGTTACAATAGACATGTATGTCATAAATCCACGATGAAGCAACGATCCTAAAATGATATGAAAACATTAATATTAGAAAAAAATGAACCAAAATACTTTAAATATTACACTCCCAACACGGGACACAAAATCCAAAATGAGGAATCACACCATCGGCAACTCCTGGCAGTGCGCGTGCTTCACCAAAAAACTTCTAGATGGGTTCTAATAGATGAATCAACTCCTTCCTCATAGTTAGGAACTGGTATCCTTCATACATTATTTATTCATTAAGAGATGCATTCCTCTGATCTTTTATAGATGAACTAGACACCCCCAACGATTACACGTCATCAAAGGGATGTGGCATGACATATTCACTTGTCTGAACCACAACACTAGTGGAACACCACTGAATGATCTGATGAACTCGGAGCCATATCCTCTATAGAGGTCTCAATAGAAAAATGTCCCTATGGCACAACCTTCTCTCTAGATAGAAAAACTTAACTTGAAATTGGATATTCTTGATTTCCGGCCATCTTCCCTCTCGAGACCAACTCTACTAAGAACGCCTAATCCAAATGCTTCTCAAAAATATGGTCCATACAAGGGAGGAACCACTCCATGATCTTTGGAAAATGACCCCCGATGAAAATAAAAGTCTTCATAAAATCATGTTAATCTACCCCTAGATAAAAGGACACAATTTCCTTAAAATGGTCAACATATGTCTTCACTTTTTGTTGTACTTGTCGAATATGCATGAGCTGTTCCGTTTTGTTTATCTTCATCCATTTAGGTATGAACCATCCGAAAAACAGTAAATTAATGGCATTCAAATTAATCCCAACTAGTAGTTATGGCGGGGTGAGCAACTCCTATTCATCCATAAATGGTTCTTCGAACAAACTAATAATGGCATGCACTCTGATAGCTTCAGGAGTTCCCAATTCATTGAAAATCGGTCAAACTCTAAAAGATACCATGTTGCCTCTAATTGAACCTAATCAACATGTATGATAGGTATTGAAATATAAGGATAAAATGGGAAGACTTATCAGAATCCTTGGAGACCATTATAGGTGGAATATTTTGAACCACATATAAAACACAGTGCCAAAAATTAATATCAAGACAAAGAAATATCATTGAAATCATGATCATCCTAAATTAACCAGATCTAAAAACCAAACAAATAAAAATACAACAAAAATTTACCCTTTTAAAAATCCCTCTATCATTCTATATTTCAAAAACACCATCTTACAAATCCACATTCGTAATACCAAAACCACATCTCAAACAAAATTCAATTTCCAAAATCCTTTTCCCTTTTACATTCACTTTAGAAAAACATGGTAAAGACTTTAATTCCACATACACACCTCTCCAGTCCCATGAACCATTTCACATTTCTTCATCCACTTCAACCATAAGAACTTACACACACATTCCATGCATCCCCTCACATGTGAAAACATTCATAAAAAATGCATGAGCTTGAAAAAAAAAATTTCACCACCAATTTTAAGGATACACCATATTTCTATAAAAATAGGTTTTGGATTTAAAACTAATTTCATGAATTTAATACCATTTAATTGACATCATTCTCATTTGAAAAAACCATTATAATATTTAAAATCACACTTAAACCTACCAGAACTAAGACTACACTCAACATGTATCAATCTACTGGAGTGAGGGACTGGTAGTCATGTGTAACCTATCGACATGGAAGTGGTCCATGCCATAATTATGCTTCCACCACCATGAGAAACTTAAACCATGTAATCGAACTCCACATGGGTCACTCATCAATGTGAAATAACAATGTAATATCATCATTCCTCTGTAGTAATCCTTCAATCTAAAAAATCCAAAATGAAACAAGGACTCGATTCCTTGACTACCCCAGTTGAATTGAGGTTTGGAAAAAGCGAGGGTTTATGTCAAACTTTTCATACATACCCCCCAAGTCCAAAGAGTTATAATATCCATCTCATGAAACCCCCAAATCAAAAGGGCCTCCATGGATACAATTATTTCCCGAACCAACCCAAGTCACTCGTAAACCGATTACCCGAGCCGGTCCATGGCGTGTCCCGAGGGGTGTTCCGGATACCCATGGGATGGAAACTACTGCCGGGAATCAAAATATAATATTTTGGAATGAATTGGACCAAAAAGATAAATAAATAACCAATCATAAATAAAATAATTAAAATGAACTTGAGTAGTAGAAAAATAAATAAATAGAACATCTCAACATACATCTATGTGACCCTCAATCTCTCCTCCAAACCCATGGAAAACCGTGCTCCAATAATGAGAAACTATGCCATGAAAACATGAGCAAAGGAATCCTGGAAATTAAAAGATAAAATAGGGATGAAAATTTAAAATTCTATGTTGGGTAACTAATAAAAACAGCCAAATATGATAATCTCACTTCCCAAAAAAAATCCACTGAAAGATGTTTGAAATACAATTATAATAGTAGCGTTTTAACATTTTAAAATAAGGAAAATGATTTTCCCATTCAGAAATCCAAAAGAACAACATGATATTTCATTAAAACCATTTTTCATTTTATAAAAAAAAGAATCAAATGATACCAATGGTGGGATCAAATAATATCGGAAAAAAGGGAATGATGGAAATAAACTAGTATGGTAGAAAGAAAAAAAGAAATGTAAATAAGTGGATAAAATGTTTGATCCTAAACATCTTTAGAATACCCCTAGACGCACCCGTTATTTGAACCACATAACTGTGTATTATGATGCTCTTATGTCCATAACAATCTTTCCACCCTAAACCAAAAGAATCTAGTTGAAATACCACTTGGGCTGACGACAAATCTAGGGGTACCAGACCGTCTAATCAAGTATGATCAACAACATTCACTTGGTCATCTAATAGATTCCCAGGAACCCATTATTGTTTTAATAATACTATGTTAGAAGTAGTCCCTCTCACGTGTGACACATCATACCACAATTTCCAACCTCAAACTTTGACACATTATACAATAACCCATAAGGGTTATCCCCTATATAGAGTTCACCAAAAAAATATATAACTACATCATATCATCAAATGTTCCAACTGTGACACCATGCCATTTAACATTTTATACATTTCATAAAATGTTCAATGCTTCTATATGGGCATATACTTTCACCAAAACACAAACTCCTTTAAACAATAGTAAAAATATTACAATTGGGTTTAAAGATACAAACAGTCCATTAACTCAACATTACAAAATGTATTACCCAAAACGTTAAAAAACATTACTTTTTTCCTTTAAAAATCCAAAATTGCATATTCTCAATGATTTCATTTCAAATAATTTCAGAATCAACACAAAGAACCCAAAGTCATTTAGAATGAATGAATCCTTTTCACAAAATTAGAACTCTCTTTTCAAATAAAACCCAAACCCAAACTAAAAGACGTCAGACACGTGATTCACATGTCAAAAATCATTTAATAATGCATTCAATAATTATGTAAAAAAATTTAAGAACACCAAAAAATGTATTTCATCACAATATACCCATATTTACAAGTGAATTCCAATTTAAAATAAAATTAAAACCCAAAAACATAAATGATATACTTTTCCATCATTCAAAAACTAACACTCACCACTGGAACAACCAAATGAATCATATTCAAAATTATGTAAAACACAATAACCATAAACTAAACTAATATGAAAAATAATTAAAAAATTTCAACATGAAACCCATGTAAGAAATCACAAAAAAATACTCAAATATTCTTTTTTAACTAAATACACATCATAGAAACACCAAAACACATTTTTAGTCCTTTAATAGTTAAATACAAAAACTACATAGATCATAAAAAAATAGTAGAGGACACAATAAGGGTTTTTATAAAATAATGCACATTATATCACACAACATGAAACATGGATAAATAACACATATTAAAATTCCTTGAAAACTATATAAGCATGATATAATTCGAATAAAGAAAATATTAAGTTAATTAGATAGTAAAAATAATTTATCAACAATGTTTTTATGTAAAACAACCTACAGAAAATGAGACAATTCTTTCAGAAGCTATTTTTAACAATTTTAACTAATATTAACACCACAATAATATATCTACAATACTTGTAGAGGTTCTAATGGTGATTAAATATTAATTTGAAACACACATTTTAAATAGATCATGCAAGAAAGGAGAAATTCATAAAAAGCCAACATACATCTACGTGTGGACGTGGAGAACCCCTCAATGGGGAGAAAACGATACCCAGAAGGCATAATGTGAAAAAAATTTAGAAAAATGCATGAAAAACATTTTTTTCCATTAGGGTGTGGTCAGGTTGAATGAAAACCCTTAAAACCAAGAGAAAAAAAATAATATAGAAGTTGTCGTCCAAGACGGATTCTCCAGAGGGAAACTACGGCAAGACGAAGAGGAAGAGGGAGGATGCTAGTGCTTAGATGGACATATTGCTGAAGAAAATGGGGGGGGGTTACTATTTCAATGATCCCCACACAAGGATGAGGAAAGGTTTGAGATCTTGTGTAGAGGTGAAGTAGTGGTTGGCCCGAGAGGCCTAGTGCACTGGTTGAATGGCGGAGGTCTACTATAGTTGGAGAGGATGGGGCTTGTGGGGTTGAAGCAGGGTGGTGACTGGGAGGCCGAGGTAGCTGCAGTGTGGCCTGGTCGATGATGCGGAGTGGCTCGACTGCTCGGGTTAAGGCTGAGAGTTAGGGGGATGCGTTCCAAACCTTGTGAATGAGGGGTGAGGTTGGGTGGAGTGGAAGGGAAAAGGGGATGTGTCACTAGTAGAAGATGGAAAGGTGGTTATGTGTAGAAGGGTTGGAGAATAGGGGGAGACAACTGTATGTATAAGGGAAGGATAATGGGGGAGGCTGGTGTGCGGGAGACTAGGGATATCCATTTTTTTATTTAATCTTATAATAAAAAAAATAACAACTATAAAACCTCAGATAAAAAATAATAATAATATATATAATAATAATAAAAATATTAACAATAATTACATATCATTAATAATATTATTAATAATTAAATAATAAAATGATTATTTTTAATATTTAAACATTCAAATCAATTTATATACATAAATATTTATTTATTATCAATGTTAGACATTTATTATGCTACCCGAGCTAACCACGCCCCTTCCACCCACCATGCAGTGACCGTACATTAGTCTGAAATCCAATAATATTAATAAATGTCAAATAAATTATACTCACACTGAAATCAATACTCAACGATAGAAGACAAAGTTAAGAAATGGGAAAATAAAATGAAACATAACTGGCTGGGTGTGGAAACACAACCGCTTCTAGCCCACCCTCTCCTGTAAAAGTCAGAGGGTGCTACAGTTGAAACTCTCTAGTTAGCTCAAACACACTCGATGCAACCCGCACTAGGTCTCACTCTATCATCTGTATAAAAAGAGAAATTTTATCATGAAACAGCTAAGCCATTTCTCCTTGGATCAGCATGTGCTCTTACTCCAATGCTACATGAGTGTTCTCAGTTATGTCCTCATGTCTCCCTATCGGCACGCGTCGTTAAGGTGGAATATCTCTATAATTAAAAACATAAGCATTATAATTCCAAACGTAAATCGTTTATTAAATGAAAATGATATTGGTAGCCTCATCACTTTCCACTATGCCAATTAGAATACACTACCCAAAAGAGGCAACTCCATACAGGATCACTAACTTTGGTCATCTATCACAATGCCTTTGATAACAAGGGTACATAATTCACATGGTTACAAACTTATCTTCAAAAACCATCCAAAAACATATTTGTATCCCAATTTACACTTAAAACACATTAACCCACTTTAACATAACTATTAAACACCATTTTTTCATAAAATCATTGCATTCTCACTTCCCTTTTTACGCATTCAAACCATCTCATTAGGAACATTACTTTTAAAAGAACAAATTCATCATAAATTTTATACGTCGCACACCTATTCTGTGTGTGGCCTATCATGATTCCTACCAATTACGTACCTAGGTTCCTATAGCGATGCATGAATGATCATCCTCATAATATTCCATCCATGATATTAGTATCACCAAACCATCAAATCATAGAAGAAGTGTATCACCAATGGGGAAATGTCAACATATATAACAACACACAATGCGAAGAACAATCCCCACCCACGGTGACATAGGTATTCTCTTGTACATGGGTTAGCTACACCAATGCATGACCTCATTAACAAGGACCATCACATTCCTAACCTCATGTCTACCATTACCAAATACTAGGAGAGTGAAAAGAATGCTATTAAACCAATTTGTAACATCCTGGACATTGGAGGCACTAATCCAGTGCCCTCAGTTGGGTCACTATAAAACATCAAGCCTGTCTCCCCATACACCAGAGGTTGCCGACTAATAGTGATGGTCCAATAGGACATGTATGGTGACTATACCCTCAAAACCAGAGTATGCCACATCAAATAACTATTTAAATAGATTAAATAAAAGTGAATAATCCCTAACCAACATAAATAACCATATATGACTAATGGGTACAACCATATACAACAGTAGATATGTCCTAGAAAGCAACAATATCAAGTAAACAAAACCCTAATGAAGGAAAAGTAAAGAATCACCCAAATGTTCTAGCCTCTAGGCTTGTAATCTCACCCATACGTGTCCCTTGTCCATCTCAACTCCCTAGCATAAGGCCATTTCCATTGTCCTGACCTACATGCATGAAATCGGCTGAGGCACCCAATGATGGCCTAAGAAGGGTGTGAGTATAACTTAGTTTTCCACCACAAATAGTTTCCACATAATAACTAGAATGGTAGGTCATGAATGATAGTTATAAATAATCACAATTTAAGATTAATAGTTCTGAATCTATCATAATTTAGATTCCATTTTGTTAACCCACCAAATACCCAAAGTTCATTTCATTTATCATTTAAACCTTTATCATTTGATCAATGGATTGGGCATGATAAAAAGTATCAACATGTGTTAATTAAACTAATCTAATTTGTCTACATACCATATCATAACAATCCTCAATATCTTCACCTCGAAGCCTCAGTTCAGGTGGAATGAAACCTTTAGGGGAAGGGAACCTCAACCACATCCTAAACCCATGCATTTGGGGGAGGATCTTGAAACTTAGTACAACTCACCCAATTATCGTAGAACCTCAAGATGATTCCCCACTCAACCAAGCCATGTGATCTTGGTTATTTATCATTCACAATAATTAACCATATCCCATTAAAAATAACAAATATCATTTTAAATATCACAATAATATCGTTAAATGAGAAATTAAAATTTTGCATCAATCCACTAACACAATAATCATTTATAATACTTACCCCATAAGTTACATTTCCCATTCATCATGCCTAACTAGCTTTGAAAATTAATGTATAAATCTAAGCACGTAGAATTTTCCCATTATTCAATTTACAACTTTTTTCTGGAAAAAAAAATCTACATATTAGGACAATACCCAATCGAAGTGTATTACAAAACCAAAAATAATCATCCTTCAAGAATGATAACATATTCATTATGGGCTCCATGTTCTCGCATAATGGCCTTACATTTACTTACATTAACATTATTTTTGGGGAATATCATCACATCCCAAGGGCTTCTATAATTTGGTTGAGTCATCCTCTTCGCATCCCATGAGGAGAAAAAGTTGTTCAATTAGAAATTTAGACACCCATTAAATAAAATCATGTCAAAGAAACTAAAACTCTGAAAACAGGGAATGAATAAGAACCCTCCATGAACAAATGTACTCAAAAAACATGGGATGAAACCTATAGAAACCTACATTGAATACCTTGGAAAATACCCTCTCAAAAGAGTCTTTAGCGGTTTATTTGACCATCCCATGATCCCTAAACATAAAACACACTGACAATGAAGGGGTTGAGAGATTCTGAAGAAGGAAATATAGGAGAAACCAACCCCAAATTAAGAAAAAGAAGCTAGGAGGGGTTTATCCATAACTGGTTCTTAAATCGTCAACCAATGGCACTCCAAATGACACTAATATGGGGGATATTGTTCCTTGAAAGCTCTTGGAGACATTGGTTAATTTATAGGGTCCAAAGTAAGTAGAGAGGAGTAAATCCTAAGGTGGTTAAAAAATCCCATAGTGGCATTTTTTTAATTTATTTTATAGTTTATGTCATGCATGGTTTACTTGCATGGTTTTCCAAACTGTTTCAAAATCATATGAATGCTTCTGTCCCAAAAGATCCCCCTTTAAAGGTTAACACCTATGACATTACAAACTAGGCACAAACCGTGCAGATGCTACTGTCCGAAAACCACCAATCAAACGTTTTCCTGGGAATACAGCTCAATGTTTTCTAACTATGTGCAAACCATGCATCATGCCCCAAACCCCATTTTTTCTACTTTTTTCAAATCCCAAACATTCAGATCACACCTGAGCATTATTATAATCTTGGGAAACAAGTTAATTGACCAAAATAAAGGGCTTAAACTAAATCTTGTGTAAAAAATACCTTACAAATATATTCGAGGTTATAAAATAGTGTTCATATTACCCTACAGAAATAAAAATTAATAAATGGGCTTGGTGAGATGCCATGTAAGGGTATCCGTACAAGAGAACCTATATGTAACATGATTAATAAAGTTAGAAATAAAACATAATCAACTAATTCAATATGAATAATGGAATTAGATAAAAACATGTTCATGTATAGGAAAATTATATAATTTATACCATTAGACAGTACTAACCAATTTATTAATAATGGAATTCAAAATAAAGGATATCTAAAACATACTATCTAGACCTATCTCAAAGACTTATAACACACATTATCAAGCCCTCGTACTACTATATGAATATAACTTGGTAGGGAACCATCCATATACTAAATTCTATTTTTCATAAGATAGCTACTAATAAATATGTGGTCTTTCAAATTCAATTCCCTACCATTCACTAAATCACTCAATAAATTCATCATATGAATAAACAACATATCCTACTAAACATTTATTGAGAATAAATAATTCTTTTTCAAGGATGATCTAACAATAATATTGTCTAAATATTTCATATTAAGTCTGATCATAAATAATCTATAAAAATATTTCAAATTATTTCAGAATATAATATCTTGAGTAAAATTGGTGATAAAATAAATAATTTTATCATGGATGAAAATACTTAAAAAATATCACAAGAAAATATATTTAGGGAAATTCCATTTTCAATTATTATAATCACAATATTTTCATTAACATAATTCAATGAATGTTATATATATTTTTAGGTAAATAGTATAATAAAATTATAATATAAATGATCAATCATAATAGAGGAAAATTTTATTCATTTCATATAAGATAAATAAAATAATGTTAATATATTTTTAAAATATCAAAAAGTACTTGATTCAATATTTTATTAAAATATTTCATTCAAATCACATTACCATAAGTAATCAATGTTGAATAATGTATTTTGAAAATTATTTTTTATTAGAAAAAATAAAAATTGAATTTTTAAAAACATAGATAAATAATTAAAATATTATATACTACGTAGAGTAATGTTTCTCTTCTTGAAAATCATGATTTTGGTATCATGTGAAAATAATGTATTAAAAATAAAAGGAAACAATTAAAGATATATAAATTTTCATGACCTGTCCTCGGGGCCCATGTCGTGACTACCCCAAACCCGCCTTCCATAGGCCAGAGGTTGGCGATTAGCACCATGGAATAATTCCCGGTAAAAAAGGAAGGCATTGCCTTTGTAATGTAACAAACACCATAGAACAAGCCAGTAGAAGTAAACACTATGTAAAAACTGGTTACAACAGTAGGTGCGGAAAAGTATGTGGGCCAGAATAAAAACCCAAACTGAAAGTAATGTACAACTGAAAAAGGGAGTACATCAACTGAAAAGTAAAGCCGCAATGTCGAGTTGTTCACGGGTACTCATACCTGAAGGGTAGGTACAGGTATCCACCTCAGCTCCTCATGTCCAGCCGTCCGCTCCGTGTACGTCCCACCCAGTGGTCCACCTCTTGGTACCGACTGCTCCACAAGCCTCAACCAAGATCAGCATTGTCCGTCGTCTGCGACCAACACAACGTAGTGCGGGCATAGCCCGTGTAGGGGTGAGTATAAGCTACTCAGTAGGGACCCCGAGACCCATGAAGGTATCCCAGAATCCACAAAGGATAATCCACAATGTAAAAATACAATCATGAAGTAACATCCGACACTGCTTAGGTATATGCCCATACATATACCTAAGTCACCAATTCCAGTTCGTCTCCAACATCTGAGCCCAAGTTCGATCACGTCCACACAGGATATCACAACATAACCCACATAAGAAATCAAAACAAGATTCAGATCACACAGGTAAACTTCTTCGTAAGACGATAGAGATGATCAGATGTAGCCACTAATTCATCTAAGCCATCGGACCCACACAGGATCGATAGGTACTAACTCCCGCAATGACCCATAAAGGATCGATTGGTAACTAACCCCCAGAATGACCCACACAGGATCAGACCCACACAGGATCTGTAGGCGCTGACCCACAGAGGACCACTGAGCGCTGACCCACACAGTATCTGACCCACACCGGATCGGTAGCACTGATCCACGTAGGATCGCTGAGTGTTGTAGTCGTCGTTGTCGAATCCACTGAGGATTTTTGTACAGTCGTCACCGTCGTCGCAGTCGCAACGAACTCTAGGGTTCCCGCACATAGCAAGCTAATTCGAGAGGGTCCGCTCCACGAGCCGAGGGGCTGATACATCAACTGACATGTAGACCAGAGTTGATGTATCCAAAAGTTCCATATCGTCAACAGGAACTCAACGTCACAGATGGTGCGTCAATCGAACGCCCGGTCTGAGAGTTATTGGTTTTTTCGTCCCAAGGGCCCGGTTGGTTTTTAATTCAAAACCAACACGACCATACTCCAACTACGTCCAAACCTCGAGCGGAGTAAGCCAATAGGTCCGTCTCACTAAGAGGAAATCAACAAAGTCGACGGCACATTAATCGGACGTCCGGAACTCATGTTATAACTGTTTCTTCTCTGTGGGCCCGGTTAGTTTCGTGTACGAACCAACCCAGCCGAACCCAAAGTACTCCAAAACCTTGATTATAAATACTGAAACGACCATCACGATCCAAGGATCTCTACAAAACTGACGATGCGTCGATCGGAGGTTCGTATCCCATGTTATGGGCAACAGACGGAAACGTCCGGTATTAGGGGGGTTCGGGCCCGGTCCGACCCGGCCCAGTACCCCCTGGGTCGGGCCGAACCGGTTCATCCTGACTCATGTCCGGGTCCAGCTCGCTTGGGTGTGGTACGGCCTGGTGGCTCGGACCGAAGTGCTGGCGCTGGCCGAGCGGCGGCGCAAAGGGGCGTCACCCCCTTTGATGAAACCGCGACCCCGCGTGGGGGCTGCCCCTTGCCAACGGATGCAGCCGAGCGCCGCGTCCTTCCTCCCTCGGTCCCACGCGGTCGCGGGACCTACGGCCTACCTCCCCAACTTTAGTTGGGGGGGTCTCTTCCTGGAGGCATGCCGGTGGAGTGTTCCGCGGACCACCGGACGAGCTCTGGTGGTCGTTTTTGCCTGCGGTCTTCACCAACGGCCCTCTCGGGACCGGTTCTTCACTTCGAAGACCTCAAAACGCCTGTGCGGCCTACTTCATCATCACCCGCCTATCTGCATACCAAGAACAAAGAGACGGTGGGTTCAGACTTGTTCGTTGGTCCGTACCCACCACGTTAGCGGTTTAAAAAGGATTCCGACATTTTTAAACACATTCCTAGGATATAAATCACATAGATTTAAATGAACCAAAACCCCTACCTCAAGCATCGATGATTCAATGATTGTCACGGGAGAAGGAACGTATTGGAAGAAGCGTCGTAGAAGGAGGATCATCGCGTCGCAGAGAAAGGGTTCGTCGGCGTCGCGTCGTCAATCTCCGAGGATCCGACGTTCTTATTGACCTTCTTCGGAGGTCGGCGTTCTTTGCGTTTTTCGCGTTTTTCGCGAGGAGGAAGAACATCAAGAACCTGAGTGAATTCTCCCAATTCCCCTCGCACAACCAACCTCTAATAAAATAAGAATTGTCTTATTTTATTAACTCAAGCCAACATTTGAAATTCAAAAATAAAAAATAAATCAAGTGAATTAATTGTGACGTTTAAACCGCCAGATTAATGAGGCATTTATTAACCAGAATAAACGCAAGGGTTGGCTTAATTAATAGGGGGTGCAGGTGTGTTACCTTATTAAAGGGGGGGGGGGTTTAGGTAGGAACGAAATGGTGGGGCTCATGGGGGACCCACCTCACAAATATCCTACCAAGTGGGTAGGATATTGTGGGTCCCACATCATCCACTTAACATAGGTTAAGAAAAATAAAATAAAAAAAACAATTGCACCACTTTTATTTTATTCATTAACAGAACCCCAAAAATTAAAAACCACACCCGAGAAAACACAACTCCAGAAAAGGTGTTTCTAAGCAATTACTGGCGATGTGATTCCATCAGTGCCCTCCGAATTCGATTCCAAGCACCGATTCAATAGTTAGAAAAACTCGCTCGTTCGTTCGCTAAATGTACCTGAGCTAATCTTCGCAAAATGATTTCGGGCACACCGGGCCATGGAATCAGGTGCCTTCAGAAACTGAGTTCTTGTAAAATCCCAAAGAAAATTAAGAAAAAAATTTCCCTTCAATTTTACCGGTCTTTAAATTACTCCCACCTCAGGGCTTTACGTCCCCGTAAAGATACATCAAAAACTAGGGAAACAAAAATGGGTACTGAGTAGGAATCTGAGCCTCCCGCTCCCAAGTGCTCTCCTGGAGGTTCTCATGATGCCATCTGATGCGCACTAGAGGAATCGAACATCCATGTAGGACCCACTCCTGTTGATCCTCAATCTCCACCAAGACCTCCGCAAAAGTCGTCCCTTCATCAACATCTAGCTCCCCATGGGCAATGATATGCATCGGTTCGTGCACGTATCTCCTCAGCTGGGATATGTGGAAGACGTCGTGCACTCGGTGCAACTGAGGTGGTAGAGCTAGGCGATAAGAAACCTCACCAACCCTACTGAGGACCTGGAATGGTCCGATGAAGAATGGAGACAACTTGCCACCTCGGCCAAATCTCTGTAAACTGCATCGAGGTGAGACCCGCAAGAAGACATGGTCGCCATCCTCGAACTCCAGTGCCCTCCGGCTCCTGTCAGCATAAGAATTCTACCAGCTCTGAGCTATCCTCATCCGCTCTTGGATGACCTGGACCTTCTCTGTCGTGGCCTCGACCACCTCTGGTCCCACATGTGCTGACTCCCCAGGGTCTGTCCAGCATAGTGGAGATCTGCAAGGCTGGCCGTACAACACCTCCTATGGTGCCATCCCGATGGTGGAGTTATAGATGTTGTTATACGCGAACTCCACCAAGGGTAGGTGGTCCTCCCAGCAGTGACCAAAGTCGAGGACACATGCGTGGAGCATATCCTCGAGAGTCTGAATGGTCCACTCCGTCTGTCCATCCGTCTGAGGGTGAAAGTCGGTGCTCATACGTAGTTGCGTCCCGAAAGTCTCGGGCAACCCCTTCCAGAGCCGGGAGGTAAAGTGAGCATCTCGATCGGATACGATAGATGCTGGAACACCATGAAGCCTTACAATTTCCGGAATGTAGAGACGTCCCAAGCTCTCCACTAAGACCTGCTCTCTGATGGGTAAGAAGTGATCCGACATGGTGAGTCGGTCGACAATCACCCAAATGGAGTTGTGGCCTTTGGAAGTGCGTGGAAGTCCAGTCACGAAGTCCACAGATATCCCATCCCACTTCCACTCCGGGACCTCCAAGGGCTGTACCAAGACTTCTGGTACCTGGTGCTCTGCCTACACCTGCTGGAAGGTGAGGCATCGAGAAACGAACTCTTCAACAACCTTCTTAATGCCCGGACACCAGTGCTATCATCTGAGATCCTGGTACATCTTCGCCACTCCAGGATGTACCGCCAAAGGGGAAGTGTGAAACTCCCTCAGCACCTCCTCTCGTAAATCAACTGGTACCAAGGTACGTCCTCCGAAAAGAACATCGTGCTCTCCTCCTAATGAGAAACCATAAGGTGCCTGTCCTGAGGATATCTTTGCACGCAGCGTCTCAATGTCAGTGTCCCCACATTGTGCCTCTATGATCCACTGCAGTAGTGGAGGAGTGACTGTCAGTGACTGAAGTAAGGATGCTCCATCACTATCCATGTAGGATATCTGCAAAGCGGCTAGTTACTATGTCGCCTCCCCAAGAAGCTGAACGCCCATCCTCCTGCTGAGAGAATCGGCTACTACGTTCCCCTTCACAGGAGTATAGACTATCTCAAAGTCATAGTCCTGGAGGAACTCGAGCCATCACTGATGTCTCCAGTTCAGGTCCTTCTGTGAGAAGATGTACCTAAGACTCTGATGGTCAGAATAGACTGTCAGGCGCTCCCCCATCAGATAGTTTCGCCACATATTCAGAGCGAAGACCACTGTTTCTAGCTCCAGGTCATGGGTAGCATAGTTCTACTCATGCTGCCTCAACTAACGTGATCCATAGGCGATCATGGCCCGCTCCTGCATCAGGACACATCCGAGTCCAGTCCCTGATGCATCGTAGTAAACTACGTACCCAACTCCCTCCTCCGGCACCATCAAGATTGGTGCATTGGTCAATCTCTGTCTCAGCTCCTGGAAGCTCTACTGACATCTGTCTGACCACACAAAGTGGTTCCCCATTTTCTTCAAAGCTGAGAGTGGTGCCGCAACTCTGTAGAAGCCCGGCATGAATCTCCGGTAGTATCCGGCTAGTCCAAAGAAAGTCCGCACCTCCATCACGCTCCTGGGTGGCTCCCAAGCTAGCACTGCCTCGATCATCGCAAGATCCACCGCAATTCCCACCTCCAAGATGACGTGTCCCAGGATGTGGACCTCCCATATCCAGAACTAACACATTGAGAGCTATCCATAAAGCTGGTGCTCTCGGAGTGTGTCTAGTACAACCCGTAATTGGTAGGTGTGCTCCTCCTTAGTCGTCGAGTATATAAAAATGTCGTAAATGAAGACCACGACAAATCGATCGAGGTATGGTGGAAATATCTTATTCATGAGGCCCATGAACACTGATGGAGCATTGGTTACGCTGAATGGAATAACCAAGCACTCATAGTGGCCATACCGACATCTGAAGGCCGTCTTCTGCATGTCCTCATCCCTAACTCTGAGCTGATGATAGCCTAACCCGAGGTCTATCTTCGAGAACCACCATGCTCCCTTGAGCTGATCGAAGAGGTCATCAATCATCGGTAGCGGATACTTGTTCCTCACTGTCACCTGGTTCATGTGACGATAGTCGACACAAAGTCGCAAGCTCTCATCCTCCTTATTGGAGATCAATATCGAGAAGCCCAGGGTGAAACACTGGGTCGGATGAATCCCTTGCCCAGAAAGTCCTCCAACTGTACCCGTAGCTCTCAATGCTCGGCGGGAGCCATCCAATATGCTGGAGTGGATATCGGGGCTGTCCTGGGGTATAGGTCAATATAAAATTATACCTCTCTGCGAGGAGGTAGTCCTGGAACGTCATCGGGAAAAACGTCCACATACTGATCCACCACTGCAGGAAAAATAGGACTTCGCACGTCAACTTATCCTAGGATGAGGCTAGCCAACTGATAGGTAATGGGCTATCCTCTCCTCTGTGAGAGTCCATCCTGTTCTGTGAAGGATCCCTTCTCGCCGGTGAAGGTGAACCTGCTCCCGTCGGTGCATACACACCGCACCTTTCGCCTAATACAGTCAATATGAGCATGAACTGTAGATAACCAATCCATGCCCATGATGACGTTGTAAGGCCTTGACGCCACAACAGGAAAATCCCAGCCAAAGCTCTCGCCTCCTAGAGTAACCTCACACTGCCGGCACCAGTGCGTAATCATCGAGTTTTCTCCCGTAGGAGTCTCTAGCCATAAGGATCGAGCCAATGGCTCTGTCAGAATCTCCGAGCTCCGAACGAGGGCAGTGGCTATGAAAGAATGACTTGCTCATGTGTCTATAATAATTGCAGCAAGGGTGGAATAGACACATATTGTACCTCGAATCATCTCGGGCGTTCCGTGGTTGTAGGCCTCCGATGCCTAAAGCTGTGGCTGTCTCTTCCCTCCAACTCCCTGTGGTCGGGGTGGACCTCGTGGTGGTGGTGGTGGTAGAGACTCAAAGCGTCGCCCACCACCTGCTGCTTGGCCAGCTCCTCTACCTCATCCTCCTGCTCCCTGCGTACCGCCACGGTCGACCCTCTGCCTCTTCCTGGGTGGCCCCTCAAACGTCTACTGCTCCTCGGCACCGTGGGTCGGGCAGTCACGAGCCATGTGGGCCTGCCCGCCGCATGCGTAGCACTGTCTACCTCACGAAAGATTGGCTCTGCGCTGAGTGCCCCACACCTCTAAGCTAGTGTCCTGAGGTCATCTTCCCGAGGGTCTGCTCTTCCTAGACCCATGAGTCATCTATTGACTGCCTGCTGCAGAAGACTCTGCTACGTGCTGCCCTGGGGTAGGTCTCGCTGCTGATGTAGGCTCAGCAAGGAAGCTCTCGATCAGAAGGGCTCGCTCTAGTACCCCTAATTGTGTCAGAATGCTGAGGGAGATCAACGATGCCCTGATCTCCTTCCTCAATCCCTACTCAACGGTATGGGGCCGAAATAATGGGTCTCATACCATGTCCATCGAATAGCGCGAGAGATCGGTAAATCTCGCCGAGTACTGGGAGACCGTCAAGCTGCCCTGCCGTAGCTGTAGAATCTCCGGGATGTGTACCTCATAGAGGGTGGCTGGGATGAACTCTGAGTGGAAGAGGCTATCAATGTCTGTCCAGATAAAAGATGCCTCCTCCTCCACCTGGAGCATCAAGATCCACAATCTGCCTGTTGCAGCGTGCAGTAGGCTAGCTGGGAGGATCACCATGAGGTCTGTTGTTGTCCTCACTAACCTGAAAACCCGTACAACTGCCTCCAGCCAATCCTCGGCTGCCTGAGGGTCTGTCTCCCCACGGAACCTGGGCAGTCAATGATGCTGAAACTCGGGAAGTGCACTAAGGTGACGTGCATCGTCAGCGGCTGGGGCTGGTAGAATCGGTGGCTTGGCGGGTAGAGGTACCGCTGGTGCCTCTGCTGTCAATGGGCCTTGTACCGAGGCCTCGTCGCTCGGTGGGCTGTCGTCACGCACAAACTCGGAACCCTAGATGGCTGCCGTTGTGGGGCCATCTTGAAAAAAATTATTGCTCCATGGTAAAACAGTATACCTGGTGAGCTGACACAAAGTAATAACAAGGAACACTTGAAACACACATGCAATCAATGTCTTCGTGCATTATGTCAGAAATCAGAAGTCAGGGACCAGGTGTACGGATACATCGGTCACCGCACCAACACTGGACTCCCTGGACTGATAACCACACTCAATACGCTTAACACTATTTCTTCACATAGAAGAAAGGTCAGATTCCAATGTTCTGCAGTAGAACCAAACTCCTCCAATATCAATTTGTTACGAATCGTCCTTAGGGCCCATGACGTGACTACCCCAAGCCTGCCTTCCATAGGCCAGGGGCTGGCGAATAGAACCAAGGAGTAATTCCCGGTAAAAAGGGAAGGCATAGCCTTTGTAAAGTATGCAACACCACAGAGCAAGCCAGCAGAAGTAAACACTAAGTAAAAACCGGGTACAACAGTAAGTGTGGAAAATTAAGTGGGCCAGAATACAAACGCAAACTGAAAGTAAAGTACAACTGAAAAAGGGAGTACAACAACTGAAAATTAAAGCCGCAACGTCGAGCCGTCCACTGGTAATCCTACCTGAAGGGTAGGTACAAGTATCCAACTCAGCTCCTCAGGTCCAGCCCTCCGCTCCATGTATGTCCCACCCAGTGGTCCACCTCCAGGCACCGACTGCTCCGCAAGCCTCCACCACGATCAGCGTTGTCTGTCGTCTACAACCAACACAACATAGTGCGGGCATATCCCGTGCAGGGGTGAGTATAAGCTACTCAGTAGGGACCCCGAGACCCCCGAAGGTCTACTAGAATCCACAACTGTTAATCCACAAAGGAAAAATAAAATCACAAAGTAACATTCGACACAGTTTAGGTGTATTCCCATACATATACCGAAGTCACCAATTCCAGTTCGGCTCCAACATCCGAGCCCAAGTTCGATCATGTCCACACCGGATAGCACAACATAACCCACAAAGGAAATCAAAACAAGATTCAACTCACCCAGGTATACTTCTTCGTAAGACGATGGAGATGATCAGATGTATCCACTAATTCATCTAAGCCGTCAGACCGACACAGGATCGATAGGTAATAACCCCCGCAATGACCCATAAAGGATCGATAAGTAACTAACCCCTGCAATGACCCACACAGGATCAGACCCACATAGGATCTATAGGCGCTGGCCCACACAAGACCGTTGAGCGCTGAACCACACAGTATCTGACCCACACATGATCGGTAGCACTGATCCACATAGGATCGCTGAGTGCTGTAGTCGTCACCGTCAAATCCATGGAGGATTTCTGTACAGTCGTCACCATCGTCGCAGTCGTAGCCTGCTCTAGGGTTCCCGCACACAGCAAGGTCGTTCGGGAGGGTCCGCTCCACGAGTCGAGGGGCTGATACATCAACTGACATGTAGTCTGGAGTTAATGTATCCAAAAGATCTGTATCGTCAACAGGAACTCAACGTCACAGACGGCGCGTCAGTCGGACGCCTGGTCTGAGAGTTATTGGTGTTTTCGTCCGAGGGGCCCAGTTGGTTTTTAAGGCAATACCAACCCGACCATACTCCAACTATGTCCAAACCTCGAGCAGAGTAAACCAAAAGGTCTGTCTCACTAAGAGGAAAATCAAAAAAGTTTACGGAAGATCAATCGGACGTCCGGAACTGAAGTTATAAGCGTTTCCTCTCCGAGGGCCAGGTTGGTTTCGTGTTCGAACCAACCCAGCTGAACCCAAAGTACTCTGAAACCTTGAGTATAGTATACTAAAACGACCGTCTCAATACAAGGATTGCTACTGAACTGACGGTGCGTCGATCGGAGGTTCGTAACCCATGTTATGGGAAAAAGACCGAAAAGTCCGGTATTAGAGGGGTTGGGGCCCATTCCGACCCGGCCCGGTACCCCCTGGGTCGGCCCGAACCGGGCCGACACGATCCGGGTCCGGGTCCGGCCCAGATGGGAGTAGCCTGGCCCGGCCTGGCGGTCTGGCCGGGCAGCTCAGCCTGACGCGCTGGCGCTTGCCAAGCGGCCGCACAAAGGGGCGCCACCTCCTTTGATGAAACTGCGGCCCCGCGTGGGGGCGGCCTCATGCCAATTGATGCGGCCGAGCACCGTATCCCGCCTCCCTCGGTCCCGCACGGTCGCAGGATGTGCGGCCTGCCATCGCGGCTTCAGCCGCGACGGATCTTCCTGGCGGCGTGCCGGCGGAGTGTTCCGCGGACCACTGGACGAGCTCTGGTGGTCGGTTTTGCCTGTCGTCTTCGCCAAAGGCCCTCCCGGGGCCGGTTCTTCACTACGAAGACCTCAAAACACCCGTGCAGTCTGCTTCATCATCGCCATCCAATCCGTACACCAAGAATGAAGAGGCGGTGGGTTTAGACATGTTCGTTGGTCCTCACCCATCGCGTTAGCGGTTTAAAAAGGCTTTCGACAATTTTTAAACACATGTCGAGGATATAAATCACATAGATTTAAATGAACCAAAAACCCTACCTCAAGCATTGATGATTCAAAGATTTTTGCGGGAGAAGGAACGTCCCGGAAGAAGCGTCGCGGAAGCAGTATCACCGCATCGCAGAGAAAGGGTTATTCGTTGTCGCGTCGTCGATCTCCGAGGATCCGGCGTTCTTGTCGACCTTCGTCGGAGGTCGGTGTTCTTCGCGTTCTTCGCGAGGAGGAAGAACTTCAAGAACTTGAGTGAATTCTCCCAATTCCTATCGTACATCCATCCTCTAATAAAATAAGAATTGAATTATTTTATTAACACAATCCAACATTTGAAATTCAAAAAGAAACAATCAATCAAGTGAATTAATTGAGACGTTTAAACCGCCAAATTAATGAGGCTTTTATTAACCAAAATAAATGCAAGTGTTGACTTCATTAATAGGAGGTGCGAGTGCGTTACCTTATTAAAGGGGGGGTTTAGGAAGGAAAGGAACGGTGGGTCTCGTGGGGGACCCACCTCAAAAATATCCTACCAAGTGGGTAGGATATTGTGGGTCCCACATCATCCACTTAACTTAGGTTAAGAAAAATAAAATAAAAAACCTGATTGCACCACTTTTATTTTATTCCTTAACTTAACCCCAAACATTAAAAACCGCACCCGAGAAAACGCTACTCCGGAAAAGGTGTTTCTAAGAAATTACTAGCGACGCGATTCCATCGGTGCCCTCAAGAATTCTATTCCGAGCACCAGTTCAAAAATTATAAAAACCCACTCATTCGTTCACTGAACGTACCCGAGCTAAACTTTAGAAAATGATTCTGGGCACACCGGGCCTCGGAATCAGTTGTCGTCAGAAACTGTGTTCTTGTAAAATCCAAAAAAAATTAAAAAAAAATTCCTTTTAATTTTATGAGTATTTACATAAATATCCATATGATATTAATTAAAATTCAGTTCTTGAAGAAAATTATCAAATAACTTTCAAATATGGAGGAAACATCATTAACAATCTCGAATGATGATGATATTGGAAAAAACTCTTTTATTAATTTTGAAGCATTTGAATATTAACCATAGGAAATAAATTAATTCAAATAAAATTTAAAATTATATGAATATAAGGATATTATTGATATAATATAAAAAATGGTATGTATATACGCAACACAAAATTAAGAGGTGATGAATATGGCTTTTGACTAACAAAAGTAAAAGTTATATTTGAAACCCATACCGCATGTTTGATTAAATTAATGTATTTTGTAACATCCAATATAATAAAAAATATTATTTTTTCCATAATTTTAAAATAAATATTTTATTTATCATACTATATATTTTTCAGTTATGAATTTTTATATTTAATTTTTTAATAATTCATTAACTATTTCATTTTTTTGATTATTTTTATTCGGTAGTTTCCTTCATTATATTCTTATAATGGTTTCATTTTATAAAAACAATAACAATGATATTAATTTTATGTACATTAATTATATAAATATTATGATTTATCAAAGAAATCATAGATAGAAAAATAAGTTGCACTATTTATAGACATGGTGGGACCTATGTACGCATGAACATTGTTTTCAATTTTCAACATATTCATAAAAGAATGGAAAATAATCTTTTACTATTATATATTAATTATGTTATAATATATTTGTTATATATTCATTAAAAATATTCTTTACTAATATATTAAAATATTTAAGATGAATCATATCATTTCATCTAGGTAGTTGTCCAAAAATACATACGAGCAAAATTTTTGTATTCCAGCAAATTGTAATGTAATAATTTATTTAAAAAATTATAGTTATAGAATCCTAATTTTCTCATTAATATATTAAATAATAACAATTTCAATGTCAATATACATCCATCTATTGTGGTAATGAATTTCAAATTACACCCAAATGTGAAAATAGTTAGTCATACGTACACACAGGCGATGTGTTCACTTTTCATATAATGGAAATGAGATGTAATATTGTTTTATTAAATCCACAGTATCATATTAATATATAAATTATACTAAAAAACAAATTCATTATCTTTAGAACACGTTATGTCAATGTATATACAGAAATACACTTTAATGAGTCAGTAATTACAATTACATCTTCATTTGGAGACCTCATTTGAATCAATTATTGTCAATCCCAGTGATAGTACATTAAGATTAATATCACATATAAAATATGTATAAGGATATTTCTGAGGTATTTTTTCAGGGAATGATTTATCAAGAAGGTTAAATTTTATGTGACAGATTTATGGAATGATTGTTCTTTTATAAGGGAGTGAAAAGACACCCAAGGAATTATCATGATGATTAAAAAATAAATATTGTTTTCCCAATAAAAATTATTCCAAAGGTAATGATATTAAAATATTGTGTTCATTATGTCTGAAATATTATATTATAGAAAATTTTAATATTTTAATATGGAATATTAATCCTTAACATTTACTTTCACCCATTAGGTGATATATTTTCACCTTAACCATGTAAGAATCTTCTTCACCCTATTGAGGTTGTAATTTTAATTATAACAGGAATGTTGACTAATAAATATATAAGTTATTTCATTATAGACCATATCATATCCACCATTATCTATTTGATAGTTTTTTAAAATTTTAATAATTTATTGAAACATCATTTTCAAAAAATATCATTAAACTCAATTAAGAATTGATTCATTCATTCTGACTCAAAATTAATGATGAATTTTTTTTATTTGAGTATAATATTTATAGACAGAATAATATTACCTATTAATATTTATAAATACTTTAACTCTATCAAAATATATCACTATTAATATTTTTAAATTTATTTTCCTTATTTTTTAGTAAATTAGCATTTCATAATAAATGTGTAAGAGGTTAAGGTCATTAATTAATTGAAAAAATTTAAAAAAATAACTGTCACTAATATAAGTTTATTACAATCAAAATAAACTTATATATTCATTCACACATTTTTTTCTTATGAGAACACTTTTAATAAAATTATATTCATATATTATAATCTTTATTTTATATAATTATTATATTTATAATGTTCATATACAAGTGTCATGAAAATAAACTAAACCATTAAATTATTGTGATATGGGTATTATTACCTTCATAATATAAGAATAAGTATGGTGAATTAGTATTTTACAACTTATTATTATCATAGATTATCCAGATATAAACTTTACTAATGTGATAATTTTTATTTAGGTTAATACTAATATTTTCCAATAATAAAGGTGGATTTTTTCAAAATATTATGATCATTATTGTAAATATAGAATCCATTTCATAATATTAGTATTATATATGAGGTATAAGATAATTTTATACATACAATTAAAAACATGATGAAAAATATTATTATTATAAAATTGACTTCTAGTTGTACAAAATTATATATATTAAATTAAATAATAAAATTTCTTCAATTTAACATTATTATATTATAAATAACATAATATAAATAATTTATGATTGAAATATATTATATATACATGAAATTTTAATTTCATGTATTTTAAATTAATATTTCATTAAAAAAATTATTTTTTATGATTTAATGAAAATCCATCATTTTAGAGAAATATTAAAATTTCATCATTAGAAAATTATTAAATTATGATTTTAAAATTAATATTATTTTTATTATATGTATTTTATATATGATGAAAAAATTAAATATAAAATTTTTTCAAAGAAAGAAAAAAATTTAAGAAATCTTTCATCTAAAGAATAAAAGGTCACATCCTGAAATTTATTTAATTTTATTTTAGGTTTTCAATATGAATTGAATTATACATTCATAATTTGGAGTTTCAGATTAAATTTTTCAATTCTTGATATTATTATCTATGTTCATGTTTCATGTGCACAGTTATGGGGAATAAATACGTTCCCCTGTTGTTGAGTCACTTTTCAATTCATTTAAATAATTTATATTATGGGTTTCATGTGTAGCACTATATTATAACCAATATGTGAGGCTCCCATGATTAACCATGTAAGGTTGGTGGTGTCCATGTATGAGTGTGAACAGATTGAGCAAAGATAGTCCACACCATTCCATAATATTTTTCATGGTTCTTTAAATTTGGTGATAACCAAATCCCACGTTAGGTGAACAGTTTATCGAAACATGTGTATAAAACATGACGGAGACATGTAAGTATAATAAGAAAAATAGATTTGGTAGATTGTCTTCTAATATGTGCATCGTAACCATGAATAGATCCTATATTTGATAATAATACCACATTACCTTTCTAACCCTCCAGGATTTTTAATCCAGAACAACTCTCATCCAACTCATTTTTATTATGCATATCAAGGTATTATCAACTTGTCTTTTGCCTAACCCTCACTTATTTAAAAAGAATATTCAATTTATTCTCTTATGTTTGGAGGAAAAATAATTTTGATGATAATATTCCTTATTATTTCTCATCCTTCATCCAATTATTTCTTATTTTTCATCCTCGATTGGATTCATTAGTCTATGGTTCATGTTAAATGAGATTATATTTGAATGTTTTGTCTTTTTAATGTTCATCTTGTCCATCCTTAACTCTATAGTCATATTTGAATCCATTTTAGGTCTCAAATGACCAATCTATTAGATTTTTATGTATGTTTCAATTTATATTATCCCCATAAATTCATGAAACTCAATTTTTGTGATGTTAGAACTATGTGTTAATAAAAATTACTGATATTTTTTATTTTGAATCATTATATTTAATGAAATCAAATGGTTCCCACTTTTAATTAAATTGTATTGAACAATTTTATTTATCATTTTACTATATTATTTGAATTTATTTATGGTTGGCCTTATTAAAAGTTCTATAGTTTCAAAATTATATTTTATAATTGGAAAAATCTTTATTATATTTTTCTAAATTTTAAATGATATATTTTTACTAATTTTAATATTATTGATACATAAAGGTGATGTGATCCATCGTTTGATCTATAAAATATAAAATGGTTTTTATTTTGAAAACATAGATTGGCATGTATCTCTTTCAATTTTGATTAATTAATGGAATTTGATAAAATTTTCATGGGAAATTATTTTTTAATTAATAATCATAAGGAAATAGTGTTATTTAATTGTGTGATTTTCTAGCGATACCTGGTTGTATGATGCATGTGGTGTATTGTGTATACTCTTTTTATATATTACTAAATTTTTTAAAACACATTGGGTCACCCTAGTGGTAGAAATATCATGGAATCCATCTATAAAAATTCATTTATTTTAGAATTCTTGATACAACAGTATAAGATTTTATCTGTACAGTGCTACATAATATGGAATTTCATTACATCCGGATTTTTCAACATGGATTTGTTAGAAGGATATGACTAAGTGTTATAGTCATTTGATCTCTTAAATTGTTCCAAAATGATGGATTGTGTTTCTATATTCTCTATATATTCCACTTGTATCATTTGTACAGATATGTTCCTCGACACATTATTATCATTGGTAGATAATCTCGATTCTTCATCATATATGGTCACTCATGTATTGGTTTTCCATTTACCTCTTATATTTTCACCTTTTCTCCTTCTTATTATTCTTTTATCTATGGAAATGTTGATTTATTTGTATTAAATGGTTTTAATTTTTTTAAAATTACTATTTGACACATTTATAATTTTTTTAATATTCCCCACTTCTTAATCTCCTCTTTTATTCTTAATCTCCCCAAAATCTCATTATGAAGAATGATATATTTTAAAAAATATATGGAAATAGATCCTGATTTTTATTTAAAATGTAATTTAATGATAATATATGTCTAATAAATTTTTTGAAACATATAATGAATGATAATTTTAATTAAAGGAAATTCATAGGTAATAGTTTGTATATTCATGGATACTGACTTTTAATACTATTTTTTGTACCTGTATTTTACTTTTAGACATGTGTATAGGTTCTAGTATATTCTCGATCTCTATTGGAAAATGTTATGTTTTGTGATTCCTGAGTGACAATTTCAGTCACATGGATAATTTTTTTCATCATGTTTAGTTTTCATTTATTATTCATTTTATTTGATTCTGAAAATTGTTTTTTTAATCTATATCATGGAACAATTTTTCCATTCCACAAATTGTTTATTTTATCATTTTATAAATCAATCCCATAATTTCCCCTTTATTCCATAGTGCTTATTCCATACTTGGGATCATTGAGACTGTTCGTTAGGGATATAAGTGCTCTACTTTAGTGTTTATTTCAGGATGGACCATGGTTGGTTTGTTAAATAATAATAATAGATGTTTCACTATTGGTAAAATATTTCTTATCAAAATAATTTATTTGTGTTTAAAATTTATAAAAATAAGTATTTTCGTAATATGGGTTTTAGGTATGATGATATATATTCCCAACAAATCTAGTGTTGAACCATGAGATACCATGGGAATATTGGCTTTGAGTTTTTGTTTTAGATTTTTTATTTCATTACATTCTCATTAATTCAGTATTTGGATTATGTAAATCAGTTACAATATCTTTTTTGGACTATTTAATAGTTTTTTTGGAAGGAAACAATAGTTTTTCCAGTGGTACGTAGTGAGTGTGTTGGGAGTGGAAGGTCATGTGTGTAGGGGGACAAGGTCCTAATAGATTATTTTTTGGAGTAGTTTGATTTTTGTATGGATTCCTCAAATCTAGAAAAATTAGACATTATCACTAGTATTCTATTATAATTTATATTAATTTCTTTCTATGATTTAAAAATTTAAGAAATACATGATTTAAATAATGAATCTCAATATTTCAAATGGAAAAAGTATGATATTCAGACAACGTAAATTGGGTTTTCATCAATTTTAATAGAAATTTCATGAAAATTGGATTTATAATTTAAATGATTTTTTGGAAAAAAATTCCTCATTGGACGTCCTAAAATCTTATTTGATTTATTTTCTAATGGTTATTTGAGAATTGTTTTTAAATAATAATGTGAATTATTATAAAAATAATCATATATCCTGGGGAAATTAAAGGGATATATATTAAATGAAATGTATTGATGTTTTGATTCTGATATTGTTTTAAAAGTACTATTTAAAAATAATTTTTACAATGTGTTTCCTTTTTGAGTAAATATTTAATTTTTAGTGGGTATTAATATTGATGGTATTTGAATGGAAGTCAGTTTTGAATGAATTTGGTTTAATTTTTATTCAATAAATTCTCTTAGATACGATTCATTGGATATTAACTGTATATCTACTTTTGGTTTTCTACTAGAAGACCGTTCGATTGATTAACCTATTCAAATCCTTCATCTAATTCTGAATATGAACCCTCCTATAATTTATTGTAAAACCGACAGTTTTGAATATGAATAGTTCAGAGTAAAAATTGAATATATCATTAATTTCTTTATTTTTTCAGAATTTTAAAATGTTATGGTTGATTCATTCATGTTGAATGGTCTATGAAGGATTTGGTCAATGATATTCACTATAACCAAGCCTTGGGAATACATTTCTGGGAAATTCCTCAATGTTATTTTCATTTACCCATACATATATGAGGTTTTGAAGGTGGTGATGGAGATATTTATTTTATTTCTTATGTAAGGTGATGAATCCGTGTTGAAATTAATCTATCATATTGTGGATATAGTTTCTGATCTCATGGTGTTTACCAAGGGTATCTCTCTGAAATCATTTAATTATGGAGATGAGATTTATCCTAGTATTCAATAATTGTTAGAACAATTGTTTATAACCAATATTTAATATTTGATGAGGATTGTTTTCTCAGTTGACTATCTGTTAGTGGGGTGATCATTGTAGTCAATCCTCATTCATTCACTTTAATTACAAATGGTATTTGTAATTATTATATGGTAATTTAATTTTAAGATTATTATGATGGTGGTTCAAATAAGAAGCTATATATTATTTTGATCTATTTATTGTGATATAAGTCCATGGTGTTTCATTATTGAGCTAAGAGGGGTTATATAATGCCGCATTTTCTAGAAAAACATGGGTACATCCACAATTTTATGACACTTGGGTCACCTGCAACTATTTTTCATTATTTTTCCAGGAATGGATGTGGAGACAATTCCATCCCTTTAAGAGACCCCCATAATTTTATAGGAGTACGACGATGATATAAGATATTTTGAAATTTCCTTTTGTTGTAATTGATTCATTAATTTATTAATTATACCTAGTGGTACCACCAATCATTTGAAATATTTTAAGAATTTTTTCACATGTGTTGTTTTTATAATGGAAACATATTTTGGAAAATTCTAAAAAATTTCATCTTAGAGGGTATTATTTTTCCTTTTTTCATGTGTTCTTTGTATATCTATGTAAATTCTAGAATTATATGTGGTCATTACAATTGGTTGGATATGTGTATAAAAGATTTTTTTAGTTTTTAATTGATCTAATGGTATAATATTTTGTGGTTTCCACGATGTCCCTTGATTTTGGTTAATTTAATTTTGTTAATAATTACTTTACCTTCCATTGATCTCCCTTGATAATTTGGTTGGTATATACCCTCTAAATTATTAAAACTATTTTTTCATCCCTTTTAGCCATCATTTGGCACTTGGGTGGGGCCTGAATATTGTTCATTTGATAATTATTGGGAAATTTTCTTGAGATTTTCATTATTTATTGATAAAGGGTATGAGGATAATATTTTTTGGGTATGTACATTAATACTTTTCAAAGGGTGTATCAAGGTTCTTGTAGAAAAATGGAGTTATGTCATTTAATAGTTTGAACCATTGTCTTTCAACTAGTCAACTGGAAAAGAATATTCTTTCTCAGGAAAGAAAGTGTTATAGTTGATTGATTTATCTTATAAAATATTTTATTTTACTCTTTTATTATTGTTCATCATTTAAAAATTTGATTCAAACTTTATTTTTTGGTTTTTTGATGGGTTTATTTAGTTCAGATATATCTTTCTTTTATTATGATATTGATGTGATTAGTTAACAGAAAATCATATGATATATGGATGTTGAGTTCATTTTCATTTCAATTATATCCTGAATGGTTATGGTTTTATGGGTATCTTTTTGTATGTTTCATAATTTGAGGCTCCCTAGAAGTACCATGCTTTCCATGGGGTTTCATTTGATGTGGGAGAATAGCTTCCTCATGATACGTCTTAATAGGGTGGGACATATACACTTCCTTTTACAGTTATTTAACAAACCAATGTAGATGGTTGGACAA
The DNA here is from genome assembly GCA_963277665.1 of Viscum album. Classification (NCBI taxonomy): domain Eukaryota; kingdom Viridiplantae; phylum Streptophyta; class Magnoliopsida; order Santalales; family Viscaceae; genus Viscum; species Viscum album. The sequence continues at coordinate 1,293,411,719 of OY728152.1, forward strand.
TGGTTTCTTATAAATTGAATAAAAATAATGAAGGTTCCATTCGAGTCTACTATGGTAGTCATATATAGGACATTATATAACAACTAATGTAGAATAACCATGTGTAGTTCATATTTTTATTTGAAATTTCATATTTCCATACTATCTATACTTTATTTTTATCCAAAAATTCCCCTCCATCCCATATATTCAATCGTCTGTTCTAGGGATCTTCTCACTTATTCTACCCAAATTCCACTTCCATGCAATGGAGTATTCATATGAGTAACTCAAATTGTTTTTGGATAAATATTTATTAAACTCATATTTAATATTCTCCATTTTCTTCCATTTTATTCTATCTTCTGTTTCTCCCTTGGATCTATTGGTCATATATTCATTTTCCTTGGGTTTTCATTTATGTGTTTGGTATTCTTAAATTCCCCAAGGTATTCCTTTCCACACATGACTAATTTTATGAAATTTATGATTTTCATTGTCCGCACACATTGTGTTTTAGGTAGGTTTACCAATTAATTTTTACTTTTATTTTCAAATAAAATGATGTAATTGACATTCACAAAATTTTAGTACTGTATATTGATATGTATTACAAAAAATTATTGTTTTGAATTAATTAAATCATTTAAATCTTTGAATATAATTATATAAAATTGTTTTATTTCACCATTCACATTATGTATTAGATAAAATGACTTGTTAGTCTTTATAATTTTTTTTTGAAAATATGTTTATAATATTTCATGAAAATGTAAATGGTGTAGTTTTTCTTTATTGATGTGGGTTGTTACATAGTGGTGATGTGTGGAATTATTGTAAATTTTAAAGGGAAAATGATTTTTCCTTGAAAAGGTCTCCATGGGATGTGTCACTTTCTTTAAATACTTTTTAAGGTAATGATATGATAATGGAATTAGATTATCTTTTTAAATTACTAGTATGACATCAATGGGGAAATTTGATTGGTGATATGGTCATGATGCTATGTTGTGTGCTACAAGTGATGTAATGTTTGTAATAATAGAATTTATATGTTGATTGTTTGTCTCCCTCGGGCTCTCCCCACTATTGAATATATCTAGGGATCCTATAATGCATTGTGGATTGTATATGAAATCATGATGCACTAGTTTAGGATTATGCTATGTCTACTGTACCATAGAATGTACTTTTACCCATATGGAAATTATTCCTCATGGATCAGATATGAATGGTCTGACTAACCAATAGATATTTTTTATTTCATCTATAATTAAAACATGATAGATCACATTTTAGAATGTTTTATATTTTCCATTATGATAAATGTTATTCCCATGTTCCCTTAAACATGTTTATCTATGCTAATAATTCAAGTGCCCTATCTAATTTGGTTATTTTAATACTAACATCCATCCTCACAATATGTTGTTATGGTTTGAGATTTCAATTGTGATGTGTCCTACAACAATGATGATATTTTGGGTTCAAAAAGTGTAAAAAACTATTTTATGAAAATAAAATCACACTTATCTTCTCTTTTTCAAATATTAATTTCCTCTTACTCCTGTTATATTTCCCAAAACATCACAAACACCCTAATTCTAGAAAGATTTATTTCAATCAAAGAGGTATCTGGGTAATTTTTTTCTTTCAAAAAAATTATAAATTAATAATATTTTATTAAATGTACGTCCTACTTGAAATTATTGATTTTCTAGGTAAGTGGAATTCCATTGTCAATAGTTTTCTAGGGCTGTCCTAATGACTTTTAATACAAAAAATATACCTATATATATGTTTTTATCCTCAAATTCATTTTCCATATTTATGTTAATATCCATATGGTTATTTTTTGGTTTGTATTGTGTTAGTGACCTGGGTGGAAACATGGAGATTTAGACAATCGTCTTAGATAGCTTGGTTTTTTTAATTTTTGTTTTTATATTTTTTCTATATATTTTAGTTTCTAAACAGAATATTCTTTTATATTATGCTATGTGTATTATTCTTCATGTGTGAAATCATTTCCATAATTACACTATGATTATTTTCTTCTTATCTCCTTGCAAGAATGATGAGGAGTGATCCCTAGTGATGTCGTTAACCTAGCTGGGTTACCAGTTCATGGTCGACTAGTGATGTATTATGACATAAAATAATAAAAATAAAAATTGAATAATTATTTTCTAATGATAAATAAATTATTTATTTAAATAGAACCAATATATATATTACTTAATTTCAAAATCAACTTTCAAAACCCAAACTAAAATTATATGTTACAATGGTCATATATTAATATTTTATGGTACAATTTAGCAGTTTCTTCTATGTCTTATACATTATCAAATCTATATTCCTTCATTTAAAATATCATGCTGCTATATTCTATTGAAATTATTATATTTAAATCATTAAAATTTAAAAAAATAATTAATCATGATATTAATAATTTGAACATTATTTCTTGAAAACAAACATCTTAATTTTTTTTAATAAAACATCATCTGAAAAGACAGAATTGGAAATAAAAAGTCCATTACAAAAAATAATTATCTTAATCAGGGAACATTAGTAACAAGTGAAATTTTTGAGTTCAAGGATACAACTAATTCAAAATGAATATTATATAGTGAAAAAATAAATTTCACGAGAATGTTAATGACTAGGAAACCAATAATATTTGATTGGTGAAAGGACCATCAAGTGTTATGAAATTATTTCCTTTTTTATTTGTTTCATGTATTGATTTCTTAATGATGATTAATTCTATTTACATATATAGTATGGACATATCTAACTATATTTACATGATCACAATTGAATAAATTGGTTTTCGAACATTTTTTTACATATCATATTTTACTCTGAGGAACGAATATTCATGATGATTTTTTTGTGCACAATGCACTAAAACAAATTTTCAGTCAATCAAAAATTTCATTATGGACTAACAAGCCATTACTAAAATATCTCAATTTTTTAAAACCTAAATGGTTATAAAAATATATATTATATTAAATTACATTACATAATCAAAATAATAACTCCCAGTCTTCATATTAGTCCACAAAAATTATTATAGACCATAACAACCCTAAAACATATTTTTTAATAAATTCAAATCCCAATTAGCAATATTCCATATATTATCAGTTAATTTTACCATACTAAATATATAGAAACAATATCATATATAATCATGAAACATGGTAATGAACATAAATCATCAATGAAAAACTATATTCCTCATGAAATTATTATTCTCTTCAATACATGAATAAGATATCTTATATCCACGTATATATATTAAATATAATTTTTTATGGACATTCCTAAATAATAAAATCAGAAAATAACCTACCATTTTAACAGTAACCAATAGTATTTCATTTGATTCATAAATATACATATTTTCATATAATAAATATTAATTATTAAATCAAAATAATAAAAACAATTAGTGGTTATATTTAAATTATTAAATTAAATTCGAAACAAATCACCTTCAAACTAAATCAATAATCATGGATATTAGTAGAATCCAACATATGTATTAAAAATCATAAAGAAATAATGTTTCAATATCATCCATAATCATTTTAAAATTTTTATAACAATATTATCATAGATCAAATACTTCTATTACATAATAATTGAATCCATGTAAACCATAACATTAATAATTCCTCATAATGTTATTCAATTAAATAATCCAGACCATGACCCAATATATTTTTATGATGTATGTTATCAGTTTTATTTTTGAATTTATTTTCATAATTCACAATTTATTTATGGTTTTAAATGAAAATATATTAGGTTTATATCATAACCTTTCATCCATGTGCATGATGATATTTATCTACACACTAGAGGAAAACTCCAATTTCATTCAAAAAATTACCTTGGAAATTGATTTCACTATTATCACATTTGGAAAAATGATAAACATTATTATATCCATATTGATCGTTTTCTATTCCCCCATTTCACGTATTTAATTCAATCAGAGCCATAATACAGGCTGAAATATTTCATGTGTTGATGTAAAATGATAATATATCCTCATGTGATGATAATGGTTATGAGAAAATTAAATTTTGTAGGATTGGGTTTATCCCATAATATTAATCATTAATCATAATCATAAGATTTCATATATAGTTATCATCATGCCTTGATGAACCTTTAATATTGGATTCATTCAAAAAAATTATTTTCTTTTGGTCTCAAAATCATGAAATTTAAGATTACAGCTATTTCATTCCCATAATTTGTGTTCAGAATCAATTACTACCATTGACATACATCCCATGTGAGATTATAAATTATAGATACTTCTCTAGATCCATCTTTATTATCATTCTCTGGATACCAAATCAATCCTTGAATTACATGGATTGATATGTTTTCAATTCCATATGATATATTATTATTTTTATATAATTTTATATAATATATTATTAGAATATAAATCATAATTTATAATTTTAATACTAGTTAAATAGTAAAAATAAAGTAACCATTTATGTATAAATAGTCACAATATTATATTATCCCTTTCATTCAGAAAGCTATATTATCTCTTCCATGTTATACTAAATTTCGTTCGAATGGATTTAACTAAACATTCTCTACAAAATTTAGTAATGAAATTGAATAAAATTCCCCAGATTCAATGGTTACATTATAAAATTGACATGAAATAAAAGATATCTTATCATATTAGATAAAATAGATTATTAGGAATATCAAATAAGATAATTACATGAATTTCACATTACATTTGAAAAAATAATATAAAATGAATTATTTCAATTGATAAGAATATAGTCTACTAAATCATATCCTTTCATATCCATCATAAAAAAACATATTCAAATGATGTTGAAAGGAAATATAAGAATGGGATGACCTCAGATGATCAGTAAGTATAGGAATATAGAATATGATAAACCATCCATCCATAATATTTTTTGGAATTAAATGATAATCAAATAATGAAATATAATTAATCACATATTCTAAAAACATTGGATATATAAAATAATAAAATAATTACACTGAAATCAATGAATTGTTTCATCATTATGAAGTGTTTAATTTCATATATATAAAATTTACTCTTGAGGTCTCATTATATGATATTTAAAACATTTCATATATTCCACCTTCGATGATAGCTACATAAATGGAAAATGAATTAGATAAATACCAAAGTTAGATATTAAAATATATCCTACTGATGTAAGGTGATGAAACAAAAATTTCCCCCTAACATTAACATTAGAACTCCAAATCATATATCATATAAATATAAAATGCAATATAATTAACATTCCATAAAAATAAATATTAGCATGTAACAGAAGAAATAAAACAAAGTTTATCAAAAATTTACAAAATCAATATGATCATAAACCAACTATTCTAATATATAACATGTTATCAGAATATTATATACTAAGTAAAACATATGATTATCTAAATAATGTTGAGATATATTAAAATACATTTAAAAGAAAATTGGAAAATTTCATGTTTAAAGTACCATTCATCTCAATGAGAAAAATGAAAATTTTACCATATATGAAGATAAATGTTTTCATACAATTATCCTATATTTAATGAATCATGTGATAATTATGTTATGAAACTCCAATAATTTCATTTATGATATATCATTCATGAAACACATTTTAAAAAAGAAAAAATTTACTACCATTGAAAAAATAAAATAGGACAATATTTAAAACCTTTTTAATATGATAAATGTTGGAAAATAATTTCATAAAAATTTTATTGTGTAATATTAATAAAATCCTAGAAAACATTTATAGAAAAAATATATATAGAAGAAAAATACTAATGATTATTTATATAAAAATGTTAGTTTTTCATACAAACTTGAATTTTGTATCCAGATTACCTAAAAAGAAAAAATTGATTAGAAAATAATTTATTTAAAAGAATTACTAGATTATATAAAAAACATGAATTCACAATATCAATATATAAGAATTTTCCCAATAGATACTTAATTATAAAAAATCTTGAATTATTTGATATTGTAAAGTAATTTTTACAAATTTGGTAACATTTGTGTCATAAAACCCAGGAATGAAGATACATAAAATTTAACATTAATTACCATTTAGAAAAATAAATTCATGATATAAAATATAAAAGGAATAGTAAATAAAACAAAAAAAATTAATTTTTTGTGAATATGATATATGACTAATGGAAGTAAAAGTTATATTTGAGACCCTTACCTATGATACGGTTCCCATAATATGTGTATGAACATCATGAAAAATAAAATTATATTTATTTTATATCTATTATATATCCAAAATAATATATATGACACCATATATGAATTATTTATAACATTTTTCACACTTTCAATAACAAATCATTGTGAAATAACTATTTTGGGTAAAAATTAATTTATTTATTTTATGTTTTTGTTTGATATTTTGAGTCCTTATAATTTTATCAAGGATAAATTATCATATGAATGTTAATAATTATATAAATATAATTTATATTAATTTAAAAAAATTGATTATTCATTTATATAGATATAGTGAAATAAATTACTCTATTTATGTAGAGTGTAGGTCATATGTACACATGAATAAAAATTTCATTTCATTATGTAAGGTAAAAATGATAGAAAAATAAAAAATGAAATATAATGAAACATTATAATATAATTTATATCTTATGTATTCATTAAATGTATCATAATTACCATCAATGTAAAATGTAAATTAATAGTGAATCACATCACTTTGTAGAGGTTGCAGTCCCAATGTATTCACAAGTAATGTTATCCCTTTCATTGGATTTTATGGTAAAATGTACAAAATATATTATATTTAAATACAATATATAATTCAATGATAAAATATATAATCCTTATTTACATATTAATAAAAATTAAATTAATGTGGTGATGAAAAACTAATTACACCACTATGTTGAGACTGTGGGTTGTATATACACCAGAACGATGTTTTTCATTTCTATAGTATTGAGATAAGATGGAATATGGATGTAATATAGTCTTAATAATACATATATATATATATACACTAGTGATACATTATCTATTATTTTAGGATGGTTTTAAAATTTTATTATTACCTATATGATGTAGTATCAAAAAGGATTTGTAATGGTTATTTCCATTCATTTTTGACACCTCCATTGATTCATTTCATAAAAAAACCAATGATTCTTATTTTTGTAATAAAATTAATTCGAAGATTTGGATTTTCAAATTTAGTATGATTTTGAAGTGTATAATAATGTTATAATTCATTATTTTATTTGATGATGTAATGAAAGAGGCAACCTTTTATATGCATCGAAAATGAAACATCTATATTCACAATGATGATTAATATATAATTATGTGATATTCAAAAAAACATAATTGGAACTAGATTTAATAACTGTATTATATAGTATAAATGTTGTTAAATGAAAATTAGGCAGGTTAATGTGGATATTTAATTATTATCATATAGATAAATCCACTAGTTAACCTTATTTAACCATTACCACATAAAAATCTTTTCGCTCATATGATGTTATAATATTATATATATTTTGAAAATTTTATCATAAATGGAAAAATAATGAAATATTATTTAATATATTTTCCATCATGTTATATTTATTTGTTTTTATTTCTTTATGATTTAAAAAATTATTACTTTGATATGATATCATTAATATCAATATGGACACATCTAATTTAATTATATATAAATGGAATAAAAAATATATTATTTTTAATATAATATTTTTTAAATATATTTTTTATTAATCTATTATCATTCATAGATCAAATTAAACCATATATATTATACAATATTATATAATTTTCAATACAATTATATTAATTTTTGTTAATGTTATAATTATTATATACCATTTTATATGCAGTTAATTTAATTTTATAGCATGTAAATATAAATAATAAATTAAAATCATGATAATTGATTTATTATTCGAAATATATTATTTTCAATTAATTAAAATTATTTTATGTCCAAATATAAAAACATAAAACATATTTATATCCATGATAGTTATTTTTTGAATCTTTTTGTGATTGAAATTTTATATTTTTCATTTTCATAAACATGTTTCCATTTAAAAAAATCGTGCCTATGGTGATTTCTTTCAAATTCACATCATCCAATAAGATTATATATGACAATATGTGATCTTATTACATAATTTTATCCATGATTATCATGATTTACCCTTTAATAGGATGATTTATATTACCATTGTTATCATTCATCTTGAACTAAAAGTGTAATATTTTTCAAATTTTATACTCTTATTTTCAAATATAAATAATCAAAATAATGGGATGAAGAAAATATTATTAAGAAAAAATCTTTTTGTATAAGAAAAATTATATATTATAATCAATCCTGAAATTATATCAAACAACATTTAATTATTTAAAATATTTGAGATTTTAATTATTTTGAAATAATTTTTCTAAAATGAAAGTATGAAAATTATTGGAAAAATTAAATTTTTCTATAATAATTGGAATTATAAAATTTTCTCAAAAACTATTATAATTTACTAAATATATAAAAATTTCACCCAAATATAATTTTGATAAAATTATTTCAATACATATATATTATTATAAAATAAAATTTAAATATATTAATGAAATTCTATCATAAAAATATACAAAACGTTGTTGGAGAATGTTTTCAACTAAAGCATAAAATAATTATACTAATAATAGAGAAATTATTTCCAATTAATTAATTAACATAATTTTATTGATTATGTTCATTATATATATATATATATATATTTATATTTATATATCTTATTGAGTTCAATTTTTTTATACCATCTAATTTATCTACTAGGTTATGATGTTGATATAAGAATATGTCTTGGTTTTTATATACATAGTGTTGTTTGTAGTGTTTTATATCAAACCAATATTTATTATTTTAGGATATGTTAGTGTTAATTAGATTATAAGATCATGATTTATTTAGGAAATTAATTTTAGATGTGGAGTTTTTCCCCTATGATTGATTTGTTCTTAGGATCCCATGATGTGTAATTATTAGATACCACATAAGAAAAAATTATATACACTTATATAAAGAAAAATAATTTTTTATATGTCAATAAAGGATTAATTGATAATACCCTGAATATAATGAATTGAAATTCCTAAAAACTCATTTTATATATAAAAAATGATATCTGAATGATGTTTGGTTACTCCCCTTTAAATTTTTCAAGAAAAACCATGTTTATTCATAGATAATAATCATTTTTTGGGTTTTTTCTGAAAAAAAATTAATTCCATTTTAAGTGATTACTATTTGTATAAAAAATAATTGGATGATTCCTTGAAAAATTATCACAGTGTGAATGGTCAGACGATGTTTGTTATGTTCATGGAATGTAATAGAAAAAATATGTTTGGTAGTAAAAGGCTATGTTTTTTCTTGGAGATTCTAGGATTTGTAGATTCTATTAGATGTATTGGAATTAAAATACATGTAAATATTGATCATTGTGGTTTTTAGGTGGTTAACATATAATTATCATTAATATATGTCCACATTCATCCATATCTTAAACAAGATCTCAACGTAATAGTTATTTGTTTTCACCATCCCGTATGGATTGCTTTATTCAGTGATTGATTATTATGTGTTTGTAGTCCACCACTCTATATGGGTGTTCCTTTCATGTATTCTGCCAATAGTTTTCGGATATAATATCTATTATTTGGGTTTTTGATACATAATTATATAGTGTTTTGTAATGATTTTTTGTAGTTTCATATTGACCTATGTATTTTTTAGGCCACTAACATAGTTATTATTGTCTATTTTCAAATAATGCTAGGATTACACCATTTCTATATAAGGGATTTTCAAAAAAGATTCATGTCAATTAATTTATTTTCATTATTGTTAAATTATATTCATATTATCATTGAATTGTAATGATATGTGGGTGTAATGGTCATGTTGTAATGGAAAATGTAATAAAGTTGTGTTTTCTATTGAAAATAAATTATTTTATTTGGAATTAGGTTTTGAATAACCAATGTAGAAAAGAGTGGATTTTTTTATCTTTTTAAAAAAATCATATTTTTGAAACTTATATTTCAAATTGACAAATTGGGAAGCATGGGTGTTTGGGAAAGAGACACATGTGACATTATTGTGGGTGTCATCACTATGATATATAATTTTTGTTATCTAAGTACATTGGTAAGAACTAATAATGATTGATACCAATTATATGCATGTTTCGTATCTGGAGTGTATTTTACATTGATCCACATTTTCTCAGAATTAATTCAGATTGATTTTTCATATATTGTGATTTATTTTATTATTTGTTTCATGGATTTTTTATGATTATTTTGTAAAGGATGATGTATCAAATATCATCACATGATATGTTATTTAATATAAATGTATCAACTTTTTTAACACATGTGCAAGGATATAATTTAATGTTTTATTAATTCTATGTTTCCTTTTATGGAAAGTTTATTATAAATATATTTTTTTTAATTTAAATGTAAAATTGTTCAAAAATGGTTTTTGAAATTATGAAAAACTATTTTTTGAACTATTTTTTTAAATATAGAACTATTGGATTATTGATATTAGACAATATATTGACTCTATGGTTATATTGTAATAGGATTTTTTCTCACATCATAATTTATAGTTATATAAATTTGAGATGTTCTGTTTCATATATAAGTAATGATCAAGTAATAATTTACTATATAAGAATATCTGTTTATCTTTGACATTTGTTTTGGATGGTTTAGAGGTTAGCATTATTGACATAGAAAATCATTGTTATTATTTATTCATAATATCACATTTAGTTAATTTATCAGGGATAATATGTTTCTAATTTTATCTATATAATTCAACGTTTTTAGTCTTGTTTCCCATCTTGATTTTCATATATAAGATACTTTCTCTATTCTATTACACCACATCACAATGTGATAGACTTATCAAGAGTATGGTTAGTTTGGCCATGGTTTGTCTTTTATAATTTTATTAGATGGAATGCTCAATCAAAATAGTGTTTAGCTACCTGTTTTTAATATTTTTTCTTAGGTATATGGTTTTTTTATACAATTAAAATTTCGATTATAAGTGTGAAAAATGAACATAACTATCTTACATTCATGATTGAACAACAGAAACCTATGATGGTGAGATACTTTTACATGTTTTAAGACATGGGGTGTGGGGTAACATTAATAAACTATATATGAATATTATAGAAATTTTAATATTCCTTTTTGAATTTATTTTCATTATAGATTTATTAATTGCTATAAATTCTAATATATTGAAATCATTGGTTTGTATTCGTAAGATGGGACTATGTTTTTTATGCACTCCTGAGTTAATTTATTAGTATCATATGTTATTTAATGAAATTACTCTAAGAAGTGAACTTCCATATCTAAAAGAAGATTTTATGAGATTGGTACTGTAGGAGAATCCAGTAGTGGATCCATTATTTTATAATGTAGAAATATTCACCATTTAGATTGTGGTTAATATTGGTGATGATTTATTGGGAAATGATTTTTATCATTAAACTGATTTTACTATGAAAAATCCACACATCATCTATGGTAACGATGTACCATAAGAATCATATGTGTATATTAAAAATATTGAGAGTATATTTAATTTCATGAGGACTTAAACATACATGAATGTGGGCTTTCCCATGTTAATACAGGCAAGAACTCTAATGAGAATGTGGGATTATGTTGTGAAATATTTGTTTCCTGATTTCCTTACATAAGAATCATTGAAAACATAATAATAAATAAATTTATTTACCCTATTATATTATGTGTGGAAAATATGAAATAGATCATGACCTTGGATCATGGGGAGTAAAATATTCTAGAGTATTATAATTTCTTAGATGAGGTGGAGCATCATGCACTAGATACTTACACAAATTAGTACATAATATCACAGATGAAAGATTTAGAACCAAGTCTTTATAATTAATTAATGATTAAAATCATGTTAAATATGCCCTTTGTCATTTTATATGTCATTGAGACATTGGATTAGGGATAAATTATTAGTAATAAAGGATTTGGTGGAGCATTAGTTGGAGTATTTATTATCCATGCACTATCTAATGGACCACAATGTAATCACAAGGGCGGACAGATCTATTCATGACCAATTTTAGGGTCTTATTCGGTGAAAAAGTATGTTATCTTTGATCAGGTTACATGGTGTGGTCATACCAAGATTGTAATTATGGGGAAACCTAATAAATTTAATCATTATGGCCATGGAATGAACCAATGTAGTTTTGGGGAAATGGTATCCAAGAGAGATAACGTAATGCTCCCTCAGAAAATTGTTAAAAGGAATGAATTGATGAATACCATGAAGGTGGTTCATTCCCACATGCCATCAGTGATGATCAGGTAGATTAAAAAAAGTCATTATTTCTTTATACACATGATGAGTTGGAGTTAAGTCCAGGTAGTGTTAGAGGTTCGATTTTTCTTTCATTTTTAATGGTGACTTATTTTTTTGATACAAGTGAAACTAATTATATTATATCTCCATTTACTATTGAGGTGTTGTAATTTTTTTGATCTTATGTTTTATTTTTTCATTCCATGCATTTGTAACAGTGGTCTAAAAAGGATTCAATTTTCCCTCATGTCATATTTTGATATCCAACATTGAGGTATAATGGGAATTATCGGTGCTTAATATTGACATCGGAGAAATTTTTATTATTGGTAATTGGACTATAGCTATAATGTATTAGATGAACAATTATCATTGATGGTTAAATGTCTTCTCAAATGAAGGATTCAATCATGTATTCTAGGGTGATTCCGACTCCGGATCAAAAATATTTATTCAATTAATCCATATACCGAGATAATTGCATGTTAGTTGTGAAAAATGTTTATTGATTAAGATAATCATTGATTTCTTGGAAAACTTCCTACTCTGGTGAATTAATACCCTTATATATTTCAAGATTACTATTCAATTTTACCTCATGTGAGTGTGTTCATGTTTACTATAGATCTATTACCCGTTATGATGGCCATTTAAATGGAATTTTATCAAATAGAACCATACTAGTGAGTGTAAAATATGATTTATATTGATAAAATGTATGATAAAAGGATTTATTCTTCAAATCATGTCACTGTGGGATTGAAATTCCCACATTTATATGAATGAAGATGGGGTCCTCAAAAAATGTATCAATTATTGTATATTTAATCCTGTGACAATTAAGAGTAAATATCATTTCACTAAGATTAAAGATATTTTTGGCTAGCTTAATGGTGAATGTGGTTTTTTTTAAATACTAGAATACTATTAAGGTACCAATAATTATTAGTTATAGATGTAAATATAACTAAAAAAGACCCCTAGAGAATATAAGATATATATTAGATTCTTATTATGTGATTGGGATTGACTAATGATGTTGTGTTTATGGATTTAATGAATATTATATTTCATTTTTTTTCAAGGAATCATTTTTTGGATTTTATTTTTTCTATATTTAATATTAGAGTATGAGAACAAAAGACATTTTGACATCATTATTTGATCTTTGAAACAATTTCACCAATATGGTAAGAATTAAAAATGTGTTTTTTGTTTCTAGGAAATGAAATATTTCAAGAATTTGATTTATTAGGAGGACTTCTCAATGGACACTAAAATGTTAAATGCATGTATATCCTATATGAAACCTGTAAAAAAATTCATATAAGACAACTAATGTTATTTTATGGTTACAATTTATTGTTTTTTAATTATTTCTCCTATATGAAATCATTAATGATTTCATTGAAAAGTAAGTGTATAATGTTTTTTTTGAAAAAACATATGTCTGGGATCAATGCATTTATACCCACATAGAAATAACATTACTAAATGTAGCCATTATTTGGAAACAGTTAGAAATTCACATAAAATGGGGCACCACTATCTCTTGAGAAAGAGGATTTCAATAAATTATGTTAATAAGATCGTTAAATATATTTTTACTCATAGGGATGTGAAGACAAAATAAATAAACTATGAAGTGTAAAATTTTAGATCTGCTATTGATATTTCAAACACTCAAGGGATAGGAAATGTGGTTTATGATTAATTGAGAATAAAAATACCTAAACATACTATCATGTAATTAGTTCTAGAGATGTCATTGATTACTTTGTTTTATGTGATGATATTATTAATGTTGGAGTATATTGAAAATGTCTTATACTCTTCGATGAATGATGAATCATCTTTGGATGATAATGTTTGGATTGAATTGTTTACATACATTATGTATCAATTCATTACTGATATGCTTTGTGGTTGTAATACCTCAATTTAGTGGTCTTCGACACCTACCATCACTAATTATTTCAATAGTAGTTTTCTTGTAAAATTTATTTATACTATAGAGAATTTATATAGTGAGCACCAGTCATTTGTTCTATGAATCATTGGTCTACTAACATTTATCACGTCTCCAGACATCAATGTTTTTGGGTGCATGAGGTCGTAGATTATTTGATATTGTATGAATTTGGATTAATTTTCATATAATTATGGAAGAAAATTGCATAACTTCTAGTTTTTTCATACCTTTACAATTCTAGAACATAAGTTTGATGATATATTCATGGATTACGTCATTGGATTCTCATGGAATACCAGTGGAATATATGTTATTTTGGTGATAAATGATCGACTCAAAAATTCCTCACATTTTATCCCAACAATGAATATAATGGTGGAATAAAATTGGAACATATATGACTATGATATTGTGATAAATAAATTGATATATGATATCATTTTATCTAATAGGTAATCATGGTTTGTGTTATAGTTCTGGATGGATTTTATGAGGAAATGGTTTCCCAAAAAATATTGGTTATGAATTATCTAGGAATTAACGATGAAATGTAATATAGCACTATCCTTGTTCTTGAATATATTATATGTTCTTGTGTATTATTTTTATTGGATCTGGGGAAAAATGTTCATTTTGTAAATTTTTTTAACAATATTGATATGGAAATCAATGTGATTTTATAATTTCATAATTTTTATGAGTGCCCGTAATGATATCTTTTATGATTTAAATGGTTCAAGGATTGGAATATGAGTGGGATGAGTTTCATTCAAGAGATTGTAGAGATGACATAGTTGATTCAGTTAAGATTTATCATGGAAAAAATATGAATAAAATATACTGTGGATTGTAATTATTTGTTGTGGTAGTATGAGTTTTTAGAACATTGTTTACTTATAGTTGACCATATAATCATATTCATTAGTTGGGTATGAACGGTAACATGGAATCAAGGTTTCTGGGATTGAATGAGATCATTGTATAGGATGAGTAGGCATCATGTCTATTGATCGTTCTATCTGAATTAAAATATATCCATGACTTGTGTTATGTTTCCCAAGTGAGGATGTATATAGCAAATATATCACATGTGATTGGAAGTAAGGATTTTTATATTGATACCGACAACATTTTTTTTATTATCCAGTTTGGATTATGGATCACTAAGATATGGTTTTGTATAGTAAAATTATTCCTCTAGTTAGAGAAAGATGAAGGCGCATATGGTATAGGAATAAGTCATCAGAGAGGGAATTTTTGAAGAAGAAGTAGTGGACTTCTCTTATTGTAGGTCCAAAAATATTCACTATTTTGGAGGGATGAAATAAATTATGGTATGGTAATTATATGACCCTATTAAACATTTTAGGTACTCTATTTTAATACTTTTTTTATAAGATTTATTGGTGTTTTCCGAATGTAATCTAAAATACATAATGTCTTTTGGCTGATAAATTATTTGTAATTTGTCTCTTAGAGGATTTTATGAAATAGATTCTATTTATGAAGGGATTATATATATAGTATTTTTTAACACCATGTAATGGAGAAAATAAATTTTTTAATAATAGTGTAACATGTTTTTCAATGACTCCCACATTTTTGTATTCCATGACATGTTATGGAAATACACACCCTAAATATTTAGGGATTTAGAGTTATTTTATTGTGGATTTGATTTTATCAATGTTATTATGCATACATCTTGCCCTCCCTAGACATAGAGATCACCCATGGAGTTTTTTGGTTTATCCACCCATTTTAGTTCTCTTTGTTTATAAATTTATCATTATTGTTGGTATGATGTAACTATCTAGGTATAAATTCATTCTAGATCTTCACTCATTTAGTAAAATCTATTTCATTGGATTAATTTATGATTATTTTACATTTTCACATAGTTTTTTAAATTTATAATTGATTGTTTCTTATCATTAATTCATTTTTTATGAAATATCCCGTGGTTTCTAATCACTATTGTTTTAAGAATCTTGGTTTATACAGTTCTGAATCATGTGATTCTATACAGTAGGTTAAATTTATGAATTTATTTTCATTCTTCATAAAATAATAAGTAATGTTAATTTATTTGAATTTATATTAATTTTAACATGTTTCCTTTTAAACAAAATTGGTTTATAACAAAATTGGTTTATAACAATAAACTTCCTTTTATTAGATTTGAACATGTTTTTCTAAAAATATGTGCAAGGATTTAATATTTATCTTAATGATTATAAAATTGAGAACATCGTTTCCCTTAGTGTGTGTTAAACCATTAAGGGTTACCATATTGTTTAATGATGTATTATGATCTTACATAATATTTTATTAATGAAAAGTTATGCCTTCATATACTCTTGATATTTTATTACAAATTTTCCAATTCTATAGAACCTAATACAATATTTTTCATCATTTATGGTTGTTTATCGCTTGAGTTTTTATCATGTATTTTTTATTAGATGTTATTATATAATATTGTATCCCATAAATTCTCATGATATGTTGTTTTATGTATATGAGTTTACGTTAATACATCATGATTCATGGATTTAGTTTCGTATTTTGTATCATCTTGTTTTTTAATTTATGGAATGGTAATATTATATGATTTTATTAAAACCAAATTGAATAATATTTATAGGTGGATTTTTGATTTATAAAAAAATTTCAGTTATATTGTTTTTTAATGACATATCATTATCATTGTTGAAATTATAATATTTTTAAAATTTATGTTCATATCATACGATGATTTTTTTAACACCAATCATTTATCCTTTGGGATTATTATAGATTTTTCTTACAAGATAAAGGAATCTTTAAGTGAATATTATATCATGTCATCATCACTTTGGGACTGGACCGTTATTTTGGGTTGGATTGGAGAATACTATTGATCATATGTAGTCAAATTGGTCATAATTTATTAATTTTTATTATTTATTAGATTTATACTAATTTGTCACAATTTATTAATCCAATTTATTTTAGCTAGTTTTTCTTGGATTGTATGGATCATGTTGTATATGTTTTTCTCCACATTTTATTGTGGGTTATTGTCTTAATTTTTATTATACTATTTCTAATTTTAGGCTTCACCTCACCATGTGATAGCTCGATAATTTGTATATTCTAGAACACCTTAGATAGATTGTTACATGATATATATTACTTGGGAATATGGGTTGATTTATGGTTGGGATGTATGGTTCTTATGTGAACTAGTGGTATTTGTGGATATTGTTTTGTAGTTTAATAGTTTTTTTGAGGGGGTTTTATCATAAGTGGTATTGATGTGAATTAATGGTTGTAATTTTTTGGCTGCATGAATGAGACAAATGATTTATTTTTGTTTTTTGGGGGTATGTTATTTTACCATTAATTATTGGATAAAATTATAAAAATGAATTTTATAAGGAATGGGATGGAGTAGTATAGGATCGGAGGAAAATTGATAATTTATTTTTAGTGTTCATTCATTAATATAAAAATGATGTAGATCAATTAATATGGGTATCAATATAAAATAGGTATTTGGATTGAATTTAAAATAAAACTAACATGTCTCATTCTATTATGGAGTTATATATATAAATGTTGAAAAGAAATTGATGATTTATTTGAGGTTATTGGTGATGCTATTGATTGGGATGGAACAGTTGATAATGAAAATTTGTGGAGTACTATTTTTAGGACATATACTGACATAATTTTTATTTCCATTGTGATTTATATACACACCACAAAACATATATGACAACCTTTCGACCCAAAATAAATCATTTTTTTATAAAATCTATTTGGTGAGTTCTGATGGATTGATAAAAAATATTCCCCACACTCTATTCTATAAAATTTTGATAAGAAAGGGATGTGATGAAAAAATTAAAAATTAATGTAGTGATGATTAATGTAATTATATGATATGGTTCTTATTGTGGGTTTCGTGCATGGTAGGAGGATGGCATGATGTTAGTGTCCTTTTGGTTCACAAACCCTTAATATTATAGTTATAGAGCTGTTGGTTGTGATGTTTGGTCTATATTTTCATAGGATTACATGTACAATTATGGAAAATGTGTAATTGGGTGAGATAGGATATGATAGGAAAGGTGTTCTTGAAAAATATTTGAGCTTATGGAAAATGGGTCTTCAAGTGTAATTTTTTATAAGGAAAAGATTAGAGAACCATGACATTCGATGTCCTTGTTTGAGAGATGATAACCGCTAGGAATTTTTTTGATGTTATTTCTATTATTATTCTATATATGGACTGCTATATTTGATCATTATTCGGTGAGTATGATATTTGTTAGTGTAATTATTTAGGCGTGGTTGGGGTGACTATTTTCACAACGATGAATCAGTATTCACAATTCAATTGTTCATGACAGATGTTGTATATGATCCTAATGAGTATAATTGTTTTTGGACACAATTTATATAAAATATATTTTCATTATCACGGAGGAATACATAGATAATTCTAGGCATATATATCTTAGACCTTAATAGCAGATTTTGAGGAACTAATATATGTTTTCTCTTTGTGTATTTGTTTTTTGATTTTGGATATTTTTTGATGAAATTTATTGACCATTGGATTATTATTTTACATAATATTATAAAATGTAATGGATTTATTTAAAAATTTATATAATATATTATATAGGTAAATTACTCCAATGTTTGAAATATGTTATCCCTATGTACTCGTTCCCAAAAAAGGAATATTTGGATTCATGAATCACTGGTTTGTGAAAATTATATTTCATTATCATCCTAGGAGGGGTACCAACAGATAAACTATACTAGGATAGGTTCCGCATATGTTGATTAAATAATTTATATAAATCCATTTTCAAGATTCTCCTAGAACTACTCCTTTAATTCATTAAATTCATCTGGTCCATTTTATATAATTTTTGTAATTTTTTTAACAACATGTATGATTTTGTTTTAAAAAAGTATCATGATTATATGGATGAGTATGCACATTCTACTAATGGATATCTATAACATCCTTCAAAAAATGAATGTAAAAAATGTTTAATTTCCCCCAAACACACTAAGAAAGACAACCCATTTCAATATATATCAAGACAATAAAAAGTATTGAATTTTCATTTTATGTTCATATTTTTCATCACATTGATATATTATCATAGCATCCTTCATAATATGAAACTGGGCATAACATTATTTTAAATTGACATGTGATTTTTATAAATAAATGTCATATATGTATGTTAAAAATTTAACATGATAAATGATAAGGATATTATTAGGAACCAAATTCCTATAGACATCAATCAATGAATAATCCAATAAATCATTGGTGAAAACCATACTATTAAGTGTTTTTATAGAAAATTGAACATAAGATCATTTGGGTAGAATCAGGAAACAAAGATAAAATATCTCGGATATATAAGATATATCAAATATTCAATCAAATATGATATTAATAATTATATATTGTATGATCTAGGTTTCTTTCATTAAATTTTTATTATAATCCTTATCAATACCATCGATATCAGGTGATTTAAATTTTGTATATTGGATTAATTGGTCTCTTAAATTGACCATATATAATATTCATTTAATTTTATATATTTTATCATAATTCGCATAATATAATCATTGGAATCACTATAATGTTAGTGGTGTTTTCAATAGTTAATTTTCTACATCACTTGCTAGATTATACTTCCCATCACTTCTGAATTTTGTTGGATGGTAACATTCCATTATACAATTGTAATGATTACATATCACCCTTAAGAAATTTTTACTATGTTTCCATATATAAATTGAAAATATCTTAAATTTAATCATTATCCATTAATGGATTTATAGTTTAAATGGAATTTAATCTTTATTTTCTTATTAAAGTCCGAGATTGATTGATAACTCCAATATCTTTCAACAACCTCATATCAATAGAAATTAGTTATTCATATATACAATTATATCCTATGCATAACTACCTTTATATAATTGTTTATATAGAACCTAAAATTTGTCACATATACATTTAGGATGGATAATAATACTAGAGGAATAGCTTTCCACTATTGTATAGTTTACCCCATTTTCCCTTATGGATTCATAATCTATCTGATTAGCTCATGGAATAGTTTCTCTAATTTCATGAATATAATATAAATATATTATTTATTGAAAAATATTATCCTAAACACATGCCACTCCATACATTCAATTTCATCCCATTGATTTTGATTTTTAATGATAGGACATCATTGATCTTCTTTAGTATCAAAATGATAAACTACTAAAATAACATTTCCATTTTTCCAAAAAATGATAATATAATATATCACTTTAGTGAAACTAATAAATTTACCAAAAATAATATGATCAGTTGAAATTGTAAATAATAGTGTATCTTCCTTATAAATTTCTTAATAGACCAGTTCTCCCTCCTATAATGATTTGTAACATCACCATGATTCATAGTATGAGAATTTTTTATTAAAAAATTTATGTGATTTTACATTACAAATCCCATAACATGATTTCTATTAATTGAAAAATCATAAAATTTTCTATGACATCATACATTACAACATTTCCATAGATTTAAAACATCAGAATAGTATAAAAACAATCAAAAGGGATAACAATCATTATTGGAAGAAAAATAATAATGAAATATCATTTGCATAAAATAAAATAAAAAGTGGATTGTTCTTTTCAATTTATAATTCATTAGATATAACACTGATCATTCTTTGGCATCATATAGTAAAATCATTTTTAGTGGTCCACTACTAAAATGTGATTTTACCTGAACATATCAAAAAAGAGAATCAAAATAGGTGAAAAGAAAAGACAAACTAACACAATAATTTATATTCCATATATACTCAAAAAACTCTTTTTGGGGATATTATGTAAACATATATATCTACCAAACCCACATAATCTAGTAGTATCTATATGTATTTTGATTTTATGTGGAAAATTAATTCCAATATTTACTAGAAATAATGATATTATCCTATATATTTAATTATCCTAAGGTTTCTCACTAACATTTTATAATTCATGTTTCCATTTGTAACCATACTATTGTATGATGAAAATTATAGAATCTAAAACATTTCACACATTAATATTACATATTAGTATAGTAATATGAATTTCATTACATTAATATTCATTTCATAATCATATAGATTATTTGTATTTAGAAACAAGACATGTAATAAATATTTCATAGGAGAACTATATCATCCCCCACTAAGTTCATTGTGAATTTCACCCATTAAAGACATGGAAAACATAAAACCATTCTTCATAACGTGGAAATGTAACCATAATATATGGTGATATAAAATACTTATAAATGTTCAATAAGTGACATGTAAATATTCACATTTATAAAATATGAGAATAACATTATAAAACAAATGTTTAAAATTTGATACAATTTACAAAATATATCATAGATAGTAATATATAATAACATCATAAATATTAATTTGAAAATTAAATGAATCATATTGAATTCAAAGAAAATTTTCTTTGAAAGCGTAACAATTCAAGAAGATGAATGTTTCTGGAATTTAAATAAAAATAAATCAAAAAATTATTTAGTCATGGATACCTACCATGAAATAATTTATTTATTTTTTCAAACTCATTCCATAATATTGATAGTAAATTATCACTATGATGAGTATAGTAGTTTAAAGTGTAACATATTAAACATTTTTTACTAAATATTATTGTTCTTGTTTATTTATGAGATATCTGTATTTACTGAAGGAATTAAATGGTTGTATAATTCTGGTATCACCCATAACATTAACATAATAAATTATTATTCATTGAAAATGATCCCATGTAATTAATCATATATCATATTTCATGGAAGGAAAATGGAATTTGTAAACATTTCTATAATTCAGTATAACATAATCTGTAGGAAAAATGTGCAACATAAAAATCACATCACAATTCTAATAAACCATCAAGTTAAATAAAAAAAGATGGTATTAGTGGACCATATCCCTGATTATGAATTTGAAACAACAACGGATGTGATCATAAATGAAAAATCCATTTAAATATTACATTGAAACATTCTTGAGGAAAATAACTTTATCATTTTGAATAATTTTTTAATATATAATCCATTATGAAATATTATAAAAAATGTAATTAGATTTAATTATCGATTAATGTAATGAATTCTATGAAAATTCAGTAGTTCTCATGGTTGAAAATTTGGGAAATGAATTTAATGTAATAATAATAATTTATTTCAAATTTTCCCAAACAGAGAAATTAACAACATTTTAAATTGAAAAAATAATTTATTAATAATTTTGTTTCCAATATTATATTGGGTAAAAATATATAGAAAATTGTAGTCAAATAGTTAAATACATTATTTAAAATAGTATTTATGAAAGCTTTGTAATGGGAAAAAATGATTATATATTGAATAATAAAATCTGAGAATATTTTCCCGGAAAACATTATTTTAGTGTATTTATTACATAATGAGAGGAGAATGGATGAGAAAATATATTCTCTTGAAATTAATAGTTATGAGGAATTTCATTATATTTTTGGGAGTACGATTATTTTATTTCATCATTAAAAAAGTATCAAAATAATCTCGATAAATATTGATATTCTGTCATAAAACATATAACTCTTGAATCATCCCACATTATACACATTATAATAACCTTTGTAATAGTTATAGTTTCATTATAAATATAATAAAAACAATATTTTATATATAATATGTAATATCAAACACTTATAATAATTTATCACCCTTTTGTGTTCAATTATTTATTAAAATCATTATTCCACGTGATAAAAACTTCTTTTTCATTCATATTTTCATTTAGTACATCATGTCATCATGTAGTGATTATGTTTCAATCATATTCTAAATTTGGATTATCATATATATTAATTATATATACATTTAAAATTCCTTTATATATATTTATAATAATGAATAACATTTACCTTGGAGAAGGTAGGTTGCACATAATAATGAATTATATTTTCATTTAGTGATGATATAAATGAATGAATGTTAATAAATAATAAAAATAAATAGATTCATAATATATTTATAAATAAAATTTATATTAATTTGATCAATCATTATATCCACCAATGTAAAATGGATATTAAAAAATAATTATATTACTATAAGGGGACGATGAGACATACATATGAAGGAGCGGTGTTTTTTTATTTTTGTATAATAGAATGAAGGTTGATAATTGTTTTTTCCTTAGACTAATATAAATAAAATATGTTAAAAGTACATTATTTATAAATGTATATTTTATTCAATTGATATACCATAGTTATAAGAATAAATAATATTAAAGATGTTATGTATTTTGATATAACATTTTTTTGATAAAAAACTATTAAATTTAAAAATAATCCATCAAATAACATTCTTATGGAAAGTACAGAGTTTCGAGGATGGAGTCATTTTATCAATATTTAAAATATATTATGGATCGAATGATAAATAATGATCAAATAATTTGAATAATTATTGACATGAGGTTAGCTTTAATAACCGAGGATAGGGGAACCCTTGTAATTAAAAAGTTAATTGAATTATTATAAATTCATTTCCATACAAATTGATCTAAATTGATATTATTTTAAGAAATAATGATAAAGGGTTAGAATACACTCATTTAGTGAATAATTTTCATGATTAGGATATGTTTTCACCCATATCGATTAGTATCAATTGTCCTTAATCTATTAAAACATTACCATAATATAATTGTTCTCAATAATGTAATGTTCACTAATGATAACAAAAAAGAACAATTTGCAATATATTTACAATAGTTTATATTTTCAATAACATAAAATAAACATGACATAATAAAACAATTGTTTTAATTTTAGGTTATTTAGAAAAATATTATTGGTTATATGAATTCAGTAATTTCATTTCGTGGAATTAATAATTTATATTTAAATTATAATAATCAAGATAATAATTTAACTCATAGGTAAACCATTAAACCATAATTAATGTTTTATATTTGTCTATAATATTATTTTTTATTACATTTTCATTCATTTTTTCATATTTTTAACTAAATTTATGTTTATTTTCTTTTTTTAACAAATGTTGTATCGATATTTTGTAATAATTTTCAAAAATTACTAAAAATTATATATTTAAAAATATAATATAACTATAAAAAACATATTCATTACGTACTAAAATTTATAATTGAACATATCATCTTTTTAAACCTGTGAATTTTTTTTAATGATATTAAATTCTGTAGAATATCCATTAGTATTTATCATTTTATTAAACAAATATAATTGTCATAAATTAGGATAAATGGAATTATGTAGTCAAATATTTGGGAAAGTAATGACCGTGGATAGAAGCCTATCATTAAAAAATATAATGGAAACTGTTTTTGATATTTTAAATTTTTTCCAATTTTATAAACAACATTTTACCTATATTACCCCACCATATATGGTAAATATTTACGAATGTTTCTAGTTAATAATGAAAAAATAATTAATGACTCTATATATAATTTTAACCCCATTAAATTCATTTTATTAATAGGATATTTCTATTAATCGTATAAATTATTTTTAAAATAAGTGTGAAAATCATTATTATATGATATTTCAAAAAAATAGGTTAACTGATGTATTAAATATGAATTCACAAAATACAACTAAAATTTAATAAATAAACCATTAATTTAGTCATTAACAATTTTAATGAACTAAATTTATATTAAATATATTTTTTAAAGTGTAACTTTATAAATGCATTAAATAAAAATATAAAATTAATTGAAAATAAATACTTTTACCAATTCATTGAAAAATAAATACTTAAAAAATATAACAATATTTTTACTTAGAATTTTCAGTAATAATGTTTTAGTTTTCAAATATCGTATCTAAAATATTTAGATATTATATATATTTCCATATTTAATTAAAAAATCCATTTTTTATAAAATATTTATTTTTTAGTCATATATTTAATTTTTTAGAAATTGATTACATCATAGTAAATATATTATATTTTTATAAAATATTTATATTTCTTTTATATTCCCTTTTTTAAAATAAGTTGTTATTTATATTCACTCTTTCAGTTTATTGGTTATATATTAATGGTATAATGTATTGTGGTATAATTGGAATCATTATTTAATGTATCACAAACAATTGAAAATTTATATTTATATGCAGAGAAATATTTCGTAAAATATCATTGTGCATCATTAAACACCATTAAAATTATTTTTTCCATGAAATTAACAATCCTTCAATAAAATAAAATTTGGATAAGTATATTCCATCACATCTATGGGTTATTAGTTAGCTTTTTTTATGGATTCCTCTAGGGAACATTAAATAATTTTCCCTTTGATCCATGATTTCAAATGATTTTTCTTCAAATACTTTATCATGATATATTAGTACTACATATATATTTATTACATGTGAGTGAGTGGGTTCACCCTCAATATGATTATTAGAAACATATCATTTACATGAAAGTGGTTCGGTGGATGTGTCATGCATTATGATGTATTCCATATTTGTAAAAATTCTAAGAGAATCATATATATAGGGCTCACAAATACCTTCATTTTAAATCTGATAAATTTTTTGCATGATATAATTCATTTTAATACCATTTCATTATCATTGAATTTAATATTTCATGAATTATTGTAAATATAACTTTTCTATCAACTCGTATTAAGATTGGTGTGCTTCATATATGAATTCATGGACTATTTTATTTACTAATATTGTAATTTTCACAATATATTTATTTCACAATCATTATCACAAATCATTGTATTTGAAATATTATTTTAATATTTGACATTATATGAAGCTATATCAAATATTGAGTTAATTATATAGTGGTATGAATACACGATTAGAGGATTATGTTGATCCCAGAAGCCATTGGAATAAATAGTTCAATATACCATCATATCCTATATAATTTTAATTCTTATATATATATATATATATCCATCTTTCTGATGATGACTTGTAGTACTGGAAAAAAAATCTAGTTCCATATTTGTGTAATTAATTTTCTAGAAAATAATGGTAATCCATAGATCTCGGTGACCTAAAATAGAATGTATTATTATATATAATCTAAAAATATCATTAATATATAATTTATAATGCTTATAAATAGATAAATATTCTTTTATAGAGATTGTGTTTTATGACATCTCTTAAAGGTCACCTAAAACACAAATATCATTGTATCGATTATTTATTTCATGGTGTCCTAAGAATAAATAGATAATAATTTCTCCCATTTATATATAGGTATGGTTAATGGTTATGACATGTCCTAAAACATAATTCTCCCATATATTATAAACTATCATTCTAGATGCTGAGATACATAATATACAATATACTTTTGTATGACATTCCACTAGAAATATTCATTCATATCAATTTACATAGTTTTACTTCCATACTAAATATGTCATAATGAACAATAATATTCATCCTCTAGATCATTCTTCATGTCTAGTATTAAAGATACAAAAACAATGTTCTAGCTTCAGATTTTTTAATTAAAAAAATAACATTAGAATATTTATAACATATTTTCAAAACAATACAACATCCATATGTTTCTGATTAATCATAACATGGATAGATGGTTCAGAAATCAATAGAGAGTTATTGGATTTTCATGATTTATATAGGAAATAAACATTATTATTTTTAAACAATTGTATTGGATCCATATCAATAATAATTTTATAAAAACAAGAATGGTACATCTAAAACAATGCATTGGCCACCATCTTCTATATATCATGGTTTTAATAATTGTAATAGTAATAATATAAAATCAACTCTAAACATTTTCTCTAACCAAAATTTAAATAAATATATTTAAATTAATAATTAATTCATATATTACTAAAATATCTCTTACACCATTTTCAAAAATTATACTTATTTTATTTCATTAATGAATATATTACCTCAGAAAAATCCATATATTTAGTTATGAAATTTATCTCAATAATGTTCATTTGGACGGAGTCATAAAATATCTCTATATAATTAATGATTATTAATCATCTAAATCACTTATTTTATTAATCAATATTGATCATAATCCCTTATCCACAATATGGTAATGAAATATTAGTTGTCATTGCTAAAATTTTCATTACTTCTATGATATTTTCTTAATATTCATCTATCTGATGAAACAATGAACCATTCATCATTCTCATGGTGAGAATATTAAAATTTATTGATAAATACACTATAGATAAATGATAATATCAATACAAAAAAATAAATATGAGGATTTCAATCATTTTTTATGTATTTTACAATGTTCAATAACTTCAAAAATAGAAAGATCCAACAATATATTTCAATATGTGATTATATTACAAAACCAATAAGATTTTTTGTCCATGATACACAAATAGTAAAATTTTCATATGGATTCCATGTATATTTTTTATTACTGCAATTCATAATTGATCTTCATTACCATCCTCAAAATGGAATATATTATTATGTAATCAATAATGACTACAAAAAAACTAAAAATGAATACATAAACAAGAATACTTTAGTTAAATCCATCAATTTATTGGGGTCATTAGTCCTACCAAATAGAATACATATGAATTATTTTTGTTAATACCTCATATAGAAGGATTGTTTTTGGTTTTAATCACTTTTGATCCTCAAATTATATTTTCAAACTTAAATATTAATATTGTAAATATTTTTATTATCCTTGAAATTTAACAAAAATAGCATCAATATGGGAAATATGATGCATATTACTTATTTGGATAATGTTATGTTACCAATAAAAAAGTAGTGTTACCTATATCTCTCATTAATCTTAATAAAAATATTTGTGTCATCCTAATGGGATGAAAATGGAAGAATAAATCCATCATTATTACCCACCTGTACATTCTTGATCAATTACAACTACTGAATATGGTTTTATTCTATATGGTTTTTTTTGAAATAGTTTTATTTCCATGAATAAAAAAAAATCCAAAACTCAATATCACAATTTAATGAAATAATTGGAATATATTCCACAAATACATAATCAAAATCCTTCAAAATATTGATATCATCTATGTTTTAGATTACCCAATTTTAAAGAAGATTCTATATTGAATATTGGTAAATACCCATATAATATATGATGTTTAAATTTAAAATTATTATTTATTGTTTCACCTATAGTTGATTATAGATTACTTTGGAATATTAAATTTGACTTCCCTACCCAAAAAAATTAACTTTAGATTTATATAAATAATTAAAATCCATTCCCATTATAACATGAAATTAAACTATGGGGAGAATAATTATATTCTCAAGACTCACATTCCTATAGAATAATAGATTTGGGGTTGTTTTACCGTTCACAACATAGTTATCAGAAAATTTAGATATTCCATGATAATTCAATATCTATTATTTGTGGTGTAATATTGATAATCATTATAAAATTTTCAATGATAAAATGTTTGATAGATATAAAATTATATTAAATTATAGAAAATATATAGTGGGTGGTAATTTTACCTTTAACAACATAGTTATCATGCTCGATGTTTGTAATAATGATTGTGTAAGATTACTTGTTTTCATTATGATTTTTTGGATTTGAAAGTCAATAATCATTATAAATCAAAGGAGTTGAAGTCTATTTTTCATATTATTGATAACCATTTCATTTTATATACTAATGTGTGGGTTGTGAGAAAAGTGTTTCTTTTTTACCATATTAATATCTCTTATTCTCCACATCACATTGAAATTTGATTTCCTAGTGACCATTTTTCCACAATTAGATCATTTAACTATCTAATAAGACTATTTCCTTTATGATTTATTCAATAAATTTATCATAAATGATTTCTCATATCATTATCAAGATTGTTATTATAATTTAATTTAATTTCCATTATTAATATCTTTTAAAAACCATGGTATTGATGTTTAGCCCGAATATCTACCTTAAAATTATATCTAAACTAATTATTTCTTCAATGACACTAAATTCCATAATGTCATACACCATTAATATAGATTGTTTTATGGAATGAAAGAATTTATAACACTTTTATATTGGTTTTAATATAATAATATTATATCATAATTCATGGAAAATTTACCCATTGGATACTAAATGATTTATTATCATTTTGATATATTACATAGAATTACTCATGAATTATTATATGAGGTAGTCATGTAAAGTAATTATTGGAAATTAAGCTATTAATCACATTCCCTTCTATAGATTTATATTCCTTCGGTTTGTTATTTTTTTTATTAAGTGGTCTCCATAGATAGTGTTCTCCTTCAAAATGATAAACAAATAAAATATATTTTTTATTTTTTGTGGAAAGACCCAGAAATTTCAAGGAATTTTTTTTTAAAAGTCTTGGAATTTTACCAGTCCGTAGTTTCTGACGGCCCCTCATTCTGAAGCCTGGTGTTCCTGGAATCAATTTCTGAATTTTGTTTCAGGTACATTCAGTAAACGTACGCGAGGTCTTTTCTATCTTTTGATCCTATGATTGGAAATGAAATCTGAGGACACCGATGAACTCATAGTGCCGTTATTCACCTAAGGGAACCTTTTCCGCAGTTGCATTTTATGCAGGTTGAAATTTAATTTTGGGAATTTTATTAAACTAAATAAAAATTATTTGTTATATAAATTTTATTTTGTTGGTGGTTAATATCTCCAAAGGGAGGTTGGTGGTGGAGCCAAAACCCCACATAACCTCCCGTGAGGGGATAATGTGTAGTGGGCCCCACAGGGGCACCTAACTCTTCATCTCCCATTTAAATCCTATGAAACCTCTTTTAACTTTTGAATTCCCACTTAATGGAGGAGCCTCCCCACCTCTCTCCATTAATAATGCAAGCCCATAAATTTAATTAACTAATCACCCATATTTAATTGTTCCATTTTAATTAATTTGATTGGCATGGAATTATTAAATTGGGTAGCTTTTATTTTATTTGTGTTGAAAAATATTTGATTGGAGAAGATCTGGAGAATTAGAAGAAAGGTGTTCCCCTCTCGACGAAGAACCCCATTCTTAAATGAAGAACATCTCTGACGAAAAATACCAAGAACATCTCCAACGAAACTCCCTCTTCAGACGCACCCCGACGTCAAAAGAATCGACGTTCGTATTCCGCGGTGTACGACCTCCGCGACGCTCGTTTTCCGTGGCTCATCGGCATGCAACATCATTTCTGAGGTACTGATCTTTTGATTAATTTTAATGAAATAAAATTAAACACTTGTTATTTGATGTATTCCTTGTTTTGACTTTGGCCAAGAGATACCAACTAATACGGAGGGTTAAGGTCAAACCAACACGACTCGATGACCCTGTGTTGGTTATTGTTGTTTTGGAAATGGGGGTTAAGTCAAGAAGGTGTGGTGTCGTCGCACCACAGTAGAGGAGAATTGCAAGACAAGAAAGGCGGCGGCGTCGATGACTAGATGAAGCGGCATCCATGTGCTGGCTGCATAGAGAAGAACTACGGCCCGCATCCATGGGCTACTCGGCTGAAGAAGAATCGGCTGGCTAAAGCCGTCCTGGCCGAAGGAACCGTGGCGCAATGAGGGCGTCGCGCTACGGAGAACTGCAGCCCGCTACTGCGGCCCGCTTCGGTGGGTGAAGAAGCCGGCAAGAGGCCGGTCGGGTTGAAGAAGGTCGCGGCACCCGAAGGTGCCGCGTGGGAGAACAGCTTCCCGCCTGTGCGGGCCATTCTCACTAGAGATGACCAGCTGGCTTCAACCAGCCGGGCAGGATGGGTGGTGCCACTCTGTGCCGTCGATTCGGGAAACCTGGGGGGGTCGCGCTCCCCGCTTCTCCTAGACAGTAGGCCAAGCCGCGACCAACCACAAGCCAAGCTACACCCCGCCGCACCGAGCCTCAGCCGTCGTGCCGGGCCGCACCCTACCAGGCCAGACCCAGACCCAGGTCGGGTCGACCCGGTTCTGGACGACCGAGGTCTGGTTGGTCTGGATCGGACCGGACCCATACCCCCCTCTTCGAACCCCTTTTTAGTTTACCAACCATATCGTGAGCTACAGACCTCCGATCGATACACCGTCGCTTGTGTAGGATTCCTTGGATCGATATGGTCATTTCGGTATATAACACTCAATGTTTTGGTGAGGTTTGTGTATGACCGGGTTGGTTTGACCCCAAAACCGACCAGTCCCTCGGAGTAGAAACACTTATAACATAATGACCGGACATTCGATTGTCGTTTCATCCACTATGTTGTATTCCTTTTGATGAGACGATTCATTTGGCATACTCTACATGATGTTTGGATGAAGTTTGAGTACAGTCGGGTTGGTTTTAGCTTAAAAACCAAACGGGCCCCCGGAACTAAAAAGCCAGTAACTCTCAGATCTGGCATCTGATTGACGCGCCATTTACCGCGTTGGGTATCTTTTTACAGGACAAAACTTCAGGATACATAAACTCTGGAGATCGTGATAGTTTATGTATCTACCATTGAATCGAGTAGTGGACCCTCCCCGAATCGAGCGTGTTGTGTGTGGGAACCCTAGAGCTTTCTCTGATGACTAACGTACTGGAATCCTTCGTGGGTTCGACGATGATGGCTACTAGACTGAATCCTCCATGGGTTCGATAGCAATGAGACTGGACTGAATCTATCGTGGGTTCGAGAGAAATGATACTGGACTGAATCCTCTGTGGGTTCAACAACAATGATATGGGACTGAATCATTTGTGTGTTCAACAACAACGAGACTGGACTGAATCCTCTATGGGTTCGATAGCAACGAGACTGGACTGAATCCTCCATGGGTTCGACAACAACGACATACTGTTGTTTTAGGTTTCTGCGGGTATCTTCCATTATATTGTGAAATATTCATGATTCGGGGGATAGAAATAATCATCTCTTACTCTCTTTATGTTGTGTATACCTGGTGTGAGCAGAGTGTTGACTTACAATCATTATCATCAATGTGATTGAAATTACTTCCTGTGTGGACTGGGTTGTGCTTAGGCTCAAGAGTTGGAGCCGAACTGATATAGATAACTTAGGTATATGTATGTGTATATACCTAAGTAGGATTGGTTGATACTTCATGGTTGTATCATTCTTCTGTGGTTTATCCTTTGTGGATTCTGGGAGACCTCCGGGGGTCTCAGGGTCTCGATTGAGTATCGTATACACACCCCTGCACTGGATATGCCTGCACTACATTGTGTTGGATGCAGACGATGGACATTACTGATCGAGGTGGAGACTTGTGGAGGTGGACTGTACACGGAGGTAGACAACATGTTGTGACGTACACGGAGCAGACGGATGGACCCGAGGTGTTGAGGTGGCCATATGTACCCACACTTCAGGTGGGATTTCCATAGGACAACTCAGTAGTTGCTGTATTACTTTTCTGTAGTCGTACTATCTTTTCATTTGTACTGTACTTACTGTTGGTATTGTATTTTTGTACCCTTTCCTTCCATCAATTATTATTTTTATACTGTATTTACTTAGTGCTTACATCAGTTGCATACTCGGTTGTGTTTGTTTACTTTCATAAAGGCAATATCTTCCCAGCTTAGGGATTTACACCTTTGGTGCTAGTCGCCAGCCACTAGCCTATGGAAGGCAGGCTTGGTGTAGTCACGACACGGGCCTTGAGGAAAGGTCTTGACATTTTGTTTCACATGATAAAATAAGATATATTTGTTGTTGAACACGTCAATTTCAATATAAACATTAGATCATTGCACCAACATAAATATTATCATTTTTTCTCATTAATGATTCAATAGAATGGTGTTCCCTGTTAATATTGTTAGTAATACATATATTTCATTTATCATTAAAATTTTGTATAAATATGTCCTCATGAATTTTATTCACATATCTTATAATATTTTAATCTCAATAATATAATCCTTGAAACATAATTAATATTCTCTAATATCATAGTTTTATAAAACTAAAGCCATTGAATAAAATAAAAATTACCTATTATGAGTACAAATAATCATGGTGGGAAACCACATAATTATTAAAATTAAATTATTGGTTTAAAATATCAGTAAAACTAATTTTATTTCAATGAGACATTATATGTAATATTTGTAATTAATTACCTTCAATTATTAAATATAATACATATTGGATCAGAATGAAAATGTGATTTTACCCAAGATAATATGAATGGATAATAAAAATAGTTGAAAAATAATGGAAGACTCCCAATTCACAGGAATTATATAAATGATATGATAGACCAATTATTTTAACTATCATTACATATGGTTGAATCTAATATAAAAACATCATCCAAATATTGTATCCCATGTGGGAATTTTTATATAGTTTAACCACACTCTATTCATTATCAAAACAATTTATGTTCTTATATACCTAGGATTATACTAATTTATCTAACTGATATGTTTTCATCATAGTATACTATGTAAAATGACCATTAATATACTATAATAAATAGTTTCCTATACATTTCATAGATAGATATTAAATATTAGATGGTAAATATTCATTTAATAACAATATATTTTATATATTAATTGTATTAGATTAGTGTATTTTGAAATTTTAAATCATATAAACAGTTTATAAGATATCCATGTAATCTACCACTAGTTTATTAACAAATAAAATCATTCATAGTAATATTAATCAGAAATAAACTCATCATAACCTTCGAAAAGAATAATATTAATCATCGAATTTAGATTCATAGTATGGGTAAAAATGGAGATTTTGAGGTTATCTTATGTGATGAATGATTATATGGTCAAGAAAACATTATAATTTCGTTTTAGAATCCATAACCAATATATCACATATCAGATTCAAAAATCATATTAGAAATCCTAGTAGTATAGATTACAATAATCTTATGAAAAATAATTGAACATGGGCCATGAGAGTACACAATTGGAAAACGATGTATGTATGTTGGTTATGTATATATATATATATACATATATTTAATTTCTCAAGTATCACTACCAATACTATCATTTTGTATTTGGTTCACTTGCATTCTATCATATTGATCATCATGCGTTGCCCACAAAACTAACATCGTTGAATGAGTCTCATCCTGAACTAGGTTTACATCCCATTCCAGTCCTAATTATCACATGACATATATATAATTAACATAAAATTTTTAAAGATATATTATTATGGTTTAACCCATTACTTAATCATAATCCATTTTTATTATATTCCACAACATCATGAACCATTCATCATATGTCATAACACATAGACATGAAATGGGTTTCGTAATCATTTCTAAATTTTTTCATAACATAACCTATTGAAAATTAATGGGTTTCCTAAAAATACCATCTATATAATAATAAATAATATAAAAATAATAATGATGGTATAATGGGAATATATATCCATTAAATATTGGGTAACATTATAGGAAGTCATGATATATGAAATTTACAATAAAAATCACTATGAGTATATCTCATTGAAAATTAAAACTTCACTCTTAATGTAACTCGATAAAATTTAAAAATTTAAAAAATATAATAGAAAAATGATATTTAAATAAACAATGGAAACATATAGTGGAAATTTTATAACAAGTAGTGGATATTTCTGAACTAAATTATGTGCATATTATGATGGTTAAAGAATGATTTATCAAAATTAATTGAAAAATTACATGTGTATCCCTTTCTTAAAAAGGAAAGGATTTGTTAGTCAAAATATAATTTTTTGGTAAAAATATTATGAAAACATTTCATTATATTCAAAATCATTTTTAAAATAATTTTTAATTATTAAATTATCATAGATGAAATGGATTCCCAACTAAATATTATAATACGGTATGTTTTTCTTAAAACTATATTTCAGAATCACAAGTACATTAATTTAATATTAAAAAAATATAAATTGATTAGTTTAAAAATAATTGGAGAATAATATTTATAGGATTATTGATATTCATATTTTCATATTGCATCATCTAAAAATAAATAATATTAATCTCGGAAAATATTGACATTGAAACATAAATCTCAAACGTATTCTCTATTATCGAATATTACGCAGTTTATACTCTTTTATAATAAATATATTCTTATTTTAAATATATTGTAGAAGCATACATATATGAATGAAACCAATTATTAAAGATATATAATATTTTTTAACTTTTTTAATAATTATTCATTATTAAAATAACTATTCAAGTAGTAAACTACTTCTAATTTCATTATTACTTTTATTCAATTTTTTGGTTATTTTATCTTGATCATTGTTCTGAAATATCTATAATATATATAATATATATTTATTATACACACATATATAAATATTTTTTCTCATCCGTAAATGCAAGAGATAGAATTATGAGTTACAATATTCAAATAGAATGTTTCTCAAATATATGAATTATAGATCATCCATTTTCCAATTGATTGATGAAATGATAGGTAGATAATAAATAATCATTACAAATTAATATTAAAATCACATTATATATATATCCATTATAATAAATATGCATGTAATTGTTTTATTAAAAATGAATTAAACTATTATTTTGAAATAATATGTGGTACCTATGTATTACCGATGTGTTCTTCATTCCGAACGATATTATGTGGGATGATAATAGTTGATATATCATTATAGTAAAATCTATGAATATTTTAATCAAATAATTAATTTTTTTATAATGGATATATTGGATTTGGGGGAGTGAAAAGAAGATGTAAAATTTATCATGCTTAGTTAAGAGTATTGCCACTTTATTGAGAAACATCATCATTATTAATCTATTATCCATTTAAGAATTGTGTGTTGGTTAGAAAAGAATATATACGATTATGGTATGAATTTTATTGTGTAAATTTTTAAAACATTATACTCTAAACAAGGGGAGGATCCCTTTAATATGTGAGGAGATATCACTTCTCAAATTAAAATATATATATATTTACCAAAATTAGTTATCATACAAAAAGAAAGAACATTAAAATAATTATTATATATTAAGATATTAATTATAAATCGACTCATTATTAGTAAATTGTAAAATGTATTATCTTTTTTTCACAAAAATATATTATTCTAAACCCCATTAATCCTTATGAGAATTATGAAAATATCAATATTTTATTTATTTAATGTTAATTATATTATGCATAAAAGGATTATCAGCCAAAATATGAACCATTGATTATGATTTAACTAAATTTATTTAAAATCACAGAATTTAAGATTTTTTTTGAATTTTAATTCATTTAGAAAACTAATTGTTATTATCAAATATAATGAATGAAATTTTTGAAACAAATTCATTTAATTTGAATTTATGGAAATAAATATGGTAATGTAATTATAAAAAAAATTACACATCCCTAATATGTTATATTTAACTATTTTTTATAAAATTAATTTATCATAATTTTATGTCACTCAATAATTCTAAATTCATTTATTTTATTTTTCAATTATTTTAGAAACTACTATTTTAGTATTGCGTAAGAGTTTATTATGATTATTAAATGAATAAATAATAATTATAATTTATAATTGTAAAAAATTATTTTAATTTAGAAGAAAACAATAAAATAGTTTCTAACCACTATTTATCCTTATGGTAAAATATTAATGATACTAAATACTAAATAATGATAATTTATATTTGTTCTATTCATAAATTTATATAAATGTCATAATAAAATATAAATAACATCATGTAGACATATTTTATAGACACAAAATAAAATGGACAAATTTAACACACATATTATGTTATCTACATTTTTATATAAATTTTAATCCCTTATTACAATCATTTAAAATTATTTTTTCCCATATTAATATCATTAAGGTGAAAATATTTATCAGTGTTTATATTTATATAGACTAAAAAAAGATACCTATTTTCCAAATTTTTTCTTCATGACATAAAATAATGAATTATTTTTAATTGAATCAATTTAAATATGTTTATGAAATTATTTTTTATAAAATTTTTCAAAAAATAAAAACAATGTAACAAAGAAATTGTCAGTGATTTCTTAATTATTTTTATAAATTTATGAAATTTTAAATTATCCCCATTAACCATTGTGGATTTTTTATAAATTTCAATGGATCAATACAATATGTAAATGAGTTTAATTATTTTATCAATATAAATTAAAAAATCAAAAAATATATATTTCTAATAATACTCACAATTTTTGACCAATAAAAAATTTAATTGTTTTAAAATTTATAAAATATTATATTGAAAATAATTCATCTTGATGATTTCAAATATGTATTTTCCTTTGTCTATTAAATTTTTTAAATGTTTAATGAATTAATTATTATATTTTAATTTAAAAATAAATTAAAATTTATTAAAATAAAAATGATTTTGAAATACATCCAATGACTTTTTTTGAAATTTGAGTACCTAATTATCCATTTATTTTCATTAAATAAAACTAATCTAAATATTTTATTTTTCCTTTTTATTAATGAATTAGTAAATATAATTTACTGTAGGAGTTTAATCACTATATTATATTGGTATACTACATTGTATTTCATTTTGATTTTGGGTTATGTGTTTCAAGTGATATCGAGGAAATTAAATTTATTTTAGATCAAATATATTATAAATACACATGGTGTAACAAAATTATTTTAAAAAAATTGTAATATGTTTTTATAGAATAAATATATTCCATTATGAATATATTTTATGGTACCTATATAAGATTTATATAAGATTTATTTTTATAAATCTAATATATATATATATATATTTAAATTATAATTATGTCATTTTATATTTTTGTATTATATATATTTTTTATATTTTTATAAAATTGTATATTTTAAATAAATAATTATTTTTCATTAAATGAAACAAAAATATTCTAATTAAGAAATAAATTTGATAATAAAATTTAATTTCAAACTCAAAATATAAAAATTACCATATGTGAATTTTTATAAATTTTTTAAAAGTTGATTTTAGGTGAAATATTAAATGTTTATATTTTACATGTACCAAAATTTGATGAAATATTTATTATGTTTTATTGATATTAAAATTAATTAAAAAATTTATTATATTAAAATTTTATTTATTATTTATAAAATATTAATTTTAATAGAGAAATTTACTCTTCATGTTTTTTTAAAAAAAAGTTTTTAAGGTAAAATTTATTTTCATATTTTGTGAATAAAATTGGATAGTTTGAATGTGGTTTTTGAAATATTATTAATTTTATTTTCGACAAACTCAATATAAATACTTAATATTAACTAATTTTTGTTTAGAATTCATTGCACCGATAATTTAGTGTCATATATAATAAAAACTATTATTTTAACAATTTAAACAACCCTTATACATGTACAAAATGTAATCCATGAAACCTCCTCCTCATAAGACACAAAGAATTAAAAATTTAATTCAATTCATTGAATAAATGTCTTATTATGAGAATGCATAATTGACATAGGTGGAAGAAGCATTGGCATCAATAAGTTGGATTGTAACATATAAATCCAATTTTTCAATTATTTTGAAGGAGATAAAATAACATTTATTTCCCCATGAGTATTGCCAAGTATAGATTAAATAACTAATGGTTGAATGGATCTATTTATACTCTATATTAATTATCATTGAGAACATATCCCAATCCATGTATGATGATCCACCAAAATAAAACCACATCATCATTGTGACACATCAAAAATCAGAAATATGGATCTTTTATATGATAGCGTTTATGACCCGCGACACCACTAAGATAATGTAATATAATTTCTAGATTCATTATAAAATATTATGTTTACAAAAAAAATTAAATATTTAAATGTATTCAAAACAAAGATAGAATCGGTTACACGCATGAGTGGACTTATTCGATGGCCTGCGTTACACGTAAGACCATATTTTTTCGAACAATAATATATTATAAATTTATAATGAGATATAAAATAGCCATTTAAATATTACACATTAATATTAATAACAAAAATAATAAATTTATGGATAATAAAAAAAATATTTAGTTTTCTGGTTAGAAATTAATTATCAATTGAATTCACGAAGCAATTTAATATAAAGTCGTAATTTTTATATAAAACTATTTTTATGCTCTAAAGTTATTATTATGATAATATAATAAATTAATAATTATTATTATGTGATATGAATGTAAAAAATATATTAAATAAAATGTTTTTTATGTACATCCATTTGATTTTATATTCATAAGATAAGTACAAACACTACTTTTCATAGAAAAAACAAATATTTTTAGGAACGACATTTTAAATCCTTTTCAGTGAGAACCCATTTTAAATATTAATTTGTACATTTAACTAATTAATTATTTCAAAATAAGGATCATATAGGAATTAAAAACATAATAATGATATTTTGGTGAATTAATTTTCATAGACAATAAATTTTGTACGGAATACTTAAAAATACAATATTTTAGTTTGAAACTATTTTTTCTTATACATTATTTATAAGGATAATTTATATTTTTAAAAGGATTTAATGATTAATGACATAATCATTTTATCAATTAATAAAATTTAATTCATGACTTTCAAATTCACTTTGAAAATGAATATAAAAACCAACAAAACATTAGGATGTTTTTATAATAAAAAAATAGCACTTTATCCCAGCCAACAGAATAAATTTTAAAATAATTTATACAAATAATTTAATTGTAATTTGGAGAAATTGATTCTATATTAGCAATTGGAATAATTTATAATGTATTATATGACAAAAATTGTTTTTTACAAAACAATTACTATATTTAATTAAAATTAATTACAATTATTAGTTCTAAACATAACATAATAAAGGTCCAAACTGTTACCCTAGGAGATGAAATGACTTAGAAAAATATCCAAACCCCATTTTATTTCCATATATCTGCTATATAATTTTCATTACTAGGTTTCATGTGTTTTAATAACTTTTTTAGTTATACAATTTGTACACCTCTCCTGTTTCCAAAAATCCAAGTGAGTCTTTTTCCTTCCCCATAATAGTCCACCACATACACCCATTCCTCACACCTATAAAACAACATTGGTTAGACCGTGATCTACCTATATAGATTACAAAACAACCTATACTACCTTGAAGCCTCCATATTGGAAAAATCCATCAAATCGGCATTTTGGAACAAACTAAAAGTAGTAACTCGATTAGGAGTAATTATCATTCCTTAATCATTTTAGATTGATTTTTTATTTTATGACCATCAATATATATATATATATTATTTTATTTTATTATTAAAATAATATCATTAATATTATATGATTTTGTTAGGATATGGTTTATACCTACACATAGACACACAATATATAATGGGTAACAAACATACTATTTTTGTGTACATTGAAGTAATGCCTCACAAAATGATTAATGTTTATTTTTCCCTAATCATCTCACATGATGGCCATTAATATGGAAATTATATCTATTTAATAAATATAGTTAATTCATTATGTATTTAAACTTATTTAATAATTTTATTACTCATTCATTTAATACAGTCAATTTTTCATTAATACAATAACATTGTTTGAGAATGTTTGGAATACCACCCCATCAATGAATTTTGATTAATTAATAATAAACATGGAATGTATGAAGGATATATTTAAATAAAAATATTGAAATAAAAAACCTCAATATGATATTCATATCATAATTAACATTTTAAAATATACAGTATATATTTATATTTATGTATCATTTTTAATTACCCTTTCACGCACATAAATAGTGATAACGTTTTCCATGGACATGTGGAATAACACATCCTCAACATAATTATATTGAATTTTGAAAAAAAATAAATATATATGTGTTTGTGTGTAAACATTATTAAATAATATTGTATTTATGATATAATTATCATTTTGGAATTATATGGTGTTATTTACATCCATTCTGTAATGATCATTCAAAAATGAGAATGTTACTCATGTGATTATAAAATATACCATCTCCCCATATAATAACATTGATTCATTTTTAATAAACATATTTAATAATTGATTTTAAAAGTATAATGGATGTGTAAGTATGATAATTATTAAATGGTAA
Organism: Viscum album; assembly: GCA_963277665.1. Classification (NCBI taxonomy): domain Eukaryota; kingdom Viridiplantae; phylum Streptophyta; class Magnoliopsida; order Santalales; family Viscaceae; genus Viscum; species Viscum album. The sequence continues at coordinate 1,293,453,483 of OY728152.1, forward strand.
TTATTATATAGTTTTAATATATTGATCTTTTTATACATAGATGATAAGAAAAAGTTAATTTTGACACAAAATCAAAATTTTCACAAAATAAGATGAGTTAAAAAAAGTTATGTAGTTGAATACAACATAGTAATAAGTGAAATAAAATTAATGATAAAAATAAAAAATGTTCTCATGAATTTTTAAAATTTAAATAATTTTATTATATAGGATGTTAAATAATGTTCACCCTAAATGAAACATTAGGTAATGGACTTTCATATAACTTTTTATATCTAAGATATTAATTTATTGTTAAACACATAAAAAATTTGTAGTGTGTCAACTGATCAATTTATAATATTATATAATTAATCATTTTACCTTAATGTTATTTTAAACATTCATTTAATTTTATTATTTTATTAATATTATTATTTAAAATGTTACAAAGTGGAATAATGAAATTTGGAATGTTTAATGATTATTTTTCTTTACATCAACATCACTAATAATTCAATGGTATTTCCATTATAGAAAATAATATTATCATTGTTAAATAAAAAAATTAACTCTCACAATTTTCGTTATTCATGATTATTTTCGGGTATTAGTACAAATTTTCATCATTATGGTACTCAAAATGATTTCTAAAATATTTTCAATTAATCCAGATTTTATTAACTCTTTAATCGGGGAACCTGTTTTCCTTGAAATATTTTTATTACTAAAATGTTTTAGTAGAAATATTAAAAATGATTTGGTAAATAAATTTTTACCATTTTTAGCAATTTGTTCAATGCAATCATTTAATCAATTTCCCCCTAATTAATTTTAATAATCATTTTAACCTTGATATTTTAATATTCCATTACATTGTACGGTTAGTATTGAGTTACTCACCATCATTTATCTGATTATTCTTGTACATGTATAAAAGGATACATTTAAATGACTTTTTTTTAAAAATTATTTTCAATGATTATTTTTTTAAGAAGGTATTTCATAACAACTAGTTATTATAGTCAAAAAGCTTAAAATATATTTTTATTTTATTTATAAATATAAAAAAAATTATTACTAATCTACTAGGGATGTATTTTAATTTATGTATCCACATCCTTCATCTAGATGGTTTATTATTGATTTGGCCTTGGATAATATTACATTCACTTAGTTGATACTTTTGTTTATCCCACTAATATCTTCCATCATCTATGAAAATTTATTATTGAATTACACATTAAATTGTCTACTTCATTTATCATATATATTAATATTTCCTAAACCATAAATTATTTTACATATAGTGTCTAATTTGATAGTTATTTTATTATTTGTGAAAATATTGATAATTATGTATTCTTTATTAAATACATATATTTTATGAGTTATATTGTTTTATTAATTAAATCGACCACATGACATGAATAATTCATTACAAATGAAATTTAATGTGTGACATACATTATATATCACCACGATGCATTAATAGGTTTTCATGAGACAATCTTGTTATAAAAATTAAATTGTTTCTAACTTTGTATTTAAAATAACTGAAAGATGGACCAAGGTAGTATAGGTCCTCATATACCAAAGTCATTATGTTTAATAATTTATAATTCACATCAAATATATTTTAGTTATTATTCATCAATTATATTTTTCGTCGAAATATCTATAGACACATTTAATATTGACATCATCTAGTAAATTTCATGTGTTTTAGTTTCTTACATTTATATATATATTTTTCCTTATACAGTTATTTTAATGTATTTGTTTCTATTTATTAGCTTTCCATATTGATTAATCACATAATTCACATTTTATTAATTATATGATATGTGTTTAATTTTTTTACCATTACATAATTATTTTTTATCATTAAATCATTATTGATTCTGATATAATTTTCCCTTAATGATCATAAGAGTTAACACTTATTATGTTTATTTCACAAAGAATATAATAAGTGTACTTTTAAAAATATTAACTTATTTACAATTGGGATTATATTTATCCTCAAATATATTTTTTTACAAATTAAAAAATAATGATATTATAGTTAGTCCGTTTTTTATAACACAACAATCATTTACGTTTTTTTCTAAAAAAACTAATAAATTGATATATACAACCGGGATAGATTACCACTAATCACGATAATCTAATTTTTTGCAGACACCGACTCTAGGATTTTAGGGACATTTTTCTATAGATTGTATTAGATGATGTTTAGTTACATCCTTGTAAACTATAATTCGTAAAACTTATTTTAGTCAAAATAAACCTATAATAGAACATAATTAAAAATTTAGAAGAATGGCGTCTCATTTATTTAAGGTAATCATATTATTCCTTTAAATACATACCCTTACAGGATAATAAACGTTGATGTTGTTCAGATATAGAATTACATATGAGAAATAACACATATAATGTGTTCTAAGACTGACTCGGGGTTTCTTGATACATGATAATGGGTCGTACCGTGCAAATAGTTAGACACTCCTACAGGATATGGCTGGGACAATACATGTATTCTTAAAAACCAAAATGAATAATTTGAATTGATAATTAAATTAATGTCATATTTCAGTCCTATAGTTTTATAGATTAAAGATAAGGTGTCATGATATGTAAATCCTCTGAATGATATTATAGATAAACACTGGACCACAGAAAGAACATATGTTAAAATATAATGGTTGAAGTAATTATTTGCTGTGGTTTTGTACAAAACCATGATTAATATGGTATTTAATAGATTATATAATTTCACAGATTTACATAACATTTATTATTAAATTCATAATATAATCATTTTTAAATAAGAAAACTAGTAATCCTGGTGAAAACAGATAAAATTATGAAAGGCCATATGTATTGAACAAATGACTTAAGAATGATTAGAATTTAATGCCAACCATTAGCCTATGAAATGTCATAGTTAATTTGCAATTTTTTCATTAGTCAATTAAATGAATCAATATTAATAATGAATCATTACTATCACTATTTATTAATATAGGTTAATATATTAGGCATATTGGATTTGGAAGATATTTGCTGATAAATAGTCAGAATTGTTACTATTTATTGGGCCTTAAGATCAAACTAAAACATATATTTTTTGGCTTCCTAAATCAATAATAAATTTTCAATGAAATATAATTTGATCTATGAAGAACCAAAAATTTATCTTTATACTATTAAATATAAACATATTTATTATATATATCATTCAACAGTCCAGGGAAATAAAATAATTCCTCAGCATTACGAAAAATATCTTCAATGGAATATATTGTCATAATACTTTTATATTTGTTCAACTGATGGTCATGTAAATAACTGCAGATAAATACATTTTAGTCCCTTAATATTCCATTGAACATTAACTTGATTTTGAATGATGACTGCATCCACTCTCTATGAATACATTTGTGTTTACTCTGTGCTTGTTTCACTACATTCCACGAATGTTCTCCTACTTAGAGACCTAGTTACACGGTATTCCACATAACATTTGTACATTCCATTAGTTCTTTAAAATAATATGTCTTATTGAACCATATAATGATGTGAGATTTCAATCATATGAATAATAAAATAACCTATCACAATGATTAATTTTATATTTTGTTGACGTAATTTAAATAAGTTGGTGAGAAAGTGACTTCCAGAAAATCCAATATATGAACCCTGTATTCAATAGCATGTATGACATGCAACAACATGGGAATATAATAATATAATATCTAGATACATTATAATATTTTTAAAATTTAATGTATATTCTATGTATATCAATTCATGAAAAAACAAATTCGAATGCATTACATGTAGGACCAAAATTCCTCAAATTCTTTCTTTACGCGCAAGGGTGAGTTTTATCAAATAATAATATATTATTAAAATATAATGAGATATGAACTAGACATTAAATTTCTAGTTTTAAATTGTAATAAATATCATATCAAAATTATTGTTCACACAAATTTGGAATTAATTAATTGGTGAAATTTTTTTAAGAGATGAATATATGATGAAATATAATATAAAGATGTCATATGTAGAGAATACTATTATTATGCTCAAAAAGATATATTAAAATAATATATAATGTTAATTAAAATAAGTGAGTGATAATAACATAAAAAAAGTACTAAATATATTATTTTAAATATTAATCCTTTGGATTTTATATTAAATTGACATGTAATATCATAATTTTATGAATAAAAACAATATTTTTATAATGTTAATTTTAACACTATTTAATGGAAAACCATTATTAAATATTAATTTTGAAAATTTAATTATTTTAATATGTAAAAATAAACATAATTATTTAAATATAATCATAAAAATTAGGTTAAAGATAATTTTGTATAATTTTATGAAAAACATAATATTTTTCAACGAATTGTTAAAAATTCTAAATTTTAAATAAAAACATCCATTACATCTAAATTATTGGAAATGATAAATTGTACATTTAATTGGTTTAAAAGATTAATTACATAATATATTTATCAATTTTTAAGATTTATTTCATTATAGACTATTTCACTTTGAAATTGAGTATAAAAACATTAAAATTGTTGCGATGTTTTATAACTAAAAACCCTCATTGTTGTGCCGCCTAAGGGATGAATCTTAAATTTATTTCTACCACTTATGTTATTGTAATTTAAAAAAATTACCCTTATTTTTAATTAGTATAATTTATAATATCTTGTAATACCACTTTTATTTTTCAAAAAATAATAGGGAATAAAATTACGACTAATTATAATTATTAAGACAAAATTAAAATTAAAATGGACTAAACCATTATGTTATAGGCCCAAATGTCCTATACACTTGTCCAAAATAATTTTTTTGAAATTCTTTTGGACATAATCGTTCCATACATGTTTTTATGGGTTTTCATGATATTAATTAAGAATGATAGATTTTAAACCTAACTTGTTTCCAAAAATACATGTGAGTCCTTTTTCATTCCCTATAAATGGATATTAAATATCCCCATTCCTATCATCTCTTATACCACATTTGTTTTTTCCAAATACATCAATATAGATTTTTAGCATCCCTCCTATGTACACTGAATCCTTCTTATGGGTCTAAATCAATACTTGTTATCCTTTTCATACATACCAAACGTAGTTACCAAATTAAGAGGTAACATCTTTCCTTAAGCATTTTAGTTTTACTTCATTATATAACCCCTCGTATATTCTTATTATATTATTTCATAATAGCACAATTATAATAAATATATTTGTATTTTACTATATATAGTTCATCCATACACTTATAAACTGTTCCATCTAATGGGTAACGAAGATATTATTTCAAAGTATGGAGACTTCCTTTATTATGATACGGTGGTTGTTAATTTTTACCTAATCACCACTGATAATGGAAATTATGTTGGAAGCACTAACTAAATATTATATATATGTGATGTATTACTTCATAACACTTCATTAATCCTTCTATTTAACATACTATTAATATATTCCTTTTTATGTCAATACGAAGTCATTGTTTGAGGAAGTGTTCAATATCGCCCCCTCGAAGCGTTGTGCTTCATTTAAATATGACATGAACATTTAAAGGATGGTTGAAATTAATAATAAGAGACATAAATACCCATTATATAATATTCATGAAATAATTTCATTAATATATATAATATATATACAAATATATCATATTATTTATAACCCTTTTACACACTAAAAACTGATAACGATGATCGTGGATGTGGGGGCTAGCACCTCATTAATATGATGTGATTATTTCTTAATCACAATAATTATATATATAAGTTTATGAAATTAAATAAGATTATATTGATGATTTAATGACCATTTTGTAAGTATATTATTTTTATTTCCTTCCTTATATAATGATCGTTGAAAAATGATAAAGTTAGTCCTGCCTATGGAAACTGTCTCTATGATAATACAGTTGATTCTTTTTTCATAAAAGTGTATAATTATTAATTTTAAAATAATATTTTTTGTATAAATATTATAATTATGTCATGTTTATTATTTTATGGACGTTATATAATGCCCCATGTTGATAATTTTTTACCATCCAATGTTGTTTTGGACCGATAAACCATGTTTGGTCAAAAATCTAGAAGTAAAATTAATTGTTTAAGAATTTTTAAAAATCCTATAAAAAATATAAATACAATTTCATTATAAAAATTAAAAAATTTATCAAGAATGTAAAAAAAATTACATATATTTATTATTGATTAGTTTATGTATATTTTCGCAAAAGGAAAGTCAATCTAAGGGATTTTCTTCTCAATTAATATGTCCAGGTGGCAAATGTCATGTTAACCACTTATGTCTATTCAATTTTATATATACAATTATTTTGATATATTATATCATTACTCCTTTTATATTCATTGAATTTTATTATTTAATTTAATTTTATTACATCTAAATTATTATGATTTAAAATGATTCAATGTGTTTTGTGAAACATTAGAATGTATAATGATTATTTTCCTAAATAATATCATTAATTATATTTTAATGGTATTTCCATTAGAGAAAATTATATGAATATTATTAAATAAATCGACTAATTTTATCCATAATGGTTATTTATGACCATCGTCATTTATTAGTACCTTATTCCTTAAATTTATTTATAAATATGATTTATAATAAAATTTCTAGAAAACTATACTTCATTCTTACATTATTTTAAAAACCAATTTACTTCTTAAAACAATTTGTTTAAAAAATTTTCAATTATATATTCAAATTTATTTTGTAATTAAATGTTTACCCTTTATATCTTTTACCAATGTATTCAATGAAATATTATTTTCAAAATCATGAAGAAAAAACATTTTTCAATCCTTTAAACCATGTAAATGTTATATTCTTTTACCACATATAAAAATCATGGATTTACTCACCATGTTTTTTTGATATTTCCACTGTATATCTAAAAGGTGACTTTTATAGAAAATATTGTCCAAATTGATTTTTAATGATTTTTTTGAAAATTATTTTCATAATTGAATCATATTTTCCTCAACAATGTTTTTAAAATATAATTTTTTATAATTTCTATTCATTATAACAAAAATACCTCAATTTTTAATTGATATGGAATATGTTTTATTCCTTCCATAATTATTCATCCTCTTAATGGTTTATTATTGATTTGGATTAGGATAGTATTCAAATACTAATTACTAGATTCATTTGTTAGTCCCATAGAAATATTCAATATCCAATGATCATTGATCATCAAATTTGACATAAATTATTCATTTTATTTTCCATGTATATTATTATAGCTTAAACCATAAACCATTTTAAAATACAGTGTATGTTTATATGGTCATTGATTATTTTGGAAAATAATTTAAATAATTTATTTTTTATTCCATACAGATATTTCACAAAGAATTTTTTTAAATTAAATCATTTACTCTATATGAAGAATTATGCGTATCTTCAATGGAGGCTAGATCCTAGACATTATATAGATCCTAAATTGATGAATAGTATCTCATGATATAAACAGGATTTCCAAATTGTAGGGGATTATATATATAGATTAATATTTTCTAGAGGATGGATGATGAATTTTTTGGTCACCATGTTCTGATGAAATTGTTTTCTATAATTAATCATTAACATCATATATTATAAAGAATTATTCACCCATGATATTTTTTGTTGACATATCTAGGTTTACATTTCATTATCTGTACATTGATTAAATGGAATGTGTTTATATACTTAGATTTCCATATTTATTTTACGTTAGCTAGTTATTTGAATGGAATGTGTTTCTATTTATCACCTTTCAATATTGTTTAAGCAGTTTATTCTCAGTTTGTTGATTATATGGTATGAATGTTCTATTATATAACATTACAAGATTATTATTCTCATTTATTCATAATTTCTTACACAATATTTTTCTATTAATGATAATTTGATCTCACCCTTATTGTGATTCTTTCCCCAGAAATCCATGTAGCGTATTTTGATAGATATTTATAGATTTACTAGAGCGATTAGAGTTATCCTCGATGTATTTTTTTGAAAGACATAACAAATTCTATAGTAATTAGTACATAGTTTTGTAATGAATGGCTCATTAAGGTGTTTTTTTACCCAGAGTAATAAATAAATCTATTTTTTAAGAATTGATGCCTTATAATCATGAAAATTAAATTATTATTAGACACAAACTCTAGGATTCTAGGGTCGGGTCTCTACAATCATGTCACGACCCGACCCTACCTGTGCTCGAGTCGCAACTACCCCAAGCCCGACTCTATAGGCTAGGGGATGGATACCAGTGCCAAAGGCACAACAACTCGGGGAGGCCTTTACCTAAGTACCTATACACACACACACAACACACTCAATGCAAAAGTGAAGAGTAAAAGAAAAGACAAGCAGAGTAATGTTCAATAGCTATATATATAACCCAAAAAGTTCATTGACCTCTATACAGTATAAGTAAAGTGCTAAAAAGGAAAAAGGGGAAAAACACATGTCCTACCAGAAAAGTGAAACAACCCGGCAACAGGTGAACAAAATGTAAACAGCTGGAAGGGTCCCCCACCTGGAACCCGACTCTGACCACCCCACACGGTCCAAGCTCCCAAGCTCCTATGCTCCTCTAACGTCACGACCAACCTGTCCGTCGTCTGCAAGGGAACACGAAGTGCGAGCAATGCGCAAGAAGGGGTGAGTATAAAAATACTCAGTAGGATACCCTGAAGGCTCGAGGGAGCAACAAAGGAGGTACCGAAGGGTGAGCAGTAGAGCGAACATGGAAAAGTAAAGGAGTACAACTGAAGGTGCGGTAAAGAGTAATAGTAAAGAGTCCAGCTCAACCGAACAAGAGAAAGGAGATAGACTCGTCCAGACACAAGGAGCTAGAAACGGTTAGAAGATGAACTTCTCGTCGAGTCATCGCTACCTATAGCAGGAGAGTATACTCGTTTAACCACAAGAAGCTAGACACTGAAAGCACGTGGAATACCCCGCACGTCTTTGACTATCATGGAAGGAGAGTAACCAAACACAAGATGTGGGTACTAGAACAAGGTATATACAAGTCCATATGCTGAATCAAGAAGCCCAAACTAGATCGTAAGGGGATCTCAGTCCCGTAGCTCAGCCCAAGAAAACGAGTAGCCAACAGTCCCATAACTAAATTCCATCGATGCCCAGCATCCCACACGTCTGCCCCGAACTACAAGTCAAGGTCTCAATCACCTCACCTCGACACTATCCGCTTTGGGCGGCACTGACACGCCTGCACGGTTTTAGGTCGCATCACAAGGACACATCTCAGTGGGGAAAGTGCTCCTCGTACTTGAGAGTTCTGGGGGAACGTCAACCACAACTCGTCACTGCCCCATTGTCGAGAGGTCTGCTCAAAGTCGACAGGTGACCCCCTGCCCAGCCCCGCTGGAGGATCCATGGAAGTCGATTGGTTCCCACTATAGGGAGACCCGGAAAGTCGACAGGTGCCACACTGCAAAGTCTCGTAACAGGGTAATCCACTGGAGGGGACCCGACTAAAGTCAACGCCGGGACCACTGCCCAGCCTACCTGGAGGTAACCCGACATCGGGGACCACTGCCCAGCCGAGCTGGAGGTAAGCCCGACATCGGGGACCACTGCCCAACCCAGATGGAGGTAAGCCCGACATCGGGGACCACTGCCCAGCCCCGCTGGAGGTAAGCCCGACATCGAGGACAACTGCCTAGCCCAGTTTGAGGTATGCTCGGAACTCCTCTGGCCATCCATGATGGATGGTACTGCTCGGTGAACACCGCTGTACTGGCCATCCCTGTTGGATGGTAACTAACTGGTGATCTCTACTCAAAACAACCTCAGCCCTGCTGGTAACAACCTCAGCCCTGCTGGAAACATCCTCAGCCCTGCTGGAATCAACCTCATCCCTACTGGAAACAACCTTAGCCCTGCTAGAAACAACCTCCTGGGTAGAGGATCGGTGCCCGCGTAAAATTTTGGTCACACCGAATCCACAGGTACTCTACTAGGGAACACAAAGAAACGGGAGAAACTTACCATGCCTCTAAAGGTGATCACACTCCAATCCGTTGAGCCATTGTCAAAGTGGACCGAGACAACATATCCCAGAGAATGGGAAAACACCCACATAGTACGATCACACATAGTCGCAAACGGTGCCACAGTCAGGTAAAAGGGAATGGTACTAAATCCCCTAAAAACTGAATAAACAGAGGAAACAAACCATCTCTATCGGACAAACCATCGAGAACGAAACTAGAGGGAGACCACTCAACCCTGCTGGTCAAACTAAATAGCACCGGTCTAGGGGAAACTCCACCCTGCTAGTCAAACAAATGAGCACAGAGCCATGGGAAAACTCCAACCTGATGTTCAAACAAATGAGAATAGATCCAGGGGAAAACTCCACCATACTGGTCAAACAAATGAGCATAGAGGGACCCTCTACTTCGCGAGAGGTAAAAAGTACGTAAAGCAGAGAACGGCCCGCACATGGGGCCCACACGATGTGTGGCCCCAATTCAACCCCAAACAAGCGCACAAAAATTCTTATGTACCAACATCCACATGTACCTCCCAGCATTCCCATAAAATCCCAGGGTATACCTCGTTCCAGCCCAAAGGCTATCGTGCCCACGGTACCTAACGTCAACATGAAGGCGTGACATAACAACTCCACCTCAAAGGCCCAGGCATGGCCAAACACATCTTAAGAATCATTTATAACACTCTTCAAAGAGTGCGCGATCACACGCCAAGGGTCCGCTACATGCATGGTAGGACGAAAAACCACCGGAGCACCTTTCAGCATCCACATTTAATAAGATCATGCAAGAGGATCTGCACAACCAAACGGATCACGCCATTGTGATCCTCGTGAAAAAACACGCGAGCTAGACTACTTACTCACTTCAAACGGATATCTGATGGAAAAGTGGCCAACACCGCCTCACGCCCGAACGACGTCCCGTGATCCCGAGTCTCGGCCCCGAAAATAGTCGGGCACATCACACCATTGTGATCCCCTCGGAAAAACACGTCAAAATCACTACTCACTTGAGTGAAATGGATATACGGAGAAAAAGGTGCATTCCGGCACACCGCACAGGAGCATCACTTCGTGGGACCCACATCCTGGTCCTGAAACTCAACGAACAAATCACACCATTGTGATACTCTCGAAAAAGTACACGAAATGGACTAATCACTTTTCCAAAACGGACACCTGGTGATAATGATGGAAAATCACCGTCAACGCCCAAACATCCCTCACGGGGCCCGCACCATCGTGCTGAATTATAGTGGGCAGATTGCGCCAACGTGATGCCCTCGAAAAAACACCCAACATCGACTGCTCGCACGCCCCGAATGGACGTCTGATTAAAAAGTCGCTAAAAGCTGCACACAGCTCAAAAGACCGGCCGTGGGGCCCATGCCTCAACTCTGGCTTCAGCGCCCGAAACCATACTGGAAAACACCGTCCTGACACCAGGGTCGCAATGCCACTGACGAAGGTCAAAACGGACGTCGTACGTGTCTGCGCCGTCCAAAACAAAAACCCCCGGGAAAAGGGCCCAACCGCTTGACGGAGTGTCGTGCTTCCGAGGCCCCTATCTCAGGGATTTAAATCACCCAAAACCATTTCAAATTATTCCTCTCATTTGGAGGCACGCACCGCCGTATACGGCTCACGAAACCGACTCCTGATTTATGATTTATTAAAATATAACTCATTTTATAATAATAATAATAATAATTTATTATTATTATTATTATTATAACCTTAATTATTATAATTATTTGTTTTTGTTTTAGTATTTTAACTAAAACCAGACCGGCCAGGAGGGCCTGCCTCCTTCCACGGGTTACCAGCAGGACCCGCACTTCACAGGTCCTTGCTCCCCCTTGCAGACCAGCTTCGGCCGGTCTTCCTATTCTAGACCAGGACCCGCGGGATGTGGGTCCTTCTTCCTCCAGCCAGCGACCAAGGTCGCCTCCCGCAGGTCGGCGCCTCCACCGCTCCCTACTCGTGCCGACGCTTGTCGCGGCCTCGCTTCAGTCGGCGCCTCCTGATCGGACCTGCCAAAGACCACCGCTGCCGAGGAGGACCCTCGCCGCCGATCCGCACTGCTCCGCTGCTCCTCCGTTGTGCTCACCCGGCCGAACCGGCCTCCGCCGCCTATGAAAACAGTCGGACCACCTCCAAACCACCGGACGACCACCAAAAACCTGCAATCTCTTGCGGGCGATTGCGGAGGTATCAGGACTCCAAATACAAAACTGAAGTGTGCATTGTAAGGGAAATAATTCATACTACAAATATATGGGATTTGATCGCAGATTTAACAAAAGATTCATGCAGAAAATTGAGTTGAAAGGGAGGTAAGGGAATTTAAAAACGAAGTAAGATCCTACCTCACAGGGCTTCGCCCAAAGCTTCGCGACGATTCGCCGGCCGCCACGCCTTGGAGAGGATGAAGATGGGAGGAGGTCTTGAGCTTCCTCGGTGTGTTCCTTCCGCCAAAGAATTTTTCCATGGGGGTGGAGTGGGGGTGAGTGTTTATTTAAAGAAAATTAATTAATTAAATTATTAATTAATTTAAAACCTCAAAACTTGCCCGCATCTGAAACTCTCGACGGGGTCAAGGTTAAGCCTCCCCTAAGCCAAACACCACCTCCCGAGCACAATGCCAGTCTCCGAATTTGATTTCGAGCTTCTATTCAAAAGTTATAAAGCTGAACGCCCAAAGCTACCAAATTAGAAAAACGCCCCTAGGGCCATTTTTCACCGACGACCCGCGCCCGCAAAACATACACCCCTCGTAGGCTAAACTACACATTACGAACTCAACGGTGCCCTCGGTTTTCTAATCTGAGCCACCGTTTAATAGATACTATCATTTCACCATTAAATGAATAAATTAATTAATTAATTTATCCGTTTAACGTTCTCAAGGTGAGTGTGGGGTCCAGACATCCCGCGCCGACATGTTTTATATCGTTCTTAGGGTAAAAACCCCATTCCGGACCCATCCTTACACTCAGATCTTTGTTCTGAAGCACCTTTTAGGAGTTATCCCATTTATTTGTCGTTTCTAGTATGAACGCACTGAAAATTTAATTTCGGCCACATCGGGGCTCCGAATTGCACGTCCTCTAAAAGTGCTGCTCTGGAATAACATCAAGAATATTCAAAAGTCCTTCGCAGCAAAAACTGGGTTCTTACATCATTCCCTCCTTCAAACTTTTCGTCCCCGAAAAGAAAAACTAGGGAGCAACACTGGGTACTAATCCCGCACCTGGATCTTTTGTACCCAGAAGAACTCATGCACAGGTCTGCGCCACCGCACACAGACCAAAGGATTTGATCCGTCCATGTGAGGTCTTCCCTCACTAATGATGTGCATGGGAGCACGCACCCATCTCCCCAGGTGAGTCACGCGGGAGATGCTATGCACCCTAAACCAGCTTTTGGGGTTAGGCCAAGGCGGTAGGGAACCACGCCATCCCTTCGCATAGTCTCAAATGGCCCAATGGCTCTTTGGGGTATCTCACCTCCCCGACTGAACCCTTAAGTCACACGTCATGACTGGAATCACTTCCCGCACTTGGAACAAGGCCCGGTGATTCCCTCCTTCAAAATATCCATATGGTGAAACACCAAACGATATCTAGACAAGAACAATTTCCCAGTCGATGTCACTCAACCAAGACTCTCTTACACGCTCAGAAACTTATGGAGTTGACACCATCGACTAAAGAAAAAGGTCTCACACCTTTTACCTTACCAACACAGGGTTAAACTGATGCCCCACGCCACCCTGGTAACAAATCAAACAAGGAGCCGGGAGAAAATCATTTCACACGTAGAGTCTATGAATTCTACTGAAAAAAGTAGAAGAGATGTAGAGTGTACCTCTTATCACCTCACGCTCTGCGGGATCATAGACATCCAAGGCTCGTGGCTGTCTGTGGTCCTAACTGTTAGCTCCTGGAGCTTGGCGTGGACCGCTTAGTGGTGATTGAAAGACATCGTAAAGTCATCCTCCACTACCAGCTCCTCCCGCTCCTCTGCTTGCACCACCTCTCTGGGTACTACTCCATTCACGGTGTTGCCTCTTCCATGGGGGTGCGCTTGTTGCCTGCCTGAAGCTCTAAGAAACTTGGGTCGCGCAGTCTCGTGCCACGTGACCCCACCCGTCACAAGCATAGCATTGACTCTCTCTGGGATACACTGGTGCCCTCCGGCGCCACTGTGGTGTACGACCAGGCCCCTGATTCCGGTTGTCAGAAAACCACCTGTGTCGAGGTTCTGCTTGCCGACACCCACTAGCTGCGGCAGAAGTCTCGGCTCTAACGTGCTTGCTGCCACAACCAACTCCAGAACATGAAAGGAAGCTCTCTGTCACCAATTCCTGCTCTAGCACCCCAGAATATGTGGAAATGCACAAGGGTACTATGACAACATGAATCTCTCAGCGGGGACCCTGCTCAAACATCCATGCTCGGATATTGTCATCGTGGAACATGTCCGGGTAAAAGCGTGCATGGTCTGTGAAACTAGCCCCGTACTCGGCCACCGTCATACCTCCCTGCTGAAACTGCAGGAGCTCCTGAATCCGAATGGAGCGTAAGAAGGAGGGGAAAAACTCATCACAAAACAACAACTGAAAGTCATCCCATGAAAGTGATGACTCGTCAAGAAACTGAGTCATCAGACTCCACCAATGTTGAGCTGCTCCACGAAAAAGGGTGGCTTCCAAAGCCACTCTCTGATCTGTCGGTGTCTGCACAAGCCTAAAAAGGAGAACCACTGCCACTAGCCAAACCTCTGCTGCATGAGGGTCTAGCTCACCACTGAACCTCAGTGGTCTCTGCCGCTGGAACTCATGGAGTGCGCTCAAGCTCATCCTGCTCTGCTGAAACTTCCTACTGCTCAACAGGTTGGGGTTCTACTACCAGCCCACCCAGAGAATTGGTCTCGCATGATGGGTCCTAGACTCTGGCCTCGTAGCTCACAGGGTCATCGTCACGAACCAAAGCTGGTATCCTAGCTGGATGTCTTCGCGGAGTTATCCTGAATATTATCAAGGTGTGTCGCAGTCTGATGAGAATATATATATATACCAAAAACAACAACGATGGAGAGCTGACTCAAGAAGGACAATCAAAGACTAAATCCTATGTTATGCACAAATCAAGTTTTCCATGCAACAACTGTCTCAGCATGCCGAGTCAACAAGAGGGTTATCATGGTCCTGGTGAATGGATATGTCAGCCACCGAACAATCACTGGACTCCCTAGCCTGAGAGCCGCTCTCGAGACACGTTAACATTGTTGTCCTAAATCCCAAAAAATTCCTTTTATTTTAGGGACGTCTGAATAGAAACCCAAGGAATGAACCACCTTGGATACCACTTTGTCAAGACCAGACCCTATCTGGGCTCGAGTTGCAACTACCCCAAGCCCACCTCCATAGGCCAGGGGCTGGCGACCAACACCGATGGAACAACAACTCTGGTAGGCCTTTTCCTAAGTACATGTACACACACACGCATCACACTCAATGAAAAAGTGCATAGTAAAAGAAAAGACAAGCAGAGTAAAGTGAAACTGCTATATATATAACCCAAAAAGTGCATCGACCTCTATACAGTACAAGTAAAGTGATAAAAAGGAAAAAGGGGCAAAACACGCACCCTACCAGAAAAGTGCCACTACCTGGAAATAGGTGAACAAAAAGTAAACAGCTGGAAGTGTCCCCCACCTGGAACCCGACTCCAACCACCGCACGCGGTCTAAGCTCCCAAGATTCTAAGATCCTCTGACGTCACGACCAACCTGTCCGTCATCTGCAAGGGCACACCATGTGCGGGAAAAGCACAAGCAAGGGTGAGTATAAAAACACTCAGTAGGATACCCCGAAGGCTCGATGGAGCAAAAAAGGAGGTACCGAAAGGTGAGAAGTAGAGCGAACAGGGAAAAGTAAAGGAGTACAACCGAAGGTGCAGTAAAGAGTAACAGTAAAGAGTCCTACTCAGCCCAACAAGAGAAAGGATATAAACTCGTCTAGACACAAGGAACTGGAAATGGTGAGAAGATGAACTTCTCGTCGAGTCTTCGCTACCTATAGCAGGAGAGTAGACTCAGCCAACCACGAGAATCTAGACATAGAAACCACGTGGCATAACCCGTGCGTCTTCGCCTCTCCTGGAAGGAGAGTTACCAAACCCAAGAAGTGGGTACTAGAGAAAGGTATATACAAGTGCATATTCTCAATCAAGAATCCCAAAAAAGATCATAAGGGGATCTCCGTCCCGTAGCTCAGCCCAAGAAAACGAGTATCCAAAAGTCCCAGAAGTAAACTCCATCGATGCCCAGAATCCCACATATCTTCCCCGAACTACAAGTGAAGGGCTCAATCACTACACCTAGACTCTATCCACATTGGGCAGCACTGACTCGTCTGCATAGTTTTAGGTCACGTCACAAGGACTCATCTCAGTGGGGAAAGCGCTCCACATACTTGAGTGTTCTGGGGGAACGTCAACCACAACTCGTCACTGCCCCGTAGTCGATCGGTCTACTCAAAGTCGACAGGTGACCCCCTGCCCAGCCCGGATGGAGGATCCCTGGATGTCGACGGGTTCCCACTACAGGGAGACCCAGAAAGTCAACGGGTGCCAGACTTCCTAGTCCCGTAACAGGGTAATCCACGGGAGGGAGACCCGGATAAAATCGGTGACAGGACCACTACCCAGCCCAGCTGGAGGTAACCCGACATCGAGGACCTCTTCCCAACCCAGCTGGAGGTAAGCCCAGCATCGGGGACCACTGCCCAGCCAAGATGGAGGTAAGCCCGACATTGGGGACCACTACCCATCCCCACTGGAGGTAAGCCCGGCATCAGGGATCCCTGGTCAGCCCAGCTAGAGGTAAGACTGGAACTGCTCTGTCCATCCCTGCTAGATGGTACTGCTCGGTGAACACCGCTGTACTGGACATCCCTGCTGGATGGTAACCCACTGGCGAGCTCTGCTCAAAACAACCTCATACCTGCTAGTAACAACCTCATACCTGCTAGAATCAACCTCAACTCTACTGAAAACAACCTCAGCCCAAATGGAAACAACCTCAGTCCTATGGCAAAAAACCTCTTGGGTAGAGGATCAGTGCCCGCATAAAATGTTGGTCACACCGAATCAACAGGAACTCTACCGGGGAACACAAAGCAACGAGATAAACTCCCCAGGCCACTCAAGGAGATCACGCTCCAATCCGCAGAGTCACTGTTTAAGCGGACCGAGACAACTCATTATAGAGAGTGGGAAAACACTCATGCAGTACGATCACACGTAGACGCAAACGGTGCCGCAGTCCGGTGAAATGGCATGGTACAGAAACCCCTCACAACTGAAGAAACAGAGGAAATAAACCATCTCTATCGGCCAAACCATCGAGAACGAAACCAGGGGGAGAGCACTCAACCCTACTGGTCAAACAAAAGAGAACCAGGCCATGGGAAAATACACTCTACTTGTCAATAAAACGAGCACAGGGCGAGGGAAAAACACCACCCTGCTAGTCAAACAAACGAGCCTAGATCCAGGGGAAAACTCCACCCTTCTGGTCAAAAAAACGAGCACAGAAGGACCCTCTACGTCGCGAGAGGTCAAAAGTACGTAAATAAGAGCACGACACGCACATGGGTCCCACACGATGTGTGGCCCCAACTCAACCCCACCCATGCGCACAAACATTATTAGGTACCAACATCAACATGTACCTGCCAGCGTTCCTGTATACTCCCATGGTATACCTCATTCCAGCCCAAAGGCTATCGTGCACACGACACCTAACGTCAACGCAAAGGCGTGATGTAACAACTCCACCTCAAAGGCCCAGGCACGGCTAAAAACATCTTAAGAATCAATTATAACACTCTCCCAAGAGTGCGCGATCACATGCCAAGGGTCCGCTACATGCATGGGAGGACGAACCACCACCTGAGCACCATTCACGCTTCCAAATTTAATAAGATTGTGCAAGAGGCTTCGCACAACCAAACGGATCGCACTATTGTAATCCTCATAGAAAAACACGCGAGTTAGACTACTTACTCACCTCAAACGAATATCTAACGGAAAAGTCGCCAACACCGCCTCACGCCCGAACGACGTCCCATGATCCCGAGCCTCGTCCCCGAAAACAGTGGGGCACATCGCACCATTACGATCCCCTCAGGAAAACACGTCAAAATCACTACTCAGTTTAGTGAAATGGATATCCAGAGAAACAGGTGTATTCCGGTGCACCGCACACGAGCGGTGCTTCGTGGGACCCGCATCCCAGTCCCAAAACTCAACGAAAGGATCACACCGCTACGATCATCTCAAAAAAGTACCCGAAATGGACTAATCACTTGTCCAAAACGGACACCCAGTGATAAATATGGAAAATCACCGTCAACACCCAAATGGCCCTCGCGGGGCCCGCTCCATCGTGAAGAATTACAGCGAGAAGACTGCGCAAATGCGATTCCCTCGAAAAAACACCCAACATCTACTGCTCGCACGCCCCGAACGGACGTCCGATGAAAAAGTCGCTAAAAGCTGCACGCAGCTCAATAGACGGGCCATGGGGCCCACGCCTCAACTCCGGTTTCAACACCGGAAACCATACTAGAAAAGTAAACCCTGACGCAAGGGTCACAACCCCACTAACGGTGCTCAAAACAGATGTCGGATGTGTCCGCGCCATCCTAAAAAAAACCCCGGGAAAAGTGTCCAACCACTTGACAGTGTGTCATGCTTCCGAGGCCCCTGTCTCGGGGATTAAAATCACCCAAAACCATCTCAAATTATTCCTCTCATTCCGAGGCATGCGCCGCCGCAGACGGCCCATGAAACTGACTCCTGGTTTATGATTTATTAATGTATAAAACATTTTTATAATAATAATAATAATTTATTATTATTATTATTATAACCTTAATTATTATTATTATTTTTGGTTTTTGTTTTTTAACCGAAACCAGACCATCCAAGAGGGTTGGCCTCCTTCCACGCGCTGCCAGCATGACCCGCGCTTCGCGGTTCCTTGCTCCCCCTTGCAGACCGGCTTCGGCCGGTCTCCCTCCTCCAGACCAGGTCCAGCGGGATGGGGGTCCTTCTTCCTCCAGCCGGAGACCTAGGCCGCCTATCGCAAGTCAGCGCCTCCGCTGCTCCCTACTCGTGCTGACGCATGCCGCGGCCTCTCATCAGTCGGCGCCTCCTGCTCGGACCGGCCAAAGACCACCGCTTCCGAGGAGGACCCCCGCTGCCAAGCTGCCCTGCTCCGCTGCTCCTCTGCTGTGCTCACCAGGCCGAACCGGCCTCTGCCGCCTGGTAAAACGGCCGGACCACCTCTAAACCGCTGGACGACCACCAAAAACCTGCAATCTTTGGCGGGCGATTGCGGAGGTCTCGAGACTCCAAATCTGAAACTGAAGTGTGTGTTGGAAATGAAAGAATTCACACTATGCATATATGGGCTTTGATCGAAGATTTAACAAAAGATTCATGCAGCAAATTGAGTTCAAAGAGTGAAGCGGGAATTTAAAAACGAAGTAAGATCCTACCTCACGGGGCTTCGCCTGAAGATTCGCGATGATTCGCCGGCCGCCACGCCTTGGATAGGATGGAGATGGTATGAGGGGCTTGAGCTTCCTCGGTGTGTTCCTTCTGCCAGATAATTGGGCCAAGGGGTTGGAGTGGTGGTGAGGGTTTATTTAACGAAAATTAATTAATTAAATTCTTAATTAATTTAAAACCTCAAAACTTGCCCGCATCCGAAACTCTCGACGAGGTCGAGTTTATGCCTCCCCTAGGACAACTACCACCTCCCGAGCACAAAGTCAGTCTCGGAATTTGATTCTGAGCTTCCTTTCAAAAGTTATAAAGCTGAACGCCCAAAGCCGCCAAATTACGAAAACGCCCCTAAGGCCATTTTTCACCGACGGCCCGCGCCCGCAAAACATACACCCTTACTAGGGTAAACTACACATTCCAAACTCAACGGTGCCCTCATTTTCCCAATATGAGCCACCGTTTAAGAGATACTAGTGTTTCACCATTAAACGAATAAATTAATTAATTAATTTATCCGTTTAACATTCTGAAAGTGAGAGACGGGTGCAAACATCCTGCGCCGACATGCTTTATGTCGTTCCTAGGGTAAACACCCCATTCCGGACCCATCTGTAGACTCAGATCTCTGTTCTAAAGCACTATTTTGGAGTTATCTGATTTATTTTCCGTTTCCAGTGTGAACGCCCTGAAAATTTAATTTTGGCCACACCGGGGCTTCGAATTACACTCCGTCTGAAGGCGCTGCTCTGGAATAACATCAAGATTATTCAAAAGTCCTTCGCAGAAAAAAAACTATGTTCTTACATCATTCCCTCATTCATGATTTTGTCCCCAAAATGCAAAACTAGGGAGAAAGACAGGGTACTAAGCCCACACCTAGCTCTTCTGTACCCAGAAGAACTCAGGCACAGGTCTGTGCCACCACACACAGACCAAAGGATTTGATCTGTCCATGCAAGGTCTTTCCTCACCGATGATGTGCATGGGAGCACACACACATCTCCCTAGGTGATTCATGCGGGAGACACTATGCACCCCAAACCAGCTTTTGGGGTTAGGCCAAGGCGGTAGGGAACCTCATCATCCCTTCGCACAGTCTCCAACAGCCCAAAGGATCTTGGGGGTATCTCACCTCCCCGACTAAACCCTTACGTCGCATGCCATGACTGGAATCACCGCCCGCACCTGCAACTAGGCCTGGTGATTCCCTCCTTCAGAATATCCATATGGTGAACCACCCAAGGATATCTAGTCACACAAAATTTCCCAGTCGATGTCACTCAACTAAGACTCTCTTACATGCTCGGAAAGTGATGGAGTCGAAACCATCGACTAAAGAAAAAGGTCTCACGCCTTTTACCTTACCAACATAGGGTTAAACCGACACCCCGCCACCCTGGTAACAACTCAAACAAGGAGTTGGGAGAAAAGAATTTCACACATAGAGTGTAACAATTCTACTGCAAAAAGTAGAAGAGCTGTAGAGCAAACCTATAATCACCTCAAGCTCTGTAGGATCGTAGACATCCATGGCTTTCGGCTATCCGTGGTCCCAACTGTCAGCTCCTGGAGCCTGGCGTGGTCTACCTAGTGGTGATGGAAAGACCTCGTAAAGTTGTCCCCCACTACCAGATCCTCCCGCTCCTCTACTAGCACCACCTCTTTGGGTACTACTACATTCACGGTGCTGCCTCCGCCATGGTGGTGTGCCTGCTCCCTGCCCGAAGCTCTTAGCAACTCGGTTTGGGCAGTCTCGTGCCAAGTGACCTCGCCCATCACAAGCATAGAATTGACTCTCTCCGGGCTTCACTGGTGCCCTCCGGCGCGACTATGTTGTACGACCACGCCCTTGAGTCCATTTTTCATAAATCCACCTGCATCGAGGTTCATCTTGTTGACGCCCACTAGCTGCGGCTGACGTCTCGGCTCTAACGTGCTTGCTGCCACCACCAACTCTAGAATGTGACAGGAAGTTCTCTGTCACCAATTCATGCTCTAGCACCCCAGTATATGTTGAAATTCCCAAGGGTATTATGACAACATGAATCTCTAGGCGGAGACCCTACTCATACTTCCGCACTTGGATGTTTTCGTCATGGACCAAGTCCAGGTAAAAGCGTGCATGGTCTGTGAAACTAGCCGCATACTCGGCCACCGTCATCCCTCCCTGCTGAAACTGTAGGAGCTTCTGAATCCGAACGGAGCGTATGCAGGAGGGTAAAAAAATCCTCATGAAAAAAAACTAAAAGTCCTCCCATGAAAGTGACAACTCTTCATGAAACTGAGTCACCAGACTCCACCAATCCTGAGCTGCTCCACGAAAAAGGGTGGCTGCCAAAGCCACTCTCTGATCTGTCGGCATCTGCACAAGCCTGAAAAGGCGAACCACTACCACTATCCAAACCTCATATGCCCGAGGGTCTGGCTAAGCACTGAACCTCAGCGGTCTTTGCCGCTGGAACACATGGAGCACACTCAACCTGCGCTCAAGCTCAGCCTGCTCTGCTGAATCTGCCTGCTACTCAACAGGTGGAGGTGCTGCTACCAGCCCACCTAGAGAAAGGGGCTCGCATGATGGGTCCTGGACTGTGGCCTCATAGCTCGCAGGGTCTCCGTCACGAACCAAAGCTGGTATCCTAGATAGCTGTCTTCGCGGAGACATCCTGAATATTATCAAAGAGTGTCGCGGTCAGATGAGCATATATGTATATACCAATAACAACAACGATGGGGACCTGACTCAAGAAGGAAAATCAAAGACTCAATCCTATGTGATGCAAAAACCAAATTTTCCCTACAAAACGTGTCTCAGCATGCAGAGTCGACAAGAGGGTTATCAAGGTACTGGTGAATGGATACGTCGGCCTCCGCACCATCACTGGACTCCCTAGCCTGAGAGCTGCTCTCGAGACACATTAACATTGTTTCCCTAAATCCCAACCAATTCTTTTTATTTTAGGGACATTTGAACAGTGTCCCAAGGAACGAACCACCTCGGATACCACTTTGTCATGACCCGACCCTACCCGGGCTCGAGTCGGAACTACCCCAAGCCCGCCTCCATAGGCCAGGGGCTGGCGACCAGCGCCAAAGGCACAACAACTCGGGTAGGCCTTTTCCTAAGTACATGTACACAAACATGCAGAACACTCAATGAAAAAGTGCAGAGTAAAAGAAAAGACAAGTAGAGTAAAGTGCAACTGCTATATATATAACCCACAAAGTGCATCGACCTCTATACAGTACAAGTAAAGTGCTAAAAAGGAAAAAGGGAAAAAACACGCACCCTACCAGAAAAGTGCCACAACCCGGCAATAGGTGAACAAAAAGTAAACAGCTGGAAGGGTCCCCCACCTAGAACCCAACTCCGACCACCGCACGTTGTCCAAGCTTCAAGGCTCCTATGCTCCTCTGACGTCACAACCAACTTGACCGTCTTATGCAAGGGCACACCAAGTGCGGGCAAAGCCCAAACATGGGTGAGTATAAAAATACTCAGTAGGATACCCCGAAGGCTCGACAGAGCAACAAAGGTTGTACTGAAGGGTGAGTAGTAGAGAAAACAGGGAAAAGTAAAGGAGTACAACCGATGGTACAGTAACGAGTAACAGTAAAGAGTCCACCTCAACCCAACAAGAGAAAGGAGATAGACTCGTCCAAACACAAGGAGATGGAAACTTTGAGAATATGAACTTCTCGTCGAGTCTTCACTACCTATAGCCGGAGAGTATACTCGTCAAACCACGAGAAGCTTGACACAAAAAGCACGTGGCATAACCCGCGCGTCGTCTCCTCTCTTGGAAGGAGAGTAACCAATTCCAAGCAGTGTGTACTAGAACAAGGTATATACAAGTCCGTATGCTCAATCAAGAAGCCTAAACAAGGTCATAAGGGGATCAACGTCCTGTAGCTCAGCCCAAGAAAATGAGTAGCCAACAGTCCCAGAAGTAAACATTTTCGATGGCCAGTATCTGGCACGTCTTCCCTGAACTACAAGTCAGGGGCACAATCACTGGACCTCGACTCTATCCTCTTTGGGCGGCACTGACTCGCCCGTATAATTTTCGGTCTCTTCACAAGGACGCATCTCGGTGGGGAAAGCGCTCCCCGTACTTGAGAGTTCTGGGGGAACATGAACCACAACTCGTCATTTCCCCGTAGTCGATAGGTCTTCTCAATGTCGACAGGCGACCCCCTGCCCAGCCCCGCTGGAGGATCCATGGAAGTCGACGGGTTCCCACTACAGGGAGACCCGGAAAGTCAACGGGTGCCTCACTGCCCAGTCCTGTAACATGGTAATCCACTGGAGGGCGACCCGGCTAATGTCAGAGACGGGACCACTACCTAGCCCAGATGGAGGTAACCCAACATCGGGGACCACTGCCCAACCGAGCTGGAGGTATGCCCGACATCGGGGACCACTGCCCAGCCCAGCTGGAGGTAAGCCCGGCATCAGGGATCACTGCCCAGCCCCGCTAGAGGTAAGACCAGCATCAGGGACCACTTCCCAGTCCAGCTGGAGGTAAGCCCGGAACTGCTCTAGCCATCCCTACTGGATGGTACTACTCGGTGAACACCGCTGTATTGCCCATCCCTGCTGGATGGTAACCCACTAGCGAGCGCTGCTCGAAACAACCTCAGCCCTACTGGTAACAACCTCATCTCTACTAGAAACAACCTCAGCCCTACTAGAAACAACCTCATCCCTACTAAAAAAACCTCAGCCCTGTTAGAAACAATCTCCTGGTTGGAGGATCGGTGCCCGCGTAAAATTTTGGTCACACCGAATCCACAGTAACTCTACCAGGGAACACAAAGCAACAAGAGAAACTCACCATGCCTCTCAAGGCGATCACGCTCCAATCCGCTGAGTCACTGTCGAAGCGGACCGAGACAACTCATCCCAGAGAGTGGGAAAACACCCATGCAGTACGATCACACATAGTCTCAAATGGTGTCGCAGTCTGGTGAATGGACATGGTATTGAAACCCCTCACAACCGAAGAAATAGAGGAAACAAACCATCTCTATCGGCCAAACCATTGAGAACGAAACCAGGGGGAGACCACTCAACCCTGCTGGTCAAACAAACGAGCACCTGGCTAGGGGAAACTCCACTCTACTGGTCAAACAAACAATCACAGAGCTAGGGAAAAACTCCACCCTGCTGGTCAAACAAACGAGCACAGAGCCAGGAAAAAACTCCACCCTGCTGTTCAAACAAACGAGCATAGAGTGACCCTCTACGTCGCAAGAGGTCAAAAGTACGTAAAGCATAGCATGACACACACATGGGTCCCACTCGATGTGTGGCCACAAGTCAACCCCAACCAAGCGCACAAAAAATCTTAGGTACCAACATCCACATGTACCTCCCAGCATTCTCGTATACTCTCAGGGTATACCTCGTTCCATCCCAAAGGCTATCATGCACTCAACACCTAACATCAACGCAATGGCGTGACCTAAAAAATCCACCTCAAAGGCCCAGGCACGACCAATCACATCTTAAGAATCATTTATAACCCTTTCCAAGAGTGTGAGATCACACGCCAGGGGTCCGCTACATGCATGGTAGGACGAACCACCACCAGAGCACCTTTCATGCTTCCACATTTAATAAGATCGTGCAAGAATATTTACACAACCAAACTGATCGCACTGTTGTAATCCTCGTAGAAAAACACGCGAGTTAGACTACTTACTCGCCTCAAATAGATATCCAACAGAAAAGTCGCCAACACCGCCTCATGCCCGAACGGCGTCCTGAGATCACAAGCCTCAGCCCCGAAAACAGTGGGGTGCATCACACCATTCTGATCCCCTCGGGAAAACATGTCAAAAGCACTACTCACTTGAGTGCAACAGATATCCGGAGAAACACGTGCATTCCCGCACACCGCACACGAGCGGTGCTTTGTGGGACCCACATATCGGTCCTGAAACACAAAGAACGGATCGAACCGTTGTGATCCTCTTGAAAATGTACACGAAATGGACAAATCACTTGTCCAAAACGGACACCCGGTGATAAAGATGGAAAATCACCATCATCACCCAAACGGCCCTCGTGGGGCCCGCACCATCGTGCAGAATTACAATGGGAAGACTACGTCAATGTGATGCCCTCGAAAATATTCCGAACATCGACTGCTCGCACGCCCTGAACAGACATCCGATGAAAAAGTTGCTAAAAGCTACACGCAGCACAAAAGACGGGTCATGGGGCCCACGCCTCAACTCCGGATTCAATGCCCGAAACCATACTGTAGAACTCCACCCTAACTCCAGGGTCACACCGCCACTAACGGTGCTCAAAACGGATGTCAGTCATGTCTGCGCCGTCCAAAACGAAAACCCCCGGGAAAAGCGCCCAACCGCTTGATGGTGTGTCGCACTTCTGAGGCCCCTATGTCGGGGATTAAAATCACCCAAATACATCTCAAATTATTCCTCTCATTCCGAGGCACGCGCCGCCGCATACGGATTGCGAAACAAACTCCTGGTTTATGATTTATTAACGTATAAATTATTTTATAATAATAATAATAATTTATTATTATTATTATTATAACCTTAATTGTTATTTTTTTTGTTTCTGTTTTTTTAACCGAAACCAGACCGTCCAGGAGGGTTGGCCTCCTTCCACGCGCTTCCAGCAGGACCCGCGCTTCGCGGGTCCTTGATCCCCCATGCAGACCGGCTTCGGCCGGTCTTCCTCCTCCAGAAGAGGACCCGCGGGATGCGGGTCCTTCTTCCTCCAGCTGGCGACCTAGGTCACCTCCCGCAGGCCGGCGCCTCCGCCGCTCCCTAATTGTGCCGACGCATTCCGCAGCCTCACCTCAGTCGGTGCCTCCTGCACGGACCGGCCAAAGACAACCGCTGCCGAGGAGGACCCCCGCCGCCGAGCCGCCCTGCTCTGCTGCTCCTCCGCTGTGCTCACCCGGCCGAACCGGCCTCCGTCGCCTGGGAAAATGGCCGAACCACCTCCAAACTGTCGGACGACCACCAAAAACCCGCATTCTTCGGCGGGCGATTGCAGAGGTCTTGGGACTCCAAATCTGAAATCGAAGTGTGTGTTGGAAAGGAAATAATTCATAAAATTCATATATGGGCTTTGATCAAAGATTTAACAAAAGATTCATGCAGCAAATTGAGTGAAAAGGGTGGTGCGGGAATTTAAAAACGAAGTAAGATCCTACCTCATGGGGCTTCGCCCGAATCTTCGCGACGATCCGCCGGCTGCCACGCCCTGGAGAGGATGGAGATGGAAGGAGGGGCTTGAGCTTCCTCAGTGTGTTCCTTCTGCTAGAGAATGGGCCAAGGGGTTGGAGTGGGTGTGAGGGTTTATTTAAAGAAAAATAAATAATTAAATTCTTAATTAATTTAAAACCTCAAAACTTGCCCGCATCTGAAACTCTCGATGGGGTCGAGGTTAAGCATCCCCTAGTCCAACCACCACCTCCTGAGCAGAACGGCGGTCTCAGAATTTGATTCTGAGCTTCCGTTCAAAATTTATAAAGCTGAACGCCCAAAGCTGCCAAATTACGAAAACGCACCTAGGGCCATTTTTCACCGACGGCCCGCGCCCGCAAAACTTACACCCTTCCTAGGGTAAAGGACACGTTATGAACTCAACGGTGCCATCAGTTTTCCAGTCCGAGCCACCGTTTAAGAGATACTATCGGTTCACCATTAAAAGAATAAATTAATTAATTAATTTATCTATTTAACGTTCCGAAATCGAGCGAGGGGTCCAAACATCCCGCGCCGACAAGTTTTATGTTCTTCCAAGGGTAAATACCACATTCCGGACCCACCCGTACACTCAGATCTCTCTTATGAAGCACCGTTTAGGAGTTAACCCATTTATTTGGCATTTCTAGTGTGAACGCATAGAAAATTTATTTCCGGCCACACCGGGGCTCGGAATTGGACACTGTCTGAAGGTGCTACTATGGAATAACATCATGAATATTCCAAAGTCCTTCGCAGAAAAAAACGGGTTCTTACAAATTAGGTACTGTATATTTAGGGAAATTCTATGTTTACTAAATGGTTTTGTATATATAAGCCAATAGTTTGAAATTGTATCTATAGTTTCAATCTATATATTATAATATTTATCCCATGATGATAACTATTTTTAAATGAATAAATAATGAGTATATTAAAAATTAGTATTTGAAATGATGAAACAAAAATTTAATGTTTTTGATATACACATAGATTCAATAATGAAACTAATTTCCATTAACACGCAAATATTTTAAATAAACTATAGATTAACTAATTCATATTATTCAAAAATGTGTATGAAATTTATTTGATTGTATAATTTTAATTTAGAAAATTTCAATCTTATTTATTTTAAAATATTACTTCTACCAATTAAAATAATAATTCTTAATAAATGTGTAATATATATTATCAAGTGAAAATTTTAATATTTTTTTTAATGTTATGATATAATAATTGTTTTTTAATCATAATTTCAATATTATATAATGATTATGTTTCATCATTTCTTGGAAAATTTGATTATTCATATAAATATTAGATGTTTTATTAATATATAACATATATTAAGACATCATAATGACCTAAAAATTATGAAATATATCATTTAAAAGGTATTACTGACCTTATATATATTTACACATTAATGTAATGTGTTTTTTGAGTTATTTTATTAATTTAATAAATAAGCATTGAATCCTCTAAATCCATTAGTATAATTAATGTTTTTAATCTCAATTTATTGTAAACATGACCCACATCCACAACACCATGGGTATTATATAAATGATAATGATTATTAATATAATAAAAATAATAATAACAAATATACTTTGTCTAGTAACATTGCTAAAAATTATTGGTTGGTTTTCGGTTTTGATTACAAAATCATATATTGTCCAAAACCAATTTTTTTAAATTAATGATGAACAATCTCATATTTTCCTATATAAACCACCAAGCCTCCAATTTCCCTCGACTAAAAAAAGTATCAAAATAATACACTATATATACCTATCAATATCACTCCCGTGGTCATCCCATGATCTGAAAAATCACCTATTGGGATTTTTGAATCCTCCTCCCTAAGTATGGGATCGTCTCTTACTACTTCTTATTCATGGACCTCTACAACATTATACATTTTATTTATAGTTACTATTATTGGAATATGTTTTTTACATCGCTTATACTATTTTTATAATGTAAAAGATTTTAGAGACCCATTTCACTCTCATTAATCAACCAATTTATCCTTCTATTACATAGATATGATATCAAAATTATCCATTAATTATCTATGTTAATAATATATTTTGTTAATGCCCAAAAAAATTACACTCTATGGTATTAAAATATATTTATATAAATCAATTATTTGTGAATTTTACATATATATATATCACATTAATTTTTTGATTACGATTGATAAAATTCATCTCTATGTTTTAAAAACCATAATGGACACCTAATATGGTACATGATATGAAAATTATGGGTCCACCAAAATATAACTATAATTCATTTGGTAACATTTTAGTATCATTACATGTCATATATGATAATATAGAGTAATCCAAATCCATTATGGGACTTATTTCAACAATATTATGATGTCTTGGATGTTATCCTTAACTAATGTTTTTGATGTAATGTTCAATGGTGTTGCATCCTTCCTTTGTTTCCTTGATGAAATATTTTTATATAATGATACATTGTGCATGATTATGATTCTCACCCCACAAATTATAGTTGAAAAAACCTATTAAACAACATATAATGGGTTTCCTTGTGATATTATTTGACTATTCCTTTATTGGTCTTCTTATATCACCCCATTCGCATGTCCGTGGGATTTCCCATGAAGATTCAAAAGATCCATTGAATAAAATAATTTATTACGTTTTTTTCAAATTAAGTTTTTGTATCAAATGATCATGTTTTTTTAATTA
Source organism: Viscum album (assembly GCA_963277665.1). NCBI lineage: Eukaryota > Viridiplantae > Streptophyta > Magnoliopsida > Santalales > Viscaceae > Viscum > Viscum album. Next base: position 1,293,483,148 of record OY728152.1, read on the forward strand.
ATCAATATACGACAAATGGTTCATGATATTTTTGGTTTTATTATTTTTTATTTTTTATATTAAATAATTAAATATTTTGTATTAAATATATGTATTTTCATAGTGGTATCAATGGATTGTATACATAATTTTGGAATAGATATTATAAAAGGTAAAAAAATTGGATATGACTAAATATAATAAAATATCTCAAAATTATAGAAAATTATAATGTACATTGTTTCCATAAAATAAATCTTAGTCATTATACAATAGGATGGTGTGGCTATGTAATAAATGTATTTAAGGGTAATAACCATGAAAATGGTTCATTGATATGGAATCATTCATCAAATAGTTAATGAAAATGATCCTTGATGCATATAAATTTTAGAATTCATTGGGGATATTCATTAGAAAATTTAAATTCTCTTTATGAACATTTATAAATTAGATTAAATAAATAAAATTATTTAGATTTACAAATTAGATACACGACAACATAGACTGAATCCTATAAATTCATATTCCATGTTATACATTCCTTTTATGACATATACCATTCATGTCCATGGTTAGACATTAATTTGATTAATATATTATTATTTCTCAACCAAAAAATCAATTAATTAGGAAGAAAATTATTAAAAAACATAATCCAATTGATTATGGGAAATTTTACACCCATGGTTCTATGAATTCTTTAATATCACACATGTCTATTAGAACTATTAATAGAGCATCCTAATCAATGGATGTAGTGATATTAGTGAAATTTTAAAATTGTACTAAAATTGCATCACAAGTATAAAACTCCTCCCTATTTATAAATTTTAGGATTAACAACCCTCATAAACATACCATAATCCCATTACTAGATATTGATAAAATTATATGTATGGATTAAAACTCCTTATATAAACCCATCCTCAATTACCGAGAGTAAGATATCCCCCTCTATAATTGGAATCATACTCTGATTAAACATGTTAAAAGTGGAGGATAAATTAATTTTATTGACAATGTCTAAATTGTGGATATTATTTTCTAATGAGAAATAATATCTTGCTCCAATTTTTGACAATAAATAAAAATCATCATCAATGGAATGCACATTGTTATGGAATTCACAATTATCATTATTAAAAAATTAATTATCCTCATCCAATAAAATTGGAAGATTTATCAATCAATCATATTAAAAAACTTGCTTATGTATATGAACCAATTTATAATGCATGTATTTTAATAAAGGGTTGTGATGAATAAACTACATTATAATTTATTTTAAGGGATCATATTCTTTAAGGGACCATACAATGGTATCCTGGCTGTTTGATTTTTTTGTGGTTCATGATGCGCAGAGTATGATTGTAAGCTTCATGGGAGGGTTTGTATATAATGTTCTAGTTGATGAAATATTACACATCACGTTATAATTAAATGATTAGTAATTGAGGTTTGGAAATTATGGAGGACTGGTTCACAACATATAATTAACCATGTTCAAATAATAAATCAAAATTTTAATTTTGGTGCAAATTTAACATTGATTTTTATATAATGTGAAAGGGGATTACACATCACGTAAATCAGTGAACATAAATATCATTAAAGGTTTCTATCAGATCGGGTTTCTACAAACCTATAACTATTGATTCTCTCTGTGTCTATCGTTCCAAGTGATATGAAATACTCCTTCAAGTATTTTTTAGATTCCATAAATTGATATAAATTATTTTCTATCATTAATTGAATAGTCAAAATCCCTGGTGATCTGAGGGGTGTTCTTCATTCATCTTTCAATTGTTTCTATTAGTTTTATATAACATCATCATTTATATTCTAACAATTCTATGGAATTGTTTCACCCAAGATTTAAATGGGGTTACAATTGGATTTTTTCTATTCTTTTTTTTAATTCATCAATATATAGATGTATTTCTCTTAAGAGAGCAGATCAAAGAGCTCTAATTTTGTATGTTTTCATGTGAATAACTTTTCTAACTATTGAGGTTGTGGATGCGTTACTAATCATATTTTATTTATGTGAAATTATAAAAAATGATTAGTATATTTATCTTCTCATGGAAATGAAATTTTTATAATAATATATATATTGGATAATGATAATTGATAGTGATCACAAGTTGAAATTGTTGTTCCTATACTCTATGATATAAATTTTCCTCATGATTTTCCAAATAGTGTGATAACTATGACTTCACTTATAATAATTTTGTTCCTTATAAACATATGAAAATATATAAAATCAAAATTTAATTAATAATAAATTGGATTATTATTAATTAAATATGAGAAATGTTATTAATCAAATGGATACAATAATTTTATGAAATCAATATCAATGTAATGAATTTATTTAATTCAATTGGGTTTCCATATCATTAATGGAATTGATAAAAATTGTTAATTAAAAAAATAAATGATAATAATTGTTATTAATAATTAAAAAATAATTTTGATAGATAGTAGAACTTATCTATTTTTGGTTACTATGGTTATTCCATGATATCCTCCAATGGATTCAGTTCTTATAAGAGTTTTGATAAGAGATCTCTATCATAGTCTGTTCTAATATGATGCACCATGATGAATTTTGATGTAGGGGAATTTTTGATTCTCAGAAATTATTTCTATGAAATCATTAAATTCTCATTATTTAAAAATTTTAATGGAAGTGAAATGACGCATCTAATATTGACTGGGACTAATGAATTCAATAGTGAATTCATGTTGAAGATATTGTGGCATAATACCGTGATTGTTGTTTTCATTTTCACTCCCTGGATTGTGTGATATATATTACATTAATTTTATGTATATTGTTCATGATGTAAATTTTAAAATAAGTTAAAAGAATAATTAATTGAAAATTAATTTTCATATGGTTAATTGAATAAGTGTAATGTTTCTAATCTGATGGTTAATGTAATTTTATTATAATAATATTAACAAAATGTAAAATTTTATTTTAAATGTGTAATGGCCCGGACCTCTTCTGCCCATTGCTTTGTCAAAACGAATGTCAAGAAGTGTTCTGGATGGTAAAATAGACTTTTCCGACGTTTTCTAGAATTTTTGAAACTATACGCCGTGTCGTTTGAGTGCACGTCGTGTACCCCCTTGCCGGGTATGCCATGTGTTGCAGGTCGTGTACTTGCCGTGTGAAATAAGTGGGTACACGCCATGTGTGCATACTACATGCCGTGTACCACCTTGCCGTGTATACCCCGTGTTGAAGGTCTTGTCCTTGCTATGCGAAAATAATCGGTGCACGCCATGTGTCCAGTTCTACACGACGTGTAGTCCTTCCCCACATACGCATTACCAGTCAACGGCCATGTACCGTGTTGGAGCCGTGTCCTTGCCATGTGCAATAAATGGGAACACGCTGTGTGTCTAAAATACACGTCGTGTAGTCCCTCCCCACATATGTGTTACCCTCAAACCGTGTGTTGACCAGTCAACGGCTGCAGAGCCGTGTTGGGAGCCGCGTGGAGACCGTTTGAAATAACCAATTACACACCATGTACCATAAAGTACATGCTGTGTACTTTTGTTTTTGTCGCCTATAAAAGGAGGGGTCCCCTCCTCCTTTTCATCTCACCCCTCTCCTCCCCTTTCCTCTGATCAGAGTTCTCGCAAGAGACACCAAGGCTTTTTTTCCATAACTTCTTCGTCTGAGCTCCGATTTACGACCCGTCAGCGGCCACAGGATCATAACGACGAGGAGGAACTTCTGAGTTTGGATCAGTTGTCTTTCCTTCGGAATTTCCTTTCCGACTTCCACCCGAGGAGGTTTTCCCGGGACCCGACAGAAGTGACGGATGCCGACAGACGTCTTCTAAGGTTGATCCGGGGTAGCATTGCGATCAGAACCTGTTAAGGTAGGGATCTTACCTTCGTCTCTATAAATTGTGCATCATTTGGGGTGGGTGTTCTCTTGTTTACGTGAAACACTTTTGAACCGATTTAATAAATATAATAACTTGTTAAAGAACGGGGATGGGGAATTTATTATGCTTATCTTTGTTTATCCTATTGATATGTTGTGAATTGAATGAGCTTCTGCCTACTGAAAATCACGGTCGTTTTGGGCCATTTATTTCGCCATTAAATTTTTCCCTATATTTCTAAGACCGTTTTGTGGATGGAATCTTTGTGGAATGTGGAAATTGGTTAATCATGAAAAATTTGATGTTTAAAATCTGGAACCCTTGTGTGATCACCTCGGTTAAACAAAATAGAATAATGAACATGTGGGTTTTGGCTTGGTTACTGGTATGTGAAAGGGAGGGGTTATTCATGGGTTGTTTTGAATAGAACAGGCAGTAGGACTGTGGTAAATGATATTAAAGGGGCGATGATGTGGCATGAACCTTATTTTGTGGGTTGTTGTGGATCGGGTGGGCAGCATGGCTGTGATAAATGGTATTAAAGGGATAATGATGTACGGTGCTATTGTGGTTATGGTGGTTGGAAGTGGGGCTGCAAGGTTGGGTTTTAATGTGAACGAACTATGGGTTATGAATAATGAATAAAGAGTGAAAGAGTTAATGAATGGTGGGTCGTGGTAATGAAATGAGATTAATAAGCAATGGGTTGGTTGGGTGATAAGAAGGGCCTTGGTTGTGTTACTTTTGTTTTCCTAACGTGATTTTTGGATGGAAGGGATATTCTTTATGAACGATTGATGTGGTTGGTTGTGTATAGTTTCCCAGTAGTTAAGGAACTAAATAAATTAACTCTTCTGAAATGTGAAATCCTAAAAGGTGTTGGGGTTGTTAGTTGTATGAATTCTTTGTAGTAGCAGTGCCGAGGCACGTGCTCAGTTTCTCTGTTTAGAATCCATAAGATGGGCTGTGTGTTTATTATATATATATATGTATCTTTGTTTTTTGACGCACCCCACCCATGTTGAGCACTTAGTGAAGAACACTCCCATTTCATGGGAGAGGGTGTTTCCCATAGTTACTAGATCTGTCCTACTCCTCCCCTAGGCTGTGATGTGTTGAGGCGACCGTACACCTAAGACTCTTCAGGTAGGTTTCGATTGGGGTGGTTTTAGCCGAATACTCATCAGGAAGGTTCTACTATTTCCCATGAATCATTGGGATGAGGTCCAAGTGTGTGCGGGTGGGATACGTGGTTGTGAGGCCTAGGTTTTTGCGGGCGAGATAGGTGGTTGTGAGGCCCAGGTGTGTGCGGGCGGGATACTTGGTTTTGAGGCCCAGGTGTGTGCGGGCAGGGAGAGTGTAGCAGCGTCAGGATGTTCGCCAATAGGAAGAGCAGCTAACTAATGGTGGAATGGTTTGGGGTACCCAATACTCTTGTTCTTATATACTACTACCTGTTCTAAATGCGTTTTTGGTGAGTGTGGTTGGTGAGGTCGGGTGGATAGAATTCCTTGCTAGGTTTCTTCTGTTGTTCTCACAGGACATTAGGATTTCTCCCCACTTGTGTACGAGAGATTTAGGATTCCCTACTAAGTATACCTGTATGCCCACCCTACGTTTACTTTCAGGTTTCCAGGAGGACTACCAGTGCCGTGCGGGACCCTACAAGTTGGATGGTTGGAGTTGTTGTTGTTGCTATACTTTTGTTTTATTTTGGTATTGTACTTTGAGCTTTCTTGTACTTGTACATTATAATAAAAATTGTGTAAACATGCATGTGGGACTGGTTTGGGTTTATTTCTATACACTTGTTATTTTCTTCTTTGGTGGTTGAATTGTCCTATTTCCTGATCCTAAATAAATAAAAAGGTTAATGCATCCCATATTTGTGAAAACTCATACTCTTGGTGCTAGTCGCCACCCTGGGGCCTACTGGAGGCGGGACTTGGGGGTCATTATCTCCCTTTCACCATTGCCAGCTCAAGAGGGGAATCTTTGGTTGGAGGGGGTCATGACAGAATGGTATCAGAGGCTGATGGTTGAGTGATAGGATGGAGTCTGGAGTTAGGCACAGTGAGGATTTCATGGGATGGTAGGGCAACAATGTTAGTTAATCTTGGTGCATGACATAGGCCAAGGAAGACCGGCTAGAACACGGGATTTTAGGGCCCCCATGATCCAATACAAGGACTCTAATCCTACCAAACTACCAAGTGAGACTACATTGATTATAGGGTAGAGACCCTATGGAAGGTACATGCATCATCATGATTGTGTTTTTACTTGATTTGGGGGTTCTGGGAAAGAAATTGAAGTAAAATGATAAAATAAAACCTTGAGTTTTCATTACTACTTGGGCTTAGTCGATCCTTGTTTAATGTACAACTACGGCACCTGGACGTCTTCCCTGGGTGGCTCAGACGGCCGAGGCCCAGCAGATTCACATGGTCGATCATTTAAGGATTGACTGAGAGGAGGAATATATCCAGTGGCAGAAGAATCTCCATTATTTCTAGCAGAAAACCCTCAAGAAGTATGAGTTTAGTACTTAGGATACATAGACGGAAGGGTGTCATGAGGAGCTAGGGATTTCTTATACCATGATTAGTGCTTCGAGGGAGTACTGGGTTCCCCTAGTAGTCAGTCAGCTGAGAGGTGCGGCGTGATAGTGGTGGACACTCTACCTCGGAGAGAGGAGAGAGGCAGAGGTTCCATGGGATGACTTTGAGAAGGAATTATGATAGAAATTCCTTTCTTCCATGATCAAGCCAGAGAAGCGGAAGGAGTTAATATCCCTTCAGCAGGGGAGTATGTCAGTACGAGAGTTGGGGATCAAGTTCAAGGATCTCCTACGCTTTTCCCTGGACCTCTTTCCGGATGAAGAGTCTCGGGCGAGACGTTTGGAGGAGGTGCTTCGTCCTTCGCTCCAGAATGCTATCACCCCCTTCACCCTTCTGACGTACTTGGCGGTACAGAAGAAGGCTGAGGTTGTAGAGAGGATGCACTCGCTGAGAGGTGCACCCCGAGAGGGGATCTAGCTAGGCTCGTCGAAGGGGAAGACAATCAGCAGCAGGTCTCCTGCGACGGGACCTTCCAGGATCAGGCTAGTGGGGAGCATGCCCTAGCAGTTCCAGTTCAGATCTTCCGGTCCTTGTCCCTTTTTCACGAACCCAGGACCGAAGTAATTTTCATGTGGAGGTTTCGGGAACGTTCAGAGTCGGTGCCTAACCCAAGATCAGTACGGTGGAGGTGGGCAGGTTCAGCGCCCACCTCAGCAGCACCAGTTTCCAGCGAGGCCCTTCCAGCAGCAGCAGGACCATGCTCCTCCAATGGGAAGACATTGTGGGAGGAAGCCGACCTCGGGGTGCTCGTCAGGGACCTTGACCAGGTTGTGGTTGAGGAGGTGGACGACATCAGATAGGTAGAGGAGCTGGGCGTGGATAGTTTCACGCAGCAGATTTGGCAGCTATGGCCGGACCAGAGGTGGTGAGAGGTACAATTTGTTTGTTCAACACTCTTGTTTATAGTTTGTTCGATTCGGGAGCTTTGTACTACTTTGTTGCACCTGGTCTAGCCCACTCTTTGGTACTAGACGTAGAGAGACTTTCTATACCACTGGTGCTGAGTACACCTATTGGAGGCCAAACCAGTGTATATTGTGTTTGCCGGGGATGTGGGCTGATGTTGGGACCACATCGATCTAGTGGGGACCTTCTTCTGTTACAAATGCAGCCATACGATGTCATCATAGGCATTGACTGGTTGTTTTATGTTAGTGTCGTTCTCCAATGCTTTCGGAGAAGAGTCTTGTTCTTCTAAGTGGAAGGGTAGTGCGTATATTTTGTTGGCGAGAGGAGCTATCAGGTAGGAATCCGGCATGTGGAGCCTCTCCTTTCCTTGTTAGGCGGGTTATCAGTGGTTCCAGCTGATACAGAGATGATGGATATCCCGAATGATTTTGGGGAGTTCCTCGATGTTTTTCTTGAGTAGGTTGTGACTCTACCCCCCGATGTGACGTTGAGTTTGGGATAGACTTATAGCCTGGTGCCCGTTCGATTTCGATGGACCCTTATCGGATGGAACCTTCTGAGTTGCGGGAGTTGCGGATTCATATTGATGATCTGATGGAGATGGGTTTTGTTTGACCCAGTATATCGCCATGGGGTACTCCATTTTTGTTCGTGAATAAGGAAGATGGTGGTCTCAGGCTATGCATAGACTACCAAAGGTTGAACCTGGTAACGGTCAAGAACCATTACCCCCTTCCAAGGATAGATGATCTCTTCAAGCAACTGAGGGGATCATGTTGGTTTTCCAAGATTGATCTATGATATGGATATCATCAGCTGAGGGTAAAGGACAATGACATCTCAAAGATAGATTTCAGGTGCAGGTATGGGAACTTTGAGTTTTTAGTGATACCGTTTCGAGTTACGAATGAATCGGCCGTGTTAATGGGACTATGAACTTTGTCTTCCGAGAGTTTCTGGACCGGTTCGTCGTTGTTTTTGTCGATGACATCCTGATCTACTCAAGATCAGTGGAGGAGCACGTTGAGCATCTCAGGGCAGTCTTGGAATTCCTTCGACACCACCAGCATTACGAGAAATTATTGAAGTGTGAGTTCTTGACACAAGAAGTACACATCCTTGGGCACGTAGTGTCTCAGCATGGACTATCAGTGGACCCGTCGAAGGTAGAGGCAGTTGTTTCTTGGGCAGCACCCAAGAGCTTGGCAGAAGCTCATAGTTTCCTAGGGTTAGCAGGTTACTATCAGAGGTTCATTTCAGACTTCTATGGAGTTTCTGCTCCATTGACAGCTTTGACGAGGAAGAACCAGGCCTTCCTATGGATCGAGTAGTGCCAAAAAGCATTCGACTACCTGAAGGAGAAGTTGGTCAGTGCTCCCATACTCAGGTTTCTAGAGGAAGGGTTATTGTACGAGGTTTTTTTAATGCTTCTGGCCTTGGTATGGGGTGCGTGCTGATGTAGAAGAAGGGAGTGATCTATTATGGGTCTAGGAAGTTATGTCATCATGAGCGTCACTATGCCACCCATGACCTAGAGCTTGCAGTAGTAGTGTTTGCACTGAAGTTGTGGTGACATTACCTCTTTGGGGAGCGATTTGTGGTCTTCTTAGATCACAAAAGCCTGCGTTATATCTTCTGCCACCGTGAACTAAACCTGCGGTAGTGAAGATGGGTCGAGTTCCTCCAAGACTATGACTTTGAGATCTATTACATTGAAGGTAAGTGAAACATTGTGGCTGATTCCCTGAGCAGGAAGTCACCTAAGGAAGTGGTTCGGGAATCCGCTGATGCATGGAAAGCGATGGGAGAGTTGGCTACCTTGCACTTGGATGCAAGGGAAGAAGGTGTTACAGGATGTTTGTTTTAGATGACGGTGCAGTCCTAGTTGTTGCAGTAGGTGGAAGAGTCTCAGTGGGGGGACTCCGAGGCGGAAGTGATGCAAGATTGTGTTTATCAGGGGAACGCTCTAGAAGGATGGTCAGAGGATAGCCGACATCAGATGCTTTTCCATGGAAGGTTGTTTGTCCTAGAGAAAATGCGTGAGAGATTTCTCTATGAGTTCCATAGCTCAGCCTTGGAGGTACATTCAGTAGTTTCAAAAATGTACCAAGGCCTGAGGGAACAGTTTTGGTGGCCCGGGGTGAAGTGGGCAGTGGTGGAGTTTGAGGCTAAATGCCTAGTGTGTTAGCAAGTTAAGGCTAAACACCGTGTTCCCAGTGGTTTTTTTCATCCTTTAGATGTACCCGAGTGGAAGTGGGATGACATCTCAATGGAATTTGTCACAGGACTAACAAGAGCTCAGGGTGGTTATGATGTTATCTGGGTGGTGGTGGATTGAATGAAGAAATCAGATCACTTCTTAGAAATTAAGGAGTCAGGCCCAGTGAGTACCTTAGAATAGAGGTACGTAGACGAGGTTGTGCGGTTGCATGGAGTCCTGAAGACTATCATCTCAGATCGGGATACTTGGTTTACCTCACGAGTATGGAGGGGGTTACAACATTCTTTCAGCACCCACCTATGCCTTAGCACTACTTTCCACCCCCATACCGATGGTAAGATTGAACGGACTATCCAGACGTTGGACGACATGCTGCGAGCATGCGTTCTGGATTTCAGAGGATCATGGGTACGACACATGCCTTTAGTTGTGTTCTCATACAACAACAACTTACACTCTACTATTTGAATGACACCATTTGAGGCATTGTATGGAAGGCCATGTCGTTCACCCATTGTCTGGGCAGAGGTAGGTGAGACAGTTACTGTTGGGCCCGAGGTAGTGCAGAGCATCACAGAGAAAGTCCATCTTGTATGTGAGAGGATGAAAGTGGCTCAGGACTGACAGAAGTCGTATGATGATCATCGGAGAAGGCCCTTGGAGTTAGAGGTGGGAGGCCATGTGATCTTGATGGTTTCCCCTCGATGGGGGCAGCAGAGGTGTGGGAAAGGGAGCAAGCTCTCACCTAGGCTCATCGGACCTTTTGAGGTGCTGAGGCGAGTTGGCGAGGTGGCATATCAACTGGCCATGCCACCTCAGTTGGAGAAGGTTCATGACGTCTCCCAGCTTCTTCGGTACTTGCACCAAAACTCTCACGTTATCGACTGGGGAGAGTTAGATATGGGAGACGACGTGACCTTCGAGGAACGACCAGTCAAAATCAAGGATCTTAAAGAGAATGTGCTCCATGGACGAACCATTCCGTTGGTTCGTGTGTTATGGAGTTATGGCGGCCTCGAGGAGAGCACTTCGGAGTGGGAGACCCAGATGCACGCTCAGTACCCGGAGTTGTTTTGACTTGTGTTTTCCCTTGTTCTTATGATATTTTTGTTGATGTTTCACTCTGTACCTTTGATATATGGAATTCTTGGCTTGTCGGTTGTGAGACCTTTTGTTTCCTTGTTCTCTGGTAATGTGTAACATGTCCGGATGTGTGAGGAAAGGGAAAAAACTTATCCTTAATCGAGACGCATTAATAAGGATGCGATTTAACCCATGCGGGCGAGTCAGTGCCACCTAAAGCGGATAATATCTCGACATAGGAGAAGGAATTTCCCCAAACCACATGATCGGGAAGTGTGTTGGTTGTGCGGTGTTGGGGGCAGTGTAAGTTGGAAAATCCTAATGTATGAAAGAGGGAAGACCCAATTCCTAATCGAGAAACATTAATGATGATTAGATTAAACCTATGAAGGTGAGTCAGTGCCGCCTAAGGAGGATATTAACTTGACATAGGAGAAGGAATTCCTAACACATATGATTAGGGTTGTTGGTTGGGTTCCTATTATAACGTGAACCCTAAGAGGTATCTTGTTGGGTTTCCTCTGGGTTTGTTTTGAATTCTCGGGAATGATAATGTTTTAAGAGGTATCTTATTTAATGGCCTGGACCTTTCTGTCCCATTACATTGTCAAAAAGAAGGTCAATAATTGTTCTAGAGGGTAAAATAGATGTTTCCCTTGTTTTACAGAATTTTTGAAACTACACGGCGTGTACCCCCTTGCTGGTTATTCCCCATGTTGCAGGTCGTGTACATTCCATGTGAAATAAGTGGGTACACTCCATGTGTTCATACTACACGTTGTGTACTAACTTGATGGGTATACCTCGTGTTGAAGGTTGTGTCCTTGATGTGCGAAAATAATGGGTGCATGTCGTGTGTCCAGTTCTACACGTCGTGTAGTCCTTCCCTGACTACGTGTTACCAGTCAACGGCCATGTACCATGTTGGACTCGTGACCTTACTGTGTACAATAAATGGGTACATGCCGTGTGTCCAAACTACACGCCGTATAGTCCCTCCCCGCGTTTGCATTACCCTCAAACCATGTGTTGACCAGTCAACAGCCGCAGAGCTGTGTTGGGAGCCGCGTGGAGACCGTAGGAAATAACAGAGTACACTACATGTACCATAAAGTACACACCATGTTCTTTTGTTTTTCTCACCTATAAAAGGAGGGGTCCCCTCCCTAATTTCAACTCACCCCTCTCCTCCCCTTTCCTCTGAGCAGAGTTCTCCCAAGCGACTCAAAGGCTTTTTCTTCCATAACTTCTTCGTTCGAGCTCCGATTTACGATCCGTCAGCAGCCACGAGATCGTAACGACAAGGCGGAACTTCCGAGGTTGGATATGTTATCTTTCCTTTGGCCTTTACTATCCGACGTCCACCCGAGGAGGTTTTACCGGGACCCGAAAGAAGTGACGGACGCCGACGGACATCTTCTAAGGTTGATTCGGGGGAGCGTTGCGATCGGAACCAATTGAGTTAGGGATCTTACCTTCATCTATCTAAATTGTACATCGTGTGGGGTGGGTGTTCTCTTGTTTATGTGAAACACTTTTGAACCGGTTTAATAAAGATAATAGCTGGTTAAAGAATGGGGATGGGGAAGTTGTTATGTTTATCTTTGTTTATACTATTGATTTGTTATGAATTGAATGAGCTTCGGCCTACTGAAAATCACGGTCGTTGGAAACCTTTTCTTGCACAATTAAATGATGACCTATCATTATAAGACCATTTTTTGGATGGAAACATTGCAGAATTTGGAAATTGGTTAATCATATAAAGATGGATGTTTAAAATATGGAACCCTTATATGATCACCCCGGTTAAACAAAATGGAATAATGAACATTTGGGTTTTGGCTTGATTACTGGTATGTGAAAGGGAGGGGATAATCCTGGGTTGTTAGGAATAGAACAGGCAGGAGGGTTGTGGTAAATGATGTTAAAGGGGTGATGATGTGGCATGAACCTTGTTTTGTGGGTTGTTGTGGATCGGGTGGGTAGCAGGGCTGCGATAAATGGTATTAAAGGGATAATTTTGTATGGTACAGTTGTGGTTATGGTGGTTGGCAGCGGGGATGCAGGGTTGGGTTTTAATGTGAACGAAATATGGGTTATGAATAATGAATAAAAAGTGAAAGAGTTAATCAATGGTGGGTCGTGGTAATGAAAGAGATTAATAATCAATGGGTTGGTTGGTTGAAAAGAAGGTCCTTGGTTGTGTTGCTTGTGTTTTCCTAACTTGATTTGTGGATGGAAGGGATATGCTTTACGAACGATCGATGTGGTTGGTTGTGGATAGTTGCCCAGTAGTTATGGAACTAAATAAATTAACTCTGCTGAAACGTGAAAACCTAAAAGGGGCTGGGGATGTTAGTTGTATGTATGCTTTGTAGTAGCAGTGCCGAGGCACGTGCTTAGTTTCTCGGTTTAGAATCCCTAGGTTGGGCTGTGTGTTTGGTTTATATATATATCTGTATCATTGTATTATGACGCACCCCACCCATGTTGAGCACTTAGTTCCAAACACTCCCATTTAATGGGAGAGGGTGGTTTACCATAGTTACAAGTTCCTTCCTACTCCTTCTCCCCTAGGATGTGATGTCTTCAGGCAACCTTACACCTAAGAATCTTCGGGTAGGTTTTGATTGGGGTGTTTTTAGCCCAAGACTCTTCAGGAAGGTTCTACTGTTTCCCAATAATCTTCGGGATGAGGCCCAGGTGTGTGCGGGCGGGATACGTGGTTGTGAGGCCCAGGTGTGTGCGGGCGGGGAGAGTGTGGAAACGTCAAGACGTTCGCCATTAGGAAGAGATGATAACTAAAGGGGAACGGTGTGGGGTACCCAATACTCTTATTCTTATATACTACTACCTGTTGTGATTGTGTTTTTGCAGAGTGTGACTGGTGAGGTTGGGTGGATAGAATTCCTTTCTAGGTTTCTTCTGTTGTTCTCACGGGACATTAGGATGTCTCCCCACTTGTGCACGAGAGCATTAGGTTTCCCTACTGAGTATACTTGTATGCTCACCCTACGTTTACATTCAGGTTCCCAGGAGGATTACCAAGGCCATGTGGGACCCTACTAGTCGGATGGTTGGAGTTGTTGTTGTTGCTGTACTTTTGTTTTCTTTTGGTATTGTATTTTGAGCTTTCTTATACTTGTACCTTGTTATAAAAATTGTTTAAACATGCATGTGGGCTTGGTTTGGGTTTATTTCTATACACTTGTTCTTTTCTTTTTTGGTGGTTGACTTGTCCTATTTCCTGATCCTAAATAAATAAAAAGGGTAATGCCTCCCATATTTGTGAAAAACTCATACCCTTGGTGCTAGTTGCCACCCCATTGCCTATTGGAGGCAGTACTCGGGGGGGTCATTATCTCCCTTTCACCATTGCCAACTCAGGAGGGGCATCTTTGGTGGGACGGGGTCGTGAAAAATTGATCTTATATATTCATAATATATGTTAAAAACATTCATTATTGAAACAAAATTAGTATCATATTTTATTATTGGAAAAATAATTTTATTTAGAAATTTTACATCTCTATGATTGTAGATAATAACATAATTTCAATAGCATGTTTTCTCTTTGATGTCATATATATATATATATTGATTATTATGATTCCTATTGTATGAAGTAGTCAATAAATAAATTGGCCAATTATCGGTGGAATAAGAACTAGTCATGTGTTAAAGATAATTTTCAAGGGCATGAAGTTCTGTTTTCCTTAAGGAGGAAGAGTGCCTTTATAAAGATCAAGGAGATATCATTTTCATGAGAAGGCTAAGTGAATTATTATGGGGGACCACTTATATTATTTCTTTATTGATTCACTCATACTACTTTTTAATGTTAATTTTAAATGTTCTTTTCATTGTTAATGATGTATTTATAATCCCTGATAGATGATGTCAGATTTGTAGTGGGGATTCTATGATGTGATGTGATCTTGGGATGGATGATCCTCGGAAGGATATTGTGATGTGCAGGAAGGGTTCCCTAGTTGATGAGACAACATAAGACCACTTTAATGGATAGCTTCATTGGTATATGTATATTGGTGTTGATTATGGAATAATTGCTGTTGGAAAGATATAGATATGGTCATTAAAATTGACGATATATAGAGAGATAATATCCCTTCATGAATATATTTAATAGACATGTTCTAGGATCCTTGTTTTTCTTTTATTCTACTCTCCACTAATTGATGTTGTTTGAGGTTCATGGACTCATGATTTATCCAAGTAATATATTAGGATGTTTCTTCAAGACTACCATGATATTTATTGACGCTATAACCAAATTGAATATATCATCACCCATAGATTATGTTGGTTATGGAATGAAAATTATTAATATATTTTAATTTGGATAAACAAAGTCCATAGTTTGGACTTATTTATGGACATAATTTAATTTTATCGGATATGAAATGAAATTTAATGTGGAATAATGATAATGGATAAAATTATAAAATTAATTAATTAATTTAATTCTAATTTTTTATTTAATTATGTAATTAATGCTCCTCTTTCATAAGATTTTATGATTTTTGTATTTCTGATCATAGAAGTGGAAGGTGGGAGTTTATGGGATTTTAGTTGTAGTTGATGATATGATTAGGGAATTTCCATTGTTTTCATGTTATTTATATTATTCAGTTTATAATATTAGATTTCATACACTACCCATGAAATTTTTCTAATGGAATCAAACATCATGTTCACTCTGAGAGATTATTTTACCCAACATCTCAATGAGAGGATGAATGGATGGCTACCCCCTCCATCCCCACTATATTTTCATAGTAGTTACTTTTTCATGTATGCATAAAAATGTATTTTCTCATATATGTTTATAGTGTGACGTTAGTTATGTGTATTACATCATAAAAATAATAATTTATATAGTATCTAAAGGAATATTATAGGTATGGAATGTATAGGTTGTAATTGTTTGATTTAATTACTCAATGTATGTGATGTAATTTACCAAGTCATAATCAAGATGATTGAAATATGTCATTCAGGTTTTGGTGGATTATAGGAAAGACTAGGTTACTATTTCTGGATATGTGAAATGGAATGATGTGATTATGTGGAAAATGCACTGCATTCGATGGTACCTTTCAAATTATTTCTTGAGACATCTTACTTTTAGAGAGATATGGATGATAACATGATACAATAGTAAAGACAAGAAAACTAACGGTGATGTGTGAGTGGGAACCCTTGAGGATTTATTATAATTTTACATTCCTTTTTTTATTTCATACATAATGAGAGTTATCCATTTAGGTTATGGGAAGAGTTTATTCCTATTTAGGTGACATAGTAGTTTTATTATTATTCAATATGAAATATCATGATTTCAGTAACATATTAATGAGTGTCTACAAGGTTAATTTTATTTTGTATATTGTCATGAACAAAAAATGTATACGTTTAAAAAATTAGTTCATTCACATTAGTGTGGTTACCATATTGGACATTACTATTTGGGGTTTAGCATGAGGTGTTTGAAGTTCACAATTTCTATTGTCTTTAACATTTTTATATTTATATATTCCCATTAAATAGAGAATTAATATATGAAATTTAATATTTGAAATTTCTATTTCATCTGTAAATATGTATTAGAGGGCGATGGTTATTGTATCCTTGCAATGTCTCTTAATATATATTTCTCTTAGTGTTCAGTGACTTAAATTTTATGTTTACAAGAACCTGTATTGTATTCTATAACTAGGGAATATTAGAGGTATGTCTCAGGAACTAACCATTTATCACCCCTCATTATGGTATCTTCTTTTGGAGGGGGTATTGATAGTATATTGTCATAGTTTCATGATAGTGTGATTGTAATAAGTTTGGATTTAGGAATAGGTGGGGATTTAAGGGTTAGTGGTAAAATAATGTAAGATGATTTTTTAATAAAATTTAAACCATCATCACCAGCTGAAAAATGGGTATTTAGGGACCTAAAAGTTATGATGCATGAATAATTATTATTACTAACTACACTAAATAAAATGATAATGGTTTCAATGTTTTTTCAGAGGAATGTATCATGGAACAACCATCATTGCAACTATAATTGAAATTCCTAGACAGTGGGATAAATTAAATTAGTAAAAAGTATAATTAATTAATTAATTAATTAATTAATTTTAAATATTCCATATTACAGTTTTTGGATTAATATAGAGGTTTTTCATTACATAGGGACAGCTCATGGATTAATTCCTTATCAAATTCTCACCAATGATGTTTAGTAGAATGTTTATGCAGATCATCACTTAGTAGATGTCAATGATGATGAATCGTGGAGGATAAAATCATAGAGTTTCAGAATAAGATTCAATAGAACTATGAATGATCCATTCCACAAAAATTCATGAAATATTGGTTGGGGGATTTTTTTTATATCCAATAGTTTTGTATATGAAATGAAGTATTATTATGTTTTTTTGGCAGTGATGATGCTGCATGGAGTAGTGTGCATGTAGTGGTTCATGATCCTTTGGTATAGTGATGATTTTTTATTATCATGATAATGATTAAATATTATTTTTTACAAGAGTTTATTTCCCTGATTTTGAATGTATACAGTGAAAATTATCTACATTGAAATCATATGGGGGAATCAGTTTTCTAGTATAAAAGATCCATTCCTGGACCCTTATATGACATGTTGTGTATTATTTATAGTTAAGGAAGAAATAATGTTTTATTTCGTGGAATATTTTCATCCAAACATAAATTTTCAGTAAACATAGTTTATGATTAAGACATACAAGGAAATACCAGGATAAGGAAGAGGTTATTGAGAGGACAGTTTCAGAAATTGGTTCATCATGATTGGGGAGGTTTTATGATTTCTCTTGAATCAGATATGTGGTCTGATGTTCCCATTTGTCATGGAAAATATATTTAATTTTTATAAGAGTAGTTCTAATCAATCATCTTGTAATTTATATGGGTTTGAGGCTCTCATTTATATTCTAGTGGAACATATATATCTATTTTCTAGGGAGGTTGAGTTTGTTAGTCATCTGAGTTAATGAAATTCTTGGGTAGATATCATTGTCCAGTTTTTCAACATCATCATCCTCTATTGAGGTTGTTTATATAGAGGCATAAACTTTATGGTTTTGTTGTTTGGGATCATAATAGTGGATATGTGGAAAGAAAAGTAATTCCCCAATATTATCTTCATTCACATATATAAGAGTGTTAAAATGGAGGTTTTTGTTAACATGGTCAAATAATTCATGTTGCAATTCATGGTCATCTTCATGGTTTAGCTTTGAAAGAACTAGTTAATATATACTTCATTCAAGGAACCATTTTTACTTATTGGGTGAATGATTTTTTCTATTTATGAGGGTCACACATATTCTATATCACCAACCCTTATCCATGATTTTTGTAATTTGGTATAGATTCTTGCAGTTACCTTGCAATTGAATACGATAGATGGAGGTCAAGATGAATTATTGTGTTATGCATATAATTTAATCCAATTATAATTATGCATCACTCTTTTAGATATTTCCAATGATTAGGGACATAACTATATAAAATCATCCTCAACATGGATTCTTTGTATTTGGTTCCAAATTCTGTGGATTGCATCAGGATGAAGTTTTTTTATTGTGATTATAGTTGAGATAATACATTTTATTTCATTAGAGAGACCATATTATGGGTTACATGAATATTTTTTCCGTATCATATTTGAATCCCAAGCTTATTCTATGATATTAATGGTTTCAATATTTGGATTCTCCCATTATTGTGGATGAATACCCTGATGTCATTCTTGAAGAGGTTGTACTATAACCCCCCTTAATGGTAGATAAATATTATGATTAATTTATATCCATGAGGGTATCTAATCACAATGTATCCATATAATATGGATACCCCTAAATTACATGTGTTGTGAGTATAGCATGATTATCTATTTCAATGATGTTTTTTTCAAACGATTATGTCACATTAGTCTGCATCACTTTTGATTGTAAACAAATATGAAGGAAATTTGTGTAGTTATGTAAATTATAGTTCCTTGAACTATGTGATATTGAATATACACAATACCCTTCTATAGAATTTTGATTTATTTTAATAGATTATAGGATTTATTTGGTTCACTAAGAACGATTTGTGGTAAGGATATTCTTATATTCCGGTGAAGTATAAGCATATTTTGAATACTACTTTATTTTGTTGACAAGGGAATTACAAGTTCATTATGATGTAATTTTTTGTGAATAATGGTCCATATGATTTAATGAGGTTGATAAATGATGTTTTTATAGTGTTCTATTATAAGTTTATGGTGTTATTCAATGACAACATCCGTTTGTATTCCATAGTAATGGAGGAGGACTCCATGTATCTACATATTGGTTTTGGTTTTCATTGTCATGATCATCTACATGGGAATTTAAAAATTTTCTATATCATGGTTCACTTATTCCATTTCAAGGAAAATGTTGTATACAAATAAGTAGTGGTTTTAGATCCTTTAATGATATATGCAGTTGTTTCATTCGCATCAACCATGACATTTGAATGGGTTCCGAGTTTCCATGATCTTAAAAGGTAATATATAAGTTTTATATCTTATTTATATCATTTTTAACTCTTATTACATCCTTTATAATAAATTAAAAGTCATTATTTGTAATTATAATTGTTTGGGAGATTTTGAGTCCCTAAAGGAGTAGCTGGTCATTGATGAAATTCATTTATTCTTGATTATTTTCATCGATTCCTTGCTTATTCTATTGTGACGTGATACAATGTAGTAATAATTATTTATTTTTTTGTTATCAATAGAAACAATAAATTGATAATAAATTTTCCACACATGATCATGAGTTTGTGGAAGTGGTATTTTCATTGAACTTGTGGTGGCCTTACCTCATTAGAATGATTTTTTCTTCTTTTATCGACTATAATATCATGTTTTTTGTCTTCTCAAAAGGTGAAATTATCATTCATAAGATTAATTGTATAGAAATATTTAATATTAAAATTATTATATTTATTATAATCCATTCAAGGTAAATATTTTATCTGATTCGCTAATAAAGATTCCACATAATCATTCCATGCTTGAATATATGGATTACGATAGAGGGATGGAATAAATCTGTATAATAAATCCTAACTTGGGAAAGGATAGAGGTTGAGTTTATTTTTTTTGGTTCATCTTATTGTTAAAATATGTACGATACATTGTGAATCTTATTTTTGTGTCTTTGGTTGAAATTTTCCAATCCATAGTTTGTTTATGAATGTTTTGTTTACGAAATAGTAGAGGTTTAGAACCAAGATCATAGTGGTTTTGGATATCAATAAATATTCCCAAGTCTATGTGGTAGATCATATTTATGGTCATCATTACGGATTTCACCTAAATAATTTTTTATATTTGATTTTTTATCCTAAATTAATTGTAAACATGACCCACTTCTACATCTACATGGATATTATTTAACTAATAAAAGATTTAAAACTGCAAAATAATTAAAATAACTCTTATATGGTTGAGATCATGGTTAGGAAACAATGGATAGGTTATTGGTTTTGATTAAATATTTATATAATTTCCATATACTCTGTTTGGAAATTAAAAATAAACACTCCCATCTTTTATTATATAATCCCAAATAAAATCCGATTTCACTAGAATCTGAACTCTTGTATAAAAACATTAATCTACCCTTAACATTCTTAATCCCTGAAAAGGTTCCTCATTCTCTCAAAACATACCTCCCATACATTATACACCACCATCTCTCAAGGTAATTTTTCTTATCCTTCTCTTCCATAATCATGATTATATATTATATTATACATTTGATTTAAAATTTCTATTCTTAGGATTTTCTTCTGATATCCCATGTAATGGAATTATGATGTAAATATGTTGAAATACCCAATTAACTCTCATTAACACATATAATAAATCCTTATGAAACCAGATTATTCTATTAAAATTATCCAATAAAATTTCTTACCAGTAATCTGTGCATTGAATAACAATAAAAAATTCAACTCTTAAAATTTCTAATAAATATAAAAATAAATCAATTATTGAGGAAACTCAATAAAATAATAGATACTAAATACATATGGGATTGAAATTTATAAAATTAGTCATTATTTGTTATAAAAAATCTGGCACTCATATTCATTCACATGATAATAAATTGATGTATTGTAGAGACCTGAGCTTGATGTACATGGGAAATACATTAATTTTTTAGAATACTTATTACATAACAAAAATAGACACCCAAGGATCGTAATAGTTTATTGTCTTCAGAAACTCAGAACAAAATCTTCTAATCATGGTGAATCATCTTCAACATCTCCTATAATGATCTTCCCCTATATGTTATCTTACCTAAAACATTTCATTATATCAAATAGAAAAGAAAACATAAAAACGGTGAGCACAAATGCACATTAAGGGTATACATGTAGAAAATAAAATATATATATACATTTGAACTAAAAAATGTGAACATAAAGTTTATTCATCAAAATCTTGTGTCGTGAAATAAATCATGGTAGTATGTGAGGCATATATAAAAAATGAAAATTAATCATGATGAAATATAAAAGAAATAAAACATGAAATTGTGGAAAACCATTATGAACATGATATGATTTCCATAGTAGCCAATGCATGGCTGCTAAGAGCATCATAGTGGACAAAGTCCATCCCTGAACTGGGTTTAGATGCCATTCTAGCCCTATATTACTGAACTGGATTTTAATTTTTGTTCCATACAAGTATATCTCATGAGATATAAATCTTTACCCAATTCATTGGAGGGAGATATAGGTCTCTCCCATCTCAAAAATGAAATCACTATTTCATGTGTAACAAAATAAACATAAAGCATTCATTATAACCCAATGATTAAAATGTGTTTCATAAACATCTTCCCATCATAACATAATCCATATAACACAATGGATCTAACTTCATCAGAAAAAAAATAAAACAATGTTAATAATTGAGACTTTATGATTGAAACATTACAATATTAATTAATGTCATTATAGATGGAAAATAGTTTTGATAAAACACTAGAAATGAATTCTTGGGGAAAATATCCTTGCTTCTTCAAAATCATTTTCATTTCTCAAAATGTAGTAAAAATTTTAGAAGAAAAGAATTTTGTTGAAAATAATCATGAAATATTTTAGAGGAAGCTTCATTGAAGTATGGATTATTAAATTGTAAAAATCTGTTCATTTCGTATAATTTAAAAAAAACATTTTTCTCCTACTTTTGCAGGAAAGGTAAAAACGCACCAAGTATGGTTAACAAAAAATGATTCTTTCCATACTACATAGTAAAATTCAAAAAGAGGTAAACATGAATTTAAACATAAATGGAAGAATAGTAAAAACTTTATGAAAACATTTTTATAAAACATCTACATGGATGATAAATATAACCCCTATAAATACATATTAATAAACAATCTCGGATTACAACGATATTGGAATAATTATCCCTTAACTTATGTCCAATTTCTTTAATATGTGTATGAAACTCCTGTATAGTGGGTTTAAACATATTATTAACTTGTAATAGAACTGTAATATTATTTATGATATTATTTATGATTCAATTATGAATTTATATTACCCGTTCATTTGTCAATTCCATGTTAAAGCAGTGTTTTGAGTAAAGATGTTTCATTAATCATACATGTTTTGACTTCAAATTATTCATATGATTACTTAGATCATGATTAATTACTTATAAAATTTTAAACATTATTTATATATAATATATATTCAGAATAATATATATATATATATATATATTATTGATAAATGGAATGAAATGCACCATTCATAGAGAAGGTCAGTCATACGTACGCAAGAACGTTATTTTCATTTTCATATTAAATTGAATGGAAGTAATTAAATAAAATACAAATAAATACAATATCAGTATTATGTCAAATATTTTTGATTATTTATTATATAAACATTATAATAATTCATGAATGGTTAACATGGAGAATGAATCTCCTCACGTCATGGAGACGGTAATCCGTACGTACGCACGGGCGATGATAACATTCCCATGATAATTGAATGAAATGGGAGTGGATGATATAATATCTCAGAGTCATTATGAGGTTATAATAATAATATATAGTAATCATTTCAACCATTATACCCATCCAATTATTGTGGTGGAAAAACAAATTACACCACGGAGTGGAGGCTGTAAGCCGTACGTATGCACGCACGGTGATTTCTTTTTTCGTAGGATGGATATAAAGACAAATATGGTTGTTTAATATTTATAATAACATATCATTATATTATTGAAACTGATGTTGTTAAATTATTTTGAAACAACTAAATAAGAGGATGTATAAGAAGAATGAAACTTGAAATAATCGGTAGAATAGATTACCTTTTCCTCGACGCACCTCCTTTAAACGTCCTCTTATGGGACTAGAGTTGGACTTTTGAGAAGACCAGGACCTCCATAATGTTACTAGGGAAGTTGAGAAAATTAATGGCTAGGGGTTGGCCGATAATTAACGCTCAAAATGTAGTGAATAGAAGAGGTATGAGGTTCCCTTTTATAAGAGAAGAGAGGGTCACTTTTGGAAACATCAAAAATATTAATTAATAATAAAATAAAAACCAATTTAAAAACCTCCAAAAATGTCTTAATTATAAGATGAGACGATATAGGGTTTAAATATTATCAACAAATAAAATTTTGACCTGAATTGAGTTTTTTTAACCTTATCATTTTGATTTATCCTTATTTAATCTATTTATTTTTATTTGGGGTAATAATATTCAAAATTTTAAGTTATTATAAATACTTACTTATGATTTGTAAATTGTCTACAATTAGATACATTATTAAATTTTCGACCATTTAATTTTAAATTTGTAATTTTTTAAATATTTTTCTGATTTTTATAATGTTTAATAATATGTTATTTTTATAAAATACCAAGAGTGTCAATTTTGACACTTTTCATTTATTTGAATTTAAATAAAATCCAAACAGATGATAGAGTCGAACCAAAATATTTAATAGATTTATAACATGTCATGTTTATATATAAAATATGTTAAGAACATTAATTATATCATATAATATTTATTTTAAAATTTTTAAAACCGTTTATTTGATATTTCTCTTAATACAATTATTACTACGGCATTGTAATATAATGATTTAATATACTTATTTGTTTCAAAAAAAATTAAAAATAAAATACTATGATGAAGATAAATCTAATTTCTTTGAGAAGAATACTTTTAGTAAAATTTATCTTCTAAAACTACCATTTTAAAAATGCTATGTTTATTAAATTATGAAGGTGACAACTTTGACATCATTTAAAATAATATAATATAAATGTCCTAATTTGTTTTATAAGGATCCAAATGGACCAAAAGTAGACACTTTGATGATTATGGTGTAGATATAATCGACCAATAACTTTTGGTCATGTTTCGGGGTCTTTTATGGGTTTTATTATTTTAATAAAAACTATATTATTGATTTTTCACTAAATATATAATTTCTGCATCCGTAATTTATAAGCTACTAAGGTTAAAAAATATTTTTTAAATATTACAAATAAATTACCATTATATAGAAAGAAAATTTTAGCTTTCAAATGAGAATTTATAATAGAATTTATATTCTGTATATCATTATATTAAAAATACATTAATTGTTAATGATTGAGAGACATATTTCACATTCCTTTAAATAAAATAAATTAATGGTCTTAATAACATACAAGTGGGTTTTAATAGATACTATTTCATCCCAAGTATATTTTAGGACGAAATATAATCATCCAATTATATTAAGGTAAGTGTTATGGTAATTTTATAATATTATTTTTACCCTTAATTACCTGATTTACCTTCAACTATGGTAAAGAAAATTTATCATTTTTACTATTCATAAACCCCAAAAATAAAAAGTTTCTAATTAGCATACTTTGGAAATACTGATTCCAAATATGGAGTTGAATTTTCCAAATCCAATACAAATTAGTTTCATTATTTAATTTAAAATTAATCCCCATGTTGAGAAAACTGGTTCTAAAAGTTAAAACATTGCATATTATTTAAATTTATTTACCTATAAATTCAATGTAAAATTAATGAGAATGACTTATATTATATTAAATGGTAAAAATATATTATATTTACTATTTAAAACCATTAAATATTATTATTTTACAATATAAATTATCTCCATGAAAAAAAATTTGTTTTGAATTACAATTAAGAGTATTTTTACTATTCATCAAAATATGAAGGTTATCCGAATAATCTAAAAAATTAATCCAACGTAAATTTTTATATCCTAATTCAAAAGAAGAATTTTATTATGTCAAATTTCACTTATAAACTAGTAAAAATATGATTTAAAATTAGTGCGCCAAAAAAAGACGACAAAGAAGCATTTTTTGAAAAATATTTCATTTATACGAATAAATGATTTAGTTCTCATAACATGTTCTTGAAAATTTGTAAGATGAATTATAATGTTATAAAATTAAAAATTTGGATAATACTATTTATAATGGCTAGTTCATAATAAAATTATAATATATCATTGTTTAGTGAAACTCGTTATTGCGTACCACAATAGCTGTCGAGGAAGGTCACTCTTTCGTGTAACACCAGCCAAGTATACTGTTTCATATACTACAAGATAATATTTGGGTAGCATACAACAGAAGATATTAATTAAATTAAAAAGAATATATCTTTTAAAATCTCGAGGTGTTACATTCTACCCCCCTTAAAATGAATTTCACCCTCGAAATTCGATGGGGTTATAAATTGTTTACTACTTGCATGTTTCTTTCATAGAAACCCACAACGTAAAAAGGAATACAAAAAATTAATTTTAAAAACTAATGTATGAAATGTAACGGTTACCCAAATTAACTCATTACTAGGTTTCCACAATGGAGATCATGGGTGAAAACATGGATATTGAAGAGAAATCATACCATCAAGATCTGATGGAGAGTGGTAGAGAACATAGCTATAAATAATCCAGCAATCACAAAAACATAAATTTGTGATGATCTAAGGGACCATCTGATTCATCAGATATAAGGGTAATAGGAAAAAATATTTGGTTTTCAAGATTATTTTCATAATGTTAATGAATTTTTTCATAAGGATAAATACATAGTTGATTTTAGTGTAATATCATCATTGTTCATTCCATGAAAATTCCCTCTTCTTCTCTTATTTAATCTAACAAAGTTGATTTTTACATTCTTGATGTGTTAGCAGATCATGGGATAGAATGATATGTCATTCAATCAGTCTTTATCACAAAAAGGTCATCAAAAATTATTAAATATACATAAATCCATATATGGGGAGATTAAATGTATATGATTCCAAAAATAGACTTATACATTATCTATCATATCACTTAATAAAAAAACTAATTTCTACTAACCAGGGGCTTCCTAAGGGACAGTGGTAGGTGATAAAGGCCTATCACACTTCGGTTGTGGTTTTGATTCCCATATCCCTGTCCGAAAAAATGGGTTTTCACCCGTCCTATTGGTTTCACTTTTTCTATAACTATACTGTTATAACATTTTAGAAAAAAAGTTTTACCCTTACACAATACAATCTAATGTCCAAATTAATCCATTCCAACCTTTAGGCTAATCGAAAATACTTCTATCCAATTTAATTTTATAAATAAAACGAGTACTAGAAAGTTCATCTACCTAGCATGTGAATACCATCATTTACCCCTCGTATATCATTAGATATATCTTAATGGTCAAATTTCATAGATGTGAAAACCTTAATCATGTATTCTCTTGAATATTGAATTATCATAGAACCTTAGTGAAAACATGAATGCAGTGAAAAGTAAACTCTTTCCACATACGAAAGTCCCAAAATTTCTATATACCCAAACCATGATATCACTTTTTCTTTAAAGTAACCATGAGCTCATTAATACTATCAATCATTTCATTATATCCATATCCCTTCATAATGTGAATATTAAGTGATTTCAATAAATATATGAATAACATATCATGGATACTTGTACCATTCAACATATACTTTCAAAAACAAATGGAAAAAACAATAGTGTAACAATCCTTAGATTCATTTATATTCCATATTACTATGAGATTACATATAAAACATTACCCTTTTTAATCATGCAATCATTTGACTACATTCTTAAACCATTTACAGAGCTTCATTATTTTATTCCTGAACACTTCCTTCATCTCATATATAATTTTTAATCTATTCATCATCATCAACATAAATACTACCCATAAGACCATGTTGATTCTCTTCATGAGATTTTCCCTTAGTTCATTGGTTTTCATAATGCACGTACGTTCCACATTTAAAAAATTTAACCGTTGATGATGTCTTATCAATACCGTTATTATTGTCCATGGTGTTAGCTAAACCATTTCCTTTTTAATTACTGAATTTGTGTCCTTCTTTTCCACACCCAAAGCATCTTCCAGTGCCTTTGAAACAGTCTCCCTGATTCCTCTTCCCACATGATTTACATGAGGGAAATTGAACTATCATTCCTCTATGATCATCATGAAACTCCATCTCTCTCTCATTAGATGAGTTAGGAAACCTATGTTGGGATTATTGATCATTTTATGAGATTGTTGATTAGGCATAATAACAATTTCAACACTTCCAAATCCTGTTTCATTTGGTTAATCATGAATAATAGCATTCCACTGTCTATCATATTCTTCATAAAATTGAATCTTCCAGTTTCCATCCATTTTTAAATCCCCAAAAAAATAGTTTGAGAGGCCAAAATCATATTAAGAAAACAATATAATCAAAGTGGATTACTTTCAATCTATAAAAACATAGGTTTAATCTTAGGTAATTCATGATCGTTATCATAATACTAGGATTGTAACCTATACACTATTTTTATCCTTATGGACATCCTTAGATATACCTTTGATATATCTCTAGGGAACTCACTAAAGTTTTTGCATACTAGTTTACAAAGGTTAACTAATCCTTTCCTATGATACCAACTATTTAGAACCAAGCCTAAAATACATGAACATTACATTTAAATTGTGTAATACTTAATACATAACAAAAACAGACACCCAAGGATCGTAATAGTTTAGTGTCTTTGAAACTCGGAACAAAATCTTCTAATCATGGTGAAGGATCTTGAACATTTCCCATAAAGATCTTCACCTATTTTTTTCCTACCAAAAACCTTTCTTTATATCCTAGAGAAAAGAAAACATAAAAAGGGTGAGGTCAAATTCTCAGCAAGGGTAAGCATGGAGAAAATATAGAAAAATATACATTTGAACATAAAAATGTGAGCATAATGTTTAAACATCAAAATCTTGTGTCTTGAATTAAATCATGGAAGTTTGTAAGGAAAATATCACAAAGGAACATTAATCATGATAAAATAGAATGTGAATAAAACATGTAATTGTGGAAAACCATTAAGTACGTGATATGATTTCCATAGTAGCCAATGTAGGGCTACCAAGACAATCATAGTGGATAAAGTCCATCACTGAACCGAGATAACTTTCCATTCCTGCCCTATATCACTGAACAAGATTTTACTTCCCATTCCATAAATGTCTATCTCATGAGGTATAAATACATACCTAATGAATTTAAGGGAGATATAGGTCCCACCCATCTCATAATGAAATAATTCTTTCGTGTGCTGCAAAATATAGATAAATTATTCAGCATAACCCAACGAATAATATGGGTTTCATAAACATCATCCCATCATAACATAATCCATATAACACAATGGATATTATTTAATCAGTAAAAAAATCAAACCATGTAAATAATAGATACCATATTCTTGAAACACAACCATTTTAAAGAATAACATTATAGATGAAATTTTTTTTTGATAAAACACAGGAAATGATTTCTTGAGGAAAATATCCTTTCATCTTCACAATCATTTTCTTTTCTCAATATGAAGTTAAAATTTAAAAGAATAATATTTTGATGAAAATAATCATGAAATGTTTTAGAGGAACCTTCATGGAAACATGGTGTTAAGAAACTGTAAAAATCAGTTCATGCCGTATATGTAAAAAAACATTCTTCTAGTACTTTTTCCGAAAAGGTCATAAAGTATCATGTATGGTTAACAATAGAAAGATTCATTTCATACTACATAGTAAATGTAAAAAAGTGGTAATCATTAATTTAAAAATCCATGTAATAATAGTAAAAAATTTATTAAAATTTTTTAATAAAATATGGACATGGATGATAACACTGGTGCAGAAAACGTTATTTACGTCACCATTTTTGACGTCGGTTATATATAACGGACGTGAGAATCTATGAAACGTGATTTTTTACATCGGTTATTTAATAACAGACATAACAAATGCATTGAGTAGCTTTTTAACGTCGGTTATTTTAATAACCGACGTTACGAATCGTGCATGTTCGGTTTTTACGTCGGTTATTTTATAACCGACGTAAAAAACCAAAGCACGAGAGTTTTTTACGTCGGTTAATTGATAACCGATGTAAAAAATGAGTTATATACAGGTTTTTTACGTCAATTATTTTATAACCGACATAAAAAACGTGATATCTACGAGTTTTTTACATCGGTTATTTTAAAACTTACGTAAAAAACCAATGCGCGGGGGGGTTTTTACGTCGGTTATAAAATAACCGATGTAAAAAACGAGATATAAATGGGTTTTTTACATCGGTTATTTTATAACTGATGTAAAAAACAAAAGTGCGGGGGGTGTTTTACGTCGGTTTTCAAATAACCGACGTAAAAAACGAGTTATCTACGGGGATTTTTACGTCGGTTTTCAAATAACCGACGTTATAAAACATTTTAAAATTTTAAGCCCTGTAGACTATCATTTACGTTTTTTCGATCGACAGTCCACCGACTCATCTCTCTCATGCGGTAAACCCTAATCAGTTCGTCGATCGACCTGCATTAAACTCATTTTGGCTTCATTGTTTATCATCTTTAGTCTCCTCGGATCTATCATCTCAACTCGCAACACTCAAGTAAGCATTCCACGAATTTATTTCGTTCTTTTTTTTCGGATAGTCTATATTTATGTTTTGTAATTTTTTTTGTTTAAACTAGGTTAGATTCTTCCATTTCGAACCCTATTTCATCTTTTTGAATATCTTTGGCACCGGAAATTCATTCTTATCCTGAGTGTCTTGTTTTTCTATTTCTTTATAAAACAAATTTTGATATATTACCTTGCATTTAATGACTCAAAATCATCCTTTGTTGGAAACATATTTGAGGTTATTTATTGAAGGACTATGGTGTGATTAAGGAATGATTTGGAATATTTCCTGTTTTGACCGGTTTGAATTTCAATATCAAAAAGAAATTTGAGGTATGGTTGATTCATCCATTCCTTTTATCCTATATTTCATTTAACGCTCAGGTTCATCTAACAATTTTGTAGTTGGATAACCAATAATGTTTATGTGATTAGGGAATTAAAATAAATTTTCATCATTTATAGTGAATCATCCTTATTGACTGTCTTATCATAGAATAGGAATCAATCATCCATATTGAAGATGTGATTTTTTAGAAAACAAAAACCATTAATGTAAACAATTTATCATTCATTAATTGAACTAAAATAAAAATCTACACATGAGTTATAAGGTAACATAATAAAATAAATATTTATCATTCACCCTCATAGAGTCTAATAAATCTATGATAAACCATTTGTTTTCTTTAATGTAAACAAATTCACTTTTATCCACTTTTTATTTTTAGACGACACTAAACCCCCTTATAATTTCACCCTTCTGGGAAGTATTAAACATCATTATATCCCTTTAAAAATCCAAATTTCACATAAATATCGTGCATCCATTTTGTCTTATAGGACTCTACTAGATTCTATTTCAAATGGGTATCTATTTTTTTTGATGTTTCACGATTTTATTTGATGTAGGTTTTTCTTTTTCATGGATTACTTCATAAAGTGGTCTCGGTTCATTTGATTTTGTGTTTCCTTTTACACCATCCCCCCTCAATGACTATGATCTCTCATTGCCAGTTTTTCTCTAATTGTTCTCTCATAAACCTTTTGGATTTGATGGTTGATTACAAACGTATTTATTCAAATATTTAAGCTGGATTATATATGCATTTTTTAGGATTATATTTCTATTTTATGCCGCTTTATTTATTATTCAATCCAATACTAATACCCTTTCTAGTAAGAAAAATTTCATAAGAAATATGATTGGACTCTTCATCATATTTCATGAAACTTTTTTAATAATGTCACGTTTCAAAAAAAATGTTATATCAAATATGTGGAAACGGGTGGTGTCCGGGGGGGTTCCCAAAGGGGTGGGTGGGTGTGAGTGGTTGTCCACGGGGGTGGGGGCCTGTCCAGAGGGATTTGGGGGTTATCCGGGGGTGGGGGGTTGTCCAGAGGGTTGGGTGGTGTCCAGGGGGGTGTTGAAGGGGTAGTGGTGGGGGGTGGTGTCCAGGCGGGGAGGGGGGTGCTTTCTAGAGGGGTGGGGGATGTCCGAAGGGTTGGGGGGTTTCCATGGGTGGTCCAAGGGGGTGGTTGGGAGTGGGGGATGTCCAAGGGGGTGGGGGCCTGTCCAGAGGGTTTTGGGGGTTGTCCGGGGGGTGGGGGTGATTCTCAGGTTTACTCCATTTTCTACAATTTTCTATCAACTATGTAGGCGTCATGGTTTTCATTCATTCAATGAAATTTAAAATAGTTATATCTAACTATATATTGTTTTAAAAATAATATTCAATCATATTTTCATAAATACCCATAGATTTTTTTATATTTTAAATTGTATTACA
Organism: Viscum album; assembly: GCA_963277665.1. NCBI lineage: Eukaryota > Viridiplantae > Streptophyta > Magnoliopsida > Santalales > Viscaceae > Viscum > Viscum album. The sequence goes on from OY728152.1 coordinate 1,293,514,822, forward strand.
TTGAAATTATGTTTTTTTTCATATAAACATATATTTGTCTTCTCTTAAAAATATATATTTTTTGATGATATTTGTTATAGGTAATAATGAGTCGAAGATGGATTACAACACATCGAATGAGAAATGAATTCGAGGAAGGTTTTGATTCCTTTTTGGAATTTGAAAAACGAAATGTTCCAAGCAGTGACATTTTTTTCTGTCCATGCCTGAAATGTTTGAATATGAAGAAGTTGAAAAGTAGAGAGATAAAAGATCATCTGATTTGTCATGGTTTTAATCCGAGTTATAGCCCTTGGATTTGACATGGTGAAACTGGACAGAATGTCACTGATGATGATGATTCGCAAGATGGTAACTCCGATGTAATTGAAGAAATGATTCGCGATATTGTAGCAGAACAAATTGATATAGAACCGACAATTGCGCGTCTATATGGTGATGCTGAAAAACCATTATATCCTGGTTGTACAGATTTTACAGTTTTGTCGGCGGTGTTAAGATTGATTAACCTGAAGGCGAAACATGGATGGAGTGACAAAAGCTTTACAGAGCTGCTATAATTGATGAAAGTCATTCTTCCAAAAGATAACGATCTTCCTGATTCACATTACAAAGCCAAGAAAATATTATGCCTGATGGGATTGGGATACAAGAAAATGCATGCCTGTCCGAATGACTGCATTATATATAGGAAGAAATATGAATTCCTGTCAGAGTGTCCAAAATGTGGGACATCACGGTATAAGGTGAAAGAAAAATCACAGGCTGGTGTAGAGATTACAAAGATCCCTTCAAAGGTATTTGGGTATCTTCCTATAATTAATCGTTTCAAACATTTATTTTCTAATTCACATGATGAAAAAAGGTTATGATGGCATGCTGAAGAGTGGGTATGTGATGGAAAAATACGTCATCCATCTGATTGTCCACAGTTGAAGAAAGTTGATGAGCAGTATTATATATTTGGAAATAAAATTAGAAATCTCAGACTAGGGTTGTGCACAGATGGAATGAATCCATACCAAACCCTCAGTAGCACACATAGTTCATGGCCTGTTTTATTGGTAATTTACAACCTCTCTCCTAAAGTTTTTATGAAGCAAAAATATGTCATGTTGAGTATAATGATCTCTGGTCCAAAGCAACCCGGTAATGATATTAATGTTTACTTGTCACCGTTGATTGATGATTTGAAACTGTTATGGGCTGATGGTATTAGGGTGTATGATTCATATAAAATGGAATATTTTCAACTGCATGCAGTGCTTCTGTTCGCTATAAATGACTTCCCAGCGTATGGAAATTTGTCTGGATACAGTGTTAAAGGGCATAAATCATGTCCAATTTTCAAATAACAGACGTCATATTGTCAATTTCATCATGAGAGGAAAATAGTGTACATGGGTCATCGAAAGTTTTTGCCTATGGAACACCCTTATAGAAGACTAAAAAAGGCATTCAATGGCTCACAAGAATTTTATACTAATCGAAAACCTTTATCCCAAAATCTATATTTTGAGAGGGTGAAAAACCTTGATGTGACATTGGGACAGACACAAAAATCTGGTATTGATAGACATATTTGGAAGAAAAGGTAGATTTTTTTTGAGCTACCGTATTGGAGGTATCATGAAGTTAAACATAATATTGATGTCATGCACGTGGAGAAGAATATCTGTGATTATTTGATTGTAACATTGTTAGATATTAAAGAAAAGACTAAAGATGGGTTGAATGCAAGATTAGACTTACTATCAATGGGAATACGTTTGGAGTTAGCTCCCACTCCTAAAGGAAGACGAACTTTTCTTCCCCCAGCTTGTCATACATTATCGAAGAGGGAAAAAATTAGCTTCTGTCAGTGTCTTAATGATACCAAAGTGCCTCAAGGTTATTCTTGTAATGTAAAAAAATTTGTCTCATTAAAGGACTTGAAGTTGATAGGTATGAAATCACATGATTGTCATGTCATGATGCAACAAATTCTACCAGTTTCATTGCGTGGAATATTTCACATTCGTGTCAGAAAGACTATAATGAAGTTGTGTTATTTTTCAATTCAATTTGTAACAAGGAGATTGATGTGAATGCTTTGAAAATTTTGGAAAAGGATCCAATTTTTATACTTTGTCAATTGGAAATGTATTTTCCTACAACTTTTTTTGATATAATGGTGCATTTAATGATTCATTTGGTTCGAGAAATAAAGCTTTGTGGATGTGTATACTTTTGTTGGATGTATCCTTTTGAATGGTATATGAAAATAGTAAAGGGGTATGTTAAAAATCTATATCGACCTGAAGCCTCCATTATTGAAAATTATATTTCTGAGGAGGTAGCAGAGTTTTGTATGAGCTACATGGCTGTGGCGCAACACATAGGTTTGCCTCCATCTCTCCATGAACGAGTTAATAATGAGGGAAAGGGGATTCGTAGCTTGAAAGTCAAATCATTGTCAGCTGAACAGATGAAGAAGTTAGAATCATATATCTTTAATAACATAGATGATGCTCAACCATATATCACATTTCATATTAATGAGTTGAAACAATGTCATCCAAAGAAGAAAGAAATGTGGATTTTAAATGAGCACAACAGAACTTTTTTTTCATGGATTAAAAAGACTTTTCTTGGTAGATCAGATGTATCAGAGACATTAAAATGGATAGTGGGTGGTCCATGTTTAAATGTGATAACATGGTCCAGTTATGACATTAATGGTTATACATTTCATACGAAAGCTCAGGACAACAAGAAGTGCAGTTCAGAATAGTGGTGTATTGGTGTTTGTATAAGCAATTCATTTTTTGAGTGCTAAGGAAAAAAACCCAATTTCTGCATCAAGTGCATATTATGGAGTGATTGAAGACATATGGGTGGTTTATTACATTAAAATTAAAGTTCCCATTTTTAACTGTAAATGGTTTAACGGTAACAACAGTGTCAGACACGATGAATTTGGAATGACACTTGTTAATCTGAATAGATTGGAAGACACAACTGATTCTTTTATAATAGCCACACATGCAAAACAAATTTTCTATGTAGTAGATCAATCAGATATGTAGTGGGCTGTTGTTTTACAAGGGAAAAACAATATGTTGGTGGGGATGATGTTGATGAATATGCAGATTTATGTGAGATCCCTACTTCCATGGAAAGATTAACTGAGCATAATGATGATCATGTTGAAGACATAGTTTGTGCCATAAGGAACGATCACGATGATGGAATTTGGGAAAACAATCCATTTGTACATTCCTAAAATTATAGGTAACATATGTTTATTTCTTTTTTACATTTATTTTTTCCATAAATGTTAGATATTTTATGTTTTTTATTTATTAAAACATGTTTTAAAACAAAATAAGTATATGTTTTTGTTTTTGTTTGTTTTAAGTTTGTTTAGTTTACTTTATAATGTTTATAACCATTACATGAATTATATATCTATTATTTTTGTTAAAATACAATTACTTTACCATGTTTACCTTGTTTACCAGGTTTACCATTTTTACCATGTTTACCATCTTGACCATCTTTACCATCTTTACCATCATTACCATCATTACCATTGTTTAACATTCTTACCATATTACCAATGTTTAATATTATGTAACTTAGTAAACTTTTCTATTTTCTGATTATAGTAGTATTAAAATATTTGAATTTGTATATTTGTGAACTGACGTTTGTTTTTTTGATGTGAAGGATAATGACAGATCATTCAGATGATCAACCACATGATTCTGGAGAGGAGCATATTGCTTGTCATACCTCTAAGGATGAACATTCACAAGCTTCTATTATGACAAAGAGTTCAAAGGTTGGTAAACGTGGGTGCACACGTTTACCACAATTATCACTTGCCCATATGCAGGATCAGAGGATAGTCGTTGAGTTTGATGATGATGATATTCCAAGAGGTCCGAATGAAAAAGATTTTAAGAGTTTTGTAGCAACTCAGGCGAAGAGAAAATTAAGCATTTTATATGATGATTTTAGAAGTGTGGATAAAGAGATTATCTCTCAGTTGTGGGAGACGATTGTGGTAAGATCTTTTGTCATTTTTTGACTATTATTTTAATGTTTCTAGTATATATAATATGTTTAACCTCTTCTTTATCAGATGAAATTTGATATTCCTGACACTGGAGGAGTCAGGAAGAAATGCTTATCGTTGGCTGCCAGGAGATGGAGGGATTTCAAATAAACCCTCTCATCTGATATCATTTTTGGTCATAGGAGTCCTGAAAATCCATGTCGTATATATCCAATTATATAAGAAGACACATGGAGACAGTTTTTTTAAAGTAGAAGAAAAGATTCATTTCTGGTAAGGGCAATGTAAACTTTTATAAAATTTCTTATATAAATGATTTTATTAATGTTTTTTTAATGATTTCCTATTCTTAAATAACAGAAAACAAGGAAAGCTCATCAAGAGATCCAATCTAAAAATGTATACCCTCATTTTTTATCTCGTGGAGGGTATGCATTATTGGAAGAACAAATGATGGCGGAAAAATTTCAACAACTAAGAGCTGAGTCTTCATGCTCTGGAGAGGTGGCCCCTCCATCCCCTCCATCTAGACATGAAAAATGGAAGAGATCTTGGAAGGGAAAAAAGGGAAATATCTTTTTGAAGAATCAAGAATCGTAGATGAGAGGATTGTAAGATATATATTTTATTTATTTAAGTTAACTATTTTCTTCATATAATTTCGATCATTACAGAAATTTTCAATTAATTAATACAGGACTCTCTTGAGGAGCAGAGTTCAGAAGGGACATTTACAGCTATTGGAAGGGAAGATATTTTATTTCCAGCATTGGGAAGGCCCGAACATCCTGTTCGTGTAAGAGGATATCTGGCAGGTTTATCGGAAAGAAAAGTGTTTCCACGTTCTTCAACTTCTAACATTGATGGGGTTTATAAAAAATAGAATCCTTGGAGGCTGATGTTCATAATATTAATGCGATGATGGAGGACAGGATTAGAGAGTCGGTGCAGTCTATGTTAGCAGAAAAGAAAAGACAATTTCAGACTGCAGCTCCCACTCCTCCACCTCCCCCGACAGACCCCATTATTTATCCTCCACCTTCACCAGTAGCTCCCACTCCCCCACCTCAGCCTGCGGACCCCATTTTTTATCTTACGCCTCCACCGCAGCTTCATACTTATTGCGAGTTGTATGTTTATGATTCTCATCATCATATAGTAGCATATGGGTTGGTATATTGTATAGGAGATATAGTTCATAATCAATAATTAGAGGTAGAGAATCAGAGGGTCACTATACAAGATATTATAGATAGATCAGCTAGGGTACCAATACCTACAGATGAGGTGGCGACAGTTGGACAGAGTATCGACCATTTTTTAATTTGGCCGTATAGACTTCTTCGACTCATTACCATAGAGGTATAAATGTTATATCTTTAATTTTATTTTATTATTAAATTTGTTTTATCATTTGAAAACTAATATATTTTTCAATTTTTTTACGGGAATACTTCAAATGTAAAGAAATACTATATAGACAACAACAAAGACAAATGGCTATGACATCAGATACAGATTCAAATGGTCTTGACAGATTGTCAAGATATTCACATTTGTTGTCGGGTTATTATGATTTTCCAATGGAAGCTCATGTTTGTGGACATGAAATAAGAGTGGGTATTATAAAAACTGATATCATGGAGCTTGTTACTGGAGATAAGTTGGGCATCAACGTGGTGAAAAAATTTTCCATGTAAGTCTTAACACCTTTTCCCTTCGTTATATTTATTAAAAATGTATAGTTATTTATGTTTTGTATTAGGTATCTTTATAAAATTTGTGAGAGGAATGAGCTGATAGAAGTATATGGATTCATGGACCCTCAATTGATTTCCCCTGAAGCATGTGAATTGAATAAGGAACAAAGAATGGTTTATATTGCTGAAAGATTTGAAAATAATATAATCACACAATGTTGGATGATGCCTTTTTTTGAGAGTTATGAAACACATTTCTCTCAAAGAGTTAATTATCTTTTAACATAAAAAACCACTAATGTCAAATTTCATTTTATCAGTGATCATTGGATGTTAAGTTTTTTTTCCCAAGGGAGAAAGCCCTTTATTGGATATGCTCTGTCCATGGTGATGTGCGGGATAGTTTTAAGAATATATTGGAAAAGTAAGTTTCAATTTCTAAATAGTTTTATATATTCTAATTAATTTTAAATTTACCCCATTCGTATTATTTTCTAACATTGCATCGGCCTACTTTCGAAAAAACACAAAGAAAAGAGGTGCAAAGATCAAATATGTAAATGCGAAGGTAAATATCCATTTATAATTTTTACTTTTTGATTTATTACAGAAAAATAATATATTGAATTTAAACTTATTAAAACATAATTTTCCTGAACAATAAGGCCTCATCGAATGCAGATATTATATGTTAAGGTTTATGTATGAAATAATAACAACTGGGATAGTTGTGAATTTTGACCTGGTATGATTTCCTCTTAAACTTTGCCAGAATATTTCAATTTGATTTATTCATTATACATGTTAACTACTTTCTTTTTAATTTGTAGCTTTTTTATGACCCTAAACCCTATACTCCAGATGACATCAAACACTTACAAGTGGAGTGGTCAAATTATTTTACAGGTTTGATTGACTTTTAGTTGTTTGTAATGTAAAATGTAATTTTGAATATTGTTGTTGTAATTGTGTATTTGGTAGTTTTTTAGGTTGGATTTAGTTTTTTTTGAAGTTGACAGTGTAAGTTTTGAATTTTATATAAGTGAATGTTTAATTTTTCTCTGCTTCTTGTTTTGGTTTACTTATGATGGTTTTTCTGGTACGGATTTGGGTTTGTGGGGGAGGGGTTCCAAGGGTGTGAGGGTGTGTTCAGTGGGGTTGGGGGGTGTTCAGCGGTCTGGGAGGGCTGTCCGGAGGGGTGGGGGGACAGTCCAGGGGAGTGGCAGGGCTGTCCAGGGGTGTGGGAAGGCAGTCCAAGGGTGTGGGAGTGCTGTCCAGGGGTGGGGGTATACATGAGGGTGGGGGGTTGTCCAAGGGTGTGGTGGGTGCTGTCAAGTGGGGTGAGGGGGTATTGTTCAGGCAGGTGGGGGGTTGTTGAGGGGTGTTTGGGGATGTCCGGGGGTCGGGGGCAGTCCGGGAGTGTGGTGGGGGCTCTAATGGGGTGGGGGAGGGCTGTTCAAGGGGTATACATGAGGGTGGGAGCTCCAATAGGGTGGGGGAGGGTTTTCCAGGGGGTATACATGAGGGTGAGGGCTCAAACGGGGTGGGGGAGGGCTGTCCATGGGGTATACATGAGGGTGGGGGCTGTGTAGGGGTTAAGGTTTATATGTTATCAATGTACATGCTTAATTTTGATCTAATTCTGTTTTTGTGGTATGATTTCTTGATTTGTTTTCTGGTTGATTCAGGTGGAGAGCAGATGACTGCATTCAATTTTTAAAAAAAATTTGGGTTTAGCATGTCGGTTATTTAATAACCGACGTGGTAAAAGGCCTGGGAAATGGTTTATCATGTCGGTTATTTAATAACCGACGTGATAAAAGGCCTGGAAAATGGTTTATCACGTCGGTTATTTAATTACCGACTTTGTAAAACGCCTGGGAAATGGTTTATCACGTCGTTTATTTTATAACCGATGTGGTAAAAGGCCTGTAAAATGGTTTATCACACTAGTTATTTAATAACCGACATGATAAACCCCCTCCCCCCGGGTTATCACGTCTGTTATTTAATAACCGACGTGATAAACGCCCCTCCCCCTAGTTTATGACGGTGGTTATATAATAACTGACGTGATAAACCCCCCTCACCCCGGTTTATCACGGCGGTTATAGAATAACCGACGTGATAAACCCCCCTCCCCTGGTTTATCACGTCGGTTATTAAAAAACCGACGTGATAAACGCTCCGCCCCCCGGTTTATCACGTCGGTTGTTTAATAGCTGACGTGATAACTGCCCCCCGGTTTATAACAGCAGTTTTATAATAACCGACATGATAAACCCCCCACCCCCTGGTTTATCACGTCGGATCTTTCATAACCGATGTGATAGACCATTTCCCCGTCCTTTTATCACATTGGTTTTTTAGGAACCGACGTGATAAACCATTTTCCAGGCCTTTATCACACCGGTTGTTAAACAACCGATGTGATAAACCCTTCCCATTTTATTTATCACGTCGGTTCAAAAATAACCGACGTCATAAACATTTCAATTTTATGATTTTGACGTCGGTTTTTAAATAACTGACGTCAAAAAAGTTATTTATAACGTCGCCCATATTAACGTCGGCTAGAAACCGACGTAAAAAATGAAAAATAACTGACGTAAAAAATGTTTTCTGCACTAGTGTAAATATAACCCCAGTAAATACTTACCAATAAAAAATCTCAGATAAGAACGAGATTGGAATAAGTATCCATTACCTTTTGTCCAATTTCATCCGTATATTTCCGAGACTCGTGTATAGTAGGTTGAAAAATATTATTACCTTGTAACAGAAAAATAATAATATTTATGATATCATATATTATTCAGTTACACTGTTATATTACCCATTCATTTGTCAATATCATGTTAAAGTAGTGTTTTGAATAAAATTGTTTCACTTGTCGTACGTGTTTTGACTTTTAATTATTCAAATGATTACTTAGATAATGATTAAATATATTAAGAATTTAATTAATGATTTACATATAATATATATTCATAATAATATATATATATATATATATAATAGATTGTTAAATGGAATGAAATACATCGTTCAGGGACACGGTTGGTCGTACTTACGCATGAACATGGTTTTTGTTTCCTTATTAAATAAAATGAAAGTAATTAAATAACATATAAATAAATCCAGTATCATTATTAGGTCATATATTTCCTGATTATTTATTGTATATAAATTATAATAATTTTTTATTGGTTAACATGATGAATGAATCTTATTGTGTCGTGGAGGCTGTAATACGTACGAACGAACGAGCGATGATACCATTCCTAAAATTATTGAATGGAATTGGAGTGGATTATATAATATCTCAGAAACAGTATGATGTTATAATAATAATATATAGTAATTATTTCCACCATTATACCCATCCATTTATGGTGGTGGTGGAAAAAAAATTACACCACGGCGTGGAAATGGTATGTCGTACGTACGCACGCGCGGTGATTTCATTTTTTGTAGGATGGATATAAGGTTAAATAGTGATGTTTCATATTTATAATAAAAACTAATTATATTAGTGATACATATTTCATTAAAATATATTGTGACAACTAAAGAAGTAGAATTAGAAGAAGAAAGAAACTTGAAAGAATCGGTAGAAGAGATTACCTCTTCCTTGACGCACCTCCTTTAATCATCCTCTTAAAAGACTATAGTTGGACATTTGAGAAGACCAGAACCTCATGAATGTTACTTGGGAAGTTGAGAAGAGTAATCGGTAGGGGTATTCTGATCATGAAGGATGAAAATGGTGTTAATAAGAGAGGGATGAGGTTCCCTTTTATAAGAGAAGAGAGGGTCACTTTTGGAAACCTCAAAAATTTTCATTAATCATAAAATCAAGCCCCAGTTAAAAAAACCAAAAAATGACTCAATTCTTGGATGAGATGATATAGGGTAGTAATATCATCAACAAATAAAATTTAGACATGTTTTTATTTTTTTTATACCATTTCATTTTGATTTATTTTTATTTAATCGATTTAATTTTATTGGTGGTAATAATATTTTAAATTTTAAATGGTTATAAATACTTACTTATGTGTTGTTAATAGGGAATAATTAGATAAATTATGAATTTTTAGACCATGTAATTATTAATTTGTAATTTTTTAAATAATTTTTTTTATTTTAAAACAATTTAATAATATGTTATTTTTATAAAATATCAAGAGTGTCAATATTGAAACTATTCAATTATTTAATTTTAAATAAAATCCAATGAAATGGTAGAGTAAAAAAAATATTTATTTGATTTATAACATGTCATATTTGTCTAGAAAATTTGGGGAGAAAATTAGTTATATCATATAATATTTATTTTAATATTTTTAAAACCATTTAATTGATATTTCTCTAAATAAAGTTATTACTACAAGAATTTAGTAAAATTATTTAATATTCATATTTGTTACATAAATATTAAAAATAATATACTATGATAAAGATAAATTTAATAGATTTAATATGAATACTTTTACTCGAATTTATCTTCTAAAACACCCAACTTTTAAAATGTTGTGTTTATTTAATTGTGAATGTGAAAACTTTGACATCATTTAAAATAAAATAATATAAATGTCATAATTTGTTTTATAAGGATCCAAATGGTCCACAAGTCAACACATGGATGATTGTGGTGTCGATATACTAAACCAATAAATTTTTGACAAGTGTTTGTGTATTTTATGGTTATTATTATTTCAAGAAAAACTATATTATGGATTTTTCACTAAATAAAAAATTTCGTCATCATTAATTTCTATGTTAATATGGTAATTAAATATTTCTTAAAAATTACATATAAATTACCATGATAAAGATAATCCTTTTAGATTTCGAATGAGTATTTATAATAGAATTTATATTTTGTATAACATTATATTAAAAATACTTTTGTTATTAATTATTGAGTGAGACATATTTAACTTTCATTTAAAAAAATAAATTAAAGGTCTTATTCACATACATGTGGGTTTTAATAGATAATATTTCTACCAGATTATATTTTAAGAAGAAATATAATCATCCAATTATATTTTGACAAGTTTTAGGGTAATTTTACCATATTATTGTTACCCTTAATTATCTGATTTACCTTTAACTGGGGTAAATAAAATCTATCATAGTTACTATTCATAATGCCCGAAAATTAAACCTATCATATTAACATAATTATGAATTAAAGATTCCAAATATGGAATCCATTATTCTATATTCAAAACATCTAAGTTGATGTATATAATTTAAAATTAATCCCAATGTTGAGAAAACGAGTTCTAAAAGAAAAAACAATGCCAAAAATTGGAATTTTTTAATCTATGAATTCAATGTAAAATTAATTATAATGACTTATATTATATTAAATTGTAAAATATATTCTATTAATAGTTTAAAAACATTGAATTCTCTAATTTATCCATATAAATTAGCTCGATGAAAAAAATTTGTTTTCAATTACAATTTTGCGAATCATTACTATTTATCAAAATATAAAGGTTATCAGAATAATTTCAAAAATTAATCCAACGTAAATTTTTTTATCCTGATTCAAAATAAGAAGTTTGATTTTTCAAATTTATCTTATAAACTTTTCAAAATTTTGATTTAAAATTGTTTCGCTATAAAAAGACGACAAAATTGAATTTTTTTTAAAAATACATCCTTTATACAAAAAATTGATTTTGTTCTCTTTCCATGTTCTAGAAAATGCGTAAAATGAATTATAATGTTATAAAATTAAAAATTTGGATAATAATATCAATTACTGCTAGTTAATAATAATATTATAATATATCATTTTATAGTTAAACTCGGTATTGTGTGCCACACAATCTATCGTGGAAGGTCACTCTTACGTGTAACACAAGCCAAGTATTTTGTTGCTTATACGTCAAGAGAATCTTGGTGTAGCGTAAAAAAGGATTTATCAATAAAATTAAAAATAATATATCTCGTATAATCTCGGGGTGTTACATGTATGTTCCTAGATAGAGCTTCAATGCCATGGGTAGTTTTTTAGTCTCATGAAACACAATGTATGGAAATAGGTTTTAATTGAATTAAGCTATAATACTTTTTACAACATATAATGACGTGTTCAAATTATCCCTAACCTTTTTTTATGATTTAATTAATAATTTTTTTTCAATACCGCAATGATTTTTAAATGAACTCATGTTATATTTTGATTCGTTTTTCATGATTATGATTCTCACATCATTAATGATAATTTGATGCTTATCCTAGATAATAAGTAATGAATTTTCATCTGATATTATTTGAATATTCCATTATTGGGTTTTCTTGAACAATACTTACGAGTGTCCCCAATTTATCCATTATTGGTTTAAAAGACCAATGTCTATTAAAAACATGTTGTGAATTTTTTCATAGGTTTTTTTTGTATCAGATGTTCAGGTTCTTAAGCTATATTTTTAATCACCATTAAACGCTAGTATTTTTTTTAAACATTTTTTTTATTTTGTCTCTTTTGTAATGATTAATTAAATAATTTGTATTATAGACAATGTTTTACATAGTATGTATTAAAATATTATCTAGTTTTTTTGGGATTTAGATTTTAAAATACATTAAAAATCATTTGGTATAATAATTAACATCATAAAACATCAAAATATTATTTAAAATTGTATATCATGTTCATACCAATTAATAAATATCATTCTATCACCACAAGTAGAAGTGGATATATTATGGTGGTACATTGGTGTAATAAAAATTAAAAGAGAACATTAAGATGGACGTAATCATCACCTAGTTCCTGAAAATGATCTATTTTTAACAGAAGGTTTGGAACTCTAGGGGGATATTAATTATTAAATTTAAATTCATTTTACCAACCATTATTAAGGTAATTACAGTTACTATAATTTTTTATTATATGAAATAGATACTGAAAACATATATTTAAACCAATAGATTCATATGTTGAACAAGAAATTTAATATAATAGTGACCCATTTGATATTCATGGATTCAAATTAATATGGTTAATATTTTATTAATTCTAATCTTATTGTTAATATTGGATTAATTAAATTATTAAAAACTGAATCAAACACTGAATGGAATGGTTTATGACCAATGGTTCAACACATACTTTGATATCACACATGTCAGTAATAACAATTTAAACATTACTATAATTTGTGGATGTTGAAAAATTAGTAAAAATTATAAATTTAAAAAAAATCCTCATATATATATTAATCCATCCCTATTAAAAACTATTTGATGAACTTCCTAGATAACCATTTTGTACATACTTTTTTGTAATTATCTATAATTCTTTTTATGGATCAAATATCCTAATATAAACCCATTAAAAATCACCGACATTAGGAAATCATCCTCTATATAGATAATCGTACTCTAATTCATCAATTTAATAGAGAATGATAAATATCATTTATTTTCATGATATATATCATAGATATTTTTTCACTATCATAAATCATCTCATGATCAAATTAATTGTATAAAAAAAATCCTTATATATGACTGAATTCCAATTATAGTGTTATTCACTGATGAGTTTCAGAAATAATTTCCATGTTTTCAAATAATCAATGAGTCTATGTTATTAATCGATCGTATACCAAAATATATTATTATATCCATGAATAGATATATAATTGTTGTTTGTGATCATTATTATATGATGATTAAACTATAATAAAATCTATATAATGGGTCTATACTCTAATGTTCTTCACCATGGAAAGCACGATTTCTGATCATCATGAATTATGATAGAACACTACACCTCTATATTTATTTTTATGAGCCGAACAAGATCATTATAATGAATATGTGTCCTTTGACCTGATTTTATGATTTAATCGATTACAAATGTAGAGTGTGATATTTCTCTAATATAGATATTTGGTCCAGATACTATAACATACAGGTCAATAAAAATGATATCACCAATAATCATTTTTACCAAAGGTATTCTCAAGAATAGTTCATAGTGATAACATTATAACCGGAAAATACTCCATTAATCATGATACATGTAATTGATATAGTTTTTATTTATTAATTATAATAATTTATTGTGTACATTTTTTATTATATTCATTTCTACTCAAAGATAACTGAATATCATTATAGAAATGTAATTAGGATATTGAAGACATTTTTGTGATAAAAGTTGTATGAAATTTATACTAACCAAGTGTTTTGATTGGAGAAAATTTCATTCTATAGGAATTTTCTCACTAGTAGAAGGATATATGACGACTATTCAAAATAATTGGAAATAAAAGGATAGACCATGTCAATATCTATGAGTTAAATTTTTATATTTTGTAGATTATATGGGTATTATCATCGATTTTTGAGAAACATATCCTGATTTTCTGACTAATATTAAGTCTTACTCATAAGGGAGTAATGTTTTCCTAGACCGAGGAATTTGAGGATATATATATAAAGATATAAGGAATAGACTAATCACTTGACCCATCCTTGAATTACAAACCATCAACGAAGGATTTATGATCTACAACAATGCATCAAAAATGGTATTGTGTAGCGTACCAATGGATGTAGACATGGTGATAGCATGTGCCTCTTAGAAAATAAATATGCATGGTGAGAATTAAAAATACATTGATATTGAATGGGAGAATTAATATTCACATTAATTATTTAGTCTCTTTATCCGTTTTGAGAGCAATGAGAAATATGTATAGAACAAAAAATCATAATGAATATATTAAAAATATATATAGATATATCTTCTAATACACCAACAATTGTGGTTTGAGATGATAAATGATTATTAATGATCAATCGTCTTTAATCCGGTGATGGAATAAAGAGTGCAAGATCCTATTAGAAAATAGGACTCATTAGCCCTATCCTCGATGATTAATTATTGGGATTTAATAATAATGGAAATGATAAGAATGGTTGATTTAATAATAAAAGGGTATTCAACCTAACTTACTAAAATAAAAACTCAACCATAAATAATAAAAAGATTCATTTAATCACAAAATATTTAAGGGGAGATTAAAAGGAATAAAAAAATTATGGAGTTAAAAATTTTATTTTTTTGAGTTATTAGGTCTTTGTCTCTAATATGTGTCATCTAGAAATATAAAACAGAAGGGGGAACCTCTGAATGATGTGGAAATATCATCCTTCTCTATTCATATTGGAATCAATAAAATGCATATATATTGGAGGAAAACATATGGTTAGATAAAATGAAGAGTGATATTTCAGAATTCATATCGTTATTACTGACAAGATAATAATTCAAGGACGAGTGACTGAAATCAAGGATAATGATTAAACCATTTTCCATAACATCATGATTATGGAAAAACATAAACACAGATTTTATAGTAGTAATATCAATGAATAATTGTTTAAATAAATCTATATGGGTGGTATTTAATCCAAATACAATTTCCATCCATTTTATTGAAATCATGTAATTTTTCTCTCTCAAACGACAATACATGATATAAAAAGGGATGTTTTATAACTTCATGGACATCCACTCACTATTTTACCTAATAGATAACAAATGTTTACCTAAATCTTCATGATACAATTTTATCATGTGTTGAAAATAGAATTGAGTTTAATAATATCTTATCACTTTAAGATTGTTGGATAGTGTAAAAGAACTATTCAAACACAATAGAAAAACATGAGATCATGTTTAATGGAAATTCAAGGATATTTGAATCGAGGCATGCTAATCGGGGTGTTCATATAAAAAATTGGTTTTAGTTATTTAATTAAAATACATCCTTATATGTCTCTTTGTGGTAATAGCTATCAAAATATGAAATAATGTAATTATTTTTATGATTGTAATCTAATTGGACCTAATGACTCCCACGTGATGACAAAAAAATGTAAAACCATTCAATACAATATTACCTCAACGAAAATTTGGAAGGAAATCTATGAAGAAATAATTTTATGTTATCTTGTTCTTTTGGATGCAAAAAACTTTTTCTTTTGTTTATCATAATCGATGAAATTATTGAGATTTAGAAATAATGGAGATCTTATTCCATGATACATCAGGCCCTTTTTCATACTCTATCACATTAGATGAATTATAAACTGACATGCACTCTCACATTAACAATATAATGTACATGGGGTGTTATAAAATGACAACTTCTAGAAGTATATAGTGGACCAAAATAATGTTAATAATACTGAATTTTTACCATTGGAGACAGATCATTCATATGGTGAGAAGCTATTGAAAATCTTATTTCATTGTGAAAATGATATACAAAACATTATAACTTATCTGGTAAATAAGATGTGGTAGGACAATATGTGTGAGGAAGGGATGTCGGAAAATTAAGATATGATTGAATAGTATTACACTCATTTATTTTCTGTTTTAAATGAAAATATAGTGGTAAATTTATGATTTGGGTGCATATATACCAACCTAATATTTTGTATATAAAATTCACTTCATTAAATAAATTTTTTTAGTTAATATAGATATAGGAATCAAATCATTAAATTGGATTTTTATAACTCATATTGAATAAAAATAACACTAATTATAATATATATTGATTATATACTCATTATACAATGATATTTAATATTAGAATATATTAAGGATTAATATTAATTCTAATTGACATAGACAGAATAATCATTGGCCTCAGCAAGAAGGATCGTACCATATGAATACCATTTATGGAATCTTATAAGGTAGATAACTTCACACAAATTTACATTTTATTAATTCCAATAAATGATTTGAAAAACTAATAATCAATCAAACCAATTATTGGATGTCTTAAATCACATTGATATTACATCCATAACTATGTATGATGAACCACCTCAGAAATATTTCACAACCATGCACCAAACCCATATAGAAATAACTAGTTTAATAAATCTATATTGATGTAGAAACTAGAAAAACTAATTTATATATATAATTTTCAATATAAAATGATTATATTAAAAAAAATTAATATAATTTTTAAATTAACAAAAAATGAATGAAATTTATTTTGTTATACAATGTAACACAAATAATACACCTAGAAAATATATATTTTCAATCAATAAACACATTCTTATGAATTTATTTTATTTGAAAAAATGATATTTTTAAAAAAATTATTATAAAACCACATATATATAATTTATATTATAATATAATTATATTAATTATACTGTAATTTTTATATGGGTTAGAAAAGAATTATTTTTAAAAACTACTATTTTCAACAAATATAGATTTTTATTTAAAAGTAAAATAATAATATATAATAAATTATTTTGATAAAATAATAATTATTATTGAAATAACTACATCAAAATTAAAAAAAAGTGTATATTTCATAATATTCTAAGACAATCAAATATTCATGTAAAAATTAAAAGTTGAATAAATATACATTTTTAATTTTTACATCATAATGATAAAAAGGTGATGTATTGTATTCTATAAATTGTTTCAATTACCCAATATATAATACCAAATTAAAAAAAATTTGTTTTTTATATTATTTTATTAATTTAATAAATATTTAGTGAATGTTTCACAACATGTATTAAATAATATTTTTTGGAAACTATATTTGTATACATTACTGATTTCCACATCACCATGAGTATTATTTTAATTATATAAATTAATAAAAATGTAAAATAGTTGGTCAAAATCCACCATGCTAGAATAAATGCGGAAAACATAGGGGTATTTATTTTAATTTCAATATCATAGATTCTATAGAACCTTTTTTATGAAATAAATAATGGACTTTTCCCTATTATTCAATATTAACACAACAAACCCCTCCTTTATCCCCCAAAAAAACACTTATTTCATGAAAATACTTTTCACAACCCTCTCTATATCTCCAAAACAATTGTTGATGCTCTTATGAATACCATACTAGAATTTTAGAAGATCCCACAATAGGTAAGGTATCTTATGCCTCTTTTTATTATTCATGAACACCATTGATATTATACCTTTGATTCCCAATTCATATTGTAAGATTATGTTTTTACAAATAACAATTATTGAATTTATGATTTTCTTGTGATGAGAGAAATAATTTACACTCATTAAAAAATTAAATGGTCAATTATGTACCATTTCTATGCCACTGAATTATTCTTATTATTTTCCACCCAAAAAACATTGGTAGTGAAAACCAATACACATTTCTGCTCATGGGTATTCATGTAGATGTAAATTTATTTAATTAATTGTGTAAATCCATGTGTGTAACCTATAATAAATGCTCCTAGGAATGATATTGAGGAAATGAATATACTTTTTGATTCATATGGAACACTTATACATACATATTATATAAAAATTATGGATTAATAAATCCAGAAATCCAATGAATTGGGTAATGATTTAGTATTATGAGAAAACATGTATGTGAATTGTGTCAAAAATTATTCAATTATATTTCTTTTTCAACCATGTAATTATGTCTTATAAATTATCCTTAACATATGATAATTATATCTTGTGGAATGTCGTCTCTATATTAATATGTTTAATTTATGTTGTCATGTTATTTGTAGATTCAGTATTCAAGATTTGGATTCTCACCCCTTTTATATTTCTTTGATATTCATCAATGTTCACGTGTATATTATAACCTTATCCTATGATTTTTTTATTATCATTATAGGATTTATATATAACCCATTTATTATGTATACCCCCCAATTATCCCATGTAGTTATCGATGTTCCATGGAATATAAAAACATATTGTGGAGTTTTTCTTATAATTTTTTTTTATTTTTGGTTTATGTAGCTATTCTATATACCTAATAATAATAAAATTATAAAATTTTTTTATTGTAATAAGCTTCATTTATGGTAATGAATCATAAATTATTGAGTATTAAAAAAACATTATCATTCCTCTTATACATTGAATACCCATTTAGTATAAGGTTCTTATCCATACTTATCTCTAAATAAATATGATAGTTGAAATATTCTTTTCAGGAGACTCTAAATAACTCAATGAATTATCCCCTATACTATTTGGTTGGTAATATTTCCATTTCATTTTTAATGTCATATCATTTTTTATTATCATTAAATATTCATTTAATATAAAAATTCATCAAATACAATATTATTAAAATCAATATGATGTATTTTAGATGAGTATTTAGTTACACCATTCATTATAATGTTTTACTGTGAGATTATAATTTCATGGTCATTTGTATATAAATAAAACCTTGCTAAAATTCTGGATAAGTCCTTTTTGTAGTTTTCCATAAAATATTACATGATTAGAGAATATATTGGGTGTGGTTTGGGAAAAAATTAATCTAGGTTACATAACCCATATAATATTATGTCAAGTATATCTGGGACATCAATTTGGTGCATTGTTAATGTGACCTTAATACGCACCTACTCTGACACGTCCATGGTATATTCATTTGAGGTTTTACATGTTCTTAATAATACCATTGTTAATGGTTTCTAAATCATTACCAAAATGATAAATATTATGAAAATACATGTATTTAGATTAATACAACCTCAAGTCATATTTATAATTTAAAAATACTGATAAATTAAATCTTTTATTCTTCACCTATTATAGGTGCTAATTTAAACAATGTGAATACCTTGATATATATTTTTTTCTACTGTAATTTATTGCAATTTTTATATATATTTTTTTAATTATATTAAATTATTTTGAGACCTAGAAATTTGTTTGCACGCGATTCTGTTGCATGGATTCCCCAGAATGATTTGGCGAAGTTTGGTTGAGTTTTAATTAGCATGTGTAGGAAGTTTTCCTAAAAAAGAGTAATAACTCATAAATGGAAACACAGATCAGAAATCTGAGGGAACTGTTGTGTTCAGGATGGTGGGTTTACCCTAGGCGCGACTTATGTTTAGTCAGCGTGGGAATCCTGTGAGAAAACACAAAAATGGCATAATAATGAATAAAATAATAAAATAAAATATTTTTTTTCAAATACTTATAACATAGAAATGATAACTCGGATTGATAATCTAAGACCATTGTTGAACTCATGAGGTAATTATCTCTTTTGGTAGTAACTAACATTGTTCAGCACGGGCCACCAGTAAAATTTAGTTTTTGGCCGTAAATAAAATAATTAAGTGAAAATTATTTTATTGTAAAATTCATAACTTCAAAACTGTAACTCTGATTGAAAATCCAAGAGTACCATTGGGTTCTTTGGAATTTGTTTCACTTGGTCAGATCCAAACAATGACCGGCGCGGGTCAAGGGTTACTGCTAAAATTTTTCCTAACTTTTTTTCAGGTACGTTTTGTAAACGCGCAAGTGGGATTTTGTAACTATTGTACCGGTGCTTGGAATTGAAATCCGAGAGCACCGTTGAACTCACATCACCGATATTCACTTAAGGATACATTCACCTAGATCATAGTAGGTTTAGGATGAATGTTAGTTTTCATGTTTTTCATGGAAATAAAATAAAATAATGAATAAATTTTTCTTTTATTTTTATAACCTCTCTGCTAGAGTTATAGAGGTGGGGACTGTAACACCCCGAGATTTTATGAGATATATTCTTTTTAATTTCATTGATGTATTGTGTTGTACGCTACACCAAAATTAGCTTGTGATATAGACAACACCGCATTAGCTTGTAATATACGCAACACCAAAGGGAGTATGCATTACACATAGCCCTGACTTGGCTTGCATACTTGCAATCGCGACCATCCTCGATAGCGTGTGTAGTATTCAATAATGAGTATCACTAAACAATGACATATTATTATAATTTTATTCTGAACTAGCCTTTATGAATTGTATTAACTGCATTTTGAATTTTATAACATTATTATTCATCTTACACATTTTCTAGAACATGGTATGAGAACAAAATAAATTTTTCCGGAAAAATAAGTATGTTAAAAAAATGCAGTTTCGTCACCTTTTGATGGTGCACCCACATTATATATAGTATTTGACATGTTTATAAGTTCAATTTTAAAAATAAAATTATTCTATGGAATCAGGAAATAAAAATTTACTTTGGATAAAATTTTCATATTGTTCTGATAACATTCATATTTTAATGAATAGTAAAAACAAGATATATATTAATTAAAAACAAACTTTTTTCATTGTAATAATTTATATGGTTAAGTTATAATATTTAATGGTTTTAAAGTATAAATAGAATATATTTTTACTATTTAATATAATGTATGTCATTAGCATTGATTTTACATCGAATTCATAGGTTAAATCAATTCAATCTTTTCCAATGTTTTAACATTTAAAACTCGTTTTATTAACAGCAGGATTAATTTTAATTTAATTTCTGAAACTTTTGTGATTTGAATTTGGAAAAATGGATTACATATTTGGAATAATTAGGTCCATATTATGTTAATAGGCTACTTTTTTTGGGCCCAATGAATAGTAACTACGGTAAAATTTATTACCATAGTAAAAGGTATATCAGGTAATTAAGGGTAAATATAATATTATAAAATTACACTAACACATGTCTTAATATAATTGAATGATTCTATTACTTCGTAAGTAATCTTATGGTCTAAAAGTAATCCATTTGAAACAACTTGAATGTGATTAAGACCATTAATTTATTTTATTTTAATGAAAGTGAAATATGTATCACTCAAACATTAATTATTAACGTATTTTTAATATAAGGATATACAGAATATAAATTCAATTATAAATACTCATTTAAAAGCTATTTTTTATTTTTTATTGTAATTTATTTTTAATTTTGATGAGATATTTAATTTCCTTAATATCTTATACATTAATGATGCAGAAATTATTTATTTAGTGAAAAATCAGTAATATTGTTTTTATTGAAATAATAATACCTATTAAAATGACAAAAAACAATGCCAAAACGTATTTTTCTTATATATATACACCATAACCATCCAATGGTCGAATATTTGACCATTTGGATCTTTATAAAATCAATTATGACACTTATATTATTTTATTTTAAATGATGTCAAAGTTGTCACCTTTATAATTTAATATGTATATAAATTTACATGATGTGATTTTAAGATGATAAATTCATGTAAAAGTATTATTGTGATAGATATTATATTTATCATCATCATAGTATTATAGTTTTAATTATAATGCAACTAATATATATATTATGTGATTATAAAAAAATAATGGAGTAATTATTTTATTCTGAGAAATATCAAATAAATGGTTTTATAAATATTATAATAAATATTATATGAACTAATTAATGTTATACAAAAATTTTATAGATGAATATCACATGTTAGGAATCTATTAATAATTTTGGTTAGAATATATCCTGAGTTTGGATTTTATTTAAATTCAAACAAATGAATAGTATCAAAATTAACACTGTTGTTATTTTATAAAAATAACATAATATTAAATTGTTTGAAAATCACAAAAACATTTAAAAATTATATATTTATATTCATATTGTCTAAAATTTCAAAATGTACCCAATTCTGTATAATTCATAACACATAAAAAAAAATTTATAACAATTTAAAATTAAGAATATTATTACCACAAATATAATTAAAAAGATTAAATAAGGATAAATCAAGTTGATAAGGTTTAAAATAAATTACCAACGTGTCTAAATTTTATTGGATGAATAGATTACAACCCTATATTATCGAATATTCGAATTGAGTCATTTTTGGAGGTTTTATATAGGGTTTTGAATTTATTATAAATTAATATTATTTAGGTCTCCAATGGTGCCCCTCTCATCCCTTACAAAAGCGCACCTCTTCCCTCATCTCTTCACACATATTTGAGCCATCAAGCTCAGAAAACCCCGGACCATTTTACTTCTCCACTTCTCTAGAAACCTACTAGAGGTCCTGGTATTCTTCAATGACCATATTTAGTTCCCTAGGATGAGGTTAAGAGGATAGGCGTTGAAGAAGAGGTAATATCCTTTACCGATTCATTCAAAATTATTTCTTCTCCTACATCCACGATATGAGTTTTTACATTAATAATTAATAACTACAGTATCACTTGTATACATATATGTTATTATGAATATGAAACAAACATATTATATCTTCTATCATTCATATGAAAAAAATAAAATCACCACGCATGCGTACGTACGGCTTACCGTCTCCATGTTGTGGTGTAATATTTTATTTCTTCACTAACATAATTGGATGGGTATAAGGATGGATAAAATTACTATATATGATTATTATAAATTGATATTAATTTAGAAATATTATACACCATACAATTAAATACAATTCTATAATCGTGGGAATGATATCATCGCTTGTGCGTACGTACGGATTACCGTCTCCACAACACGATGGTATTCATTATCCATGTTAAACATTCCCAAATGATTATAAAATGTAAATATAAAAAATAATGATGATATTTATGACATAATAATTGTAATTTATTTATATATATATATATATATACATATGTACTCTACTTACTTCCTTTCAATTAAATAAGGAAATGAAAACAACGTTCATGTGTACATATGATCTACCTTCTCCATGAACAATGTATTTCATTTCATTTATCTATGTATTATATACATATAGGTCATAAATATATATGATATATAAATCATGTTTTAAATTCTGGAAGTAAGTTTATCATGATATATGTAATGATAAAATCATGAACAACAAGTCCCAACACATACGATAACTGATACGATTTTAACCAAGCCACTCCTTTAACGTGGAATTGTCAAATGAACAGATAATATAAAGTTGTAAGTGAATATTATATGATATCATAAATATTATTATTGTTATGTTACAAGTTAATAACATGTTTAAACATACTATACAAGAGTCTCGGAATCATACGGATGAAATTTGATATAAGGTAAAGGATAATTATTCCAATCTTGTTCTTATCCGGGATTGTTTATTCATAAGTATTTAATGGGGTTATTGTTATCATCCATTTCCATGTTTTATAAAAATGTTTTCATGAATATTTAAAGTCCTTTTTACCCATTTTTGACTTTTACCACATGTTATGGAAGGAATGTTTCTTTTTTTACCACATGAGGATCTTTTTGACTTTCCCTACAAAAGTACAAGGAGAATGTTGTTTTAAATTATACGACATGAACGATTTTTTACAGTTTCATAACGCCTTATTTTAATGAACCTTAATCTACAATATTTCATGATTATTTTCAATAATATCCTTTTATTTTACATTTTTTTGTCATTTTGTGATAAGAAAATGATTTTGAAGAATAAAGGAAATTTCCTTCAAGAATTCATTTCAAGTGTTTTATCAAAACTATTTTCCATCTAAGATGACATTATTTATTATTTTTTTCTTTCAAGTATAATGTCTCTATTATTTACGTGGTTATATTTTTATTATGAGGAAATTATATCCATTTTCTTTATTTGGATTATGTTATGATGGAATAATGTTCATGAAACCCATTTTATTCTTTGGGTTATGATGAATGATTTATGATTATTTTGTGGCACAAATAAGTATGCTTTCAATATGAGATAAGTGGGACCTATATATTCCTCCAATGCATTTGGAAAAGTTTTATATCTCATGATATAGATATGGCTATAATGAAAAGTGAATACGGTTCAGTAGTAGGGGGCTGGAACAGCAAGTAAACCAGGTTCAGTAATGGACTTTGTCCACTATGATAGTCTTGGCAACAATGCCTTGGCTACTATGGAAATCATAACATGTGCATAATTGTTTTCCACAATTACATGCTGTATTCCAATTATATTTTATCATGATTAATGTTCTTTTATGATCTATACCTTATGTACTGCAAATATTTATTTCATTTCTCATGATTTTGATGTTTTATGTTCCTGTTTTTACGTTCAAATGTTTATAGATTGTTATTATGTTCCCCATGTTTACCCATAAAGATAATTTGAACTCACCCTTTTTATGTTTTATTTTCCCTAGGATATAAATAATGTTTTGAGATAAGAAAACAAAATGGAAATATTTTTATTGGATATTTTGAAGATCTTTCACCAGGATTAGAAGATTGTATTCTGAGTTACCAAAGACACTAAACTAATATGATCTTTGGGCATCTGATTTTTTCATGTATTAATAATTCCACAAAAGTAATGTTATGTCTATATATGTCAAGTTTGGGTCTCTATATTTGGTATTATAGAAAAGGTTTAGTAATCCTTTGGAAAATATGATGAAAAAAACATTAGTGAGATCCCAAGAGATATTTCTAAGGTATGTCTCGGTATGTCCCTATGGTTATGTATAAGTATAGGTTATTATCCTATAATTATGTTAACGATCATATAATTAAACCTAAGATGTTAGATATTGAAGGTACCCCCCTTTTGTTATGTTGTTTTACTAGTATGATTTTTTCCTCTCACACTATTTTTTGGGTTTTGAAAATGGCTGGAAACAGGGAGATTCATGATAATGGAATATATGATGGACAATGGAATGATATTCTTTAGGAGAAACCAAATGAAATGGGATTTGGATGTCTATAAATCGTAATTATTCCTAATGAGCAGTCTCATAATATAATCAATAATCTCAACATTGGTAAGTTTCTTGACTCAGCTAATAAGAGAAATATGGAGTGTCATGATGATCATAGGGGAAATAAAGTTCAATTTCCATCATGTAAATCATGTGGTAAGGGGAATCAGGGAGAATGTTTCAAAGGAACTAAAAGATTATATGGGTGGGGAAAAGAAGGACACAAATCTAGTAATTTCAAAGGAAAAGTTTTGGTTAACAGAATGGGCATGAATAATGGTATTTCTAAGAAATCAACAATGGTTAAATGTTTAAAATGTGTAATTTACGGTCATTATGAAAACCAATTCTCTATGAGAAAAGAACATGAAGAGAATCATCATGGTCATATGGGTAATATTTATGTTGATGATGATGAAGATACTACAAATGATATATGAGATAAAATAAGTGTTGAGGAATAAAATGATGAAGCTTAGTCAATGGTTTAAGTGGGAAGTGGAATGACTGTATGATTATCAAGAGTAATGTTGTCTAGGTAATTTAATGGTACTATGGAATAAAGAATCATCTAAGGATTGTTACACTATTGTATTTCCTAATGTATTTGAAAGTACAAGTTAAATGGTACCGGTTACCATGAAATGTTATTCAGATATTTTTGGAAAGTAGATGATATTCACATAATGAAGGGATAAGAAGATAATGAAATGTTTGATAGTATTAATTATCTCATGACTGATATAAGGACAAAGTGACATCGTGGTTTGAGTATTTATAAATTTTGGATTTTTTTGGTGAAATTAATTAACTTTTGAAAGCATTCTTCTTTTCACTAAGATTCTATGGTAATTCTTGTTTCAAGAGATTACATGATTAAGGAATTCACATGTTTTTAATGTTTTATCAAAAAGATATGTCTTATGAGAAATGGGGGATAAATGATGGTTTTCACATGCTTGGTAGATGAACACTCTAGTAATCATTTTTTTATACCGTGAGATTGAACAGAAGTATTTTGGACAACCCCAATGATTGGAATGGATTATGTTAAACATCAGATAGTATTGTTTACATCTATATATTTTTGATATTATTTCTGAAATTATATAATTGTATAGTTTTATAAAAATAACAACCAGTAGGATGAGTGAAAACACGTTGCATTAAACAAAGCTGTGGGAATCGAACCCCCAATCAAAGTTCGACAGGCCTTTATCACCTACCACTGGCCTACAATAAGTCCCTAGTTTGTAGAAATTAGTTTTATTTTATTAAGTGTTCTGATATATGATGTATAAGTCCATTATTTGGAGTCATATACAATTAATATCACCAAATATGGACTTATGTATATTTTATAACTTTTTCTAAGCTTTTGTTTGAGATAGATGGAATGACCCATCATTCTATCACATGATCTGCTAACACTTCATGAATGATTAATTAAACTTAATTTCATTAAGAGATGAAGTGGAAATTGTTCAAGGCACGAGAAACGCTATTATTATACTAAAAACATGTAAGTATTTCTTTTAATTCAAAAATTCTTCAACATTTGGGAAATGATATTGAAAACCCAAAATGTTGTCATAGTGCCATCATATCTGATGAATTAGATGGTACCTTAGATCATCACAAATTTATAGCTTTGTTATTGAAGGATTTGTCATATCCATGTCCTCTACAACTCTTCATTAGAAGTTTATGGTTATATTTCTCTTCCATATCCATATATTCACCTATGTTCTTCTATGTGGAAACCCAGTGATTAGTTAATTTGGATAATCATTACATTTATTACATCATATTTTAAAATTAAGTTTTAGAAATCCTTTTTACGATGTGGGTTTCTATGAATGAAACTTTCATGTAGTAAATGATTTATAACCCCGACGAATTTCATGGGTGAAATTCATTTAAAGGGGGGTAGAATGTAACACCCCATGATTTTATGAGATATATGCCTTTTAATTTCATTGATATCTTGTGTTGTACGCGACACCAAAATTAGCTTTATCTATACACAACATCATATTAGCTTTTATTATATACAATACCAAAGGGAGAATGCACTAGACACATCCCTGACATGGCTTGCATTACATGCAATCACGACCTTCCTTGATACCGTGTGTAGTATGAAATACCGGGTTTCACTAAAGAAAGTTATATTGTTATAATATTATTATCAACTATCCGTTATTAATAGTATTAAATAAATTTTTAATTTTATAAAATTATTATTCATCTTACACATTTTCAAGAACACGGTATGAGAACAAAATAAATTTTTCAGTTAAAATAAGTATTTCTAAAAAAATGCAGTTTTTCAGCCTTTTCATGGCGCACCAACATTAAATATAGTTTTTACATGTTTATAAGTTCAATTTTACAAAATAAAATTCTTATTTATAATTAGGATATAAAAATATACTTTGGATAAAATTTTCATATTATTCTGATAACTTTCATATTTTAATGAATAGTAAAACCACGCTATATTTTAATGAAAAATAGGTTTCTATCATCATAATAATTTATATGGTTAAATTATAAAATTTTGTGTTTTTAAAGTATAAATAGAATATATTTTTATCATTTAATATAAGTTATGCCATTAGAATATATTTTACCTTGAATTATTAGGCAAAATCATTTCAATCTTTGGCAATGCTTTAACATTTAAAACTCGTTCTCTTAACAATGGGATTAATTTGAAATTAAATTCTGCAACTTAGGTTATTTTAATTTGTAAAAATGGATTCCATATTTGGAATCAGTAGGTCCAAATTATGTTAATCGGATACTTTTTGTTTGGGCACCATGAATAGTAACTACGGTAAATTTTATTTAAAATAGGTAAATGTAAATCGGGTTATTAAGGGTACAAATAATATTATAAAATTACCGTAAAATTTGTATTAATATAATTGGATGATTATATTTAGTCCTAAGGCTTATTTGGGTCGAAATGGAATCCATGGGAACCCACATGGATGTGATTATGACTTTAAATTTATTTTATTTTAAATAATGTGAAATATGTCTCACTCAAAATTTAATAATTAATGTATTTTTAATAAAATTTTATATAGAATATAAATTCTATTATAAAATCTCATTTGAAATCTAAATTTTTTACTTTGTTATAGTAATTTATATTTAATTTTTAAGAGATATTTAATTACCATAATATCTTATACATTAATGATTAAAAAATTATTTATTTCGTGAAAAATCAGTAATATAGTTTTTATAAAAATAATAATACCGATTAAAAGGACCAAAAACTGATCAAAACATATTGGTAATATATATCTAAACCATAAACATCCAATGCTAGAATTTTTTACCATTTGGAGCTTTATAAAACCGATTATGGCACTTATATTATATTATTTTAAATTATTTCAAAGATGTCACCTTCAAAATTTAATAAATATAACAATTTACGTGTTCTGATTTTAAGATGATAAATTCAAGTTATAGTATTCTTTTGAAATATATTATATTTATCATAATTATAGTATTTTATTTTTAATTTTTATGCAACTAATAAGTATATTAAATCATTATACAAAAATGATGTAATAATTATTTTATTAAGAGAAATATCAAATAAATGGTATTATAAATATTAAAATAAATATTATATGAACTAATTAATGTTCTCCACAGATTTTATAGATTCATATGACATGTTAGGAATATATTTAACATTTTGGATTGAATATATCCTCACTTTGTTTTTTATTTAAATTCATATAAATGAATAGAGTCAAAATTAACACTATTGTTATATTATAAAAATAACATATTATTAAATTGTTTAAAAATCACAAAAATATTTAAAAATTATCAATTTATATTTAAATTGTCAAACATATCATAATGTACCAAATTATTAATAATTAACAACACATAAGTAATTATTTATAACAATTTAAAATTTAGAATATTATTACCATAAAAAAATTAAATAGATTAAATAAGGATAAATCAAGTTGAAATCGTTTAAAATAAATTACCAACATGTCTAAATTTTCTTTTTTTTAAGCGATTAAAACCCTATATCATCTCATATTATAATTTATTCATTTTTGGAGGTTTTTATTTGGGGTTTTAATTTATTATAAATTAATATTATTTAGGTTTCCAAAGGTGCCCTTCTCCTCCCTTATAAAAGGTCACCTACACCCTCTGGTCTTCACACAAAATTGAAACTTCAAGCTCATCCAACCCCTACACATTTCACTTCTCTACTTCCCTAGAATCCTACTATATGTCTTGGACTTCTTGAATGACCATCGTTTGTTCCCTAAGAGGGTGTTAAGAGGAGGCACGTCGAATAAGAGGTAATATACTTTGTCGATTCAATAAAACTTATTTCATCACCTACATCCTCTATATGAGTTGTTTCATTATTAAGTAATAACTCTAGTATCAATTTTATAAAAATGTGTTATTATGAATTTGAAACAACCATATTATATCTTCTATCTATCCTTTGAAAAAATGAAATCACCACACGTGGGTACGTACGGCTTACCGTCTCCACGCTGTGGAGTAATCTTTTACTTCATCACTAACATAATTGGATGGGTATAAAGATGGAAGAAATAACTATATATTATTATTATAAAGTGATATTGATTATGAAATATTTTACACCATAAAATTTAATACAATTCCACAATCAGGGGAATGATAACATCGCTCTTGCGTATGTACAGATTACCATCTCCACGACGCGATAAAATTCATTCTCCATGTTAACCATTACATATTGATTATAAGGTATATATATAATTTATAGTGATAAAATTTATTACATAATAATACTTTTGTCTTTATATATATATATATATATGTGTGTGTGTGTGTGTGTACTCTTCTTACTTCCATTCAATTCAGTAAGGAAATGAAAACATCGTTCATGCGTATGTATGGTCTACTGTCTCCTTGAACGGTGTATTTCATTTCATTTATCTATATATTATATATATATATATATATCCTTAATATATATGATATATAAATCATGTTATAAATTCTGAACGTAATTATATCATTATATATGTAATAATAAAATAAAGAACAATAATTCCAAACACATAAGATAACAGATAAGATTTTACCCAAACCACTGCTTTAACGTGGAATTGTCAAATGCACTGGTAATATGAAGTTGTAAATGAATAATATATGATATCATAAATATCATTATGGTTCTATTATAAATTAATAATATTTTTAAACCCATTATACAGGAGTCTCCGAAACATACAGAAGAAATTGGGCATACGGTAAGGGATAATTATTCCAATATCGTTCTTATCCGGGATTGTTTATTCATAAGTATTTACTAGGGTAATTATTATCATCTATGTCCATGTTTTCTAAAAAAATTTCATATATTATTAATGTTCTTTTTACCTATTTTTGACTGGTACCACATGTTATGGATAGAATATATTTTTTTACCATACAAGGAACTTTTTGAAATTTCCGACAAAAGTACGAGGAGAATGTTTTTTTTAACTTATACAGCTTGAACGAGTTTTTACGGTTTC
The DNA here is from genome assembly GCA_963277665.1 of Viscum album. Lineage (NCBI taxonomy): Eukaryota > Viridiplantae > Streptophyta > Magnoliopsida > Santalales > Viscaceae > Viscum > Viscum album. The sequence continues at coordinate 1,293,545,752 of OY728152.1, forward strand.
ATAATGACTTATTTTCATGAAGCTTACTCTAAAATATTTCATGATTATTTTCAATAAAATCCTTTTCTTTTAAAATTTCGTGGCTTTTTGTGAAAATAAAATGATTTTGACGAAGAAAGGATATTTACCTCAAGAATTCATTTCAAGTGTTTTATCAAAACTATGTTCCATCTATGATGAAATTATTTAGTATGTTTATGTTTCAAGTATAATTTCTCTATTTTCTAAATGGTTTAATTTTTCTTATGATGAAATGATATCCATTTTTTATATGGATTATGTTATGAAGGAATGATGATTATGAAACCCATTTTATTCTTTGGGTTATGATGAATGATTTATGATTTTTTTGTGTCACACATGAGAATGATTTAAATATGAGATAGATGGGACCTATATCTTCTTCAAATTCATTGGGTAATGTTTTATATCTCATGAGATAGATATGGCTGGAATGGCAAGTGAATCTAGTTTAGTAATACAGGGCGGGAACGACATGTAAACTAGGTTCAGTAATGGACTTTGTCAATTATGATGGTCTAGGAAACAATGCCTTGGCTACTATGGAAATCATAAAATGTTCATAATGGTTTTCTACAATTACTTGTTTTATTCCCATGCTATTTTTTGATGATTAATGATCATTTATGATCTATACCTTACGTACTGCCATGGTTTATGTCATTATTCTTGATTTTGATGTTTTATGTTCATGTTTTTACGTTAAATTTTTTATCGATTGTTTTTATGTTCTCCATGTTTACCCTTACTGGGCATTTGATCTCACCTTTTTTATGTTTTCATTTCCCTAGGATATAAATAAATGTTTAAGTATGAAAAAAATAGGGAACAATTTTTTTGGGAGATGTTGAAGATCTTTTACTAAGATTAGATGATTATGTTCCTAGTTTCCAATGAAACTAAACTAAGATGGTCTTTGGGAATTGGATTTTTTCATGTATTGTGTATTCCATAAAAGTAATTTAATGTCTATGTACGTCATGTTTGGGTCTCTACATGGACCACCCGAACCCCTATTATTCTGGACATAACTCGTGGTCTTCCTCCACTATAATAGTTCCATCTCTAGAATAATTAATTGTGCCAACAATTAATTTTGATAATAGAATTAACTCAATTAATAGTTGGCTCCTCACCCATTAGTTGGAAGATCATTTCAAAAAGGGGTCATTTGGGGAGAGCCTTTGGGAGAACCTTTGGGATAGCTTTTGGAAGATCATCTTCTCCAACGAAGAACACTCTCCAACAAAGAGAGGCCTCCAGAATCGGACAATGAGGATGACACCTGAGCTTGGGTCTAAAATATCTTAAGGGAGAAATGAACACTGATGTCACCATCTCATTGACTTCATCTTCTTCCACGCACCACCTCCAAAGGACAATCTAGGTAGGGATTTTTATGTATGTTTGAATTTGTTTTATTGATTCTTCAAATCCTTAATTCATGATGACAATGGCCAAACGAACATGGCCATCATCCCACACATAAACCATGATCCTATTTCTTTTAATTTTTCGTGTGTTCTTCGTGCATTTTTTAAAGGCCAATATTTATTGGCACTGGAAACACAATGTTTTGATGAGAACGAAATATGGATGTGAATCCCTCAACAAAAGGATCGCAAATATGTGATAGATTAATTTTTCATGCTTCGAACGAAGATATAATGGCTCGCAAAAGGAGGTGGCCAAATATTTATTGGCATAGTAAACACTATATTCCGTATAGTGTGACATACGGATGCGGAGATCTTGACCCAAGGATCATGAATCTGTGATCGTCGCAATTTTCATCCTTTGAACGAAGATGCAACGACCCACATAAGTGGAGACACTGCTATGTGATTTTGACATGTTTTCATGGTGAGAGTCCAAGCAAGATAGGTTGTTCGACGTACTGTGTTGGTCGGCACAACACAGGGAGAGAAAGGCAGTATGGCGAAGGAGGTCTGGCAGTGTGTGGTGAGTCTGAGGTGGCTTCACCTGGCAGTCCGGGTCCGTAGTAGGTGGCAGGGTAAGAGACTCTTGAAGTGCCCAGGCTGTTAGGGTTGAGGATGAGAAGAAACGTGAATGCATATGTCAGATTGGAGAGATAAAAACTAAAATACAATAATTTTAAAATAATAAAATCAAAAATAGGAAATTTATGTGTTTTTTTGGATCATAGAAAGGGGTTCCAAGCGTGATTGATTTTGGAGTTAAGAGGAAAAAATTAAATAAGTAATTAATAATAATATAAAAATATTTTTATTATTACTTTTGATGACAAAAGACCTTTTGTCCGAAATTTCTATGTACGACCTAGGTATGAAGAACCATCTATGGCAGTGCGACCGTGACTTCGAGACAGAAATTATGAGCCCAATATTTGATGTCTTTTATGGGTTTTTTGATTGAGTACACGAAACGCTCAAATAATAATATATTATTATTATTATTAAATCTTTGAATGTCTAAAACTCCTGCATGTGATGTCATATTGACTTATAATAAGTACCGACATGATCTTGACATTAATATTGTTTATTTAAGTCTAATGTTGAATGTTAAATTCATCTTTATGTCTATAGTTCATGAAACTCCCAATATTATTATTAACATTATTGTGGGATATTGTAATTGACATATCTCTCTCATACAATGTCAAAATGTCGAACCGTCTGCTGCATTGGAAATCTTGGTTCGAGAAACTTCATTATGTATACACCACTTGAGAATTGAATAAAGATATAAAGGATCGGGTAGGATAGAGAAAGAATCCAACCGGCCACTCAAAACTAAATGGCTAGTAACATACAGATCGTGTGTCTGATTGATTCACCGTCTATTGCGTTGATAACCCTATGACGTAGAGGTCCTTTGAGATACATCTTCATGGGATTTCATGGAAGTTAGATTATAAACAAGTGGATTGAGAATTGGACTCTCCCAGAGATGATAAATCTTAGTGCGGAAATCTTTTTGTTGGCTGTGACATGAAAAATGAATAGCAATCCTATGTGGGTAAACACCAAGAGATCCTTTGTGTGTTAGCAACTGATGGTCATATGTGTGTCAGGACTCAGAGATCCTATGTGAGTCAGCACAAAGCGATCCTGTGTGGGTCAGAACCGAGCGATCCTATGTTGGTTAACACCTAGCGATCCTGTGAGGGTCCGCACCGAGCAATCATGTGTGGGTCAGCACCGAGAAATACATTATGGGTCAACACCGATAAATCCTATGTTGGTCATAACCTAGAGATCCGTTTTGGGTATGACAATGTACTGATGATTTACAAGGATCCTTTGTGGGTCTGACAATGCACTGACGATGTACTAAGATCCGGTGTGGGTCTGACGATGTACTAGGATCCTGTTTGGGTCAGCATTTTGGGATCATTCATGGGATTTCCTCTTAACAGAGTAAGATGATCTTATTGTTTAAACTAATAATCCTTACTACTGTACCTATGTCATACCTAATGTGAGATGAGTCTATACCTGTGTGGCACTTTCTTTCTTGATAATACCCTGGTGGTATTCTTTTGTGTGGCATGCCTTTGTGGGACTTTTAATGTTGATAAAAACTTGGTGGATTTCCTCTATGTGGCGTAACTTTGTGGTACTTACATTCATGGTATTAATTCCTCTATGGAACAGTTGAGATTTGGGATTTTGGGTTGGACTCTGTGTTTCCTCATGATTGAGATGGGTATTCTTGATAACTTGGGTATATGTATGGGAACATACCTATGTAGGTTTGTCAGTTGATTTCATGCCTTGTGGTTTTTCATTTGTGGATTTTGTGAGACATTGAGTGTCTTGGGGTCCCTACTGAGTATCACTAAACTCCCCCTGCATGGGCTATGTATGTACCTCATTGTGTTTGGTGCAGACGATGGACAACGCTGATTGAGGACGAGAGTACCAGGACTGGAGGAAGCATGGATGTGGAATTTATATGAGGCATACTACAGAGACAACTATTCGAGAGCTGTACCTACCCTTCAGGTAGGATCCTTGGCAGGTGATCACATGAGTTGTTTTAGTTTAAATGTACTTTCAGTTTCTTGTAATTTCTAGTTAGGCTTGTCTTCTTGCCCCTTTTTCTTATTTTAGTCACTCTATTTACTATTCTGTTTATATGATTTCATATCTTGTTATGTTCAAGGTTGTGTGGGTTTATATGTTATAATGATAATGTCTTTCCAGTTTTAGGTAATACGCCTTCTGTGCTTATCACCAGCCTCTAGCCTAGGGAAGGTGGGATTGGGGTAGTCACAGCACGGGCCCCGAGGGATGGTTCATGTCAAATTGGTATTAGAGGAGTTGAATCTACCATATAAAATTTGAATATGAACATTTTAATGGCAATATTGTTAAGTGTAGTGAGTTTGGTTATCAATTTAGGTAATCCAGTGTTGGTGCGGGTGCTGATGTATCCATAGACCAGGACCCTGACTTCTGATTTCTCAGTCATTGTACGCATACACTGATTGTGTGTGTGTTATGAAAATTTTTCTTCTGTTATATTTGAGTTAGCACACCTGGATTAACTTAATGACTATGGTGCACCTGTTCTTTATCAGGATGTCGCTGCATAGACAACCCGCTTTGATTTCCAAGATAGTACACGATGATGGTCCACCGAGCGACGAGACTCTTGTGCAGGGCCCTCTTACTATGTTGCCACCTTCAGGTTGTGTACCAGCAGCACCACCAACCATTTGGCAGCAGTTACCACCAGCCACACTAGCGGATGGTGCATGCAAACTGAGCGCATTTCATGAGTTTTGGAGGTAGAGGCATCTGAGGATTCGAGGCGAGACAGATTCCAACGTAGTTGAGGGATGGATGGAGGTGGTTGCTAGACTTTTTTTTCTAGCAGAGATATCAGTAGATAAGGTGGTGATCTTACCTACTAGTCTTATTTAGTGAGTGACCATGAGGGTGGTCTGCATAGTGATGATGGTTTAGTATGTGAATCGTTGCTTGAGATGGAACCTTCGGGTAGTGTGCCAGCTCTATCACTATCTTTTGGTCAGCAGTTTCAACCGGAGGTACCGGAAGAGGTACATGTTGTCTTAGTTCCTTAGATGTGTTTCAACATTAGATTCCCCCTAGATTTTATGGTGAGCCTGACACACATGCGATTGAGTACTGGCTTGAGGAAGTGGCTGAGAGATCTTTAGAGCTTTTGCAGCTTCAGCAGGATGACATGTCAGTGGCTGAGTATTCATCGAGGTGTACCGACCGTTCTTGGTACATGATGAATACGATATGATCAGTTTTCAGGGATCGGACTTCCATGCGTGGTGGGATTAAGGACATTCGAGCCATCACTTTTCCTCTATGAATTCCTACTTATGTTATGGTTCTAGAGAAACCCTTTTTGGTTGAATTCTATTTGGATGAGCGGATGGAGCCAGTGAATGTTAGTTGTGAGAAAGCTAGAAAATGGCACCAGTCTTCGAGACTTGGGCGTGTAAATTTTTTTAAAGAGGAATAAGTGTTAGGGATAGATGAGGTGATGTGGATGTTGAGCTAGGGGAGAAGCATGGGGTGGTGTACATTTAAACATATTACAACCACCCCCATTGTGGTTCTCGTATGGCTCAGGGAGTTAGAGGACAAGGGAAGAAAGTAGCTGCATGAGGTCAAGGAATGACTCTCAAGGGCTATATGAATGATTCGAGGTATAGTCTGTGTCTACTAATAGATGTAATATAAATAGACATATGTACCAATCATTTCATCATTCCATGAATCATGTTCAAGACCTAGACTTTTGGGTTAATCTATTGACTTGAACCTCACATTTGGATATACCTTTGGGAGGATACTTGGAAATCACACTTACGCTGATGGTGTGATCTGACCCTAGAGGCAAGAGTTTTGGTTGGAACCTCTAGGTGGAAGCGTCGAGGCCTTACGATATATTTTTGGGTCTGACTGGACATCCATAATTCAGACCCAGATTGACTGTATTAGGAAAAAATGTTGTAGTTTATCAACAACATTGGGATAAGTTTTTCCTTAGTTGGTGAAAACTGAAACCCATGCGGCATAGTATAAACTCATTTATAGGAGGGTGCAGCTGATCACTCTTGAGTCGGATAGTATTACCCACGTGGCAGTATGAGTTTTTATTTTTCTGTTCCCCATAACAGTGGCTAGAGTTCCTCCAATACAATGACATTAAGATAGTCTATACTCATAGGAATGGGATCATGTTTTCATACACACTCTACAATAGGTCTGGCCTAGAGCTTCTGAGTGAGGCGATAGTACAGCAAGACGCTTTGCAGATATCCTTTATTGATCAAGATTGAGAGGCTTTTCATTAGTCTCATACAGTAACTCCCCCAAATCATTAGCGAGTTAGGGAGGTGCAGTTGGGGGACGCTGACTGCAAGGCTTAACATTCTTAGATATCCTCAGGGTAAGAACCTGATAGATTTTCTGAAGGTGGGTAGCACTTCTCCCTCTTCAGATGATGTACCATGGTACCAGTAGCGCTACAGAATGAGGTGTTGAGGGGGTTCTATACTTCCCCTCTGGCGGTACATCCTGGTGCGGTGAAGAAGTACCAGGACCATCAGTGTTTGTACTCATGGCTAGGGATGAAGAAAGAAGTGAATTTTTTGTATCACAATGCCTCACTTGTTGGAAAGTGAAAACTGTTCAGATCCTGAATAAGTCTTATTCCGGTTGGAGGAGGGAGATCATGTATTTCTATGGGTCTCACCTCGAAGAGGTTTGCAGAGATTTGTCCAATGGGGCATGTTATCACCAAGGTATATTAGTCCTTTTGTTATCCTTCGGAGGGTAGGTGAGGTGGCATATTTCTTGTCTCTTTCACTGTAGTTAGAGTGGGTGTGTGAAGTATTATACATATTTTAGCTAATGGGATCCGTGCATGACATGTCTCACATAATCGACCATTTCAGGCTGGACTTGGACGAAGGGGAGTTGTTTACGGAGGCTCTGGTGGAGAATGAGGATCGACAAGAGTGTTTTTTTCGTGGGTGATCGATACCTTCAGTTTTTGTATGTTGGAAGCACAGGAACCTCCAGGATAGCACATGGGAGAAGGAGGCTCAGATTTGGGCTTCGTACCCACATTGGGATGTTTTGCATTTATTTTGGATTTTGAGGACATAAGGCCCTATAGATGGGAGACATTAATGTGCAAGAAATTATGTATAATTTTTTTAATTATAAGAATTATTTTGAGATCGCAAAATCTGACAGCGAGTTATTCTGAAGCCCGAAATTCCCGTAATTATCCATCGATGTTTGGTTGAGTTGTAATTAGCACGCTAAAGTAGTTTTCCTAAAATGTGGAATAACACTAAAATGGGAACTCAAATAAAACATCTGATGGAACCATTGCATTTAGGATGGCTGGTTTACCCTAGGGGTGAGTTAAGTTTAGTCGGCATGGGCCTCCTGTGAGGAAAACTAAAAATTGAATAATCATGAATAAAATAATTAAATAAATTATTTTATTTTTCAAATGATGATAACTCACAAATGGTTTCTCAGATTGAGAATCCAAGTCCGCCACTAAACTCATGAGGTTTTTCTCTTTGTAGGAAGAAACTAAAATTTTTCAGCACTTCCACTAGTAAAAGATAGTTTTTTTCCATAAATAAAATTATTAAGTAAAATTATTTTATTGAAAAATTCATAACAACTATACTGTAACTCGGGTTGAAAATCTGATAGTATCATTGGGTTTCGTGGGGCGTGTTTCACTTAGGCAGGGCGTAACCTTGACTGGTGCAGTTCAAGGGTGAATTTTATAATTTTTCCAAACATTTTTTTTGGGTACGTTCCTCAAACGCACAAGATGCATTTTGTAACATTTGAAAGGATGCATAGAATTGAAATCTGAGTGAACCGTTGAACTCATAGTGTCAATATTCATATAAGGAGACATTCACATCAACCACAGTAGGTTGAGGGGGAAAGTAGGTTTTCTTGTTTGTCATGGAAATAAAAATAAAATAATGAATAACTTTTTATTTTATTTTTTTAACATCTCTTCTAGAGTTATGGTGGTGGGAACCTCCTGAAACCCTATTAATGTGGAGTTAACCCATGGAATTCCTCCACATTAATTGGGCCAAATCTATGTTAATTAATTGTCCCATCAATTAATTGAGTTAATAGAAATAACTCAATTAAAATTTTGCTCCACACCTCTTAGTTGGGAGATCTTTGGAAATGTGGATCTTTTGGGGAGAGCCTTTGGAAGAACCTTTTGGATAGCTTTTGGAGGATCATCTTATCCAATGAAGAGCACTCCCCAACAAAGCGCAAACTCTGCAATCATAGAACGAAGAAGATTCATTAGACCGGATTAGAAACATCATGCGAAATCAATGAACGACATCATCAAAAACTCATCGACTTCATCCTCTTCCTCGTGCCACCAAAAACTATAAATTAATGTAGGGGTTTTTATATTTTTTTGAATTTTTTTATTGATTCTTCATTTCCTAAATTCATGAAAACAATGACTAAATGAACATGGCCATCATACCTAACATAAACCGTTATCCTCATTCTTTTTATTCATTGTGCGTTCTTCGTGTGTTCTTTAACACCTAATTTTTATTGGCCTTGGAAACATGCAGTTTTTCTAAGAGCGATATACTGATGTGAATCCCTCGACGCAAGGCTCACAAATATGAGACCTTTTAATTTTACAGGCATGAAAGGAAGATTTAATAGTTCATGGAAGGTGGAGGAAAAATATTTTTTGGAACTTGAAACACAATATTCTGTTGAGTGTGTCCTACGGATGCGGTGATCTTGACCTGAGGATCGCGAATCTGTGATCCTCAAAATTTTCAGGCTTTGAACATAAATGCAATAACACACAGAATGGGAGACATGTTGGTGTGATTCAAACATCTGTTCAAGGTGCGACTCCTGGTGAGATATGTTTTTTGACGTACTGTGGTGGTCGATGTAGCACGGGGAAAGCCATGCAGCATGGCGAAGGTGGTGTGGCGGTGGTCGGTGAGTCCGAGGCGGCTTCGACCAGTAGTACAGATGCGCAACAGGTGTTGGGTTACAACATTTTCTAGGTGCCTAGACCGAAAATGTTGAGGAAGGGAAGAAAATGTGAATTTATATTTTAGATTGGAAAGGAAAAAACTAAAATAAAATAATTAAATTAAAATAAGAAATTGATGTGATTGTTTCCAACGCATAGTAAGGGGTTATAAGCATGATTGATATTGGAGTTACGGAAAAGTAAGTAAATAAGTAATTAATAATAATATTAAAATATTGTTATTATTACTTTTGATGGATAAACAACTTTTTTTCTTGCAATTTCTCCGTGCGACCTCAGTTTGACGAACCATCTGCGGTAGTGGGACCCAGACTTCGAGATGGGAATTATGAGTCAAATATTTTATATCTTTTTATGGTTGTGGTATTGGGTACCCAAAATGCACAAATATTAATAAATTATTATTATTCTTAAATATTTGACCCTCTATAACTCATGTGTGTGACGTCGGATTGACTTATCATAATTGGCGATAGGATCCTATCATTAAGACGGTCGATTTAAGTCTAATATTGAATATTAAATTATGGATCGTGGCTCAGGTTCACAAAACACCCAATAATAATATTATTATTATTGCAGGATCTTGAATTTGAAATATCTCTCTCATACAGTGTCGAAATTTAGAACTGTCTGTGACACAAAAAATCATGGACCGAGAAGGTTTTTTGGTATACCCAACTTGTGATTTGGATAAAGTTGGGATATCGTCTAGTTGGATCGAGCACGAATCCAACCGGCCCCTCAAGAAAAAAAGGCTAATAATTTACAAACTGGGAGTTCGATTGACGCACCGTATTTTGCGTTGAGACCCCTATGATGTGGTGGTCAATTGAGATACTTCTTTGAGTTTCTTAGTTATAATAACCCAAACCATCATTTCAGGTATGTATTTCCTTTTCTACTGATTTTTGAAGAAAAAGGAAATTCTGGAAATATTCTATGAACATGTCGTGTCCTTTATGAGCACACGTCGTGTACTTCCTTGCTACTGGAGGCCGTGTAGTAGCCACACACACAACCGTGTATGAGTGACTTGGAGGCCGCTTAAAGTAGAGTACGGAAAAGGAGAGTACATGCCATGTACTTCAAAAGTACACGTTATGTAACTTATTTTATTTCATTAAATGCATCGGGGTCACATCTATTCGCCAGAATGCTCTTCTTTTAGGTCTCATTCCACCAAGAGCTCCATAAGGCTGTAGATATTTGACGGGCCCCCGAGCCTCTGTCCATCCTCCAAATCAAACATTTTTGGTTGCGTTGGAATCGTATCGGTGAGTTCTATCTTCTATTGTAGCCTCATTTCATGATTTCTCTTCTTTTCAAAGTTATCGTATGTTGAACATTTTATATGTTTTATTACATCTACAACTTTATAAGGAGATTCATGATTCTTGGTTCACATATAGTGATATCCTAACCTCGAGGTCGATGGTTTGTGCCTTTCTGTTAAATTCCTTTGAGTTTTATGTGCAAATTTTCTCAATACCCACGAACAGGGTATTGCACATTTACCATTTCAGCACTATTGTTTCCCCACTATGTTGGTATGCCTAAGTAGATGATTATTTATTATGAATAGGGTGAATTTTTGTGGTTTGTATGTATTTACCATTCATGTTTTTCTAGTTTTGACATTATGTCTTGTTTTCCTCTTATGCTCCCGTTTACTTTCCCATACGTAGTATTATAGGATGGTGTAACTAATGTTTTGTTATGTTTTTGTGTTTTAGAATGCTAGTCAAGTAGTTAATGAGGTTTACCTTGGACATTACACACTGCTACACCTAAATGACTAACACTGGTCCATGAGAACCTGGTGTATAGATCATAGGTAAAAAGGAAGTTGAGGGCTTCTCCAGAGTGTCTTTATAGTTAACAATGCGAGGCCATAAGGGGAATTGATGTTGAGTGCTTCCCCCAAAGTGTCTATAGTTCCTCGACATGGGCCACAGGGGGAATGAGATGTTCAGGGCTTCCCCAAAGAGCCTTTATCCTCGTTATGAGACAACTGGAGGAATTGACAGTGAGAGATTCCTCATAGATTCTATGTTTAAGCTGACCCAGAGGGGTAAGGCTTAGTGTACTTCCAAGAGGGTTGCTTGTAAATGTTAGGTTGGACCATTTGCGATAGGCTGTGAGTACTTCACTGAGGTTTAACCTATTTTTAGATGCTTGATTGTGTTTCTAGGTAGGACCAGTGGGGTTAGGTTGTGTGTACTTCCCATAGGGTTGCTTGTACATGTTAGGATGGACCATTTTGTGCTTTGATTAGATATTGCATGTTGTGTGGTGATTTGAATGCCTTGAATCTATTGATTTTTATTGCTGAGTAATTACTAGTTTACTTATATCCATATTTTACCTGTCATATATTCACTGACTGTTAGGAACATATCTCGTGGTGGTTTCCTACTGAGATTTAGTCACACAACCTGTTTGGGCCATGTTTTTGGGGCCAAATAGATTATATTGTTTTAGGTATATATTAGGGAAAGCACCCTTCTACATCCGGTACATGACTAGTTGTGAAGCACGAGAGCATGGGACCATGCTATGTCTTTTTATTTTGAAAAAATTATCTTCTTTATTTTTTACTTTGGTTTAGCATTGTTTTAATCTAGCATTGTGACTTATTTGGCTGTTTTCCTAGACACATGTATCTTGCATCATTTTATATATGTTTTCTCTAGTTTATACTCTCAGTTTTTTATTGCATTTCATTACTACTACTTCCTCTCTGGTATGTATTTGTTTATTTCATCTATGTACTCTTCCAAAGAGGGAATAATTTCCCCATATTCACACCCAAGGCCCTCGCTGCTAGTCGGCAGCCTCTATCATTCGGGGAAATGCACTTAAGTCCATGTGACCAACTGTGTATGGGGAGCCTCTACATGGCTTCAGGAACTGGGATGTTACAAAGTGGTATTAAAGTTTTTCTTTTCTCTTGCCTAACTATTTGGAGCCTATATCCTTGTATAGGAATGAATTGGTACTTGGTGTTAAGTTGTGCCCCGGAGTAGCTAACCCGTGTACATGGAAAATCTAATTTACCTTGTTTAAATGCAATTTTTTAGGTTTTTCCATGGTTTCAGTTGATTTCTTTTCACCTTGAGTAAATCACATGATTTGTGATGTTATTTTTGATGTTATTAAGGTTCTATTGATGTTACAACCCAATGAGATAAGGGTATTCCGTCTCATACATCATATAGGCACTTTCTGAAAATCACATGTCATGCATTTTTTCCATGCCATCTTGGATGCATTAGTTATTGAATGTAGTTGTGAAATATGATGTGTAAAATATGCATGTTGTTTTGATAGTTTCCATGATAATGATACCTACTTTTTGATAGTGTATTGTGTGTTGTAGATAATTTCTTGAATGAACGCCAATCATCGGATCTTGGGGATTTATGGGCCCTCATGGACCTGAATTTGGTGGATCATTACCTTTTTTTCATGTTATAATTTGTATAAGATGCCGAACATTGATTTGTGGGGAGTTTGGCCCATCCTAGATTGGAATTTGGCCCTTTCAATGCTTGTTTAAGTGTTTTCTGGGTTCTGGAGTAGTTTCTGAGCCCTACTGTCCCGAAAAACCAAGAATAAACACCGTGTATTGTTATGTACACATCGTGTGTCCTTCTGTTTGGGAAGAAATTGGTTTTCTTTAAGTACACGCCATTTTCGTTATGTACACTTCGTGTAGACTCTAGGTGTGTCTTAGGCCATGTGGTTTGGGACACGGGATAGGGAGACCCTAGAGTGAACACACCATGTACATCCCTAACACGCTATTTTTTGTCGACCATGTGCCCACCCGTGTCACAAAATAAACAGGTTGGTTGAGTCTTGTCTAATACACATTATGTGCTATCTGAACACGCCGTGTAGTCTGACCTAGGTTCTTGTCCGAGTCACAAACAACACGGGTTGGTGTCATCCTTTCTGGTATACGTTGTGTCAACCTCGAACACACTGTGTAGTTTGAATCAGGTACCCGGTCGTGTCACGAACAACACAGGTCAGTGTTAACCCTTCTCATACATGCTGTGTCCATTCAGAAAATGCCATGCAGTTTGTGCCAGGTGTTAGGCAGTGTCACTGACAACACGGGAAAGTTGAATCTTGTTTAGTACATGTCGTGTTTATCTTGAACACGTCATGTAGTCTTGTCTTAGGAGATTCGTGTTGCTCAGCCATGTAGAAGAACTCGCACTGGGAAAGAGGATTCATGAACACGTCTTGTGTTAAGAAGAAATGACATGTGTTTGGTGTGTCACATGACCAGTTTAGGCAGGAGTACACACCCTTGTGAATTAATTCAGGGGACACGCCATGTACAAATATTACACGCCGTGTAGTCATGTTTTGTAAAACATGAATGTTTTATTTCTCATGTTATCTTCTTACACTTCCTTGTTTCAGTCCCTGTTAATTCTGATTTAAGGTGTGTGATTGACCTTAGAGATTCATGCCACTGAGATGTCCTCTGGTTGTCTGCCAGTTAGAGTGTAGTGATCAGACAATAGATATGGTTGATCAGGAACTTCCAGCAGAACCTCCAGTTGTGTCAGTAATGGCACCAGCAGTTATACATATTACTAGTGCTAATGCACAACTCATGGAAGGCTTCATGAGGATGATGCATACCATTTATGGAGCACCACTTCCTACCCTGTTGATGGATGATTTGTCGGGAGTCTGGATGTAGCACTGTCCTCCCACTTTGTTAGGGGAAGGAGGACCTCTGGCTGCAGAATCATGGCTAGAAGTCATGATGATGATATTTGAGCATCTGTAGATGCCTCTAGAGAGGAGGGTCAAGCTCACTACCTATATGGTTCGAAACTCCGCCATGAGGTTTTGGTGTCTGATCTCTCAGGTGCTACGCCAGCAGGTTATGGGGTGGGATGAGTTTCAGCACATCTTATTTGAATACTTCTATCCAGAGACCCTGAGGGACAATCGAGCCTGGGAGATTATGATTCTGGAGCAGGGTACTCTTTCTATTATGGGTTATTCCTCTCTCTTTACCGATATTCATCTCTTCACGCCTATTCCGGGATTTGATAAGTTGTCCATGGCAAGGATGTTCTAGGATGGTCTAAGGCACGACATCTGGTCGCAGGTGATCATCTTCCGGTTGACATCTATCAATTCTATAGTCATCCAGGCGCTTATCACAGAGCGTAATCTGAGGGATTCTGGAGTTTTGAGCTTGGGTGGATCGAAATTCAGTTTTATTATTCCTCCTACTGACAGTAGGAATCGCCGCAGGAAGTCTTCGCGCGATGATCCAAGGAGGAGATACACATCTTATGGTAGCCAGGTGGTGTGTTACAAGTGCAGAAAGAGTGGGAATATGAGGATATATTGACCTAGATACCTGGTGGAGTGCTGATCCTGCGACATGATGGGTCATATTTAGAGTGTTTGCTAGATATTATCACCAACATTTGGTGATAGGGGTTCTTCTATGACTCCTCATTCGGGAGAAGCTCCACTAGTTTTGAAACAGTATATGAACTGGAGTTCTTCTATCCGTTCAGGCCGAGGTGGAGGTCCTGGTTGTGGTATCTAGTTGGCCAGTTTTCAATGACATCAGGGCGGATCACCACAGTGTGGACAGGCAGGGTCACAAGGTTGTGGTACGGGCCAGACTTTTGCAGTGGAGCAGACCTAGCAAGAGCAAGATCATGGAAATTCTATAGTTCATGGTACAATCAATGTAGCCTTGTTTTTAGCTTCTTCTCTATTTGATATAGGTGAATCCCATAGAATTATATCTATTGCTGTCTTGGAGAGCCTTGGTCTCTGCATTTATTCCTCTGCGGATTTCTTGACGCTAGAAACTTTGTTGGGGATAAGAACTACTAGTATACATTAGTGCAGATATTTCCCTATATAGTATGGTGGGTTTCACTTTTTTATGGGACCTCTATGTACTGGATATGATAGGATATGATTTCATTCTCGGAATGGACATGCTATTTCCCTTCTAGGAATTTTTCAACTATTATCGTCGTAGGATGAGTTTCATGTAACTAGAAGGTGGATCCTTTCTTCATAGGGGAAAATGAGATGTACGGGAGATCAGATCTGGTCTAGAGAATCATTGGATGGGGGGAGTTACAACTGAGATTTAAAGTCTATATCTAGATGACTAGGGGACTACACAGTTAGACATTCCTCCACGGATGGATCGTTTTAGAGAAGTCTTTATAGAGGACATTTCAGGTTTGTCTCCTGAGCGTGAGGTAGAATATTTTGTTGAGCTTGTGCGAGGAGAATCACCTGTGTCCATTTGTCCTTATAGGATGGCTACAATAGAGTTGCAGAAACTCAAGGAGTAGTTGGAGGAGTTGCAGGAAAAGGATTTCATCTGATCCAATACTCTCCTTGGGGGTCTCTTGTCCTATTTTCAAATAGGGGAGACGGTACTCTTAGTATTTTTGTGAACTATCGAAAGTTGAACCAGTTGACACTCAAAAATATATATCACTTGCTTAGGAATAACGATCTCTTGGATTAGCTTCATGGAGACCGAGTGTTCTCGTATATTGACCAGAGATCCAGTTACCATCAGTTGAAAACTTGACCATCATATATAACTCTTACAGCTCTGCGGAGCAGGTATGGTCTATACGAGTAAATGCTTATGTTTTTCGGTCTCATGAATGTGCATGCAATTTTCAAGGCACTGATGAACTGAGTGTTCCATACATACATGGATTCCTTCATGGTGGTTTTCATGGATGATATCTTGGTGTACTCTCACACTCGACATGACCATGATACCCATCTTGAGCTTGTTTTGGGTACACTAAGGGATCATCAATTATATTCAAATATCACAAGGTGAAACTTTTGGATGTATCAGATTCATATCGTGGGTCATGTTATCTCAGAGGCAAGAGTATTTGTAGACCCATAGAAATTGAGAGCTGTAGTTTTCTAGGATCAACCGAAGAATGTCTTTGAGGTGCGGAGTTTTCTAGGGCTTGCTGGATACTACATACATTTCAAAAAATAATTTTCATGCCTAACAGCACCGAGTGTAGGTCTGACTAAGAAGGGTAAAAAGTTCTTATCGTCAGATTCCAGTGAGTCATCCTTTTAGGAGCTGAAAGGGATGATAACTTCAGCACCGATACAAGTCTTTCTAGAGATGGAAAAGAGCTATATTGTTTACTGTGATGCATCAGATATTGGGTTGGGTGCTGTGATTATGCAGGGTAATGGGGTCTTTGCGTATGGGTCTCAGCAGTTGAGGCCAAATGAGAGGAATTACTCGATGCAAGATCTTGAGTTGGCAGTTGTTGTTCATGTTGTATACTGTTGGAGACATTATCATCTAGGAGATCACTTTGTGGTTTTCACCGAAAATAAAATTCTCATGTACTAATTCACTTTTCATGATCTGAATCCGAGATAGTGTAGGTGGGTAGAGTACCTATAGTCCTTTTACATTGATCTTTCCTATATGACTGGGAAAGGCAATGTAGTGGTTGATGCATCTAGTAGGAGGAATCAGATACAAGATGTTCATGAGGCCAATAGTGAGTGGTAGCTTATGGATCTATTCTCTATGATGCATTTGGAGGTGCACTACAGACAGGGGAAGTCTTTCCTATATTTCATAAATATTACCTCTACTCTTCCTGATAGAGTTCGAATGAGGCTGCTATCAGATTCTAAAGGCCTAGTCCTAAGGGAGATTGTTTCAGGAGAGGAACCTATTCTTGGATAGACCGTAGGCGAGGAGGTGATGCAGGATTTTCATTCCTCAGTTTGGGAAGTTCATCATGGCATCACCATGATGTATCGTGATCTACACCATCAATATTTGGGGCCATGATTGAAGAGGGATGTTGCTGATTTCTTCATGAGGTGTTCTACTTGTCACCAGGTGAAGGCAGAGCATCAGCAACCAGTAGGGATTTTATATAAGTTTCCCATTCCTGAGTGGAAGTGGAATGATGTGGAGATGGACTTTGTGGCCAGTTTACTGAGGCTGCTTCAATGGAATGACGTTGTTTGGGTTGTCATTGACAGACTCACAAAGGTTTCTCACTTCTTTCTGATCAAGGATTCCTTCAGTATTGATGAGATGGGATTGTTGTACATCCGAGAGATTGTAATAATACCTAGAGTTCCACACTCCATTGTTTCAGACAGGGATGCACATTTTACTTCATGGGTCTAGCAAGGGCTTCAAAAGGCTTTGGGTACACATGTACTTTTGAGTTCTTCATACTACCCTGCGACAGATAGCCAGTCCGAGCATACAATTCAGGTTCTTGAGGACATGATTCAAGCATGCATTTTGGATTTTGGAGGTTCGTGGTAGAAGCATATACCTCTTGTGGAGTTTGACTAAAATAATAGTTTTCATGTGACTATTCAGATGGCACCTTATGAGGCTTTGAATAGTAGGCCAGGTCGATCACACTAATGTGTTCTAGATGAAGGAGAGGCATCTTTGTTGGGACCTCGTCTTGTTAAAGAGTCCACAGAGCAGATAGAGTTGATTCAGATGATGATGGAAACTACACAGTCTCGAAAGAAGCCTTATGCTGATCAGTGAAGACGAACATTGGAGTTTGAAGTAAGGGATCAGTTTTTCTTGTGTGTCACACCGAAGTTGGGACACAAGAGGATTAGGAGACAAGGTATGATTTCACTGAGGTACGTCAGACCATTTGAGGTTTTGGAGAGAGTTGGTCCAGTTTCCTATTAGTAGCAGTTACCTCAGAGGTACTAGGATATTCCCAACATCATCCATGTTTCTCAGTTTCGACACTACTTTTCAGACCTGTCTCATGTCTTTCAACCCGAGGATATTGAGCTCGAAGTGGATGCATCATTTGAAGAGCATCTTATCAAGATCTTGGATCACAGTACAAAGTTCTCCATGGTCATTCAGTTCCTCCAGTAAGAGTGCTATGGCAGCATGGGCAGGTGCATTATGATACATGGGAGGGGGAGGCTGATGTATGATCACAATGGCTGGAACTATTCGAGGTTTCTTCTTCTACACCACACTAGGGAAATTTGGGGCCAAATTTCTTTAAGGGGGGATGTTTTTAAAAACCTTAACCTTCTTTTATAGTATGTTTTTGCTGTGATGGTAATTTATTAGGAAAGAGTAAATTCTGGAAATTTTCTAAGTACACGCCATGTACTTTTTGAGTAAACGCTGTGTACATCCTTGCTGTTGGAGGCTGTGTGCTGGCCATGTAGTAGCCACACACAAGGCTATGTGGGAGTGTCATGGAGGCTACTTAAAGCGAACTATAGATAATGTGAGTACACACTTTGAACTTCAAAAGTACACTCCTTGTACTATCTCTTCTTCATTAATTGCACCAAGGTCGCAACAAATTTCCAGATTTATATTCTTTTAGGTCCTGTTTGACTAAGAGCTCTTTATAGCCATGGATCTTCAACGATCCCCCGAGCCTCCATCCATCCTCCAAATCGAACATCGTCGGTTGCATTGGAATCCCATCGGTGAGTTCCCTCTTCTGGTGGAGCCTCATTTCATGATTTTTATTCTTTTCCTTGTTATCTTGGGTTGAAATTTTTATACGTTTTTTAGATATTTGATGTTCTATGGAGATTCAAGATTCGTAGATCAGATATAGAGATCTCCCAACCCTGAGGTAGGTTGTTTGTGCATTTCTGTTGAGTGTCTTTGTATTTTATGTTAAAATTGGCCCAATACCCATGAACTAGGTATTGTACGTTTTCCATTTCAGCCCTGTTGTTTCTCTTCTATCCTGGTATGCCAGAGTAGATGATTATTGATTATGAATATGGTGAATTGTTGCGCTTTGGATTTATTACACATGCATTTTTTTCCTGTTCTGACTATAGGTCTTGTTTTCCTATTAGGTTACTATTTACATTCCCATGCCTTGTATTATAGAATGGTGTGACTATTATTCTATTATTTTGTTCATCTGTAGAATGCAATCCAAGTAGTTCATTATGTTTAACAAGGTCGTTACACGCTGCTACTCTTTCATGAATTACACAGGGCCGTGAGAACCTGGTGTATAGACCATAGGGAGAATGGACATTGAGTGCTTCTCCAGAGTGTCTTTATAATTTATGATGCGATAAAACATGAGGAATTAACGTTGAGTTCTTCCCCAGTGTGTCTATAGTTACTCAATGCGGGCCATTGGGGGAATTGGACGTTGAGTACCTCCCCAAAGTGCCTTTAGTACCGTTACGAGACTATAAGTGGAATTGACAACGATTTCTTTCTCATAGAGTCTGTGGTTAAGCTAAACCAGAGGGGTTAGACTGACTGTACTTCCAAGAGGGTTTCTTGTACCTTTTAGGTAGGACCACATGGGATAGGCTATGAGTACTTCCCAGAGGTTTACCTTGTGTTTAGTTGCATAATTGTGTTTCTAGGTAGTACCAGATAGGATAGGTTGTGGGTACTTCCCAAAGGGTTACCTGTTGTGTTTATCTTCTTTGATTAGCTGTTGCATGTTGTGTGGTGATTTGAATGCAGCAAAACTGTGGATTGTTTACTGAGGAGTACTTCCTTGTTTACTGCTTTCCATATTTTACATGCCATATATTCACTGACTGTTTGGCACTAATATCATGGTGGTTACCTACTAGGATTTATTCTCACACCATGTCTGGGCCATGCTTTTGGGACCAAACAGATTATATATTTGCAGGTATAGATATGGGCAAGCGCCCTTCTACATAAATTTCTTGACTTACTCTGGTGCTGGAGAGCATGAGACCAAGCTATGGATTGCGATTATGAGGATTTTATTATCGTTATATTTCACTTTGGTCTAGAACTATTGTATTCTAGCATTGTGTCTTGTATGGATTTGTTCATAGAAACATGTATCATGCATCATTTTATATATGTGTTTTCTTGTTTATAAAATTAGTTTTTAGTTGTATGTCATTACTACTACTTCTTCTCGTGTAAGTATTTGTTTACTTCCACTGTGTACTCTACCAATGAGGGCATACTTTCCTCACTATCACACCCAAATCCCTCCCTGTTAGTCGGAAGCCTCTGGCGTTCAAGGAAATGTGCTTGAGGCCATGCGACCAACTGGGTATGGGGCACCTTTGGGTGGATTCTGGAACCCGGATGTTATATTCGTGAAAGTTGGAGTATCGACCAATGGAATAAGGAGCAGACTCTCCCATAGATGAGCAAGTTCGGCGTGAGAACCATGTAGCTGGCTATGACATGAAGAATGAATAGAGATCATGTAGGGGTCAACACTGAGAGATCCTATGTGGGTAAGCACATAGTGATCCTATGTGGGTCATCACCAAGAGATCCTGTGTGGATTAACACCTAGAGATCCTATATGGGTTATCACGAAGTGATCCTATGTGGGTAAACACCTAGCGATCCTGTCTGGGTCAGCACCGAGCGATCCTGTGTGAGTCACCCCCTAGCGATCCTGTGTGGGTCAGCACCGAGCGATCCTGTGTGGGTCAACATCGAGCGATCCTATGTCGGTCAGCATAGAGAGATCCTGTGTGGGTATGAATATGTACTGACGATGTACTATGATACTGTGTGGGTATTACAATGTACTAACAATGTATTAGGATCATGTGTGGGTCTAATGATGTACTAGGATCCTGTGTGGGTCAACAATTTGGGAACCTTCAGGGGTCTGCCTCTTAATAGAGTTAGATAATTTAATAGTTACATCTAATCATCTTTACTACTATACATATGTTATACCGGGTGTGATCTAAGTCCGTACCTATGTGGTAATTTCCTTTGTGATAATACCATGTAGGTATTCTTCTGTGCGGCAAACCAGTGTGGTACATTCCTTCGTGAAAATACCATGGTGGTATTCTTTTATGTGGCGTACCTATGTTGTACTTACCTTCATGGTATTCCATTATTTGTGGAACAATTGAGCATTGGTCTTTTGGGTTGGACTCTATGTTTCCTCATGATTGAGATGGGTATACTTGATAACTTAGGTATATGTATGGGAATATACCTAAGTAGGTTTTTCAGTTGATTACATGGATTGTGGTTTATCCTTTGTGGATTTTTTAAGACCATGATTGTCTCGGGGTCCCTACTGAGTATCGTTATACACAACCCTACACAGGCAATGCCTAAACCATGTTGTGTTTGGTGCAGATGATGGACAACACTGAATGAGGATGAGAGTACCTGGACTGGACGTAGCTCGGAGGTGGACCTCTGACGAGTACCACTGAGACGACCATTTGAGAGATGTACCAACCTTTCAGGTAGGATCTTTAGCGGGTGATCATAGGAGCTATTCCAGTTTACTAATACTTTATATTTCTTGTACTTTTTAGTTGGGCTTGTATTCTGGCCCCTTTTTCATACTGTAATCACTATATTTACTATTATATTTATATGATTTCATATCTTTCTATGTGCTTTGTTGCATGTTTTTACAGGTTAAAGTGGAAATACCTTCCAAATTTTAGGGAATATGCCTTTTGTGCTTATATCCATCCCCTAGACTATGGATGGTGGGCTTGGGGTAGTCACGGCACGGGCCCAGGGGGGACGGGTCATTACATTCACCTAGACATCATTAAAGATTCATTTATTGAGAAAATATTTTACAATTAAATGATAAATAATGTAATATATTAATGTATTATAAGATATTCATCATTGAAACTTTTATATATGATTTTTTATAAATAATTCATTGAACATTAATCCATTAAATCATTTTTCATTGAATTTATTGGAAACATTTATTAGTGTGTTGGTCCAAATATTATATATCACTTCGATGAACTGTTAGGTATCATGGAAAAATATAATTGGGACTCTAGAAGAAAAATGGTATTTAAACTAAAAAATATGACATCGAATTATTCTAATCTGATGTAAAATATTTTTTTGGGGATTATTTGGAATCATTTTTTAATAAAAGTGCTGCCAAAAAAGTAAAAAGAAATAAACAAATTTTGGGTATCATTTTTTAAACTCGTTTCCTTATATTCCAAAACAAAATTTATTGGTTATTCAAATAACTAAATATAATAATTAAATATTTTTACTACGTTTTAGTTTTTTTCCTACATTTTAATTTTACTGGTTGTGGAGTTAAAACCGAGTTACGATGTAAATGTTATGGATGTCAGAAGGCGATCTTCTCTAAGAGAAGTCTTAAAGATTTCCATTTTTGAAAGGCCATAACATATAATCTGTAACTCTATTTTAGCTCCAAGACCAGTTAAATCGATGATAAAGAAATGAAATAAAACATTGAAGCAAAAATTTATTTTATAACTTCTATTTTTATGAATAAAATTGAAAAAACTTTTTTTTAGTTTTTTGTTCAAGTTTTAAAAATTACGACACAAAAATTAATTTTTTAACAGTTTAACATTGGTTTAATTAAAAAAAATAGATTTTTATTTTATTTTTTTTTCATATATTTATAAAAAAGTAGACATAAAAAATATTTCAATTATCATTATATAATATATTTATGTGGAAATTGATGCCAAAAATTATTTCAACAGACATTTTTTGAGACATTTTTCTATGAAACCAATGCCCAAAAACCAGTTTAAATATTCATTTGTGTTGGTTTTAAAAATTTTATTTCCAGGGAGTATTCAAATATAAATGGGATGGGTATTGATTTTTTTTTCACAATACCCATTTAAAATATTAAATTAATGATTAAATTTTCAGACAACCCTATTTAAATAATTTGTTTTACTATATAGAAATCTATTTTAACATTGTTTATCATTTTCATCCTCTCCGGTTAAACCTTGATTTTAATGAATTTTCAATCGCTGATTTTAACATGTTATCTATTCTAATAATTTATTTCCTTAGGTATATGTGATTCCCTTTCATTTTTCTAATATTTTTTTGATTCAACATGTATGAATCAATACATTAATAAGTTCAACTTCTGATAGACATAACTTTTAATCTATAACACATGTTTAGGTCCATAACCAATAAAATATATTCTCAAGAAGTGATATAAATAAAAAAAATTGTGATGGTTTTTCTATAAACATGGATGGAAAAAATTAGTTTTTACCATTATGGCATTATTTTTTAAGGAAAATATATGCTAAAAATTATACCAATGGGTATTTTTAGAGTATTGTTTTTACAAAAACTATTACAAAAAACAAATTTACCTCATCTTAGGAATTAGTATAAAAAATGGTGTCAATTGTCACATTTTTTTCATCAGTTGCCTCTTTATAGGTTAATAATGGAAATCAAAATTATATAATTTTTATATTAAAGAACATTTTTCTTCTAGTTGTTTTTTGGAGAATCCTTATCATTAATTTAATTTTTTTATTATAATAAGTAGATTAAATATTTAATGTTTTCATAATTTTTAATTCCTTTCACTGTATTTTTATTTATACTTTTCATCTAATTTATTCAAAATTATTGTGGTCATTAATTTATTAATACTATATGGTTTATTTTACATTCCTAAACAAAATTAATTTATTTGTAACATATTAATATTCTATGTAACAAACACCCTTACTATGCTCATAGTCCCATAACGTATATAATATTTCATCCCTCTATGAAACCAGAAGGATTAAGACACATAAAAATGTATTCCTAGAAAAGTAATAAATTTCCCATGCTTTAAGAATATTTATTTATTGATTTATGTTTAATGCTATGCTCATTTCAATATCTAGAATAATATGACTACCAAAAAATTATATTTAATGTATTGTGATATGTGTAAAAATTTACAAAATATCCAATAACTATAATGAGATGGAGTAGTGTATTTTAATGACAATTTTAATGAATTTTTTAGTAGAACATTATGAAATGGATCAAGAATAACATGGTTTGACAAACATAAAAAATGGATCGTATAAAACATAGATTAAAACATTGAGACTATTAATTTACGGAATAAAGTATTTTATATTTTATATAACTATTAATCTATATATGAAATTTAAAATTAATATATTATAATTATTTCTATATAAATTAAATTAAAATATTAGGAATTTTATTTATTAAATTATATAATCAATTAGAGAAATCCTGACATAAATAAACTATACTAATCCAATAGTGATGTAAGTTTATCTAAAAGATACTCATATAAAATCTAGTTAAAATAAAAATTTATAATTTTTATTAAAAATAATTTTTATAAGTTAATTCTCTAAAGATATTTCAAATATTCCATGGTTAAATTATTTTGATATAAATACTTGGAATTTGTGGTTTTTAATTACATTATAATTGAATGGTTTGTTGGTAAATTAAATTATAAATTAAATTATTTGGATATAATAAAATCCACTAAAATTATGAATGTAAGATAATATACCAAGAATATATTATCCCTCCATTATGATCTAAATTAAATCATAATCGAAAAATCGCGTTCATGTGATCTAAGTATATTTTATTTAATTTAGATCATGTGTATGCTACATTACACCTTATAAAAATCATATATTTTTCATATATATTATGATGGATCTCTTAAATAAATTTTACAAAATTTAATTATATAACATCCTCATATTACTCTATTAGTAAATTACCACAAGCTACAATATTGGTAGATCACAATGTCACAAACAAAAGATAACATAAAATCCATTGTAATTTTGTAGAGGAGGGTTGAATATAAATCGAATATGACTATGTTATTCAAATATTATAAAATGTTGGACATATTTTTACATCAAACCACGGTTTCAACCATTTAAAATAGGTGATGTATGATGGGTTTATAAGGGAAATATTATTAATGAATTCTCAAAATTATATTCTCATAATATAAATCTATATAACATTTTTTTACATGCAAACACATTTCATATTGTGCTTGTTCTATGTTATAGGGATTAATATTTTATATAATTAAAAAACTATATGACACTCTATGACACCTCATGTATTAAACATAAAGCATTAATGAGCCCCTAAAAGCGAAAAAAGAAATGTATAACGTGGTGTTCGTAATTTTATAAATGTATTATTTTACAAACTCTTAATACATATAAATATCTTTTGAGTAATATAATGAATTAATTAATTAGGATTTTAGTATATTCCTTTTTTAACAGAAAAGAAATATAAATTTTCATATACAATATTATATAGTTTGTTACTCTTTAAAGATATATGATTATTCATTGTATCCTTATGTGTACTAATATGTATTTTTAAAAACATGTAATAAATAAAATTTTTAGGAAAAAAGTTCATTATGAGGGGTACAATGTAAAATTATATTTTTCCATTTAATTTTTTCCTTATTTTTCATTCAAAATGTCAATATAAATGGAACATAATTATTATTATTTTAATATTACAAAAAATTATCATCAATATTATTAATTTAAAATATATGGTTGAAATAGAACATTTATTGGAAAAAATTGTTTTTAATAAAATTTAATCATTCATGATGAGTGAATACAAATTTAATTGGATATGTCCACAGCGTCATATACCATGGACGAAGGGTGACAATTGTAAAATTTATACCACCATCCTATATGTTTCACTATTAATTTATAATATCCCTTATATATATACATATAATTTAATATATATGTGATTGGTGTTATATATATATATATATTACATCTATATAAATATTACTAATATTTTGTTTTTCAAATCATCCTTGTAAATACGAAAATGTATTTAATGCTTATTAAATAATGATTCATGTTTTCATTATCATACAATTGCAATATAGAATAATTGGAGGTACTATGATATGATAGTTTACCTTTACCATGAAAAAATGGAAAAATAAATATATTATGTTGTTATGAAATTGAAATTTACATTATTGTTCATAGGTTTTCAAAATAGTATAATTTTTTACTTTACATGATTATGGTTTATTACATTATCATTACCTTTTTAATGGTGATACCACATTTCATCAAACTACTCTGTAATGAATTATTTAATTGAATAAAAATCATAAATTTAGTTGTTCACAATAGCAATAAAATACAAAAAATCTCAAAAACGAAAAACACAAAATGACAATTACATTTAATAAGAACACTTCACATCATGTGTTGGTATGGAATATTACATATAGGAATTATAAAGGGATATAAATATAAAAAATTGTACATTCACTTAAGTGAACTCAATACAAATAAATTTAAAAATAATTATCACAAAAGTATTAATATCATTAAAAATAAATTGAATAACTCATAAAATGATAGAAATTATCAAATGATTCATAATTAAAATTTTATGTGTTTATTTAAGTTATGATGTGTGTATAATATTGTATTTATAAAGAAACATGTTCAATTTCAAAATATATTTTTTTATACAAGATTGATTATAATTATGATCATTATTCAAATAAGAAAAGTGGAAATTATAATTATTTATCATGAAAACTGAATAAGTTGTCAAACATGATTATTATTTAATATATCTAAAACAAACTTATTTTTAATGACTATAAATATATTTCAGTTTTAAAAATCTTTATTATAAATTTATAATTGTTAAATGAAATTTATTGTCATAAAAATAAACTATAAAATATTTTATAAATTAAAATGAACCCATAAATAATATTTATAAGGGATATAATGTTTATTATGATATAGAAATTGTTATTTTTAAATAAATAAAAATTATTTAATTTATGAATTATGATATATATATATAATTAATTTTATTCATTAAATTTAATTTTTTTATGTCATAAATAATTTTTATATTAATGATATAATAATTTTCAAAAAATGTTTAAATATTTCCGAAAAATAGAAAAATCAATTTTTATATGTTCCATTGTCTAATGGAATCATTATTTTATGTTGATGAGTCAAAAAATTAGAAATGATTTTTTCCAATATATATACCATTTAATAATTATTAAAATTAATTTTCAAAAATAAATATTATTTAAAAAATTTATCAATTACATTCTAGGAAAAGAAATCATAATTTATATGATTATTTGGATTTTCTCCATTAAATTGGTAGGTTAGTATTAAATATTCAAACATTTAATGTTTTTAATGTGAAATAAGTCATTCTAACCTATTAATAATCCATAAAATTATTTATGATTCTACACACAAATAATTTTTTGGATTTTATAACAAAATAGCCAATATTTCAACCCTTAGACACTACACTCGAAAAGTATATATAGAAACCATTAATCCATATCCTCAAAACTGAACTCCATTTTATAATCACGTGTCACTCTATATACCTATATATGAACTCGAACTATATTCATATTATTGTAAAGGGTATATTTCTTTCACATAGAATCATCTATCGAATGGAAATATTATCAATCCTCCAATTTCATTTTTCATATAAATTGATTTTTATATATAATTCTCTGCTCCATTGTTATATATATATATATATATGATTTATATTCCATGTTATTGTCATCTATTTAATGAATTTTCTATTAGCTATTACTAAATACCAAAAATTATATCAATTTCAACATCATTATAATTCTTGAACAATCTAGTGGCAATAAATAAATACTCAAATTTTTATTAATTAAATTATTATTAGTTTTTATGAAAATAAATTCATGTTAAGGTAAAATTGTTAGATGAGAATTTTAAAAATATAAATCTGGGGGAAATAACCAGAAGATTTGATGGTCAATGATATCCAACCACCATTAATTAACACTTTGAATTGACCCTTATTTTTCACCTCGTCCGACACTAATTGAGGATATGATTAAAATTATTTACATGCACATTTAAAAAGAATTATGAAGGATTAACCTATCATTTAATTGGTTTCATAGCTTATGAAATTTCTTATATTCATCTTCCTATAATCCTTGTTAATAATTTCCATTATGAACTTACAAAAATTTTAATTTTGTATTATTTATCTATCAATTATACTTATTTGAAAATTGTTATACTCTAGTTATTCAAGAGGTATTTTTATAGATATTATTATATTTTATCCTATATGAAAAAATATTTTTTTACCTTATAATACACTATTTTATATCTTAAAATCTTATATTATATACAACATTCAGAAAATATTCTATGTATTTCTATTTTTTTCTAGGACATTATTCCACGTAATCATTTGTTATATAAATTAATTAATTAGAAAATATATTTAAATGGGGTCATCTAATGTTAATTATCATTAATAAACTAATAGTTGTTATGATAAAAACTTGAAATGATAATAGGGTAATCCTTAACTATTATATATTAATTCCTATCCCAATGCTTTAATTTTATGATTATGATGTGTTTCAATTTTCATTACCATCACTATATATTAATTTATCCTCATCAGGGTATTTATTAATTTTTAAATTTCACATTGATAAATTTCTTCACCAGGTTTCATTTGCAATTAAATAAATTTGTTTATTCATTAAATTAATAAAAAAATCACTCCCCCCATTAAGGAGTATACATAACCATTATAAATTTCCCATTTTTACCAACAATACAACTAGTGTATAAATTTTGAAATAGATAATTATAATGTTTTCATATTTTTTAGATTATATATTATATTTAAAAATGAACTAAATAAATTCCTTTTTATATCTAGTTTTATGAAATTACATAACATTTTGATCATATTTATTCTAAACTGTATAAAAAATCAACAAAATAATTACTTTATTTAGGGTATTAGAGTAGGAATTGATTGAATAATTTCCAATAACAATTCATTGATAGTTGAAATAAATCAAAACAAAAAGGTACTTATTGTTTACACCATAATTCATCACCAACTTATACATATTAATGTTTCTCATTAGTCATTCCATGATCAAATATGAGACTAATATAGCCATATATGAGAATTTTATATCAACATCATTCAATGAAAATTATGTTTCATGTAGACCCAAACTTATATTTCCCAGAACAAAAATCTAAATCTATTTAAAATCATTTGACCACAAATTTGGTGTATTTCATTGTTTCCTAGACCATGTATAAATCAATCCTCCAACTGGACAACAAACCAATTCATTTCCATTATTCCTATGATGGTAATTAACAATACTCAAGAGATAAATGTGACTTATTTAAATTTGAATAGAAAACAAAATTAACAATAGCTAGATCATAGGCCTTCTCAAATTCAGTCATTGTTAAGTACCAAACCGAGATCCCTTCTCAAAATTTGTGGCCTCATAGTGTATTTACATATTTGTGGTCCTTTTGGTTTGTGTAGAAAACTTTTCTCTAGATAAAGTGAACCAATAAAAAATATTAATATTGTGGACCTCAACTTTTAGAGCATGAACTTAGGTAGTATAGTTCTATTAAAATTTTCATAGATGAAATTATCCATATTATTATACCTTTTTCTTTATGTATAACAAATACTTACATGACAATTTCTAACACATAAAAACATATATAATATATGTTTCATGCATTATGATGAATTAGTTCATGTGTTGTCCTCAACCACATATTCGATTCCTGAAAATCCATCTCACAGTTACACACATATAAAAACATCATCCATTAAATTATTTGTATATTTAATGGGGAATAAAATTTGTAGATATCATAGATAAAATACACTTTAAATCAATCTAATATAAGAGGGATCTAAATATCAAACACCTTGTAGTGGTCTGTCAAGGAACTCACTACCACTACATAT
Source organism: Viscum album (assembly GCA_963277665.1). Classification (NCBI taxonomy): domain Eukaryota; kingdom Viridiplantae; phylum Streptophyta; class Magnoliopsida; order Santalales; family Viscaceae; genus Viscum; species Viscum album. Next base: position 1,293,575,555 of record OY728152.1, read on the forward strand.
CTAGTTAAAATGATATGTTGGCCTTATAAATCAATTACACCCTGAATATTAACACATCAATCAAAAATTTACAGATTAATTGTATAGGGAAAAAAATCAGATATGCTCGATGTATAGTAAATTCTATATTAACAATTCACTTATGCGTATCTATGGTCTGCACGTAAAAGATGAAACCCTTGATGAAAAATATAATGCATGAGTAAATATATGGATATTTGACCTTTTCCATGATATTTTTCATCACATAATACACTCACATGGGTCTATATACTATAAACATATAATATTATAGCACATACCATCTCTAACACTCTTTTTTAGGGATATCAACAAATTTAACCCACTAATAGTTGTAGACCGGTAATAATTCAACAACTTGTAATCACATCGCTTACTATAATATAAAAAATATAAGGTTGAAAAATTTTAGGTGATACATATTCATCAACAATAATTAATTCAACTTATTATAATCGAGGTTTTTTAAAAAACTACCATATACCTTATTGGTAATGTAAAATCGGGTTCACCTCACAATGATATACTCATCCTGATAATTCGCTTCTATTCCTAGAAATTTAAATATATTTTGGTATCAATAATATCAAATATCACCATATCCTAATAGTGTATAAAAATTGATTGTGATCCTTGAGTGTGATATACATCCAACTGAACTGCAATATTGATAGGTTGAAATGTAATGTAGTGAAGAAATAAATCCCAATGTAGATAAAACAATTACATAATTGATGAGGGGGCCACCAAAAATACTTGGAAAATATAAAATTCTAATACTTTCATCATTATTTTCTGAGTTGGATTATGTCTATAAGTATTCTACCCAATCCAAAATCTTAACCCTGGTAATCACACACATTGAATCTTTAGTATATTTATATGATACACTTCATTGATAACAATGGGTGTGGGATTGAAAGATAGTCATCTTGAACATCCCATGAATTATGCCACTGATCCCCATATCTAGAATCTATAATTCCCAAATATGTAAATAACATGAAATGATATTAGGAAAGTAAGTAAAGAAATAGTTTCTTTAATTTCAAAAAACTATTTTATCAACAATATGGAAATAAATTAACATGACCAACAATTCATTTCCCCTAATAACATGTGTTGATATAATGCAATGGGGATTAGTCATATAAAAAAGTGGTAGATTTTTTTGAATTAATCAACACCATATCATGAATATCATATAGTGAATCACCACTATCTATTGGATTTTGATAACCAATATATAATAAGCTTCCCTCTCAAATGTTATCATAACCATGTAATATGTGACTCACCTATGTTTTCTTCAAATATTCCTTATATTGAGGACCCAAAATATATCCATAAGTATCATATTACTAATTAACTACATTATTTTATATTCTATATGAAGAATAATTGGCAAAATACATTTTAATATTCTCTATTTTTCTATATCATTTAAATACTATTTTATTATATTTATAAATATTATAGAAATTTAACACATTCCCATAGTTGATGATTAGTGGACATCCTCTCAATGGTGATGACGATTCCATACATCGATCTACCTATGTACCACTACAATAAAATATTTTATTGTTTGTACAATTTCTATGAATAGAATATACAAACATCACAGATTTTGAATGTCCACTCAAATGACTAATATATTATGAAAGTATAATATCAACTTGATCCCACAATAATACCATCTTAATATTCATTTAATTATTTATAACCATATATTATATAATTTGTTAAATGATGAAAACCACTCATATTATATTAGGGTAATGATCCATCTCAAAATTTCTAACCATCAAAGTCACATTTAATGAATATTAGAATCAGAAAAAATGTGTATAAATAAAAAGAAAATATATTATTTCACCATTATTTATCCATTCTATAAAATGATAAATACCTACTATATGTCCAGTATCAGTTTCTTTGGAACGTGTTTAATGAATAAATGTTTATTGAGTCCCTCCTAGGTGAGACCCTCAAATTTGGAAGATTATCATGTAAATCCTTTATCATCGATATTGATAATAGTATAGTTTGAAAAATGATATTACAAATGTTGAAAAGGTAAAAATATCATTTCATTATCCTACTTGATTAAAAATATTTAGTATATAACACATATACAATAGTAGTTATTGATATGGGTGAACTTTTGGGAGGTTTCTTATGGTATCTGTATGTAAGCGAGAAGAACCGAAGAAATTCAATGTATTTATATTTTTGGAAATTCATTAGCATGATGACCCATTAGAGAATGTGGGTCAGCCCTAGGGGGGCCATGTGTTTTTGGGGAAGAATAATGTTACCTTGAGGCTTAGGACATACCAACAATGTTAAGGTCAGGTGGATATGTTTTCTTAGGGGGACAGTTTTTACATTTGTTTCATAGTATTAACCCCACAATAAGTGTAGTTTCATTATCTAGGTTATGATGTAGGGTTTACAATGATGTTGTTGTTCATTGGGTGGGGGAGAATGTTTCATTCCATAATAATAAAGGGATGAAAGACTAAAATATGACTCATCTCAACAATTTTCAAATTTCATTCAAGGAGACAACCTATTTAGAACTCTATTGTTCAACATTATTAGCCTGGTTTAGGGATCTAGATGGGTGAACGTGTTTGGTTTTTCCCATGTCTGTGTTGGTTATTAAAAATCACACTATAAACAACATGTATCGACATTTAGGGATAGTAATTACACTAATGAACCATTAGGGAATGAGGGTTGGCCAAACTGAGGGGATCACGTGTATGCATGGATATAGGATTTACCACACAGGCCTTGAACTCCCATTATTAGTGTGACAGTAATGTTTCATGAATGAGTTACATGAAAAAAAAAATTATTTATGTCCTCCCAGGTGGGACCCAAACATGTGAAATATTATCCTATTATTCCATACTATCCGTCAGTTGGACCATGTTTTATGAATACATAAATATTTATATTTTTGTTCATTGTTTTCATGATATGGTTAAACATATAAATAATGATATTTATCTGTTCTGCTACCTAATTTAGTACTCTAGTATGTATAATGTTTAGTGGATATCTTAGTTATAATTGTCTTCAATATTTCTTTATATACTTCATTGTCCCTTCGCCCTATGATGGATAAAATGAATGAATACCCAGATAAGGTGTCCGCAATAATCAATATTGAGTGACATTAGATTTATCATTTTTTCCTTTTATTACCCAACATGTTAGAAGATACCATTGAAGAAGTTTATCCATTACTCGATATCCTTTTTCCCTATAGTACCCTGAAATGATATTAGATTCTAGAGTCATAAGTCACTTTCAATATGGGTTGTGAACCACGATGTCCTTTCACTGTAGGATAGAAAAATGATTAAATACACTAATATGATTAAAGTATACTAAATCTAACACTAAAATATATATTATTTCATTTTCAATTTTACATTTATACAAAGTATGCAGTGTATTAGGGACACCCTCTATTCTACATAGTATCCTGAACCATTTTAGTTGGATTTCCCAACATTCTACATAATTATGGAATCCTAAGAGATGAAAAAGATGAATAAATAATAACTAAATACATTAGAGAAATAATGATAACAGTAATATTCAATTAAATCAATTTATGGTTCTCTGAGGAGGCTATACACAACCCACTGTATATACAACAAAACACTATCATGTTCTATATCCAAGAATTTTTCTTATACACATATAGATATAATACATAATATATTTACCAATTTAGAAAAATATATTTAAAAATATATTTCATTACAATGAGAAAAATATGGATATATCTATTGATATAGAATACATGTCTTATAAAATAGATAAAATAAATAATTACACTAAACTAACAATATATTATACCACAAAGTGTAGTAATATATTAGGGAACTGTAGTATGTATCTATTAATGATTCATGAATGCACCATAAATCCCTTAAATAGATAAAATATTCTTTTAAAAGGTAACACAAACTATCTTTTCACATGTGTTTTCTTGGAATGATACTTCTCTTAACCAATAGTTCAAAACATTTTATACGTAATCAACCATATCCTGGTCAGTCAGAGGGAATTTTTTTCTTGATATCATTTTATAACTCCAAAAAAAGGACTAGGTCTAACCCAAATATAATTAAGACATCATTCATGACTCTCCATATGAAAGAGTATATCTAATATGAATGAGGGTATGGACCCCATCTATGGGTATATTATTTAATTATTATGATAATAATACACTAAATGTAAAATTATATTACAAATTATAAACTATTGATAGTATTAATGTTGAATAATAAGAACCATAATATAAAAATAAATCATACACCTACAATACAAAAAATTGAAACCATTTTCCTAGCGTGTTCATCCAAAATATTATATATAAATTTAAATAGTTGTAAATATGGAATCATTGTGGACTCATTCATAATACATCCTAGTTCCGATCAAGTATCTATGATTATTGGATTTACCATTCACCATTATCAACATTCCATTTCCTAGATTATTATACATGATGTCTTCATGCTCATCATGATGAAAAAGTATGGTGTGATTAGTAAAACTCAGTAGTACACAATCAATATTTCCTTCATATGTGTGAATATTAATTAATAGAGTATTATATTATAAAATCTAATAATAAATAAATTATAAACCATCGTATACCAATCATTATTATTCAAACAAAAACACAGTGATCCTAAGAAATACGTGGTTCAGATCCATACCAGAATGTTAATTATAATATTCTTGAATTGATGAATAACTAGACACAATGATAGTGGAAAAAGTTACTTTGTATACTAATGGAATCCCAACCAATATGGTGCTATAATAATGAGTATTGTATATGTATATGGTGTTTTCAATAATCATGTTTCCAAATTGTTAACATGCATCATCATGGAACACTGTTACTGGATAAGAAACAATGATATCCTTATCCTACATACTGATTGTGTCAACATTCATCATCACTGTGTATAATGTACACTACCACTATTGTTGAGTCAATATGGTTTTCCTTATGACTTTTCCATTCCTTCTTGTTTTGAAAATCACAAACACTTTACCTTTAGGAAAATTGCTTTTATAAGTAAAATTGCTTTCTTAAGGAAAATTGCTTTCTTAAGGAAAATTGCTCTTATAAGCAGAATTGCTTTTACAAGAAAAATTATCCTTATCTTATTTTCATCCATATTTTTCTTAAGTATGAGATTCGGATTCATTTCAATTTACTTGGAATCGTTGAAACATTGATATGAAGCATTCTGTTTTAGGGTTCGGATTCTGGATAAGAACTATAAGAAAGTTTCATTCCGAATTCCGGATATGAACACTGACTAAGTTCTATTCCAGATTTAGGTTACGAATTCTTATGAAGTTCGATAACGAATTCTCAATAAGAATTCTAATGATTAATTCTCATTACAAATTCTGATGACGAATTCTCATTAAGAATTCTGAAGAAGAATTTGCATTACGAATTCGGATGAAGAATTCTGATTACGAATTCTGATGATGAATTCTCATTACGAATTCTGATGAAGAATTCTCATTACGATTTCTGATGATGAATTCTCATTACGAATTCTGATGACAAATTCTCATTACGAATTCTGATGATGAATTCTCATTACGAATTCTGATGAAAAATTCTCATTACGAATTCTGATGACGAATTCTCATTACGAATCCTGATGATGAATTCTCATTACGAATTCTGATGATGAATTCCCATTCCGAATTCGCATTCCGAATTCACCTATTAAACAGAATCTGATTATCTTTGTTTTATACACTCTGAATTAATTCAGACTCTGAAAAATATTTTATTTAGACACTAAAATTTTATTCTTCTTACACTTCTATAATTTTTCTACTCTTTATTATTTCCATTACACTCTGAACCTTCACTCCGAAGCTTTCATTCCGAACTTTTAAGTTAGATTTTAAAATGATGTCATAAATTCTGTTATACTTGTTTTGTTATAAAACGATGTCGTCTATTTTGTTATAAACTAACCGTTGTCTAAATGACACGTGTACAGGTCCCTCCGATCATTAAGGAAAATATGACCGTTGGAGAAGGAGCCGACCTTACCTATAAATAGGAGTTCATTTGAAAGAGCTCAGTGCTGAAAGGCTGACCGATCTTCGACTCATGTGATTACATGCTTGAAGTGATTTCTAGAGAGAGAGGATTTTATTAACTCTCAAAGCTTCGTGCGACTCCAAATGTTGGTGATTACATTCGAGGGCTTCCGGGGATAGGAAGACAGAGGTGCCGACTACCTTGAAGTTAGAGGGCTTTCTTGCTGAGGAAGATAGAGGTCGCCAACTACCTTGAAGTTGAGGTCTTGCGGGGATAGCAAGACAGAGACTCCGATCTTCGTATCGAGGGCTTACCCTGGTGTGGATAAGACAGACTTTCATGAAAGTATAAATCAAGGGACCATTATCCAAGGTTGTTGTATACCCTTCTCCTTGGGTTAAAAGACTTATATCTTGTTACTTGTAGTTTAGCTACTTGTTTTATTTCCGCTGAATTTTGTATTATAAGGAATGTATTACTTTCTTATTCTTCCTTACTTGTACTCTGTTTCATTTAGATTCTATAAGCTTTAAGGTAAAATCTCACTTTGTAATCTTTCTTTAAGTTTCATATTCCGGAACCATATTTCCGGAACCCACTTTCGGAATCTCATTCCAGGTTTGCATTCGGTGTTAGAGGTGTTGTGAATTTTCTTAGTTTAACTTTGTTAAACTTATAGTTAATCATAACTAACTTTAAAGGTTCCAAAGGAATTTTTAAAGTATACAATTCACCCCCCCCCCTCTTGTATATTGAGAATCTACATCACTATTTCGATCCAACAATTGGTATCAGAGGAGGTCTCTGAAATACTTATACTTACAAATAAGTTTTTCTTGATCACTTTTCGATTCCGAACTTTTCTATTCCGAAAATTTTTAATCCGAACTTTTTTATTACGAATCTTTTGCTACTAACAAGTTTGTGTACCCAAGGTTTCTAGTATGGAAGGAATTAATGTTGGTTCGATTGATAATCTAAATCCTACAAAACCACCAATCATTGATGGTAATGACTATGAGTACTGGAGAGATCGCATGAATACTTTTTTAATCAACACTGGAGTAGATAATTTTGTTATGCTTACTGGTGATTATAAAATTTCTGACAAGGAAGTTAGAACTTTTACTAACCAGGAAAAGCAGGAATATCAACTCAACTATAAGGTACCAATACTTTACTATGTTCAATGACTAGAAATCTATATAGCCAAATTTCTTCTTGTGAAGCAGCTAACTATATCTGGAAGAAGTTAGAGGTTACACACTTTGGGACTTCTAAATTGATTGAGACTAGAAGAGCTATGCTTAGTGCTGAATATCATGGCTTCAATTTTCCTTATGAAGAACCTATCTATAAAGTTCAATAGATATTCATGACTATAGTCAACAGTCTACAGTCTATGGGAGAGAAAGGTTTAGATGATGAAGCTCTTGTGGATAAAATAATTGATATTATGCCCAATGAGTGGGAATCCAAAAGAACAGCTATAGATGAGAACAGGAAGGTCACTCCGATCTCTCTTGATGAGCTTTTTGGAACTCTTCTACAACATGAAACTAGAATGAAGAGAGATGCAGACAACATCAAGAAGAAGAATGGAAATGGTACTGTTGCTTTTACTACAACTTCAAATCAGATGAAAGCTAAGAGTCCTTAGAGAGTAACTAGATCCAAGTATAAGAAAGTTATTTTCCAATCTGAATCTAGTGAGAGTGAAGTCTCAGAAAATGAAGTAGCAAATCTTGCTCAAAGGATGAACAAGATAGCCAGTCAGAGGAATTTCCAATCCAAGTATAAGAAAAAGGAAAGGAAAGATAAGAAAGATGTAGAGGTTACTTGTTATGAATGCAGGAGAGCTAGACATATAAGACCAGATTGCCCTATGCTCAAAAATAAAGAAAGAAAAGAAAGGCATTCAGACAGGAAAAGAAAAAGGTTTTATAAAGCTAAAGCTAAGAATGTTCTGAAAGCTAATGACACCTGGAGTGCCAGTGGTGGTGACTCTTCAGATGAATCTTCTGATTATGAATCTTCAGGACAGAAGAATCTTGGTCTTATAGACAGATTACCTATTGATAATCATTGTTTTATGGCTAAGGTATGAAATGTTGAATCACTGACCAATGTTTCTTTAAATTCTAATGATAGTAAGTATTATAACTCTTCTGATGAAGAATCATCTTCTGCTGAGGAAAATACTTTACCTACTTATGAAGAAGTCTCTAGGTTTGCTGAACTTCTAGAGATTGAGAATTCCAAACTCAATAAGAAACTTGATAAGGCAAACTCTAGGAATTCTATTCTTACAAAAGAGATATCAGATCTTTCTAAAGATCTTGATAATAAAAATGCTGATTTTGAAAGTATTTCAAAAAATCTTGAGGAAGTAATTTCTGAGAAGAAAAAACTTTCTAAAGATTTTGAAAAAGTAATTTTTAAGAAAAATGTTTTCGAGCCTAACTCTAGTTCAAAAACTAATGATTTTGAGGATAAAAACTTGGATGTAAAACTCAAGTCCAAAATTTTTTCCTTAAAGAAGTGTTTATCAAACTTTACCCATGGTAAGGAAAATTTTGATAAGATGTATTCCCAAATACGACCTTTAAGAAATAAATCCAGATTTGTTTATACCCATGCAAAACCTATTTTCAGTAACAATTATTTTGTTCCTCAAAGTTCCACATTTTGTACCAAGTGTCAATGTGGTGGTCACTGGGCAAATAATTGTTCCTTAAACAGAACCCAATCTCTAGGATTTCACAGAGCTTACTTTTCTAAGAAGATGTGGGTTCCTAAAATTTTATTGTCTGGAAATCTTGGATCCAAACAAGTTTGGATTCCGAAAGTCTAATTTTCCTCTTGATTTCAGGAAAATAAAGAGAGTACCAGCAAAAATACATGGTACATGCATAGTGGATGTTCCCGGAACATGACTGGTAACAAAATATTTTTCAAAAAGATTATCAAAACAAAAGGAGGAAAGGTAACTTTCGGAGATAATGCTAAGGGAGAGATTGTTGGTAATGGTAATATTGTTCTTCTTGGTAAAACCTTGATTTCAAATGTTCTTTTTTTTAAAGGTCTTAAGCACAACCTCATTAGCATAAGTTAGTTATGTGATGAAGGTTACCTTGTTAATTTTAGGAATGATAAGTGCTTAGTTCTCAATTCCAAGGAAGAATTTATTCTCTCAGCCAATAGGCAAGAGAATGTTTACACTCTGAATTTAGAAGACCTCAGAAGCCAAGATTTACCTTGCCTAAGTGAAATGGAAGATCATTCTTGGTTATGACATAGAAGACTAGGTCACTGTAACCTTAGGAACCTATGTAAACTCTCTAAGAAGAAACTAGTTAAGGATTTACAAAAGCTTAGATTTGATTCTACTAAAGTTTGTGATCCTTGTCAATATGGAAAGCAACATAAATCTAGTTTTAAATTAATCGGTGAAGTCTCAACAACTGATGCATTATAGTTAGTGCACATGGATCTTTTTTGTCCAACACAAACTGGAAGTATTGGCGGCAAATACTATGTGTTTGTTCTAGTTGATGATTACACTAGGTTTACTTGGGTCTATTTTCTAGCAAATAAATCTGAAGCTTTTTCCTACTTCAAAAGTTTTAGAGCTCAAGTTAAAAAGGAGAAAAACCTTCCATTGAAAACAATTCATAGTGAACATGGAGGAGAATTTCAAAATTCTGATTTTGAAACTTTTTGTAGTAAGAAAGGTATTACTCCCAATTTTTCAGCACCTAGAACTCCTCAACAGAATGGTGTAGTTGAAAGATGAAATAGAATTCTTCAAAAGATAACTAGAACCATATTGATTGAATATTCTATTGCTAGACATTTCTGGGCTGAATCTGTATGTACTGCTTTCTATACTATAAATCAAGTTTTGATTAGACCTTTTCTTAATAAAACTCCTTATGAGTTATGGAATGGTAGAAAACCAAGACTTTCCTACTTAAAAGTTTTTGGTTGCAAAGTATTCATTTTGAATACTAAAGATAACTTACATAAATTCTCACCAAAATATGATGAAGGAATCTTCTTAGGTTATTCCACAACATCTAAGGCTTATAGAGTTTTTAACAAAAATACTTGTACTGTTGAAGAAACAGTACTTGTAAAATTTGATGAGTCAGATCCTTTTGTTTTTAAACCATCCCTACCTTCATCCTCGGATGTGTTTTCAAAAACTGATTGTCAACCATTGATAGAAAAACCTTCTAATAAGGATTATGATCTAGAATATACTTCTGAAACATTTACCCCAGAAGACTTTCTACCCTATGTTGATGAACAGGTTTTACAAAACCCAAATCAGGTGTTTCTTATGAATCATCCCAGGGATAGTATCATTGGTGATTTAAACCAACCAGTAAGGGATAGAAGTTCCTTAAGAAATGAAGTAGAACATCTAGAATTTCTTTCCCAATTAGAACCTAAAAGAACTGATGAAGCTTTAGGTGATGATGATTGGATTAAAGCCATGCAAGATGAACTAAATGAATTCGAAAGGAATAAAGTCTGGACCTTGGTTGAAAGACCTAAGGAAACTTCTGTTATTAGAGAAAAATGGGTTTTTAGAAATAAATGTGATGAAAATGGAGTCATTGTAAGAAATAAAGCTAGACTTGTTAATAAAGGCTATAATCAGCAAGAGGGAATAGACTATGTAGAAACCTATGCTCCAGTAGCTAGACTTGAATCTATCCGTATTCTACTTACCTTTGCAGCATTCATTAATTTCAAACTTTTTCAAATAGATGTGAAATGTGCTTTTCTTAATAGTTATGTTCAAGAGGAAGGATTTGTTGAACAACCTCCTAGATTTGAAGATACAAAACATCCTGATCATGTTTTTAGACTTACCAAAGCTTTGTATGGCCTTAAACAAGCCCCACGAGCATGGTATGATACACTCACTGGTTTTTTGCTTCAAAATAACTATGTTAAGGGAAATGCAGATCCAACTCTTTTTATAAATAAAGATAAGAAAAATGTTTTGATTGTTAAAATTTATGTTGATGACATCATATTTGGTTCAACTTAGCAATATTTGACTGACTCTTTTGCAAGTCTAATGAAATATGAGTTTGAAATGAGTATGATGGGTGAGTTAACATTTTTCCTTGGTTTTCAAATTTCTCAAAAACCAGAAGGATCTTACATATCTCAACATAAGTATATTAAATATCTTCTTAGAAAGTATGGTTATGACAACACTAAGAGTATAAGTACTCCCATTGGTACCTCAAAATCTTTAGATCTTGATGAAGCTGGGAAATCAGTAGATCAAACATCTTTTAGAGGTATGATAGGAAGTCTACTGTACTTAACAGCTAGTCGACCAGAATTAATGTTCTCAGTATGCTTATGTGCAAGATATCAATCCAATCATAAGGAATCTCACCTAATGGCAGTAAAAAGAATTTTTCGCTACCTCAAGGGAACCATGGATCTAGGGTTATTCTATACTTCTGGAAATGATTTTGTTCTAAAATGTTTTTCTGATGCTGACTTTGGTGGATATAGAATGGATAGAAAAAGTACATCCAGAACTTGTCACTTCTTAGGAGATTCATTAGTTTCTTCGTCCTGCAAGAAGCAACATTCTGTAGCACTTTCCACTGCTGAAGCTGAATATGTAGCAGCTGGAAGTTGTTGTGCTCAAGTGTTGTAGATGCAACACACACTCACAGACTATGGCTTGAGTTTTACTAAAACTCAAATTTTGTGTGATAACACAAGTTCCATTGCCCTCAGTAAGAATCCTTCACATCACTCCCGTGCAAAACACATAGATATTAGGCATCACTTTCTTAGGGATCACACACTTAAAGGAGATATTATTCTTCAGTTTATCGGAACGCAAGATCAACTTGCTGATATTTTCACAAAATCATTGCCTTCTGATATATTTGAATACATTAAACAGACGTTAGGAATGATAACCGTAAGGTAATCCTCCTAAATTAACATTCTGTTGAAAAAATCTCCTCACAACAATAAACTCCTTTTCATAGGGGGAGTACATCTGATTGTTAGATTAACAAAGTTTTCCAAAATTTGTTTTCAAACTTTTCGGAACTAAAATTCCAGAATGATATTCCCGGAACTAAAATTTTCCAGAATGGAAATTTCTGTACAAAATACTTCTGGAATGGAAGTGTTCGTATTAAAAATTTCTGGAATGGAATATTTCGTACTGATATTTTCATAACGGGATTTTCGTACCGAATCTTTCATAATAAGTTTTTCCTTTTCATTTTATTTAAAAAATTTCGTACTGAGTTTTCCGTAATGAGTTTTTCGTACTAAGCTTATTTTCTATAGTAAAGTTTTTGCGAATTATGTCTTCTAATAATAAAGTTTTTTTTGGTCATTTTTATATTACCCATTACGAATAATCCTCCTAAGCTAATCTGAAAGGTATGATTTCCTTACTTCAGTTTTCGTAGTCATATTTTACTTGCTGACATTTTCTTATATTATGATTTCAGATTATAGTTTTCTTAATTCCTTGTTTTAATAAAAACCTCAAAAAGATCAGATTCAAGTTTTCAACTGTCAGATCTGATCTCAGTTTCTCCCAACCGTTAGATCAACTGTGGGAGGTGAACAGTCATCTCGTTGCCTATATAAAGGGTACCCGAATACTCGTCCCACATCGATCTCAAGCTCTCGCGTCCCGATTTTCTGCCTCTCTAATTTATGTTCGTTCCGAACTTCAGTTGTCCCCATTCCGAACTTCCCAGAGGACTTCAGATCCAAATGTCTACGGAGTTAGCATCTCAAGAGATGTCATCCACTAAGCCTATTACACAATTTTTAGTTTACAGAGAAAGGTTAGTCCAACCGGATTTCATCAGCAACTACGATTCTCTCATTTCGGAGAACATTAAGTTGAAAGGCTGGGAAGATATTGCTGTATCCAAACTGGGGAATCATGATGATGTCTTTTCGGAGTTACTTGTTGAGTTCTATGAATCAGTTTCCTTCTTTCAGGAATATAATAGAGAGAAATTTTCTTTTAAGTCTTATGGTAAGACTTACAAACTTTCTTATACCAAGACAGCAAGCTTGGTAGAGCTGTCCTATGAAGGAGAAGTCGAGTTTGTTTCTCATGTGTTGCCGGATTATAAAGGTAGCTTCGACAAGGAAAAATCTTTAGAAACTCTCAAACTGGTTGATGACAAGGCTCCGAAGATTGCAAGTTTATCCACAAATTTCCGGATTCTAGAGTTGTGGGTGCAAGGTCTTATCGTACAGAGGAAAGCTGATAAAGACAGCTTGAAGAAGAGTGAGATCTACATCTTAGATTTCCTGATAAATCTAAGGATGTTTAACTTCATGAGGCACATTCTTATAACCATAGAGAATCTTAAGAAAGGAAATATCAGAGCCCAGATCGTAATGTACCCAGAAATATTATCAAATTTGATAGTTCGGTGTCTTGAATCGTTCAAGGAAGCCTACAGATCTAAGCCAAGGGTTTGCAAAATTTTGTTTCTTAGTGATGATACTCTTAAGAGGATGGATGTGGCTTTCAACAAGGAGACCGGTGAGTTCTTCGATCTGCCTAGTCAAGATGAAGCGGCTCCGAAAAATGCTGAACCGGAATCGTCCAAGCCAGTAAAGAAAAGAAAGTTGAAGGAAGTTGCAGCTGAGGTATAGGATCCAAAATCTATGGAATCTCAAACCGCTCCTCCCAAACCAAAGAAGAAGAAGGCCTTTCCTGATGAGGTAGTTGAGAAGTAGAGAGTAGATAAAGAGAAAAGGAAAGAAGGGGATCCGCAGTTCGGATTGGAACCTGTGGAAGCTAAGGCATTAAAGGAGAGAACTGCTGATGATCTTGAAAAACAAGTGAAGGAAAAGAAGCACAAGAAGAAGATGTCTGAGACTGAGGTAGCCCAGACTTTGTTGAAATTCAATGAGATGGTTTCAGCAACTATTCCTATTCCGAGATCTTTCTCCTTGGAATCTCTACCTGAGACTCCAGGAAGAAATTTCATTGCTCCGGAATAAGATGTTTCTAAGAATACTGAGGAAGTAGAGCAAGTTGAGCAAGTGGAATAAGAATAAGATGGTGCTGATGGAAGTGGTGAAACCAGAGATGTGCTGAAACAAGTAGATGATTACAAGGGGACACCTTCGGAACACTTATCACTCCGAACATCAGAAGCTGAATCTTCGAAGCTAGTTACTCCAGCAATGGAAGAAGAGAAAGGAGAAGAAGAAGTTACTTTTCATGGAGAAGAAAAACATCTTTTACATGATATTTCTCAGAAGGAAAACGTAGGGGTTCGTGTTCAGGAAGTTGCTGATGAGGAAGATAATGTTGTTCATGTTTCTGATAGTGAGAAGAGAACTCCGGAACAGGATTCAATTCCAGAAAAATACAAGGGAAAGAAAATTCTTGCTGATACTCCGAGCTCAGAAGTGAGAAAGAGGAAGGAAGTTGGTAGTACTTAGAAAAGAAAGCTTGACCTTATTGATGAAGAAAATTCTCCAAGAAAAGATTCAGATTCGGTGTCATCCTCGGTGGGCAATGACTTTGTTGTTCAGTCTTTGAAGAAGTTGGTGGGAACCATTCCGACCTTCTAAAATATTGATTCAAGATTCCAGATGCTACAACATGCTTTGAATCAGAAAATAGACTATGTATCCATGGTTATGAACAAGTGCGTTGAGATTGAGGCTCCGTTCAAAACCTTCTTTGTTGGCTACGAAGCTCATAGAAAATCTTGCAAGAGGATGGCAAATTGGTCGAAGAAGACTATTGAAGAGATGAGATTATTTGATGAATTTCAAGACAATTTCAAGGATGCTTTTGAGACAGAGGACAAGAAGATAAATGACCTGACTTCATCCTTGGAAGAGAAACTGACAGATGAAAAGAACTTCCGGATTCAACAAGTCAGAGATCTGAATGGGAAGTTAAATTCTGTTTCTCAGAACTGGAAATTTGAAAGAGATCATCAGATTGAGTTTGAAGAGAATATGAAGGCTCAGGAAGAAAAGATCAAAGCTCAGGAAGAAAAGATTCAGGCCCAGGAAGAAAGAATTGAAGCTCAAAGTGCAAGAATAGTGGTCTTAGAGAAGCAAGCTGAAGAAGATCATAAAGACCTGAAGAAGATCAAGACTATTCTTAAAGGGATTATGTCGAAGGAAAAAGATTCGAAATAACTAAATCCGATCTTTTTTTTGTAATATTTTCTTTGTTGTCAAGATTTCAAACCTAATGAAAATTGTGCCTCTCGTCTCTTTCGTTGTTACTAATTTTTCACGTACTTTTTTTTCTATTCCCTCAATTTCTTTTTAAAAATCACAAACGGGAGAGGGAAAAGATCCTTAAGAAAAAGAAGAACTCCAATGAGAGTTTATCAAAGGGGGAGAAGGAAAAGATCCCTAAGAAAAAAAAATCTAATAAGTGTTTGTTTAAGGGGATGTTTTTCATTCAAGAAGACTTTCTTATTCATAATAAAATGTCACTCCGGAAATCTGAATACCATCCTTAGATTTTCAAGACCTATGGGGGAGTTAGTAGTATTCATCAATATCCTTGAAGCAAAGGGAGATAAGCTTTACTGTTTTTTTCTTCTTCTTAGAATTTATTTTTCGTATGGAAGTTTGTGCTTTCCAAAAAGGGGGAGATTGTTGAGACAATAAGGTTTTCCTTATGACTTTTCCATTCCATCTTGTTTTGAAAATCACAAACACCTTACCTTTAGGAAAATTTCTTTTATAAGGAAAATTGATTTCTTAAGGAAAATTGCTTTCTTAAGGAAAATTTCTCTTATAAGGAAAATCGATTTTATAAGAAAAATTATCCTTATCTTATTTTCATCCATATTTTTCATAAGTATGAGATTCAGATTCATTTTTATTTTCTCAGAATCGTTGAAACTTTGATATGAAGCATTCTGTTTTAGGATTCGGATTCTGGATAAGAACTATAATAATGTTTCATTCCGAATTCCGGATATGAAATCTGACTAAGTTCTATTCCAGATTCAGGTTACGAATTCTTATGAAGTTCGATAACGAATTCTCAATACGAATTCTAATGATTAATTCTCATTACGAATTCTGATGACGAATTCTCTGTACGAATTCTGAAGAAGAATTTTCATTACAAACTCTGATGACGAATTCTCATTACGAATTCTGAAGAAGAATTTGCATTATGAATTCTGATGAAGAAATCTCATTACTAATTCTGATGACGAATTCTCATTACGAATTCTGAAGAAGAATTCTCATTATGAATTCTGATGTAGAATTCTCATTACGAATTCTGATGACAAATTCTCATTACGAATTCTGATGACGAATTCTCATTACGAATTTTGATGAAAAATTCTCATTACGAATTCTAATGACGAATTCTCATTACGAATCCTGATGATGAATTCTCATTACGAATTCTGATGACGAATTCCCATTACAAATTCACCTATTAAACAGAATCTGATTATCATTGTTTTATACACTCTGAATTAATTCAGACTCTGAAAAATATTTTAGTTAGACTCCAAACTTTTATTCTTCTTACACTTCTATAATTTGTCTACTCTTTATTATCTCCATTACACACTGAACCTTCACTCCAAAGCTTTCATTCCGAACTTTTAAGTTAGATTTTAAAACGATGTCGTACATTCTGTTATACTTGTTTTGTTATAAAACGATGTCGTCTATTTTGTTATAAACTAACCATTGTCTAAATTCCACGTGTACAGGTCCCTCCGATCTTTAATGAAAATATGACCGTTGGAGAAGGAGCCGACCTTACCTTATAAATAGGAGTTCATTTGAAAGAGCTCAGTGCTGAAAGGCTGACCGATCGTCGACTCATATGTTTACATGCTTGAAGTGATTTCTAGAGAGAGAGGCTCCTGTTAACTCTCAAAGCTTCGTGCGACTCCGAATGTTGGTGATTACATTCGAGGGCTTCCGGGGATAGGAAGACAGAGGTGCCGACTACCTTGAAGTTCGAGGGCTTCCTTGCTGAGGAAGACAGAGGTCGCCAACTACCTTGAAGTTGAGGGCTTGCGGGGATAGCAAGGCAGAGACTCCGATATTCGTATCGAGGGATTACCCTGGTGTGGGTAAGACAGACTTTCTTGAAAGTATAAATCAAGGGACCTTTATCCAAGGTTGTTGTATACCCTTCTCTTTGGGTTAAAAGACTTATATCTTGTTACTTGTAGTTTAACTAATTGTTTTATTTCCGCTGCATTTTGTATTATAAGGAATGTATAACTTTATTATACTGACTTACTTGTACTCTGTTTCATTTAGATTCTATACGCTTTAAGGTAGAATCTCACTTTGTAATCTTTCTTTATGTTTCAATTTCCGGAACCATATTTCTGGAACCCACTTTCAGAATCTCATTCCAGGTTTGCATTCAGTGTTAGAGGTGTTGTGAATTTTCATAGTTTAACTTTGTTAAACTTATAGTTAATCATAACTAAATTTAAAGGTTCCAAAAGAATTTTTAAAGTATACAATTCACCACCCCTCTTGTATATTGAGCATCTACATCACTATTTCGATCCTACAACTATATGTGGTAATATTATCTTGATAGTACAATTTTTATGAGTAATAATAAAATATCATCATTACATGGTAGATACATAAAATTGGAACAATATTAATTATATGAATTATATAATTTCTGCATGAAAATAAAGTAGAAATATATTACAACATATGGTAAACTTATATTATTTTGTGAAGATATATTAGAACTATTTATGGAATCACCCGTGAAAAAATATTCTCTAAACTATTCAAATACCAATAAGAAACAACCATTATTAATGGAAAAAATTCATGACATCACATTATAAAATCAATGAAACAATATGATGTAAAACCATTAAATGGAATTGAACATTAAACATTTGTGTTTTCAATAATGTTCCCAATAATGTTTAATTGTATTAATGTTTGGATCATATTATGAATCCATGAATAATAGGTTCTCGCATCACTGATACCCATCACATGTTCTAGTTCAATATTTGGAGGTTTAGAGAAGAGAGACCCAAGATGGTTAATTTTCATCAAGATTTCAATATAGTGATCAACCATACAATGTATTTTAATAAAACAAAATACATGGATATGTTGATGAAAACGAATCCAATTAAAATGATATATATAAAATTCATGAACAGAACCAAAATTCCTCATCGAATATAAAATTGTTCCGCATGTAAAATTAATGATCATCAATAAACCATAAATGCATCATCATAATATCGAGCCAATAAATCATTCAATATTAATAGAGTCTCAAATATAGTAATAAATTTAAAAATACAGTGAAATATCATCAATTAATGATTAATCATGATCAGGTAAAAGTGTTGTCATTGGCATGATGAATCAACCAAAAATCTACAAAAAGATTAAAAACGGGTTATACTTCTATCATAAATCCCATATAAATATATTTCATTATTATAAATATAATCCAAATAAAAATAATCATACTAATTATATAATTGAGGGTAGAAAATGCTATAATTAATACATGTAATCAAAATGCTAGAGTTTTAAATGAATTATTGACAAATGAATAATTCATCTGTATATTTTGTGGCTAATAATGTACCCCAGAAATCCATTTACAGATTACAACCAACAAACATTAAGTCTTTTACTAGACACTCTATGCATATATTCTTAGACACTATTCTCATATAAATGATCTTTTTGAACACTTATATATTTGTTTATCTAGAATGGAATAGAAAATATCATAATCATAATTTCTCATACATTAAAATGGAATTATGATTTAACATTATTTTCCACTGATTGAAATTATAATAAATACCTTATTATGAAATATAAAGGAATCTAAACCAACATTTTTTGGTTGATTCATTGGACCTAAACTTGCTATAGGATGTTCAAAATACACCACCTGTTTGGTGATGGAACCATGTAACTATTCCATTCAAACGTTTATTTTCATTTTTTAGATTAAATGGGTTTTTATATATTCTTTTAATTATAATAGAACCAAAAAGTCTATATTTTTTTAAAATAGTCCTAAATAAATTCAAATATTTTGTTTAAGTGTATTCTTATCATGTTTTCTGAAAATAAATTCATGTTATGATAAACTTAGTGGACCTGAATTTGAAAATGATAAATCTAGGCCGAATGACACAAAAATTACTTGGTCAATGATATCCCAACCATCATTCATTTGCACTTTTAATTGACCCTTATTGTTAAAATGGAATAATAGTAATGGGGGTTATTCTTAAGATTTTTTTAATTCACATTTTAAAATAATTATGAGGAATTAATCTAGAATTTAATGGATTTCATACCATAGGAAATTCCTCTATTCTTCTACCTATAATCATAGATAATAATTTCCATTATGAACATAAAATAATTTTAATTGTGTATTATTTTTTCTGACAATGTTCTATATTGATAATTTTCATACAGTTTTTATTCAAGATGGATTTTTATAGATATTATTATATATTATCCAATATGAGAAGATATATTTTTATAGTATAATCCATTCTTGAATATTGGAAATTCTTATATTATTAACATCATTATGAAAATATTCTATATATTTTTGTTTTTTATTCTAGAACATTATTCCATGTAATAATTTGTTATATGAACGAATTAATTGGAAAATATATTTTAATTGTGGGGCCTCCAATTTAATTTCCCACCAATAAACTCGTAGTTGTTATGATAATAACATGTTAGAGTAATAATGGAATCTTTACCAATTATATATTAATTCCCAACACAATGCCTTAATTTTAGGATAATGATGGGTTTGATTATTCTTTCCCTTAACTATATATTAAATTATTCTCAACAAGGTTTTTATTATATTTTTATTTTGAATTTATATTTTTATTCACTAGGTTTCATTTGAAATACAATAAATTTGTTTGTTCATTCAATTAAAAAAATCACCCCTCACATCCCTTAATGAGAATATAAAATAAACCATTATAACATCCCCATTTTTACCAAATATTCCAATAGTGTATAATTTTTTAAATGTATAATTATATAGTTTTCTTATATTTTGATGATATATTTCAATTTTCCAATTGAATAAAAAATTAATTTATATATCTAGTTTTTGAAACTACCTAACTCTTTGATCTTATTTATTTTAATCTGTATAAAAAATCAACAAAATAGGAACATTATTACGGTACTATAGTAGGAGTTGAATGAATAATTTCCAATAATAATTAGTTAATAGTTGAAATAATTCTTATAGACGATGTACATATTGTTCACAACATAATTCACCACCCATATATATTTATGATTTATTCTCATTATTCATTCCATGAACTAATTTGAAACTAATATAGCTGTATGTGAGACGATTTTATCATCATCATTATACAATGACCATTATGTGTTATGTCGTACCCAATATATATTTCCAAGAACACAAAAACCTATGGATAAAATTACTAATGAGAATAACTAAATCTACTAAAAATTATTTGATCACAAATTTTGTGCATGTCATCATTTCCAATATATTCTATAAACCAATTCCCCAGTTGGACAACAAACCCATTAGCCACCATTATTCTTATGATGGTAATTAACCATAATCATGAGAAAAATTTAACCTATGGGAATGAGAATCATTAACAAAATTAACTTTAGCTAGATCATAGGACATCTCAAATTATATCATTATTATGTACTCAACTAAGATCCCTTCTCACAATTTGAGGCCTTGTTGTGTATTGATATGTTTGAGGACCTTGTGGTTCATGTAGAAAACCAGTCTTTAGATAAAGTGAAACTATAAAAATTATTAACATTGTGGAACACAACTTCAATAGCATAGCCATAGGTAAGATAAATATTTTCAAATTTTCATAGATTACATGATTCCATATTCATCTACCTTATCTCTATGTATAAAAAATACTATATTGAAAAATTATAATACATCAAAAAATATGGATTATATGTTTCATGCATTATGATGAATTAGTTTTGGTGATGACACCAACCTTATATTCGACTACTGAAAATCCTACTCAATGTTACATACACATTAAAACATTCTCCATTAAATATATAGTATGTTTATTAGGGACTAAAATTTATAGATACCATATATAAAATAATACTTATATCAAGCTAATTCAAGGGAGTTCCAAATCTTGAACACCTTCTAAGGGTCTATCTAGAAACTCACTACAAATACATCTTTAGTAACACTGATATATTTTCCATAAAAATCAATTACACAATGAATTTTACCACATGAATAAAAAATTTACAAATAAATAGTAGAGAAAAAAATATGATATACTTGAAGTTTTTTAAATGATAAATTGATTTTTCATCCATAATTATCAACGGTCAGTATGTAAAAGATGACATCCTCATCCAAATCAATAAATAATTGGTAAATAGATGGACATATGAACCTTAAATGATATCCATGAACACTTCAAACACATACATCGGTCTACATACTATAACCATATAATATTATCACATGTACCTTCTACGAAACTCTTTTTTTAGTGATGTCCACCGATTTAACCTAGTAGTAGTTGTATACCAGTCTGAGTTCAAAAAAATATAATCACTTGGCTTCCCAGAAAATGTAAAATATTAGTTTGATACTTTTTATGGGATACATATTCTACAACATCAATTGATTCATTTTATTGTAATCTATGTTGTATAAAAACTACCATATACCCTATTGGAAATGTAAAATATAGATCACCTCAAAAAGATTTAATCATCCTAAAAATTAACTTCTATTCATAGAAAATTAAATTTATTTTGATGTCCATAATTTTAAATAACACCATATCCAAATAGAGTTTCATAATTTTTTATGACCCTAGAATAAGATATACATCGAAATCAACTACTATATCAAGAGGTTGAAATGTAATGTAATCACGAAATAAATCTCCATAGAGTTAAATAATAATAATTAATTTATGAGGGTGCCACCACAAATACTTCCCAAATAGAAAATTTGAATATATTCATCCTTATTTCCTGAGTTGGATGACTCCTATAAGAATTCTACTAAATCCAAACACCTTCACCCGGTAATCAGACACTTGGCATCCTTAGTAGATTTATAGGATACACGTCTTTTATAACATATGATGTGGGATTGAATGATAGTCACCCATTGTATCCCATGAATTACCCCAATGATCACCATATGTAGAATCAGGATGTCTGATATGTTTAAATAACATGAAATTATTATAGGTAACTAAGTAAAAAAATTGTTTTAATTTCAAACAAAATGTTTTATCAAGGAAATGGAGAAAAAAATTTAACATGACTAGTAGTCATGATTCATAATAACATGTGTTGTTATAACGGAATGGAGATCATTCATATACAAAATTAGTCTAAGTTGTAGAGGTAATCAACACTATATCATGAATATTATATAGTAAATCACCATGATTTATTTGATTTTGATATCAAACATAATATAAGAATTCATAAGCTATGTGTTCATAACAATGTGGTATATGACTCATCAAGGATGCCTTCAAATATTACTTATATTGAGGACACAATATATATCCCTGTGTTTGATATTACTAATGAACTAAACTATTGTTTAAACTAGATGAAGAATCATTAGAGAAAAACATTTGAAAATTCTCTATTTTTCTATATCATTGAAATACTATTTTATTATATTTATAAATATTACAGTAATTTAACACATTCCCATAGTTGTGCTTAGTGGAAATCCTCATGACAGAGATGAAGATTCTATACATTGGTCAAACAATATACCACTAAACTATATATTTATTTGTTTTTACAATTACTATGACTAAAAAATACATTCATTTTAGTTTCTAGATGTCCACATGAATGAATAATATATTTTGAAAGTAGAATATCAACATGATCCTACAATATCACCATCTCAAAATTAATTTAATTATTTGTAACCCTATTTTATATCATTAGGTCAATGATCAAAACCTCTCATATTATCTTAGGGGGATGACAGATCTCAAACTTCTATACCATCTAGGCCACATATAAAGATAATTAAATAAAGAAAAAAGGAATTTAAATTAAACAAATTAGACTATAAATTCACCATTATTAATCCATAATATAACTTGAAAAACACCTATTATCAGTCCAAAATCAGTTTCATTAGAACTAGTTCAATGAATAAATGTTTATTGAATCCCTCCTTGGTAATACCCTCATATTTGGTAGAATATCTTATAAATTCAATAACATCGAGAATGATAATAGTATAAAAGGAAAGAACAAGGGTATGTGGGGGTAAACTAATGGTGTGTATATGTGACAAAAAAGAATACATGAAAGAGCATGTGTTGGAATTTTCAGATATTCATTAGCATGATGACCCTTTAGGGAATGTGGGTCGGCCCGAGGGAGGGGACAATGTGTATGTGGGGAAAACTAATTGTACATTGTGGAATAGGACATACCAACAATGTTAAGGTCAGTTGTATTTTTTTCTTTTGGGGTCAGTTGTAACCTTGGTATCGGAGTTGTAACCCAACAATAAGAATTGTTTCTCTATATGGGAAAATTTGAAGTGTCTACTACGATGGATTTGATCTTTGGGTGGGGGAGAATATAATATCCCGTAATAATAATGGGGTAAAAGACTAAATGATATGACTGATTTCAACAATTTTGAAATTTCATTCCCTGAGACTACCTAATTAGAACTCCACAGTAAAAAATGATTAGCCTAGATTTGGGATATTGATTGAAAAACATCTTCAATTTTTTCCAATGTGTCTGGAGGGGGAATAAAAATGACACTATAAAAACATGCTTCATCTTTTATGTATACTTATTACTCTCATGAACCATTAGAGAATGAGGGTTGTCCTTAGGAATGAGACCACATGTAGGCATGGAAACTAGAGGTACAACGTGGGTCGTGGCCTCCCATTATCATGACAACAACAATGTTTCATGAATGAGTTATGTGAAAAAATGTTTTTTATATCCACCAAAGTGGGACCCTCACCTCTGAAATATTATACTCTGATTCCACAATATCCATCAATTGGACCATGTTTTATAAATAATTTATCATTTAGATTTTTGTTCTTAGTTTTCATGAAATGGTTGAACATTGAAATAATGAAATTTATCTGGTCTACTATGTCATTCCATACTCTAGAATGTTATAAGTTTAGTGGATATCATATTTATAAGTTTCTTTCTTATTTTTCCATATACCTCAATGTATATTCACCCTACATTGGATAAAATGAACGAATACCCATAGAAGGCATCCCTACTAAAAAATAATGTGTGCCAATAGATTAATCATTTTTTTCCTTTTATTACTCAGCATGGTTGAAAATACCATTGAAGACGTTTTTCCAATTTTCCATATGATTTTTCACTCAAGTGGGAAAAAATGATAGTAGAATCTAGTGTTGTAAGTCTCTTTGAATTTCGGCCATGAACAATTATATCCCTTGATCGTGGGATGGAAAAAATATAAAATACACTAATTTTTTAAAGGTCTATTAAATATAACCACTAATTATATATAATTGCATCTTCAATTTCAAAATTATTAAAATAATGTTGTGTATTAGGGACACAATATTTTCTAGGGGTCATCGTGATCCTTATCAGTTGGGTATCCCAACATTCCACTTAATTATGAAATATTAAGAAATGAAA
Organism: Viscum album; assembly: GCA_963277665.1. NCBI lineage: Eukaryota > Viridiplantae > Streptophyta > Magnoliopsida > Santalales > Viscaceae > Viscum > Viscum album. Next base: position 1,293,600,456 of record OY728152.1, read on the forward strand.
AAGATGAATTTATAATAACTTAATCCATTAGTTAATGAACGATAGCAAAAATATTCTATCTGATCACGCAATGGTTCTCTGATTTGGCTAAACATAACCCATTGTATATACCCCCAGGAACTATCATGTTCTCTATCCAAGGACTTTAGATATTTGAATATATATACAATACAAAACATCATTCCAAATTAATAAAAATAATATAAAAAATATATATCATAACAGTATATAAAATATGTATATATCAATTGATATAGAATAAAACTATTCCGGAATAGATAAAATAAATAATATGACTAAACTAACGATCTATTATACCACATTGTGTAGTAATATATAAGGGATATGATAATAGGTTTCTATTCATGATGCATGAATGCACCATAAATCACATAAATAGTTACAATAGTATTTTAAAAGGTAACATAGAATTTTTTTCACATGTTATGTCTTGGAAATATACAAATATCAACAAATAGTTCCACATTTTTTATATGTTATCAAACATATCCCATGTCAATCACACGGATTTTTTTTCTTTATATCATTTTATAACTCCATAAAATTAATACCTAGGTCTAAGACATATACCTATAAGACATCATTCATTCCAATAAAAATAAATGTGGATATCAAATATCAATGACTTTTTGGACACCATCAAGGTATATATTATTTAAATATTATCACAATAATACACAAAATATATAATTATATTCAAAATTAAAATCTATTTAGAATATAAATTTTGAATAATAATAACCATAATATAATAATAAATAATAAACCTATAATACAAAAAAAATGAAACCTTGTTCCTAGTGGGTTCGAAGAAAGCATTATATATAAATTGAAATATATAAAATAAGGTAACATTGGAGAATCCTTCATAGTACATCCTAGTTCCACTCTAGTGTCTAGGATTATTTATTTAACCATTTACCATGAGGCACATTCCATTTCCTAGATTGTTATACATGATCTCTTCATGATCATCATGATGAAAATGTTGGGTGTGATTAGTAAAACATAGCAGTACACAACCAATATATCCTTCATATGTGTGCATATTATTTATTAGAGTATTAAATTATAATAATAAATAAAAAGAAATTATAAACCATTGTATACCAATCATTATTATGAAATCTAAAACACCATGATCCTGAGAAATATGTGGTTCAGCTCTATACCAGAATGTTAATCATAATATTCTTGAATTGACTAATAACTAGCCACAATGCTAGTGAAAAAATGTTAGTGTGTATCCTAACAGAATCCCACCCATTGTGGGGCCATAAATATGAGTACTGAATATGTATATGAAGTTTTCATGTACCTTGATTCTATATTGATAATATTTATAATCATGGAACCCTTTTACCGGACAGGAAAAAACGATATCCTTATCCTACATACTATTTGGGTCAACATTCATCTTCACAATGTATCATGTACTCATCTACTAAGAGTGGTAATCATATCATGATAGTACAACTATTATGAGAAATAAGGAAATATTATCAAGGCTCGATAAATACATAAAATTGGGAATATATGAGTTATATGAATTATATAATTTCAGAATGAAAATATAGTAGCAACATATTACAACATATCTTAATCATATATCATTATTGGAAGAGTGTTAATATTTCAAAAATATGTGACATCTACAAAAATTTTGTTGGTCAAAGCGACATACCAGTACAGATGGATCAGCAAGTCATAGAAATTGTATGAGAATAGGATCTTCAACACCATATCTAATAGGTATATTGAGTTTTACTTAATGGGGAATTATAGGTAGTGGATGAGGTTCTTCTGGGAAATAGTGCCCACATCAGTGGTGTGGTTCCACTCAATGGAGTCATATAGTATCACATATAATAGCAGAAGCATTGTTACATGTAGTAAAACTAATACTTACTGATAGATATGATTTACCATCGACATTTAGAGGTACTATTATTGTGTCGTCTAATTTAGCCATTTCCTCATTTGATCCTGGTTTCTCTCATTCCTTTATATCCAAAAATCGTGATCATGGTATGGGCCTTGTGGTGCAGTTTATGAGTGAGGTAATAACTATAAACACACCATTAGAAGTATGAACTAGAGACATATTTCTATGAAATGGTTGTTCACTAGAGATTAGATTATATCATTTCCCTTGGTATCTATATGTTATTGATATGACAAGCTTCTACCTAATTATTGGAATGGGCTGACTAGAAGCATACTGAGGCAATATAATTTTTCACCATAGGATTGTGACCTTTTTGTCACCTAATGGTATTGAGTATATTACATGTAAAGAGTGGGAAATCTTGGCAGGATGAACTGGGCCAATTACTCAATAAAGTGGAGAGCTCACAGGCCATGTTACATCTCAACTGTTCGATGAATGGGGTGTTAGGAAAGACTTCCTTAAATTAGTAGTGGATATATTTTATGATGACATTCCTATAGATATCTCAGGGATACCACCTGAGATAGATGTGAAATTAACTATTGAACTCATGTTGGGGATGAGCCCATATCAATCCCACCATATAGAATGAAACCAAATAAGTTTCAAGGGCTTAAGACAACATTATAGGAGTTGGAGGATAATGTGTTTGTCCATCGAAGTATTTCTCCATGGGGATAACCTATTTTGTTCACAAATAAGTATGAATGGATAATACACATATGTGTCGATTAATAAAAGATGAATAAAATGAATGTGAAGATGAGATATCCACTTTCACATATTGATAATCTATTTGACCACTTCAAGGGAGCTTGTGTACTCTTAAGAATTGATTTTTGATAAGGGTATAATCAGTTGAGATTGCGGTGTTCTAATATACGAAGTACTACATTTAGTATTACGTATATCAATTATGATTTACTCATAAAATTGTTTGGGATAAAAAAAGAACTAGTAGTGTTTACATATTTTTTGAATATGATATTTCAACTATATCTGGATAAGATTGATGTGGTTTTTCTGGATCAGATTATTGTGTTCTCTAACACTCAAGATGATCATGAGCAACATATTTACATCATTCTAGGTAGAGATAGAGAAAATAAGTTATATGTCCAGCTATAAATGGGTCCGTTTTGGATTTTCTAAGTACACATCTTGTTGAACATCATATTTGAGGAATGTGTATTAGTAGACCTGGAGAAGGTTCATGTTGTTGTTTTTTCGGGGAATCCAAACAATGTTTTTGATAACTTAATCTTATTGGGACTTGATGTATATTATAAGATATTCATCCAAGAATTTTCCCTTTTGGTAGTGCCTCTTTTGGTCTAGACTAAAAGGGTAGTATAATTTGAATGGTTAAATTCTTGTGAGATTGATTTTCAAGAGTAGAAGAAGTTATTAACATCGGAACCAATATTGATCATACCTGAGTTAGGTGAGTTGTATAAGGTCTATTTTTATGCTTCTATGATCAGACATGGGGTGGTTCTAATGTAGGGAGATTGAGTTGTGGTGTATGGATATCAGCTGTTCAGACACCATGATTGAAATTACCCTACACACAACCTCTATTTGGAAGTAGTGATCTATGCTCTTATGTGTTGGTGACACTATATTTTGGGTGAATATTTTATAGTTTATAAATTTATAAATATCTTAAAAAATTTATTTTCCAATTATGATTTGAATCTTTGGAAGCGTATATGGGTTGAGTATATATATTTTTCTTTTTGGAACTAACGTATATGTCTGGATATAGTAATAGTTTGGTTGATCCCTCGAGAAGGAAAACACTAACTCATATGGTTTAGGTTATGAGTGCTATGTAGAAGATTAAGTACATTCTAGATTAAAGGCATATGGTGGTTGAGGAGTTCTTAGATTAGATGACTCTAGTTTTATTTGCAGTGGAGTATACACTTTAATGAGAGGTCATGGATAGATCATATGAGGATGATAATTTTTCAGGAAAAAGGGAACGCATTTAATGTGGGATACATCTTTGGAATAGTTGATAGATGATGATGAGATTGTCAATTTGAAGAATCGTGTTGTGGTACCTATGAGAATGCAAGAGGATATCATGCAAGAATTTCATTCTTCTTAATGGATGTTGTTCCTTGGTGTAACCAAGACGTATCATGACCAGTGATCAATGTTTTGGTGGCATGGAATGAAAAAAGGAGATAGTAGGGTTTGTGAAAAGATTCTTTGCCTGTCATCATGTGAAGGCAGTCCATCATTGACCTAGATGTTTACTACTATTTCTTCGTATTTAAGAATGGATGTGGGAAGATGTGACCATAGATTTTGTTCTGGGACTCCCGAAGATGCATAAAAAGTATGTTGATATTTTGGTCATCTTGGATTGACTAATAATGGGAGAACATTTCTTTCTTATAAAGAAAACCTTCACATTATAATAGTTTGGAGAACAATGCATTCAGGATATAGTCCTTCTACATGGAATGACATGGACTATATTTTCAGATAACTATTCACACATTACATCACACATCCGACATGGCTTATAGAATGTTCTAGGAATATAGGTATTATTGATTAGGATATTCCACACACATAATGAGGGGTAGTCAGAACCTACTATACAATTGCTTGAGGATATACAAGAGAAATGTCTTCTTGACTTCAGTGGATCATGGGAAATGAACATGGAAATATTGGAGTACTCCAATAAAAACAATTATCAGGTAACTATAAAAATTTCAACATATGAATATCATTATGTAGGCCATGTAATTCATATCCATTCTAGATGGAGGTTGGTATGTTAGAGATTTTGGGACCGAGTTATGTGAATGAGATGACAGATCAGTTTAGATGTTTCAGAAACGTATGTATATGTATCAGAGTATATAGATTTCATAAGATGAAAGAAGAAGATTAATCATAAATTTTATTAAGTTTTTTCATGTGATAATTTAGATATCTCCTATGATCGATCATTGCATGATTTGAAGGTATGGTATGTTGGCAGAATGGTTTTTTAGACAATTTTAGATAGTGTAGAGAATTGTTCCAGTTGAGTACCATTTTCCTCATCCAAAGGAAATAACTCACTATACATTATGTTTTTATTATATCAAATAATATGTGGTATCATCCTGACACTTCCCATGTGATCGATGTAGATAAGGTTTCCCATGAGATAAATGCATCCTTTGAGAAGCATTTAATACGTGTGTTGGATATCAATGAGAAATTTTTACAGGGAATAACCATGTTTATAGTTCATTTGTTATGGAAACATGGGAATCAGGAAGAGAGGAAACATGGTAAATGAAGGATGATATGATATCTCAATGACCAGATTTCTTTTTCTCAGAATCTTGTAAATGATTTGGTGCCCAGCTCGGGGATGAGTTATTTTTACGTTTTTGGAGAATGTATGATTCCATCTATTTATAGTGTTTTATCCGAAAATAATCTAGGTAATTTTAAAATTTTTAAGTAAATTTCATTGTATTTATTAAATGGGGGGTTTTGGGAAGATTTTTTTGGAAAATTTTTGAAAATGGGACTACGCATGTTTGGCACATGGTTATGGTAAATAGTGAACATGAACTAAATAACTTTTTGAACATAGGTAGGGATATTTATAGGACTGGTTTATAGTTTGATAAACTAAGAACCCAAACATTGGAATGAATGAGACCCGGTATAGTGGGTTCAATAGGGTTGGTCCATAGTTTCTCCTAACTGTGCACCCTGACATAGGAAGTAGTGCGCACAAATTTTAATTATCCAGAAACTGGTATTAAAATATCTCAAACCATTAAAACACATCATATTCGACCAAGGAATGGGACTTGATGATTTTTGGTGATTTGAGAGCTTTATGGAGGGGGTATCAGGAAAATAGATGACCATTATTCAAGATTCAATGACGAATTTAGAAAATGGTCTTATTTTGATTTGTAGATTTCAGGTCGATGATTCTCCTGTTATTTCATATATGTTTCCGTGATAATGTATCCAAAATATCCACTATTTAATTTTATTTAAACATATGTGGTGATAACTAGATTATGTATTGTGGATTTATATCAATATTTTTGAGATCTATATGTGTTTGATCTTGATTTTGGTTTTTTCATGATTTTGATTCCGAACACAAATATATGTTATTGTGCTGCATGGAATTCGGGAATTTCAATTGAGAAATTTTATGTCAATGAATTGAGGTAGGTAGTATAAATAAAATTAAAATATTCATCGATTTGATATGTATATGAAATATTGTATAATTTATTGAATCCTTAAGAAATTGATTTTCTATAATTGGGTTAATTATATTTACCAATGAGTTATCAAATCATTGTTTAAATGATTGATTAATTTGGGAATTAATTATGGGATTAAGGGGATTCCCCATTAGATATTAATTTTGTGAAATTTATTACAATATGTAGGGGATATAATCAATATAATTAATCATGGGATTAATTATGAGATATTTTAAAGGCTCGGTTGATATAATTAATTGTCGATTAAAAATGTTCCTTGGATGATATGATCTAGATAATTAAATGTGGGATTAATTATGGAAAATAACGATTAAAATGAGATAATTAATTTTATAAAGTCAATTATAGAATATAAATTTTGATATTGATTAATTAATTGATGAATTTATTAAAGGTTTGAAGAAAATATTTAATTGTTTAATTATCTAATGTATCAAATGTGTTTAATTAAATGATGAATTAGGAATGGGATATGGGTACATAATATATTTTTATGAAAATTATGTGATTAAGAATGGGAACATTGTCATTGTAATATTTAGAATTAAACATGGTTACATAGTCATCATACTTTTGAGTAATGGGTATTAGAACATGTTTATTCTATTTTGAGAAGTATATATCGTAACATGGTCATTATATTTATGAGTTATGAGAATGGGAACATGGTCATTCTATTAAGGGGTAAGCACTGTAACATGATCATCTTACTTATGTTTTTGAAATTATTATATATGGAATTTTATATTAAAAATGTGTAAATAAATAATATATATAAGGGAACTCAATGTTATGGCAACAAAAGACAATATTAAAACTCTGGAATGAGTCGAATTAGGTCCTGAGATATCATAGCATAATTAATACTTTCAGCTTCAAAAAGAAGAAACTATTAAGAGTAGGTATTACCGTGGACACACTTTGGGCTATGTTATGATATGGAGATAGTATTGAGGTATGATTGTCTTTGGGAACCCTCGAGTAAATGTAGTTAGACATTAATTAATGATAATATAATAACTGATTAATTAAGATTTTTTCTTATTTGTTATTTAATTAAATACAATATAATTTGAATATAATTTTTATAGACACATTTATTAGTGGCCTTATGAGTGGTACTCAGACCCTATTTAGGGATTCAGACAAATACCCAAATAGATTATATTTTTGATGTGCTAGATAAGGGAAAATGACTTCTGATAAATTAATGAATTGATATGGAGCGTTGATAAGGGAATCTAACCTAGTTTGGGACCCACTTGTCGAATTTTAAAGACATTATTTTTAGTTTCTTTATAGACACATGATACATATATTGGGATAGAATGTATTTCCATTCAGTTCAGTACTATTTTAAAGTTCGGTTGCCTTTTGACATCAGTAATTTTCTGGTTATATATATTTTTGATTCTTCTTGTGTTCATTTATTTTCAATGATATTTCACTCTGATAAATGAGGGTATATTCTCTTCATTAATGACTTACCAGACCCACACTACTTGTTTCCATATTTTCGAATATGTGGCACCCGACTAAGGATTTCATAATACATAATTGTAATTTAAATCCAATTGGTCATTACAAAAATTGAATATATTTTTTCTATATCAATATTTAAATTAATTAAAGATAAAAGGGGAATTTTATTCATAAAAGTTCAGGTTGTTACATTTCTCCTCTTTATTTAACTATATTCTAGTTGTTTTTAAAATTATTTATCATCATTTATGAATATAGTGTTCTATGATAAAAAATTTTTATTTTTATTCTTCTTATTAGTTATTAATGGTTAGAATGGAAAATATTTCTATTACATGTATAATGATTAAATTTTCTCATGACTATATCCTTTATTAAAGAATTATTCCTCATCACATGAATAATTATGTTGGTTTTTTATGAATTCATTTATGTTATTCCCATAAAAACTTATTATATCATCACGAAATTAGTATCATCTAATTATTAATTCATTAATTTAATTATAAATGCATATATATACCCTTAAATAGTGTTTTAGATCACCCCAAGTGTGTCTCATTTTTCATATGTTATTAAAAACAACATTAAATGATTATCATACCAGATTTGATTCTTCTGTTAATAATTTTATGTGTCATTTAGGAGGGTTAATTTAGAATAAAAATAAAATGTTTATTAAGTGAAATAAAAATTTTTTGACAATGGTATTTCAACTAATGTTATTTTAAAAAATATAAAATACATTCAACCTAATAGGCCCTTGGGTATATATGTGATTATATACTTCCATTAAATATATTATATTTTGGACTTTTGGAATTTGTTTTTATCTTTATCAATACTAGAAATGTAATGATTATTTTTTAACTCTGAATTCAATTATGTAGGAATGGGGAAACTACAGTTGGTATCATATCAATTGTTTATAAAATTATTAATATTCAGGTGTTCTATTCTAATTTTAAATTACGTGTAATTTTTACAGTCATGGGTATTCATAATTATGGTTTATTGGTTTTTGAATAGTATAAACACAAATTTGTATGTCTTATTAGATCTATTTTTATAGTTGTTAGAGAAATTTTTGTATAAGTTTTTTTCCAATTTTTTATATATAACACATAGGATTATTTAGATTATTTAGTTGATGATAATTCGATTATATATTTTGGGATATAATATTAACTATATAAAATATCCATCAAGATTAAAAAATTATAATTTTTTATTTTTTTATGATAATGTGCCATTTATTATAGATTGATCTATGTTGACCCTTTAGTGTTAATAAATAATTTTATAGATTAATTTATTTTTTTCAAAAACTGATTGTTTATACATTATAGATATAATTTTATCTTTTTCTAATAGTTTCATTTTTCTATAATCAAAATACAACATTAATGAAATATTATACATTTTTTAATTTTTTTGATGTGATTGATGTTTTTTTTTTGTTTTTTAAGAATGAAAAATTCATCAGAGATTCTTATCATTTCATGAAAATGTGAGATTTTTTGGAAATTTATTAGTTGACAAAAATATAATTATTTAGAAATCATACTAATTTAAATTATTAGTAAATAAGGAAACAAAATACTATAAATACACGGCCTTAAAACATTACATAATATCGAAATAAATTAATAATTCACATTGAGGATTTTTTCATGTTTAGAGTTAAAGAGAATTGGGACATACCAATTAAATATCAAAAGATATCAAAGTAGACACTTCTACTCAAAATGCATTTTTTCATCAAATAAAAACTCTTGAGAAAAAGAGTTTTTTCTAGTTCAATGTTTTAGATGGCATGACTTTTCCATGATCCCATCCTTGACCCTATTCATCTTTAAGTCCTATGAATACATTTCGAAACATGGGATGAGAATTAAAAGCTAAATAAGGGTTATAAAACAGTTAAATAAAACATTAGTTCATAAATACATAAAAAACATGAACTCTTTTACATTTTTCATGAAATCAAAATATTTATGAATAACACAGGGAAATCATAAATCTTAATGTTATCTTCTAGAATCTATAACATAATCTCATTGTAGCTATCACAACTATATAAGGAGTTACTTTGGAATACCCATCATAGTATATTCCCTAAATATCTAAGGAGAAACATTCACGTTGACCTCTGTCATGTAACCCAATGTATTGTAGAGTTTTCTAAGGATCACCCACCCTAGGTTTGTTACGAAACCACCTGTATATGTAAATAATTCCCAAGAACAATAACATGATCATAACACATAACATAAGAATAAAGGATAGATAACATTCCCACATTGTAATAACTATATAACATTTCAATATATTAACATATAAAAACCATTATCAAAACCATTTTAAATACTAAAAATACATAAAATAGTATATTGTATTTATTTTCCTTTTAAAAACATTACGGCTTGTCATGAAAGTCAATGATCCAATAATACTCGTGCAGCGAAAAGGTGTTTATGACTTCTTAAGATAAAAAGAAACATTATTTTTTATCAGTTACTAAAATGCTTCATAAAAAAACATTCCCATTTAATTAAATGAAAATTCAAATGTTTTTATACACCATATAGAATAAAGTTGTGTATAAAAAAAATAAGTCTCAATGAAAGGAGGTTGAGATGAAGTCCCTTACCTCATGTCCGACATGACTCGATCGTTCTTTAATCTCATGAATAATAAACTAAAGTTAATTTATACTGCATTAATTACCTTTTTAATGTTTATTATTATTTTTCTATCAATTAATACCTTGTTATACACATTATACAATCATTTAAGTTAATAATAGTCATTTTTTCAAAATTTGATACTTGAGTAAAAAAATGAACACCCTATATTTACTGGTTGTCCATGTGGTCAATAGTATATTATATCGAGAATGATATTCATTATTTAAATATCATAAATATCATATATATCAAGTATATAAAAGAATTTATAATAGTATATATCATTTGTAGATATGAAATGAAATGCACCGTTCATGGAGATGGTAAGTCGTACATACACATGAACTCTACTTTTATTTCTATTTCATATTTTAATTAAAGTAAAACATAATGATAAAAAGGTTTATTATAATTATATTATAATATCTTATATAATAACATTAACTACTTCCTTTATACGTCCCACATATGGAATTAAGGAGTCATATCACTTTGAGGGGGTGGTAGTCCGCACTTCCTCAAATGAAATTATCACGTTTACCCATAATGGAAACCATAAAGGTATGCTATAAAAGAAAAATAGAGAAAAATAAATAACACATAAACATAATATATATCATATATAAATATAGTGTCATCTTAATCGCCTCCATGATAGGTGGTAGGATATAATATAAAAATCATCATTTCGTGAGGTGTTAGTATGCCATCAACTTAAAGAATACGTTCTTCACCCATTAGATAGAGGTGTGTGTAAATGTAGTTAGAATCCTTCTCAGAACTACATCATTGTATAAAGAGGATATTGTTATTGTTATAAAATAATGGATTAAAAAGTCTGTAGAGGGTTTCATATGTAAAATAAAATAATAGAAGTTAAGAGAGCCTAATAGGGTAGAGGCCGGACGAGCCAAATGTCTTGAGAGGAGTGAGGAATTGGATAGAACTGAGGGTTTTTTATAACGGGGAGGAGGGGATCTTTAGGAAATTTTGATAATATTATTTTATGATATAATGATATTCAGTTTCTAAAGATCCAAAAATCATTAAATAAGAATATAATATGTCTCATGGTTGAAATAATCCAATCTAATAAGTATTGGACATATTTTGGATGTTATTTTTATATTTATAAGTTTATTTATTTAAATCATTTATTAATTAGGTAAACACTGCATCATTATTGTATTATAAATAATTTAATTTTTATGATGAGTAAAAATTAAAAAATAACTAACATTATGTAGGAAATATTTTTTTCTTTCCAATTAATATTTATAGTCGAAAGGATAATTTATATAACACCATGTAAAAATTACTTTACCAAGAGATATTTGTTTTTTCATTTTTGCATTTACTTTATGTTATTTAAAATAAAGTGTCATTATCATACATTAGTGGATCCATGGGGTCCCAAAATCAACTTATGGATTCCAATGGTTTTCCATTACCCATCCAGTACGGTTAGGACAAGTGTTAAGGTAATTTTAAATTATTATAATATATTTTATACCTTGAATTACCTTATTTACCTTTAAGTGCAGTAAATAAAATTCAAAAGCTAGTATTCACCACAAATTATTTTCTACTTATTGAACCCCATTTTACTTACTAATAATAACCATGTATGTGGGATTTTGGAAATTCATTTCACAAATGTGGAAAATTTTCATTTAAATGAAAATTCCGTTTTTAACTACTACTAAGTGATATCAATATTCATAAAAAATTGATGTTTTTCAAAAAAAACCCCAAAAATTCATCATAAGATATAGTTGATATTTTTATTTCAAAAATGATGTATATTTTAACAAATTCTGAACATAGAATTTTCATTAATTAATTTTTAGTTAATTTCAGTTATCAAAACAAATACCGTGTTTTTAAGAAACAATAATTATCAAAAGAGTGGTACTTGTTTATATCCAATTTCAAAGTAATATTAATCCAAATAAATAATATTGGATTAAATGGTAAAAATATATTATAATTACACTTTAAAACCAATTAAAAATACAATCTAACCATAAAAATAATTTAGATTAAAATTCATTTTTGAATTAAAATACTATATATTTCACTATTCATTAAAAAATGAGGTTTATCAGAACAAATCCAAAAAATATACACAAAGTAAATTTTGATGTCCCCATTATAAAGAAAGATTTTATTTGTTCAAATAGAACATATAAAAGTGACCAAAATTATATTTAAAGAGGGTTCTCCATTAAAATGTCGTAAATCAATCTTTTATTGTTAATTATGCTTAAAATTATATTCATTCTCATTTTAACCCTCTAACTTTTATTGGATAAATGTAAATACATTGAACAAACATGTATAATCATATTGTAGTTTGTTTTTTTATTCCTACCAATACAACGGCTAGGAGTTAACTACTATTTAAAATAATAATATTATATTATTAGTGTGCAATTAAGATTTCAAAGAAACTCGTTGTTGGGTAATGGATATGCTATCAAAAATAGAAACCCCATTAAAGTAAAATTGATATTTAATACAAAAATATTAATAAAAAAGATAAGGTATTATTTCTTTATTTACCTGGAATGTAACATATTGCCCCCTTTTGTAAATTGAGTCCTCACAATTATATTCACTTATCAAATAAGTGGGGGTATTTATCCGTCATATAATTTTTAGATTCCCGCATTGCCTCTTCAACCATATGGTTTATCCAAAAAACATTTACCTAGTGAATTAACTTATTCCACATCACTTACTCTCTACATTCATGAATCTGGACTGTTTGTTCCTCATAAGAGAGATTCTCTTCCAACCAAACTACCTCTGGACTCAAAAAATGAGATGGATCTGGCATATACATTCTCAACATCGAAACATGAAAAACATTGTGTACCTAGGATAAAAATGAATGTAAAGACACTATATACACAACTGATAAAACTTTATCCAATATTTTATATGGTCTAATGAACCTCACACTCAACTTTACCTTCTTACCAAAACACATCACACTTTTTCCTGGAGAAACATTGTGAAAGTCATGATAAACTACCTCAAAATAAAGATCCTTACTCTGGTTATCTGCATAACTTTTCTTCTTACTCTGAGTTTTTCTAATGTGATTCTGAATAAATTGAACTTTTTCTGACATCTCTTCTACCAATTATGTTCCCATCATATTCCTTTCACCAACTTCATCCCAAAATGCTTGAGTTCACCAACACTTTCCATATAATTCCTCAAATTGAGCCATCTGTATAACGGAATGGTAACTGTTATTATAAGAAAATTCAGCCAAAGAAATATTTTGGTACCAACTTCCTTGGTAATCCAGTGAACAAGCATGTCTCATATGCTCTAGGGTCTGAATTTTTTGTTCTCATTGAATATCTGATTTTGGGATGAAATGCTATACTAAAATTTAATTCAGTACACAACGTCTTCTGAAGGCCTTTCCAAAAGTGAAAAGTAAACCTGGGATCACGATTAGATACAATGGGGAGGTAAATTCCATACAACCTGACTATCTCTTTCAAATACAACCGAAAAATTTTATCTAGAAACAATGTATCTATAATAGAAAGGAAATGAGAAGATTTAGTCACTTGACCAAAAATAACCCAGATTGCATTATTACCTCGAGATGTATTCGGTAATCCCACAACGAAGTCCATGGATATATTTTCCCATTTACACTCAGGCACTAGTAAAGACGGAAGCATCCCTTTTGGTAACTTACACTTTGCATTAACCTATTGACAAGTCAAAAACTTCATAGTAAAGTCCAAAATATCTTTTTTCATTCCTTCCCACCAGTAATACTCCCGAATATCAATATAAATCTTAGTACTTCTAGGAAGAACTAAATATAGGGAACTATGAGCTTTACATAACAACTCATTCTTCAAATGTGAATCAAAAGGCACACCTAATATCTTTATAAATCTCAAAACAGAATTACTATCAATGTTAAATTCAGGAAACTGACCCTTCTGAACCATCTCTACCTTTTTCTGTAACTCACTGTCTTCCTTCTGTGATTTCTTAATTATGTATAATAAAGATGACATATCTAACACCTTATATAAAACTGAAGAATATAATGCACCAACAACTTCAATTCCAATGTATATCAAATAAAAAACCAAAGGATCTCACTTTGAATGAAACCTGGTTAATGAGGAATTATTTTTTCCACCCAAAGCCTCAGCCACTTTATTTTCATTTCCTGTATGGAAATGAATCATGGAATCATAATCCTTGATTAATTCCAATCATCTCCTCTGTCTCATGATTAATTAATTCTGAGTGAATATATACTTCAAAATTTTGTTATCAGTGTATATTTCAAATTTCTCTCAATACAAATGATGCCTCCAAATTTTTAAAGAAAAAACAACAATAATTAATTCCAAATCATATGTTGGGTAATTTAACTCATGTGGTTTCAACTGACGTGAAGCATAAGCAATTACCTGATCATTCTCTATTAGGAAATAACCAACTCCCTTCAAATAAGAATAAATATAAATAACAAAATCACCATTTTTGTGTGGAAGTTCCAAAACTGGATCATTCGACTATCTTATTTTCAATTCCTAAAAACAATCTTCACATTATTCTGCCCAGATAAACATAACACCCTTACGAGATAACTTAGGCATTGGACTAGATAACAGTAAAAAAATTTCAACAAACCTCAGTTAATAACCTGGATAACCAAGAAAACTACGGATCTGGATTATATTTGTGGGTCTTGTAAATTCTTCAATAACTTGTATTTGAGTTAGATCAAAAGTTATTCCACTTTTTGAAGCAATGTGACCAAAGAGTTAAATTTGTTGCAACCAAAACCCACACTTACATAATTTCCCAAATAGTTTTTTTTCTATTATGGTTTTCATGACAACCATTAAATGAAATTCATGTTACTCTTTTGTATTGAAATAAACCAAAAAATAATTAATGAATACAACCAAAAACTTATCCACGAACTCACATAAAAAACAATTCATAAGATCCATGAATAAAGCAGGTGAATTGGTAAATCCAAAAGTCATAACTAAAAATTCCTAATGGTCATATCAATCACTAAACGTAGTATTCAGAATTTCTGCTTCTTTTACATTCAACTTATGGTACCCTGATCTCAAGTCATTCTTCGAAAAATATTGTGCTCCCTTGAGCTGATAAAAAAATCATTGATATAAGGGAAAGGAAACTTGTTCTTATGAGTGATGTTATTAAATTCCCTATAATCATTGAAAATTATCATTTAAAAATATTTATATTTAACAAACAATACAAGAGGACCCCATGGTGATGTACTAGGTCGAATGAAGCCTTTATATAATAATTCCTAAAATTTCTTCTTTAACTATAAAAGTGAAATTTGAGTCATTCGATATGTGGGTTTTGAAATTGTCTGAGCATCAGGAAATAAGTCAACAACAAATTCAACTTCCCAGTAAGGTATAATACTAGGAAACTCATTAGAAAAAACACCAAGGTACTCATTTACCACTAGCACATCATTAATCTAAACACTTCTTTTATTTTCAATAATGATCAAGCTAACATTCATTTACATCTCTTATTAGTTTCTCAGCATCTTGATATGTTATCAAAGTCATGGGTTCATTCTGGTACACAAACTGATAATCTTTCTGAAAAGAAACCTCTTTAGATCTGCAGAAAATCTTTGCTTGGTAAATTGAAATCCATTCCATATCCATAATACCACCAAAATCTACTAGAGGAAAAACAATAATGTTTTTAGGTAGATTCGTTCCACACACAAGGAAAACAATGTTCTTGTGTTTTATTTTTGTATCAAAAATTCCCCTAGTGTTTTTTCCATAATTTCCAGATTCATATCATGAGATGAAATTCCCAATTTACTAGAAAACATATCATAAATAAAAGGGTGTGGTGGCCCTGAATCTAATAACACATTGGCATAATCGGAAAAACAAACATTGTACCTAATACTACTTTTTTTTGATGCCCCGACATCTACTGAAGTAGTTTCAAAGGGCCTCACCACCCATTTCTTCTTTTATTATGGCTTCTTTCCATCAGTTGATTTCTCCATTTGACACTCATTTGCATAATGAACAATTTCTTTACACTTATAACATATTACAGATTGAAAATAATATTTTGTATTACCATTATCCTGATCCTTTTCAGTGAAATTTCGACCCTTATATCCCAATTTACCACATCTGTAGTACAGACCAAAATTTAGAAGACATTTTCCACCACATTTTTTACCTCAATTTTCACAAACTGTAAATTTAAGATTCTTACCATCAATTTTTTTGAAGAGTTATTCCCTTTCGGCTACCACCTCGACCTCTTATTCAGTTGTTTTTTAAAGAACACCTGATCATCGATAAGCTCTATTTCCACCTTCACATATTGAACATGTTTTTCATAATTTTCGAACTCACAAGTAGGTAAATCTCTCAGATATATTGGCTTTAATACTGAGAAAAAATGATCAATTTTACTATCAAGTTATCATATGAAATTTGCAGCATACCTTGCGAGTCGAGTGAATTTTGCTTCATAAACAGTCACTGAATCATCTTCGAACCTCAATCATAGTAATTGTATATAAATTCTAAGACAAACCACCATAGGAAAATATTTCTCAAGAAACCAACCATTGAATTCATCCAAATCAAGAGAATAAATCTCCTCACTATCCCTGATATTTTTCACCATCAACCAACACTAATCAAGTTCACCTTCAAAATAGTAAATATCAAGACTAACCTTTTGATGTTCTAAACAACCCATAACATCGAAAATTTTATGTACTACTTTAATCCACCCTACTGCTAGAAATGGGTCATCTGATCCTCTAAATGATGGGGGATGTATCCTCATGAAATGCACCACTACTGACTTGTTCCTCTATAGTTGATCTGGCTGATCTCGTACATGGATACCACCACCATTTAGAGCCTGAGTCAAATGTGCAATCACTACAAAAAAATGTTCAGTTCTGATTCCGACCATCTTTGGTTGCTGATTTGGAAGGTTGTCTTCCTCCTAAATTCGTCCCAACATAGCAGCCTCGTTTCCTCTAAATAAAACCATTCTAAACACATAAATCTCTTTTTTGATGAAACATGGTAATATGTAAATGCAATATGATTTCAATATTAACATAAATTACATTATGGATATTTATTTAACAATACCCTAAATGTTAATTTTATCATAAACAACCTCTGATACCAACTATAATGACCTGAACTTAAAGCACTACATAGTATTGAATTAAACAAATAATTCACATTGAGGATCTTTTCAGGTTTAGAGTTTTAGAGAATTTGGACATAACTATTACATCTCAAAAGATTACAAAGTAAAAACATCTACCTAGTTTCCATTTTTTTCATAAAATAGAAACTCTTGAAAAAATAGTCTTGTCTAGTTCCATGTTTTAGACAACATGACATTTCCATGTCTAATCCTTAACCGTATTCAACTTTTTGTCCTGTGAAAACATTTCAAAACATGGGATGAGCATAAAAATCTCATTAAGGGTTATAAAAAAAGAAAGAAAACATTAGTTCATAAATAAATAAAAAAATTAACACCTTTACATACCTCGTGAAATCATAAGATTAATGAATAAAACATAAAAATCATAAATAATAATGGTAACATGTGGCATCCATAACATACTTACATTGTAGCTATCATAGCTACAAAGGGAGTTACTTTGAAATAACCATCATAGTATATTCCCTAAATCTCATAGGAGAAACATTAATGTTTAACTCTATCATGTTATGCAATGCATTGGAAAGCCATCTCGGGCTAACCCGCCCTAGGTTTATTACGGAATATCCCATATAAGTAAATAATTTCCAAGAACCATAACATGATCATACCACATAACATAAGCATAATGGATAGATAAAATTTCCACATTGCAATAAAAATATAAAAGTACAATATAATAACATATAAAGAGCATTATTAAAACAATTTTAAAATCAAAAAATACCTGAAATAGTATATGGTATTTATTTTCCTTTTAAAAACATTACATCTTGTTATGGAAGCCAAAGATCAAATAATAATTGCGACTGTGAAAAGGTCATTGTCATAGCTTATGTTGAAAAGAAACATTATTTTTTTTGCCTAGTAAAATAATTCATAGAAAAGGATTCCATTTGAATGAAATAAAAAGTCAAAGTGGTTTATAAACCGTATAAATGAATATCGTGTATAAGAAAAAATATCCTCAATGAAAGGAGATTGAGATGAATTCCCTTAACTCTTGTCCGACATGACACGATCATTCATTAATCTCATGAATAATAAAATGAACATAATTTCTACGTGATTAAGAACCTTTTTCAAGTTTATTATTATTTTTATATCACTTGATAACATGTTATAAATATTATTCAATCATTTATGTTAATAATGGTCATTTTGTCGATATTTGGTACATGGGTAAAAATATGGACACCTTATATTTACAGGTTTTACATGTGGTCAATAGTATATTATATCCAGAATTATTTTCATTATTTAGATATCATATGTAACTTATATAACGAGTATATATATTAATTTAAAATAGTATGTAACATTTGAATATAAGAAATGAAATGTACCATTCATGGAGATGGTAAGTCGTACATACACATGAACGCTACTTTCATTTCTATTTCATATTTTAATTGAATGAAAACATAAGGATACATAGTTATATTATAATTACAGTATAATATCATATATAATATCATTAAATTCATCCTTTATACATCCCACATATGTCATTAATTAGTTATATCACTTTGATGGGGCGGTAATCCTCACTTCATCGAATGAAATTATCGCGTTTAACCATAATGGAAACCATAAAGTTATGCTATAAAAGACAAATACATATGCATAAAGAAAAAATAAACATAATATATATCATAAATAAATATAGTTTCATCTTAATGGCCACCAAGATAGGCTATAGAAGATAATCGAACAATCATCATTTCGCGAGACATTAGTGTGCTATCCACGGAAATAGTGTGTTATTCACCCATTAGATGGAGGTGTGTGTAAGTGTAGTTTGAATCTTTTTCATAACATCTTCTTATTATATTGAGGATACTAGTGTTGTAATAAAATAATTGAATAAAAATTTTTTATGGGTTGGATATGTAAAATAATTGAAAATAAGTTAAGAGAAACATTTACCTTTAATTTGGATATCTCCATATGTTATAAACCCAAATGGTTTATTGATATGACTTATTCCCAATGTAAGGCTTCTAGGAGGATTATAGGGATGTAGGGAGCTTCATTGGGTAGAGGTTGGATGAGCCAAAAGGCTTTCGTTTTGTGAGGAATTGGTTAGAAGTGAGGGCTTTTTATAATGTGGAGGAGGGACTCTTTATGAAAGCATGATAATATTTTTATATTATATAATGAAATTCGGTTTCAAAAGATCCAAAAATCATTAAATTATAATAAAAGATGACTAATGGTCAAAATAAAATCATCCAATAATAATTCGATAGGTTTCAGATATTATTTTACTATTTTTATTCTTATTTATTTAAATAATTTATTAATGAGTTAACACTACATCATTACTGTGTCATAAATAATTTAATTTATATGATGTCTAAAAATTATAAAAATAATACCATGATATAGGAAATATTTTTTTCTATCCATTAATTATTTATAGTCGAAATGATAATTTATATAACACCAGGTCAATATTAATTTACAAAGGGATATTTGTTTATGTCATTGTTTCCATTACTATAAGTTATTTAAATTAAAGTGTCGTTATCATTCCTAAGTGGATCTATGGGGTCCAAAAATCAACCCAAGGATTCTCGTGGTCGGATATTACTCATCAAATAAGGTTAGGACAAGTTTTAAGGTAATTTTGAATTATTATAATATTCTTTTTACCTTGAATTAACATATATACCTTTAACCGCGGTAAATAAATGTCAAAATTTACTATTCACCAAAAATTATTTTCATCTCATTGAAATATATTTTACTTAACAATAAAAAAAATGTATGTCAGATATTCTAAATTCAATTCACAAAAGTGGAACAATTTCCCTTAATTGAAAAAGTCAATTTTTTAACAACTACTAAGTGGTTTCACTATTCATAAAAAATTAATGTTTTTTAGAAAAATACCAAAAATTCAGCTTAGGATATATTTGATATTATAAATTCAAAATTGATTTCTATTTTATTAAATTCTAAACATAGAATTCGTATTAATTAATTTAAATGTAATTCTCATTATCAATACAAATAGCGCATTTTTAAGAAACAATATCTTTCAAATGATTGATACTTGTTTATGTCTAATTTCTAAGTGAAATTACTTCCAATAAAAAACACTGGATTTAATGGTATTATTATATTCTAATTAAACTTTAAAACCAATTAAAAAGATAATCTTACCATATAAAAAATTTACATTAAAACGTTTTTTTAAATTTAAATACATTATTTTTCAATATTCATGAAAAATTATCTTTATCAGAAAAAATCCATAATTTTACAAAATGTAAATTTTTAGGTCCCCATTCTAAAGAAGGATTTTATTTGGTAAAATATAACATATCAAAGTGACCAAAACTATATTTAATGAGGGTTATCCATTAAAAGGTGGTAAATTGACCCATTTAATGTGAATTACGCTTAAATTTTGATTCATTCACATTTTAAGCCTCTAACTTTTTTTGGATAAATGTAAATACATTTAAAAAAAATATATAATCATATTGTGGTTAGTATTTTTAATTCCCCCCAAAACAACGGCTAGGAGATAACTACCATTTAAATTAGTAATATTATATTATTACTGTGCAACGTAAGATTTCAAAAAAACCCATAGTTGTGTATCACGCACGCTATCAAAAATAGCAACCCCTTTAATGTAAAATTAATATTTAATTCACAAATATTATTAAAAAACAAAATGTATTATTTCATTATTTACCTGGGATGATACAAATACTATAACAAAATGAACATGATATTTGAAAAAAAATCATATTACCTTAATTTCTGATGAATCAACTATAACATCCCAGGTAAATAAAGAATAAATAATTTAGATATTTATTAATATTTATGAATTAAATATTAATTTTACTTTAAAAGGGTTGCTATGTTCGATAGCGTACCCGATACGCAACAAAGAGTTTCATTGAAATCTTTCGTTGCATACTAGTAATAAAAAAATATTATTTTAAATGGTAGTTAAAACATAGCCATTGAATAGACGGGAATGGATAGAGATAACTAAAATATGATTATATCTGTTTTTTAAATGTTTTAACATTTGTCCAATAAATGAAAAAGGCTTAAAATACGGAAAGAATTCAATTTTAGGCATATATGCCCTAGTATTCACTAAAGGTTCACTTATCGCCTTTTGATGGAAAATCGTCCTTAAATATATTTTTGTTTACTCTTATACATTATATTGTACCAAATATAACACTTTTTTAGAATCGGGAAATCAAAATTTACTTGGTGTAAAATTTTGGTATTTTTCCAATAAAGTTCATTTTTTAATGAATAGTGTAAAATGTTGTATTTTAATTCAAAACCTCTTTTTAATCTAATTTATTTATATTATTAGATTATATTTTGAATTGGTTTTAAAGTGAAATTAGAATATATTTTTACCATTTAATCCAATAGTGGTCGTTGAAATTATTTTCACTTTGAAATCAGACTTAAACTAGTGTCAATCTTTTGATACTTATTGTTTAACAAAAAACCGCTATTTGTCATGACAATGGGAATTAATTACTATAATAATTAATGTGACTTATATGTTTGGAATTTTGTAAAATTGACTTCATTATTGAATTCGGAATATCAAATATAGCTTAGGGTGATGTTTTGGTATTTTTCTGAAAAACATCAATTTTTGATGAATAGTGAAGCCACTAAGTGGTACTTAAAAAAATTTATTTTTCGTTTAAATGAAAATTTACCACCTCTGTGTTTTCAATTAAAAAAATCCGACATACATGGATTTCATTAAGAATTAATATTTGGTTCAATGAGATTAAATTTTTTTGGTGAATAGTAACTTTTAAGTTCTTAATCGCGATTAGAGGTAATTAGTGTAGTTTAAGGTAAAAATAATGTTTTAATAATATGAGATGAGCTTGAAACATGTCCTACCCTCATTGGATGTGTCATTTCCGACCAATACAATCCATGGGTCAACTTGGGGACCCCATGGAGCCACTTTGGTTGGAAAATGACATAAATACCTTTTATTTAATGTTAAAGTAATAAAAATGACACAAACATGAAATGTTTTACTAAAAAAAATTTACATGGGGTTATACAAGTCCGATTTTTGACTATAAATATTCATTAGAAATCTAAAAATATTTCCTACATCCTGATATTTTTTTTTATAATTTTTAGAAATTAAATATATGAAATTATTTATGACATCATGATGATGCAGCGATGACCTCATTATTTAACGATTTAATTAAAATGGAAAGATAATGTAATATATAAGACCTAAACATGTCCAAAACCTATTGGATGAGTGGATTTCGAACCCTTATCACCTTATACTCTAATTATATCAATTTGGGACCTCTTAAATCTGAATACCATTTTAAACTAAAGTGACTTTTCTTTACATTCCAAGAGTGCCCCTCCTCTCCTCTTATAAAAGGCCCCCACCTCTACCTCCTTACCCACACTCCCAAAGCCTTTGTCTCAGCCAAAACCTGCCCATTTTGTCTCTCAACATCCCTCTATTACTCCTTCGAGCCTCACATTGGGCAGATGTCTTCCCAAGGAAGCCTTTGAGCTCAAACCAAAGGGAGTTACCCGATTTTAGGGTAATGTCTTCACTTGAGTCCTTTTGTTTTATTTTGCTTCTCCAGCCCCCTAAAATATTTTTATTCATTTATTTTGTAACAACTCCAGTATAATCAATATACTAGTATGTTTTTATAATAATTATTCGAGCTACACTTACACACAAATACATATAATGGTTAAAGAACATACTGTTTCTGTGGATGGAGAATTTCGGCCTCCCGAAATGATGATTGTTCAACATTCTTTTAACACTTTCAAAGGTGTCCATTAAGATGAAACTATATTTATATATGATATATAATATGTTTATGTTTTCCTTAAGCTTCTGTATTTTTCATTTTGGGAATCCCTTTTTGGTTTCCATTATGGGTAAACGCGATATCTTCATTTAAGGAAGTGCAGACTACTTCCCCTCAAAGTGATGTGATTCGTTAATGCCATATGTGGGACGTATAAAGGATGGATTTAAAGTTATTATATATGATTTTATACTGGAATTATAATATACCTCTATATCATTATTTTTTCTTTCCATTAAATTATGAGATATAAATGAAAGTAGCGTTCATGTGTACGTACGGCTTACTGTCTCCATGAACGGTGCATTTCATTTCTTATCCCCAAATGTATTGTACAAATATAAGTACATGTATATAATCGATATATATGATTTATGATACATCTAAATGATTAATATAATTCTGGAATTAAAATATACATACCTCTCATTTAGTTTTAATTCCATTAATATTACAAAGAAATGAAAGTAGCGATCATGCATACGTATGGCTTACCGTCTCCAGGAACGTTTCATTTCATTTCTTACCTCTAAATGATTATGTAATATTATAAATAGATGTATATTATGGATATATATGATATCCAAATCATGAATATCATTCTGTATATAGTGAAACTTTGACCACACAAACAACATGTAATTGTAAGAAGTCCACTTTCGACATAAGTACCAAATATTGACAAAACAAACATTATTAACTTAAATGGTTACATAATTTTTATAACATGGCAATAAGTGATATAAAAGGAATAATGAACTTGAAAAAGGTTCTTAAGAAAATATAAATTAACTCAAGTTTATTATTCAGGATGTTAAAGAACGATCGAGTCAAGTCGGACCCGAGGTAAGGGACTTCGTCTCAATCTCCTTTCATTGAGGCATATTTCATTTTATACACAACTTTCTTTTATATGGTGTATAAACCCCTTTGACTTTTACTTTTATACAAAAGGAATCTTTTTATACGAAGCGTTTTCATAAACTACAAAAAGGAATGTTTCTTTTAACGTACGCGTTGACAACGACCTTTTCCGCCGCCGCGAGTATTATTTGGTCTTTGGCTTCCTGAACAAGCCGTAATGATTTTTTTAAAATGAAATAAATACCATATACTCTTTTATGTATTTTGGTATTGAAAATGGTTTTTATAATTGATTTTCTATGTCAATATATTTATGTGATATATTGTGATCAAAGTGTGTAAATTGTTTCTTTCCATTATATTTTTTTTATGTCTTTTGATTTTATACTGGTACTTGGACATTTGGCGGGTGGTTACATGACGAACCATATGATGGGTGGTGCCGTGAATACCAGGAAAGGTGGTTACGTTATAACCTCAAATGCATTGGGTATGGAAGTCGGACGTATGTCTATTCCATTAAGTATGTATGGAAGTTGGCCGTATGGCTATTCCATTCAGTGATATGTGTGGAAGTCGACCGTATGGTTATTCCACTTAAGTATGTTTATGTCCCAGTTACCTTTATATGTTATTTGATCTTTTTATGGGTTTTATGGTAATATTTTGGTTACAAAGGGTAAGTAATGATCTTTTATTCAGTGAATAGTTTTTACTACTTCATAAAGGTGAAAAGTATTACTTTTTTAAGGTATACATGGTTTACTTGTTGTTTTGATAAACTAACTGTTTTCATTCATTGTGTGTCCCTTACTGAGCTTTTTATGCTCACCCCAAGTTTTTTTGAAGTTTTTTTCATAGGACTTAATGTGGAATAGGGTCTAGGATGGGATCAAGGGAATGTCATGATATATAAAACATGGAACTAGACATGTTTCTTTTTAAGAGTTTTTTTATTCTATGGAAACTTAGTAGAATTTTCTACTTTGTAATCTTTTGAGATGTAATAGTTATGTTCTAATTCTCTAAAACTCTAAACCTGAAAAGATCTTCAATGTAAATTATTCATTTGATTCAATATTAATTAATGTTTAAGGCTGCGGCCTTTTATCAATTGTCTTCCTCATATCTCTTATAATAATAATATTTTTCTAATTAAATTCCCCTTAATCATTGACACTTCCATGGTAGAAGTTTTGTTTCCCTATTCATCATTATTATAACATTATCAATTCCCTTCATTTCCATATTTTAACATCCCACATATGTTCCCATATGTGTAAGCTCTGTAATATGTAATTAATGCTACCCTTATTATATTTTATTTCCATATTTAAAAAAAAATTATTTATTAATAATTTTTATAATATGGAATTATAAAATCTATATTCAAATTTAAAATCATTAATTACAGATATCAAGTTCAAAATTCATTGCATCAATTTAATTAATTGGTGAGAATGTAATATACAAAGATTAAAAAAACATTTTTTCGATAGTGATATTAATATAAGTCATGATTCTAAAATGACCCTTGAAAAATAGTTATTCAAAAATGATCATTACTAATTGATGTTAAATTTTCATGTAACAATATTAATAACAAAATTATTGAATCATTCCTAAATATGATAATGAATTAATTAGTTCATAATATATAAGTAGTAAACTTTATTAATGATATTTTAATCATGAAAATTATTGATTTCATCAAAATTCATTTTTATTACTATGAATTGTATCATAAAATAATTAATTTCCTCATTTTAAAAAAATAAAATAAAAATAAAATTATTTTTCAAACTACCATATAAAAAATATCTTATGGTGATATTCTAAAATTTAATAAAAATATTGAATTGTAGTTAAAATTTAAATTTATTAAAAATATAAAATCTTGAGTTTTATGAAAGAAATACTATGTTAAATAGCATACATTGTACACTACATCGAACAGAGGAAAACAACTATTTATTACTTTCATACCTTATAAACTATATGTTAAAATTCTAGGAATGAACAATATCAATTTATCTATGAATATATTGTTTACACATGTATATATTTAATTATTTTTTGACAATTATTTATAAATGAAAATAAAACACTATCTAATTAAAGTGAAATACACTTCTAAAAAACTGTTTAATAAAAAATAAGTTAGTTTATAAAATAATAAAATAACTCTTTATATATTTTATTAATTAAATATTTAATTATTTTATTCAATTTAATATGAAAATTAATATTCTAATTTTTTTAGACATCATATGATAGAAATTTCTATTTTTCTAATTATATAATTATATTTGTAATAAATGCAGTTTTTCCTCCTTTTGATGGAGAACCATTTTTTAAAATAGTTTTTTGAAACCATTTTTTTCAATATGACAAAATAGTCATATTTTATTGAATCGGGAAATTAAAATTTACTATTTTTGAATTTTTTTATTATTCTCATAAAAGTTATATTTCAATGAATAGTAAAACATAACACATTTAATTCGAAACTACCTTTTAATATAATTTATTTTTATTGGTAGATTATGTTTTGAATTAGTTTTAACGTATATTTAAGATATTTTTTATCATTTCTCAAATTTTTTTCTTTTTAGGTAATTTCAAATTGAAGTTTGATATAAATGGATGTCAATATTAAAATGGTTTCCACTTTGGAAGACTCTTTTTCTCATTTTGATAATGGGAATTGATTTTAAATTAAAGGCTACATTTTTTGGGTTTTCAATTTAGAAAAATTCACTCCATATTTTGAATCATAATTTTAAAATTATGTTAATAAATCCCTTTTATTTTCTTCATGATGAATGGTATATTTGTGAAATAATTATACTTACCATGGTTAGAGGGTAAATCAGGTAATGAATGGTATAAAATATTATTATAATATAAAACTACCCTAAACCATTTACTAATCATATATGATTTGATATAAATGAAATATGAATCTCATTGGATGAGACATAGGCGTTGGTAAGCCACATGGGTATGATTATGAAACATATGACTGTTAATTTAAATGAAATTATGTTTTAAACATTAAAATCTATAATATAAAACTGTAATATGGAATTATATAAGTGAACTATTTGACAGAAAATATTCATAAGTAATATATAATTATTTCAAACATAATGGTATTTTATTTATAATTTTTATACATTAAATAAATATATTTAATTATGAGACATTGAGGATGAATTGATTGATTTATTATAACGGAATAAAAAATGATATTTTAAATATTTAAATAAATTTTTTTTACATAAATAATGTAGTAGGACATTTCCTTAGGTTAATATTATATTTTATATGAATATTAAATACTTTGATTCAATGTTATATATAATTTTTAATTTATTTATATAAAATAAAATCAATAGTGTAAAATTTTCATAATTAATGTTTTATAAAAAATTTAATTTATTAAATCATTTAAAATCCTAGAATTCTTATAAAATCACAATGATGATATGATATGGTTTAAATGATCATTATCTGTCAATTATATAAAATTTACTCTTTATATGTAAAATTAATCACCTTTGAATAATTAAAGTGTTTTTAGCACAATTAAAATTAAAATATTATAATTAAGTGTAAACCAAAAATATAAGTATTAAAATATAATCTATACATGTATAAAAGTTATCAGATTATATTATTTTCACATATCGGCATATTATCATTGAAATATATCAAGTATGAGTTTTTTTGTTTAAAAATTAATTTATATCAATTAAATAATTTAAGAGTTTCGAATGATGCCCCTTCCCTCTTCTAGAAAAATGAACCATCTCTTCTCTATTTCTTGCACATAATGAACCCATTTCTTTTGAGAATACAGACCCAAAAATCTTCTTAGAATCCCTCTAATAAATCTAGAATTGTACCATTGGACAAAAATCCCTCCCAAGGATTCCTTGTTGTATAAACCAAAAGATGTTTCCTGATTAAGAGGTAACACATTCTCTCGTGATTTTTAGAATCATTTCCAATATTAACTACATAAAATTTTATCATTATATGTTCAATTAACAAAATAAGTTTACATAATATACTAGGAAGTTAGTATTATATTTTATAAATATACACATACACTGAATTCAATTTAATGGATGGAAAACATACTTCTTCAGTGTATGGAGAACTGTTATGTCATGAAATGACACTTTTTCTATTTTTCCCTAAAACCTCTCACGGTGGCCATAGTAATGGAGAAAAATTTAAATATGATATATATCATATTTATATTGAATCTATTATTCGGTAATTTTTATATATTATATAGCTTTATTCCTTTCAGGTTGTGTAAATAAGATTCTTTTTGAGGAAGTGTGGACTACCACCACATCAAAGCAACATTACTCATTACCTCTATACACGGAATGTATAATGAATGGTTTTACAACAAACTATGATACAAATATTACATTAATATAATAATGGTATTATAATATGCATTTATATCATTTAATGACTATTAATTTAATATTAAAATGTAATGAAAGTAGTGTTCATGCATACGTATAGCCTACTGTCTCAATGAAAGATACATTTAATTTTTTATTTACAAATATTATGGATTTTTATAAATACACATTAATTGGATATATATGATAATTAAGACATGAAAACTATTCTAGAGATCATATAATTTTAACCACATTGACAATTTAAATCATAACATATTCATTTTTGACTCATGTATCGAATATCTAAAAAATGGTAGATATGAACAAAAATAATTATGTAATTTTGTTAACATGTTAATAAGTAGTATAAATGGAATAATAATCCTATAAAATGTGTTCACAAGAATTTATAAATCAACATATGTTTATTATTCAAGAAAATAAAGGATTTTAGAGACTAGTATGTCTCAAGGTAACATAAATCTGATAAAAATTTACATTCACTGGGATAAATATCCTTGTCATTAGTTTTGTATTCGTATGAATATGTGTGAACAACATCTAATTTTTATAAAATAAATATAAAATTATTTTGGGTTTATTTTTCCTGTGTAACGCATAATTATTTCATTGATTTAACATTAATCTAATTATACATTATTTTTTACGGAATTCATCACAATCACCTCTCATTGAAGAATATTTTAATAATATAAACCACTTTATTATATACTATGTATAATAAAACTTTTTAATTTTAATTTCATTCAAAAAATTCCCAATGGAATCATTTTAATAGAAATCATTTTACTGGAACACAAAAAGGATTTATTTTAATTAATGCAACAACAAAAACTTCTCTACCACCATAACTGTTATTTGATATTTGGCTTCCTCTGTAAGAATAAATAATTTTAAAATGATAAAAAAGGTCCCTTATCTCATTTTAGGTATTTTTCTATTAAATGTTTTTTTGAAAATTTTCTTACTTCTTCAAAATCATGAAATGATTTTTTTTTATTAGAAATGAAATCTTTTGATTGAAATGTTAATAAATGAATCTTTTATGTGTTATGATTATATAATGGTACAATAAAATTTGATAGGTGTTTATGTGATAAAAAAATATAGGTGGTTATGTGATAAACTAATGATGGATTCTTCGTGGGTAAATCATGGATGGGTGGTTAAGTTAAAAAATCTAATGAATTGGTCATGTATGTTAAACTAATGGTTATTCCATTTAGTGATATGTGTGGAAGTAGACTGAATGGGTATTCAATTAATGTATTTTTATTTAAATTCTACCCTTATATGTTATATGTTTTTTATATGATTTTATGGTAATATTTTGCTTAAAAGGTTTATGAAAATATATTAAATTCATTGAAGAGTATTTTCTACTTCATAAAAGTGAAAAGTATTACTTTTTGATAAATTATTCTTGGTTGGAATTTTTTTCTAAGACTAACCGTTTTCATTATTTATGTATCAATTAAATAGATTTTCATACTCATTCTATATTTTGAAATGTTTTTCAGATGTTCTCATCAATAATAAGGTCATTTATAAGAGCAAAAAAATTTATGTCTGTTTACACATGAATCAAAACATTGTTTCTTATTCAATGGTTTTTTTAAAAAAACATTTATATTGTGTATAAGTATATACAAGTAATTTTTTGTTGTGATGTATTAGTTATTACCTAATTTTCTAAATCTCTAATCCTAAAAGGATACTAGATGATAATTAATGTAAAATTATTGACTTATATCATGATTACATAATGCCGAATGTCACGACCTTATAGATGGTATTAAATATAACTTTTTATTAAATTAGGGAATATGATTTCCTCTTATGATATTGGGATATCATATGACTAATTAAATATTAGGTTATTCATATATTTAATGTCATATAAATTCCTTTCGATGATTTATGTTCCAAAAAATTAAGGTGAAAAATGGTATTTTTTGTAACTTATATTTTTTAGGTTATTATGGGATTTCAGTTTTTGGGAATAAAAATGAAAGGTATAAAATAAAAATTGAGATTAAAATATGTAATGTTTATTATTTAGTATTTAATCTCATATTTTGGAATGTTATAAAATTTTATATTTTCCAACATAGGTCAATATCCAGACTGTGTGACAATAGATGCTTCGGACAAGGCTGTGAGGATTAAACCCACAACCAAAGTGAGACTAGGCTTTATTGACTACCACTAGCCCAATTGATCTCATTTTTTAGTATGAATTTATTTTTAGTTATACATGTTGATGGAATAATAATATGATTATTTTGGGAACATATATTTTATAAAATAGATGTAATTGTTATTAAAAAATTATATAGGTATTGAGTGATACATGTTAGTTTGGATGAAATTAGATATTTTGGAAACCATATATGCATATTTAAAATATAATAGTGTGGGAGTTTATTTAATTATAAATTTGTGAACATTGTTTTGTAAAAATGAATGTTTTTATTGATGACGTATGGCTATTTGGGTAATTTATGGACGTGATTATCCTATTTGTTAGAAAATTTGATAAGGTTAATTAATTTTTTAAATGAGATATTAAGATTTCTTGATGTTATTTCAAGGAAAATGTTAAAATTTATCTCAAAATACTTTTTTGTGACTTACTTCTAATTTTTTCTATATAATCTTTGGTAGGATTATTTTGAGGAATTTTATGGATAACTGTTTACCAAATGGTCTTCATTGAACATTGGATATTATTATTGAATTTTTGTGATTTAAATTATCTTTTCTTCAAATAATTGTTTATTATATTGAGGGTATTATTTGATTTTCTGTTGAAAATTTTGTTTTGGTTAATATTTCCTGGAAATATTAACAGATAGTTACTATTTAGTGGATTTTATGATTTTCATTAAGATTATTTTAGTGATTCATCTTCTACCAAGACATCTTGAATACTCACCCCTTGGAGAAAAGATGAGTTTTTTGTAGATTTTATTTAATGATTAATCTATAATTTACATGTATTTATGTTTCATTATGTAATTTGTGTATCTTGTAAATAAATTAATCATCATTATGAAAAGGATCTCAATAAAAAAATGTTTTCCATTTACTTTTCCTATTATGAAATCAAAGACCGTTGATCCCACCACATGTTTTTTGGTTTCCTAATTACAAATACTATCAAGATAATATTTTCTATCACACTCCATTATAAAATATTACTTCGGTTTTATTATATATATATTTTTTCCATCACATAATCCTAGTATGTGTTATCTCATGTGACCTTTGTACTTTTCTTAATATTGTATTTTTCTTAATCCTTTTTCCGATGAGGAATTGAAATAAATGTTTTTTGGAAAAAATATACCCTTGTTTTTAAACCAAAATTAAAATTTATTTGGAAAAATATTATTATATTGTTTGAGGATGTAACATCGATAGTTTTAAAAAGAAACAACATGTTTAATAGCGTACGTCAACTCTGAATCGAACATAAGAAAAAAATTAAATATTACTATGATATTTTATTACATAGTAGGTAAAATGTTGAGAATAAATAGTCTTAATAAATTTATGAAAATATTTTTTACACATGTATATAAATAATTCAATTTTGATTAATTATTTATAAATGGAAATAATGTCCTTTTCAATTAAAAGATAACGTTTTTCAAAAAACTATTTAAATGCAAATAAGTGAGATTATAAAAAATGAATTCCTTGTTGTTGTATTTTATTAATGAAATATATATGAAATATATGAAATTTAATATTTAAAATTTATCTCACAGGTTTTCAAGACATGATTTGAAAATAATTTAGATTTTTTGAATAATGGAATTATTTTTAAAAAAATGCATATTTAAAGTATTTTGATTGAAAACACCCATTAAATAGATTTTTCCCACATTTATATTTTCTATTTTAAATAAAGCATTTTATTTGGAATATGGACTAAAAATTTTACTTTTTTATATTTTTTGGTATTTTTATAATAAAATTCATATTTTAATAAATTGTGAAAAATACTATATTTTAATTCAATTTGTGTTTTGTCAAACTTATTTGTATTAATAGATTATATTTTTATTAGATTTTAAATTATATTTATATTATTTTTTATCATATAATATTATGTAAATATGTCCATTTATTTTTCATCATATTGAATAGTAAAATTGGTAAATATTTTTATTTACCTTGGTAAAATTATAAATCATGTAAATAAGGGTAAAAATAATATTATAATAGTATAAAACTACCCAAACACATGACTTAATCCTATAGGATGATATATGTATGATCATTAAAACCCTTTGATAATAACATTTGTCCTTTTGAATCCACTTTGGAGTGACTATGAAACTTATAACATTAAATTTTAACTTAAAGAAAATATGTGATAAACATAAAACTTCATAATGAAATATCTTGTATATGGTTCTATATAAGTGATATCATCGATAATAAATAGTCATTAAAAATCAAAAAAAAATTACCATATCATCTATTTTTATTTATTATATTTAGATAATAACTAATTAAATATAATTATAGCACTGTGAGGATGTAGTGATTACCTTAATAATGAAAGAATAGAAAAAGGTATTATAAGTATTAATATAAATACAATTTGACCGACTATATTTCATATATGATTTATATAGGTGAATATTACATTTTTTAAGAATAATAGTTGTTTGTATCGATGTTATTACACTTTACAATGTTTTTAACTTCATAAAATAAAGAGTGTAAAAATTGAAATAATTGATGATTTCTAAAAATAGTTATTTATTAAATAATGTAAAATTTTAAAATAAATTGTAATTAAAAAGATACTATTATAAGTTATAATAGATAATTTAGTGTCCAATTATGGGAAATTTACACCATATAATAAAATTTAATAGACTCTTAATAAATAAAATATTATCACCACAATTAAAATATAATGATTATAATGAAGGGTAAACCAAAAAAATATTGTTTAAAATAAAATCATAACATGTTTAAAAATTATTGGATGAGAGGATTTCAACTTATTCTCATATTATCTTCGACATATCTCATTTTGGAGTCTTTTTATATGAAAAAAATTATATATTAATTTAATAATTAATGATTTTCCATGGATGCCGCTTCAGTCTACTATAAAAAGGTAACATATCTTCTCAAATACCCACACATCAAATTCCATTTGGATTATACAACACTTGTAATAAAAGATTCATATAATCCCTCCAATAATCATACAAGACACCCTAAATTTTAGAAAATCTTCCCAAGGATGCCTTTTTGTATAAACCAAAGGAAGTTACCTAATTAAGTGGTAATACCATCACTCATGATTTTTAATTTCTGGTCCATTCTTTACTCCCTAAAATTTTATTATTATATGTTTACAAAATATAAATATTATCCTCAGTTTACTAGTATGATTTTATTCTATTTTTCTATTCTAAACATACCAACACTTCCATTTAATTGGTAATGAACTTACTAATTCATTGTATGGTGATGTTTTCCCTCACGAAATGATGGTTTTACAATTTTCCCTTACCACCTCTCATTAAGTCCATTATAATGAACATAATTTTTACATATGATATATCTTAAATTTATATTGTATCTAGGATTATATTATTCTTGTTTATACAATAATTTTATGATTTTAATGTGTTGTAAATAAAATATTTTCATTTTAGGAAATGTTGACATCCGCCCCCTCAAAGTGATACAAGTCATTCATTCTATGCATGGAAGGTAGAAATGTTTGTATATTAAACCTAAGTGATATATATTCCATTAATATAATACTGTTATTATATTATACATTTATAACATTTAATTAAAATTATTTTAATATGAAAATGAAATGCAATTAGCATTCTTACGTACATACTGCCTACTGTCACCATGAATTATGTATTTCATTTATTATCTAAAAACATTAGGGATAATTATAAATACATATATACTAGATCGATATGATATTTAAAAAATGAATACTATTCGATAAATAATGTGCTTTTGACCACAAGGACTGGTTACAATAATATAGGTTGATTTTTGACTCAAGTAATGAAAATCAACAAAAAAATATGTTATGAACATAAATAATTTTTTAATTTCTATAACATGGTAATAGTTGATATAAAATTATAAAATGGGATCTCTATAAAGTATGAACTAACATAATTTTATTATTCAGGTCAATAAAAGATGTAAGAGACAATTCAAACTATATATAAGGGAAATATTAACTCAATTTACATTCATTGATTTAAATATATTTGTTATTATTTTTGTTTTTCAAATATTATGTGTCAATGAAATCTGATTTTTTTACATTGAATATATATATATTTGTTGTATTTATTTTTTTCAAACATAATTTTATTTTTAATCCGTGATATAATGAAAAAATCATTATAAGGGACTTCATCTATATCTCCATTCATTGATAAATATTTTTATAATATTACCCAACTTACGATATAATGTTTATTATCAAACATTTGAATTTAATTTCATTCACCGGATTTAAAAATATATATTTTTTCTATGAATTAATTTATTAAATTATGAAAAGGAATTTTTTTATCGTATGCAGTGCCGAAGAATTCTCTGTACCCATAAATGTTATTTGTAATTTGGATTCTTCTATAACATATAATACAACTAATAAGACAAAATAAATGTTGTATTTCCTTTTTGGGTATTCAGTTATTGAAAATAGTTTTGAAAATGTATTGGCTACTTCAACTTCTTGAAATGATTTATAGTGATTAAAAATGAATTTTTATGGTTGAAATGTTATCAACATGAAATATTTTACGTGTTATTATTATATTAAGGAACATGGATTTTTTATGGGTGGTTATATGATAATTGAAATATGGGTGGTTATATAGTAAAAAAATGATAAGTGGTTCTATGATAAACCATGGAAAGGTGGTTAGGCTATAAACTCTAATGCATGGGTTTTAGAAGTCGGCCGTATGGCTATTACAATTAATGATATGTGTGAAAGTCAACCATATGGTTATTCAATTTATGTATGTTTATGTACCAATTTATCTTCATATATTATTCATTTAATTATATGGGTTTATGGTAATATATTGGTTATGAAAATGTTATTAAATGAGCTTCTATTTTTTGAAGACTATTCACTACTTCACAATATTGGAATGTATTTCATTATCATAACATATTACAGGGTTACATGTTTTTCCCAGAGAAACAATTTTTACTGAATGTGTATCCCTTACATAAATTTTTTTATGATCATCCCATGTTTTGAAATATTATTAACATGACTTATAGAGGAACCGAGTAAAGGATGTGATCAAGGAGAAGTTATGATATTTAAACATGAAACAAAATAATTTTTTTTTCAATATTTTTGAGTTCTGAAAAAAAAAATTATCAGTAGAAGAATCATCATATAATATTTTAGTTGTTATATATGAGTTATGATGTAATTATAAAAATATCATTACTTAAAAATATCCTTGATGTAATTTAAAGTCTAATTACTAACTTATCACAAGATTAAGTAATGATTAAAGCTAGGGACGTATATTCAATTTTTGAAAACTATCATTTCAATTAATTAAGAAGAACCAATATGTATTTAATTTTTTCTTAAATAAAAAAAATAATACTTTTTTTAAATTTTTATATAAATATATAGAAATCATAATCATATAATTTTAGTGATTTTAATCTTGTGCATAAAATAGAATTTTTTCTAATGAATATGTTTCATTAAATTTTATGAGTATTTATTAAATTCATTATTTCCAGTTATATAAATCAAATCATGAACAATTGATTCAATGTTTTTAATTTTTATGTGATAATTTGGTAACTATATATATTTTATATTTCATGATAGTAAATATTATATTTAGTCAATATTTATCAAGTCACTAAAGTATAATCAGGTAATTAAGGTAATATATCATATGATAATGACATATAAAAACATTTCAACCTAATTTTATTCTATTATATGAGTGGGTATATACCATAATAATGTAATATACAAATTTATGGAAATTATGTTCAAGTTTTCATGGAAACTGACATCTATAATATTTTATTTTAATAATAATTAAAAAATATAACTCTCATGTTTTAATATATTTATAATTTTTAAAATTAAAAAAACATATAATAGGGTTTAAATTGATATTGTAATAATAATTTTTTTCTAGGTCAATTAATATTATCATTTACAGTTAAAATAATTTTCCTCAATTCATACTCAATATCGGTATACTGCATTTGCAAGCCTTAAAAAATAATATAAGTAATTTTTTAAAATATAAAAATAATATTTTAGGTCTATGATATATTATCCCTTGAATTTAATATAACAATATAAAAAATATATTTCTTTTAACGGTTCATATTCAAACTACATTATTATTTTATTTTCATTAATGTTTATGAAATTAATATTTTTAATAATTACCTCATGATATATAATGGTAGTTAATATCTTATAAAATGATTTAAAATCCATAAAAATCGATCATTATTCCATTTATTTATATAATGACAAAAAAATCCACTACATTACTTTTATAGTACATTTTTAATTATTTATTGACTTTTATGACCCCTAAAATGTAAAAACATAGATATCATGGTAATTCACAGATGGGCTAGTATAGTTCATGAGAGGGAAGGGATAAATAAAAAGAAAAGTGTAAAACCCATCTAAACATTTCCAATAAATATTCAAGGAGATGAATTATATCAATCCCAGTTTTATCTTTATATCAAATCAATTTGTGACCACATTCCCATGAAAATTTATTTATATTAATTTAATAAATTATGTGACTCCAAAATTTTCCCACCCCACACATAAAAGTGGTATGATCATATCTTTCCTAAAAAACACATTTTAATCCCACTTTTTCAACTAATATGTATGCCAAATAACTCACCATCAATTATAATTATGTTTTAGTGTACTAGGTCTCATAAAAATTCCTTTCTTAGGGGTTTTAATGGGTGAATAGATGGGATTTATTTGCAGAATATGTATTTATTTTAACTCTATGTTTTAGTTTTAGTTTTATTTATAATGGTACATCAATAAATTATTATTCAATATTTATGAAATGATAACACCAATATATTCTATATTCTTATTTTCTCATGTTAATGGCATAACCATTATCCATCTCATCTTCCATTGGATAGGAAATGAAAATGTCCATTATATTTCGAGTAATGTACATCCTCAAGAACTGATGTAATTACTCATTACATTAATTTCATTCAAGAATACATAAAATTATAGATTTAATTTATATGTATGTTATTTTAGATATAATAATAATTTTTCGAAGATAACAAACCATATATTTTCATATATTTCCTCCAATAACAAATGTATGGGCGTGTTTTTATAATAATCGAACACATTCTTGGATCAAAAAAATGAAGGAACCATTGAAAATAATACATTTATAATTTCTTAGGATGGACTTATCATCTACCAGCCTGGGCCGAACAAAAAATTTAATTTGTTAACATTTGGAAAATAATAAAATAACATTAAAAAGATATTTTATTTTATTTTCTCATATTTTGAGTGGTGGATGGCGACTTTGCAGTGCAGTGAATAGTTTCATTGTTGAGGCTCAATAATTTCTCATTAACTCAAGGTGAAACAATGCTTTAATTACATGTAACAGTAACACATTTTCATAAATGAAACAGTATAACAATGAGACGTCACGTCATAATAGAAATGATAGTACATGTTTTCCTTTTTTTGGTTGGTGTATTGGTAGAACGAGTAATTAAACTATGATAATTATTTGACAAACATTAAATGTAATTCCTCTCTATATAATCATGAAAAAATGCCAAAGAAATTCAAAAATAATTAATGAACCTTGATGAATAGAGCCGGATGCGACAAATGATGTCAATGTTTTGTAACCTCGAGGATATAATGATGGGGGAAAATACGTTAAAACGCTATGGTTTTAATTTTTTCATGTTTTCCCCATTCATATTCTTGAAATTATGGACATCGAAAAACTCATTAATAGTTGTATCTTCATGTTGTGCTTTTATGCGAGATGGTAAGATTATTTTTGGATTTTAGTTATTTAGGATTTGGAATTACCATTTGTTGTTTTAATTAGAGTCCATAGACCTCACATGATTATAAAACTCTAACGTGAGGGGAATAGGTCGACACAAACAAGGATTGAGAACCACTGTCATGTGTGTTTTGGGTGGTTGCACCCTCAAAGAGGCATCATGATTATTCTAGGACAATTATAGTGAAGTAGGTGTTCCCTCCGAGAGCGCAGGTGTAGGTGGTGTGATGAACGAATAACCAAAGCATGACAAGTGGTCTATCAAACATCTACCGATGTGTCGATTCACACTCTGGCATCGACTAGATGGAATGGTGGCGGAATGCTCTTCAGGGGCCGCAGATGTAGGAGACAACAGCCAACATGCTACACCAGCAGTGATGAGATGTGGCACCCACCTGGAACCCTGTGGAGGGACATCCTATGTCTGAGCCGTCAGGGGTAGCTCGATGAGCTGCAGATACTTGACCACAGCTCGAGCACCCCGCATATCCAATGGGCCAGTGGAGGCTAGACATGGTAGCAGGCCACGTCCAGAATATGTTCAGCACACCAGCCCACACTGTACTGGCTATTCTTTGGGTTGGTGGGCCGCAACCCCAGCCACATAGCTGGTTCCACGCCCAATGGGGTGAAAACATGACATCGTTCCAGACCAACACTGGTGGGCTGTAACCGAACTCAGTGGGTCAGAACTATGACAGAAGGCCGGAACCCTTCCCTTTGGGTTAGGTTGGAATATACTTGGTTGATGAGAGACCTGACAGGTTAGCCCCTTGGCCCAAAAAGTCTTGGTCCATTTAGGCCCATTGGGTCTAGCCTTTAGGCCTGGTCGCACCGGACTGACCCAGAACTCAACCAAGTCAGGTCAACTCAGTGTAATTTGAACCGAGTTATGTGGGACCCCATTAAACACCCCATGGTTTTAAATAAAATTTAAATTCATGTAACATTTTATAAGTAGATATTTAAAGCTATCCATCAAAAATTATTTTCCAGCTTCATTGATTTTAATTTTAGACGACAATCATCTAAAATAGTGATCGCTACGTTATTGGGATTCTAATGGAACCAACTAGTTTTTAGTGAATAGTATCATACCATTATGAATATTAATATGAATTATATTATGACCCTAATGATTGGTAAATTTTATAATTATTTTATTTTCATAATGTTATATGGAAATATTTTGTTGATTTATTTTTGATGGTGTTAAAAATAATTTATAAATATAAAATTCTTATTTTTGAATAAATTATGAATTTATTTAAAAATTAAATTAATAATATTTAGAATTTTTTTTCAAAAAATGGAATTATTTTTTTAATTCAAAACATTGAAAAATGGTCAGGGTGAATTGTTTTTGGAATTTTTCTGAAATAGTTGAATTTTTGGTGAATATGTAAAATATAGTTCTGAGTTTCAGTGTGTTTAATGAAATTAGTATTGATGTATTAATGATGTAATAATTAAGGTATAATTTTTCATAGTAAAATATTTCTTTAGGTTTTC
Organism: Viscum album; assembly: GCA_963277665.1. NCBI lineage: Eukaryota > Viridiplantae > Streptophyta > Magnoliopsida > Santalales > Viscaceae > Viscum > Viscum album. The sequence goes on from OY728152.1 coordinate 1,293,641,006, forward strand.
CATGTTTTCAATACCATCGAAGTCCTAGGGGTTTTCAAATACAGCTAATAAGGTGTCCCTTGAAATTAATAAAACATTCCATCACTTTTGCTATAAATATCGACCCATTATTTATTTAATTTATTATAAACACCACACAAAAAATGATCTGGTATTCATACATCACTAGTAGTCCTCCAAAGGTGTCCTCAACTCCCCAAGGTCCCAACCCTCAAGTTTATGAAGTTAATCTACCAGGTAATAGAATTTTCAACATCTTTCTTTTTTTAATTCATGATCACTTTTAGGTGGTATAACATTCAAGAATTTATATGATATACTCATTTACATTTATTTTTCCTCTATACTATATTATTATTCACATATATATGGGTGAAAAATTTTACCTCTCTTTTTATTAATTTGAAAAAACCATGTTTCATAGTAATTATGCTATAGAATTATCATAAGGTGTTTCTCAACTATTCATTTATTTCGGCTTCCATAATTTTCTTATTATTTCATTATCTCCCCTTATCCATGATGCATGAATCATCCATAATCATATATATTCGGAATTTACTCAGGTTTATTTAAGATTAAAAGTTATACTAACTCTCCTTTCCCACTTATTCACAAAATTATAACACTGTCTGTGTTGTGTTGATTTACAGACATTGTAGAGGATATGATAGAAATTTCTATTACATCCATAAAGACTTGTAGTTAAAAAAATTAATTGTTGAACAAAATTATAATATATGTTTAATATTTTATATATGGATCTATAATTTTTTTTACACATGTGATTAATGTATAATACAATATGAGTTCATTATAATCTAAGAATAACGAAAATGACCTAAAAACATATCAATAATTATTTAACTTATGAATCAACCTCACATCCGAATTCAAAATAATAAATCATATAATTTGAGGTTCTCTAAATATTTAAATACAATTTCCTTCCAATTCATTATTTTCACATTCAATAAGAAAGAATATTCATCGTGAACTGATCCTGTAAACCATGTAAAGAACTCTACTAAAACAATGTAAATAAAAAAATGTTACTAATAAATATTTCAAATGATGTTGTAAGATGATCATATGAGGTTTTACAAAAATGGATATTTTTAATTATGATATTTCTAACACTCTTTTGAGAATTATAAAAGAGGTTTGAACACATTTTTAGTCTGAAAAGCCCACTGTAATAGAATTCCTAACCCAATTTCAATTCATTGGTTTATCCTTCTACATTATACATTATGTTGTATTACGATTATAGGTGTGATGAATTTATATATATTATGTAGTATTATGTGTATAAAGAATATAAACTTGTCCATTCAGTTATATTAATTATCACTATGATAATATTTTTAAGGGACTTTCTTTTTAGAATCCTTTAAAAAGACTGTTTAATACATTTCATAGGGGTTATATATATATATATATATATGGAATGAGTGGCTTCTCATGATTTAAAGATCCTTTATTAGCATGATATGTTCCTTTGACATAATTTATGTTCATATGAGTACATTATAAATCATTATATGTTAGGTTGAGCCCATTATATATCATGATATGTTCGGTTGAGCCCATTACAACTCAAGATATGACAGTTGAGTGCCTTTATAGCTCTTCAATGCATTGGGTAAATTGGAGGTGAAATTTGACCATATGATTATTCCATGTGTAATAACTATTGTAAGGGTGATACGGTAAATATGTCCCAAGGAAACTACATAATATTTCCACGCTTATGTGTTTTTATGATTCTGGGATTTATTGGTATGTATGTTTCACTTGACTAAATATTTCGCACTTTATATCCGTTAAGGAGTTTTATACTCATCCCATGTTTTTAAAATGTTTTTTCTTCAGAATATAATTATGGGTAAGATAATGAAGGGACTTGTGATTTTTGATATGGATTGTTTTCAATGAAATCGTGTTTTATGTTTTAATAATTTATATATTGAAAAAATGGATACTGATTTTAATAGTATCCTCTTCGTATGAATGTGGTATGTTATGTATGTAAGATATCCTAATTAAATAAAAAATTAAAACCAAATAAATACTAATTGTGTACTAATTAATTTTATTCTCTAAAATTTTGGATTATGTAATGCTTTATGTTTTTTTCCTTATAGTTGGCATCAAATAATAGATTATATATCATAAGGGGTTAGGATGTTGTTAATTTGATACCATAATGGAATTTTCCTTTATGGTAATTTGAAATAATATAGAATTTAATGATTAAAATGTTTCATCATGAACATTATGTCCATTTAGAATGGGTTTCCATAGATGAAATAGGGAATCTAAATTAGGATGGAACCAAGAGGATGATGTTTTTATGAATCTACATCCCTTAATGGTGGGAATCTAGACCGAGTAGTTCATGACAACAATGGATCAGTTGAATCAATCAATAAAATGGGGTGGTATCCCTGATAGAGATAAAAACAATCAACATTTAAGAATCATTATTTTGTGGATCATTTTAGGAAAAAACATCCTCAAGAATTTAGTGGAACCACTGATGTAGCGATAGTCGAAGGATTGATCAATGCTCTAGAAAATTTATTTGATGTTATGGGATGTTTGGAACCTCAAAAGGTAATACTATCCATTTAACTTTTGGAAGGGGAGGCCAATAAAAGCTGGATTTTTTGTAATAATATGAGAGAAAGAGATGATCTTAATAGTCTGGAATGGGATGATTGGAAGACTCTTTTTCTGAGAAATTATTTTCCCCAAACTGTTCAACTCAAAATGGAGAAGCGATTCTCAGAACTAATGTAGAATTATGATGATTTGATGGAAGCATATGAAACCAATTTTACAATAATGTAATGGTACAGATCTGATTTTACTCTATATTTTGATAGTAAAATTAGTAGATTTTACTCTAGACTGAATCCATTTTTGCGCAGATATTTAGCGTCAAAAGATTTTAAAATTCATAAGAAAACCTTTTTGTTATGATGAAAAACTAGGGATGGATTTATCTGACATGTATGTGCATAATGACGAAAATAATAAGAATAGGTTGGTTTGGAAGGCTTTTGGGTAAGAATTCATGAATGAAATCTAATGGAAATTCATTTTTTCCCACCTTTGGATAAGTGTCATAAAAGGAATCTTAGGGAATTACTTGTGAATTTTGGAAAATGCTACTGATGTGGAATGTTTGGACACTTGTCTCCTCAGATCAAGGAATGTTATCCAATTATTAATGAAAAACTTATGGAGAGATGTATTAAATGTGAGTAATTGGTTCACTTTTCTAATTTTTCTCTGAATCTAGTCACTCAAGCGGGGTATAAGAAAGATAGAAATAATAACGGTTTGGTAAAATCATTTCCAACTACCTAAAAAATGTTGACCCAGAAAATGAGGTGGTATAAGATACATTACATGTTTTTATAGAATTCATTAATGTGTTGTTTCATTCAGTGTCTTTAAATTATTTCATTTTTTGGGAAATATTTTTGAAAAATTGGATAATCAACCCCATGATATGAAACCATATATAATCTTATTAACCCCTGGAGGAACTATTGTGAAAAATGAAATTATAAGAATCTACATATCCTTGAATGAGGATATATTCTACTGGTAAACATTAATTTTTTGCCTATAGTAGTTTTTGATGTTATCCTATGTATGATGTGGTTTTCATTTTATCAAGTCATGATTGATTGCAAGATATAAAGAAGTTTCTTTTTCAGAAATAAATTATGATTCTATTCAAGAATCAACCCATAAATGAACCCATAACATTGATAACATATTTTAATTCTAAAAAACTAATAAATTATGTATATTAATGTTATCTTGCTCATAAATTCTATGATTAGGGAAATATTCATATTAATGATTTACTAGTTGTAAATGATTAACTTGATTATTTTCTTGATGATTTGTCAAGTGTTATTCGTAATTGGGAGGTTGATTTTACTATTGATTTATTTCCTGATGTTAATCCCATTTCTAAACACCCTTATATAATGGCACAAATGGAACTTATGGTATTAAAAAATATGTTATATGAATTATTATAAAAAAGTTAGATATAACCTATCACATCACCATGGGGTTCTCTTATCTTGTTATATTAGAAGAAAGATGGTTCAATGGTACAATTCATTGATAATAGAACCTTGAATAACATTTTAGTTAAAATCAAGTATCATTTTCCTCATATCAATGATTTGTTTGATCATCTTAAGAGAGAGAAAAAAATTCAAAGGTTAAACTAAGGATTGGGAACCTTAAGTTGAAAGTAAAATCTAAAGACATCCCCGAGATTGTGTAATATTCTATAAATTTTAATTATAAATTTATATTTTTGAATTTTTGGGATAACTAATGACCTTGCAATACTCCTGGATCATATGATTAGTATATTTTATGTGTACTTGGATAAGTTCTTGGTTGTGTCCATTGATGAAATTTTGGTATATTCAAGAAGTTAATAGTAGCATGTAAAACATATAAGGGTTGTTTTGAAAATCATAAATGAAATGAAGTTGTATATAAAATTCAGAAAGTGTGATTTTTGGTTGCAGTAAATTTCATTAATTGGAATCATTTTAAGTAAGGTTGGAATAATAGTTTATCCTTATAAAATAAAAGTTGTTGATGAATGGAAAATACCTACAAATTATACTGAGATTAGTAGTTATATGGGATTACTAGTTTATTATAGACATTTTTTAAAAAAAATTGCATGATTATCTAGCATGAAAACTATGTTATCACAAGAAGGGTCTAAATGTTTTCGGACATATGAATATGATGTGTGTTTTCAAGAATTTAAGAAGTGATTGGTGAATTCTTTAGTTTTGACCTTGACTTCCTAAAATGGTGATTTTGTCATCTAATATGATTTTTCATTGAAGGGGCATGGTTTTGTTCTGATGCATAATGATCTAGTAAATTTTTATTCTAAAAGACAAGTAATACATTATGAGTAAAATTAAACCAAACATGATTTGGAATTGGAATATAAGGTTTATCCCTTGAAAATTTAGTAGTACCACTTATATAGAACCTATTGTCAAAAATATACTAACCATAAAAGTCTAATGTATATATTCACTCAAAAGGAATGAAACATGATTCATAAAAGATGGATTTAACTAATAATTTATTATTATTTATGATCATTAACCATATATGAAAATAATACAATGTGGTGACTGCCTTCTATAGGAAAAATCATCCATCATTAACCATGTTACGTTTTGAATATGATCCATTGATTAATGATTTGATAAATTTTGGCTTAAAAGTTATTAGTGAAGGAAATACATATGATTTGCTTTAGGTTTAAGTTTCGTCAACATTATCAGACAGAATTAAGCAACCACCCAAAAAAGTTTGTGATCTACAGAAAAGGTACCATTCATTAAAACGGGTTGGTTCCTCGAATTTAACATTTATAACGATTGTTTTTTATGATTTGTAAAAAAGGTTGTGTATGCATTTTTTCACATTTGAAGAATTATTTGTTGTGTGAAGCATATATTTCTTCATTTCCAGTTCTTGCTGGATGTACTGATATATACTGAGACCTTAAGGAGTATTACTATAAAAATGTATATTGCAAAATTTACTATGAAATGTTTGACATGTCAATAGGTTAAATCAGAGTGGCAGTTACCAAAGGGGATGAAAATTAATTTTCTAGTGCCAAAATGGAAACCTGATAATATATCCATGTACATTGTGGTGGGAATAGTTGAGACTTCTAGAGATAACAATTCAATTTGGGTCATTAATTTTCGACTAATAAAATATTTACATTTTCATTCTATTCGAGATATAATGTAATTGGATCGGCTCTCAAGAATTTACCTCAATGATATTATGAGGTTACATGGAGTTCCTCATTCCATTGTATCTGATCGGGAACCTCGGCACAACTAAATTTTTTAAAGGGCCTTCAGTGGTCATGGAGTAAAGAAATAAATTTTAGTATAGCTTTCCATCCTCCATTAAATGGGCATTCCGAACGATAAATTCAAATATTGGAGGTTATTCATCGAGGTTGTTAAATAGAATACTAGTGAAGCTGGTAATGACATATTTCAATAGTTGAGTATTCTTACAATTACACTTTTCATCCCAGTATAGATATTGTATCTTTTGAGGCATTGTATGCGAAGAGGTGTCGAACTCCGTATTTTTGTGATGAAGTTAGGGAAAGTATGTTGATGCAACCAGTGTTAGTAGAGAAATTAGTTATGAAAGTGAAGATGATCCATCAATACATAAGGATAACTCAATGCTATTAGAATAGTAATGTAGAAAATATGAGGAAATAATTTTATTTTGAGGTAGGTGATCATATTGTGCATTAAATCAAACCATAGAAAAGTGTTAGTCCTTTCTGTAAGAATTGAAGGCCTAGTCAACGGTTCATTGGACCTTATGAAATCCTTGATAAGGTTGGACATATCACCTAATGTGTAGCTCTACCTATGATTTTAGCTCTGGTAAACAATATTTTTTATTTTTTGATGTTGAGAATGATTTTTCTAGATTAATCGCATGTCTTGAGCCCAAAAGGAGTTCAGCTGGAAGATAACCTTTATAATGAAGACAAGCTAGTTTAGATTATTGATCGAAGGGAACATGTATTAAGGAAAATTTTAATCCAGTAGGTTGTGTTTTTGTGAATAAACAACATGGTAGATGAAGCAACATGAGAATCTGAAAATGTTATAATAGAAAAAAACCCTCACTTGTTTAATTTGTATATAAAATTGCAAGGATAAAATATCCATAAGGTTGGGATAAGGTAACACCTAAAGGTATAAAAAAATAAATTGAAATTCATGACACTTATTTATCTAGATATTTAAATCTATCCCTTAAACTTAATTTTTCTACATTTATGTTTTGAATTTCAAAAAACGGTAATCTACAATTGTTATAGGAAATTTATTTAGATTCTTATAGAAACAACATGATTTTTCATTGAATAGTATCCAACTCATATGAATTGTAATATGATTAGTAATATAACCCTATGAATTAGTTCATATTATTAATATTTTATTTTTTAATGATTAAAAGATAATGTGATGTTGATTAATTTTAAATGGAGTTAAAATTATATCTATAGACTTAAAAAGGTTAATTTTGAATAAATTATGATATAATTTAAAAAATAAATTATTAATATTTAGGAAATTATTTTCAAAAAATGTACATCATTTTTGAATTCTACACAACAAAAAATTGATGGATGAGTTGTTTCGGACTTTTCTGAAGTAGTTTAATTTTCAGTTAATAATTAAATTATAGTTTTGAATTTCAGTGTGTTTAATGAAATCATTAATGATGTTATAATGATTTAATAATTTTGGTATACATATGAACGTTAAAATATGTTATTAGGTGTCCCATGTGGCTAATACAATTGAAAAATATCATTGGAATGATCATGGTTTTAAAAATACCACAAATGATGTGTCCCTAGAATATTAATAAAATATTCCATCACTTTTCATATAATACCAACCCATTACATAATTCCATTCCTTACAAATTATTCCTTAATAGAGGACTGGTCTTCTTACATCACTATTTGTCCTCTCAAGGTATCATCATGACACAAAAGTCCCAACCATCATGTATAAGAAGTAACTCTACTAGGTAAGAGAATTCTCAACTTCTATCTTTTATTCCATTAAATTTCTCATTTAAGTCATAAAACATTCAAGAATGCATAAAATGTTATTAATTACATTTTTTATGTCTCTACACTATATTATGGTTCATATATGTACGGGTTACCCTTGTTCCCTCTATTTTTAATGTTGTCAAAAACCATGATGCATCGTCTTTAGGCTTCCAAATTTTCATAAGAGATTTCTCAACTATTCATTTATTTCATGTTCCTTTATTTTCATATTATTTTCATATATCCCCTTATCCTAGAAGCATGAATGATCCAGTATCTTAAATATCCTTGATTTAATTATGTTTTTGTATGATTCACCATTATAATTATTCTTATTACCCACTTATTCATGAAATTAAAACACCATCTCTGATGTGTCGATTTACCAACATCATGGTTGATGTGATTTCAATTTCTTTTTCTTCCATCAATAATGGTCATTAAAAAAATTATAGTTGATATAAATTATAATTTACTTATAATATCTTATATAATGTTTTGGAATCAATTTTTACACATGTAATTTATCTATAAAATAAAATGAATTTATTATGATCAGATAATCACCAAAATGGCCTAAAAAAGTGTCAACAACAATGTAACATATGAATCATCCTCATATTAAAAATCAAAATGAAAAATAGTAAAATTTATGGTTCGTTAAATATGTAAATAAAATTCCATTCCAATTATGGGGTTTCACATCTAATTGACAAGAATATCCATCATGAACCGAACATGGAAACCACGTAAAGAATTCACCTAAAACAAATTAAATAACAAATTATTACTATTAAATGATTTGAATGATGTGGTGAATGATGATATAAGCTGTTACAAACATTAATATGATTCATTAATATATTAATAACACTCTTTTAATCATTATACATAAGGATTTAACATGTTAATAGTAAAGAGATCCCAAGGTATTTAAATTCATAACTCAATTTCCCTTAATAGGTTTGACTTTCTAGTTCATACATGATGAGGTATTAATTGTAAAATCCCAGGTAAATAATGAATAAAACTTTTTTATATATATTAATATTTTTGAATTAAATATTAATTTTAATTAAAAGGGATTTCTACGTTCGATAGCTTACTCGATACGCAATGATGAGTTTCTTTGAAAACTTACGTTGTACACTAGTAATATAATACTATTATTTTAAATGGTAGTTAACATGTAGCTGTTGTATTGGTGGAAATGGATATAAATGACTAAAATATGATTATATATGTTTTTTAAATGTTTTTACATTTATCCAATAAAAGATAAAGGCTTAAAATACGGAAAGAATTCAATTTTAGGCATTTATACCCTAATTTTCACTAAAGGTTCACTTATCGCCTTTTGATGGCTAAACGTCATTGAATATAGTTTTAATCACTCTTATACATTCTATTGGACCAAATGTAACTCTTCTTTAGAATCGGGACATCAAAATTTACTTTGTGTAAATTTTTGGTATCTTTCCGATAAAGTTCATTTTTTAATGAATAGTATAAAATGTTGTATTTTAATTCAAAACCTCTTTCTAATCTAATTTATTTATATGATTATATTATCATTTGAATTGGTTTTAAAGTGAAATTAGAAAATATTTTTACCATAAAATCCAATAGTGGTCGTTGGAATTAATTTCACTTTGAAATCAGACTTAAACTAGTGTCAATCTTTTGATACTTATTGTTTCATAAAAACACGCTATTTGTTATGACCGCGGGAATTAATTATTAAATTAATTAATTTTACTTATATGTTTTGAATTTTTTAAAATGGACTTCATTTTTGAATTCAGAATATCAAATATAGCTTAGGGTGAAGTTTTGGTATTTTTCTGAAAAACATCAATTTTTGATGAATAGTGAAACCACTAAGTGGTAGTTAAAAAGACTGATATTCCATTTAAATGAAACTTTTCCACTTCTGTGATTTGATTTTAAAAAATACGACATACATGGTTGTCATTAATAAGTAAAATTCGGTTCAATGAGATTAAAATAATTTTTGGTGAATAGTAACTTTTAAGTTCTTAATCGCGATTAGTGGTAATTAGTGTAGTTTAGGGTAAAAATAATGTTTTAATAATATGAGATGAGCTTGACACATGTCATAACCTCATTGGATGTGTCATGTCCGACCAAGACAAGCCATGGGTCAACTTGGGGACCCCATGGAGCCACTTTGGTTGGGAAATGACATAAATAACTTTTTATTTAATGTTAAAGTAAAAATGACACACACATGAGGTGTTTTACTAAAACAATTTTTACATGGGGTTATACAGTGTCATATTTTTGACTATAAATATTTATTAGAAATATAAAAATATTTCCTACATCATAGTAGTTTTTTTATAATTTTTAGGCATTAAATAAATTAAATTATTTATGACATCATGATGATGCAGCGATGACCTCATTATTTAACGATTTAAATAAAATAGAAAGATAATGTAATATCTAAGACCTACACATGTAAAAAATCTATTAAATGAGGGGATTTAGAACCCGTATCACCTTATCCTCGAAATACATCAATGTGGGACCTTTAAAATCCGAAACTATTTTGAAAATAAAGTAACATTTTGTAACTTTACAAGAGTGCCCCTCCTCTCCTCTTATAAAAGGCCCCCACCTCTACCTCCTTACCCACACTCCCAAAGCCTTTGGCTCGGCCAAACCCTACCTATTTTCTCTCTCCACATCCCTCTATTACTCCTTGAAGCCTCACTTTGGGCAGATGTATTCCCAAGGAAGCCTTTGAGCTCAAACCAAGGGGAGTTACCCGATTTTAAGGTAATGTCTTCTTTTGAGTCCTTTTGTTTTATTTTGCTTCTCCAAACCCCTAAACTCTTTTTATTCATTTCTTTTGTAACAACTCCAGTATCATCAATATACTAGGATTTTATTATAATAAGGATTAGAGATACACTTTCACACACCTACATCTAATGGTTAAAGAACATACTGTTTCCGTGGATGGTGAATTTCGGCCTCCCAAAACAATGATTGTTCAACATTCAATTAACACCTTAAAAGGTGTCCATTAAGATGATACTATATTTATATATGATATATAATATGTTTATGTTTTCCTTAATCTTCTGTATTTTTCATTTTGGGCATACCTTTATGGTTTCCATTATGGGTAAACACGATATCTTCATTTAAGGAAGTGCAGACTACTGCCCCCTCAAAGTGATGTGATTCGTTAATGGCATATGTGGGACGTGTAAAGGATGGATTTAAAGTTATTATATATGATGTTATACTGGAATTATAATATACCTCTATATCATTATTATTTCTTTCCATTAAAGTATGAGATAGAAATGAAAGTAGCGTTCATGCGTACGTACGGCTTACCGTCTCCATGAACGGTGCATTTCATTTCTTATCCCCAAATGTAATGTACTATTAAAAGTACATGTATATAATGGACATATATAATGAATGATATACATAAATGATGAATATAATTCTTGAATTAAAATATACATAGCTCTCATTTAGTTTTAATTCCATTAATATGACAAAGAAATGAAAGTAGCGTTAATGCGTACGTACGGCTTACCGTCTCCATGAATGGTGCATTTCATTTCATACCTCTAAATGATTATGTAATATTATAAATACATGTATATTCTGGATATATATGATATATATGCTATCCAAATCAGGAATTTCATTCTGGATATAAAGATCTTTTGACCACACGAACAACATGTAATTGTAAGAAGTCCACTTTCGACATAAGAACCAAATATCGACAAAACAATCATTATTAACTTAAATGGTTACATAATGTTTATAACATGGAAATAAGTGATATAAAAGGAATAATGAACTTTAAAAAGGTTCTTAATCAAGAAGAAATTATCTCAAGTTTATTATTCAGGACGTTAAAGAACGGTCGTGTCAAGTCGGACCCGAGGTAAGGGACTTCGTCTCAATCTCCTTTCATTGAAGCATATTTCGTTTTATACACAACTTTCCTTTATACGGTGTATAAACCCCTTTGACTTTGACTTTTATACAAAAAGATTCTTTTTCTACGAAGTGTTTTACAAAACGAAAAAAAGGAATGTTTCTTTTACCGTACGTGGTGACAACGACCTTTTCCGTCGCCGCGAGTATTATTTGGTCTTTGGCTTCCTCAACAAGCTGTAATGTTTTTAAAATAAAATAAATACCATATACACTTTTATGTATTTTGGTATTGAAAATGGTTTAGATAAATGATTCTATTATGATATATTGTGATTGAAATGTGGAAATGTTATCATTCCTTTATATTGGTTTTATGTTTTATGATTTTATATTGGTACTTGGACATTTGACGGTTGGTTACGTGATAAACCATTTGACGGGTGGTTCCATGAATACCAGGACGGGTGGTTACGTTATAACCTCCAATGTATTGGGTATGGAAGTCGTCCGTATGTCTATTCCATTAAGTATGTATGGAAATTGGCCATATGGCTATTCCATTAAGTGATATGTGTGGAAGTCGACCGTATTGTTATTCCACTTAAGTATGTTTATGTCCCAAGTTACCTTTATATATGTTATGTGTTCTTTATATGAGTTTTATGGTAATCCTTTGGTTACAAAAAGTTATGTAATGATATTTTATTCAGTGAAGAGTATTTTTACTACTTCATGAAGGTGAAGGTATTACTTTGATAAAGTGTACATGGATTACTTGATGTTTGAAAAACTATCAGTTTTCATTCTTTGTGTATACCTTACTGAGCTTTTTATGCTCACCCCAAGTTTTTTTGAAATGTTTTTCACAAGACTTAATGTGTAATAAGGTCAAGGATGGGATCAAGGGAATTTCATGCTATATAAAACATGGAAATAGACATGTTTCTTTTTAAGAGTTTTTTATTCTATGGAAACATGGTAGAAGTGTCTACATTGTAAATATTTTGAGATGTAATAGTTATGTTCTAATTCTCTAAAACTCCAAACCTGAAAAGATCCTCAATGTGAATTATTCATTTTATTCAATATTAAGTAATGTTTAAGGTCAGGGCCTTATAGTTGGTATCAGTGGTTGGTTTAGACAACTTTAGGAGTTAGAAAATTGTTAAATTATAAGTTAATTTATGGTATGATTGAAATGATATAGCATTTAAAGATTACCATGTTGCTTCGCCTAAGGTATTTCAGTGTTAAGTATAGTTTTTCGTAGAGGAAACAGAACAACTTTTCTGGGAAGGCATACAGAGGGAAATGACATTTCAAATCAGTATCCTGATATGTTCAGAATCAGAACCAAACAGTTTGTTGCAGTGATGGCTCAGTTGACTCAGGTTACTACCGAAGGAGTTGAAAGGAAGATTGGTGAATTCTCCAGTTTTGGCACTTCCTTCCAGGAATGGTGAGTTTGTTATCTACATTGATGCTTCATTGAAAGGACTTGGTTGTGTCCTAATGTAGAATGATTAGGTAATTGCTTATGCTTCACGACAGTTGAAAACTCATGAGGTAAATTACCTTACACATGATTTGGAATTAGCTGTTGTTGTTTTTGCTTTAAAAATTTGGTGGCATCATTTGTATGGAGTAAAGTGTGAAATATATACTGATCACAAATGTTTAAAGTATATATTCACTTAGAAATAATTTAACATGAGACAGAGGAGATGGCTGGAATTAATCAAAGATTGTGATTGTACAATTCACTACCATCCGGGAAAAGAAAATAAAGTGGTCGATGCTTTGAGTCGAAAAAGTAATGATTCATTAACAATGTTACGTTTGGAACGAGATCCTTTGGTTTTTGATTTGATGAACTTTGTCATAGAAGTTGTTGGTGCAGGAAGTTCTTCTGTTTTGTTTCAGGTATCAGTGAGATCATCCCTATCAGACAAAATTATGCAAGAACAGAGGGAAGACAGTGAGTTGCAGAAAAAATTAGAGCTGGTTCAGAAGGGTAAGTTGCCTGAATTCAACATTGATAATGATTGTGTTTTGAGTTTTGGGAAGAGGTTATGTGTGCCTTGTGATTCACAGTTGAATAATGAGTTGTTATGTGATTCTCATAGTTCCCCGTTTTCAGTTCATCCTGGCAGTACTAAGATGTACAGAGATCTGCGGGAGTTTTACTGGTGGGATGGAATGAAAAAAGATATTGCTGATTTTACTGTGAAGTGTTTGACTTGTCAGCGGGTTAAAGAAGAGCAGCAGTTACCAAAAGGGATGCTTCAGCCTTTACCAGTGCCAGAGTGGAAATGGGAAAACGTATCCATGGATTTTGTCATGGGATTACCGAAGACATCTAGAGGTAATAATGCAATCTGGGTTATTGTTGATCACTTGACTAAATCTTCTCATTTCCTTTCTATATGAGATACTATTTCCCTAGATCAACTTTCCCGTTTGTATCTTAAAGAGATAGTCATGTTACATGGAGTTCCTCTCTCCATTGTATCTAACCGTGATCCCAGGTTCACTTCTAACTTTTGGAAAGGCCTTAAAAAGTCGTTGGGTACTGAATTAAATTTTAGAACAGATTTTCATCCTCAATCAGATGGGCAGTCAGAACGAACAATTCAGACCTTGGAGGATATGCTACGAGCTTGTTCAATGGATTATCAGGGAAGTTGGTACCAACATCTTTCTTCGGTTGACTTTTCTTATAATAACAGTTTTCATTCCAGTATACAGATGGCACCATTTGAGGCATTATATGGGAAGCGGTGTTGAACACCAGCATTTTGGGATGAAGTGGGTGAAAGGAAGCTGATGGGACCAGAATTGGTAGAAGAGATGGAAGAAAACGATCAGTTGATTCAGAAGCACATGAGAACAGCTTAGAGAAAGCAGAAGAGTTATGCAGATAACCGGAGGAAGGGTCTATCTTTCGAGGTAGGTGATCATGTTTTTCTCAAGGTTTCTCCATGGAAAAGTGTGATGAGATTTGGTACGAAAGGAAAGCTGATTCCAAGGTTCACTGGACCATATGAAATTCTGGAGAGATTTGTATCAGTTTCTTACCGAGTGGCTTTACCTCTGAGTTTATCTCAGGTACACAATGTTTTTCATGTTTCGATGTTGAGGAAGTATATGCTAGATCCATCTCATGTTTTGAGTCCAGAGGTAGTTCACCTAGAAGAGAACCTTTCTTATGAAGAACAACCAGTCCAGATTCTTGACCGAAGAGAGCAAGTGTTGCGAAATAAGGTAATTCACCTGGTAAAGGTTTTGTGGAAAAACCATATGGTTGAAGAGGAAACGTGGGAATCTTAAAATTCTATGAGGGATAAATACCCCCACTTTTTTTGATAAGTGAATAAAATTGCGAGGATGCAATTCCCAAAAGGGGGGAAGGATGTAACACCCAGGTAAATAATGAATAAAACATTTTCATATTTATTAATATTTACGAATTAATTATTAATTTTAATTAAAAGGTGTTTCTACGTTTGATAGCGTACTCGATACACAACGATGAGTTTCTTTGAAATCTTACATTGTACACTAGTAATATAATATTATTATTTTAAATGGCAGTTAACATATAGCTGTTGTATTGGTGGGAATGGATAGAAATGACTAAAATATGATTATATATGTTTTTTAAATGTTTTTACATTTATCCAATAAAATATAAATGCTTAAAATACGGAAAGAATTCAATTTTAGGCATTTATACCCAAATTTTCACTAAAGGTTCACTTATCTCCTTTTGATGGCGAACCGTCATTGAATATAGTTTTGATCACCCTTATACATTCTATTGGACCAAATATAACTCTTCTTTAGAATAGGGACATCAAAATTTACTTTGTGTAAATTTTTGGTATCTTCCCGATAAAGTTCATTTTTAATGAATAGTGTAAAATGGTGTATTTTAATTCAAAAACTCTTTTTAATCTAATTTATTTATATTATTAGATTATCATTTGTATTGGTTTTAATGTGAAATTAGAAAATATTTTTACCATTAAATCCAATAGTGGTCGTTGGAATTAATTTCACTTTGAAATCAGACTTAAACTAGTGTCAATCTTTTGATACTTATTGTTTCATAAAAACACGCTATTTTTTATGAAAGCGGGAATTAATTATTAAATTAATTAATATGACTTATATGTTTTGAATTTTTTAAAATTTACTTATTTTTTGAATTCAGAATATCAAATATAGCTTAGGGTGAAGTTTTGGTATTTTTCTGAAAAACTTCAATTTTTGATGAATAGTGAAACCACTAAGTGGTAGTTAAAGAGACTGATTTTCCGTTTAAATGAAACTTTTCCACTTTTTTGATTTGATTTTCAAAAATCCGACATACATGGTTGTCATTAAGAAGTAAAATTTGGTTCAATGAGATTAAAATAATTTTTGGTGAATAGTAACTTTTAAGTTCTTAATCGCGATTAATGGTAATTAGTGTAGTTTAGGGTAAAAATAATGTTTTAATAATATGAGATGAGCTTGAAACATGTCATAACCTCATTGTATGTGTCATGGCCGACCAAGACAAGCCATGGGTCAACTTGGGGACCCCATGGAGCCACTTTGGTTGGGAAATGACATAAATAACTTTTTATTTAATGTTAAAGTAAAAATGACACACACATGAGGTGTTTTACTAAAACAATTTTTACATGGGGTTATACAAGTCAGATTTTTGACTATAAATATTCATTAGAAATCTAAAAATATTTCCCACATCATAGTAGTTTTTTTATAATTTTTAGACATTAAATAAATTAAATTATTTGTGACATCATGATGATGCAGCGATGACCTCATTATTTAACGATTTAAATAAAATAAAATGATAATGTAATATCTAAGACCTACACATGTACAAAACCTATTGGATGAATGGATTTCGAACCCTTATCACCTTATCCTCGAAATACATCAACGTGGGACCTTTAAAATCCAAAACAATTTTGAAAATAAAGTAACATTTTGTAACTTTACAAGAGTGCGCCTCCTCTCCTCTTATAAAAGGCCCCCACCTCTACCCCCTTACCCACACTCCCAAAGCCTTTGGCTCAGCCACCCCTGCCTATTTTGGCTATCCAAATCCCTCTATTACTCCTTTAAGCCTCACTTTGGGTAGAAGTCTTCCCAAGGAATCCTTTGAACTCAAACCAAGGGGAGTTACCCGATTTTAAGGTAATGTCTTCTTTTGAGTCCTTTTGTTTTGTTTTGTTTCTCCAAACCCCTAAACTCTTCTTATTCATTTCTTTTGTAACAACTACAGTATCATCAATATACTAGGATGTTGTTATAAGAAGGATTCGAGCTACACTTTCACACACCTACATTTAATGGTTAAAGAACATACTGTTTCCGTGGATGGCGAATTTCGGCCTCTCGAAACGATGATTGTTCAACATTCTTTTAACACCTTAAAAGATGGCCATTAAGATGACACAATATTTATATATGATATATAATATGTTTATGTTTTATTTAATCTTCTTTAATTTTCATTTTGGGCATACCTTTATGGTTTCCATTATGGGTAAACACGATATCTTCATTTAAGGAAGTGCGGACTACCGCCCCCTCAAAGTGATGTGATTCGTTAATGCCATATGTGGGATGTGTAAAGGATGGATTTAATTTTATTATATATGATGTTATACTGGAATTATAATATACCTCTATATAATTATTATTTCTTTCCATTAAAGTATGAGATAGAAATGAAAGTAGTGTTCATGAGTATGTACGGCTTACCGTCTCCATGAACGGTGCATTTCATTTCTTATCCCCAAATGTAATGTACTATTAAAAGTACATGTATATAATGGACATATATAATGAATGATATATCTAAATGATGAATATAATTCTAGAATTAAAATATACATACCTCTCATTTAGTTTTAATTCCATTAATATGACAATGAAATGTAAGTAGCGTTCATGCGTACGTACGACTTACCGTCTCCATGAACGGTGCATTTCATTTCTTACCTCTAAATGATTATGAAATTTAATAAATACATGTATATGCTGGATATATATGATATATATGCTATGTAAATCAGGAATTTCATTCTGGATATAAAGACTTTGACCGCACGAACAACATGAAATTGTAAGAAGTCTACTTTCGACTTAAGAACCAAATATCGACAAACCAAACATTATTAACTTAAATGGTTACATAATGTTTATAACATGGAAATAAGTGATATAAAAGGAATAATGACCTTTAAAATGGTTCTTAATAAAGTAGAAATTAACTCGAGTTTATTATTCAGGAGGATAATGAACGGTCGTGTCAAGTCGGACCCGAGGTAAGGGACTTCATCTCAATCTCCTTTCATTGAGGCATATTTCATTTTATACACAAATTTCTTTTATATGGTGTATAAACCCCTTTGAATTTTACTTTTATACAAAAAGAATCTTTTTCTACAAAGTGTTTTACAAAACGAAAAAAAGGAATGTTTCGTTTAACGTATGCGGTGACAACGACCTTTTCCGTCGCCGCGAGTATTATTTGGTCTTTGGCTTCCTCAACAAGCCGTAATGTTTTTAAAATAAAATAAATACCATATACTCTTTTATGTATTTTGGTATTGAAAATGGTTTTGATAAAGGATTCTATTATGATATATTGTGATTGAAATGTGGAAATGTTATCATTCCTTTATATTGGTTTTATGTTTTCTAATTTTATATTGGTACTTGGACATTTGACGGGTGGTTACGTGATAAACCATATGACGGGTGGTGCCATGAATACCTGGATGGGTGGTTACGTTATAACCTCCAATGCATTGGGTATGGAAGTCGGCCGTATGGAAATTCCATTAAGTATGTATGGAAATTGGCTGTATGGATATTCCATTAAGTGATATGTGTGGAAGTCGACCGTATGATTATTCCACTTAAGTATGTTTATGTCCCAAGTTACCTTTATATATGTTATGTGCTCTTTATATGGGTTTTATGGTAATCCTTTGGTTATAAAAAGGTAAGTAATGACATTTTATTCAGTGAAGTGTTTTTTCACAACTTCATGAAGGTGAACGTATTACTTTGATAAAGTGTACATGGTTTACTTGATGTTTGAAAAACTAACAGTTTTCATTCGTTGTGTATACCTCACTGAGCTTTTTATGCTCACCCCACGTTTTTTTGAAATGTTTTTCACAGGTCTTAATGTGGAATATGGTCAAGGATGGGATCAAGGAAATGTCATGCTATATAAAATATGGAACTAGACATGTTTATTTTTAAGAGTTTTTTATTTTTTGGAAACTTGGTTGAAGTGTCTACTTTGTAAATCTTTTGAGATGTAATAGTTATGTTCTAATTCTCTAAAACTCTAACCCTAAAAATATCCTCAATGTTAATTATTCATTTAATTCAATATTAACTAATGTTTAAGGCTGGGACCTTATAGTTGGTATCAGAGGTCGGTTTAGACAACTTTAGGAGTTAGAAAATTGTTAAATTATAAGTTAATTTATGGTATGATTGAAATGATATAGCATTTAAATATTACCATGTTGCTTCGCTGAAGGTATTTCAGTGTTAATAATAGTTTTTCGTAGAGGAAACAGAACAGCATTTCTGGGAAGGCATACAGAGGGAAATGACCTTTCAATTCAGTATCCTGAGATGGTCAGAATCAGAACTAAACAGTTTGTTGCAGTGATGGTTCAGTTGACTCAGGTTACTACCGAAGGAGTTGAAAGGATGATTGGTGAATTCTCTAGTTTTGGGACTTCCTTCCAGGAATGGTGAGTTTGTTATATACAGTGATGATTCATTGAAAGGACTTGGTTGTGTCCTAATGTAGAATGATCAGATAATTTCTTATGCTTCACGACAGTTGAAAACTCATGAGGTAAATTACCCTACACATGATTTGGAATTAGCTGCTGTTGTTTTTGCTTTAAAAATTTGGAGGCATCATTTGTATGGAGTAAAGTGTGAAATATATACTGATCACAAATGTTTAAAGTATATATTCACTCAGAAATAATTGAACATGAGACAGAGGAGATGGCTGGAATTAATCAAGGATTATGATTGTACAATTCACTACCATCCGGGAAAAGCAAATAAAGTGGCCGATGATTTGAGTCGAAAAAGTAATGCTTCATTAACAATGTTACATTTGGAATGAGATCCGTTGGTTTTTGATTTGATGAACTTTGGCATAGAAGTTGTTGGTGCAGGAAGTTCTTCTGTTTTGTTTCTGGTATCTGTGAGATCATCCCTATCAGACAAAATTAAGCAAGCACAGAGGGAAGACAGTGAGTTGAAGAAAAAGGTAGAGATGGTTCAGAAGGGTAAGTTGCTTGAATTCAACATTGATAATGATTGTGTTTTGAGGTTTGGGAAGAGGTTATGTTTCCCATGTGATTCACAGTTGAATAATGAGTTGTTATGTGAGGCTCATAGTTCCCCGTTTTCAGTTCATCCTGGTATAACTAAGATGTATAGAGATCTGCGGAAGTTTTACTGGTGGTATGGAATGAAAAGAGATATTGTTGATTTTACTGTGAAGTGTTTTACTTGTCAGCAGGTCAAAGCAGAGCGGCAGTTACCAAAAGGGATGCTTCAGCCTTTACCAGTGCCATAGTGGAAATGGGAAAACATATCAATGGATTTTGTCGTGGGATTACTGAAGACATCTAGAGGTAATAATTCAATTTGGGTTATTGTTGATCGCTTGACTAAATCTTCTCATTTCCTTGCTATACTAGATACTTTTTCCCTATATCAACTTTCCTGTTTGTATCTTAAAGAGATAGTCAGGTTACATGGAGTTCCTCTGTCCATTGTATCTGACCGTGATCCCAGGTTCACTTCTAACTTTTGGAAAGGCCTTCATAAGTCGTTGGGAACTGAATTAAATTTTAGTACAGATTTTCATCCTCAATCAGATGGGCAGTCAGAATGAACAATTCAGACCTTGGAGGATATGCTACGAGCTTGTTCGATGGATTATCAGGGAAGTTGGGACCAACATCTTTCTTTGGTTGAGTTTTCTTATAATAACAGTTTTCAATCCAGTATACAGATGGCACCATTTGAGGCATTATATGGGAACAGTGTCAAACACCAGCATTTTGGGATGAAGTGGGTGAAAGGAAGCTGATTGGACCAGAATTGGTAGAAGAGATGGCAGAAAAAGTTCAGTTGATTCAGAAGCTCATGAGAACAGCTCAGAGCAGGCAGAAGAGTTATGCGGATAACCGGATGAAGGATCTATCTTTCGAGGTAGGTGATCATGTTTATCTCAAATTTTCTCCATGGAAAAGTGTGATGAGATTTGGTAAGAAAGGACAGCTGAGTCCAAGGTTCATTGGACCATATGAAATTCTAGAGAGAGTTGGATCAGTTGCATACCGAGTGGCTTTACCTCCAATTTTATCTCAGGTACACAATGTTTTTCATGTTTCGATGTTGAGGAAGTATATGCCAGATCCATCTCATGTTTTGAGTCCAGTGGTAGTTCAGCTGGAAGAGAACCTATCTTATGAAGAACAACCAATCCAGATTCTCGACCAAAGAGAGCAAGTGTTGTGAAATAAGGTAATTCACCAGGTAAAGGTTTTGTGGAAAACCCATAAGGTTGAAGAGGCAACGTGGGAATCTGAAAATGCTATGATGGATAAATACCCCCACTTATTTTGATAATTGAATAAAATTGCGAGGACGCAATTCCCAAAAGGGGTGAAGGATGTAACATCCCAGGTAAATAATGAATAAAACATTTTCATATTTATTAATATTTATGAATTAAATATTAATTTTAATTAAAAGGTGTTTCTACGTTCGATAGCGTACTCGATACTCAACGATGAGTTTCTTTAAAAACTTACGTTGTACACTAGTAATATAATATTATTATTTTAAATGGTAGTTAACATGTAGCTGTTGTATTGGCGGGAATGGATAGAAATGACTAAAATATGATAATATATGTTTTTTAAATGTTTTTACATTTATCCAATAAAAGATAAAGGCTTAAAATATGGAAAGAATTCAATTTTAGGCATTTATACCCTAATTTTCACTAAAGGTTCACTTATCACCTTTTGATGGCGAACCGTCATTGAATATAGTTTTGATCACTCTTATACATTCTATTGGACCAAATATAACTCTTCTTTAGAATCGGGACATCAAAATTTACTTTGTGTAAATTTTTGG
This sequence comes from Viscum album, assembly GCA_963277665.1. Lineage (NCBI taxonomy): Eukaryota > Viridiplantae > Streptophyta > Magnoliopsida > Santalales > Viscaceae > Viscum > Viscum album. The sequence continues at coordinate 1,293,662,874 of OY728152.1, forward strand.
TATCTTTCCGATAAAGTTCATTTTTTAATGAATAGTGTAAAATGTTGTATTTTAATTCAAAACCTCCTTTTAATCTAATTTATTTGTATGATTGGATTATCATTTGAATTGGTTTTAAAGTGAAATTAGAAAATATTTTTACCATTAAATACAATAGTGGTTGTTGGAATTAATTTCACATTGAAATCGGACTTAAACTAGTGTCAATCTTTTGATACTTATTGTTTCATAAAAACACGCTATCTGTTATGACAGCGGGAATTAATTATTAAATTAATTAATTTTACTTTTATGTTTTGAATTTTGTAAAATGGACTTCATTTTTGAATTCATAATATCAAATATAGCTTAGGGTGAAGTTTTGGTATTTTTCTGAAAAACATCAATTTTTGATGAATAGTGAAACCACTAAGTGGTAGTTAAAGAGACTGATTTTCCGTTTAAATGAAACTTTTCCACTTCTGTGATTTGATTTTCAAAAATCTGACATACATGGTTGTCATTAATAAGTAAAATGTGGTTCAATGAGATTAAAATTATTTTTGTTGAATAGTAACTTTTAAGTTCTTAATCGCGATTAGTGGTAATTAGTGTAGTTTAGGGTAAAAATAATGTTTTAATAATATGAGATGAGGTTGACACATGTCATACCCTCATTGGATGTGTCATGGCCGACCAAGACAATCCATGGGTCAACTTGGGGACCCCATGGAGCCACTTTGGTTGGGAAATGACATAAAGAACTTTTTATTTAATGTTAAAGTAAAAATGACACACACATGAAGTGTTTTACTAAAAAAATTTTTACATGGGGTTATACAAGTCAGATTTTTGACTATAAATATTTATTAGAAATATAAAAAGATTTCCTACATCATAGTAGTTTGTTTATAATTTTTAGACATTAAATAAATTAAATAATTTATGACATCATGATGATGCAGCGATGACCTAATTATTTAACGATTTAAATAAAATATAAAGATAATGTAATATCTAAGACCTACACATGTCCAAAACCTATTGGATGAGTGTATTTCAAACCCTTATCACCTTAACCTCGAAATAAATCAATGTGGGAACTTTAAAATCCGAAACTATTTTGAAAATAAAGTAACATTTTGTAACTTTACAAGAGTGCCCCTCCTCTCCTCTTATAAAAGGCTCCCACCTCTACCTCCTTACCCACACTCCCAAAGCCTTTGGCTCGGCCAACCCCTGCCTATTTTGGCTCTCCACATCCCTCTATTACACTTTGATGCCTCACTTTGGGCAGAAGTCTTCCCAAGGAAGCCTTTGAGCTCAAACCATGGAGAGTTACCCGATTTTAAGGTAATGTCTTCTTTTGAGTCCTTTTGTTTTATTTTGCTTCTCCAAACCCCTAAACTCTTTTTATTAATTTCTTTTGTAACAACTCCAGTATCATCAATATACTAGGATGTTGTTATAAGAAGGATTCAAGATACACTTTCACACACCTACATCTAATGGTTAAAGAACATACTATTTCCATGGATGGCGAATTTCGGCCTCCCGAAACGATGATTGTTCAACATTCTTTTAACACCTTCAAAGGTGGCCATTAAGATGACACTATATTTATATATGATATATAATATTTTTATGTTTTCCTTAATCTTCTGTATTTTTAATTTTGGGCATACCATTATGGTTTCCATTAAGGGTAAACACGATATATTCATTTAAGGAAGTGCGGACTACTGCCCCCTCAAAGTGATGTGATTCGTTAATGCCATATGTGGGACGTGTAAAGGATGGATTTAAAGTTATTATATATGATGATATACTGGAATTATAATATACCTCTATATCATTATTATTTCTTTCCATTAAAGTATGAGATAGAAATGAAAGTAGAGTTCATGCGTACGTACGGCTTACCGTCTCCATGAACGGTGCATTTCATTTCTTATCCCCAAATGTAATGTACTATTAAAAGTACTTGTATATAATGGACATATATAATTAATGATATATATAAATGATGAATATAATTCTGGAATTAAAATATGCATACCTCTCATTTAGTTTTAATTCCATTAATTTGAAAAAGAAATGAAAGTACCGTTCATGTGTACGTACGGCTTACCGTCTCCATGAACGGTGCATTTCATTTATTACGTCTAAATGATTATGTGATATTATAAATACATGTATATGTTGGATATATATGATATATATGCTATCCAAATCAGGAATGTCATTCTGGATATAAATAACCTTTGACCACACGAACAACATGTAATTGTAAGATGTCCACTTTCGACATAAGAACCAAATATCGACAAAACAAAAATTATTAACTTAAATGGTTACATAATGTTTTTAACATGGAAATAAGTGATATAAAAGGAATAATGAACTTTAAAAAGGTTCTTAATCAAGTATAAATTAAATCAATTTTAGTATTCATGACGTTAAAGAACGATCATGTCATGTTGGACCCGAGGTAAGGGACTTCGTCTCAATCTACTTTCATTGAGGCATATTTTGTTTTATACACAAATTTCTTTTATACGGTGTATAAACCCCTTTGACTTTTACTTTTATAAAAAAAGAACCATTTTCTACGAAGCGTTTTACAAAATGACAAAAAGGAATGTTTCTTTTAATGTACGCGGTGATGACGACCTTTTCCGTCGCCGCGAGTATTATTTGGTCTTTGGCTTCCTCAACAAGCCGTAATGTTTTTAAAATAAAATAAATACCATATACTCTTTTATGTATTTTGGTATTGAAAATGTTTTTGATAAAGGATTCTATTATGATATATTGTGATTGAAATATGGAAATGTTATCATTCCTTTATATTGGTTTTATGTTTTATTATTTTATATTGGTACTTGGACATTTGATGGGTGGTTACGTGATAAACCATATGATGGGTGGTGCCGTGAATACCAGGACGGGTGGTTACGTTATAACCTCCAATGCATTGGGTATGGAAGTAGGCCGTATGGCTATTCCCTTAAGTATGTATAGAAATTAGTTGTATGGCTATTCCATTAAGTGATATGTGTGGAAGTCGACGGTATGGTTAATCCACTTAAGTATGTTTATGTCCCAAGTTACCTTTATATATGTTATGTGTTATTTATATGGGTTTTATGGTAATCCTTTTGTTACAAAATGGTAAGTAATGATATTTTATTCAGTGAAGAATTTTTTTACTACTTCATGACGGTGAAGGTATTACTTTGATAAAGTGTACATGGTTTACTTGATGTTTGAAAAACTAATAGTTTTCATTCTTTGTGTATACCTTACTGAGCTTTTTATGCTCACCCCATGTTTTTTTGAAATGTTTTTCACAGGACTTAATGTGGAATAAGGTCAAGGATGGAATCAAGAGAATTTCATGCTATATAAAACATGGAACTAGACATGTTTCTTTTTAAGAGTTTTTTATTCTATGGAAACTGGGTAGAAGTGTCTACTTTGTAAATCTTTTGAGATGTAATAGTTATGTTCTAATTCACTAAAACTCTAACCCTGAAAAGATCCTCAATGTGAATTATTCATTTAATTCAATATTAGGTAATGTTTAAGGTTGGGGCATTATAGTTGGTATCAGAGGTCGGTTTAGAAAACTTTAGGAGTTGGAAAATTGTTAAATTATAAGTTAATTTATGGTATGATTGAAATGATATAGCATTTAAAGATTACCATTTTTCTTCGCCTAAGGTATTTTAGTGTTAAGAATAGTTTTTCGTAGTGGAAACAGAACAGCTTTTCTGGGAAGGAATAGAGAGGGAAATGACCTTTCAAATCAGTATCCTGAGATTGTCAGAATCAGAACTAAACTGTTTGTTGCAGTGATGGCTCAGTTGACTCAGGTTACTACCGAAGGAGTTGAAAGGAAGATTGGTGAATTCTCCAGTTTTGGAACTTCCTTCCAGGAATGGTGAGATTGTTATCTATGGTGATGATTTATTGAAAGGACTTGGTTTTGTCCTAATGCAGAATGATCAGGTAATTGCTTATGCTTTACGACAGTTGAAAACTCATGAGGTAAATTACCCTACACCTGATTTGGATTTAGCTGCTGTTGTTTTTGCTTTAAAAATTTGGAGGCATGATTTGTATGGAGTAAAGTGTGAAATATATACTCATCACAAATGTTTAAAGTATATATTAACTCATAAAGAATTGATCATGAGACAGAGGAGATGGCTGGAATTAATCAAGGATTATGATTGTACAATACAGTACCATCCGGGAAAATCAAATAAAGTGGCTGATTCTTTGAGTCGAAAAAGTAATGCTTCATTAACAATGTTACGTTTGGAACGAGATCCTTTGGTTTTTGATTTGATGAAATTTGGCATAGAAGTTGTTGGTGCAGGAAGTTCTTCTGTTTTGTTTCAGGTATCAGGGAGATCATCCCTATCAGACAAAATTAAGCAAGCACAGAGGGAAGACAGTGAGTTGCAGAAAAAGGTAGAGCTTGTTCACAAGGGTAAGTTTCCTGAATTCAACATTGATAATGATTGTGTTTTCAGGTTTGGGAAGAGGTTATGTGTGCCTTGTGATTCATAGTTGAATAATTAGTTGTTATGTGAGGCTCATAGTTCCCAGTTTTTAGTTCATCCTGGCATTACTAAGATGTACAGAGATCTGTGGGAGTTTTACTGGTGGGATGGAATGAAAAGAGATATTGCTGATTTTACTGTGAAGTGTTTTACTTGCCAGCAGGTTAAAGCAGGGCGGTAGTTACGGAAAGGGATGCTTCAGCCTTTACCAGTGCCAGAGTGGAAATGGGAAAACATATCCATGGATTTTGTCGTGGGATTACCGAAGATATCTAGAGGTAATAATGCAATCTGGGTTACTATTGATCGCTTGACTAAATCTTCTCATTTCCTTGTTATACGAGATACTTTTTCCCTAGATCAACTTTCCCGTTTGTATCTTAAAGAGATAGTCAGGTTACATGGAGTTCCTCTCTCCATTGTACCTGACCGTGATCCCAGGTTCACTTCTAACTTTTGGAAAGTTCTTCAGAAGTCGTTGGGTACTGAATTAAATTTTAGTACAGTTTTTCATCCTCAATCAGATGGGAAGTCAGAAAGAACAATTCAGACCTTGGAAGATATGCTACGAGCTTGTTCGATGGATTATCATGGAAGTTGGGACCAACATCTTTCTTTGGTTGAGTTATCTTATAATAACAGTTTTCATTCCAGTATACAGATGGAACCATTTGAGGCATTATATGGGAAGCGGTGTCGAACTCCAGCATTTTGGGATGAAGTGGGTGAAAGGAAGCTGATGGGACCAGAATTGGTAGAAGAGATGGTAGAAAATGTTCAGTTGATTCAGAAGCACATGAGAACAGCTCAGAGCAGGTAGAAGAGTTATGCGGATAACTGGAGGAAGGATCTATCTTTCGAGGTAGGTGAACATGTTTTTCTCAAGGTTTCTCCATGGAAAAGTGTGATGAGATTTGGTAAGAAATGAAAGCTGAGTCCAAGGTTCATTGGACCATATGAAATTCTGGAGAGAGTTGGATCAATTGCTTACTAAGTGGAATTACCTCTGAGTTTATCTCAAGTACACAATGTTTTTCATGTTTCGTAGTTGAGGAAGTATATGCCAGATCCATCTCATGTTTTGAGTCCAGAGGTAGTTCAGATGGAAGAGAACCTATCTTATGAAGAACAACCAGTCCAGATTCTTGACCGAATAGAGCAAGTGTTGCGAAATAAGGTAATTCACCAGGTAAAGGTTTTGTGTAAAAACCATATGGTTGAATAGGAAACGTGGGAATCTGAAAATGCTATGAGGGATAAATACCCCCACTTATTTTGATAAGTAAATAAAATTGTGAAGACGCAATTCCCAAAAGGGGGGAAGGATGTAACATCCCAGGTAAATAATGAACAAAACATTTTCATATTTATTAATATTTACGAATTAAATATTAATTTTATTTAAAAGGGGTTTCTACGTTCGATAGTGTACTCGATACGTAACGATGAGTTTCTTTGAAAACTTACGTTGTACACCAGTAATATAATATTATTATTTTAAATGGTAGTTAACATGTTGCTGTTGTATTGGCGGGAATGGATAGAAATAACTAAAATATGATTATATATGTTTTTTAAATGTTTTTACATTTATCCAATAAAAGATAAAGGCATAAAATACGGAAAGAATTCCACTTTAGGCATTTATACCCTAATTTTCACTAAAGGTTCACTTATCACCTTTTGATGGCGAACTGTCATTGAATATAGTTTCTATCACTCTTATACATTCTATTGGACCAAATATAACTCTTCTTTAGAATCGGGACATCAAAATTTACTTTGTGTAAATTTTTGGTATCTTTCTAATAAAGTTCATTTTTAATGAATAGTGTAAAATGTTGTATTTTAATTCAAAACCTCTTTTTAATCTAATTTATTTATAAGATTAGATTATCATTTGAATTGGTTTTAAAGTGAAATTAAAAAATATTTTTACCATTAAATACAATAGTGGTCATTGGAATTAATTTCACTTTGAAATCGGACTTAAACTTGTGTCAATCTTTTGATACTTATTGTTTCATAAAAACACGCTATTTGTTATGACAGCAGGAATTAATTATTAAATTAATTAATTTGACTTATATGTTTTGAATTTTTTAAAATGGACTTCATTTTTGAATTCAGAATATCAAATATATCTTAGGGTGAAGTTTTGGTATTTTTCTGAAAAACATCAATTTTTGATGAATAGTGAAACCACTAAGTGGTAGTTAAAGAGAATGATTATCCGTTTAAATGAAACTTTGCCACTTATATGATTTGATTTTCAAAAATCTGACATACATGGTTGTCATTAAGAAGTAAAATGTGGTTCAATGAGATTAAAATAATTTTTGGTGAAGAGTAGCTTTTAAGTTCTTACTCGCGATTAGTGGTAATTAGTGTAGTTTAGGGTTAAAATAATGTTTTAATAATATGAGATGATCATGACACATGTAATACCCTCATTGGATGTGCCATTGTCGACCAAGAAAAGCCATGGGTCAACTTCGGGACCCCATGGAGCCACTTTGTTTGGGAAATGACATAAATAACTTTTTATTTAATGTTAAAGTAAAAATGACACACACATGAGGTGTTTTACTAAAACAATTTTTACATGGGGTTATACAAGTCAGATTTTTCACTATAAATATTCATTATAAATATAAAAATATTTCCTACATCATAGTATGTTTTTATAATTTTTAGACATTAAATAAATTAAATTATTTATGACATCATGATGATGCAGCGATGACCTCATTATTTAACGATTTAAATAAAATAGAAATATAATGTAATATCTATGACCTACACATGTCCAAAACCTATTGTATGAGTGGATTTAGAACCCTTATCACCTTATCCTCGAAATACATCAATTTGGGACCTTTAAAATCCGAAACTATTTTGAAAATAAAGTAACATTTTGTAACTTTACAAGAGTGCCCCTCCTCTCCTCTTATAAAAGGTCCCACCTCTACCTCCTTACCCACACTCCCAAAGCCTTTGGCTCGTCAAGCCCCTGCCTATTTTGTCTCTCCACATCCCTATATTACTCCTTGAAGCCTCACTTTTGTCAGAAGTCTTCCCAAGGAATCCTTTGAGCTCAAACCAAGGGGAGTTACTCGATTTTAAGGTAATGTCTTCTTTTGAGTCCTTTTGTTTTATTTTGCTTCTCCAAACCCCTAAACACTTTTTATTCATTTCTTTTGTAACAAATCCAGTATCATCAATATATACAAGGATGTTGTTATAAGTAGGATTCGAGCTACACTTTCACACACCATCATCTAATGGTTAAAGAACATACTGTTTCCGTGGATGGCGAATTTCAGCCTCCCGAAACGATGATTGTTCAACATTCTTTTAACACCTTCAAAGGTGGCCATTAAGATGAAACTATTTTTATATATGATATATAATATGTTTATGTTTTCCTTAATCTTCTGTATTTTTCATTTTGGGCATACCTTTATGGTTTCCATTATGGGTAAACACGATATCTTCATTTAAGGAAGTGTGGACTACCGCCCCCTCAAAGTGATGTGATTCGTTAATACCATATGTGGGACGTGTAAAGAATGGATTTAAAGTTATTATATATGATGTTATACTGGAATTATAATATACCTCTATATAATTAATATTTCTTTCCATTAAAGTATGAGATAGAAATGAATGTAGCGTTCATGCGTACGTACGGCTTACCGTCTCCATGAACGGTGCATTTCATTTCTTATCCTCAAATGTAATGTACTATTAAAAGTACATGTATATAATGGACATATATAATGAATGATATATCTAAATGATGAATATAATTCTGGAATTAAAATATACATACCTCTCATATAGTTTTAATTCCATTAATATGACAACGAAATGAAAATAGCGTTCATGCGTACGTACGGCTTACCGTCTCTATGAACGGTGCATTTCATTTCTTACCTCTAAATGATTATGTAATATTATAAGTACATGTATATTCTGGATATATATGATATTTATGCTATCCAAATCAGGAATGGCATTCTGGATATAAAGAACCTTTGACCACACGAACAACATGTAATTGTAAGAAGTCCACTTTGGACTTAAAAACCAAATATCGACAAAACAAACATTATTAACTTAAATGGTTACATAATGTTTATAACATGAAAATAATTGATATAAAAGGAATAATGAACTTTAAAAAGGTTCTTAATCCAGTATAAATTTACTCAAGTTTATTATTCAGGACGTTAAAGAACGATCGTGTCAAGTCAGACCCGAGGTAAGTGACTTCGTCTCCATCTCCTTTCATTGAGGAATATTTCGTTTTATACACAACTTTCTTTTATACGGTGTATAAACCCCTTTGACTTTTACTTTTATATAAAAGGAATCTTTTTCTACGAAGTGTTTTTCAAAACGACAAAAAGTAATGTTTCTTTTAATGTATGCGGTGACAACGACCTTTTCCGCTGCCGCGAGTTTTATTTGGTCTTTGGCTTCCTCAACAAGCCGTAATGTTTTTAAAATAAAATAAATACCATATACTCTTTTATGTATTTTGGAATTGAAAATGGTTTTGATAAAGGATTCTATTATGATATATTGTGATTGAAATGTGGAAATTTTATCATTCCTTTATATTGGTTTTATGTTTTTTGATTTTATATTGGTACTTGGACATTTGATTGGTGGTTACGTGATAAACCATGTGACGGGTGGTTCCATGAATACCAGGATGGGTGGTTACGTTATAACCTCCAATGTATTGGGTATGGAAGTCGGTCGTATGGCTATTCCATTAAGTATGTATGGAAATTGGCCGTACGGCTATTCCATTAAGTGATATGTGTGGAATTAGACCGTATAGTTATTCCACTTAAGTATGTTTATGTCCCAAGTTAACATTATATATGATATGTGTTCTTTATATGGGTTTTATGGAAATCCTTTGGTTACAAAAAGGTAAGTAATGATATTTTATTCAGTGAAGAGTTTTTTTACTACTTCATGAAGGTGAAGATATTACATTGATAAAGTGTACATGGTTTACTTGATGTTTGAAAAACTAACAGTTTTCATTATTTGTGTATACCTTACTGAGCTTTTTATGCTCACCCCAAGTTTTTTTGAAATGTTTTTCACAGGACTTAATGTGGAATAAGGTCAAGGATTGGATCAAGGGAATGTAATGCTATATAAAACTTGGAACTAGACATGTTTCTTTTTAAGAGTTTTCTATTCTATGGAAACTTGGTAGAAGTGTCTACTTTGTAAATATTTTGAGATGTAATAGTTATGTTCTAATTCTCTAAAACTCTAAACCTGAAAAGATCCTCAATGTGAATTATTCATTTAATTCAATATTAAGTAATGTTTAAGGTCGGGGCCTTATATTAATATTATGGTTGCGATGAATTTTATCTTATATTATGTTTTATTATGGGTATATACAGTGAATACAAATGTTCATTCAATTCTATTAATTACAAATCTAATTATTTTTAAGGGACATTCTTTTTAAAATCATTTTGAAAGTCTCTTTAATAAATTTTAAATGGATTTCCATTTTATATGTATATTTAATGAGTTGTTTCCCATGATTTCAAGATACTTTATTACCATGATATGTTTCTTGTAAATTATTTATGTTGGTTTGAGCCCATTATTTCTCATCATATGGTGGGTTTAGACCATTATATCTAATGATATGACAAGTGAGTCCCATCATAGATCTCCAATGCATTGGGTACCCAAGAGGTGGAATTTGAAAAAATGATTATTTGATGTATAACGGTGATTGTAGGATTGATATGGTAAATATTTCCCATGGTAACTACATGGTGTTTCTATACATATAAGTTTTTTAAGATTATGGGATTTAATTGTTTTTATGGTATCATTTGACTAACGATTTCATTATTTATATCCCCTATTGTATTTTTTATACATCCCATGATTTTAAAATAATTTTCAATGAGTATATGGATGGGTATGAGATAGAAGTGAGTGGTGATATTTGATATGGATTGTGTTCAATGAAATCATTTTTTATTTATTAATGTTTTATATTTGAAAAAAATGTATAGTATTTTTAGTAGTATCCTCTTTGTATAAATGTGGAATGTTTTGTATATAATACATCCTAATTATATAAAACTAAATTCCCAAAAAGATCCTCATTTTGTAATAATGTTTGTTCTTGTCTAAAATTGTGGATTCTGTAATATTCTATGCTTGGGTCTTCATAGTTGGTATCATATAATGGTTTAGATATTATTTAGTAGATAATATTCTTTTAAAAGAATACAATAAAATATTTTTCCTCTATGGTTATTCAAAATGTTATTGAATTTAAGGATTTCCATGTTGCATCAGTAATGTAATGTCTGTTCACAAAGGAATTCCACAAAAGAAATAGGGATGCTTATGTATAAAGGCACTAGGATGCTTTGGTCTGTTTAAATCAGCATCCTTGAATGGTGAGAATTAGAACTGGGTAAGTTGTGATAACAATGACTTAATTTAATCATTTAATAAATGGGTTTGGTATCCATGATATATAATAACATGATCAACCACGAAGAAACTTGTCTGTTGTTGAGCATTTTAAGAGGCAACAACTTCCAATTTACAGTGGATCCACATTTCTGATGATAGTTTAAGGATGGATCAATTCTCAAGAAAAGATATTTGATTTTATTGGATGTTTAGAATGATAAAAAGTAATACTAGTTATTTATCATTAGTAAGGTGAATCCAATAAATGGTGGTATTTAGATAAGAATATGATAGAAAGAGATGATCTTGATAGTCTACAATTGAATGATTTTAATAGTCTTTTTCTGGAAAAATAGTATTCCAAAACTGGCTGACTCAGAATGGAGAAAAAAATCATGGAACTAGATCCGAGAGATGATCATTCTATAGAATCATATGTTGCGAATTCTACAAGACATGCCATGTATATACCCGATTTTACTCGGGATTTTTATAGTGCAATTTATATATTGTACTCTGATTTGAAACCATTTTTTTGAAGAGATTTGGATTCACGAGTCTTTAAAAGCAGAGAGAAACTAGTGTTTTTGCTGAGAAAGTTAATATGGAGATTGCTAACACATATGTGACTCATGATTAATATAATAAGAAGTGGTTAGGTTTGATGAATTTGAGGTGTTACCACCACTAGAGCAGGTGTTCCACCCCGAACTCAAGGAGCAGGTGGACATGGGTGAGCACAAATTTAGGTAGCAGAGGCTTATTGCCACAACACTTAAGAGACGATCTGTGGTAGGATTTGTGTTTACTCCACCCTAGCTTTAGTTCCAATAGAGACATCTTCTAGTCACTCCATCCTTTATACAACCCTCATTTAGAACAGGGATATTTCCGTGGTGGTGTTGGTTACATTCTTTACAGCTAGATACTCCTATGGGAGGGAATTCTATGGTTTCACAAAAGTTCTAGTTCTGTGAGATTATTCGTGGAGGTGAAAGATTCGGTTGGGATATCCTACTAGCGACATCGAGGCCTTACAACATAATCATGGGTAAGGATAGGTTATCGAAATTCCATGCTCAGATCAACTGTTTTTTGGTATTTAGTGACGTGTGTCTTTAGATATCGTACTATGATTTCCTTTACCGGCAGGAAGGAAAACCTTTCAGCATAGGATGATCATTATTAGAGGATGTTGTAGCTGATCACTCACAAGATGGATAGCCTCAACCCTAGATAATTAAATAATATAATTCTATGTATTCTTTTAGGGGTGGAAGTGTAAGATTATGTTTTTCTAGTGGATGTTCTGGGAATACCTTTTCACAGGAAGTTAGTATTCTACATTGACCAATACCTTGTGACGACACTGATATCCACACATGCATATCAGACAGTTCTCGTAGAGATTCACAAGAAAATGGTACCAATGAAGTAAATTTTTGAGAAGAGGTTTGTATGTTCCATCATTTCACTACGGGTATCCCCAATTCTTTTTTCCATGAAAAAAAATGAGATATTGAGGTTATGGGTTGACATCCTGCACCTGAACTAGCTGACCATGAAGAACATATATCTACTACCTAGAATAGATGATCTCTTAGTCCAACTAAACACGAAGAAGTGGTTCAAAAAGACACACATCAGATCTGTCTATCAACGTCTTCAGGTATGGGATGAGGATGTTCCAAAGACATCTTTCAGGTGTTGTTACAAACACTATCAGTTCTGGATGATGCCTTTAGGCCTGAAAAACACCCCATTAGTGCTCATGGGTGTCTTGATCAGGAACTTATATCCTAACCATGATTGTTTTGTTGAGGTTATCACAAATGAAATATTGGTGTATTATGTGTTAGAGGTGGAGCACACAACACACCTACAGAGAGTACTTGATACAATCTGAGAGCGCCAAAATTATAGAAAGATCTAGATGTTTTCATTTTGGATTTTAGTAATCCACATTCTGGGACATGTCGTCTTAGAGTCTGGGGTTGTAGTAGGTCTGCCGAAGATAGAGGTTACACTTTCATTGGAGCTACCCAAAAGCAGGAATGAGGTGGATAGCTTCTTCGGGTTGGCTAGTTATTATCAGAGGTTTGTGCCCACATTTTTCTGAGTATGATCAGCCTTTGTGGATTTGAAATGGAAGGTACAACCCATTGTGAGTATGAGAAATGTAAATAGAGTTTCTGGGAGATGAGGTAGGAGACTAACTAGTGCCCCCATCTTGAGTCTACCAAAATAGGAAGATGGGAATGTGGTTTACTATGATGCATCCAGGACCAGACATCGTTGTTCCCTGATGCATGAGTGACCATCGATCGCCTATTGCTCATGACAATTGGTAAAACATGAGAAGAAATACGTGACATGTGATCTGGAGTTAGAAGTAGTGGTATTTTCTTATGGGTAGTATTTGATTGGTTAATGGATTATGTTTTACTCCGAAATCAATAGTATCAAGTATATATTCTCTCAGAAAAACCTCAACATAAAGAAGTGATGATGGATAGAGTTCAATCCAGACAATTAATTTTAGATATTTTATACTGTTAATTAGGAGAACATAATGGCAGACACACTCAAAAAAAGTACTGGTTTGCAGCTGCTGATTCAGGTGACAGAGCATCTATTCAAGATGTAGATATCCTTTTTATAAGATAATTGAGCTTCTTAACTTCAGTTGATGACTTTTAATCCCCAACACATTCAATGATTCAAGTAGCCACTACTGGTGGATATTGACTACAAGGCCTGAAATTCTTTGTTATCATTGGGGTGGGCTCTGTATGGATTTTCAAAAGTTGGGGAGCATTTAATCTTATTTAGGGGGATCACTGTAGTATTAGTGATGTTGTATGAGGCGTTGTTGAGGTAGTTCTATACATCCCCCTTGGAAGTTCATTCTGGAGTGGTGAAGATGTACCCGGACCTCTGATGTTAGTACTTATGGATGGGGATGAAGATAGATGTGGACGAGTTTGTTTGATGATGCCTCACTGTCATAATATGGAAGCCGAGAATCATATTTTCGAATGATTGGCCCAGCCACTCGAGGTACAAGAGTGGAAATGGGATGGTATCTCGATGTATTTTTTTTACGGGGATACCATATACATATAGGGTCTATGACTCTATCTTTGTGATCACTGATCGACTCACCATGTCATCTCATTCTCCACACATAAGAGAGAAGTTTCTATAATATTTATTAGAATGCATCTACATCCAAGAGATAGTGAGACTTCATGGGGTGCCTTCGGAGATCATTCTAGATCGCGATTCTATCATTACATCTCGGCTATGGAGGAGATTACAAGAGGATTTCAGGAGGCAGCTACGCTTGAGCATGACATTTAATTAATAGAAGTATGGTCCGAAATAATTGACCATATAAACCATATAGTGCTTTCTATGTGCTAGAATCCTGGATTTTGGTCACAGTGTGGAGGACCACCTATCGCTAGTGGTTTTTTTTATAATAACATATATCACTACACTATTAGCATGGCACCATCTGAGGTCTTGTATGGGTAGGCTTACAAATCAAACTTATTCTAGACAGACCCTGGGGAGTTGGCACTCATGAGTCCAGAGTTTGTATGGGCTACCACCAATAAGGTGTAGATAATCCAAGAGAAGATGAGGACTGCACCGAATAACATATAATACTGTCTCAAGGTCAGTATGCATAGTATGTCAAACTGTGAGGCACTGCCTGGGAAAACATTTATACATTCTCTTAATTAATCGAACTATGAAAAAAATTATCAACCTTACATTTTATTTCCTTGAATTAAAATAATGACTCTTAAATTATTTATCCATTTCATGGATTCCAAAGGAGACTTATTATTCCATAAATTCCATCTAAAAATTGGTTTGAAGATTGAAGATCATGCTTCACTCTTATCCCGATTTGATTCCTATTAATGTTCTTATTCCCTCATGATCTAACTTCACCTCCTTAGGATTACTTCAATATCCGTGATAATTTTTAAATCTACTACTCATTATTTTGGTTATAGACCTATGGTTTTTTTTCATATTTTCATGTTTTATTCATTCTCTTTAATTGTTTTCTTGTTATTACTTTTTTATTCAAGCTCTCATGATATCGAGCTAGTTGGATTTGTCATGGTACACAATTTGGGTTAACCCTAAATTTCATTATTTAAATTTATTTGTATTAATTGAATGATATATCATTATTAGAAATAATTTTTTTAAAAATTTATTTGTTAGAAAAATAAAAATTCATTGAATTAGTGTTTTAATTGTTGTTTTTCCGTGAAATTGGAAAGGGCGCAATTCAATTACATTGTTTTTTGTTTATAGATATTTTGGAAATTTAAATTTTAGTCAATAAGGAAATGGTATAAATTTAATTTTTTAATTTAATTATAGAAATGGATATGATGGAAAAAGTGAGAAAACCGCAAATTCCATTGTATTGAGGGTTTATTTTTAAATTAATGGAATCTTGTAAAAAAATAAATCATTGAATTTAATTTGTGAATGTGTATTGTTAAATTGAGTAGTGATTTTAATTATTATTATTATACTATTAATATTAATTAAAATTTATTGGATTTGGACATTTGGGTTCTATCTTATAAAAAGGCATGTTTTTTATTGAAAACATAAGTTATGGTTTTTATAACTAAATTTCCATATTTTAAATGGAAACCAAGAATTATATTACTTTATTGATTCATGAAATAAATTCCCCGCAATTTCTTTTTACTAGAGAACATGAAATTCTTATTTAGATAGTTAGTTATATAGTCATCACATTACACTTTACAATGTTACTACAAAAATATATAGTACACCAAATCTCATTGGTGATTGTGATGGGTCCTATTTGGCCTGAGTTCAATACAACATATTTATATATTTCTATTCGCCATATATGGGGATTCCCAATATCCTAGAACTATCATTAATTTTTTGGAATATATGAATTTTTTTCATATGTTTGTATTTCAAATTAATATATTCAATTGCTACAAAATTTTGTACCATATTTTTGATTTGTATAAGTTTTTTTAAGAAATAGTGTTTATAATAGATAATAGAGATAAGATACATTTTTCGAATATGTTCCATAAATTTTATAGTAAATAACCTTTTTATTTTAGTTCAATGTTTTAAATTAAATTGGATGCATATTTCTAATTATTATTTAAAAATATGCATTTTTTTTAAATTGAACAGTATATTTTGTAAATTTAACATTGGAATATATTGTGGAATCTTAGACGATACCGTACTGGTATTTTTACCTCTGACAATATCAATTCATTTATTTGATTGTTGATAATATTCATACCTATTTAATCATTGGTAATGAACCATACGGAAGAGTGTCTAGTTATAGATTTGTAGAATTGGAGTGTTATGTCTGAATTGGGACTTCAGTTGGATTCCATGTGTTTCATGTAAATTTTTATAGTATTTTGGGCTGTAATGAATGACTAAATTTTGGTACACTACTCCCATTAGAGATTAGTTTTTATGAATACTATAAATTATCATTTCCATCCAAAATATGTGCAGAAAAATCATACTAAGTCCAATTTTTATGATGATAGGTGCTAGTTTCAAAACCATGTGGACAAGGAATGTTGTTCTGGATATGTCATGATCGGCTCTGTTTTTGGGTTATCATTTTACTCATATAGGTTCATTATGAAGTAGTGTCTAGTCTCCATGATAACCTTTTTCATGATGTTATTATGGATTATTGTAATATTTTCGATACATGGGAGATAGTTTCAATTGATTTCATACAACCCTCTCTCTATAATGAACCAAAAGGCACAATTTGTGGATCGGGAAATAAATCATGAGAATTAGTTCTATTTCATTCAGTTATTTTTCATTTTTTTATATTGAAATCCAATTTTTTTTTGTCTATCCATTTTGATTAATTTCCCTATTTCTCTTTTTGGGTGTTAATCAACTGTATCCCCAATTTTTCATTTATTTGGTGTAGTATCATACCTATAGTAATATGTGTGATTAATTTCAATGATAAATATGATACTAAAACTCAATGATTGAATCCAGCCATGAATCCATATATAGATGAGGTGATTGTGGGAACTTTCCATGGGTATGGATAGGAATAAAGGTCCATTTCCCATTCATGATCTAGTTGATGAAACAAAGAGATACATTCCAAGGATTTTTTTTCCGGAGGGTTACCTTATCATAATCTATTGTCATCAAAGGGCTCAAATTATCATCATTATTATCCCGATTTGTTTAGAAGAATAGATAATTTTTGGGAGTTATTGGAAACACCCAATGAAATAAAGGTGAAGTGTTCCACTTTTCGGTGAGATAGACTGAGTAGGAGATGGTCAGAAATAAAGGTGATGGAAATGAAACATGAGGGAATATCATGTAATGACATCAAGATTCATTTCACTGACTAGTTCTATCATGAGTCAATGATGTTGGCCATGACTATTTAGTTATTCCATCTCATGAAAGATGATATGATCATGATGGATTGTGATTTTTTTCGTTTATCCTGTGTTTTTTGAACTTGATTTGGTATCCAATTAATAGATTATGGCTCAAAAAATCAATTTGAGAGTTTTATTTAACATTCATTCACTCATTTTCTTGTAGATGATTTTTTATGGTTTTCTTATAGATGATTTATTTTTTGTGTTGATGTACTGTATGGAGAACTGCTAGTCGAGATGGACCTAGTTATAATATTGGGTTTATTAGGTGTTTTATTATCTCATATTATATGTGATAATTCTTCTAATGGAAAGTGAAATCATGTTTAATATATTAGTGTTTCCCGATAACGGGGTTATTATAGACCTTCGAATACTCCTGGATCATATGAATATAATTTTTTATGAGAACTTGGATATGTTATTGGTTGTGTTTATTGATGAAATTATGGTATATTCAATAATTTAAGAGTATAATGAATAATATATAAGGTTTGTTTTGGAATGCATAAATGAAATGAAACTGTATGGAAAATTCAGAATGTGTCATTTTTGGTTGCAGAAAATCTCTTTTATTCCGAAAATTGTTAATAAGGATGGAGTAATAGTTGATCCTTCAAAAAGAAATTATATTGTGGAATGGGAAATACCTAAAAATTATAGTGATATTAGTAGTTATATGGGATTAGTTGGTTATTATAGACATTTTCTTAAGAACTTTTCATGGTTATCTAGCCTGCAAACTATGTTAACACAAAAAGGGGTTAAATGTTTTTGGACTTATGAATGTGATGTGTGTTTTCCGGAATTGATCAAGATATTGGTGAATGCTCCAGTTTTGGCCTTGACATCCTAAAATGGGGAGTTTGTCATCTAATGTGATTTTTCATTGAAGGGGCTTGGTTTGGTTCTGAGGCATAATGATCAAGTAATTTTTTATTCTCCATGAAAAGTAAAAAATCATGAGTTAAATTATCCCACACATTATTTGGGATTGGAATACATGGTTTTTACCTTGAAAATTTAGTAGAACCACTTATATAGAATCTAATTTCAAATATATATTGACCACATAAGTATAAAGTATATATTCACTCAAATGGATCGAATCCGGACGCATAAAAGAATGATTTAACTAATAGAAGATTATTATTGACTACCATTATCCACCTAGGAAAATAAAACAATGTGGTGGATGCCTTGGGTAGGAAACATCAAGCATCATTAGCCATGATACGTTTGTAATATGATCCCTTGATTCAGGATTTGATAAATTTTGTATTATAAGTTATTGGTGCAAGAAAAACATATGATTTTTCATTAGGTTTAAGTTCCATCATCATTATAAAATATAATTAAAAAAGCACCCAAGGATGTTTGTGAGCTACATAAAAGGTGGCATTGTTTAAAATGGGTAGGTTTCCCGAATTTAACATTGATAACTATTGTGTTTTATGATTTGTAAAAAGGTTGTGTGTTCTTAGTTTTTCATAGTTGGAGAATTATTTGTTGTTTGAAGTACGTATTTCTTCATTTACATTTAATTCTAGAAGTAATGATATGTATAAAGACCTTCTAGTGTGTTACTTGTGGGATGGAGTGAAAAGGGATATTTCATAATTTACTATGAAATGTTTGACATTTCAACAGGTTAAATCATTGCGGCAGTTACTGAAGGGGATGAAAAATACATTTCTAGTGCCAAAATGGAAACCTAATAATATATCCATGTACATTGTGGTGGGACTATATGATACTTCTCGAGGTATGAATTCGATTAGGGTTATTTCTTTCTAACTAATAAAATATTCACATTTTCATTCTATTCGAGATACAATGTCATTGGATCAGCTCTCAAGAATTCACCTCAATGTTATTGTGTGGTTACATGGGGTTACTCATTCCATTATATCTTATCAGGAACCTAGGCTCAGTTAAAATATTTGGAAGGGCATTCAGTGGTCATTTGGTAAAGAATTAAATTTCTGTATAGCTTTCCATCCTCAATTAGATGGGCATTCAGAACAAAAAATTCAAAAAGTGGAGGTTATGCATCGAGTTTGTTAAATAGAATACTAGGGAAGCTAGTATTGACATATTTCATTAGTTGTGTTTTCATATAATTATAGTTTTCATCCTAGTATAGATATTGTAGCTTTTGAGGAATTGTATGGGAAGAGGTCTCAAACTCTGGATTTTAGAGACGAAGTTAGGGAAAGGAAGTTGATGTGACCAGTGTTAGTAGAGAAATTATATAATAAAGTGAAGATGATCCAACAAGATATAAGGATAGCTCAATGCAGTTAGAATAGTAATGTAGACAATATGAGGAAATACTTTTATTTTGAGGTAGTTGATCATATTGTGCATTTAATCACACCCTAGAAAAGTGTTATACATTTTGGAAAGAATGGAAGGCCAAGTCAACCGTACATTGGACCTTATAAAATCATCAAGAAGGTTGTCCCATTCACCTAAAAAGTAGATCTACCTCTGAGTTTAGCTCTGGTAAACATTGTTTTTTAATTTTTGATGTTGAGAAAGAATGTTCCAAATTAGTCTCATTTCTTGAGCCCAACAGCAGTTCAGCATGAAGAGAAACTTTTTAATGAAGAGAAACCAGTTAAGATTCTTGATCGAAGGGAACATATATTATGGATTAAGGTAATCCAGCAGGTAATGTTTTTGTGAATAAACAACATTATTGATGAACCATAATGGGAATCTGAAAATTTTATAATGGAAAAACCCCTCACTTGTTTAGTGAGTATATAAAATTGTGAGGATGCAATATCCACAAGGTTGGGATAATGTAATCACCCATGGATTTAAAAAAATTAAATACATGATACTTTTTATGTAGATTTTTAAATCTATCCTTTAAACATAATTTTGAGGCATTTAGGTTTTGAATTTCAAAAATCGGTCATCTACATTTGTTATATGTAAGTTATCTGGATTCTAATAGAACCAACTTGATTTTTCATTGAATAGTAACGAAATCATATGAATTGTAATATGATTAGTTATATGACCCTAATTGTTAGTACATATTATTATTTTTTCTTATGATTAAAAGATAATGAGATATTTATTAATTATAAATGGAGTTAAAAATATATCTCTAGATTTAAATTTGTTATTTTTGAATAAAATAAGATATAATTTAAAAATTAAATGAATAATATTTGGAAAATTATTCTCAAAAAATGGAAATCATTTTTGAATTCTACACATTAAAAAAATATTTGATGAATTGTTTGGGATTTTTCTAAAGTAGTTGAATTTTCTCTTAATAGTAAAATTACAGTTTTGAGATTCAGTGTGTTTCATGAAATCATTAATGATGTTATAATGATTCAATAATTCTAGTAGAAATATGTACAATAAAATATGTTATTAGGTGTCCCATGTTGCCAATACAATAGGAAAATGTAATGATAATGATCACTGTATTAAAAATACCACTAATTAGGTGTCCCTAGTATATTAATATAATACTCCATCACTTTTCATATAAATACCAAACCATTACATAATTCCATTCCATAAAAATTCATTCTCAACAGAGCTCTGGTCTCCTTACCTCACTATTATTCCTCTCAAGGTATCCTCAAGACCCCAAGGTCCCATCCTTAAAGTATATGAAGTTACTCTATATAGAAAGAGAATCATCAACTACAATATTTTATTCAATTAAAGTTCTCATTTAAGTTGTCAAACATTCAAGAATTCATAACATGTTCTTCATTACATTTTTATGTCTCTATAATATATTATTGTTCATATATGTATTGGTTACCCTAGTTCCATCTCTTGTTAATGTTGTCTATAACAATGGTTCATCGTATATAGGCTGAAAAATTTTCATAAGAGATTTCTCAACTATTTATTTATTTCATGAATTTTTATTTTCTTATTCTTTTCACATCCACCCATATCCTTAAAGCATTAATGATCTAGTATATTAAATATCCTTGATTGCATTATGTTTTTGGATGATTCCCCATTATAATTCTTCTCATGTCCCAATTATTCATGAAATTAAAACACCATCTGTGATGTTTCGATTTACCAACATCATGGGCGATGTGATTTCAAATTTTTTTTCTATCAAGACTGGTCAGGAAACAAATTTTATAGTTGATATAAATTATAAGATATTTATAATATTTTATAAAATCTTATTGAATCAATTTTTTCAGATGTTTTTAATCTATAAAAAAAATTAATTTATTACGATCGAATAATCCCTAAAATTACCTAAAAAGTGTCAATAATGATGTAACTTTTAAATCATCCTCATGATAGAAATCAAAATAAAAAATTGTAAAATTTATAGTTTTGTAAATATGTAAATAACATTACATTCCAATTATAGGGTTTCACATCTAATTGACATGAATATCCACCATGAACTGATCATGGAAACAATGTAAAGAATCCACCTAAAACAAATTAAATAACAAATAATTACAAATAATTGTTTTGAATGTTTTGGTTAATAATCATATAAGTTGTTATAAACATTAATATGTTTCATTAATATATTAATATCACTATTTTAAGTATTATACAAATGGTTTTAACATGTTTACAGTAAGGATATCCCGAGGTATGGAAATTCATAACTCAATTTCCATTATTTGGGTTGACTTTTTTACTTTATACATTATGAGGTATTCCTATTATGGTTGTGATAAAGTTTTTCTTATATTATGTCTTATTATATGTATAT
This sequence comes from Viscum album, assembly GCA_963277665.1. Classification (NCBI taxonomy): domain Eukaryota; kingdom Viridiplantae; phylum Streptophyta; class Magnoliopsida; order Santalales; family Viscaceae; genus Viscum; species Viscum album. The sequence continues at coordinate 1,293,685,136 of OY728152.1, forward strand.
ATAGTGAATAAAAATTAACATTCCATTCTATAAATTACATATCTGATTATATTTTTAATTTATTTTTTTTAAATCTATTTAATTGTCTCTTAAAATTTCAAATGGATTTCTATTTTATATGTATATGTTATTAGTGGTTTCCCATTATTTCAATATACATTATTACCATAATATGATCCTTGGAAATTATTTCGTTGGTTGGACACCATTATTTCTCATCATATGGTTGGTTAAGCCCATTATATCTCGAGATATGACGGGTGAGTCCCATTATAGAACTCCAATGCATTGGGCACCCAAGAGGTGGAATTTGAAAAAAATGGTATTTTGATGTTTAAAAAAGATTGTTAGATTGATATGGTAAATATTTCCTAAGGTAACTACATGTTGTTTCTATGCGTATAATTTTTTATGATTATGGTATTTATTGGTTTTTATGTTATCATTTGACTAACTATTTCATTATTTATATCCCTTATTGTATTTTATATTCATCCCATGATTTTCAGATACATTTCACAGAATATATAGATAGGTATGAGAATGAATGGAGTTGTGATGTTTCATATGAAGCATGTTCAATGAAATTATTTTTTATGTATTAATGTTTTATATTTTAAAAAATGTATTTTATTTTTTGTAGTATCCTCTTTATATGAATGTGGTATGTTTCGTATATAAGATATCCTAATTATTTAAAACTAAATTCCCAAAAGATCCTCATTTTTTAATAATGTATGTTCTTGTATAAAATTGAGTATTACATAATATTTTATGGTTGGGTCCTTATAGTTGGTATCATAGGATGGTTTGGATTTTATTTAGGGTGTACTATGATTTTAAAGGAATACAATAAAATATTTTTCCTCTATGGTTATTTTAAATGTTTTCAAATTTTATGGATTACAATGTTTCTTCAGAAATGTTATGTCTGTTCACAAAGGTATTCCACAAATGAAATTTGGATGCATATATAGGAAGGCACCGAGAGGATTATGCATGTTTGAATCTACAACCCAGAATAGTGAGAATTGGAACCGAGTAGTTTGTGACATGAATGAATCATTTTAATCAAGTAACAATTGGGGGTGGTATCCATGTAAGATAAGAACATGATCAACCACAAATAAAATTGTCTTTTCTTGAGAATTTTAAAAGGCAGCATATTACAATTTACACTAGATCCAGATTTATAATGAAAGCTGAAGGATGGATCAATTCCCTAGAAAAGATATTTGATTTCATGGGAAGTTTTGAATGTTAAAAATTACTACATGTCATTTATCATTAGTTCGGAAAATCCAATCAATGTTGGTATCTAGATAAGAATATGATAGAATGAGATGATCTTGACAGTCTAGATTTGAAGGATTTTAATAGTCTTTTCTGGAAAAATATTTTTCCAAAACTGATTGACATAGAAGGGAGAAGGAATTAATAGAACTAAAGCCACAAGTTGATCATTCTATAGCAGCATATGAATCCCATTCTATAAGACATGGCATGTATGTACCAGATTTTACTCAAGATATTTATACTATAATTAATATATTTTACTCTACTTTGAAACAATTTGTGTGAAGATAATTGGATTCACAAGAGTTTAAAAGAAATTAAAAACTAGTTTTTTTGTGATGAAAAAGTTCATATGGAGTTGGTGACACATATGTTACTCATGATTACTATAATAATAAGTGGTTAGGTTTGAACAATTTGAGGTGTTACCACCTCCAGCGTAGGTGTTACACCCCGACCTCAGAGAGCAGGTGGATAGGGGTGAGCACAACTTCAGGTAGCGGAGGATTATGACCACGACATACAAGAGATGATCTGTGGTAGAATTTGTGTTTACTCTACCCTAGCTTCATTTCCAATAGACATAAATTATAGTCACTCCTTCCGTTATACAAACCTCATTTGGATCGTGGATATTTTTGAGGTGGTGTTGGCTCTATTCTTTACAACTAGATACTCTTATGGGAGAGAATTATATTGTTTCACACAAGTTCCAGTTCTGTGTAATTACTCTAGGATGTGAGAGATTCAGTAGGGATATCCTTGTAGTGATTTCGAGTCCTTACAACGTCATCATGGGTAAGTACAGGTTATCAAAATTCCATGCTCAGATCAACTATTTTTCGTATTTATTGTAGTGTGTCCATAGATATGCGACTATGTTTTCCTTCAACGGTGAGAGTGAAAACCTTTTCGCATAGGATGATCTTTATTATAAGAGGGTGTATCTGAACACTCACAAGATGTATAGCCTCACCCCTAGTACATTAGATGATAGAATTTGATGTATTCTTTTAGTGGGGAAAAAGTACTATTATGATAATAGAGTGGATGTTTTGGGACTACCTCTTCACTCGAAGTTAGACTTCTACATTGACATATACCCATGGATGATAGTGATATCTACACTTGGATATCTGACAGTTCTTGTAGAGATACGGGAGAAAAGGGTACCAATGAATGACATATTGGAGAAGAGGTTTTTATGGTCCATTATTTCACTATGGGTAGGCTTAGTTCTTTTTTCCATGAAGGAAAATGAGATTTTGAGGTTGTGGGTTGACATCTGACACCTAAACTAGGTGATCATGAAGAACAAATATCCACTACCTAGAATAGATGATTTCTTCAACCATCTAAAGGAGAATAAGTTGTTCTCAAAGACAGACCTCAAATATGTTAATCACCATCATTACGTATGACATGAAGATGTTCCAAAGGCAACTTTTAGGTGTTGTTACAAACACTATGGGTTCCGGGTGATTCCTATAGGCATGACCAGAACCCCATCAGAGTTCATGGGTGTGATGATTGGGATATTATAGCCTTACCAGGACTGGTTTGTTGAGGTTATCACAGATGAAATCTTGGTATAATTTATATCAGAGTAGGAGCACACTATACACCTACAGATAGTACTTGATATAATCGCAGAGTACCCTCATTATAGAAAGATCTAAAAGTTTTAGTTTTGGATATTAGTAATACACATTTTGGGACATGTCGTCTTAGAGGGTGGGGTTGTAGTAGGTCTGTCGATGATAGAGGTGGTGCATTCTTTGGAGCCACCCAGGATCGGGAATGAGGTGAAGAGATTCTTGGGGTTTACTGGTTATTAACAGAGGATTGTGCCAACATTTTTCAGAGTATGATCACCCTATTTGGATTTTACATGGAAGGGACAACCCATTGTGTTGTAGGAGAAATTTCATCAGACTTTCTAGGAGCTGAGGTAAGAAACTAACTAGTTCCCCCATATTGAGTCTACCAAAGGAGGAAGTTGGGTATGTGGTTTACTATGATGATCATGGACCAGACAGGGTTGTTCCATCATTCAGGAGTGATCATCGAGCACCTATTTCTCAAGATAGTTGATACAACATGAGAAGAAATGTGCAACACATGATCTAGAGTTAGAAGTAGTGGTATTTTCTTAGTAGTAGTATTTTTTGGGTTAATGGATTATGGTTTACTCTGAAAACAATAGTATCAAGTAAATATTCTCCCAGAAGGACCTCAACCGAAGGCAGTGATGATGGATAGAGATCATTTCGGACAATTAATTTGAGATTGTTAATACAGTTAGTTAGGTGAATATAGTGGCATATGCACTCAATAAAAGTATCAGTTTGTAACTGTTGAGTCAGGTGACAGAGTATTTAGTCACGATGTCGATATCTTTTGTAGAAGATGGTGTAGCTTCGTAACTTCAGTTGATGACTGTTAATCCCCAACACATACAACGTGTAAAGGAGGCACTTCTTGTGGATATTGACTACAAGGCCTGAAATTATATGTTATCATCGGGGTGGGCTCCGGATATATTTTAAAATGGTATGGAGGATGTCATCTTTTTTAGAGAGAGCACTGCAGTGTCAATGATGTTGATGGAGGAGTAGTTGAGGTAGTTCTATACATCCCCTTTGGTGGTACATCCTGGAGTGGCGAAGATGTACCAAGACATCTGTTGTTAGTACTTATGGCTAGGGATAAAGATAGATGTGGCTGTGTTTGTTTCATTACGCCTCATATGTCAGAATGTGGAAGCTGAGAATCACGTTCCAGAAAGATTGGCCTAGCCACTCGAGGTACCATAGTGGAAATGGGATGGTATCTCGATGGATTTTTTAATGGGGATACCATATACATTAAGGGACATGAATTTATCTTGGTGATCACGGATCGACTCACTATGTTATCCCACACCCTACATAGAGGATAGTAGGTTATGTTATAGGTATTATAATGATTTTAAATCCATGAGATAGTGCAACTTCAAGGGGTGCCTTCGACGATCATCTTAGATATTGATTCTTACATTACATCTCGGTTGTGGGAGGGATTACAAGAGGAATTCAAGAGGAAAGTGCGCTTGAGCACAACTTTTCATCATTATTAGTATGGTCCGATAGAGTTGTCTATATATACAATATAGTACATGCTACGTGCTAGAATCCTTGATTTTGGTCACAGTTGGAAGGATAACCTGACACTAGTGGTGTGTTTTATAACAACATATATCACTCCACCTTTGGCATGGCACCATCTGAGGTCATGTATGGGTACATTTTCAGATCAACCTTATGCTAGACAGACCCAAGGGAGTCAGCCCTCATGGGTCTGGAGTTGGAATGGAGTAAGAAACTAGGTTTTTATAACGGGTCAAAATCTCGACCCTGTTTTATTTTTTTGACTGGTATCTGTGAAGTCTAGAAAATATAGGCAGTTTCTGGAAATTTACATATTATACACCGTGTACTTTAAGTACACGTTGTGTATGTGTTAACCGATTGACCGGCCATGTGCTCACTGAGTACATGCCCTTTGATGACCGTGTAAAATTTTCTTACTACACTGTGTGTATTTATTGCCACACCATGTATCATTAACCAAGCGAGGCCAAGTACATGTCGCGTGGTGCCCAGGTGTAAATTCCCATCTACACGGTGTGTAGTTTTCCTTGACATGCAGTGTAACTTTGTGTCATGTAGAGGCTGAGTCCCTGGCCATGTGTTGACCGTGTACATGGTCGAAGCCGTGTGCTAGACTCTTCTTAAGTCGGAGTATGGAAAATCCATCTACACAACGTGTACTTTTAAAATACACGGCGTGTAATTTTTTTATCTGCGCATCCGAGACACCGTTTTGTCTTATTTTCAAAACATCTTTCTTCTTATCCTCTAGACGAATATCTTGTATGAAAACCTCCGACGAACTCAATCATTCCTAGATTCGTCATTCGACCTTCGTTCTTCGATCCGTTGGTGGCTGCGAGACCGCATCGGAGAGGATAACCCCACACACCCTTCTTTGTCCTTGATTCCTCAACTGTTTCTCCACAGATTCCTTCCTAACGGAATTGCCAGGATTTGATGGAAACAAAGATCTACCATGATTTAGACTGATTCAGAGGCTGATATCAAATGATATTCATCATACGAGTATAAGGTGGGTGGTGCATACCTTCTTTCGTGTTTTCGTAGAAAATTGGGGGTTGCGACCTTCGAGCGCAATGTTGGTTATTGAGAGAAACCCTTGTTTAATTATCCTTAGTAGTTTATCTGAATTATGGGATGCCTCTGGGTATTCCATGACCCTTATCGGGCTTGAGCGAGGTCGGGTTAAAGGTCATAGCTCGTTTGGGGAAATTCGTCCAGGGGTGCCGAAATTCATATGAATTGGGCCATTATTTGAAACTATTGTATTTAGACAGCTTATTAAATATTTTGAGTTAAACTTCTGAGTTTAATTGTTAAATTATGAATGAGTTAGGTGCTAGTATGGGACATCACATGATAGTGAAATTTAACTGTTTAGTAATTACCTGTTTAAAATGATGCTTTGAGTATAGTTATGCAATGTGTGATATTTCCTGTGTTGAACTACTTGTTGTGTTGGGCCTGGCCGGGACATATATTGTTGAGTGATGGAAATCACAGGTCAGGGATTTTCTCAGGTTACTTTGGGTGGTTGCTACCATGGGATTGGGCGTCATGGACGTCGGCTTGAGGCAGTTGGACTGTCAGGTTGGTCTTGGCCCAGGTTACTTGGACGGCGAGGCCATCAAACTTGAGAGACAAGTTCGCAGGGACACGTGGTGTCGGAGATGTTATGGCTTGGGAACTTATTGAGCTGATTACCAGTCACCATGTACTTTTGAGAAGTGTACAGATAGATAGACTCCGAGATGAGGTGGTACGGACACTCTCTGAGTACATGCCCCCGATAGATGTGGTTATGTGATATGGGTTTGAGGGTGATTGCCATAGGAAGCCATGTGAAAGGTGAGGAGCCTTCATGAGACAGCTTTGAGGCGGTCAGGTTGGGGGCAGAGGCTCGTCGTGATTTGAGGGCAGACATCGTTGTCCCTTCGGATGTTGTGCCCTGGGAAGGTTGAGCTTCCGAGCTGGGTTATGATTGTTGGGATTTCCTTCAGGATGTCGGTTCTTGAGACACATGTTGTGAGGTGGCACATGGTGTGATGTTACATCCATGATTCCAATGCTGGCTGAAGCAGGTGATGCTTCCTGGTGGCTGCTGAGCACTAGTGAAGTTTGTGTCTACTTTTGGGCTTTGTACTATTTACTGCTGTTTTATATAAGCATGTCTGGATAAACACTTATAATAGGTACACACCATTGGGTGGTATCTTACTGAGACTAGTCTCACACCCTACACGGGCACTTCGGGACACGTGTAGACTTTATGAAATTGCGTGCAGGTAGAGGGTCAGCCTCAGGAGCTGAACCATAGTGATGTTGGAGTGTAGACAGGCATGGAACTTGATGTTGTGTCATGTTGGAGTTACTTTGTTTAGTTTTCCATTTTGTATCATCATGCTTACCTTATTATGTAGCAACTATTGGTTAGCCACTAGCGCCATTATATATTGAGTTGTATGACTTGCTTTCAATGCATTCATTGTTTGTTTACAGTAGTAGTTGCTTGTATTCATCAGCATGTTTTTCTGTTTTCTTTCAACTGCTGCTGTTTCTATATTGCTTCCGCTAGTTTATTGATATTTGATATGCTTTTGCTATGCGGGTCTGGTTCGAGTCTGTTGAGTCACTTATTTCTACTACACTTTTTAGTATTATACTCGGACTAGTACCATTTTTTATTCCTCCTATAGGGTATATCCTCCCCACTATACCTATTCACACCCTCGCTGCTAGTAGGCAGCCTGTTGCATTTAGGGGAGGTGCGCCTATGGTCATAACACTCTTCCCGTTTGGCACTGTTCGAGTGGCTGGCTGGGTCTGGGTCGTTACAAAGTGGTATTAGAGGAAGGTTATTGTCAAGGATTTGGTAGCATTTTTTTTCTGTCTACTAATGAGTTTGAGACCACCCTTTTTATTTCTTCTAGTTTTACTTTTTGGGATATGGTAGACTGGAGTTATGTGGTTTTTGGAACGTGGTTTTGGACTCGTACTTGTGTTCCTACAGCCCCATGTACAAGGGATGGATTGAGTTTTTGTGGGTGGGGATTACAATTTGTTTTTTCTCAGATTACGGTTTATATGATTTCCACCACGGCGGATCACTTGTTGTGTGATGTTATTGATTATGATATGTAAACCTTGGTCGGTATGGCAGGGGTTGTTTTCTTGGAATTTGATAGGCACATTTTAGGGTATTTTAATTTCATAACTGCATGTATTATTTATGAAGTGATAATTCCATGTGAATATAATCAATTGCCAGGTTATGTGTGCTCTAAAATGTGAATAGGTGAAATTCTTGATATAATTGCTTGTTTATTGCAATGTATATGCCATTGTTTGTATTTTTTATAATTGCATGTGGCAGGATATATGGGTATGGTTCTTATGAGAGCAGGAAGGGACTATGGTTGAGGTAGTGTAATTGTTAGTATTTGGAAACTTGGTCGTCGCGATTGAAAAAATGTTGGTTTTTAGGATGGGAATGGCCCGAGTACTATTAATACTTGTCTCTGTGGAGGGCGGGTAAGGAGGCCAGGATGTCGGGATGCCGAGGGCATGGGTTGTGATATAGGAGAGTAAGGGTAGTTGTTATACACATCCTCTTTACTGCAATCCTTATCTGTGTAGAGTATATTGTCATATATATGGGATGTCTGACCATTTATTGTATTACGCAGGTTACTCCTTCACGACTCGATGGAGAGTCATGTAGGAGATGACGAAGTGCCACATGATCAGGTTCATAATCCGGTGTAGGAAGAGCATGAGATGCAGGTACAGACTCAGGGACCTGATCAGTTTCAGGATCCAGTGCAGGCAGGGCAATAGCTGGGTTTGGCAGCGTTCTGACCTTGGCTTGACGAGCAGCTCCGAGCTAGCCTGGTACGCGTCTTATAGGGGATTGACATAGGCGTGTAGGGTGAAGAGCCTTCAATGGAATATCTGACGCGGGAGTTCTAGTCATAGCACATACCACTTTGTCAGGGTGACGGTGGTCTGCAAGCGGCTGAGAACTGGATAGAGAGTATGCACATGATCTTCAACCAGCTCAAGACACTTCTAGGGAGGAGGTTCAAGATGGCGATGTACATTCTAAGAGGACCGGCGAAGCGTTGGTGGGACGTACAGGTTTAGGCCCATAGGCATGAGGGACTGGCTAGGAAGGACTTCGAGGACAGGTTCTTTGAGAACTTCTATCTGGAGACGCGAAGGGCAGAGAGAGCATGTGAGTTCTTGAGTCTTCAACAGGGAGATATATCTATCATGGACTATGCGGCCAGCTTCACATAGTTGTCTCATTTTTCACCTTGTATGGTGACCGATGACGTAGCTAGGGTGAGGCACTTCGAAGTTGGCTTACGACATACCATTCGGGTCCAGGTAAACATCTTCAGGCTGGGCTCATTCTCTGAGGCGGTGAACCAGGTGCTTATAATAGAGGGAAAACAGAGGTATAAGCCCCAGATTGGTAGGGCGACAGCTTTAGGTGATGGTTCAGACAACAGGAAGCGGGGGAGAGATGACTTCCAGCAGGGCAGGTAGGCCAAGGACTCAGCTAGACCACCTTGTGGCAGTTCATCGGTGGTTTTTTAGTGTGGACAGCCAGGACATGTTCAGGTTCAGTGTGACAGGTCCCCCAATGAGTACCAGGCATGTGGAAAGTTTGGGCATCTGTAGAGTTTTTTGCAGGCAACATTCTTAGATAGCCGGCAGGCAAGGACCAAGAAAGACTGTGGCGTCAAGTGTTGGTTCAGGATCGATACTATGAGAGGGTAGTGGAGGTTCAACTTCACATGGAGGACATTACAGGGATTGCAGAATCCAGCTAAGGGGTCAGTGGTAAGTGACTGAAGCAACACCGCAGGGAGGTCAGGCATCAGGCTGTCGTACTTCAAGCCAGGTTCACACTGTGGAGCTAGCAGGGATTGAGCAAGATGGAGAGCCGACGACGGTGGCATGTACACCGCGGGTGTGGCTGTGAGATTCTTTGATTTCTTTTGGCATGGCCTCTTGAGGCATTTCTGGTTGAGTGCACGAGTTGCACAAGATGCTTGTGGACTAACTAGATGCTAGTTAGTGGGATTGGCTGCATATGAGATGCGATATATATATTGTATTTATATATATTTGAGATGCGTAGCATCAGGAGTATCAAGGATGCAGGTTATGTGAGGTTCAATGGGAATCGAGGCATCATGGATGCAGGTTACACTAGGTGCAAGGAAACAAGTTTGATTTGATAATCTATTAGATGCAGGACCCCATGGAGGCGGACACCGATACGGTGAGGGTTACGTTGGTTGTCGGAAGCGACACGTTAGCACCGGGGAGGTACAGGGGTGATGAAGCATCACGGGAGGACCATGGGTCCGGGAAATGGGTCGTTGGGACTTGTTTGTTTATTTGGATTTCTTTGAACTTTGTTTCGGTTGAGACCGTGTAAGCAATTCCTAAGGTGGGGAGCCCTATAGGAATTTAGCCAGATCATTGAGACCAGGGTAGTCCAGGTTGTTTAACTAAGATGGGCATGTTCGGTGCCATATATTGGTTTCTCTTGGTAGCTTGGGGACGAGATACGTTAAGGTGGGGAGTCTGTAAGAACCCAGGTTTTTAGAACGGGTCAAAATCACGACCCTGTTTCTTTATTTGACTGGTTTATGTGAAGTCTCGAAAATCTGGGCAGTTTCGGGAAATTTCCAGACTATATGCCATGTACTTTAAGTACACATCGTGTATGTGTTACCCAAGTGACTGGTCGTGTTCCCACCGAGTACATGTCGTGTGATGACCGTGTAGAATTTTCTTAATAGAAGACATGTATTTATAGACATCCCATGTATCCTTAACCATGTTAGGCCAAGTACATGCAGTGTGGTGCCTAAGTGTAAATTAAAATCTATACAGCGTGTAGTTTTCCTTGACACGCCGTGTAACTTTGTGCCATGTAGAGGCCGAGTCCCTGACAGTGTGATGATCGTGTATGCGGTCGAAGCCATGTGCTGGACTCCGCTTATGTCAGAGCACGGAAAATCCATCTACACAACGTGTACTTTTAAATTACACGGCGTGTACATTTTTTTTATTTGCGCATCTGAGAGGTCATCGCGTCTTATTTCTAGAACATCATTATTCGTCTCCTCTGGATGAATAGCTCGTCCAAAAACCTCGGACGAACTCAAACCTTCCTAGATTCTTCGTTCGACCTCCGTTCTTCGATCTGTTGGTGGATGCGGGACCGCATTAAAGAGGCTAACCCCATGCGCCCTTCTTTTTCCTTGATTCCTCACCAGTTTTTCTGCAGATTCCATCCGAACAGAATTATTGGGATTTGATGGAAATGCAGATCTACCACGATTCAGACCGATTCAGAGGCTGATATCAAAGGAGTGTCATCACACGAGTATGAGGTGGGTGGTGAATACCATATTTTATGTTTTTTAGACAATTGGGGGTTTCGACATTCAGGTGCAATGTTGTGTATTGAGAGAAACACTTGTTCAATTATCTTTAATAGTTTATCTTCATTGTGGGATGCCTTTGGGTATTCCATAACCCTTATTGTGCTTGATAGAGGCCGGGTTAGAGGTCATAGCTCATTTGCGGCAATTCGTCTGGGGGTGAAAAAATGTGTATGAATTAGACCATTATTTCAAAATGTTGGTTTTAGACTGCTTATTAAATATTTTGAGTTAAAATTATGAGTTAAATTTTTAAATTATGAATGACTTAGGTGCTGGAATGGGACATCACAAGTTAGTGAAATTTAACTGTTTATTAATTGCCTATTTAAAATGATACTTTTAGTATCGTTATCCAATGTCTGATTTTTCCTTTGTTGAACTACTTGTTGTGTTGGGCGTGGCCTAGACATATATTGTTGAGTGATGGAAATTAGAGGATGAGGATTTTTCTCAGGTTACATTGGGTGGTTGCTACCACATGATTGTGCATCATGGATGTTGGCTTGAGGCAGATGGACTATCAAATTGGGCTTGGCCCGGGTTATTTGGATAGCAAGTCCATCCGACATGAGCGACAGGTTCGCAGGGACACGAGGTGTCACAGATGGTGTGGATTGGGAATATATTGAGGTGATTACCACTCACCAGGTACTTTTGAGTAGTGTGCACACATATAGACTCTGAGATGAGGTGGTACGGCTAATCGCTGGGTAGTGGCCCCTGATTGATGCAGTTAGGTGATATTGGTTTTGAGTTGTTTTCCATAGGAAGCCACGTGGAAGGTGAGGAGCCTTCAGGAGACAGTTTTGAGGTGGTCAGGTTGGGGGCAGAGGCTCGCCGTGATTTGAGGGCATACATCGTTGTCCCGCCGGTTATCTATTGAGGACAGGTATCTTTGTTCCTCCGGATGTCGTTCCACGGGCAGTTTGAGCTTCCAAGTTGGGTTACTATTGTTCGGCGTGCCTTCGGGATGTTGGTACTTGAGACACCTAGTGTCAGGTGGCACGTGGTGCTGGGTTATATCAAAGATTCTGGCACTAGCCGAAGCAGGTGACACTTCCAGGTGGCTGCTGAGCACCAGTGAAATTTTTGTTTACTTTTGGGCTTTGTACTGTTTACTGATTTTATTATATAAGCATGTCTACCTAAACACTTATATTAGGTACGCACCCTTGGGTGGTATCATACTGAGACTTGTCTCACACCCTACACGGGCCCTTCAGGACGCATGTAAACTTTATGAAATTGCGTGTAGGTAGAGGGTCAACCTATGAAGCAGGACCTTAGTACTATTGGTGTGGAGACTGGCATGGACCTTGAGGTCGTGTCTCTTTGGAGTTACTTTTTTTATTTTTCCATTTTGTATCAGCATCCTTACATTATTATGTAGCAAATATTGGTTATCCACTGACGACATTATATATTGAGCTGTATGACTTGGTTTTGATGCATGCCTTGTTTGTTTACAGTAGTAGTTGCTTGTATTCTTCAGTATATTGTTCTGTTTACATTCCATTGCTACTATTTATATATTTCTTCCGCTGGTTTATTGATATTTGATATGCTTCCGCTCTGTGGGTCAGGTTCGAGTCTGCTGAGTCATTTATTTCCGCTGCACGTTTTAGTATTATACTCAGAACAGTTCCATTTTTTATTCCTCCGAGAGGGTATAGACTCTCCACTATAGCTATTCAGACCCTCTCTGCTAGTCGGCAGCCTTTGGTGTTCAGAGGAGGTGCGCCTAAGGTTGTAACACCCGACCTGTTTGGCACTGTTCAGGTGGCTGGCCGGGTCTGGGTCGTTACAGTATGGGCTACCACCAACAAGGTGTAGATCATCCAGGAGAAGATGAGGAATTCACATAATAACATATAAAACTATCTCATGGCTAGTATGCATTGTATGTCAAACTTTAAGGCACTTCATAGGAAACCATTTATACAGGCTCTTAATTAATCAAATAATGAAAAAAATTATCAACCTTCGATTTTAGTTTCTTGAAAGAAAACAATGACCCATATATTATTTATCCATTTAATGGATTCCCAAGGAGAGTTATTAATCCATAAAATCCATCACGAAATAGGTTTTAAGATTGAAGAACACACATCACTCTTTTCCCAATTTGAATCCTTTTAATCTTCTTGTTCCCTCATGATCAATCTTCTCCTCCCTAAGATTCATTTAATACTCATGATTATTTATTAAATCTACTAATCAATATTTTGGTTATAATCCTTGGGTTTTATTTTCATATATTTATTTTTATTCATAATACATAAGAGTTTTGTTTTACTAATTTTTTATTCAAGCTCTCACGATCTCGAGGTAGTTGGATTTTTCATGCAACAGAAATTTGGTTAACCTTAAATTTCATTAATTAAATTTAGTTGTATGATTTGAATGATATTTCATGATTAAGAATAATTTTCTTTTGATTTTTTTGAGGGAAATAAAAAAATTCATTGAATTATTTTTTAAAATATTGTTTTTCCATGAAATTAGAAACCCATAATTCGATTACATTGGTGTGTGTTTTTAGAAATTTTGAAATTTGAATTTTAGACTATAAGGAAATTATAAACATTAAAATTTATTTATTTATTTATAGAAATGGAAATAGTTCAAAGAGTTAGAAAACCCCAAATTCCATTGAATTGGGGGTTTATTGTTAAATTAATTGAATCTTGTGACAATATAAATTATTGAATTTAATTTTTAAATGTGTATTGTAAAATTGAGTAGTGATTTTAATTATTATTCATATAAAACGAAAATTAATTAAAATTGATCAGATATGGATATATGGGTTCTATCCTATTAAAAGGCATGTTTTTTACCTAAAACTAAAGTTATAGTTCTTATAACTAAATTTCCATATTTTTAATGGGGACCATGAATTATATTTTTTTTATTGTTTCATGAAATAAATTTCCTGAAATATCATTTTACTAGAGAACATGATATCCTTGTGTGTTTAGTGAGTTATTTAGTCATCACATTACACTTTACAATGTTACTACACAAATATATAGTACGTCACTATTCCCCTCGGAATTTGGGGATGACCTCCTTGATTGAAGGTTCAAACATTCCGATCGGTTTCTAACCGGTGTGTTCGTAGAACCAGGAACATCCAATGATTCCACATCCATTTGGACCTACTTTCCAAAGGTATGCACTCATTAGTTTGTGGACTAATGAGGCTTAGGAATTTGGATTGGTTGAGAGTATGGGAGGTCGGACTCATCACACCTTTTTGAGGGGAATTATTGTCTACTCCATGACTCTCTTTATAGATTTAAGTTTTGTTCGTGAATCCTTATTACATTACCAAGTATAAAATGAGCTTTCTTTCAAATCTGACAATCAATGATTAAATATGTAGGAAATTTAGAGAATCTTTTATATATATTCAAAGTTCTTCATCGATAGAGAATCATCTGTATTTATTAGAGATTCTTGGTCAATGGTATCCTTCGATACATTTATATTGAAGTATCTTGGTCATTATGATGACTGTGCTGGTTTTAAATCCACTCAGTGGGGCACTTGAAGTTTATTGTCATTCATAAGGACATGGATTATTTCAGAATTGGGATCGAACTCGCAAATGGGCTACCTATGTATTTTTTGTTTAGAAAAGGAATCAGAACCCATGTATTTCGAGTAAGGGAGTATGATGCTTATGATTGATGGCTCAAAGAAGGATGTCATAATTACTTTTACACTCTAAGCACACGTGAGTCATGATCGGTGTGAGAAACAAGAGGTATTTATAAAAACCACACAATTGTTCCATGAAAGATGCAATCATAAAAAATAATGTGGGGATTATCTAAGTATGACTGCGGAGATATATGAAGATTATGATTAATTTAGGGAAGAAATCCCGGAATAGGGTCCATAAATTTATATGTGCTTCGTGGAGATTTGAATACTCTAACTTGGGGCTTACTCCTGGTAAGGAGGCCCAAATTAAAATAGGACTTATGATTGGGTTTTTTTACTTCTGAGAAGGAATCCCATATCAAATGTAAATTAGGACTGGTAAAGAGAAATTAAGACTGGGGCTTACTCCTGAAAAGGAGGCCCAGGTTAAGAGACTTGAAATATTAAGGGACTTAGGGATTACTCCTAAAGAGGATGCCCATATTTTAAGAATGGGGCTTACTCATGAAAAGGAGGCCTAGGCTAAGAGAATTATGGTTGGGGCTTACTCTTGAGGATGATGCCCAAATTAGGGGACTTGGGGTATACTCATGAAAAGGATGCCCAATTAAGAGAACTTGGACTGGGGATTACTCCAGAAATGGAGGCCCAGTCGTGAGAATTATTACCGGGGATTATTCCTGAAAAGGAGTCCCAGGTTAATGAGGAATTGGGGCTTACACCTAAGGAGGATGCCCATATTTGAGAATTATTACTGGGGATTATTTCTGAAAAGGAGGCCCAGGTTAATGAGGACATGGGTCTTACTCCTAAGGAGGATGCCCATATTTGAGAATTATGACTGGGGCTTATTCCTGAAAAGGAGGCCCAGGTTAATGAGTTCTCTCAT
The DNA here is from genome assembly GCA_963277665.1 of Viscum album. NCBI lineage: Eukaryota > Viridiplantae > Streptophyta > Magnoliopsida > Santalales > Viscaceae > Viscum > Viscum album. Next base: position 1,293,700,618 of record OY728152.1, read on the forward strand.
CTAAAAGGATGAGGTTGAATGAATGAAATCTCAATATTTAGTGACATAAAGATATGTAAATCACTAGGTTCTGAGAGATATTCCATATAATTCCTTTCATATAAGGAAGTCAAATCAAGAAATCATGCCATAAATGGCTTTGAAGAGTGTCTTGAAGAATGAATCTTGAATAGGAGATGTGGAATGGCATAAGAGGTGTGAAATGGGCAAGAAAGGCACCCAAAAAGGCAGGAGCGTGCAAGTCCTGGAAGGAGCACATGTACTGTGTGGGTGCACAAGTCCTAGTCGCGCAGGTATACCTGCGCGACACATGGGTACTTGTGCGACGGTTAACCCGCAGGGTAATACTTGAGCGACTCTTGGTTAAAGCCTTTAGAGTCATCGTGAGGTTCTTCTAGAAGAGTGGCGTGCAAGTTCTATTGAAGGAGTTAGGCCGTGCGCAAGTGTGGTCATTCCCCTTAAGGGATGGCCACTTAAGCGCTCAAGTGTTGATGAGTTTCAACATTTAGGCCTTCCTCCCACTCTTTAGATCTTTCTTTCTAGGTAAGAAATTACATTAGAAGTGTTTTGGAAGCTTTGAGAAGAGACTAGGGCACCAGGAGCTCAAATCTGAGTTTCTGGGAAAAAATCCTCCCCAAATGGGGGGCCCATAGGGTCTATTTATAGGCGGGAGAAGACCCCAGGTAGTTATCCTTTAGGGTGCGCAAGTCACTTGTGCAACCAACTTCAGTGCGCAAATGTACTTGCGCGACCATTGTAGAACATGCGCGACCCTTGCACAATGTTCTTCTTCTTCCTTACTTTGTCAATTTTTTATATTTTCTTCAAAGGATGCATCAATTTGTGCTCAGTAATTTCCCTTTCCATTCCTTTAGACAATGTGATGAAAAAGTAGCATCAACAAAAGTCCCCCCTCAGAGTTGGATCCAAAAGAAATGAGGATGTCACTCTGACGAAAAGAAGAAAACCAAAGGAAAAGTGGTGTGCAAGTGTTGATGGAACAGAGGGTGGAGTGCAAGTTTGTGTCGTGCAGGGCCTAGCACGTAGGGGTACGGCCTTTAGTTGCGCAGGGTTCTGGCCGCGTCTATAAATAGAGGGCCTCATTCCATACAAGGCATTCAGATTTCAAACCATTGAGCTCTCGCCGCGTAGGTCACCTTCGCTGCGCAAGTTGCTCTGTTTTCCGATGTTTCGTTGATGTTGCGCTGCTGTATAGGTATTTAGACTTGCGTGGTGATATTGCGCGCAAAAACATGCATGGAATATCCTTGCTTGCGTGCCTTAATGCCTTAGCCATTTTTTTCAAATTTCTTCATAAAGAATATAAAAAATCAACTTACTTAAGAGTTTATTATTCAACTCTTATGCAGATTTAGTGGCTCCCAAGAGAATCGGAATGGCTGATGGACTGGCTAGCAAGAGGACTGATGACATGATGAACATTGTAGGCTATGATTACTATGATATCTGCGACAACACTCTCCCAGATTTGGCTAAGTACATGAAGAAATATCATCTTAATTTCCCACAGAGCATCTACCTGCCTCTATATGGTCATGGTCCTATGTATGGAGTCAATGTTCCAGATGAAAAGAATTATATGCCTGACATTCAGCTGCACTACTACTCCTCTATTTCGGTTATGCTGTGCATTAAGAGAAACAACAATGGTGTGAACTTTAAAATTCTTCCTCCATGTCATTTCCTTGCAGATATAAAAATGGAAAACCCATGGGCTGAAATGTTTTCTACTGTCGGTTGGTGGAGAGAAGACAAACATGGAATTAGAGCATTATCTGAAAAGAGTACTCTCTCCAAATGGCCCTTTACTTCCAATGCTTCATTCTCAAATCCATGTATCCATCTTCCAAGTCTCTTGGATAGAAACAGAGTCACTGTTTGATCAGCAGAAAATTTTCTAAAACTGCACACAAGAACATTCTTTTACAATCGTTTCAAGAAGAGCTAGTATCACTGCATCTCTTATGGTATCCAGTTGAATGAATGAACTCCAGGTGACTGCTGATGAAGCTCGGGATGCTGTAAATCAAATGAAGAGTTATGTGGAACGTATTTCTGTAATTTCTTCGAAAATAGAAGAGACTCCAATATGTGGATGTCCTTCTAATTCTTATGCATCAAATGGAAGGAATGCTTTCATCTTCAATCACTTGGGAACATATTTTCTTGATACCTACTTTAAATTTTACCTAAGCCTATGGGCCTAGTAAGAATAGTTTGATTTTTACTAGGATTAGTGTAAATAACCCTACAAACTTTGAATCTTTTAATTGCTCAATATTACCTAAATCATACAAAATGTTTGTTTAGTGAGTTAGATCTTGAATTTTATTCAGAGTTCCTTTGACTTTTGGGGGCAGTTTAAATTCATGCACATTGGAAATAAAGAGGATAATGTTTAACGTCAAAATAAGTTTGACCGAATGAATTAGAATTGACTCAATTATTTGATAATTTTTCTGAAAACATATTACCATACTCAAGTATGAGGGAAAATATACAAACTCTAACTTAAGAATATTTGGATCTGTGGAATGGTATGAAAAAGAGCTAAAAGGAATTTGAAGAAGTATTTCCCAAGAATGAAGTTACCATTATTTAACAAAATCGTTAGGGGGTTGAATTATTCAGGGCCACCTAAGGGAATTGGATGCATAGTCAAATAAATAATATCTTTTGGCTAACAAGTCTATTATTTAGACTGTTTAAGCAAGGCCACCTAAGGGCACGTGCTGCATATTCAGGAAAAACAACTCTCAGAAATTTACTTTCCTAGTGCTAAAAAGCTAGTGAATGTTTATGGAGATTCAAATTTTCCAAAGTATAGAGTTTTCTGTATGGAAAGATGTACTTGAATATGGAGAAGATATTTCCAGACAAGATTATCGAAGAACTGGATGAATATCACTCCTACGAAGGTCTGACCCAAACATAGGGAAGGAGAATATAAACCATAGACTTGAATAATTTCAGATCATGAAAAAAGGATATGGGACAAATATGTTAAGGATGGGTATTTTTTCAGATCCCTACATACTATCATTTAAGACCAATATTGAAAAAAGAGGATTTCTTCCCAAGAATGAAGTTACAAGTATCTGAAAAACCCGTTAGGGGGTTGAATTATGAAGGGCCACCTAAGGGAACTGGTTGCATAGTCAAATAATAGTATCTTTTGGCTGACAAATCGGTTATGGAGACTGTTTATGCAAGGCCGCCTAAGGGAACGTACTTCATAGTCAGGAAAAATAACTCTCAGAAGTTTGACATTTTTGTGACTAGAAATCAATAAAAGGTTTATGAAGATCTGAAAATATTTAAGGTTGGGATTATGACACATAAAGATGGGTATTGTTCAGTGTATTCAAAGATACACCAATCAATGCTAACCATAATCATGTTGTGGCTGGGTCCTGAATGGAAATGTTGGACTTCACTACGTATCCCATAAGGATGGGAATCAAGCCATACGTAGTTCATTAACTACAGTTTAACATCATGTGGGACAAAAGGATTAGAGATCTTAGTTTAGGGTCACAGATCTTGGACTATTATAAGATATACATAGTGTGTGTTTTCATGCGGGATTTTCAGCCAAGGGACTGAAAGTGGAATTTGGGGTTAGGCCCAAAGATTTAGGGCTGGATTCAAGGGACACTCGAACATTCCTACGTATCCCATAAGGATGGGAATCAAACCCATGTAGTTCAAGAACTACCCTCTGTATAGATTTGGTTCGTACATGTGAAGGGTGAAAGTTGACTTTAGTACAATGATGGTTTAACCCAAGATAAAATGTTTGGGCATTGCCATGTATGAACGTAGTCTTTGAAATGAAACATGATTAAAAAATCAATGTAAATAATGGTTCCCTCTCTGGTGAGGGCATCAAAGAATATTGTATTTTATTGTCATACTGGACAAAAGTGTTGTATATTTTAACGTAGTATAACAAGGACGAAAGTGAACCAATGTAAAGATATTGATTCTAGAGGCAGTTTCACGAATCAACATCGTATGAGATGGAGGTGAACTGATGTGAAGAGATTGGTTTTGGGATTGAACCTTGGGAAGTTGCCTACGTACCCAGCCTAGGAGGCACAGATCAAGGTCTGCGTAGTTCAATTAAAGAATGAATTAATGATCAAGATGTTATTGGGGACAAGGACCTAAAAAATGATGTTGTTGGGACTTACACATGGTTAGTATCCCAGAGAGAGTGTTATGGTTGATTTTTTCTCTAAAATCATGTGAGTCATACTCGGTGTGAGAAAAAAGAGTTAACAACAACCTGAACGATGCATAGTTTAATGTCATGTAGGACATATAAAGGGACTATGCAGTTTAAAGTCTTGCAGTTAGGACTATTGGTGCTGCACAGTTTAGTGTCATGTAGCAGGGACAAAGTACAGTTTAATTTCATATAGGACATATCAATGGACTTTTTTCACAGTTTAACGTCATGTTTGATGAAAAAGGGATGATACAGTTTAGCGTCATGTTGGACGAAAGTGCGAATAGTTTAAGGTAGTATGTGTGGACCGTGGATGGTGCAATTTAATGTCATATTGGACGTAAGGGACTTCTATAAAGTTTAGCGTCATGTAGTTAGGATGTCATAGTATAACTTCATGTGAGACGAAAGGAATAAAAATAGTTTAATGTCATATGTATGGACCATTGCTGTATAGTTTAACGTCGTATAACAAGGACGATGAAGTGGACACTATTTAACGTCATGTTGGAAGTATGTGAAAATTGATAAGGTTCATATGCATGGACCATTGTTGATGCAGTTTAACGTCTTTCTGGATGGAGGTGCAGTTTAATGTCATACTGGACCGTGGTGCAGTTTAAGTTCATACTCGACCGAGGTGCACTTTATGGTCATACTGGACAGTGGTGCAGTTTAAGGTCATACTAGACAGAGGTGCAGTTTAAGGTCATACTGGACCGTGGTTCAGTTTAAGGTCATACTGGACCATGGTGCAGTTTAAGGTCATACTGGACCGAGGTTCAGTTTACGGTCATACTGGACCTTGGTGCAGTTTAAGGTCATACTGGACCTTGGTGCAGTTTAAGGTCATACTGGACGGTGGTGGAGTTTAAGGTCATACTGGATAGAGGTGCTGTTTAAGGTCATACTGGACCGAGGTGCAGTTTAAGGTCATACTGGACCGTGCTGTAGTTTAAGGTCATACTGGACCAAGGTGCAGTTTAAGGTCATACTAGACTGTGGTGCAGTTTAAGGTCATTCTGGACCGTGGTGCAGTTTAAGGTCATGCTGGACTATGGTGCAGTTTAAGGTCATCCTGGACCGAGGTGCAATTTAAGGTCATAATGGACCGTGGTGCAGTTTAAGGTCATACTGGACATGGTGCAGTTTAAGGTCATACTGGACCCTGGTGCAGTTTAATTTCATACTGAACCGTGGTGCAGTTTAAGGTCATAATGGACCGTCATGCAGTTTAAGGTCATACTGGACCGTGGTGCAGTTTAAGGTCATACTGGACCGTGGTGCAGTTTAAGGACATACTGGACCGAGGTAAAGTTTAAGGTCATACTGGACTGTGGTGCAGTTTAAGGTCATACTGGACCGTGGTGCAGTTTAAGTTAATATTGTAATGTGGTGTAGTTTAAGTTCATACTGGACAGAGGTGCAGTTTATGGTCATACAGGATCGTGGTGCTTTTTAAGGTCATATTTGATCGTGGTGCAGTTTAAGGTCATATTGGACCGTGGTGCAGTTTAAGGTCATACTGGACCCAGGTGCAGTTTAACGTCATACTGGACCGAGGTGTAGTTTGAGTTCATACTGGACCGTGGTGCAGTTTAAGGTCATACTGGACCGTGGTGCAGTTTAAGGTCATACTGGACCGAGGTGAAGTTTATGTTCATACTGGACCGTGGTGCAGTTTACGGTCATACTAGACCGTGGTGCAGTTTAAGGTCATACTGGACCATGGTGAAGATTAAGGTCATACTGGACCGTGGTGCAGTTTAAGGTCATACTGGACCGTGGTGCAGTTTAAGGTCATAGTGGACCGTGGTGCAGTTTAAGGTCATACTGGACTGAGGTGCAGTTTAAGGTCATACTGGACCATGGTGTAGTTTAATGTCATACTGGACTGTGGTGCAGTTTAAGGTCTTACTGTACCGTGGTGCAGTATAAGGTCATACTAGACCATGGTTGATATATTTTGTTTTTATACAAAATACTTCTTCAAAAATCTGGCATTGGTTGGAGTAGTGATGAGTTCTCCATCCATCGAGATTAATGAATAAGCTCCATTGGAGTAGACCCTATGTATTGAGTATGATCCTTCCCATTTTGGATCATGCTTGGGAGGTTTCTTTCCTGGTATCATTGGAGTTCTGAGAACTAATTCAAATTCTCCCTGAGTGAATGAACGAAGACGAACTTTTTTTGAAAAGCTCGTGCTATTCGATTCTGATAAACATCCAAGTGGTGAAAAGTGCACAATCTTTTCTCATCTAATTATTCCAATTCATTCAATCGCTTTTGAAATTGTTCATCTGTAGGCAATTGATCACAAATGGAAACTCTGAGCGAGGGTAGTTGAACTTCAATTGGCATGACTGCTTCCGTTCCATATACTAATGAATATGTAGTTAACCGAGTTGCAGTGCGGTTGGTAGTCCGATAAGCCCATAAAGCATGAAAGAGTTTATAAGGCCATGATTTCTTATCTTTATCCACCATCTTTTGCTGTATATTTGAAAGAGTCTTGTTGAAAGATTCTATCTTTCCATTGGCCGCTGCATGATACCGAGATGAATGGTTGGAATTTTTGTTGTATTCTTGATACAATTTCTTCACCTCAGACGAACAGAAGTTGGTGCCATTTTCTGTCAATATGGTATGAGGGACACCAAACCAGGAAATGATGTTAGACATGAGGAAGCTAAAAACGCATTTAGAACTGACTTCCTAGATAGGTATTGCCTCTTCCCATTTGGAAAAGAAGTCAGTAGTAGTAAGTATGTACTTAAACTGCTTGGCCGTAGCCGAAGGGTAAGGTCCCACCACATCCATTCCCCATGTGGAAAATGGCCATGAGTATTTAGCTGTATGAAGAATCTATGGAGGTTGATTAATGAAGTTCGCATGTACATGGCATGAATGCCACTTCATTTTGAAATCAACACAGTCTTGTATCATTGAAGGCCAAAAGTATCCAAGCCATCGAATCTGATCAGATAGTCTTTGTCCAAACTTGTGGGCATCCACAGACTCCTGCATGCACTTATTTCATGACAGCCATTGTCTCTTCACCATCAATGCATTTGAAGAGAAATCCATCAAAACCACGTTTGTAGAGAATTTTCTCTAGGTGATCTAGGCTATCATAAAGAGTAAAATTTACCACATGTCACCGGATTTGTTCTTTCTCGGCTCTATCAGGTGGAAGTGTTCCATTTTGAAGGTATTCCCTGATAGGTGACATCCATCCTGTAGTATGACCATACGGTTTGGCAATGAGACTAATTTCATTAATTTCCTCTGTTCTGATTCGAACATAAGGTGAAATTGAAAGACGGTGGGAAATACTGATGGTTGTCTCATAATGATTTTGATCTGCCAGAGTTGTGGGTATATTATCCAGTGCATCAGCTTGAGCATTTTATGATCTTGGGACATAAGAAAATGTCAATTCCGAATGGAATTATGCCATTAACTCTATGACATAATCATAAAAAGGGATTAGTTCTTCTTTTCTGATGGCATAATCTCCATTGGCTTGTTTGATTACCAGGTCTAAATCACCTTTCACCTTTAAGTGATTCCCTTGTTCTTGAAGCGCTAATTCCAAGCCTGTGATGAGAGCTTGGTATTCTACTTCATTATTGGTACCACCTTCCCAAAATAATAAGGAATAAGGTAACACTTCCTTTTCTGGATAAATGAGCACAATTCATAAGACAATTTTTTTGAATTTAGGATTTTCCATTTGCCACCCTGTTGGACTTCTGAAAGCACCATCAAAATACATTTCCCATGCCTGAGGACTTTCTTGAAAAGAGAAGACATCCTCATCAGGGAGTTCAATATCTGAATATGTGTCTTCCACTGAAGGGTGTTCATCCAGGAAATCAGCCATAACTTGGCCCTTTATCGCCTTTTGAGACACATACTGAATGTCGAATTACTGCAAAACAACTTCCTAGCATGCCAAACGTCCTGTGAGCATTGGACGACTAAGGATGAATTTGAGTGGGTTATTACGAGAGACCAATTGGACCTCGTGATGTTGTAGGTAGTGTCTCAACTTATGAACTACAAAGATTAATGCCAGGCAGCACTTCTCAATACTTGAATATCGGGTTTCTGCTTTAAGCATAGTTCGACTGAGATAGTAGAGGCTGTTTTCATTCCCATCATCATTCTTTTGAGCAAGAAAGGAACCCAATGATCGCTCTAGAGCTGTCACCTAGAGGATCAGTGGTCTTCCTTCAACAGGTGGAATGAGTACCGGAGGACTCAAGAGGTATTTCTTGAGAATATCGAATGGTTCCTGGCATTCTTCAGTCCACTGGTAAGTGACCCCCTTCTTCATTAATTTGGTTAAGGGTAATCTTTTTCCTGCCAAATTGGCGATGAAACGCCAAATATAAGATGAGTGTCTTTGAAGTACTCTTAATTATTTCAAATATAGAGTAGGTGACATACCAAGGATTGACTTGGTCTTCTCAGGATCAAATTCAATACCATGATGGCATACAACAATGAAGAAAAATTTTCCTGAGGTTACCCCAAAAGCACATTTTAAGGGGTTAATCTTCAAATTATGTTGTCGAAGCTTGTAGAATATGACTTCCAAATCAGCCAAGTGATTAGAACGTTGTTTGTATTTAAACACCAAATCGTCTACATATCATTCAACAAGAATCCCTAAGAAGGGTTTTAAGATATGATGCATGGCACGCAGATATGTTACACCTGCATTCTTTAAGCCAAAGGGCATTACCCGATAGAGAAATACACCCTAAGGGGCTCTGAAGGCTGTGGATTTTTCATCTTCTGGGGCCATTCAGATCTGATTATATCCAGAATATCCAGCCATGAAGGAAAGTGCTTCATATCCATCTGTTGCATCAATTAATAGTTCTATAATCGGAAATGGGAAATTATCCTTAAGATAATGCCGATTAAGATCTCTGAAATCTATGAAAACTATAATTTGTCCGTTATTTTTCTTTACAGGGACAATATTATCCCACCACTTGGGATACTGAACTTCTCTGATGATGTTATATTTGATAAGCTTATCCACTTTACCATCAATTTTGGTAGCATAAGTTGGGGTGTTCTTCTCGAGGCTTGCTTAAATCCTTGATGTTCTTCTGGTAAACCCAAATGATGAGTAGCAACATCAGGATCAAGCCAATGAATATTTGTATAGTTCCAAGAAAATATATCTCTATTTTTCTTTAGAAAGGAAATATAAATCTCTTGTTCTTCAAGAGTCATGGGCACACTGATTAAAGTGGGGTGTGGGTCTTCTTTTGTACCCAGATTTATTTCTCTGAGTTCATTTACGGTGGTAGAGATAACCTCTTTAAATGCTAGAGGAGCATCTCTGAGATCTTCTTCTTCTTCTTCATCATGTGTTATTTCTTCCGTTTCTACTTTCATAGTAGATGATAAAGCAAAATTTTCATGATCAGAAGAGATATCAAAATTTTCATATCTTGAAGAAGAAGCTTCCATTTCCGACCCAATTGATGATGAAGGGTCTTCTTTTGGTAATAAAGAGGAGACGATGGACTGAGAATCGACATCATTTTTCCCCTTCGATGTTTCTATAACACCTTTTGGCCAAATTGGCGAAGTATAGACTTGTTGGATTTCAACAGATGAAATGAAGACGTCACCATTTGTGCTTTCATTACTGCTTGGTGGGTTACCAATTTTTCCCATGTTTTCTGGATCAATTTCCGTAATTGACATTATGGATCGTTCCATAAGAGTATTTTGATTTGGGTCTATCTTGTCAAATTTTACTGATAGGAAACACATAATATGAACCCACATGTGTAAATGGGTTTACTGGAATCTTCTCCAAACCATATGGAGCATTAACTTTGGTAATCTCCTTTTTTGTGGATTTCTCCCTTCCCTTCATGGGATAGAATTCCGCCTCAATGTATTGAGACTCACATGTCTTGAATGATGCATTATCACCATACAATGTCCCAACACGACCATCAAAACAAAATTTTAGAAATTGATGGTATGATGAAGGGATAGCCACATGTTGATGTAGCCAGGGTATTCCAAGCAAGATGTTGAAAGCTGAGTCTTGATCAACAACCATGAAATCCGAATTGGATACAAGATCTCCAAACGGAGTTCTGAGTGTAACTTCTCCCAGTGGTTCTTTTTCATTTTTATCATATTCTTGTAACATCATGGTAGAAGGAGATAAATCAGATTCCATGAGGCCCAATCGAAAAAGTGTACGAATGGGCATGAGGTTGACTCCCGAACCATTGTTAATGAAATCTCTTCGGATTTCTACACCATTGACCTTGCCATATAAGTACCAAGGTCTAATATGCCCATGAACAACATCATCTTCATCTTCATCAGTAAAAGATATTATTGCATGGAATTCTGCAGGATTATTCCCTATGTGATAGACTTCAGCTGCAGCAATTTCAGGTTCAAACTCTTGAGGACATGACAAAGCCTCAATGAGTGCTTCCCGAATATCGTTTGAAAGATTCAGAGCATCCAAAATTTTTAACTTCGATGGTACTTGGGCCATGTGTTTCAATACATCATACTTTGGATTCAGATGTCTGTGTTTCCCAACAAAAATATGTGGTCTAGCATGTACCTTGGATGTAGATGCTTTGGAAGTTGATGCATCTTGTATTGGGATAGGAGTTGGAAATATTCATGGTTTAGGAAGATTAGACCGATTAGATCCATTTACTTGCTGAGAGGAAGAAGATGGAACCTTCAACCGGTCTTCCAAAATAACTGTGTTGGGACTGAATTTTCTAATTGGTAGAAGAAATTTCTTGTTCTTGCTGAGCTCACTGAAGGGCTCTACCACGAGTTTCTGCTATGTACACAGTTCTAGAAGGGGTAGAATTAGAATAGTGGATTCTGAAATATCCATGTTTTCCCCTGAATCTTGAGCCTCTAGAACTTCCTCTGATTCCCTTGTTTGATACAGGGAATTCAGGCTCATCGAAATCGAAACTGAGATTGGCATATGGATCTGTTAATTGAATCATATTAACAAAACAAAAGATTAACTCTTCGTCTGATGAAGACTCCAACTGATTAGCTTGTTTAGGCTGGGCCGTTTAGTGGGGCAGTGCCTGTTGCTTTGAAGTAGATGGAATGAAGTCTGCCAGAGTCAAAGACAACTTAGGCTTTGACACATACTCATCTTCTTCTAATTATTTTTCTTTTATTGAATCATGCCGTTTCTTTGAGGATTTTCCCTCTGATGAAGAGGGTTTTTCCGCAACATTCATGGAAGAAGACACAATCGGTTTCTTTAATTGTGTTCGCAAAATAGCATGATTTCGGTTGATTGATTTTCTGACCATCCAATCATCATACTTTTGTGCATTTTTTCTTTTGACTTCTTTCCATTCACCTTCCTCCTCTAGAACTGTAGTAGTAACACATGCTACCTGAGCTGAAGAACCCTTCAGTTTGACTTGTCTCGTGTCGACCATCTTTTGTAGGAGGTATTTGAAGACAAAACACTCTTGGATGGGATGCCCCAACATTTGATGAAAAGCGAAATAATTGGGATGTTCTTCATATCCTTTTTTGTTTGGCCTCTTGGGCATTGGAAATTGAAACAAATTATTTTCTAGGGATGAAATTAAGTAACTAGGAACATGTTCATTTCAGAAAGAGTATATTTTTCTCTTCAGATCATCAAATTTATTTCGTCCTTGATCTCATTGATCTTCTGGACAAAACAGCCTTTGTTGTTGGCACTCTGGAGTTGGAGCCTTTCGAGAAGATGAAGGTTTTGAAGTAGAAACAGGTACAGGTTCTTGTTTATGCATAACTGTAGCAGTTTCTGCTTTACCCTTTCTCCTTCCTGGAGCTGATGGAATTACACATGATTTAGCCTTATCCTGTATAAGAAAATATTCAATCTGCTGAGCTATTGAAGTAAGGTCTCGAAACCCTCCTGCGTATTTCATAGGGATTAACGGCGTGCGTATTTCGTCACGCATATTTGACACACAGATTGGCAAAAATTCTTCTTGAAGGAGTGATAATCTTAGGGAAAATGTTAATCCTTTCCAGCAAGCAATGAAATATGAGACCCTTTCATTCTCCCCTTTCTTATAGTTTGTAAGAACAAAAACTATTGTCTTTGGCAAAGTTGGGTTGAACTGAAGAAAGAATTTTTGATGGGGGTCTTCCCATCCAGTAATTGACCAGGATTGCAAGCTTGTATACCAGACAAAGGCTGGTCCTTGAAAGGTCCATATGAAGCATCTGAGTTTTACTACTTCTTACTACTCCGAAGTTCCCATCATAGGATCACAACAAGACATGTAATTCATCAAATGTTGTTCAGGGTCCCCAGATCCATTGAAAATATGGAATACATGGTTTCCAAAATTGGATGGAGGAGAGATTGAATCTACCCATTCAGGGTAAAAATTATTTTCTGGTTGAACCTCCGCACATTTCCCTTCCATAGTTTCTAACTAAGATGTCAATGACTCAATGGTTGTTATTAACTTTTGAGAAAAATCCGGTTGAACTTGGAACTGGGTAGGTGCAATGACTGGATCTTGGACAGATGTGGTGGTTGGTACTGCAATTGATGTTAGCACAGTCAACTGTTGTTGCACTTGACCCGTAGGATTAGACCTGTGAGGGTGTACTGATAGAGGAAGATATTCTTGATCCATCTCAGTAGCTTCAACAAATTCCCTTGGATGACTGACTCCAGCACGCTTAAGAAGAAGACTACCCTGAAGTAGTTCTGCATTCAACCTACTTAATTCCTTCATTTCATCCTCCTGTTGTGCAAACCTTTTCTCTAGTGAGAGTGATTGGCCTTCTCCAGATGAAGGATATGTAACCTGATTCTTTCCCCTCCCTTTATTGGATCCTTTTTGGAGAGGGGGAAGTGGGTTACTCGAAGGATTACCAAGGTTCTGATTAATCCTTTGATTTCTTGTACACACACCTTCTTCATTTGTGTCGGTGCGTACATCTTCTTTAGCATGAACCTCTTCATCTGAATCCCCTAAGTGAGCCTCATCTAGTGGATCAGCAACAATGGAATTGATGAAATTGATTGATGCATAATGCATCACCTTCCTTCTATCATCATTTCTGGGATATTGTCTTCTTCCATGTCTTTGATGAGACATCGCCTTTTGTTGATTCAATCCGTCGGGAACTTCTTGATGAACCATAATATTGAGGGACTTTCCTGATAATTTGGCTCTTCGTTCCCCTTGAGTATTCTTCGCCAATCGAGAAAAGACCGACTTTCTCTGAGGAGGGGATTAATGATTTGAAAAAGTCCCCAGTCCGGTGGATTGGGGTTATTCCTACTATTCCCACTCAACTCCTTGAATCCTATTTGTTGATTTTGAGGGTTGGTTTAAAAAATTCCCCAGTCTAGCAATCTGGGGTGGCTCTTGACCTGCTATGTATGAGAATTTATTAAAAGATCTCCTGATCTTACGTACCTTGGTCTAGAAATTAGATGGATGCATCAATCGACATTCACTTTTATAAACCGGTTCAAAAGACTATTGGATGATTTCTGACACTTCTGTCACTTGATGATGTGCTTGATCCAAACGATAGGCATGTTCAATATTCTTGTTTTCTTGATTCAGGAGTCATTCAACAACTTGTTCTCTATATTCTTGATTTTGAGAGGAACTAGTTAAGGCCTATTCTTGGGCAAGCTTTTGATTACAAACAAAGCCCATTGACTGTGGTTGTCCATGGACAATAACATCGCATGAGACCATTTTAGGTGGGCATTGATGAATGGAGAGCACCGTGAAATGTAGTGCTCCATGAACAGCCCATCCTCGGACTTGAATTCCAGATGGGGCATTGGAAATTAACTGACGCAATCTTCTTAGTGCTCTAAGGAATGAACGTTGAAGGGCTCTTTGCTTCTTTTCAGCCTTCGGATATCGAGAGACAGATAGAGATGCCAAATCAATCTAACATTGTAGCCCTTCTATTATCATAAGATTATTATCATATTCATCATAAGATAATACATTCTTCTTCAACTGACAAATAGTTTTCCATATGTTGAGACGAATATCATGAATTCCATCTTCCGTCAACATTTCTGGAATGTCATTCCGAGAGTCAGCCAGTGGCCAAAACATGACTGGCACTTCACCTTTCGCTAATTATTTTCTGATATTCATCATTTCCTCTTTATCAATTGATGAAGATTATTCTACATGATTTGACCAGAGTTGGTGTTTCCTTGTTGCTTCCTCAGATTAAACAATATTGGTAGAGAAATCATTGATCAAACTAGAAGATGCATGACTTAGGGGTGGTTCGGAGAATAACCTACACCCTGGCCTATCTTCTGATTGAAAAATTATTTCACCTGCTAGAGATGAAACATCAGAAATGACTGGTTTCGCATTTCCAAGTGCCTTAAGAAAAGAGAGCTTTCTTGGCACTACATTGTCCACTGGAGCATTTTCTGGGAAATGTGCATCACTACTACAGAGATGAGTTTAGTAGAGAAATTCATCATCATGGGGAGGACCACCATAATGGGTTACAACAAAATATGAGATCTCTTGCTCCTTGGTCTTCTGACCACATAGAGGGTTCCTATGGCTCTCATCTGAAGATGAAACTTCGAGATCGACCGAATTGTCATGAACAAGCCTTCATGAGGAAGTGTATGTTGAAGACCTTAAGAATTAATGTTCCCACTATTGGGAAATGAGGGAGTAGAATCTTGAATTCCAACAGATAACTGTCTGAGGGCTTCAAGAACTCCAACATCGAGCAAGGCCTTGTTACATATTGGCTCTTGATCTCCGGACTATGCTGGGTGAGTCCATTTCTTAGACGCCTTCTTACTCTCCTATGAAACCACTTGTTGATGAAAGTGGAAACTCAGAGCAGGTGTATATGCCTTATCAGGAAAGATATCCAAGTTATGGTGACGATCTCCACTCAAATCAGGTGTATGTGTCTGACTTGGTTGTCCGTATGATATGGGGGAGTATGCCCCACAACCATCTTGGACAAGAACAGATGTGTGTGTCTGTTTCGGAGTGAATTGTTGATGTGTCAATCCACTGTTAGGGATAGATTTATGTGTCTTTCCCGGAGATGCTGCTGAATTTGATATAATATCCTGGAAGGCATCCTGAATATGAGCATGGATTTTCTTATGCTCTTTCACCATTGATAGAATATACTTGGTGACTTCAGCTACCGGAACGGGGATATACGTCCATTCCGTGATTGGATTAGGTGTATTTGCCTGCTCTTTTCCTCCTTTTCCTGTTAGTGAATCCTAACAGTACTCAAGTGTGGGGGTAGAGAGTTGAGTCTGCCTCCTGTTTGTTTTTGGGGATTTCCGACTAACTTCTCCGAATGCTACCAAGAGAGACTGTCGGTAGGCTTGATTAATACTAGCATGTGTATGTTCCTACCTATAGTACTCCACTAGAATTGCCTAGCGGGATTGGCGTGATGCTGCTAGACGAGTCTGCTGGACAACGGAATTAAAACAGGCAGTTGTGTGTGCCTGCTCGTTGCTTGCCACCAAGTTAGGTTGGTGGGCTTCTCCGGAGATGGAAGAGATGAGAACCTGCTCCCCGTTAACCGTATTTCGCCGCTGGCGATTCTTCTTGCATGCTCGGGTTCGAGGAACCTAAGCCAAATGCTCGGAATTAGTACCCTCATCATGTTGAGGGCGTACTGCCGCACGATTCTGGCGGCGATTGTTGATAGGAGCCCTCAAGAAGGACTCCTACTTATTTGATTTAAGGCCTTAGGGACCTACTCATTCACCTCCCTAGAATATGGGAGTGAATGGTGATTGTGTTCCGGGGATAATGACCCGAAACGGTAGGAGACGGTTGTTAGAACCGCATGCCTCTTGATCACTAGTTGTCGTTGTTCGGACGACCAGTGTGAGTTGTTCACTTGGAGGGCTTGTCGGGCAGCCTCCAGAGTTGGTATGGTACTGTGATGACAGTACTCCTTAACCAGTGCATTTGATACCCAGCGTTGAAGACGTTGAGTAGGTGATGTCATCCTTAGAGCGGATGACAATCTAGCAGGAGTAGCAGCATTGGAATTTGCAACAGTAGTATTCACAGGTGTGAACTTGAGAGGACCCATTCTAGAAATGTAGAAGATCTTGGAAATGAGTGCCTGTTTGTTGTAACAGACGTAATCAAGATAAATTCAGCCACTACATCTTTTGGATGAGCACAAATTTCAATGATTGTTTTTGTTGGCCCTCTCATTGAGATTTAAATAGGGGCCTAACAAATAGGTAAAACATCATTTTAACATGGTTATGGATTCATGTCGGGTTCAACATTTTTTGTTCCCCTCGAAATTTGTGGATGACCTCCTTGATTGAAGGTTCAACCATTCTGATCGGTTTCTAACGGGTTTGTTCATGGAACCGGAAACATCCAATGATTCCACATCCATTTGGACCAACTTTCCAAAGGTAGGCACTCATTAGTTTGTGGACTGATGAGGCTTAGGAATTTTCATTGGTCGAGAGGATGGGAGGTCGGACTCATCACACCTTTTTAAGGGGAATTATTGTCTACTCCGGGACTCCCTTTATTGATTTATGTTATGTTCGTGAATCCTTTTTACAATACCATGTATAAAATGGGATTTCCTTCATATCTGACAATCAATTATTAAATATGTAAGAAATTTTGAGAATCTTTTATTTGTATTCGAGGTTCTTCATCGATAGAGAATCAACTGTATTTATTAGAGATTCTTGGTCAATGGTATCCTTCGATACATTTATATAGAAGTCTCTTGGTCATTATGATGACCATTCTAGTTTTAAAGCCACTCAGTGGGGCACTTAAATTTTATTGTCATTCAGAAGGACATGGATTATTTCAGAATTGGGATCGAACCCACAGACCGGCTACCTACATATCCTTTGTTTAGAAAAGGAATCCGAACCCACGTAGTTCGAGTAAGGGAGTATGATGCTTATGATTGATGGCTCAAAGAAGGATGTCATAATTACTTTTACACTCTAAGCTCACGTGAGTCATTCATTGTGTGAGAAACAAGAGGTATTGGTAAAAACAAGACAATTTTTCCATGAATGATGCAATTATTAGAAATAATGTGGGGATTATGTATGTATGAATGCCCAGATATATGAAGATTATGGTTTACATCAGGGAAGAAATCCAGGAATAGGGTTTATAAAGGTATATGTGCTTCGTGGAGATTTGAATACTCTAACTTGGGGATTACTCTTGAAATGGAGGCCCAAATTAATAGAGGACTTATGATTGGGTTTTTTTACTCCTGAGAAGGAATCCCAGATCAAAGGTAAATTAGTACTGGTTAAGAGAAATTATGACTGGGGCTTACTCATGAAAAGGTATCCCAGGTTATGAGACTTGAAAAATTAAGGGACTTGGGGCTTACTCCTGAAGAGGATGCCCATATTTTGAGACTGTGGCTTACTCTTGAAAAGGATGCCCTGGTTAATAGAATTATGGTTGGGGCTTACTCCTTATGAGGATGCCCAAATTAGGGGACTTGGGGCTTACTCCTGAAAAGTAGGCCCAATTAAGAGAACATGGACTGGGGATTACTCCTGAAAATGACTCACAGTCTTGAGAATTATTACTGGGGATTATTCCTGAAAAGGAGGCCCAGGTTAATGAGTACTTGGGGCTTACTCCAATGGAGGATTCCCATATTTGAGAATTATGATTGGGGCTTATTCATGAAAAGAGGCCCATGTTAATGAGGACTTGGGGATTACTCCTAAAGAGGATGCCCATATTTTATAATTGTGACTGGGGATTATTCTTGGAAAGAAGTCCCAGGTTAATGAGTTCTATCAACATAAAGGACAAGGTTGAATGAATGAAATCACAATCTTTAGTGACATAAAGATGTGTAAATCACTAGGTTTTGAGAGATATTCCACAGAATTCCTTTCAGATAAGGAAGTCAAATCAAGAAATCATTCCATAAATGGCTTTGAAGAGTGTATTGAAGACTGAATCTTGAATAAGAGATGTGGAATGAAATAAGAGGGGTGAAATGGGAATGAAAGGAACCCAAAAAGGCAAGGGCGCGCAAGTCCTAGCAGGCAGGCTGGTACTGCGTGGGTGCGCAGGTATACCTGCGTGACACATGGGTACGTGCGTGACAGTTAACCAGCATGGTAATACTTGAGTGACTCTTGGTTAATGCCTTTAGAATTATCTTGAGGTTCTTCCAGAAGAGTGGCGCGCATGTTCTATTGAAGGAGTTAGACGGCGCGCAAGTGTAGTCATTTCCATTAAGGGTTGGCCACTCAGGTGCGCTAGTGTTGATGAGTTTCAACATTTAGGTCTTCCTCCCCCTCTTTAGATCTTCCGTTCTAGGTATGAAATTTCCTTATAAGTGTTTCGGAAGCTTTGAGAATCGACTAGGGCATCAGGAGCTCAAATCTGAGTTTCTGGAAAAAAATCCTCCCCAAATGGGGGGGGACCCACAGGGTCTATTTATAGGCTGGAGAAGACCCTGGGCAGTTATTCTTTGGTGAGCGCAAGTCACTTGGGCGACCAACTTCGGCGCACAAGTGTTCTTGCGCAACCATTGTAGAACTTGTGCAACCTTTGCGCAATGTTCTTCTTCTTCCTTCCTTTGTCAATTTTTGATATTTTCTTCAAAGGATGCATCAATTTGTGCTCAGTCATTTCCCTTTCCATTCCTTCAGACAATGTGAAAAAAAAGGATCATCAACAGTCACATCTCATTGGTGATTGTCATGGGTCCTATTTGGCCTGAGTTCAATGGGTCGTACTTATAAATTTCTATTCACCATATATGGGGATTCCCTATATCCTGGAACTATCATTCCTATTTAGGAAAATAAGTATTTTTCTCATTTAATTTTATTTCAAATTAATATATTCAATTAATTTAAAAAAAATTACCAGAATTTTGATTTATATATGTTTTTTAACAACATTGATTTTATATTAGATATTAGTGAAATGATACATTTTTCGGATATGTTCCATAAATTTTATTTTAAATAGCCTTCTTATTGTAGTTCAATGTTTTAAAATAAAATGGATGAATATTTTTAATTATACATTAAAAATATTCATTTTGTTTTAAATTGAACAATGTATTTTGTAAATTTAACATTGGAATCTATTGTGGAATCTGTGAAGAGACCATACTGGTATTTTTAGCTCAGACAATACCTATTCCTTTAGGTGTTGGTTGATAAAATTCATACCTACTTAAACATGGGTAATGAACTATATGGCGGTATGTATAGTTATAGATATGTATAATTGGAGTGTTATGTCTGAATTGGGACTTCATTTGCATTCCATGTGTTTCTACTACATTTTTGTAGTATCTTGGGTTGTTATGCAAGATTGAATTTTGGTATACTACATAAATTAGAGATTTGTTTGTATGAATACTATCAATTTTCATTTCCTTCCAAAATATTTGCAGAAAAATCATACTCAGTCCAATTTGTATGATGATAGGATTTATATTCAAATCCAATTGGACAAGGAATATGTTTCTCGATATTTCATGATCAGCTCGGTTTTTGGGTTATCATCGTACTCATATAGGTTCTTGGCGATGTAGTCTTTGGTCTCCATGATGACCTTTTTTCATTAAGTTAGTATGAGCTATTTTAATTATTTCAATACATGGGAGGTAGTTTCAATTGATTTCCTAAAATCCTCTCTCCAAAATGAACCATAAGTCCCAATTTGTATATCGGGAAATAATTGATGGGAATTAGTTCTATTTTATTAAGTTATTTTTTATTTTTTTATATTTAAATACAAATATTTTTTTCTATACATTGTTATTAATTTCCATTATTTATTGTCAATGAAATTCCTTCAAAATTTTCTGTTGATTTGGTGAAGCATCATGCCTCCAGTAAGATGTGTGATTAATTTCAAGGAGAAATATGCTTTTAAAACTCAATGACTGGATCCAATTATTGATCCTTGTATAGATGAGGTGATTGAGTGCACTGTCTATGGTACAAGATAGGAATAAAGGTCCATTTCACATTCAAGATCTAGGTGAAGAAAAAAGTGGTATATTCTAAGGATTTGTTCTCTAGTGTTACCTCATCATAATAGAGTGTCATCAAAGGGCTCAAAGTGTCATCATGAGGATGTCTAGTTGTTTAGCAGAATGGATAGATTTTGTTGGTCATTGGAAACAACCAATGAAATCTAGGTGAAGTGTTCCACTTTTCAGCAAGATGGACTGAGTAACAGATGGCCAGAAATAATGGTGATGGAAATGAAACATGATAGAATATCATGGAATGACATCAAGATTCATTTCACTGAAAAGTTATATCATGAGTAAATTTTTATGGGCATGGCTATTTAGTTTTTCCATCTCATGATGGATGATAGGATCATGATGGATTATGATTCATTTATTGATCTTTTGATTCATTCACTTGATTTTTAATCCTATTAGAAGAATATGGCTCTAAATATCTATTTGAGAGTTTTATTGGATATTCATTCTCTCATTTTCTTGTAGAAGATTTTTTATTGTTTTCTTACAGATGCTTCATTTTTGTGTTTATTTACTATATGGGGAACTGATGATCGAGAAGGACCTAGCTAAAATTTCAGGTTTATTAGTGGTTATATAATCTCATATTGGAAGTGATAATTATTCTAATGAAAAGTGAAATCATGATGAATATATTAGTGTTTCCCGATAACGGAGTTATTATATACCTCCACTAGTACCTGAATAAAGACCACATGTTGGTTACCTATTTTTTAAGATGTCAATTCAGAGATTTGTTTCACTAAGGAACTAAATAAGTGTGTCTCCTGTAGAATATAATATCACATATAATGATTTTTCATGTTTAATCCATTTTATGTAGTGGGTTAGGATCCTTAGAACATTATAAAACTATGTTGCAATCTTATTCCTCACATGAAAACGTTTTTTGAACCATAGGCATATAGAAAAAAGCTTATTCAAATATTCGAATAGTATCTAGATGATTATGATACTGGCCCAAAAACTCTGAGTGGTACCAGTAATATATATTTGTTATTAGTTAATACTCTATATGATAATGTTGTATTTCATTAATTTATTTCATACTATATTGTTGATCTACTAAATCATTGTGTAGAGATTATATCATCTGAAATGGATATCACTACACACCTTGGTCTAATGAGAGACCAGGGCCATAGTATGCCCTCTCATGGTTTCACCCTATTAGATGATGAGATTCAGTAGAGTTATCAGATTTTTTAAATGAATCCTATTTTTTTTTTTTCGAGATGGATGAGATCATTGATATTAAATGCTATATTGATTGATATATTCAATGAGTCTCTATCACTACCCTTGATGGTGTGTTTTAAGTCATCGATGTAGAATATGACCTCTATTTGAGAATATTGGGATCATCTTATCTGGATTTGAGGGATGTGATATTTGGGTTTTCATTTGATCGGTAGTGGAAGTGTTTTAATAGGGATCTCCATCCATTTTTCATCTTGTTGACTGATATATTTCCTTCACCCTTGTCTTCTTTTCTGCTTTTAAGGGAGGTAGAGATTTCCATTAACCATATGCATGGAATTCAAAAATTATCTTTTCCATCGTACCATATGGAACCATTTGAAAATAAAGAGTTGATGTCCTATTTGGATTTTATTCTTGAAAGGGGATTCATATTCCAAAACATGTCACCTAGAGCGCTTTTATTTTTCATTGAAAAATTGGTGATGGTTCACAGTACCTATGTGTTGAGTAATAAAAGCTCAATTTAGTTTTTTTAAAGAATAAATATATATTTCCATCGATTCTTGTCCTATCTTATCCATTAAAAGTGGTGATGTTGTTCTAAAAGATTTAATTTCCTTAAAGATACCATCAATTGATAATAAAAGAGTCTAATATTTAAAAAACATCCATTTGTAGAAGTTGAAAAAATTTTGATTACCTTTTAATTCCCTTTGGTCTAACCATTACTCTTATATATTTAATGTATTTAAAAAAAATTCCACAAGTATATTGATTCATTTTTTTAGTCATTGGGGATAGAATATTTATTTAATAGATGTCCAAGGTGTTCATATTCATCATATGTGAATACTATCATGGTTGAAAAGATATCAATGAATTTATTTCAATCTATAATGTTTTATATGGGTTTATTATGTGTAGTTATTACAAAATTTGATGTCTGACCAAGGAATGTCAGTTTATCCTGAGATGAGGGTGGAAATTATGACTTGGGGGAAACAATAAAATGTTTTAAAGAACCGTATTTTCTTGGCTTTAGCTGGTCATTAGCTACAGTTTCTGTTTGAAATTTTAATAGAAGTCTTCTATGAGGACCAGTCTTTCTAGAAATGGTGTAAAGAATGCATTGAATGAAATGTCATAGTTATTTTGTATAGAAGAAATGTATTTTTACAACTGTGATGGTGATGAATCATTAAGTGGAAAGGTAGGGCTATGTGATAATATTTTATGCATCCGGATCAAGATTGGGTCGAATTAATATAAAATCTGATCAAGTCATTTTGTATGGATGATTTCATCTTAGGAAAAATGAGAAATATTTTCTGACCCCAGACAATTATTTTGTATCTCGAATTCACATTAATAAATTTTTGTTTCATTTCATATTAGAGAATGCTTTACTGGGTTTTTATACCACAATGTCATGTGTTGTATATATTATATCCAAAATATTTGAACCTTCTCCAGGGGAATTGGGCGAAATACATACAATATGTGGACATTGAAATCACCTATATCCTAAGGAATGGAAATCTCATTATAGATTATTTGTAAATGAAACATTAAAACCATGAAGTGAAAGAATAATCAAAAGTATAGAAAATGATGGCTCTCATTGCACAGTTTCATATTGGGGTAAGCAAATTCAAGGTCATGTATTCCTTGGTATGTGTTTAGTTGACATTCACTATTCTCAAAATTTATTCTTCATGTACATCAGTATTATGAGGAGTTACATAGCATTTAAGACTCTCTTAAAAAGTGGGTGGAATGTTCCTGGTATGAAATTATCAAAATATAACATTCTAGTATTTTAGAACCTTTTTCTTGTAACATCATTAGTGTGGAATGTTGTGATGAGGGATTTCCATATATACAACGGCCATAACACCCATAATCTATAAATATGTACTATGACATGAGGTGGAAATTGTAATTTCTAGGTATGAGGGAAGAAGTTGTTTTGTTTTTTCACATTGATATATCTGCAAAAAGGATAAAGGTGGTCCCTAGAAACAATCTAGTTTTCAACATTGACTTATAATCCCTACATGGATGTTGGAATATATATATATATATGGACTTTTTTTATGATTTACTATTTCCCAGTTAAATAAGGATGGGAAATAGGCTATGATCGACAGGCTGAAAAAACCATAACACATTATACCTATTCATGATCGATCCATATTTAATGAGATGGAAAATCTATATGTGATAGATATTGTTCATTCACATAGGTTTATTTCTTATATAGTTTCATAAACAAATCCTTGGTACACTCCTCTTTTTTGGAGAGTCCTTTAAATGGAACTAGAATCTCATGTCTGTTTGAGACTGACATACCAACCATAGTTGCATGGACTGAGAAAATGAGCTATAAATATTCAAAAGTATCTTCAATATTCTTTAATTCTCAAAAACTTGAGGGTGAATGAGTTTGAAAATAACAATAGTTACCAATAAACAATCATAATTTATCCTTTTGAAGCCTTGTGTTGAATTACTTGTAATCCTATATTTTAATTTTCAGAGATTGGTGAATATTCATTGGTCGGACTGACCATGGTCTAGGATATGAAAACAATGATCCAATTTATATTTCATTGATGTTTATAGGATATATAAAATATATTTCTTATGTTGATCATTGTAGTATAGCTTCTGAATTCATCATTGGTGACTAGGTTTTCATTAATTAATAACCTCGGTTGTGAATCGATAGCTTGAGATGTAAGGGGATCATTGTCCCCATTTTTTTGGAACATTAGAGGTTGTTCAGTAAGAAAGAATTAATATTTTAGTATTTATCACTTTTATTTCATCTCATGGTTATTCATAACATATTCCATATATATAATTTTTTAATGTATATATCTGATCTATCTAATGTTCTATTTTGGAGGGTTCATTGAATGAACTTTATTTAATTGGGATTGAATGACATGTAATGACTTTTTTACTCTAAAACAAAACTAAATTGAGGGATAATGATACCCATGGTTCATGTGGAATGGAAACATGGTTCTGAATATCATTATTCATGTGAAAGGGAGGAAATAATTAGAGAGTAGTGACCTCATCTCTTTGGATTGTAATATTTTGAGTATGATTTAGAGAGATAGATTGTTTCTATATCTTGGAGGTCATAATATTTTGTCACTATTTTCTCATTATCCCAAACCCTTATTAATGATATTTCATTTTTTTCATTTCATTTTTAGTTTCTTTAGAATAATATTTTTAAATTTTTGTCATTTTTGAGTACTATATGGTTGGTCCATGATTAGTCCAATCCTGTGCAACAACTCAGAGTATAAATTGGAACCCATGACAGTGGGTTTTTTTCTATTTAGTGCATGGTTACTTATGTTCTCTGACCTATTATGATAAACTATGTAGAAAATTTAAAACATGGTAAAAGCTAGTCTATACATATTTTGAAATCGTTGAATCTCTTCTAAGGAAACTATCAGTACAAATTATTAATTATTCAATGTTTTTATTATACATTAATGAACCACCATTTTAATTCCTCAATAGACTATATTGATCACTAATATATTTATCCCTTGGTTGGTAAACCTAATAAGAGTTCATGTCTCCATGGTTCCATCCCAGAGTTTATTTGAAGCTTGAGGAATTCTCATCAATATTCTCTTGGTCAGTTTCCAATTCTCATTCTCAATCACTCTTTATTTCAATTCTCCTACAAAGGGTCATGGGAATAAACATTTAAATTTGATGTTATAATACACACTGCCTTTTATCTATAACATTGTAATGACCCGGACATCTCCGTTCCATTACATTGTAAAAATTTGATGTGGTCAAACATGATCCGTGTTATAATAATAATTTTTGATAATAATAATTGGCAATGGTGGAATAATAATATTTGGTGTTAATTAGATTAAATGGTTTTAATTTAATCATTGTGAAATAAAAGAACTAAAATTTAATGTACTTAATTCAATGAGGGGAGGTGCGTAGTTTCTTTTTTATTTATTTAAATTTTAATAAATAATAAATTATGTGTGTAATGGGAGGCTGCTCACCATTGATGCAGTGGTGGTCGGACATTGTCAATGCGGCGAACATCAATAATAATAATAATTATTAATAATAATTGGTGACAAGTTAATAAATTTTAATTGGGGATTTGTTATTATTATTATACTAAATAATTATAATAATAATTTTGGATTAAATTTTGAAAGATCTGTTAATAATGATTTAATGAGATTTAAATTCTGAATTCAATTCTATGAGATTTGAGATATGAGAATAGATGAGAGTTGTTATTATTTATGATAATTGTTTTAAAAAAAATAATAATGATGATAATGGTTTAAAATGGGGGTGCGACATGTGGGTTTTGATGGGAGGAGATCTTGCATGTTTGTTGGGGTTATTTAATGATTATTATTGAAAATAATAATGATAAAAAGAATGGAATTAATGGTGTAAAATAAAGGGATGTGTGACCCGCCTGGAGAATGAGGAGGCTCCACTTTGTTGGGGCCGTGATGAATATTGGTGTAGAAGATTGGAGATTGGAGAGGGAATTGGAAGATAAGTGGAATTAAAAATTAAATAAATAAAGGGAGAATAGAGGGCGTGAATATTTGGGGAGGAATGAGATTGGAGAGAGGGAGGTATTATATGATAATAATAATAATAGATAAATAAATATCAAAGGCAATGTTTCATGCGTGGAATGAGATTGGAGATATGAAATAAATAATCAATTAATAATAATAATAATATAATATTGTTTTTATTTATTTGGTTGATAAAACAATGTTTTCACTATAAATCCTTCATGCGAGCTCGGTTTTATGAACCATAAGCACCAGTGTGACCCTGAATTCAAGACGAAAATTATGAATCCAATATTGGATGTCTTTTTTGGGTTTTTGGATCGGGTACCTGAAACGCTCGTGAATTAATAGATTTAATATTAATTTTAAGTATTCAACCCGCCATAACTCCCATGTGAGATGTCTTAATATTTTAAATTAAAGTCTAAGGTTGGATATTAAATTCTGGTTAATGGATTGGGTCCATGAAACACCCAATAATAAAAATATTTTTATTATTACAGGATCTTGTATCCAACGTATCTCCCTCATACGGTGTTGAAATGACGAACCGTCTGTGACGTTGCAACCCTGAAATTATGAAGGTAATTTTAAGACCAACGATGAATAACTTTTTATGACTCATGTATCGGTTCAATAAAACACCTATTACTAATTGAAGATATATTTATCATTAAATGCATGGAAACCATGTGACGTGTCATGTGTTGACTAGTCAAACAACGTAATAGTTGTACAGTCACGTCGTGTATTCATTAATACACGCTGCATACCGGTTTAGCTTTTCATTTCCAATATAATAGAGGGTCACGTTTTATTTACGGACCCCTCATCTTCTCCGCAAGGCGATGCTCCTGGATGACCCAGAAGCCTTCATCCTATCTTCTTTATCCGGACTCCGATCGTCGATCTTTCGGTGGCTGTAGGATCACGTCAATGAGGTGAACATCGTGCACCTCATTCCATTCAATCTTCTTCGAGTTCCTCTTTGTAATTTCCTACTGAGGAGATTTCTGATATTTGACGGTAACGATGCTCTTCGACGAAAGTCTTCTTAATGTGCGGTTGTGTCGCAGCGTCCACGGGAGGACGTAGTCGTCGGGAGGAATGATCAAAATCTTCATGGTGGTTGTTCTCATAGAAGGACATAAAAACCTGTTCAGGTAGGGATCTAACCTTCATCTCTCTTTTGTGCATCATGCAGGGTGGGTATCCTCTTGTTTTCGTGAGATATGGTTGAACCAGAAAATAAAGAGAAAAATTGGTTAAAGAACTCATTAGGGGAATTTTTGTTGATATTGTTGTTTTATTTCCATCAATGCTTATTCTTTAATTATGTTGTGAACTGAAAAGGCTTATGCCTATAGAAAATCACAGTCATTGGGGGCCATTGCATGCATAATGAAATGTTTCCATGTTTTTATGGATTGTTTTGTGGATGAAATTTCATAGAATGTGGAAATTGGTTAATCATGTAAAGTTGGATGATTAAATAAATTCATGGAACCCTTGTATGATCAACCCGGTTAAACTAAATGAAATAATAAATTTATGGGTGCTGGTTGGGGTTTAATTATATGAAAGGGTGTTTCATGGGTTGTTGTGGAACAGGTGAGCAGTGGGGATGAATTTGTTTGGGTTGCGGGTTTGTGTGTATGATATGGTTTTGATGGGAAGCGGAGCTACAGAAATTGGTATCAAAGGAATGATGATGTTGTACGAGTTTTGTTTCTGATGTGTTTGTGGTTATGGTGGTTGGCAGCAGGGCTGCAGGGATGGGTTGTGCATATGAATAAAAGTGGAAGAGTTAACTAATGAATTGTGGGGAATGGTATTTGATTAAACATGGAAAATCAATGGAATTGATTGGCTGATAAAAGAAAATGGTATTGTGTTGCTTGTTTTTTCACTAACATTATCTGTGGTTGGCAGGGATATGTTTTACCAACGATTGATTGGGTTTTTTTATTGATAGTTTCTCGGTAGTTAAGGAATTGATAAACTAAAACAATTGAAACATGAAAAGCGTAATGGGGTTTGGGGAAGTTTTTTGTGTGCATACTTTCGAGGTAGCAGTGCTGAGGCATGTGCTCAGATCTTTTGTGTAGAAGCCTTAGGATGGGCTGAGTAGATGATATAATTAAATAAATCTATAAATTTTATGTTTCATTACGCACCCCACCCATGTTGAGCACTACGTGTCGAACACCCATGGGATGGGAGGGTGAGATTATCAAACATCTAAAGGATTGTTGGTTACTGTTCTTTCCTATGCTCCCTCTTCCATGTTCTATAGCCCAAGATCTTCTGGGTAGGTTATGAGAGATGTTTCCCAAGAGTCTTCGGGATAAGGATGTGATATGTTCCCAGGTGTCATTAGGATGAGATGTGATGTGTTTACCAGGTGTCTTCGGGATGAGATGTGGTTATGGTCGAGGATTGAGTGCCGTTGGGATACTATGAGCTTCGTATGGCCAGGTTGCGGCACTAGCTCAAGCTTCGTATGGCCAGGTTGCAACATTAGTTCAGGAAGAGGGGGAAGCGTCAGAGAGTTAGGCATGAGGGCTTGAGTAGTATTTAGTGGGAAGGTGGTGTGGGGTACCCATACATTGATAATATTACTATACTACTCTATTGAATTAAATATTTGTTGAGTGTGGATTGTAAGGTTGGGTGGATAAATTACTTTCTAGGCTTTGGTTACTTCTGTTTTCTCATAGGGCATTAGGATGTCTCCCCACCTATGCATAAGAGCTTTAGGTTTTTCTACTATGTATTCTTGTATGCTCACCCTACGATTACTTTCAGGTTTTTAGGAGGACTTCAGGGACCGTGTGGGACCTTGCTAGTCTGGTGTTGGAGTTTGGCTGGTTGAGATTTCTGCATTCTTTTTTGAATCATACTTTGGATCTTTTCTTGTCCTTGTACCTTTTTTTAGTATTGTATAAAACATGCATATGGGTTTTGTTTTGGTTTTATTTTCATTTACTTGTTCCTTTTTCTTTTGGTGTTTGACTCATCCTATTTCCCGATCTTAAATAATAAAAAGGGTAATGCCTCCCATATTTGTGAAAACTCATACCCTTGGTGATAGTCTCCACTTTGGGACCTACACGAGGCGGGACACGAGGGTCATTATCACCCTTTCACCATTGCTAGATCAGGAGGGGCATCATTTGTGGGAGGGGGTCATGAGAGACTGGTATCAGAGGCTGATGGTTGAGAGATAGGATGGAGTCTAGAGTTAGGCACATTGAGGATCGCATGGGATGGTGGGGCAATATTGTCGGTTGATCTCGGTGTGTGACATAGGCTAGGGAAGACCAGCAAGGACACGGGATTTTATGCCCTCCCGTGATCTGATGCAAGGACTCTGAGCTTACTGAATGACCAAGTAATACTACATTTATTGAATGGTAGAGACCCTAGGAAAGGTACATGCATCATCATGAATTGTGTTTTACTTTATTTGGGTGTTCTGGGAAAGAAATCAAAATAAAATGATAAAATGACTCCTTGAGAAAATTTCTTTGCTACTTGGGATTAGACGTTATTTGTTTACCGTATATCTATGGCACCTGGACGTCGTTCCCGGGTGACTCGAGCAGTCGAGGCCTAGCAGATTCAAATGGTCGATCAGGTGAGGATTGACCAAGAGGAGGAAGACAACATGTGGCAGCGCACATTTCGTGCTTTCCAGCAAAAAATCATGAAAAATTATGAGGTAGAACCTTAGATACAGAATCCGAGAGTTGGTTGGAGGAACTTGAGATCACCTTTGGTATGATCAAATATCCATCGAAATATAGGGTTCCTCTAGCAGTAAGCCAATTTTGAGAAGTAGCGCGACAGTGGTGGATGATTTACCTTAGGGAGGGAAGGAGACATATGTTCTATGGGCCAACATCGAGAAAGAGTTCCGCGAGGAATTTATTTCCTAGACGAGGAAGGACGAGAACAGGCAGGAGTTGTTGTCTCTCCAACAAGGAAGCATGTCAGTACGGGAACTAGGGGTCATGTTCAGTGATCTCCTCCGTTTTTTCCAGAATCTCTTTTCGAATGAGGATTCCCAAGACAGACATTTAGAGGAGGCACTTCACCCCTCTATTCGGTGTGTGGTGACCCCTTTCACCTTACCAATGTACATGGAAGTACAGAAGAAGGTAGAGATAATCGAGAGGATGCGCTCGCAAGTAGGTCCACTTTGAGGGAGGAGTCACCCAAGTTTTTCCAAGAAGGAGGCGGTCAGCAGTAGATCACTAGTAACAGGACCTTCCATGTTTCGACAAGAAGGGAGCAGACTTCAACAGGTCGCATACCAACCTCACAATTTCAGACCATTTTGTATGGGACAGGGACCGTGGTGATTTTCTTGTGGGAATCATGGGAATTTGGCAGACATTTCCATTTTCAAACTCAGTATGGAGGGAATAGCCAGGTTCATCCCCAGCCATAGCAGCAATTCCCAGTCCGACCCATCCAACAACAATAGGCTTCAGTACCTCCAAGGGGAGCTGGGGAAGGTAGTGTCTAACCACATGGAGTTCCTTAAGGACCCCAACCGGGATGTGGTCGAGGAGGTGGGGATCATAAGAGAGGTAGAGGAGTGGGACGCGGACTGTTGCACGCAACAAAAGCAATGACCCTAGCATGGATAGAGACTGAGAGAGATATTTTTGGTTTTACTCAAATTCTCTCGTTTATGTTTTGATTAAATTCAAGATCATCACACTCCTTTGTTGAAACTCATTCTCGCCCATGCTTTGTGCATGGACCTTTTTTTTCATGAGTCTATAATGCTATGTTGTTTCCCTCTTTCCCTTAAATGTGTGTGAAGAGTCCTAACATTTGGGGATAGGAGGACCTAATCCATACTCAAGACGCATTAATGTGGATGCTATTAAACCCGTGCGGGCGAGTCAATGCTGCCCAAATCAGATCGTATCTCGACATGGGTGAAAGAATTTCCTGATCCATGTGTTGGGGCAGTGTGTTTCTTGTTTTGTGCGGTGTTGTGGGCAGTTTATGTATGAGAAATCCTAAATTGTAGGGGTGGGAGGACCTAATCCCTAATCGAGATGCATTAATTTGGATGCGATTAAACCCGTGTAGGTGATTCAGTGCCGCCTAAAAAGGATAATACCTCGATATTGGGGGAAGTAATTCCCTGAATCATATAATTAGGATAGTGGTTGGATTCATGTTAGGACGAGAGCCCTAAGAGGTATCTTACGGGGTGGTTGTTTGGACCTTTCCCCCTTTTATGGGTTGGTTATTAATTCTCGAGGACGAGAATGTTTTGAGAGGTATCTGAGGTAATGGAATGGACCTCTCCGGTCCATTACGTTGTAAAAATTTGATGTGGTCAAACACGACACGTGTTATAATAATAATTTTTTATAATAATAAATGATAATGTTGGCGTGAAAATATTTGGTGTTAATTATATTAAATGGTATTAATTTAATCATTCTGAAATAAAAGAAATAAAATTGAATGTACTTAATTCAATGAGGGGAGGTGCATGGTTTCTTTTTGATTTATTTAAATTTTAATAAATAATAAATTATGTGTGTAATGGGAGGCTTATCAGAATTGACGCATTGGTGGTCAGACAAGGTCAACGCGGTGAACATCAATAATAATTAATAATAATAATAATAATTGGTGACGAGTTAATAAATATTAATTGGGGATTTTTTGTTATTATTATACTTAATAATTATAATTATAATGTTGGCTTAAATTTTGAATGATCCGTTAATAATGATTTAATGAGATTTAAATTTTTAATTCAACGCAATGAGATTTGAGATATGAGAATAGATGAGAGATGTTATTATTTATGATAATTGTGTTAAAAAATAATAATAATGATAATGGTTTAAAATGAGGGGTGTGGCATGTGGGTTTTGATGGGAGGAGATCTTGCATGTTTGTTATGGAGATTTAATCATTATTATTGAAATTAATAATGATAAAAAGAATGGAATTAATGGTGGAAAATCAAGGGAAGCGTGACCCACCTGGAGAATGAGGAGGGTCCACTTTGTTTGGGCGTGATGAATATTGGGGTAGAATATTGGAGATTGGAGAGAGAATATGAAGATAAGTGGAATTAAAAATTAAATAAATAAAGGGAGAATAGAGGGTGTGAACATTTGGGGAGGAATGAGATTGGAGAGAGGGAGGTATTATATGATAATAATAAAAATAGATAAATAAATATCAAAGTAAATGTTTCATGAATGGAATGAGATTGGAGATATGAAATAATTAAACAATTAATAATAATAATAATAATAATATAAGATTGTTATTATTAATTTGGTTGATAAAACATTGTTTTCACTATAACTCCTTCATGCGAGATCGGTTTTATGAACTGTTAGCGACACTCAGAACCTAACTTTGAGATGGAAATTATGAGTCCAATATTGGATATCTGTTACGTGTTTTCAGATTGGGTACCCAAAACTCTCATGAATTAATAGATTTATTATTATTATTAAGTCTTCGACCCGCCATAACTCCCGCGAGCAGTGCCTGATTGACTTGTCGTCAGTGGCGATGTGATCTTGTCATTAATAAGATCAACTAAATTCTAAGTTTGGATATTAAATTATTGTTTGTGGCACGGGTCCATGAAACAACCAATAATAATAATATTGTTATTATTATGGGATCTTGTATCCAATGTATCTCCCTCATACGGTGTTGGAATGGCGAACCGTCTGTGACGTTGCAACCCTAAAATTATGATGGTGATTTTAAGACCAATGATGAATACCTTTTTATGACTCATGTATCAGGTCAATAAAACACCAATTATTAATTGAAGTTATTATTATCATTAAATGCATGGAAACCGTGTGACTTGTCATGTGTTGACTAGTCAAATAACGTAACAGTGGTACGGTCAAGCCGTGTATTCATTAATACAAGCTGTGTAATGTTTTACAATTCCATTTCCTATATAAGAGAGGGTCATGTGTTATTTACGGACCCCTCTTATTCTCCGTAGGGAGATGCTCCCGTGTGACCCAGAAGCCTTCATCCTATCTTCTTTATCCATACTCTGATCATCGATCTGTCGGTGCCTGCAGGATCATGTCGATGAGGAGGACATCATGCACCTAGTTCCGTTCCATCTTCTTCAACTACCTCTTTGATATTTCCTACCGAGGAGATTGCTGATATTTGATGGGAATGAAGCTCTTCGATGAACGTCATCTTAATGTACGGTTGTGCCGCAACGTCCACGGGAGGATGTAGCCGTCAGGAGGAGTGATCAAAATCCTCGTGGTGGTTGTTATCGCGGAAGGAAATCAATACCTATTCAGGCAGGGATCTTACCTTCGTATCTCTATTTTTTCGACATTTGGGTTGGGTATCCTCTTGTTTTCGTGAGATACGATTGAACCAGTAAATATAGATAATAATTTGTTAAAGAATGGGTTTGGGGAATTTTTGTTGACATTGTTGTTTTATTTCCATCAATGATTATCCTTTCATTACATTTTGAACTGAAAAGGCTTATGCCTACTAAAAATCTCAGTCAATAAGGGCCTTTTCTTGTGCAATAAAGTGTTTCCCTGTCTTTCTAGATTGTTTTGTGGATAAAATTTCATAGAATGTGGAAATTGGTTACTCATGTAAAGTTGGTTGATTAAATAAATATGTGGAACCCATGTATGATCACCCGGGTTAAACTAAATGAAATATTGAATTTGTGGGAGTTGGTTAGTGTTTAATTATGTGAAGGGGTGTTTCGTGGGTTTTTGTGGAATGGGTGAGCAGTGGGGCTGCAGTTGGTAGGGTTGCGGGTTGGCGTGTATGATATGGTTGTGATGGGAAGCAGAGCTGTTGAAATTGGTATCAAAGGAATGATGATGTGGTACGGGTTTTGTTTCTGATGTGATTGTGGTTATGGGGGGTGGAAGCAGGGCTGCAGGGATGGGTTCTGCATATGAATAAAAGTGGAAGAGTTAACTAATGAATTGTGGGGAATGGTAGTTGATTAAATACAAAAAATCAATGGAATTGATTGGTTGATAAAAGAAAATGGTATTGTGTTGCTTTTGTTTTCCATAACATTATTTGTGGTTGGCAGGGATATGTTTTACGAACGACTGATCTGGTTTGGTTGTTGTTAGTTGTTTGTTAGTTAAGGAAATAATAAAATAAAACAATTGAAATATGAAAATATTAATGGGGTTTGGGGTTGTTTATTGTGTGCATACTTTCGTGGTAGCAATGTCGAGGCATGTGCTCAGATCTTTTGGGTAGAAGCCATAGGACGGGCTGAGTGGTTAATATAACTATATAAATATGTAAATTTAATGTTTCTTTACACACCCCACCCATGTTGAGCACTACGTGCTGAACACCCGTGAGATCAGAGGGTGAGATTCTCAGACATCTAAAGGATGGATGGTTACTATTCTTCCCTATGCTCCCTCTTCCAGGTTCTATAGCCCAAGATCCTTCGGGCAGGTTACGAGAGATGTTTCCCAAGAGTCTTTGGGATGAGGATGTGATATGTTCCTAGGTGACTTCGGGATGAGATGTGATGTGGTTCCCAAGTGTATTCGAGATGAGATGTTGTTATGGCCAAGGATTGAGTATCGGCGGGATACTATGAGCTTCGTATGGCCAGCTTGCAGCACTAGCTTGAGCTTCGTATGGCCATGTTGCGGCACTAGCCCAGGAAGAAGGGGAAAGTATCAGAGCGTTAGGCAAGAGGGATTGAGCATTATTATTTGGGAAGGGGGTTCGGGGTACCCATACTTTGATAATATTACTATACTACTCTATTGACTTGGGATATTTAATGAGTGTGGCTTGTAAGGTTGGGTGGATAGATTCTTTGCTAAGCTTTGGTTCCTTCTGTTTTCTCATGGGGCATTAGGATGTCTCCCTATATGTGCATGAGATATTTAGGTTTTCCTACTGAGTATACTTGTATTCTCACCATACTTTTATTTTAAGGTTTTCAGGTGTACTTCAGGGACCGTGCATGACCTCTCTAGTCAGGCGTTGTAGTTATGCTGGTTGCAGTTTTTGATTTCCTTTTTGTATCGTACTTTGGATCTTTTCTTGTAATTGTAACTTTGTTTAGTATTGTATAAAACATGCATATGGGTTTGGTTTTGGGTTTATTTTCATTCACTTGTTCCTTTTTCATTTGGTGTTTGACTCATCTTATTTCCCGATCTTAAATAATAATATGGGTAATGCCTCCCATATTTGTGAAAACTCATTCCCTTGGTGCTAATCGACACTCCGGGGCCTACTAAAGGTACGAATCGGGGGTCATTATCTCCCTTTCACCATTTCCAGCTCAGGATGGGCATCTTCGGTGGGAGGGTTTTGTGACAAACTTGGTATGATATGGAGATCATTTTTATAATTGTTCTCCCTTGGATTTTTTCATGTACTGATTTTTGATTTGATATCTCCGGATCCCGAGGTAAGTGAATACTTCATTATGATGAATTTATGTTAACCATAAATTTATTTATTTAATTTCAATTGATTTAATTAAATTACATTCATTTATTTTAATTTTCTGGATTAATATGGGGTTTTTGAAGAAAAAAAGTTAAATTGATTCAGTGTATTAAAAAAAAATTGGAATGAAATTGGAAAATGCCAAATTAAATTGAAATTTTCTCTGTTTATGGAAAATTTTCAAATTTAAATAGTTTTATTTTATATTATTTATATGATGGTAAATTTCCTAATTAAATTATTAAATTAAAATATGGAAATGGATTTAATATATTATTAACAAAAACCATATTTTTATTGAGCTTGGGGTTTATTGTGAAATTTATGATGTCCTCTGAGAAATTAAATTGATGAATATAATTTGTGAAGGTGGCTTATGAAATTCATTTTTTGAATAAAATTAAAAATCTTATATTATGAGAAAGGCATAAATTTTTTTTATAAGAACATTTTGGTTCAATCATTGAAAATGGATGTTTTTTGTATTAAAAACATGTGTTATGGTTTCTAAATAGATATTTTCATATTTGAAATGGAGAATGGGATTAATTTTATATTATGGTTGCTTTTAATAAATTTTCATAATTTTTTATACTATTGAACTTGAATTCCTAATGTAGTTAGTGATTTATTTGGATGAAATTTATGTCTTTAAACATCGAAAAATCAAAATTTAGCCAATAACATCAATTAAAAAATTGTGATGAGAGCACATTGTATTATATTTTTTTTATTTTATGTATATATTGGTATGTAACCATGAATGTGGTTTACTTAGATAATGAAAATAACATACCTTTTTATGCATATGTACATATTTCATGATTTTTTGTATTTCAATTTAATATCTTTCATTATCATATATTGTTTTACTTTTCTTCTTATTTATATAAGCTATTTAATACAAAATTGTTTATTTATTCCATTTGTGAAATGTTATGTTGTGTAGGATGTGTCCCATAAATTTAAATATAAATAAATATCTTAATTTATTTCCATCAATTGAAATGTAAATAATGAATTATATTAATTTTTCTTATGAAATCCCAAAGCAGTTTGTTTTAAATTGAAATTTCCATTTGGTTAATTTAACATAAACATATATTATGAAATTATGGGGGATAACCTTTTAGTATTTTTACGTCATACCATAAACGTGGCTTGGGGGTTTTTTATGTTATCTTTCTAGGATCGACTAGGGGTAAACCAAATCATGGATATGGTAAAAGATTTTGATCTGTGGACACCATGTGTTTCATTTGAATAAGGACATTGGAAAATTTCAATGTTTTTTAGATACACTATTGATATAATTTGGGTTGTTATTCATGATTCAATCTATGTACACTTTCTTTAATTTGAATACTTTTATGTTTCATTAACTTCAACAATATTATTAGAAAACATATTCTCCCACTAAATTTGTATAATTCTTGGATCCTATCCATGTTGATTTGGTATATTAATTGGGTTATGTAATGACAAGGTATGTTATTGGGTTACTAGGGTAACTAAGAGGGTCACGATATATATTTTCCAAGATATCAAAATTATTTGTATCATGAATGGGTATAATGTGATATGATTTTTTTTCTTATCCATAAAATCCATATCACATTAATCATTCTATTGATAAAACTAATCCAAATCACAATGTCCATAGAGTTCTTATCACACTTCCAAGTGGGAACTGGATGTGGATTAAGAAAGCCCGATGTATTCTGTTTCTCTTCATCGACATTATAGTATGTTAAGAAACAATATTTTTTTAATTTCTTATATCAAAAATAGTCACTAGAATCATCCCAACATTCCAAATAAAATCATCATATATTTTTGTGAACTCCCCAATAGGAATTATTTAAATCACGAATCACATATTTACTAACAAAAAAATATACCAAAAAACGATTTCAATAAAAATTAATTCCCATTTTGGGAGACCACTCATCAAAGATCTCCATACCTATATGATAGTATTTAATAACATGAAAATCCACATCAAGGACCAGCTTCAAAATAATATTCTCATGAATATAATTGAAAAAATAAACACTGGTCCAAAAACCATCATTCCCTAATTTTATGACTACATATGAATCTATGAAAAAGGATCCTACAACTATCACTCCTCCAATTATTCTTTCACAATCTGTTTAGGAAGTTTCATGTTAAAATCATATATAATGAAACTATCTTTCTATAGTGTATAGTTTATTTCTATATTTAATATTTTTAGGTATTCCATCCAGTGGATGTTGTGAAGATTAAAATCATTTTTTGAGAAGATATAACTCATTTTATTTGTGTTATAATACACAATAAACCATTCTTTAAAAATGTAATTCTAAAAACACTGATGTGAATTAACCAAAATGGTGAGTTAATAGTCAATGGTCGAGTAATTTTTCTAATGTATACTAGACTATTGAGAACCAAAATCAATTTCATAATCACATTTCCTATGAACACATCGATAAAATAAACCATGTGTATCACAGAATACCTTATATCCAAGCACAACCTTTGTAAGTGTCGGCATTGGTGTAAAAGAAAAAAAGATGTTTTATATCAAAAAAGAATCCTAAAAATTTTATTCCTAAAAAAATTTACTCCCTTATGAGTTAGAGTAGTCATTTTTGAAGACATTTTGTAGATGTACATTACAAATTATCGATAATACACAACAAAACCCAATATTCTTTGAATATTGAAACCATATCATAGTGGTTAACATGTCATAATATTCTTCACCATATTTAGATCAATTGATATTCCTCGTTCTGAAACCAATTGTCCAAAAAAATCACATCCCATATCATTAAATTACATTTCGATTACAGGGAAGAAATCATTGATTTGTGATAAATTCCATAACTTCTCATAGATGACACACATGATCCTACTAAGATATTGAGTAATCAAGAATGTAATCAAAAATAAATTCACAAATATATCAAGATTATTTTGGTTGATCACATCACTAAAAATATAAGAACTATAGGAAAATTGGATAAAATTAATCGTATGATAAGATACTCATAATGGTTTTACCTTCTCAATATAGATTTTTTTGGAATTTAAAATTCATTTATTATCAAAAAATGATGTCCTCAAAAATTATCAATCATCAAAAACTAATTCACCACATTTAACTAATCAAATCGATCATCAGTTTATAGAAAAAATTATTTTTTCTTTTCCATGAATCTATTGGGTTTTAAATAATCAATATATAGGTGATGTGATCCATCATTTTTCTAATCAATGATATAAAGTAACACATGTGGTGACAAGCTCAATCATATAAGGCATTTCATTAACAGATTATACTTCAAATTCTTCAAATCATTCATTTAATTTGTTTCTATGTAGTAAAAGGGAATAAATACCAACTGATTATAAATAACTAAATAAATATAGACATATATATATATATATATCATATCAGTTAACGAATGGTGAATTAACATGAAAGAAATCTTGAATCTTGAAGAAAATAGGTGGTAGATCATCTCAAAATGACTCCTACTCCAGATCAAAAGCAAATACAACTATTAATTTTCACATCTCTAGAAATGAATGTATCTATCCTCTCATCTTCAGGTCCCATTATGCCTAAATTATATAGTGAACCCCCTAATTTTCATAAAATGAGATTAGTCAAAGATAACATTCCATATTTGATTGATGGTAAATAGGCAAATCCATCCAGAAAATTATGTCAAATTTTAGGGTGTTAATAACTATAAAATACCAAGCAATATTGATATGTGATAATGAAAAAACTCAACCAGTACTATGTAGAAACCTTTATATTTTTTCCTCGGGTGTGTAGTAATATTAATTACATCAGAGAAATTCTCTATAATAAGAATTAAAATATTGAATATATTAGATAAAATCAATGAATTAAATGCACCGATATTAGAAAATGTTGTTAATAATGTTGAAGCAATAGGGATGTCTATTATGATAGTTGATGTTCATGAATCTTATTCCACTAGAGACTTTTTAATGGTGTGAATAATAATATTTCATAATTTATAGGGTTAGAATCCCATTTTTCTAAATTATCTAATTTTATCCCAATTTTATTAAGCAATAATAATCTCACATAGCTTTGCAGATTATAATATTCAATGAATAAAATCATCTAAGTAACATTATTGTCTCAAGAACCACATATTTTGGTTTCC
Organism: Viscum album; assembly: GCA_963277665.1. Taxonomy (NCBI): domain Eukaryota; kingdom Viridiplantae; phylum Streptophyta; class Magnoliopsida; order Santalales; family Viscaceae; genus Viscum; species Viscum album. The sequence goes on from OY728152.1 coordinate 1,293,740,502, forward strand.
ATGTCACAACCCCTTTTTTAGTTTCATGAATTTAAAAACTAGTAAAAATGAAATGGCCTCATATAGGTAATCTAGGAGTTCGTGAAAAACCCTACTATCATGAACCGACATCAGAATCATCACACGCACTATTTCCATTTTTCAAACTCAATGAATTTCTACATGGAGAAAATGGAAGTCTAGACAACTCGGGGTTTCAATCAATTTCTATATCAACCATCAATGCTCTATCCATCACATCGGAATAATAATGTAAATTACTTAAGAAAACATACGGGAAAATATTATATAGAATTTCCATATAGAAAATTTGATTTTTTAACTTATCATTAGACCAAATATAAAATTTAAAAAGAAAAATCTAATAACTTCAATTTTCATACTCTATCATGGTCATGTCATCCTACTCAGAATTCAAATAATATATAATCATATCCAACTCCATAAAAGGCAGATTGAAATGATTGGTGAAGAATGATTTATGTATTTCCAAACAATTAACTATTACTTATTTTCTATAACCATTGTGTCCCACCATATATTGAGATGTCCCTCTAGAATGATGATGGCACATTTCACATTGACTTCATCGGGAGTCTATAATTAATCAAAAAAATAATTATATTACTCAACTAGTGCCCATACATTTTTGGAATATTGGGTCCATGGTTTTGTATGGGTATTGTGGATATTAATACATTGCATTATTAATGAATTCATCCCTATGAGGTTCCACTATTTGAGTCAGAACGAGATCTAAGCTAGGATCTTGCCCTAGATATTTGACTACACAAAAAATTACATATACCTGATTATATTCAGTGATATGATTTTCTCACTATGGTTCATAAGTAAATTATTATTTTATTAGATGTAAATTACTTCTAGAATGAATTATTTTTCAGAACATTATTAGAAAAAATTGAATATATTAGATTAAACGAAACAAAAAAACAAGGGAAATTATTCCCAAGATTTTGATAAACCAATTTTTCATTTCAATATATCCAAACCAATAGAAAGGAAAAGACTAGAACTAATAATCATTGTTTCTTTACCAAACTACCCATAGTGAAATAAATCTAAATATGGTCCTTGGTGGATAGAAACACACTAGTAACTACCCCTTATACCCTGAAAATATTATATAGATTCATACTGACACATGGGAAATAATCATATCCCAAAAATCTAGTACCACATTATCACGAACCATCATTGATACCAAAGTTCCCTCATAATAGATATGATCCTAACGTGGCCCAAAGGGTGTTCCTAATTTCCATGGGTTAGTGAAATGAACATATAATTAATCAAAATGAATATGGGAATGAATTATCCTCTATCATAGGAGAATAATGTGATGGGATTATAAATAATCCAAATAAAACTCCATCTACAGTACCATACCAGAACATGAATAGTTATACAACCCGAAATAATATTCATAATGTACCATTGAGAGGAAAACAACTGAAGTCCCAGTGAACACAGAAACTCTATAAAAAATATCAAACGTATCTACCACCTCTAAATAGTGATGTACCCTAGCTCAAACATGGATGGAGAAAATTAATAAAACCCCGATGGTAGATGGATTGTGTGAGATAAAATACAAGTAGTGTCTCACCACATTTTCCCAAACATTATGACATAATTAATTAACAAGGTAATTATTTCAATTTCAAAAGAAATAAGATAACATCACAACCGGGGATTGTTTCTACATGTATCTTGGTCTACTGATTGTATAATATTAATGTTTATCCTCATGGTTAATTCATTTTACATTCATCGATATAATCAGTTTTAATTATTTTCATTTAAATTTTCAAAAAAATAATTAGACCAATTAACTTTTGGAATTGGAGGTATTTGCGACGTTTTATTTGTGATAGGATCCCTTTGGAAATGACCTTTTCAAACGGTCTCCCGTCGCAAATAGCCTATTGCAGAAAACGAAATCGCAAATGGATGCTTTTTTGAGATTGGAAATCAAACATTCACAAATAGTGTTACGTTTATATATTAAAATTCATATTGTGACAGCAACATCGCAAAAAAAGTATTTTTAATCCTACCGTTTTCCAATCACAAATTGTTATTTAAAAAATATTTAAACTATTTGTAATGGGAATCCATCACAATAGGTCCCATTGAAAATAATTATTATAAAATATATTCAATGAAATTATAAAAAATTAAGGATAGAAAATAATAATAATAATAATAATATTATTATTATTATATTATATAATAATAATACTAATATTAATAATATAAAAAATTATAAAATTATAATATTAATAATAATATAATACTAATAATATTATAATTTTATTATTATTATTAATATTTATTAATAAAATATTTATAATATTGAAATAATATGAATTTTATAAAATTTAACAAATCTAAATATTAGATAAAAAATAAAATAATAATAATAATAATAATATAATTATTAGTATAATAAAAAAAATAATACTAATAATATATAATAAAGTAATAAAAGATAAAAAATAATTAAAAATAAAAAAAGTAAAATTATACAATATTTTACCCAATATAAATGTCAGAAATTGAAAAGAGTTAATATTAAAATATGCTCTGAATTAAAATATTTTTATCGTGCCAGAAAAATCGATAGGGGATAGTCTTCAAGAAGATGTGGTGGAGCTGGAGGAGACAATGGAAAAAAATCCACCCCTAAACTATGAGTCAGACGTCACATGTACTCCATCTACTTATGTTTTTGTTGCAATCATCAACGAATAATTTCCTAGTGTTGCTGATGTTGTCAGCGACACTCCACCTAATGTTGTTTCCACTACTGCTAACGCATCTCATCATGATCCTTACACAAACTCTCTATAAGTTCACTCTGAGTTCACAGATGCTCTCGATACTGTGAGCCAGAAGATGACTCCTCTCTATGATTATCCATATTTATTACTAATTCTGTCAATTTATTACAAATTCATTCAATTTTTTACTAATTATTAGTAATTATTGACAATTATTAGTAATTATTGGTAATATATACTATTTATTTCTAAATATTAATATTTACTACTAGTTATTACTATTTATATCTATTTATCACTATTTATTACTATTTTTTGGTATTTATCACTAATTATTACTAATTACAGATAATTATTACAAATTATTGCAAGTTATTGCCATTTATTGCTATTTATTACTATTTATTGCAATTTATTACTAATTATTTCTATTTATTTCTATTTTTTATTATTTATTACTAATTATTGGGATTTTATTATTATTAATAATTATTTTTATTTATAGAAAATTATTTCTAACTCTTGATAATTGTTTCTAATTATTGCTAATTATTGATAATTATTGCTAATTATTAGTATTTTATAATTATTACTAATTATTTATTATTATTTTTAATGATTGGTAATTATAAATAATTATTACCAATTATTACTAATTATTACTAATTATTACTGATTATTACTAATTATAACTATTTTTTAGTATTTATTACTTTTATATTAGTAATTATAACTAATAATTAAGATTTTTTACTATTAATTATTAATTATTAATAATTATTACATTTAGTTACAATTTGTTACTATTTTCTACAATTTTTTTTAAAAATTATTATTAATTTTTATTTATTATTAATAAAAATTATAATTTATTACTAATTATTAGAATTTATTGCTATTTATTAGTATTTATTACTTATGGTTTGTAATTATTACTAATTATCTGTATTTATTACTATTAATTAGTAGTAAACTAATTATTACTAGTTGTTAAAGATTTTTATTAATTGTTATGATTTTTTTCTAATTATTACTAATTATTAGTAATAATTACTAATTATTAGTATTTTCTTCTCTTTATTTATATTTTAAAAAAATTAATTATTTATTACCAATAATTAGTATTTGTTACTAATTATTAGTATTTATTACAAATTAATTGTATTTATTCCTAAATATTAGTATTTTTTAAAATATGTTACTAATTATTATTTTTTCTAATTAATTAATTTTAATTATGATTAATTAATTCTAATTAAAACTAAATATTACTAAGTATCACTAATTATTTATTTTCATTACTAAATATCATTAATAATTTCTAATTACCACAAATTATTAATTATTTTCCCTAAAAATTTTAATTTATTACTATAAATCAATATGTACAAAAAATATTCTAAATCTATTTTAATTAAAAAAAATTACAATAATAAATATAAAAAAATAAAAAAATAATAAATTAAATAAAACATAAATACATTTAGACTTGATCTCTCATAGGTGTGGCCAACATCAAAATCAGTTCGTAAATAAACGCATCAAAAGTTTTTCTCTAAAATTTTAGTTTATAGAGGGAGAAAGTTGAAATAGATAGGAAGAAGGAAGAAATATATGAGGGTATATATAGGTTTGATTTTTTGTTATGGGTCCCATCACAAATACCATCGTCCACATTAATTACTCTTAGTCCCAAAAATGGAATTTGGGATGGGACCCATCACAAATAGTAACTTCCAGAAACACTATTTTTGATAGGAGCATATCCCGTCTCAAATAGTATTTACCGATGTTAGTATTTGCGATGTAATGGATCCCCACATCACAAATACACTCCTGCATTTTGGGGTGCAAACTGTGCCAAACCTACTGTGATAGGACCCTGATTCCTGTTGCAAATGACTAATTTTTTGTGACATGAATAGATCCCATCACAAAAGTTTATTTTTTCGCCAAGTGATTTAGAGAAATTGAATTGTGATTATCCTAAATATGGAATCCTATTAAAAAATAATAAACATGGTAGTGGTAGAAATTAATTTTCAACTAATCCCAGAGATGGGAAGACAAATTGGGGTTTTTAGAGAAATGTCTTAATGTTTGAAAATATATTTATATTTCATTTAAATTTAGAATATATTACAATGGCCTAAATTGGATTCATTGATATAAATTTAATCTAATTATACTAAAAATAAAATTTAAAATAAAATTTAATAAATTAATTTTTTTAGAAAATAATATGTTTTCAATTATAATAATTGTAATTCAATATTCATAAATATATGAACGTTCCCAAAAAAATTACTAAAAATAACCCCAATGATAATTTCTATATTATTCATTAATAGATAATTATCATATTTTCATGAAAAATTTAAGGTTTCATAATTATATTTTAAAACATGTCCTCCATTACAACGTGGTAAAACAACATTTTAAAAATATAAAACATATTTTAATTAAAATTGAATATATTCTAATACTAATCCTATAAAATATATTGGATGAATTTAAAAAATAAAAAAAATATGCATAATATTTTCATATATATCTTTCATTAATGGTGATTTTTTTAAATTTTTAAGACAAATATTTATTCTAGTGATAAAAATAGTTTCCTATAAAAATCATATATTATATAAAAATTGGTTTTTATTTTCATTCTTTCTTAAATGGTAATTGAATGATTCATTATATAAACATCTGTAAACCATGTATTCATAATCTATTCAATAATATTCATTCCCACCATTCCAATTTCCACATGATAACTATTATATTATATTATTTTTCTCAGGACATAGCCTTCTGTGTAACTCAGGTTTTTAAAGAAACTCATTGTTACTTACAACACAAGATTAACATGGTGTTCTTTACAATGAAATATAAACATGTTATTTCATTTAACAAAAATTAACATTTTATTAAATTGTTTTTAAATCTGATATCTCATAAAATATAAATATATTACATCCTACCCCACTTAAAATGAATATCTCCTAAAAACATTATCTTCATTGTTAATGGATGGAAAATTTTAAAACATATTTATTGAAATAAAAATAATAAAATTGTTTAGAAGCCATCATAAAAAAATATTAAAAATATAAAGGTATCCAAAATTTAAACATAACTAGGATTCCACATATGGTGTAACATAGTTTGGAATGGAGGAAATGATTATATAATTAAAGAGTGTTATTGAGGTCTTTGATCATAAATAAGTGTATGAAAAATAAAATATTTTGGCCATCAAAATTAAATATTTGATGATCAAAAATACCATATGATAATTAGATTTCAACGTAATATGATAATATTTTTTTGATTATCCTTTTCCTAGATTTAAATATTTATATTACTCTATTGACTAATAGAAAAAATATATTAATATGATGAGTATAATTTAAACTTCATTAAAATCCCACAATATTATAATCCTTTTATCCAAATGATGATTATTTATTATGAATTGTTAAAACATGAAAATGAAATTAATAAAGTAATGTGAAAAAATCATAAATATAAAATAACCCTATATCACCTGTATTTTTTTTATTAAAGTATCCAAAAATGGTGTAATATATGAAGAAATGTCCTAAAATGACAAAACAGTCCAATGAAACAAAATCCTCAGAATACAATAGAAATTCCAAAATATGAATCTAAATTATTTTAAAAGACTATATCCCTAATTATGTAAATAAAATAAAAAAAATTTGTTTTACCATAAGGTTTTAGTCATATCATTCATATATCAATCCAAAATATTGAAATCTTCTTTTGAAATAACATTAGTCAGCTTTTCATTGAACCGCATTAATATCAAGTTATTATTTATATGGTAATTTTTATATTCCTATAATTACATCAATATCCAATAATATATAAAATATAATGGTAATCAATAATTAATAAATTATTTGGGAAGAAATTAAATTATTACACAACAATAAACAATGTATCACTTATACATCATCCCGATATATCATCTTCTAATATTTCATTAATTAACATAATACTATTAAAAGTAACAACCCTTAAAATAGATTCAAAATACATTGATATTATCATCACCCTTAATATTATAAACCTATAATTGTATATATATGACTCGTAATTTATCCTACCATGAAGGAGTCTTCAAAAATATTGTTATATAAAACGTCATTTGATAAAAACTATAAAATCCCAGACCCCTCATATCTGAATCTTATGATGAAGTACATAAAAATACAATCATATATTTTATGATGATAACTATGAACAAATTCTACATATAAACCATATAACATTAAATTGGAAAGATGGGTATCCTACATACTAGGGGGTTTTGTTTTAATGTTATGATTGAATTGTGACAAACTCTACATGAACATTTCTTGTTACATTAAATGTGTATTTAAAACAATTAAACCCATTAATTTTAAACATTGTGAAATTTTCATCATCAATATGAAATCATTATAGTCATAATTCATTCCTCGTAATTATTTTAGAACTATGGAAAATGAAACTCAATATGGGTGAGCTCAAATGCTCAGTATGGGTAATCATTATACTTAAAAATTGATTGTGATAAATTATAAAAAGTTTTCATAAGGGTATGATGGAATCTTCATTGAGAATAAAAGATTTAGAAATTAAATAATAGTCATTACTAAGTGGATCATAATATGTTAATGAATGAAAAACAACTAATTCATCAGAATCAAAAATCAAAATCCATGTGATATTAATCAATATTGTTTAAAACATTATAATCCCATAAAAATTATACATAATAGTAAATTGTGATATAATTATAATTTTTATTCTTATATATGGAATAAATAAGTGGTTATATTCCATACATGTCACTCTAACAAATGTAATACACTTACTACTGAATAAAATACCCAATTCATTGGATTTATAACATGGACCCACTCAATATAGTTGTATCACATAGCCACTAATCATTGGTTTACAAAGAACAACCCATCATTGGTTTATCATAGAACCACCCATCATTGGTTTATCACATAAACACCTATCAATTTTCAATTTACCATTAAATAATAATAATACTAAATTAATTTAAAATTTTAGGAACAACCATTATCACATTAATAACATTATTAACAAGTCTATGTGAAATTAGTTTTATGAAAATCATTTTGAATCATGATCAAGCTATAGAAAAAATTCAGTTAAATAACAATTTCATTTAATAATGAATAAACTATGTTAAAAAATTCATCGTTTAACAAATAAATTTGCACATAATCATCTCATTGAAAAGAAATGGGTTTCCCCATAATCTACATTGGAAATAACAAACTAGTGCAAAATAAATGGGTCTCAGAGAAATATCTTTAGGAAATAAAGAACCCACCGAAATGAAAAATGTTTCATACCAATATATTTCAGCATTAAAAATCCATAAAAATATATAATGATAATGGTATAAATGAATAATATACCTATTTTATGATAAATTACTATAATAGGTTGTGTTTTTTATGAATGGGAAAGACCTTAACCGTTAATTATAAAAATTCTAGAGGAAAGTAATCATTAAAATTTCCAAAATGTCTAATATGATCTCAAATAATTTGTTTCATAAGCCCTATTATAGAAGAAAATAAAATTTAAAATGTATTATCCATATAATAAGGATAACTATTATATATATTTTCTGTAGATATATAAATATATAACACATAAAATAATATGCATGTAAAACATAATAAACTTTCTAATAAAGGAATATTTTGACAAAAATCAATTACCGCCCTACTAACATTGAAGCATTAACCCCATGAAATAGATATCATAAAATGGATATGAAATACACCAAAAAATAATTACAATAGTGATTAAATAAATTTGTGGGAAAAATATAAACCCAATAGAATAATTATATGCATAAAAATAATTATGTTTCAATCGAATGAAATTTAACAAGATACCCCTTTATGTTTTGGTAACAACTAAATTGGATACTAAAATATATAAATAAAAAAATTCAATATTTCAACTCCAATAATATAAATGAATTCATTATATCATATATTAAATGTTTTTGTATTAAAAATACACACATAATACTTGGTGAATATGAAATTTGTCTAACAGATGTAAAAAGATAGATGAAAATACATTACAAAGATCCAATCATTTGAGAGAGATTGAATCATTAAAATAAATATGTGTTAAAATTTAAAAAAAATGAAGGTTGAAATTTAGAATAAAATAATCATATGTAATTTGACACATATTCAGGGAATAAACTAAAAAATTATGTAGAAGTTTAAACCAATTAATTGAAATAGAGTTATGGAACCTCTTTCGACATGAGTATCCATGAGATCATGAGATCCATGAATGATTAATGTCAATTTAAATATTTTATATAATTAAATAAATGAATCTCATGATATCAAAAGTTAAATGGATGTAGGTAAATTATATATAATTATTGATGATAATAAAAAAATTATGTCCCAATCAAATGTAAATTTAGATGAAACCCCTTAGAAATATGGTAACATCTTAATCAGAATCATCAAAAGTATTAGTAAATTTGAAAAAATTTAAATAACCTAATTATAAAATATTTCATGACATAATTAATAATCCTTGGTAGTATATACACCTTATAAACGAATAAAAGTGTATAACATTAAGATATGCCTAAATTAAAAGTAATTATGATGAAGTCACATTCCTTGAGTATGATTTTTCATGAACGAACTATAACTTCCTAAATAATAAAAATATCATAATTAAGTAATGAATCTATAATAATTTACATGTTTATTATTAATTTTATCAAACTTAACAACTTTTTATAGATAATTAATTAATCACTAATTTTTATGTCATATGTTATGACTATATCTGTCTTCTATGTCAAAATTGACACTGGTTGGAAATATATTGTAAATATGGTAATTAGTTCATGATATTAATAATAATAAACTTGAAATATTTATAAAATTTTAACATAAATTATACTTCTAAAATAACACATTTAATATAGTAAGGAAAAATGTATCAATGCTATGATCACGGAGATGGTATGTTGGAGGTATGCAGGTGTTACATTCTCATTAATTAATGATCATTATAGAATGATGGTATGTTAAATTTAATTTCAAATAATGTATATTATATAAAAATCACAATATTATTTAATTATATATAAATTTATATATCATTTTTCTAACGTGGTGATGAAAATTGATGAATCACATCACTTTGAGGAGGTAATAGTCCAAATGTCCATGAAAGATGTTATCACTTTTTTTTTGGGTAATGGAAAGATGAAAATGATATGTTTTTAGAATATAAATAATTATGTCATTAATATTATAAATATTTCATTTATACAATATATATTTATTAATCATATATTTAACACTTCACTCGTAGAGGATGAATGTGTCATATTTCATTGATGAGGTGGATTCCCACCCTTCAACAGATGATGTTATCATATTTACAATAAAATGGAAAAAATCTATTTTATATTTTTAATAAAAATTTATTAAGTATTATGAAATTATAAATAAAATATACATATTTATAAAATTTTATTTAAATCATAATTCCAAGCCAGAAGCGGTGGAATTAAAAAATGGAAAGAGATTATTATGCAAGGTGGTAGTGTGTCATACACATGAACAAATATTTTGTGACCCATTTGATGGAAGTGTGTTTTGGGTTAGGTATAACCCATAAAATAAAATAATTAAATTATAATTCAGAAAATAAGGATATCATAATATCATTTATCAACAATAATTGAATTGGGGAACTAAGGAGTAAAACAAAAGTCATCGTTTAAAAAGTATACCTCATTATGGCATAAATACATTTTGTTTTACCTAAAGGTAATAATTTATTTCATTTCATGAAAAATTGTGGTTCCGAGGATGATAAGAGGTATTCAGAGTGATTTTTATTGTTCATTTTAGACAATCTAATGAGCATTAATGTTGTGGATAATTTTGGAAGATTAAGGTCTTTATATATTTTAGGGATGTCGAATTCCTATAAAATAAAAAATGTGTGCACTATTATGAGGTTTTCTATATGTAATGTGTCATCAATAAAGATCATAATTCGTTAAAAGAGGGGTTATGGTTGAATAATTACAATCAAATGGTTTTTATAATTATTTCATGCACAATTTTCTTCTTGATATTAACGTTAACAACAAAGTAATGTCATTTTTACATTAATCAAGGTAATTAATTGTATATCCTTATGAATTTTTTTTTGTCAAATATTAATTTTAACATTTCAGGAATTTTAAATTTTTTCTCTATATAATAATATATATATATTTCTATCTTCAAATCATAAAAGTGGTGGTAATTAATTTAAAATTATTCACACAGATATGTAGGTATTTAAATACAATTGTTCAAAATATTGAAATGAATTAAAATAAATAGTCTATTTCAAATTGGTTAAAAAAACAATAACGGATTGATTGGTATAAATTTTAACTAATTATACCATTAGACATGAGAGAAATATTATTTTAATCCATATATTATTTATAAGAAAAAGTAATTTTCAATACAAATCTAGAGCAATATTTATTCCTCAAAATAAGAAATTTTTTATAGAAATACCAAAAATTCACGCAATGTAATTTTTTATATTATTAGTACATAAATGATGAAATTTTAGGATTAATAATTATAAAATTGACAAAATTTAGTTTTAAAATGCATGTCCCATTAAAAGGTGGTAAACAACTCTTTAGAAATATACATGTTTCAAGGCTTAAAATGGATTTATTCTTATATTATTCATATAAATTAAAATGGATGAATTTAAGAAAATTATTAAATATATAATATATAAAATTAATTAATATAATTAATTAATATTAATAAATTGAATTTATTCTAATAAATTTTCATTATGGTCATAAGAATAGTATTAAAAAAACAAAAACTCTATATTCAATTCTTTTTATATTCAATTTAAATTAAATGATCATGAAATGATTAATTATATAATCATGTGTAAATAATATATTCCTAATATAGACAATAAAATTCATTCCCACCATTCTAATGGCTTCGTAATAACTATTATATTAATATATTTTCCTGTGTTACTTGGCCTTGTGTGTAAAAAAATTTATTGATGAAACTCAATGATATGTGTGACATAGTATAATGTTGGAATTATATAAAACATTATATAAATTGTGAATTGTTTGTAAAACAATAAATAAATTAATTTAAATAAATTTCAAATTATATATTTCATAAAATTTAATGTTATTAAAATTTCAATTTTTTCACAAAAAGTACTCAGTTGTGTTCTCTTGCTTAGTGACAAGGTAATCAGAAATGATTAATCTTAGTATAGTAATCATGATTTAAACAATAGTAAAAATGATTTGAAATTTTCTTTTATTGTTTCAGAATTATAATTTTTGAGGAATCATTTGAATGTCATTATTTCTGAAGTATATACTTATTCCAATGTGGGAAGAATATATTCACCCAAAAATAGTTTATCATGACATATATAATATGGATAAAACTAAAAAAGAATTATGAATTCACACTGAATTATCAAACATGAACTACAACCATGAGGAATGATTCTTGGAGATGAAAAATAAAATCTACATTAACAAGTATATGTTTGAAATGCCACCCTTTGGATAATGATATGATGAATTATGGCATAGATGTTATGGATCTATTGAAATACTATATTTTGTTTTAGTACATAATGTAGTTGATTTTATAAGTAATAAATAATAATTATTAGAAGGAGCGTCAAGAATTGATGGAAATATTAGAATCTTCTAATAAGTGGCTGATTATAGATTTTAATTTTAATGAATAAGGCATTTTATGATCTGGAAAATACATTATGATTGCCATGTGATTCATAGTTTAGGAATGATTTGATGACTAAATATCATCATTATCATTTTACCATTCATCCTTAAAAACAAATATGTACAGATACCAATAAAAAATTAACATATGTTATGTAATAAATGTAGTATTTTTTAACATTATGATGTCATTAATGGATTTTTTATAGTTAATAGTTAATGATAGTTATTGAATTGGATGCTTCATCATTTTCTAATTATGATTTGGAATATAGAGAATATTTAAATGGATTTCATGGTAGTTTTTTTGAAAACATATCATGGATATAATGTGATTTGGGTAATTTCTGATCGATTAATTATATCATCAAATTTCAATCTAATACCATTACCATAGTATTAAATCTAACATTTATGAAGATCATCACATATCATTGGTTAATTAATTAACATTAATAAAAAGAATCATCCTCAATATAATAGATGGTTGGAGTGGATGATTCATACCTTGAATTATATGCACTGTTCTTGATTGATGGATTATATGTGATGTTGTGATCATCCTCATTCAATGATTCAGTATTCTTATAATAGTATTTTTTTAGTCACGTATACTGATGGAAGTATTTTAGTTATTAAATGAAAAGTGGAGTTAGACACCAGTATTTTTGGTTGATGTTGGATAATGGATATTTATGGGGCATCAGTTGGTTGTGTAGAAAATAGAGAGAGTTCATATAATTAAGTAACCAAATAGAACCACTCCATGATGGTTGAAAAAAGAATAAGGATAACCAGAAGAAATATATTTATTTCGATGGTGAGTGGTTATGTATTTCTAATGGTTTCTCCATTTAATATTGTTCATCATTTTTTTAGGAAGGGGAAGCTGAGTCCATGGATCCCTAAGACAAATGGAATCCAAGAGAATTCTTGATAAGATACATACTGAATTATCATACCTCTATGGTAATTATGGATCTACAATGTATTTTATGATTCAATTTTATTATTGTATGTATAATATAAATCCAATTTTTTGAACCCTAGAGTAACTCAATATAAATTTAAAACACCTTAGGTTTAAAAATTGGTTCAAATTATGAGACATAGTTATCAAGTATTTGGAGAAAATGTAATTTACTAGGACAAGGTTTTATGGAAAACCCATATTTTTGAAGAATGAACCAGGGAATCTGAAATATTATGAGAGAATGATACCCCCTATAACACCACAAGAATTTTTTATATTGTTTTAATTAAATTCTATTAATTATTTGTTTTAATTAACAATAATAAATCATATAAATAATAATATTGTAAATTTATAGGATTAAAATTAGTAAATGTTCTACACAAAAATATTATTTTCTAGTATTATAGTGTGTAAATGAATAATTTAATTTAAATATTTTAAAATTTTGTAATAATGTTTATTATTACCAAAATATTATTTAGCTTAATATACTAAATGAATAAGAAAATATATATATTGGCGACAATAATTATTTTTAAAAATACGAAATCATGTTATGAATATATTAACTATTAATTTGATACCCTCACGGAGACGACCTCAGGACACTGGCTCAGCAGTCGGGGCACACAGCGTGGAGCCAGTGTTTCGAGAGGCAGGCAGTGCTACACATGCGGCGGGCAGGGCCACATGGCTCGTGACTGCCCAACCCACCGTGCCGAGGAGTAGTAGATAGTTGAGGGGCCACCCAGGAAGAGGCAGAGGGTCGACCGTGGAAGTCCTCAGGGAGCAGGTGGATGAGGCAGAGAAGCTGGCCGAGCAGCAGGTGGTGGGCGACGCTTTGAGGCTCTACCACCACCACCACCAGGAGGTCCACCCCGGCCACAGGGAGCTGGAGGGCAGAGACCGGCACAGCTCCAGGCAGCGGAGGCCTACGACCACGGCGTGCCCGAGATGATTCGAGGTACTATATGTGTCTATTCCACCCTTTTTTTAGTTCTTATAGATACAGGAGCGAGTCACTCTTTCATAGTCGCTGCCCTTGTTCAGAGCTCGAAGATTCCGACAGAGCCGTTGGCTCGATCCTTACAACTAGAGACTCCTACGAGAGCAGACTCGATGATTACACACTGGTGCTGGCAGTGTGAGCTTACTCTAGGAGGAGAGAGCTTCGGCTGGGATCTTCTTGTAGCAGCGTCGAGGCCTTACGACGTCATCTTGGGCATGGATTGGTTATCTATAGTCCATGCACAGATTGACTGTATTAGGCGCAAGGTGCGATGTGTACACACCAACAGGAGCAGGTTCACCTTCACCAGCGAGAAGGGAGCCTTCGCAGCATAGGATGGACTTACACAGAGGAGAAGACAGCCCATCACTCATCATTTGGCTAGCCTCATCCTAGGAGAAGTTGACGTTTGGTGTCCTAGTTTTCCTGTGGTGGTGGATCAGTATGCGGATGTCTTTCCCGACGACGTTCCAGGGATACCTCCTCGCAGAAAGGTAGACTTTTATATTGACCTATACCCCGGGACAACCCCAACATCGACTCCAGCATATCGGATGGACCCCGCTGAGCTTCGAGATCTACTGGTACAGTTGGAGGACTTACAGGGCAAGGGATTCATCCGACCCAGTGTTTCACCCTGGGCTTCCCCGATATTGTTCTCCAAGAAGGCGGACAGGAGCATGAGACTTTGTGTCAACTATCATCGCCTGAACCAGGTGACGGTGAGGAACAAGTATCTACTACCAAGGATTGATGACCTCTTCGATCATCTCAAGGGAGCACGGTGGTTCTCAAAGATAGACCTCAGGTCAGGCTATCATCAGCTCAGAGTTCGAGACGAGGACGTGCAGAAGATGGCCTTCAGATGTCGGTATGGCCACTATGAGTTCTTGATTATTCCATTCGGCCTAAACAATGCTCTAGTAGTGTTCATGGTCCTCGTGAACAATATCTTTCATCCATACCTCGATCGATTTGTCGTGGCCTTCATCGACAACATTTTGATATACTCGACGACTGAGGAGGAGCACGCCTACCACTTGTGTGTTGTACTGGAAACACTCCAAGAGCACCAGCTTTATGGAAAGCTCTTGAATTGTCAGTTCTGGATACGTGAGGTCCACTTATTGGGACACATCATCTCTGAGGCGGGAGTTGCATTGGATCCTACGAAGATCGATGCAGTGCTAGCTTGGGAGCCACCCAAGAGCGTGACGGAGGTGCAGAGTTTCATGGGATTAGCTAGATACTATCAGAGATTTGTGCCAGACTTCTCCAGTGTTGCAGAACCACTATCAGCTTTGACGAAGAAGGGGAAACCCTTTGTGTGGTCAGACAGATGTCAGCAGAGCTTCCAGGAGCTGAGACAGAGATTGACCAGTGCACCTATCCTGAGGTTGACAGAGGAGGGAGTAGGGTACGGAGTCTACTGTGATGCATCAGGGACCGGACATGGATGTCTCCTGATGTAGGATCGGGCAGTGATCGCCTATGGATCACTTCAGTTGAGGCCGCATGAGCAGAACTATGCTACCCATGACCTGGAGTTAGCAGCAGTGGTCTTCGCTCTGAAGACATGGCGACACTATCTGATGGGAGAGCTCTTTACAGTCATTCTTGACCATCAGAGTCTCAGGTACATCTTCTCTCAGAAGGACCTGAACCTAAGGCAGCGGCGATGGCTCGAGTTCCTCCAGGACAATGAATTTGAGATAGTCTATACTCTTGGGAAGGGGAACGTGGTAGCTGATGCTCTCAGCAGGAGGACGAGAATTCAGCTACTCGAGGAAGCGACAGGGTAGCTAGCCGCTTTGTGGTTATCCTTCATGGATAGGGATGGAGCAGCCTTCCTTCAGTCACTCACAGTCACTCCTCCACTACTGCAGCGGGTCAGAGAGGCACAGCGTGGGGATGCTGACTTTGAGACGCAACGTGCACAAATATCCTCAGGATAGGCACCTGATGGTTTCTCCATTGGAGTAGAGCACGACGTTCTTTTCAGAGGATGTACCTTGGTACCAGTTGCATTACGGGAGGAGGGGATGAGAGAGTTTCACACTTCTCTTTTGGCGGTACATCCTGGAGTGGACAAGATGTACCAGGATATCAGACGACAGCACTGGTGGCCGGGCATGATGAAGGCTGTGGTGGAGTTCGTTTCTCGATGCCTCACCTGCCAGTAGGTGAAAGAAGAGCATCAGGTACCAGCAGGCTTGGTACAGCCCTTGGAGGTCCCGGAGTGGAAATAGGACGGAATATCTATGGACTTCGTGACTGGACTTTCATGCACTTCCAGAGGTCACGACTCCATATGGGTGATTGTCGACCGACTCACCAAGTCGGCCCACTTATTACCCATCAGAGAGCAGGGCTCAGTGGAGAGCTTTGGGAGTCTCTACATTCAAGAGATTGTACGACTTCACGGTGTTCCATCATCTATCATCTCCGATTGAGAAGCTCTCTTTACTTCCCGTCTTTGGAAGGGGTTGCACGAGGCGTTCGGGACGTAGCTACATCTGAGCTCCGCCATTCCCCCTCAGAGGGATGGTCAGACGGAGAGGACCACTCAGACTCTCGAGGACGTGCTCCGTGCATGTGTCCTCGACATTGGTCGTAGTTGGGAGGACCACCTACCCTTGGTGGAGTTTGCGTACAACAATAGCTACCACTCCACCATCGGGATGGCACCATACGAGGCGTTTTACGAACGACCTTGCAGATCTCCTTTGTGCTAGACAGACCTTGGGGAGTCAGCACTTGCGGGACCAGAGATGGTCTAGGCCACGACAGAGAAGGTCCAGGTCATCAAGGAGCGGATGAGGACAGCTCAGAGCCGGAAGAAGTCTTATGCTGACAGGAGGCAGAGGCCACTAGAGTTCGAGGATGGTGACCATGTCTTCTTGTGCGTCTCACCTCGATGTGGATTACAGAGATTTGGCCGAGGCGTCAAGTTGTCTCCAGGATTCATCGGACCATTCCAGGTCCTCAGCAGGATTGGCGAGGTGGCTTATTGCCGGGCTCTACCACCTCAGTTGCATCGGGTGCACGGCGTCCTCCACGTATCCCAGTTGAGGAGATACGTGCCTGATCCATCGCATATCATTGACCATGGGGAGATAGACGTTGATGATGGGGTGACTTTTGCAGAGGTCCCGGTGGAGATCGAGGATCAACAGGAGCGGTTCCTATGTGGATGTTTTATTCCTCTAGTGTGCATCATATGGAAGCACAGGAACCTATAGGAGAGAACTTGGGAGCGGGAGGCTCAGATACGTGCTCAGTGCCCACATTTGTTTCCCTAGTTTACGATGTATCTTTACGAGGACGTAAAGACCTGAGGTGGGAGTGATGTAAATACCCATAAAATTCAAAGAAATTTATTTTTCTTCATTTTCTTTGGAATTTTACTGGAACGCAGTTTCTGACGGCACCTGATTCCGAGGCCCAGTGTGCCTGGAATCATTTTCCAAAGTTTGGCTCGGGTACGTTCAGTGAACGAACGAGCAGGTTTTTCTAACTTTTGAACCGGTGCTCAGAATCGAATTTCGAGGGCACTGATGGAATCGTAGCGCCCGTAATTTCTTTGAAACGCCTCTTCTGGAGTTGCGTTTGCTCGGGTGTGGTTTTTTAATTTTGGGAGTTAAGTGAAGAAAAAAATAAAGTGGTGTGACAACTTTATTTTATTTCACTTAAAGCTACTTAAAGCCACTTAAAGCTGCTTAAGTTCAGTTGAAGCTGATAGGGTGCAATCCAAAATATCCTACCCTCTTGCTAGGATATTTGTGAGGTGGGGCCCGCATGAGCCCCACCGTTTCTTTTCCTCTAAGTAACGCACCCGCGAAAACTCCTCATTAATGAAAGTAAACAGGGGTGTTTTCTAAAACTCTTAAACGCTCCTATTAAATGGACGGTTAAGTCATTACAATTAATTCACTGAATTAATGGTTCGTTTCTTAACATGTTTTCAAACTGTTGGCATAATAATAAAATAAGACCAACACCTTTTCTTTTGGTTGACGGGTTGATTGTTGAGAGGATTTGGAGAATCTGTACCTTCATCCTCCTCATGAAGAACGCGAAGAATGTGAAGAATGCGAAGAACGCGAAGAACTCCGATCCTTTGGAGATCGACGACGTGACGCCGTGATCCGCGACGTCGACGATTCTCCTTCCACGACGCTTCTTCCACGATGTTCTTTTACCGCGACAAATCTTCAATCAACTGCTTGTGGTAGGAGATTTTAAATCTTTAATTACTTTGTGGATTTTATCCTTAACATGGATTTAATTTGTGAAATTAAATCTGTGTGTTTACTTTAACCCTCAGAGATCGTCGACGCGACGCCCTTCCACGACGTCGCGACACCCTTCTGCGACGCGGCAATCCTCCTCTTCCGCGACGGTAAATTCCGTGAAGAACTCTCATCCGACGAAAACTACGAGGTAGGGGTTTTATTTGAGAATTATATTTATTCCCATGGTTTTTTATTCTGAAACAAAGAACCCATATCAATGTTCAATTAATATTCATTAAAATTGTTCCTTGTTATGTTTTTCATGTGTTGATTGTTATTCCAAATTGTTTTCACCTAAAGTGGAGGGTGCGGGCCAAACAAACACGGCCCGACAACCCTTCGTAGTTTTTCGTTGATTCACGGATTGGCTGGAAATGACAAATGGGGCCGCAAGATAATTTTGAAGGCTTTGTAGTGAAGAACGTGTCCCGGGATGAACACTGGAGAAGACCGCGCGCAAATCGGACCACCAGAGCGTGTCCGGTGGTTTGCGAAACCCCCCGCCGGCGGCCGGCATCGGTCGGCCGCTAGGAAGCGGCGTCGCCCGGTGCGTCGCTGGGAAGACCCTCCGCGGTTGAAGCTACAGCAGCGCTGGCCAGTCCCGCGGCCGCGCGGGACCGTGGAGGATGGGACTCAGCCTTGCGTCGCGTCCGGTGACACCGAGCGGCCCCACGCGGGGACGCAACTCTCCTTCGCGTGGGGGCAGCGCACCCCGCGCCGCTTGTCCGTGACTGGACGAGCCGACCCCGGCGGCCGGGCCGCCCCAGTGCCGTCCGGGCCGGGTCGGGTCGACTCGGTTCGGGCTGACCCATGGGGGGTTGGGTCGGGTCAGTCCGGGCCCATACCCCCGTTTTCGGGCCCTTTTTGGTCTTTTGCTCGTATCTTGAGCTACAAGCCTTCGATCGACACGCCGTTAGCAGCGATGCGATCCTTGGATGGAGACGGTCATTTTGGTATTCTATAGTCAAGGTTTTGGAATACTTTGGGTTCGGCTGGGTTGGTTCGTACACGAAACCAACCGGGCCCTCGTAGCGGAAACACTCATATCTTGAGCTTCGGATGTCCGATTGACGTGCCGTCAGCTTTTTTGTTTTCCTCTAAGTGATATGGATCTTTTTTCTTTACTCCGCCCGAGGTTTGGACGTAGGTGGAGTATCGTCAGGTTGGTTTTGCCTTAAAAACCAACCGGGCCCCTTGAACGAAAAAGCCAATAACTCTCAGACCAGGCGTCCGATTGACGCACCGTCTGCAACGTTGAGTTCCTGTTAACGATACAGAACTTTTGGATAAATCAACCCTAGACTATGTGTCAGTTGATATATCAGCCCTCGGCTCGTGGATCGGACCCTCCTGAGCGAGCTTGCTGTGTGCGGGAACCCTAGAGCTGGTTGCGACTACGATGACGACGACAGTACAGAGATCCTCAGTGGATTCGACGACGACTGTACAGAGATCCTCAGTGGATTTTACTGTGGCGATTACAGCACTCAGCGATCCTTTGTGTGTCAGTACTACCGATCTTGTGTGGGTCCAATCCTGTGTGGGTCAGCACTCAGTGGTCTTGTGTGTTCCAGTACCTACCGATCCTGTGTGGGTCTGATCCTGTGTGGGTCTTTGCGGGGGTTAGTTACCTATCGATCCTATGTGGGTCAGATCCTTTGTGAGTCATTGCAGGGGTTAGTACCTATCGATCCTTTGTGGGTCCGATGGCTTAGATGAATCAATGTCAATATCTGGTCATCTTTGTCATCATATGAAGAAGTATACCTATGTGAGATGAATCCTATTTTTCTTTCCTATGTGGATTGTGTTGTGCTATCCTGTGTGGGTATACATTTTTCTTTCTTGTGTGGACTGGGTTGTGCATTGGTTCAGATGTTGGATCCGAACGAGAATTGGTGACTTAGGTATATGTATTGGCATATACCTAAGTCGTGTCGGATGTTACTTCATGATTGTATCTTTCCTCTGTGGTTTATCCTTTGTGGATTACAGGAGGCCTTCAGGGTTCTCGGGGTCCCCAATGAGTAGATTATACTCACCCCTCCATGGGCTATGCCCGCACTACATTGTGTTGGTTGAAGACGACGGACAGCGCTGATCGTGGTTGAGGCTTGCGGATTAGGATGGTACCTCGAGGTGGACCACTGGGCGGAATGTACTCGGAGCGGACGACTGGACCCGAGGAACAGTGGAGGCTATCTGTACCCACCCTTCAGGTGGTGATTCCAGTGGACAGCTCGACATTGCGTCTTTACTTTTCAGTTGCTGTTTTTTCCTTCCAGTTGTACTTTACATTCAGTTTGGGTTTGTATTCTGGCCCACTTACTTTTCCGCACCTACTGTTGTACCAGTTTCTACTTAGTGTTTACTCCAACATGCTTACTCTGTGGTGATTGTGGTTTACTTTACAAAGGCAATTCCTTCCCTTTTTCCGGGATTTATGCCTTGGTGCTAGTCGGCAGACCCTGGGTTATGGAAGGCGGGCTTGGGGTAGTCACGGCACGGGCCTCGAGGATGGGTCGTGATAGTTTTAGTGGGACATTTTACATAAATAAGTGATTGATGATGTAAGGGAATTCCTCTACCACTCCTACATGCCATTTGGAATGAACTCCAATTTCATTTCCCTACTTTAGATGAAGGATAATGAATTGGATATTAAGTATTTCAGACCTATTTCTATTGGGAACTCCATTCCAAATGTAATTAGAAAAATTATGGAAATCTTTTTTGTTGGGATGGCAAGGAGACTTATTTCTTCTAATCAGATTGGTTTTATACCCAGCAGGAACATCCAGAAATGTCTATTAACTAGTTCAGAGTGTGTTAATATAATGATATCCATGGTCAAGGATGGAAATATGGACCAAAAGGTTGATATCTCAAAGGAATTTTATTCAATAAGGTGTGATTTCATCTTAAAAGTTCTGAGAATGAATGACATCTCAGATGAATTCATTGGTATGATGCAATCCATTGTGAAAAGTGCTAGCTTATCTACACCGGTCAATGGATCACCCAGGGGATTCTTGCAATTTTCTAGAAGACTTAGGTAGGGTGACCCTTTATCTAAGATGATGTTCTCGATGGCTGAAGATTATTTGAGCATGTACCTTCCTAATCTAGTGAATTCTGGGTTATATCAGAGGATGACATATTGTAGGAACTTTTTTACTCCATCTCACTTGCTCTATGCTGATGATATATTGCTATTCTCCAAAGCTGAAAGGAAGACCATATCATGTATGAAGGCTATATTCACTCATTATAACAAAGTTGCAGGCTAGGTCATAAGCTGGAAGAAATCATTTGTTGTCTTTGGGGAAGGAATTCGAATCCTGAAGCAAATAGAATTGCTAACAATCTTGGTTTAAAGAGAGGTGCACTACCTTTTAATTACCTTGGGTTGCCTTTGTTCTGGGGAAGGGTGAAATGATTCCACATGGAGGGTATTGCGCATAAAATTATTAATTAGTTGGCTAGTTGGAAAGGGAAGACCATATCTGAAGCTGGTAGGATATATCTTGTCAAATCTGTTATAACTTCAATGAATGTTTACTCTTTATCGTTGTATAAATGGCCAACTGCTCTACTCCAGGATCTTAGTGGTATGATTCAAAATTTCATTTAGACTGGCTCAAAACACCAGAGGAAGCTTGTTACCGTGGCCTGGAAAGACTGCATAAATCCTGTGGTAATTGGGGGAATGGGAGTTAAGGATGTAAGAATCATTAATGATTCACTACTTCAGAACATTACATGGAGGCTTTTATCTGGTACTGATTTTTCTCGGGAATTTCTGAATAACAGAATTGTTGGCAAGTTACACAATAATCAGAATGTGTACTTGAGATCCTCTGTTTGGACATCTGTCAAAAATACATATTATTATATCATGACAGAGTCTAAATGGCTGTTATGTACTAGTTCGCAACTGAATTTATGGAAAACTACATGGATGTCCTCTCCAATTATTGATTATATCGATATTCCATTGTCTTGGAGGAACATTTCTATTTCCGATAAGCAGGGAAACTCGGAGGCTTGTGGTATTTTACCTAGTAATCATAGGACGAAGATGTCTAGATATGAATATGTTGATTATGAAATTCTAATATGTAAGTCTACGATCAACGGATCCTTCTCCAACCGAGAGTCCTGTAATTTGCAGTGTGGTAACACATCTGGAGTACCTGCATGGGTGGAGGGTGTAAGAAGTCCTTTCATTCTTCCCCCTGATTCACTTCTGATATGGATAATATGGAAGCAGAGGCTTCCTATACAATCTTCTCTAAAACGAAGCGGACTGAGCATTGCCTCAGTATGTTTTTTATGCTTGGCTGCTGATTAATCTATCACACATCTGTTTATTCACTTCCCCTTTTTTGTTCTATTATAGAGTTATCTGCAAGACATCTTCCATTTCCAATTGAGTTACATCTCGGTTGGCACATTGATCACCTCAGCTATGCAATCAGTTTGTAGTGATAAAGTCAAATCCCTGCTCACAACTACTGTTGTTTCTATGTTATCATATATTTGGAATGCCAGTGAAAATATTGCTTTCAATAATGGTAGTCCCTATTTTATGAACGGTGTTTTGGTGATTCATCGAAGCATTAAGCTTACTTCGATGAATCAATCTGGATCGATAAACAATGATATGTCTAATTTTATTCTATTGAGAACTCATGGCATTAGTGGAAGTGGGAGGAAGCCCAAAATGTTGAAGAATATTAGGTGGATTCCACCAATATATGTTTGGCTAAAGGTGAATGTGGATGGGGTGGCCTCCAGTGCGCCTGGTCATGCTGGATGTGGTGGGGGTATTCAGGACTCATCGGGGATTATTAAAGGATGTTTATTCCACTGTATAGTTAATGGCGATGCAATAGTGACTGAATTATGGGAAATGATAAAGGTGATAAGGTACACAGCTCATTATGGTTTGTGGAAGCTATGTATCGAATCATACTCTTCTTTTTCTATACATATTTTGAAGGAACATTCTAGAATTGTCTCATGGAAGATTCTCTCTTCCTGGATAAATACCATAAAGTTTGCTGAGCTATTATCTCTGTATGTGTCGCATGTGTACAGAGAGGCAAATCGGGTGGAGGATGTTCTTTCAAAAATAGTAATTTTGCTGGTTAGTTCTATATGGTCCTTCATTCTACCTAATTATTGCAATGGTTTAGTTCACAATGATATAATTGGTGTTGTGCACACAAGGTTATGTAAGGCTCCCCTGTTTTGAGTTGTTTTGTAATGTTTAAAATTTTCTATATATTATTTTTTGGGTGCAGGTCCTCACCTGTATCTCAGAATTTTCCGGTATATTTTAAGATAGATTTATCTTTATAAAAGAAATAAATTTAAAATGAAAATTCTATTTTGGTTAATTTCTATTTTTGTGAAAGAAAACATTCTTTTTCATTGTAAAATCACTTTAATGAATTTCTCAGACAACACTAAAATGTTGTAATTCTAATGCTTCCTTAAAAACACTTTTTACGTGATTTCTATTTCGTGGGACTTAATATATTCCTCAAATGTAATAATAATCTACATACCATTTGTTTTCTACGATATACATGTTTAAAACCAAATTTATGATAAATACAATTGATTTTCCAAAATAAAACTTTTTTCTAATGTAAAATAGATTACTCTCTCCTCACATTTACTTTACATGATATATATTACTTGTTCACCACTTATTCCTTGAATTTGGTGTATGAAATTCCTCATTGTATATCATATCAAGAGTCACTTTATTCTCTTGATATTCTATGGGATTGTTATTTGAATGTTTTATAGTTGTATGGGACACATTGGAAGGTTTAAGGGTTTATTCCTCAAAGAATTTTCCATTGGACCCATTTTAAAGTATCATTATTTATGTTAAAATCCTTTGAAGATTCTATTAATTAATATAAATATATATATTATAAAATCATATTCAATATTTGTTTCAAGAGTTCCTGGATAGATTGAATTTGGATGTTCTATCTTGATAACATTGACCAATTTACATCGAATAGTTAGTATTTATGATTAATGTACGGTGAAAGTTATTTTCATTTTATATGATAGTTTAAATATGAATGTATATTGTTTATACCCATTCAAATGAGGAATGCAATGGAATTCGTAAGTGTCAGTTGGAGCCCTCTATATCCCCTCGGTGCAACACTAGGTCTCATGAGAAATATTATGACCTTCGCCCGAGGCCTTAAAATGGTTATTTTTA
Source organism: Viscum album (assembly GCA_963277665.1). Classification (NCBI taxonomy): domain Eukaryota; kingdom Viridiplantae; phylum Streptophyta; class Magnoliopsida; order Santalales; family Viscaceae; genus Viscum; species Viscum album. Next base: position 1,293,765,713 of record OY728152.1, read on the forward strand.
TTCATGGAACAAGGCATTGAATGTATTGTTAGGATTTCCCACATTATGCATTCCATGATTATGAAACTAGTAATTGAATGATCATGTGGTTACTCTTCTATTATAATACCAATGATTATTATTTATTATGGAACTATTTATTCTACTATTATTCCTACCATAATGTGTTATAGATTATTTTTTAACGTCATGTACTTTAAGTTATTCAACATGAATAGTGATTGTGTCTATGATATCTTCAGTTATATTTCTTACCCTTACTATGAATCTAGGAACACCCCTAACTTATGATTAATAATATCAGGACATGTAGAAGTGTTTTACGAATGACCTCTAGGGATAAAATTAGACCTGTGGATGTTCCTAGAAAAACATATATGTAGTATATCGTATAATGTTTTAATGTTGATCCTATATATGTATCCAGTTTCAAAAAACTAATTAAATACTCATTTCTTCAAGATAAGAATTTCTAGTAAGCATTCCAACATAATGAAATAATGTGCAGGATCTGGGCAATTGGAGAGGGGGTGTTACTGATGGTATTAATGGATGATTGGTAGAAAACATAAAAACTAGATTTAGAAAATGTATATTAGGGGAAACCCCTAATATATTATTTGCGGATAAAAATAATAGAAAATAATACAATTGTTATATGTATGATATTATGTTGATATTTTCAAAAAATAAAACTCTATCTGGATACTACAAGTGGATGTGGTCCTAGAACTGTTATACCTAGGATTGAAAATTCAGATAAGGAGTTTCGATCATGAATCAGTTTATCCAGGTAAACCTTAATAGCCTTAAAAATAACTTGGTTAGAAACAACAAGATAATAAAATTAGGATAATCCAAATTTTAATTACATACCATTATGAAGGATTTATCCCCCCATTGTAACCAAATTATATTCTTTTAGGATATACGATGCATTAATTTTTTCATTTTTTAGTGTTATATAGAGTTCATAATTTTATGAGATAATATAACATATGGAATTAATATGAAATTCATCCAAGTAAATGGAATGAGAAAATCACTAATGAACATGATGAAATTTTTTAGAAGGATCATATATCTTGTGGTCTTTAACCGTCATTTATGTGGATTATAGTCTTACAAGCATCATCATCATTTGAGTAAATAGAATCACGTGTTAATAAGATATGTAAATAATTACTTGAGTCCTATGGCATTGAAGGGAATAAATAAAATGAGATAATGGGTGTGAAAATGTTGGATAAAGGGAAAAAGGGAAATAATGGTTTTCCCACATATGATAATTGTGGAAAGATTAATCATGGTAAATTCTTGAATGGAATGGTAGTTTTTTATAAATGTGGAGAAAAAGGAAAAAAATGTGAACATAAGGGTATGGAAATTGTTTTTGATATAGAATGATTCAACTAAAAGGAGATGGTACACTTTGTGATTCAATATCCCAATCATCAATGAAATATACCCCAAATGATGACGCTGGATAATGATCATGTTATGATACTTCCATTGATGAAGCGTAAGGATATATATGCCTAGTCAGGAATCATTTAATTTGGATATTAAATCAGCAATGTATTGGTTATATGACTTGTGGAATATATGATTATTGTACTAAAGTAATATTTCATTATTATTTTGAGGTCTTATGATGAATGGTTCCAAGTAATGTTACATAGTAGAAAGATAAATATTTTATAAAATATATGCTTGAGGGAAACACAACCCTTAATATGTTCCTAGCACTCAGATATTGATTTCAAAATAAAGAGATCATTTATTTGGATTACATAAATTGGATATCACATACTACACTACTTTAATATAATTTACTATTAACAAGGTGATAGAGTTTACATCATTTTTTACTAATTTAATATATCCAAATTCGTTTTCTAAGGAAGCCTGAATGAATTATATAAGGTTTTATAGAAATTAACATTCTTAAAAAGAATACAAAGTGAATGTACTCACATATTATAATGTGATATATAAGATCCACTTCATGTTTCTTAATTAGTTCATTATTTAATTCCATTGAGCTTATTTATAATGTTTTGGGTCTTGATATTTTAGAAAATTGTACCATTTATGAAATTTTTGAATTTGATATTTGGTTAATGTTCAAGATACATTTTTACCCTATGATATTACTTGTTACATGAAATGGAGTTGGAATAATATAAGGCTCAACATAACAATAATATTGTGATCATATAAAAATATCATGTATTATTTATCCATAATTTAATATAACATGTATTAATTTTTCAACATTAGGGAACAAATAGTGAAAGTGAAAAAAAAATCTTTCCAAGAACCAATTTCTGATGAATCAAATGGTTCTTTACATCACAGCGAATTTATTGCAAATTAATGTTAACATTTTAAATGGCCATGTTATCTACCTCTCTCCATTAGAACATGAATGTTAGATTATTAATCCATGAACTTTATTTGTTCAATATTTTAATGTGTAGTTTTGTAGTAACCTATGCATCATGTATTCTCTATTATTATGTGAAAATTTTATTAGCCTTATTTCTGATATGGGTTTCCAGAAGATAATTTTCTTGTATCAACCATTAAATTTTGAATTGAAATTTAAAATTTTGGGGAAGAAATTTATTGAAGGATTTGAGAATTTAAAACCCCAATTATTGGTTTTATAGTATTATTTAATTTTTGGTATTATGGGTTTAATTAACAATTATAAAACTTAAATATAATTATATTGTATACTTATAGCCTTTAAATTAATTAATGTTTCATAATGATATAATATTTTTCTTTATAATTTTGGGTAAATGATTATTTTAATTTATATAAATAATTATTTTATTACAATTAAAAATTTTTAAATAAATTTTTTATTAAAATTTTAAAAAAAATTATAACAATATATATATATATATATATTCTATTATAGTTATGTTGATAAATACTAAACATGCTATGAATATATTCACTATTAATATGACACACAACAGTTTTCCAAATATATTTAATATAGGATTCATAAAAAACCAAGTCCATACAATAAAAACACTTTGTGATAAACTTGTAAATAAATATAATTTTACTGCTTCGTGGTTTTGGATTTCGAAAATTATACATACAAGATTGCGTTCAAAATGATATTTTGACTCTAATAGAATTAACATAATTTTTTGATTAATAGTAACAAACCCTTATGAATAGTATGATAACTAGTTGAATAATAAAATTACCCATATGAATATCAATATACCCTTATTAATAATTACCAGACTTATGTAACTATAAATAATAAATAGGCACCTTATAAATGAAATATAATATTTTATAAATTAATAACAAAGTGTTGGTATTTTTATTAGTAATAAAAATTTAATTAATATATTACATTTAAAATTTTAATTTTTTTTAATATGAATAAAATATGTTCCTAAATTTTTTTTGAGGAAGTATGATTTTATGATAATTTAATATGAACTTAGATAATTTTTAATACTATTATAAAATCTAGGATGGTTTTAAAATTGTATTTTTTCAGGTAAATAATATTGTAAATTAAAAATAAAATTTTTCATATTTAGAAAATTATTTTAAAAACATGGAGTTATCATTTGGATTATACCCATCAATAAATGGATTGGGGAAATATTTTTTATTTTTCTGCATTACATGAATGTTTTGGTGAATAGTGAAATTCAATAAATTATAAAAGATACTATATAAATTAATATATGCATAAATTGTGAGTCATGTATGATGTAAATGGAAATTTTATTGATGTAATATGAAATTATTAAAATTTCTGTTCATTGAATCATCAATATTTATTTTATTATGGAAAATACTAAACTAATGATTAAAATGATAAGAAAACCCTCATATCGAACTCTATAAAAACCACCCACACTTCAATCTACTCTTCATTCCTATTAATCCTTTGAACAAGACTAAAATATTGTAAAATATCCGATCTAGATTTTCCACCACTTCTATAATTCATTGGTATGATAAAAATCCAAATTCCTTTCCTATAATGAGTCTCTCAAGGAAGATTAATTCAAGAGGTAAATTCCTTTTTTCAATTCATTTACTTTCATTTCAAGCTCCACTATTTTATTTTCTTTCATATTATTTCATATTACAAATGTAACGAAAACTCAAGTACCATAAATGAACTATAATTTTTTTGTGATTATTAAATAATTTATTATCATCTCTCCTTTACCCTTCTTTTATGCTAATAGAAAAAACAATATCTAAGATATGCTAAATTACCACATTCATGGATTATGGGATTTCTATTTCTATTACGATCTTTCAATTCCGGTAAAAAAACTTTATAATTTTTTAAATGACTATAATATATTTATTCTGTCTCATCTATGGTTTTGGAATAATTTTTTACACATGGTTTTCATTTAGAATGTAAAATTAGTTAATTTTTTTTCAAAAACCATCAATGAACCCAAATAGTTATTATTATATAATTTATATTTTTATTCATTTTCACTCAATGTACAAAAATGAAATTTACAACAACGTAAACATATGGATGTTAAATAATAACATATATCGTCTATTCTGGATAACCATCCTCATTTTACAATATTTTTTGTTCATATATATAAGTATATTGATCATTAATCAAACAGACACGAAAAATGAAATTTAAAATCATAACCCATCTAAAATTCCATTAATGAACTTAATAAGGATATAAAAAACAATTAAATGTAGAATAGGATAATGGAAAATTAATGAATGAACTAAAATTTTAATATTTATCTATTACGATCATGTTAATAACACCTTCAAATTTAAGGAATGGGTTTCTTTGTCTCACTTCCATTTTTGTGAGATATTAATTATTCACCACTACTATATTTGTATGGTTTATGTATAATTCCAATTTATATTTCATATAATGAATCTATTTATTTTAATAATATCCAATTTATAATTTTATGATTATTATTTTTTGGGCAAACAATTAAATTGATTACAATGCTTTATGTATTTGCTACCCAAACCTCGATTTTCTTTTAGGTTGTTCTTATTCTCTACTCACCTTAGTAAACATATTATTTATTAATATTTACTCATCATAAATTATTTTTTAATTTTCTATATATTAGTAACCATAATAATACTTTCCCATTGTATGGGGATTAACTTGTTTTCAATGAATATTTCAAAAAGTATTCAAAAATGCAAGCTCAATTCAAGGAACTTCTATAATTGGTATATATTTGAATGTTCAATTTATAATTTTTTTAAGAAATATTTATCTTATTAAAGTTAAAAAGTTTAACATGAAATGTATATTTAGGATCATTTATAATTTTTCAAAAATAAACACTTATTTTCTCTTTAAAATCCCTTTAATGAAAATTTTAAACCGCACTAAAAAGTTTTATTTCTAAAGCATATTTAAAAACGCTATTCCCGGATTTCACTTAAGTGGGAAACAATTTATGCCTAAAATGGAAACTGAATTTCTTTGGGTTTTATTTTCAAGGATATTCATTTTAAAAACCATATTTATGAGAAATGAAAATTATTTTCAAAAATAACCCTTCTTTGCAATGTAAAATAGATTTCACTAACCGCACTACATGATTTATGAGATATATGCATTATTCACCACTTACTCCATGCATGTGGATTATGTAAGAACCCATGGTACATAATATCAACTATTATCTATTATCATGATATTCTTTTTGGTTATCATTTGAACATTTATCGGGGTATAGGACAACTTGGATTGTTTAAGGATTATTTCATAATGAATTTTTTAATCATCTCAATTTAAAGGAATATTTATTAATGTCAAAATCCCTTGATGAATTTTTATTTCAGGGAGGTTTATTGTAAAATATGAATTATTTAAATAATAATATATTTTCATATCTATGTCTATTTATGAATTAAATAGTGTTTTGGAGGCTTAAAATGAGAATAAATCCTATCTAGGGCATATAATACTCTAATATTTTTAAAAGATTGTTTTACCACCTCTTAATGGAAAACCATTTTTAAATCTACCTTTTGAAAATTTTATAAGCTATATTTTTCAAAATAAACATATTATTTAAAATTGGAACATTAAAATTTAATTTGGATAAATTATGGTATATTTCTTACAATGTTCATTTTCTAATTAATAGTGATAAATAATGCATTTTACTTCAAAAATAATTTTTTATATAATTTAATTATATGGATAGTTTATCTATTTATTTTATTTTAATGGGAAATTAGAATTTATTTTTACCATTTAATTCAATGGTGGTCATTATAATTAATTTCACTTTGTAATTGGAAATTAACAATTGTCAATCTTTTGATAGATATTGTTTCCTAAAAACACGCTATTTGTTTTGACAACGGAAATTACTTTAAAAATAATTAATCAAATTTTTGTGTTTGGAATTTTGTAAAATGGATTCAATATTTGGAATCAGAAGGTCAATACTATTTAATTAAGACTCTTTTGTTTTTTGGACATTATGAATAGTATCGACGATAATTATCCTTAATTATCGTGATTAATTATTAATGAGGTTGTTAAGGGTAATAAAATAATATCATAATAATATAAAATGATGCCAACATGTGTCTAAATCCTCTTTTTTGTGTCATGGCCGACCATGGACATCCATGGGACAACTTAGGGAACCCATGATATCACTTTTGTGTGATAGTGACATTTTATCATATTTTTTTAAAAGAAAGGGAAATATAACAAAAGTATGTAATACCTAAGTAAATTTTTTTTTTATATAAATGATATATTTAACTATAAATAGGAATATTAAATCTAAAAATATTTCCTACATCATGGTATTTTATTTATAATTTTTAGACATTAAATAAATAAATTTATTTATGACACAATGATGATGTAGTTATTACCTCATTAATGAAATATTTAAATATAAGATACTATAAGTATTAAAATAATTTTGTTTCTAAACTTTTTATGCTATCAAAGAATTTTATAGATGAGTATAATATGTTAATATTCATGGTAATGATTTTATTTCCACGTAATAAAGCTTTTATGCCTTTATCAAAATTCAACTACCAAATATTGTCAAAATTGGCATAAATGTGTTTTTAAAACAAATGATATTTTATTAAATGGTTTAATACTCTAAAGAAAATAATATTTGTCCAAATCACATATAATATAATACTAATATCATAATTGATAAAATTATGTGATTATTGGTATTTTAAAGTAATTATTATGACCTTATAGTTGGAAAATAAAAAAAGACGAGGTAAGAATTATTAATGTAAACTCACGGTTAAAATGAAAATATATGTTGAATTATATGACCTCCACATGTATAAAACCTATTGGTTGAGAGTATTTCTACCCCTTACCCTCTTATACTAGAAATATATCATTTTGGAACAATTATAATTTGAAAAAAAAATTATAATAAATTAATATTTCATGACATTCCTAGAGTACCCCTACTCCCTCTAATAAAAGGACCTCAGCTCTACCCCCTTACTCACACCACTCAAGAACCTTGGCTCATCCAATATCTACTCAAATAATCTATACAGATCCCTATCTTCTCCCTAGAAGCCTCACTTTGGGAATAATTTTTTTCAAGAGAGCCTTTGCCTCAAATCAAAAGAAGTTACCCGATTTTGAGGTAACACTTTCTCTCAAAATCCATTGTTGTTTGTTCCCTCTACACTCCCCCAATAATTCTTATTCATTGATTCCATAAAAAACCAGTATCCTAAATATTCTAGTATCTTGTTATGATTAGAATTTTATTTACACTTACACACACCTCCATTTAATGGTTAAAGAATATACTCTTTCTTTGGGTGGAAAATTACTGCCTCACGAATTGATGATTGTTCAATCTTCATTTAACACCTTTCATGGTGGCCATTATGATGGAACTATATTTATATGTAATATATATTATATTAATGTCCTCTATATGATGCTGTATTTTATATTTAAAACACAGCTTTATGCTTTTCATGTTGTGTAAATGCGATAATTTGATATGAGGAAGTGTGGACAACCGCCCCTCAAGTGATGTGACTCGTTCAAGCCAAACATTGAATTTATAAAGAATGTAATTAATGAAATTATGTTACCTATATAAAATATATATTATAATTTAATTACAATATATATCTATCTCATTTATTTTTAATTCCTTTAATATGAAAAATAAATGAAAGTAGTGTTCATGCATACATACGGTCTGCCGTCTCCATGAACGGTGCATTTCAATTTTTATCTCCAAATGTTATTGAATAGTATAAAATGAATATATACTGGATATATATTATATTTATATATTTAATACCAATCTGGAGATGATGTAATTACAACTACGTGGGAAATTCTTTTCAAACAAGTTCATTTTTGACTCATGTACTGAACACAGACAAAATGAATGACATGAACTCACATAATTAAAAAATTATTATAACATGATAATATGTGATATTAATTGAATAATAAACATTAAAGTACGTACTTAAGAAATTATAAATTGACTTTAGTTTATTAATGAGGAAAATAAAGAACGAACAAGAACAAGTTAGACTTGAGGTAAGGGAATTCGTCTCAATCTACTTTCGTTGAGGCATAATTCAATTTATATACGAACTTATTTTATTAGTTGTATAATAAAAACTTTTGACTTTTAATTTCATTCAAAATGAAATCTTTTTACACAGAGCATTTTACTAAACGAAAAAATGAAAGTTTTTTTCTTACGTATGCGACGATAATGACTTCTCTGCCTCTATGACGATTATTTGAGTTTCTGCTTCCTCTACAAGCCATAATTTTTTTTAAATGAAAAATATAAACCATGTATTACTTTTCTTTTTTTAGTAGTCAAAATGTTTTTGATAATATTTTAATTATATAAATATGTTGTATTGATTTATGTAGATTGAAATGTGGAAATTTTATGTTTCCTTTATGAATTTTTTATATGATATGATAATGTTATGGTTCTTGGAAATTGTTTATGAAGTCAGGTGGTTCCAGGATTAACTGAGGGTGGGTGAGCCTGAGACAGCTCTCCAATGCATTGGGTAACGCAAAAGAGTTAAATGCTAATGTTTCTCCGATGATATTTAGGGAATATACTGTGATGGATATTCCAAACGTAACCATGAGAGTTAATCCCTACGTAAGAATGTTATGAATGCCTCAAGTTACCTTTATGTCCTTTTATTTTTATGAGTTATTCATAAATCTTATGATTTCATGAGGTATGTTAAAGTTATTATATTTTATGAGTAAAGTATGATTTCATTAATTCTTATGTACACATGGAATAATGTTTTCATTCCGTATTATTATATCCATTACTAAGCTTTTTATTCTCATCCCATGTTTTTGAAATGATTTTCATAGGTCAAGGGAAAAGTACATGACGTTATGATGGTGTCGAGGAAGTGTCAAGAAAGAAACCATGTTTTATTTTCAATATGTTTCCTTTGATGGTCAAAATGAATACTCTTTTGATGTAACCCCCTTGTTTAAATGTGGAATGAAATTCCTGATTTATGATCTAATTCTATAAAACTATAATCCAAAAAAATATCCTCAATGTGAATTCTTGAAATAACCCAAGATTAAGTAATGTTTAAGGCTAAGGCCTTATAGTTGGTATCAGAGGTCGGTTTAGATAACTTTAGGAGTTATAATTCTATTAAATGATTATCCAAAATATTTTTTTACATTATGGTAAAATTGAAATTATATAGCATTTGATGATTACCATGTTGCTTCATCTAAGACTTGTTTGTTCAGAATGGTTTTCCGAAGAGGAAACAGGGAAGCAGTGCAACGAAGGCATACAGAAGGAAACGAACTTCCAAATCAGCATCCTAAGATGGTTGGAATTTGAACTGAATGGTTTGTTGCAGTAATGGCTCAGTTGACTCAACCGATAAATGGTTATGGTATCCATGAAAGAGATCATCCAAATCAACTATTAATGAACATGTCAGTGGTGTAACATTTCATGGGTCAACATCCCCCATCATTCAGAGGATCATCTGACCATGTGCTAGTTGAAGGGTGGATTAAAGCACTGGAGAAGATTTTTGTTATAATGGGGTGTTCAGAAAATCAAAAGGTCAGTCTTGCTGTTTATTGATTGTAGGTTGAAGAAGATCAGTGGTGGTTAATCATTAAAAATATCTGGGACATTGATGATATTTATTCTCTTGACACGGATTAATTCAACGGTATGTTTCATGAGAAATATTTTCCAGAGGCTTTTCGACATAGGATGGAAAAACAATTCTTTGAATTGAGGAAAGAGGATGAATCAATGGCTGATTATGAAGAAAAGTTCACTCGATTGTAAAGGTATGCTCGAATTTTTATTCAAGACCTTGATAGTAAAATTAATCTTTTTTAGTGAGGATTAATGCAAAAATATCGAAGGGAATTATCTTCTCGTGAGTTGAAAAGTTAGGAAATGCTTTTTTGATTTGCTGATATGGGGGAAATGGAGTTTTACGATGATCAAGTGTTCTATGAAAACCAATAGACGAAGAGATCGATGTGGCAGGAGAAAGGGAAGAATAATTCAAAAAGTTTTGATGGAAAGAATACTAAGTTTACAGTTTGTGATAAATGTTGTAAAAACCATACTAGGGAATGCCTTTTGAATTCGGGAATGTGCATATGATGTGGTAAGATGAGACATAAGGCTCGTTATTGCGCTAGAAAAGGTCAAGGTAATGGTAAGACCAAATTTGATTTATAGTTAGGGAAATGTTTCAAGTGTAATGAGATGAGTCATTATGAAAACGAGTGTTCAACAAAGAGCTCAAATGATGGGAAGCTGTCAGACTACTAGAATAAAGGTGTGGTGAATTCCTTTGAAACTACTTCAGCAGATGTTGGGCCATCATATGAAGTGGTATTAGTTACATTGTTTGTTTTTTCTGATTACTCCAATGTGTTGTTTGATTCAGGGTCTACACATTCATTCACCTCTTAAAAAGTTTCAAGTAAATTGGGAATCCCAACTCAAAAAATTACACTTGAACTTGTAGTAAAAATAAATGGTGGAAATGTTGTGGTAAAAGAATTTATAAGAATCTTCCAGTCCTTATCAGTGGAAAGAACCTACATGCAAAACTTATTGTTTTACCTCTAGCAGAGTTTGATGTTATCCTGGGTAAGGATTGGCTCTCTGTTTACCATGCTAAGATTGACTGAAGAGCTAAAGATGTTTTTTTAGAAAGACATTGAGTTTGTGTGCAATAATGAACCCTTACTGTTGATAACATATCAAGAGGATTAGAAAGTTGTAAAAGATGAAAATTAATTTTACCTTGAATATATTGTTGAAAAGAGGAACCATTCAGATTAATGAAGTGCCAATGGTAAATGAGTATATGGATGTTTTTCATGATGTGTTTCTTAGAATAGTACCAGATCGGGAAGTTGAATTTACCATTGACTTAGTTCCTTATGCTAAGACAATTTCAAAACCCCTTACCGAATGGATCAAATTGAACTTTTTGAGTTGAAGGAGCAATTAAAAGATTTATTAGAGAAATGTTTCATTCGACCTAGCACATCACAATGGGTGCTCCGGTCTTATTTCTAAAAAATAATGATGGTTCAATGAGACTATGAATTGATTATAGATCCTTAAATAACATCACTATTAAAAACAATTATTCATTGCCTCATATCGATGATTTGTTTGATCAGCTCCAGGGTGCTCAGTATTTTTCAAAGACTGAAATGAGATCGGGGTACCATTAGTTTAAGGTAATGGAAACAGATATTCTGGTGACCGTGATTCATACAAGATATGGCCATTATGAATTTTTAGTTAAGAAGGTTAACCAATACACCTACTATATTCATGGACCTTATGAATAGAATTTTCCATTAGTTCTTGGATAAGTTTTTGGTTGTTTTCATTGATGATATTTTGTTGTTTTCGAAAAGTAAAGAGGATCATGAAAGTCATTTAAGGGTTATTTTTAAAACCCTAAAAGAAAATAACTTGTATAGGAAATTCAGAAAGTGTGAGTTTTGGTTGCAACAAATTAATTTCCATGGTCAAATTGTTTCTAAAGATGGAATAACTGTTGATCCTGCAAAAACAAAGGTTGTTGAAGAATGGCCGATACCCATAAATGTAACCAAGATTAGTAGTTTTCAGGGTTTGGAAGGCAATTACCGATGGTTTTTAAACATTTTTCATGGTTGTCCAGCCCATTGACCAAGCTAACTAGGAAGTGTGTTAATTTTATCTGCACAATAGAATATGATGAATGTTTTCTGAAATTGAAAAGATGATTAGGGAATGCTCTAGTATTGGCACTACCAACCAGGAATGGTGAGTTTGTTATTAGCAGTGATGCTTCATTGAAAGGACTTGGTGGCGTCCTAATGCAGAATGATCATGTAATTGCTTATTCTTCACGTTAGTTGAAAACTCATGAGATAAATTAACCTACACATTATTTGGAATTAGCTGCTATTTTTTTTTGCATTAAAAATTTGGGGCCATCATTTATATGGTGTAAAGTGTGAAATATATACTGATCAAAAAAATTTAATGTCTATATTCACTCAGAAAGAATTGAACATGAGACAGAGGATATGGATAGAATTAATCACGGATTATGATTATACAATTCACTACCACCTAGGAAAAGAAAATAAAGTGGTAGATTATTTGAGTCAAAAAAGTAATTCTTCATTAACCATGTTATGTTTGGAACATGATCCTTTGGTTAAGGATTTGATGAATTTTGGTTTGGAAGTTGTTGGTGCAAGATATTATTCTGTTTTTTCAGGTATCAGTGAAATCTTCTCTATTCGACAGAATTAAGAAAGCAGAGAAGAAAGACAAAGAGTTGTAGAAAAAGGTAGAGCTGGTTCAGAAGGGTATGTTACCTAAATTAAACAATGATAATGATTGTGTTTTGAGATTTGGGAAGATATTGTGTGTGCCTTGTGATTCAAATTTGAAGGAGTGTTGTTATGCGAAGCTCATAGTTATCCATTTTCAGTTCAGCTTGGAAGTACTATGATGTACAGAGATCTGTGGGAGTATTAATGGTGGGATGGAATGAAAAGTGATATTTCTGATTTTACTATGAAGTGGTTGAATTGTCAGCAGGTTAAAGCATAGCGACAGTTACCGAAAGGGATTCTTCAGCCTTTACCAGTGCCAGAGTGGAAATGGGAGAATATATCCATGGACTTCGTTGTGGGATTACCAAAGACACCTCTAGGTAATAATGCAATCTGGGTTATTGTTGATCGCTTGACTAAATCTGTTAATTTCCTTGCTATACGAGATCCTTTTTCCATTGATCAACTTTTGCTATTATATCATAAATTTATTGTCAGGTTACATGGAGTTCCCCTATCCATTGTATCTAATCATGATCCCAGGTTCACTTTTAACTTTTGGAAAGTCCGTCAAAAGTCATTGGGTACTGAATTAAATTTTAGTACAACATTTTATCCTCGATTAGATGGGATGTCAGAACGAACAATTCAGACATTGTAAGATATGCTATGTGCTTTTTGGATGGATTATCATGGAAGTTGGGACCAATATATTTCATTGGTTGAGTTTTCTTATAATAACAGTTTTACTTCAAGTATACAGATGGCACTGTTCGAGGCATTATATGGGAAGCGGTGTCAAACTCCAGGTTTTTGGGATGAAGTGGGTGAAAGGATGTTTATGGGACCATAATTGGCAGAAGAGATGACAGAAAAATTTCATCTAATACCGAAACACATGAGAACAGCTCAAAGCAGACAGAATCGTTATGCGGACAACATGAGGAAGTATCACTCTTTTGAGGTAGGTGATCATGACTTCCTTAATGTTTCACCGTGGAATAGTGTGATGCGATTTGGTAAGAAAGGAAAGCTGAGTCAAAGGTTCATTGAACCATATGAAATTTGGGAGAGAGTTGGTTCATATGCATACTGAGTGGATTTACCTCCATATTTATCTCAGGTACATAATGTTTTTCATGTTTCAATGTTAAGAAAGTACATTCCAGATCTATCTCATGTTCTGAGTCCAGAGGTAGTTGGAAGAGAATATATCTTATGTGGAACAACCGATTTATATTCTAGACCATAGAGAGAAGGTGTTTCGAAATAAGGTGATTCATCAAGTAATGTTTCTATGGAAAAACCATATAGTTTAATATGCAACATGGGAATCTGAAAAAGAAATGAGGGATAAATACCCCCACTTATTCGATAAGTAAATAAATTGTGGGGATGCAATTTCCTAAAGGGGAGAAGGATGTAACATACAAAGTAAGTAAATAATAACATATTTTCATATCTATGTCTAATTTTTAATTAGATATCGTTTTGGAGGGATAAAATTAAAATAAATCCAATCTAGTGCATAGAATACTCTAATATTTTTAAAAGATTGGTTTACCGCCTTTTGATGGAAAACCATTTTTAAATCTAACTTTTGACAAATTTTATAAGCTCTATTTCTCAAAATAAACTTATTCATTATAATGGGAAATTGAAATTTACTTTGGATAACGATTTGATATTTTTTTCTCACAATGTTCATTTTTTAATGAATAGTGAAAAACACTGAATTTTACTCCAAAACTGTTTTTTCATCTAATTTAATTATTTGGATAGATTATATTTTTAATCGGTTTTTAAGAGTCGTTGTAATATATTTTTACCATTTATTTCAATGTTTGTCATTATAATTAATTTCACTTTGTAATTGGACATAAACAATTGGAAATCTTTTAATAGATATTGTTTCTTAAAAACACGCTATTTGTTTTGACAATGGGATTTATTTTTAAATTAATTACTGAAATTTATGTGATTGGAATTTAGTAAAATGGATTCCATATTTGAAATCAGAATTTCCAAATTATGTAATTAAGACTCTTTTGTTTTTTGGGCATTATGAATAGTAACGACGGAAATTATCATTAATAATCGTGATTAATTAGTAATTGGGTAGTTAATGGTAATAAACTAATATCATAATAATATAAAATGACCCCAAAATGTGTCCACATCCTCTTGGTTGGGTCATTCCCGACTATGGACAGCCTTGGGCCAACTTAGTGAACCCATGGAATCAATTTTGTGTGATTGTGACCATTTATCATATTTTTTTAAAGAAAGAGAAATATAATAAAAGTATGTAATACCCAAGTAATAAAAATTTATTTTTGTTTATATAAATGATATCTTGGACTATAAATAGTAATTTAAATGATAACAATATTTCCTATATAATGGTATTTTATTTAGAATTTTTAGACATTATATAAATAAATTTATTTACGACACAATGATGATGCAGTTATTACCTCATTAATGAATGATTTAAATATATGATATAATAAGTTTTAAAATAATTTTGTTTTGAAACATTGGATGCTATCCACGAATTTTATAGATGAGTATGACAAGTGAAAATTTATGTTATTGCTTTTATATCGATGGAATAAAGCTTCTATGCCTTTATCCAAAGTCAACTACCAAATAGTGTCTAAATTGGCATAAATGAGTTTTTAAATCAAATGTTGTTTTATTAAATGGTATAATAGTCTTAAAAATCAATTATTCTTCCAAATTACATATAATATATTACTAATATCATTATTGATACACTTATTGGACTATATGCATTTTAATGTAATTATTATTACTTTATAGTTTGAAAATAAAAAAAGATGTGGTAAGAATTATTAATTTTAACTAATGTTTAAATGAAAAGATAATGTGCATTCTACGACCTCCACTTGTATAGATCCAAATAAATGAGTTTATTTATACCCCTTATCCTCTTATCCTAGAAATATATTATTTTTAAACCATTAAAATTTGATAAACATTTTATAATAAATTAATATTTCATTACTTTCCCTGACTGCCCCTCCTCCATCTTATAACAATCCCCCACCTCTAACCCTTACTCACACCTCTCAAGCAACTTGGCTCTTCTAAACTCTGATCAAATAATATCTCCACATTCCTCTATTAATCCTATAATACTCACATTAGGAATTATTATTTTCAAGAGTGCCTTTTCCTCAAATCAAATGAAGTTACCCGATTTAGAGGTAACACCTTCTCTCAAAATCCTTTGTTGGATTTTCCCTCTACACTCCCCAAAACATTATTATTATTTGATTACATAACAAAAAAATTATCCTAAATATAATAGGATGTTTTTATGAAAAGGATTTTATTTACACTTACACACACCTCCGTCAAATGGTTAAACAACATACGGTTTCTGTGGGTGGCGAATTACTGCCTCATGAAACGATGATTGTTCAATCTTCTATTAACAACTTTCATCGTGGCCATTATAATTGAACTATATCTATATATGATATATATTATATTTATGTCCTCTATATTATTCTGTATTTTATATTTAAAACATAACATTTTTTTTGCGTGTTGTGAAAATGTGATAATATCATATGAGGAAGTGTGGACTATCGCCCCCTCAAGTGATGGGAATCATTCATACCAAACATGGAATTTATAAATAATGTAATTAATGAACATATTTTACCAATATAGCATATATATTATTCTGGAATTATAATATATATATATATATATGTCTCATTCAGTTTTAATTCCTTTAATTTGACTAAAAATTAAAGTATCATTCATGTGTACTTACGACCTACCGTCTCCATGAACGGTGCATTTCATTTATTATCTCCAAATTCTATGGAATTGTATAAAATGAATATATACTAGATATATATGTTATTTAAATCATTAATACCATTCTGGTGATGATTTACATATAACTACATGGGCAATTATTTTCAAACAAGTTCATTTTTGACTCATGTACCAAACATCGACCAAACGTATGATATGAACTCCCATAATTAAATAATTATAATTACATGATAATATGTGATATTAATTGAATAATAAACATTAATGGAAGTCCTTAAGAAATTATAAATTGACCTTTGTTTATTATTCAGGAATATAATGAATGAATGGGAACAAGTCGGACTTGAGGTTAGGGACTTCGTCTCAATCTCTTTTCATTGAGGCATACTTAAATTTATATATTAACTTCTTTTATTAGTTGTATAATAATCCTTTTTGACTAATAATTTTATTAAAACGGAATATTTTTACATGGTTTTATTTACTAAACGACAAAAGGAATTTTTTTCTCTTATGTATGCGGCAACAACGACTTCTCCGCCATTGTGAAAATTATTTTAGTTTCGGCTTATTCTACAAGACATAACTTTTTTAAATGAAAAATAAATACCACGTTTTACTTTTCTTTTATTTTGGTATTGAAAATGGTTTTCAGAATTTTTTGATTATATCAATGTGTTTTATTTTTATCTTGTGATTTAAATGTTGATATTTTGTGTTTCCATTATGCTTTTTTTATGTGATACGATTATGTTATGGTTTATGGGGATTGGTTATGAAGTCGGGTGGTTCCATGATAAACTAAGGGTGGGTGATCCCAAGATTGCTATCGAATTAATTGGGCAACACAAATGAGTTAAACGCTAGGGTTTCTCTGAATAGATTTTGGGAATATACTATGATAGGTATTCCAAATGTAACCATGAGGGTTACTCCCTACGGAAGAATGTTTTGAATGCATCACATTACCTTTATGTGCTATGATTTCTATTTAGTTATTCATAAATCTTATTATTTCATGAGGTATGTTAATGTTATTATGTTCTATGAGTAACATATGATTTCATTGAGTCTTATGTACACATGAAATAATGTTTTATTTCCGTATTTTTATATCCCTTACTGAGCTTTTTATGCACATCCCATGTTTTTGAAATCTTTTTCACAGGTCAAGGGAAACTTACATGATGTGATGATAGTGCCGAGGAAGTGTCAAGAAAGAATCCATTTTTTATTTTAAATATGTATCCTTTTATGGAAAAAAATGAATACTGTTTTGATATAATCACCTTGTTTAAATGTGGAATGAAATGCATGATTTATGATCTAATTTGTCTAAAACTCTACACCTGAAAAGATCCTCAATGTGAATTATTGAAATAAACCAAGATTAAGTATTGTTTAAGGCTGGGGCCATGTATTTATATCTTATTATATCATCTTATAAATGTAGTTTAATGGTTTATAATTAGTTTGAATTTGGTTGTTCTATCTTTATACCATTCAATAATTTACATCAAATGGTTGATGATTTTGTTTATCATACGAAGAATGTTATTTAAATTTCATATGATAGATTCAATATGTATGCATATGTTTTTAACGATTAACCCAATTAATATGAATAATGAATTAGACATAGTATGTATCATTTGTGGCCCGCTATATCCCATCAGTGCATTTACATGTATAATAAGACAAACTATGGTCTTTGTACGAGGCGTTGACAAAATGGATATCTAAAATAACTACACAAGGCCTTTAAAGTATGGTTATGATGACCCACATTATGCATTACTTCATTATAAAACTAGTAATTTATTATTCATGTGGTAATTCCACTAGTAAAATACCCATAATTATGTTGTATTATGGAATTATTTATTCATCTCTTATTCAAACCATAATGTGTTTAAGTTTATTTTTAAATTCATGTTTTTTTTATTCACCATACTTATAGTTTATCTCTGGGATATATTTTATTTCATTTTCCAACCCTAATGATCATATGAGTTCAGCCCTTTCTTATGTGTAATTTTTTCATGTCATGAAGTTGTTTTTATGATGACCTGCAAGGATAAACAGAGAAATGTGGATGTTCCCATTAAGACTTATATTTTTTCTTTTATTTAAATTTGTATTGTTAAACCAATGTATGTATCAAGTTTTCAAAAAATACTAAATTTAATGGTCTGTCATGATAAAAGTTTCTTGGATGAATTCAAATGTAATGAAATAATGCACCTGATCATAGAAACTGGAGGAGGGTAATTACACCCCAAATTGTCTAATAAGTAAATGAAATTATTAAGGATAAATTTCAAAAAGTTGGGAAGAACATAACCACCAAGTTAAATTTAAAAAATCATAATTTTAATATTTATTAATATTTATATAATATATATATAAATTTTAATTAATGTGATTTTATGTTCACTTGGTATCTGATATGAAACAATGACTTTCTTCAAAATCATGTGTTTCACACAAGACTGAGTTTTACCAAAAAATAATATAGTATTAATATTATTATTCAATATGGATGTTATATCCTATATATTATATATGATGGTTTGAATAGAACTGTGTATATTAGTTTTTAAAAATATTTTATAATTTTTTTCCAAAGTCTAATAAATTTTATAGGAATAATATAAGAATAAATATCATTTTATTCATAAGAACATTATTTTGTAAAAAGATGGTTTACCACCACAAAGTGGAAAACATGTTTCAAATCGAAATTTTAAAAAAATTATATGTTTTAAATGATAAATTTAAATTATCTTTTAAAGTTGTATATATAAATTAAAATTTATTGAATTTTTCTAATCAGTCTGGTGATATTAATATATCAATTACTAGTAAATACTGCTAAATTTTAATGTAAACATTTTTTTATCCTAATATATTTATATAGTTATGTTATATTTTTAATATTTTTTAATATATAGTCTGTTTAATTATATTTCAACTGATCTAATTTAGGTTGTTGGGATAAATTTCAACATGAAAATATATAAAAAATGTATAATTGAATTACATTTACATTATAACCCACATGTTTTATTCTTTCAATGAAATTGATTTTAAATTAATTTATTTCACTAATATTATATAAAATTTAAAAAACATGTTACATATTTATATTCGGAAATATTTTGAATTTATATAATGTTAAATACATTTTTTGACAATAAATATTGGTGAAATAAAATAAAATTTATTTCATAAATTGTCATAAAATGTGTTTAGATAATTGATATGAATTAATATTAAAGAGGAAAAATGACCTATAATAATTCATACAAAACATTATATATATATAAATATATATTGACCATAACTACTATTGAAGAATATGTTTATCGTTATTGGAGACAGATGTTGTGAGGGATAGATCCCAATATTGTTTACCATGTTTTTCATATATTCCACTCCACCACTATAAAAGAAGATTCACTCTCAGAATATAGTCAAATCTATCTTCAGTTATGGTTAATTAAATAAATGAAAAATAAAATAACTAATAAATAATATCTTCAAAAAAATTGGAATGAGGAATATTCAAGTATTTCCTTTGGTGTAAACAAATATGATTTTCTCAATGAAGTGGACGAAAAAGAAACGTTTCTCATTTCATATAGAAGGAAATGAAGATCATCTTAGTATTAATTAATTTGGGAATTTTTTAATGTTATAAACCAACATTATTTTTTAAGTTCTATTTTTTCAAATTTCATATATTACATCAATAATGTATTTATTTTCATGTTCTTCTTTGATTTATTAGTTGTTATTCCACAATGTCACTTACGATTTAAATGATTAAATTTTGTATAAGAAATATTAATTCAAAATTAAATTTTAAATGATTAAATATGTAAATTCGAAATATTATCCTCTATTTCAATATTCTGGATATTATTTATAATATTTATTTTAATTGATATAAAATGATTAAAAAGGAAATTTTATTTATATTATTTAATTTATGTTCCTATACAATCGTTTATGGTTTTAGTAAAAAAACCTATAATTTTTTATTGGTATTTGGTTAATGAATCTGTTTTTTATATGGAAATAATTTTCAACAATATAAATTATTTTATTTCTACTAAAAATGAAATTTTTTTAAGAAATGTTTAAAGTAACCACCTTTTCAGTTTTATGGATATATAATGGTTAATGTAAATTAGATGTTCGGTTACATGATAAACTAATAATAGATGGTTTTATGATAATCCAATGAAATGTTGAAATTTGAAAAACGAATGAAGGTTAGATCCATGATAATCCGGTGATTGGTTTTTCTATGATAATCTTATGAAAGTTAGGTCCATGATTTCCCTCTAATGCATTAGGTATGTTATTCTACTATATATTAATTCAATTGGTAAGAGATGCATTTATGGAACACAAAAATATGTCTATTTGATTTATTAGAATGATAAGAATATATATTATACAATATATTTTATATTTTATCTATTCTTGATATGTGATTCTTAAAAATATCATGATTAAAAAAGGGTAATGAATGAGCTTAGATTCAAATGAATTTATTTACTTCTTCATATAGGTGAAAAGTATTACTTTATGATAATATTATCATTGGATTTCATTTTTTCTCCATTCCAAAGGTATTCCATTTTTTTGTATACATTACAGTGCTTTGTGTGATTATTCATTATTATAAATGTTTTGTATAGTATTTAAGGATGTTTAAGGTATTGGATAAATTTCAATTTAATTTCATGATGATTTTCTAGGAAAATAAATCACGATTTATGTTAAAAGTTTTATATTTTGGTAAAAATGTATACTAATCCAAAGGGTACCCTTTTTTACATAATGGGTTTTTATTTATTATTTATCTCATAATGATAAAAAACTATAATGGTAAAAACATACTCAAATCCTATTAATGTAAATTCTTTACAAAAACCAAATATTATGTAATGTATCAGGCTGAGAAATTATAATGGACAAAATGTTTGATGAAATTATGAGAAATTATGGTTAATGATTTTTCAAAATATGATATCCTTTTTTCCAAATTAATCAAAAAGAATTTGATGAATTTAATTTAAAATTAATCATGTAGATGTGTTGACAATTATGGGGTAATCAATATAATGTTTTATTAATATTAAAATGTTTTTAAATAAACAATCAATATAATTTTTTTAATTACTTTAATTCGATTAGAGGATTTATAATTGAACAATTTTTAAGAAAATTTAAATTAAAAATATAATTCAATACTATAAAATATTTAAATTACAATTCATTTAAAAATTAAAATTCGGTATTATCTATATTTCTAAAAGATAATTTTTTTTGAAAAATATAAAATATTATCCCAGATATTTTTTTGTATTAAAATTTCAATAATTATGTTTATATTTTAATATCATTTTTTAGAAAATGTTCAAAATTGTTTTTTAATTATATACACTAAACATGATTAAAGAATATTATAGAAAAAAAATTGTTTTAAAGAATCATTTCAATATTAGTGAAAATATAACTGTTTTTTAAATAATAAACATTTAATTAATAATCTTTTTTCAACCAGATATTCTCATAATTTAGTTAATTTTATTCATTACCACCATACCAAGGTTTCAATAATATCTATTTTATTAAAATATAAAATTAATATTATATTTATATTAAATAAAACCTCATCTTTAATTTAATGCATTGTTCCTAAGAATCTTATTATTATATTTAAAAGAATCCATCATTGGTAACCTAATTACCATATTATTTAAAAATTAAATTTCCTCTATTAAAATCACTAGTTGATATAGTATGAATCTAAATAATCTCATCCATTAAAATTGAAGAACTATCTAGTCATGTTTATAAGCTTATCTATCGGTTTTAACTCCTAGTTTAGCAATTTTATTTTTACCATGGTATTAGTGATTTTTACAATATATGAGTCCATAAAATTAATATAAATGTAAATGAAACCCATAAAATTAATATTTTTGATTCGGAATAAAAATACAATTCACATATCCAATTATATAATTTTTATGAATTTTAAATCATGAAATGAAATATTATTTAACATAATATAACATTAAATTCATATTAATGAAAATTAATATTTGTTTTCGAAATTATTGAAATCAAGATAATAATAATATCTGAATATAAACAAGAAAAAATAACTGTTATGTTATATTTATATACCTAAAGAATATAAAAGAGTAATTGTTTTATATTTTATTAACTTTAATATTTTGAGAAATCATTTACATGAATTTTCTATTACCTAACCTCTCAAATTTATATTAATTCATAATAATTTAATGAATATATGATATCGATAAAATTTAAAAATAAATTATAATGACAAATAAATTTACTCATTTTAAAAATATTCATTTTTATTTTAACATAATATCATTTTATCCCTACCAAATAATTAAAGATACTAAAACGCCGATAGTGATGTTTTCTTTTTATTTTATAATAATATATATATAAAGTTCATCAACCATATTAAATGGGATCATGTCTCTATATAATCAAATATTGGATGATTTTGTTAAAACTAAACTATTCTAATATATTATGTAAGGTTTTAGATATACTTTTAAATAAATTATCGCATTTTTTAACATTAATTACCAAAAATTCCATTAAATAAGTGACAAATATTTCCCCTAGTTTGTAACCATAACTACCAGAAATAATGTTTTCATATTAACCCTATTCAAACAACCTGATTGAATGTATGGAATAAATTTTTAATGAATAAATTTTTATACATTTTTGAAGGTGATTTAAATACTATTTTGTAAGACACATTGAACACCATTTTTTTGAAAAACAAATTATGAAAGAAAATGTACTTATTCGAAAATCATGTATTATGATCATTAATAGAGAAATAGTAATATCATTTATAATTAATGGATTATTTTTTATTAATTTTTACATAATAATGTTATGAAACCTTTTTTTACATTGTAAAATAAAATAATAAATTTTTTACATAAATGAATATCTTTATTATTCAACATAAAAATAAATCATTTTAGAAAACTATAAAGAATTATCAATAAATTAAGTGTAAAGGATGATAAAAAATATGAACAAAATATTGAAAAACTAAAATTTCTAATTTTTTTTATTATACATTTATTATTTAAAAATAGTGAATGATACAAAATTTAAATAGATTAATAATATTTTATTTTTAATTAAATATTACATAATATTTTTTTAGTAGATATAACTATATAAAAAATATTTCATGAATAATTATAATATGTTAAATTCATCCAAATTCATCATTACATTAGATTATATATTTTTTCAGAATTATATCATTCAGGAAAAAACTTTTTTTCTCCTAGATTGAGCTCTGAAATAATATTTTTACATAAATATGTTTGGATAATTATAATTCTTTTTTTTATCAAGTGATTGTGTTGTACTGCATATGAATTTTTGTGGTCTACTTATACAAAATAAATAATCCTCTTTCACTAACATGAAAAATTATATTTTTTATAATTATAATATTTATCTTTATTCTAACTCATTAATTTGAGAAGAATTAATTTGAATCTATTCATGTACATTATGATCATATATAATAAAATGTGAATTTTATGTGAGTGTGATCAGTCATTGAATAATGAAATGAATTTTAGGGTTATTTTTTTAATTTTATTCTCATGATGAATGATAATATTGATCTATTATTTAGTACCTATTTGTAAGTTTTGAAATAAGGTTACTATATGATTTAATCAGATGACCTATTTCCATGGTGCATGTGAGGGTCCTTATAGTTTCGAACATGGAATGTAGTGCCAAATTTGTGTCACAAAGGATATGAAAAAATGTAATGTATATTGTATGGTTGAATGAAATTATATTCACTAGTTCTGTAAATAATGGATGGCCTATTTAGATGGAGGATGTATTACTTGTGTTTTTGTTTACCATGAATTGATTTTTGAATTTAGAGGTGGGTTATTTTATTGAAATAATTAAATAAAATGGAAATAATTATTTTATTCATAGATGAGAGTGTATTTTTTTTGGGCTTATTTTCATTATTATCCATATATCAAATTTTATATATTTTTACTCAAATTGTTTTTTTTTCAACGGTACTATCTAACATGTCATTAGGGGACAATATTTAGAGATTGAATATTCACATTCTGTATATAAATTATAATTCTTGTTAAATTTATATTCAACATGTTGAAGTTAATATAATGACACATGAATATACTATATATGTTTTTCAAATTTTAATATAAATATTCTATACATTTCACAAATACCCACTCGACGTCCGCAAAAAATTATTTTCATTGGACACTAGATATATAATTTCATTATTTCATGAATAACATTTGACATATCTCATTTTGATCTCATATTTTGAGATACCATGCATAAAATCATTAATATATTTTTGGAAAATGAATCATAATTTTTTTTGATATTATATTCTCAGAAAGGGTATGAATGGAAGATATCATAGATCTATTTAATTTAGTGTGAACATAGTGATATGATAACAAAAGCGTAGAATTTGAATGATATAGCCTTCAAAACATTGATCTTAAAAATACGGTTTAGAAATAAGTAGTATTATTCATAAAACATGAATGATCAAACAAATAAATTAATATAATCCATGATAGATTACCATATACATAGTAATGTGTATAAAATAAAATTCTATAACATTTTGAACAATTATAAATAGAACAATGATAACAAAATTAATATAAGGACATAGAATCATGACATAACAAAATGTTCTAGAGATGAATCGATGTTCACGTATAACCTTATAGTCATGAAACAATTTCTACACATAAAAATATTGAATCTAATCTCAGTACAAACATAATAATGTGAACATGAACTTTTTATTGAAAATATAATTATTTATTTCAGAACCCATTCCCTCCAAAGATATCACTCATGTGCTTCAAATGAACAAAGATAGATTATAACCCCCGAGTCCCACCTCCAGTTTTCCCCAGTATAGGGACTATAACTAAGGATATATAGACATCATAATATGGGAGGCATTTACCTTTTAAATTAAACATTATTATGAGAAATGATGTTTTATCCCCCCAAAATTACCCATGATATTAATATAAATGAAATCCAAAAACCACCCCACATGCATTTATTGATATAGAATGAGTAAAAATATTAATTTATCTAAAGTAAATACCCATATGTAAAGGTTTTTTGTGATACATGAACTTTTAGAATATGAGATAATATGGTCTAGCATATTATGTGTAATCCTCTAGGAAATATGATAAGAAATTTATATATTTTGGGTTAGCATACTGGTATACACAAGAAGAAGAAAAACTCTATTATGGATATGTGATAGAAGCATGCTAATTCTCTCATGAGAAAATATAAAAACCAAACAACACCTAATAGTTATAATAACCATACCCACCTCAACAAGGAATTCCTACAAAATAATTAAAGTCAAGTAATGTAATATAAAAAATAAAATCAATTTTAGGGTACCTTACACCAATGTTCAACTAATTAGATGATATCACACCCTAACAAGTCATGTGTTAGTGCTCACTCCTCATTTAATGATACCATGTCCCATACCACCCACACACACCTGGTCAACAAACTGTACCCACACACACACACATAGGACTAACAACACATCCCAGCTGCACAAGACTAGGCCTCACAAAACATCACATCTCATCCCAAATACACATGAAAACAACATCACAAATATTCCATAACATACATAGGAAATAATATTACATCTCATTCTAATGAAACCTAGGAAACATACCACCTCACCATCAGACACCCAGGTTACCACATCTCACCACATTATTCATGAAGAAACACGGTGCATCAACACCAGGATGTGGGATAAGGGAAACGATTTTGTCTTGCCATCCATACTCACATCTGGATGTTTGTGGAAGTCACCCTCCCCCACAATTATTGGGGTGTTTTTCACATAGTGACAAATACAGGTGGGGTTCATATATAAATCAAAAGTAAAATATAAAATATATACATACATGATAACAAACAATCAAGCCCATAGTATGGGTTCCTAGATGGAAATCAACCAAAAATACTACAATATATTATACTATATATAACTGAAATTATCATTAATAACATCAACCATTTCTGATGGTGAAGAGATAACACAAAAATGTGGCATCGCATTTCAACCACGTTTAACACCCATACAAGATATTTCATTATTGATTTCTATTTTATTACCCATTTCAACCAAATACTTTCATAATTTATTAATTGATTATTTATTAATCTATCAATACCAAAGAAATTATCAGGAATGACCAATCCATGAAAAACAATAAGATATCATCAACATTATGAAGTGTTCAAAGAATGTATTAAAATTGTTTCATATTCAAACAAGTCGTACCACATTCATTAAAAATGGGGTGAAGATTTATACTTGTTACTAATGGAGAAACACTAAGAGAAGTACCCATACCAACACTACCATCATTAATCTGACTCATCCCACTAAGAACCCAATCCCACAAGAACTAACCCCAAAATCACAATCCCATCTTGTAAAACAATAACGTACAACAAGATTGATATACCTTCAACACAATACAATACATCAATACAACATCCAATTAAACATTAAACCATAGATTACCTTATACCACCCCAACCACTACACAACACACAACCATGATCCAAACCATGCTATAACAAAAAAACAAAACAAAACAATCCAACACATCACCTCACCCCATGTACCATGGAAAAACACAAATCTAGGTTTATCAATACATCTATTTTTTAATTCCACTATTATATTCATGGGTAATCATTGAACAGTATGATCTTGTGTAATCCATTCATTATCTAAATATACATGATTCACCCATTTCCATTAATAAGATTTCAAATTAAATGAACAACATGACTACCATAAATCCTTTATTGTGAAAATGAGGTCCCCCAACTAACATGATAATGATGAGTAATTATTAAAGAAAAATCAAAATTTAGAAAAAAATAAATAACGATTTAGGTGCATGTATAATGTTTTCAATAAACCGATATATATTTATCATAAACCAGATCAATTTTCATTATGAATCTACTTTCAACAGTCAACCCAAATGGAAACATCGATACCACTGACCATTTTGATTCAAAAATAATATGGATGATGTGAAACCGTCCTCCAATGGGTGTTAATGTTTTTAAAATGGGAATAGACAACTTGATGGATATTTTATTAGATATTTCATGAGATCTTCTTAAATATAATGATTCTATGACTCCACCTCACCATCAAAAACAGAAAAAAAAAACTCCATTAGATTCAAGGGATAACATCATTCATCACAAGGTGGGATGAAAAGGAGGAAAATGAGACCAAACACGGTGAAACCAAAAAATTGGTGTAAGGATGAACATTATATCAGAAATGGATTCCAATGTATCTAATGAGAAAATTTAGGAATCAATCATTATTGTATAAAGAATCAAAACAGAGAAGAGGGGTCTCAAGGTCACATAGGGTTGGGGGCTAGTCACTGCTTCTCTAGGGTTTGACAAACCAAGTGGTAGGGAAATTAAAAAAAATTACCTTAGTGAGGTATTACATGAATGTTAATCCCATTTCTTATCGTGTAATGCCACAAGTGTTGATTCTTATAAAAATATAAAACCTTTTGATTTATTTTTATTTTCAGAACAATGAAATATTACATGTCATAAACCACCAAGAACAACCATGAAACCATGCTTCATGACATTTGATATATTGAAACAATGTGTGAGGCATGAAGTAGATTTGATTAACCCTAAACTCCAACAAAACCTTTTGGGGCCTCCTCTAATCATACCGAATAACAAAAAAAACTAGAATTGTAACATGACAGAATGGAATAAAAATTATATTAAATACCAATTAAATGATTATTTCCATCAATAATCTAAAACGAAACCCATAATTATATGGTTCCCTAAAACCACCATAGGAGATACCACTCATGAGTCTCATTACACCTCAAATTCCACTGCATGCCAAACACATGAACCCCAATAACCACATGGACACTTCGCACAACCACCCATCTTCAACCACAAGCTATATCCATTCACACAACCACACTTCCACTAAACTATTATGAAACCTCTATCTAGAACAAAAATCACTCTTATGAATATACAAATTAATTAACTATGATCTCCTTTTCATGATACTATCAACTCGAGGTGGCACATACTCACATCCATGGGATTAATCGCATCACAGTTATTGCATCTTTATTAGGAATACGGTCAAACCCTCTTTATATTTAAAAAATTTATCACACCAGACATATCTTAAAAAATATAAAACATATAATTTCAATAAACAAGTATAAAAAATCGCATTTCAAAATAATGAATATAAAATGATAACTCAAGACATCTTTTGGTACAGGGAACCCATATGGGTTTCTCACTCCCAAGTACTATCTTCTTGACCACCATGCCTCCAAAAAACAAGAACTAATAGAATGGTATGTCCACATATAACCTTCTCTTGATAATCTTGGATCTCTAATGGATACTCTGGGAATGACTTTTCATCTTAAATATCCAATTCAACAATGTAAATAATATGGATGTCATCTTGTAGATATCGAGGATGTAAAAAGATGTGGATGACACTGTAGATCATGTCCAAATATGGTGGAAATGAAAAATGATACACCACATAACTACATTTCCCCCACACTAAAAAGAATCCAGTGATCCTGGGTGAAAACACACTTCCTACGTCGAACCTTCTCTACCTATGTCATGGCGAAACCATTAAGAAAATTACATCCCCAACCATAAACCGTAGGGGATACATTATGTGATTGACATACAACTACATCCAGTCATGTGATACTTCCATACACTCAAGAACGTTTTAATCCTTCTCCTTCATTACCTAAACCTCATCTTGGCAAAGAACTGATGTCTCTCAATACACTTTATTTCATTACAATGAATGAAATGGTCTTCTCTACATGGATACAAATGGATACTTTCTGATGAATGATTGATTACTATTATTTTAAGAAAACTCAACATATGATAGGTGTCACACCAAAGATCCACCATTTTCCAAACAGCACACCCATAAAATAACCTCTCACAACACGATATTTCCTTAGTTCTGCACAATTTTCTGAGGGTGGAATGTTTTTTTGAAGCGTAACTAAGTGCCAAAACAGGCTGAAATCTCCCCCAAACTCATGAGGTAATCCATGAATCCTAATATAAGATATTTGACATCATAAATCTCTACAATCAAACCACCTATTCCCTAGACCACATAGATAGGGAATCTAGTGTGACTGATTCAATGATCCCTAATAAATAGTCATATTTTTTCAACTGATCCACTATCACCCGATAGCATAATACCCACATTGATATATGGGTAATCCTAGGAAAACATCCTTCTGGAGGACATCCCATTTCCACTCAAGAACATCAGAATGAAACAACAAAAAATTAATAACATGATACTCAGATTTTACCTGCTAAAAAACAAAATATTATTCCATAAAATATTCCACTATCGGTTTTATCATGCCCTTCTAAAAGATAATCATTACGAAACTATAAATCTTGGAAACTCTTAGATGTACCTCAATGGGTGACCAAGGAAAAAAAATATGTTCCCCAATTTTCATAGATATTGGAACAAAAAACTATCCAAAACCAATATATGTTTCTATCCATCCACTAACCAAACCTCTGGAGCATCACCATGGCCAACACAATCTCGCAACACCTCTACCTCTGAGTCCCCCCCCACTAAAACTCCTCCATATATTACATCAGATATGGTTTCCCCGTCAGCTAAAAAAACAACCTCTACCTTCTACCACTCATTAATCAATGTGATATGACACCACCTCTTCAATCACATTCCAAGAATTAATATATTCTTGAAAAACATCCATCTGCTACTTTATTCTCAAATAATCGACCACTAAATTCCTATTTCATGAAGTGTAAGAGATATTAATTTCAGAGTCTTGATGAAAATACATCCACCACCATATTCATTGATTCAGATCATGATGGGATAAGATATACATCAATCTCTTGTGATCTATAAATACCACAAAGCGATCTCTAGTGTGGCAATGCTGCAAAAAAATTAAAAATACCATTTCCTAGATCAGATAATGGGTGGTATTGTTACCCTTGTGATGAGGTTATATACTAGATCCATATGATAATGATTCCTGCCGCAACATCAACATGCATAAAAATCCCAAAAATGATGTGTCACTAAACAAAACATACATCACCTCTTCCCCAGGTTACCAGAGCACAAGAGAATTAACCAACATACACTTCAAATTGTCTTACATTGTTTGAAACTGATCAATACACAAAAAATAATGATCCATCATTGTCAAATATGTCAACTGGACTACAACTCAATAAAATTTTGATAAAACCCTTCGATAATATACTATGATACTAAGAAATAATTGATCTTATTCCTCATTCTTTAGTGCATCCCAGTAATCAAACGCTTCAACCACTGATGGTACTACATCCACCCCCTGTTGAGAAGCCTAATAACCATGTAAATCCACTTTTCATGTTTAGAAAATAATCTCAGGATACTTATCATATAATTAGTGTCATTGAAGAACCTGTAGGATAGATCTAAGATTCCCGAAATTCAATTCTTATTTCATCAAGATGATCAATTATTCTTCAATAAACATGAAGATGAATTGATCTAGGATGTCATGGGACATAGAGATCATGAGTCCCATGATCATGGATAGAGTTTTTGTAAAACTAAAAAAAATGATTACAAACTCGAAGTCCCTATACATATATCTGAATATTGTATTCCTTATATAACCCTACTTCAACTTTATCATTTGATATACAGATAGAATATCGATATAGGAAAAGTAAATCTCTCCTATCAGGTGGTCAAATAGTTTATCTATCGGTATAAATGTGAAAAATATCATTACATTCACAAGATTCATCATTTGATAGTCTATACATACCCTCATACAGGTGTTATCCTTTTTAGAAAACAACATTGTCGACCCCCATGGAAACACAATGGGTTCGATAAAACAATTCTACCACAAATCATATATCGGAATCCTTAACTCATGCAACATAAAAGGTTCCATCTAATATGGAACCATTAATGTCTGAGAAGCATAAGGCAACCAGTCTATCTCAATCTCAATATCACTTTAAGGGGGTACTGTCACAACATACTTAGAGAAAATATCTATCAAATCCCCAACGACCCAGGGAAAGTATATGATTTTAGCATCCATTGTTTCCAAATATAGATCAACCTACAAATAATGAATGTGATCCACACAAATACAACCCTCATGAAAACCCCACTCACCATTTGAAACCATATGTTTTATATCTATATATTAAATTGGACTCTCCTATGAAGTAGTCAATAATAAATTTCCTGGAAAACAACCAGATGGTATTACGGATTACATTTTATGGATACATCTATTGTAAGAAGTGATCCCAATGGTACTGATGGGGTCCCAGCATCAGTCATCACCATAGGCAAACATAAAATTTGTTAGTATGATTTACCACTATAATATACCATATAAGGGGAATGATAAGACTCTCTATATCAATTCCCATTGCATGAGATTGATTATGGTGCAAGAATTGTGTGGGATTCTCCTGAATCAAACAAATAAAACAAAAGGGTACAAAAAATGATCATACATCTGATGATCTCTTGATCCTAAGGAACTATTACATCCCCTATATGAAACTGACCACACTCAATTCCTCTACCACATTACTAATGACCACCACAAAAACCACACCCAAGTCCAGGTCCCAGAACAGAAGTACCATCTTGAGGATGGACTCCACCTCATCCATCTCCCCTTGGTGGAGCAAGATCCATCTGTAGCTTCTCCTGAAACAACCAAAATGGAAACATCTTCTGAGGATGGAACTGACCTTATCCACCTCCAAGAAAATGAGCTAAAAAATATATTATATGCTGATTCTAAATATTTCCACGAACTGTATAAAGGAATCAATTATTTCCCATGTTCAAGGGAATATAATAAGAAATAGATGGTAGAAAAAGAATATTTTCTGGTTGACTCCATTGCGTTAGAATCTGATAATGGTCCGGATTCTTTTGTCCTACCATTGAAAACTCTGTCTCAGGATGAAATTCTCTAGGTACACTCTTCTGGTAGACCTTATCATGAGTGCATCTGCTCTATAAAATCTTCTTTCTAGTAAAACCCATGGTCTATTGGAAACATAAATGGAGTAAAAAAATACAATATATAAGGACTATGTTCTTCATTAATAAGTCTCATAAAATAAGTCTCATATTGAAACTAATTTGGGAGAAAACAAATAAGATCCTTCAAATTGATCCCCAGTTACATACCTATCATATTCCATTTGTAAAGGGAGTGTAGCTCATGATTCTTCTCTGTCATCATGGTAGAAGATAGGAACTTCAATCGGAACTCCTTATCCAAGATTATGAACAAAACAACTTCATATTTTCATGCCCCTAGATACAACATCCACATATTATGTGAAACAAAACAAATGTAACTAACTATTAGAAGGACCCTATACTCTTTTAATGCACGAATTAGTATGATGGTGATATAAAGAAATTTAGAATTACATTCAATTTTCATGTCTAAAATAATTCCCTCATACATCCCCACAACCTTCCAGTAGATTGTATGTAATTTCCACTACAAATGGCCATCATCCTCAGTTTAATCAGTCCTTTGTCCTTAAATCAGATCAGTATGTTTAACTTTCACTACATGATCCATAAATGGATGATGAAAAAATACATATTTGTAAAAAAAGGATTTACTAAAATCATGCAATATAAAATATTATTATTATTGTTATTATTATTATTTATTACTCATTTTATCAGTATTAACATTCCTAAACCAAACAAAATACCCCTAAAAACGAATTTCATTATTATTCATGTATATTTCATAAGGCTTATAACCTGGAAATGGTATAGCCCCACTTCTCCATTCAGTAGGCTTAGATTCCTTGTGTCGGAACATGGGGGTGCCTAACATCTAACGCCTTTTACAGTATTACCTTTCCTTTGTAACAAATAAATATCTCCTTTCAAATTTTCCATACCAACCCATGAAATCCTCACCATGAGTAACTCTAAACTAAATCCTATATCTGAAGCATCACACCTCTCACACAATTAAGTCAGAAACCCCTCCCTAAAAAGCTACCCCTCATTGTATGGTATTGAATAATGGGAGATAATGACCCTATAGTCTTGCATCTAGTAGGCCCCATGTTGGAATCTAGTACCAAGGGTATAGTTATATCACAATACGAGAGTAATTACCCTTTAAAATAATATAAGACCATGAGGAAAGATGGTCCATCCCAAAAAAAAAAACTAGATGATATCTATATATATAATATGGAAATCCAAAAAACCAGCCCACAATCCTTTTTAAAATATTACTAGCACAATACAATAATCTCCAATGAAAATACAAACTGGTAAAGCTATGGTGTGACATATAAACAATCATGAATCAAGACAGTGTGGTCTAGAATGTTCCATAAAATTTACCAAAATAGTGATAATGGTTTTATATACGTGTTGTGTTCATAATTGTATACTTAGTAGGAAAACCAATGTCTCTCATGAACATGTGAGGGAATCAAGCTAACTATCTTGTTATAAATATGTCGTTTCCAACAACACATATCATTTATAGTAACCATCTGATCTTCATCAAGGGACTCTCGCCAAATAACACAACTCATGTAATATAATACTTGTAAAACCATTCAATTCTAGAGTATCTTGCCCCATTTCACACTAATATGCTAATCACACACCTGAAACAATAGATTTCATTGAACTCCAACCTCATTCAATGATACCACATTACAACACACCCACACAAACCTAAGACACAAACCACATCTCATCCACACACAACAAAGCCTTGAAACACATCCATTCCAAAAACACCTTAATTGCACAACATGTCCCACTTATACACACTTAGGCCTCAAAAAACATCACATCTCATCCCAGAAATACCTGGAATGCACATCATAACTCATCCAAAAAAAATCCTTTGAAAACAATCCACAATGCATCTCGAAGACACCTAGGAAACAAACCACCTTTCCTGTACACACTTGGGATACCATATCTCATAATATTCTCCCATATGAAACACGGGTCTTCAAATACTAGAAGAGGTAGAAGGGAATGGTAGGTGGCCAATAATATATCCTTCCACCAAGATATTTTGGAAACACACCATCCCACATGATGATGGGGGTGTTCAGAATATAGTACTCAATTGGGGTTGGGTGAGTACATAAATCTGAAGGAAAAATTAAAATATATATATATATGTGATATAAAAAACTCAATCCCAACCTATAGCTTCCCATAAAAAAATCATCCCTTAAAACTAAAACCATTTTTTAACCCTCTAATGGAAAATATCCATAACCACAACAATATTTTTAGAAGGAAATGATCTTAGTAAATTAATGTGTTCTTAAATTTCCACCTAGTGAATCCCCCATTCATGATATTTCATTATCCAGTGATATTCTATTAACTAAACCAACCCAACAATTTTCAAAATTATTAATTGATTATTTATTCATTCATTTCTACCCATTCAACTACCATGCATGATGAAAACATGAAAAAGAGTAAAAAATTGTCGATAACATGAAGAGATCTGATAAAGAATTAAAATGGATTCACATTAAAACACAATACTCCAAATTCATTAGATATTCAGTGAATAATTATTCATGTTACAAAGGGAGAAAATTTATGCAATATACTCATAACAATATTACCATCAATCTAATAACTCGTCCAATTAAGATCACAACCCAATAGAACCAACTCCACACTCACAACCCCATCCATAAAAACATCATCCCACAATTTGTTCTATGAGCCCACAGAAAAATACTCGTCATCCATCCCACAATAAATCATATTTTTAAACTAATATTCCCTTACACCACCCAAATCCCACCACAACACAAATCATTTTTCACAACCATGCTACACCACAAACAAGAAAAAATACACACATAACATCAACCCATCTACCAAGTCAGAACACAATTCTGGATTTAATAAGGAATCCCTTATTTAATTCAACTTTTTATTTAGTAGGTTATCAATTATCTATATCTTCGATGGGAATCAACTCTTTAGTTTTAATAAGTTATTATCTAATTTTCTAAATATAAGTGTATAATAAAAAACTAATCACATGAATTTATAAATTAATTTACTAGGAAAATGAGGGCCACAAACAACTATTATGTTCAGTGTGTATTAATCAAAGACTAATAAAAATATCACCTTAACATAATAGAAATATTGAACATGCTTCAATTTTCTAAACCCTTTATATTAGTCGTAAAACTTTTCATTTATCCATTTTAATTTGTGTTCACTTATCTTATCTAAGGAAACACTCATTTCAAGTCCCCCCATGATGCACAAAGAGAAGGGATGGAGGGAAAACATTCTCAAAAGTGTGTTAATGTTCTTTGGATTATAAAAGACCACTCTATGGATCCACAATCACCTCTTATGTCGAATTTTCATCCATTCAAGGATGATGAAACACCACAACACCAAAAATACACACAAAAGACACCCCATTATTACAAGGGAGGTCATTCTCCATCACATGTAGAGAATAACAATGGGAAAATGATATCACCAAGAAGGAAATAGAAAATGGGGGAATAACACACCATTGACTGAATAAAAACTTCTACATATTGAAGGATAGAATCTAGGAATAATTCCTTTGAATAGGAATCCAAAAGACATTGAAGATGATTCATTGCGTCACCTAGGGTCTAGGGAGGGTCCCTACATCCATAGGATTTGACAACCAGAGTAGCTGGAAAGTTCATAAAACATTACAATAGTGAAGGATTAAATGTCATGCAATCCCCTTCAACATTATCTATTTCCACAAGTTTGGTTCCCTCCAAAACCCCATCACCATTACATTTAATTCTATTTCTAAAAACCATGAAATATTAATTTTGTTAAATACCTATAACAAGCCTCCAAACCAAGAATTACAGAATGTAATCTAATTTAAATACGTGTATGTATTGATTCAGATTTTTTGTACCCTCATCCTCCATGAAATCTTTTGGGACAACCATTAGATGTCTCCAACAACTAAAATCCGGAAAATTAATGCTCTATGATGGCTTATAGCATTACAATTAACTCTTGTGTTTCCATCATTACCAAATCATATAGTGGGATATATAATTTTAGGCACATCGATCTCATATTAAAATGTTGACCCCCATCTATTTTAATAATTTAATAGTTTTCCTAATTTATGATATATCCACCATCCTATTTTATAATGTAACAACCATACTTTGTATTATATGACCAAAATAATTATTTTATAATAGAAAAATAGTCAAATGTGTTTCAAAATAAAAATAATGATTTCTCATATCATAACCTTATAACATTGGCATGAGAAGAATATTTCATAAAAATTACATCAATTCGTCGATGAATAACCCATCAAAATGAAAGTGTTTCATAAAAATTTTATAATAACAGTCATAAACCAACAATATAAATAATAAGGATATATTAATTCAATTTTATTTTTTATTAAATCATAAAAAAAATCAATGGATTTAATCTTGGAATGATAATGATTTTTAATTATTTCATGTAAATTTTCAAGAGGAAAAAATCCTCACAATAGATAAACAACATATTTAAAATGAATAAATTTCATTTATATTAATGAAAAAATTATGATATAAATATATATTTGGTAAATATTAATTGAGTCGTTTAGTAAATTATCATTCATTGAATAATGATATATTGTTCATGTTGTGGATAATGAAATCATGATTCCCTTCTCATTTTTTAATAAAATGAAATGTGCAGCATTCAGAAAACAACAAAAGACCCCTTATAAATCAATATTCTAAAAATAATAAAATGGTAACAAGAAATTTAAAAATTCATATGATATTTTATGAATTAATTTAAAATATTCTCATAAAACAATTTTATGTTTGAAAAAATTTAAATTTCTATGGAAGAAAGACAAAAACCTGTTTTTTTATTGAAAATATTAATTTTTTATATTTATTACATAAATGTGGAAATAGAGAGGGAAGTATTTATATTATTGATATTATTTTAATAGTATACATTTTATGTTGTTCTTGATGTACACATATCATATTTTATCATCAGAAGTATAATCATAAATAATCTTTATAAACAATTAGATTGTATCAAAAAATCACTTCTACATTGGTAAAAATTGAATAAAAATAAACAAAATTAATGAAATATAAACCCAATATAATTCATAATATTATTCATAAATGGATTTCATGGTTAGTATATTCACCAGACAAACTAAACTATTAGTGAATCTGGAAAGTTTCTCACAAAAAAATATTGTATGTGAATCCCTTACCTCAACTATCAATATATTTCATACACTATTGATCCTCTTTGATATTAAATATATATTATTATAAATGTGAATATAAAAAATAATCTTGTATATCATAATATGAAATATTGACTTATGGCTTTATAAAACATATTAGTTAACAATTATCTATTGAAATCTTTATCTTGAGTGAGAACATATTCAATTTTCTAAGAGGTTTTTTTCTAGTTTTTGTCCACCTAACATAATTATGATTCCATAATTTAAATAATTTTAATCATGATATAATTTCGTATATATTACAGATATACATACTATTATGCGTCCATAAAATATATTGAAGGAAACATGATTTACATCATTCCTGGAGATGGTAAGCTGTAGGTAAACTTGCATGTTGAATCCTTGTTTTAACAGATATAATGAAAAATAAAATATAAATATAAATTTATTGTGAAATATTTATACAAAAATATAGAATATATATTAAATAAAAATAAATTTATTACCAACCATGTCTTAATAAAATATAAAACATATCACATCGCATCATGAAGGTTGTAGTTTTCATGTACAGGCAGGTGAAATTATCTTTTATAATATATTAGAAGGTAAAGAACAAAATTTGATATTAAAATTATATATGATTTATTTTTCATACAAAATATATAATTTAAATATTGAATTATATATACAATTTTAAGGTGATAATGGGATATATATTTCATTGGTTCGCGAGACAGTAGCCCGTTGTACACCTGATTGAAAATTTCATATAATATTTGATGGATGATAATAAAGATATAGGTTATCCCATTAACATAAAAATATCTATATTGGAGATATTTATTTTATTATTTCATCATAGTTGAGGAATATTTGTTGTATAATGATGAAATAATAATAATAAAATTATCAATTTGAAATGGTACGTCTTATTAAGTAAACCATATTTGTTTTGTAGGATAACCAATCATAAGAGTTATTTTTTGAAAAATAATTCCCTATGTGATGTTATTGGGAAATTAATAAATATATTTGTCATAAAAATTACCAGACTATAATTCCTTAGATGTGTGAAGATGAAACGAGATTGGATCCTAATCTGTTATGTTTTCGTGATCCATTAATTGAATATAAAATAATATAGGATATTTTTATCCTCAAAATATATAATCTAAAATTTCAATTTAGAGTTATAATATCATTCACCATGTTATCTTTCCCGTTATTATAATGTATTACAAAACATAATATTTAGTTGGTTCAAATAAAATTCTTCGGTTTATATCAAATATTTTTTAAAAAATAAATTTTATAATCATATTTTATCATTATATATGTCTCACCTTTCATAGTGAAGATAATTCATATATATTATTTGTGTATTTATTACATCATCTTAGTCAAATCACGAGTTGGGAAATCACTCTCACGATTCTTTAACTATCATGAGGAATTATAAATATACATTTTTGTGTTTATGAGAATAAATCCAAATCCCTTCAACTATGAATCATTATATATATATATATAATGAATAATACACTAGGTGCTAATGTAATCATAGTTACAGAAACTAATATTCTAATCAATTCCATGAAATTATCACCACATTCATTTTTTTTCAAATGAAATTATTTCCCTTATATTTTAACATGGTTAGTGTATTAGATTTTAATGATAAATTTTCAAAATATAGAAAATGAATAAATAACTTTGAAAAAATCATAGTATTTCACTAAATGGGGTATTTGGCACATTTCATAAAACATAAGTCATCCATGGTAACAATTATATACTCACAATGGAGATTATATAACCCTCAAATGAAACAATTTATTTCCAAAATTCACTAGTTTTAAATTATTTATATGTGTCTTTACTTTGGTTCATCATCACAATAATCTTGTAATAATTATGTTCTTACATGATATATATATATATATAATATCTATAATTACTACCTCAAAATTATCATACTAATATCTAATGTATCTATTAAATGATTACATGAATATATATTGATAATTAGTAACAAAAAATAGAATAAATATATATACATAGTGTCTATAAAATTTATTCAATGTTTTATTGTGCATTTCCTCCATATTTACTACCATTTTATTATTTATATTATCATTTTTTTCATTGAAAATAATTTTATTTTTCATATTTAGTAAAATGTGTAATAAATATGTTGTAAATGATTCTTGTTTTTTTATTTATTGGTTTCCAAAAATCAATGGAGGTTCACATAGATCCATATCTAAAACTAAAAAATATATTTTCATACCATTAAGAAATATAATGTTGAATAAGACTATTTTCGTGATTATCCTATTAATTTTTCATCATTTTTATCAACCTAATAGGGGATATAAATTTTTACTTTTTCAAATAGGGTAATCTTAGTGTATTATTTCCATTGTAAATAACCCTTATAATTTTGAGGAGGATTGTGGAACTCATTTAAAAATACATTTACAAAATCCTAAATTATAATAATAAAATAAATAATTAGTTTTTTTTAAATCCTACTCTCTATTTTTATTTATTTTCGAATAAGTCATGTTATGGGTGTGAAATAACCAACATTAACTCAGAACAGTGTCAAAAACCTAAAATGAAGATTTAGTATAAAATATTGATGTGACTATCATTGTATTTGGGGAAATCATTTATAAAAAATAACTAATTATTAAGATGGTAATGAAAATTCCTCTACAAAATACATATATATAAAAGAGAATGTTGTTCTAAAATAATATTTTACATTATCTATATTACAATGGATATAATATGTACCTTTCACTATGAGATTATTTTTTTGATGCATTGAAATTCATGATCACATAAAATTTAAATTTTTAGTTGGTTTTAATAGGATGATAACCCATATCATCTTCTTGATCCATCGAATTCAGGTAGTACATTAAATAATTCCCATTATTTTTTACATGTAAATAATTAATGCATAGGTAGTGTATTGGGTTAAATTCACCATTACACTGTTGCATCAACTAGTCTATTTAACCCCATCACAATGTCACATTCTCTATAATGATCCCTATGACATTTATATCACTATCAATATCATCATAATAAATTTCAATCATATTTATTCCAACCTTTTTATCATGTAGGTGATTTTTATTTCTTCTAATATTTAATTTATTTGAGTTCACATGACATGACATCATCCTTTTATTATCAAAACAATTATAATATCTGGAATATCCAATTATATGTCAACCATAGATTCACATCAATCAATTTATTTGTAGCCATTAAATTCTATAGTATGTAACAACATTTGAATAATTAGTTTTCATTCACAATAGCCCCAATAAATTAATCATTCAAAGATGGCTATTAAATTATAATGGTGACTATAAAATATTTAATAATAACATTCACAAGTACTAATAAATTCTCCATCATTATTCATTAAATCAATTAATTCCTTAAACATCTATCTAAATTGAATTCAAAACAAGTACATACTACTAATTACCATTTTAAATCTTCTCATTCCCCTGATTTTATATTGTTTTCTAATATTATATACTTAATATTGTTCGACCATTGATCACATTCACCTGTGAAATCATAAATATCTTAATAAATACAATTTCAGGTTCTATGAATTGTTGAATAGAATATTTTTTCTAAACTGAATTGATATATCACTCAGTTCAAATTAAATCATAAAACCCAATAATAGAATGAGTATTTTTCCTCCTTATAGACTAAATTGTTTTTTTAACATCCTTTTCGAAATTGGATGTTCAACATGATTCATGGACGTATAATTTTATATGAAATAAAAAAATATCTTGTATTACATCTCCCAAACATTTAGTTTCTCATGTGAATAATAATATCAATTTTATCAAATTAATCATTATAATTATGTCTTATCATTATATAAATTGAATTAAACGAAAATAAATGTGTGATAATTAAGAAGAAAGATATGAAAATAAATAACCCAGAAAGAATAATTATATGATTTATAACATATGTAAGCTTATTTTCCAAAAATGACACCTTAAGTTTATCATACCTCACTCGTGGTCATCATCTCTTTGAGTCCATTATGATTACTTGTAAATTGATTGGGAATTTTAAATCCATTTAATTATGGATTTTTAAACCATGATTGCATCAAATACTATTGTTGTTCACCAAGTGATGATCAATCAAAATTCCCATGTTTGCTTTTAAGATTTATCATCGCTCGGTAAAACATTAGAAGAGACAAATACACTTTTAGTTTATAAATATTTATGTTAGTTATTCAAAAATATATTCTTTATTATTCAGAAATTTTCCATGATGCTTTCCAATGATTTTAATTTTCTTCATGGTTATCATATTTGATTTCTTACCCCAATCAAAAAATATTTACAATACCATACACAGATACTAAAAATAAATGTAAAAGTTTTAGACCAATTTTTTTGATTAATATTAAATAAATTTATGAAAATAACACCTGATAAATAGAAATATTAAGAGTATTTGGAGTCTAGTTGAGAGATTTTATTAATTGATAAAATATATTAGATAGATTCTTTAATGATATTCTATTTCATCATACACAACCTAAAATGGTTCATTATGAACATTTAAAAGGAAACCTATGGGTGATTTAAGATGCATAGCAATGGTATGTAAGGGATATATCATTAATTTATTAAAAATTACATGATCATTAATGTAAGATATATGAGATCAATATATGAAATTATTCTTTTCCTAACATACATCATAGACCTAATTCAAGGGATTGAGGATGGTAGTTCAAAAGACATGAATCATAAAGGATACAGACAATCAAAATCCATAAGAGCATAGCATAGAAATAGTAATAGGAAGAAAAAATATAACAAGAACATTTTGATCCTATATAAATACAAACAGGTTAACTCATTATGTTATGCAAATAAAATAAGGACCTGTTTAAACTTTTGGTGATGAATACAAGTATCTCTATAAGTTTTATTGGCCTTGAACCAGGTCCAAGCAATACAATATACACATGAAACCAAGTCCTCACTCTAAATTGTGAATATATCAAATATAATATAATCAACTCATGAGTTATCAATATATAACCAATTTTTGGGAGAGATATATAATTATCATCCCACCTATCTTTGTTTGAAATGTTATCACCCATCCATGGTTATTACATAACCACTATCACGGGCTATATCATATCCATTACTGTTTAATATAATGTATCCAACATCCCTTGTTTAAAAATTGTAAAAAAAATTTATAACATAATACAATAGGAATATATTAAAAAATATTATAAATAAGTCTCAATATAATTTCATTATTAACCATGAATGGTAAATAGGTTGCATGAAATTTTTATCAACTCGTCATATAAAATCCCATTAAAATTGATGGGTTTCGTAAACAATTCATTATCATAAACACATAACATGTTGAGAATGAATAAGGATGGTACCCATGGATAATATATCCAGATAATAATTA
The DNA here is from genome assembly GCA_963277665.1 of Viscum album. Classification (NCBI taxonomy): domain Eukaryota; kingdom Viridiplantae; phylum Streptophyta; class Magnoliopsida; order Santalales; family Viscaceae; genus Viscum; species Viscum album. The sequence continues at coordinate 1,293,809,555 of OY728152.1, forward strand.
GAAACATAAAATCATGACATATTCGATGGAAAATTGTTTTTAAATATCTCTTGGAACTTTTCATGATGAATACATCCCTTACACATTGAGACATATTATTTAAAATATAATAATTTCAAAAATATTAATTATAAAATTTTCATCTCAATGTCTTAAATGTATATTTAAATCTTTGAAAGATTAAAAAATTGCAGTATATCTTTCATGCATTACATGATAAAATAATATTTCCATTTCAGTTTTGGTGGAAAAATATATGTTCATCATTTAAAAAAACAAAAAAACCAATTTAGAAATTATTTATGTACTAATACATGTGAAATTATCACAAAAAATAGTTGGTGATTTGTACATAAAATAATTAAATCCTTTATAGAAAACGTGGATATTTTTGAAAAAATCATCATCAATCAAAGAGTAAAAAAACATGATTATTATTAGTAATATTTTTCAGTCGCATGATTATATAACGAGAGTAAAATTTATTGTAATCATATATTATCAATAAATAACCATTAAAAATGTAATAATGGGTTTCATGATAAATTGATAATAATACTACAACATATTTGTTATAATAATAAACAATTACTAAAATTATTGATATTGAATCTAAAAACCATTGATACACAGGTATCATTTGATTCCTAAGACCCAAAAATGGTGTAATGTTATATATCTACATAAATACTTATAATATTCATTATATTTTTCATAAAATAAATTCATTGTCTGAATATAAAATTCATTAAATAAATTTTTGTTCAATATGACATGTATCTCAAATATATAAAATTGACAAAAATATCCTAAAAAGTGTCATATTTCAATATAGAAATTATACAATACATTATAATAAATAAAAATGTATTTTAAATTTATTTTATAACCATATAAATATAATTAATTAATTATATTTCTTAATTTTAATCTTTTACCAGATGTTCATTATCAATTCATTTTTGAAATCACTCATCCAGATGATAACTGCATTATTTTTCCGTTTCATTCTTGTTTATTAGGGTTTTTCATTGTAAATTGATTGTGAATCCATAATAAAATGATTTAAAATATTTATAAACAATATTATAAATTAATTATAAATTTTTATATTCGTCTATAATATTTATAGACCTAATAGTAATTACATTGTTCCTCGATATGGAAAACCATATGTACATAAGAAAAATTTTATCATTTTTTCGACAGATGGATTGATTTAACGATAAATATTAATAAAACAATAAAATATATATTTTATATAAAATATAACATATAAATTCATTAAATATATTTTTATTACCATAAAAATCAAAATAAATTGAAATACATATCACATTGTCTATAGAGGGTGTATTCCACCAGAGTAAAATTATCATTTTTAAATGGATTTCATTTAAGGAAAGTATATGTGGAATAACGTTTTTTAAAAGTATAATAATGACATAGATAATACATATAAAAATTATTTACATAATTATATCAATCATTAAAAATATGTGATGGAAAACAAAATCACAACAGTTCGTCAGGCAGTATTATACCATATACATGATCAAAAAGATCATTTACCATTTGATGGATGACGAAATTCAGAGTGTTAAAAAAGTTAAAAAATAAAATCTGTATATATATAAATTTTTTATGTTTTAATTTAATCATATTTGTAAATATTTTATTTATGAGGAATAATCTGAAAAAAAACTTCTTTGTTATGAATGATACCTCTTCTTCTGGTAACCTCTATAAGTTTACAAAATACACATTCATAGGTGGATTTAAAAATAAATACCATCAATTTAGAACAAAACAGGTAATGTAAATATGATATATGGGTTATAATTGTCTAATTCAAAAGGTTATGGATCTGTGAAAATAGATGACACATTGTTTCATTTATAAGTATAGAAGTGTATAGATTAGAAATTGTTTTAAAATAAAAAGCGATGACCACATTATAATCTTACCAAATTCCTATATCATTTATCATTAGTGAAACTTTTATTAGAAAATTTATATATATTTATCTATAGTAATATTTAAAATAACTTTTTAAATATATTTATTTTAAAATTATATAAAATCCATACTGAATTATACATACTTATTTATCATATATTTTCATTATCTGAAACAATTATAAAATATTTTCCATATTTTATAATTTATATGAATAATATATTATTTAATTATTATTTTATAGATTTCATCCTTAAAAAAATAATATTATTGTATATTAATATTCATTAAAACAAGTTGTTGAATGTAACAAAAGATTTCAATGAAAATCAATTTATTTGGAAACAAATAGTTGTCAAAACCCTACAAATATTTTTATCAAGGGAGAACTATTATGATTCTATTGGAGTTAATTTTTGTTTTGATCATTAATTATGGAACTTGGTTCAAAGTGGAAGCATCCTTTGGTAGAATGAGGGAATTCTTCATTGGAATATTGTTAATTCATTTAGTCAAGACCATGTTGTCATATATGCTCATAGTCTATTCATAAATTATGTTTATATTTTGAGTTTTATATTTTATATATAAGTGTTACTCTATTTTATTCATGAATAATGATATATTATATCATTATTATTTATTACATTTTGATTTATTTTATATAATGATAAATTATTTCCTTATGTTATTATATACCATTGAAATATATTTACTAACATTGATTCAAGGGGATTCACTTAATGCTAATAGATTATTTTTCTATAAAATTCAATGGGGGGATAAAATTAACAATATTGTATCTATTTTTTTGTTTCCATATGTAATAACATTGATTTTCCAAGACCTTAATATGTGAATATACACTGGTTGAGGTTGTTTGGGATCATTCAGTGGCTTAGTTCAAATGTTATCCAAATTTATAGTTTTGCTTATGTATGTTAATGTGTTAGCATGTAAGATTATTAGTATATAATAGAAATGATATGTATGTGTGTCCATATATCAGTACGTAGGTGAAATAGGGGTGATGATTTCAGTTAGTCAGGGACGTTTATATCTGTGATCCATCGGTGTCGATATAGGTGAGTCAAGTGAATCAGTATCGATGAGTCTGGGAAACTAGTATTCGTGTGGCAGGGGCGCCAGTATTGGCGAGTCAGGGGCATCAGTGTTAGTGATTCAAGTGCATCAGTAGGTTGTGGAATTGGTAGGCCATGGCATCGATAGGTTTTTGAATTGGTATTTTGTTTCATCGGTGGGTAGACATCGATGTCTTATCATCGATAGGTCGAATTTGATGTAATCCATGTTTAAATCACTCTTTAAGTGTTTTAATGGTAATTTTAATGTTTATTAATTATATCAATAAATATACTAATGTCTTGGACGATTTTAGATACTCAAGATACGTAATCTTGACCATAATCCCATAATAATGTGTCTTAAAAAAATTCTTCCACTAAACAAATATTTGACTCTTCATATATGCTATCTTACCATCCATCTGTTTTTTCCATTTATCCTTTTTATCCTAGATCCTTAAACCTGATAAGGGTCATGTGCCATTGCGATATCCCCTCCAACTCAGTTTTCATGGAGTACATCATTGCTACTCGGGTGTGACTCATCTCCTTAGGTCATAGAAAAACATAGATTATTTGATAAATCTGTAAGGATTTCTTCTCCCTCTAATTATTTGTGAATTATATGTGGTTCGTGTAAAATTTATTATTTATATGTAACTATTGAATTCATTTCTTAAAATGAGAAATTAATTGGAAGTAAATATGGTCCAAATATAATAGGGGTAAATAAAATAACTATAAAGAGTTAGTTTGATGTTTGATCGCCTTTTTTATTGTTGTAATAATTATTTGTTTATGGATAAATCATGGATGCATGTCTTCTAAAAAACATAGTATATAGTGACATTTTCTTATGCACCAGAGGTGTCTTATTTATTTTATTATAATGGCAGATAATCATCAATAACTTTAATAATGCTAAAGAACATACACATGGTTAATTGAATAGATCAACAAGGTTGAAAACCCATGTTTGATCTCTCATGTTTATCTAGTGGATTAAAGAACAATGTTTTGAAAATATGAATATATATACACATCCTTTTGATTGGTGTGGCTATGTGATTTTTCAGTTTATTTTTGTGACTTGTGTGAGTTTTGTGGAGTTTTTGTTGGGATCACGGTTTTGCGTACAATGTTGGACGTAAGAGTTGGTTCATTGATAAGTGTATGGTATGTGTACACATTGGGGTTGTGGGTTAGTGGTAGTTGTTGTGGGATTTTGTGTGTGACAATATAAGGGGTGTGTAGGTATCCCAATGTGAGAGACATATTAATTGTGGAATGTATGGACTTGTAGGAAGGTGAAATGCCTTTTTGTGGAGTGTTCTTCAAAAGGCATCGGGTAGTGGGAATGTGGTGCGATTTTGAAAATTTTGTGTAGGGGGACTACAATTTGGTTTTTCTATTTTTATTGATATGTTGCTGGTGGGTAATTTCCCCATAGTTCATGAATAAATTAATTTGATCTCCTAAATTAATAAATGACATGTGGTAAAATTAAAAAGTTGATGGGATATTCTGTAGCAGTGGTTGTTGTTTGGTTGTTCATATAGGGGAAGAATTAAATGTGTCCCTAGCTGTCTTGTTTGTAGTATGTTTGGAATCCCATATGTTGGGATAAGTGATTTTGTAAAAATACATATACAAATTGCAGTTCATTATGATTTATGAAACCCCCCCACCCATGTTGAGTACCATCTTCCAAACATAACCATTTCATCGGGGTGGGTGTTTTCCCCAACATCCTTGTGGGAGGATGGATGGATGGATATTAACATTCATTCCCACACCATGATTCAATTTCTTACCACTCGAGCATATTTGGGATGGTTGCAATAGCATTAGGCTTAACATAGTCCTGTATCATTTGGGAAAGGGGTATTTGTGAGGGGCCTAGTTTTGTTGGGGCCAGAACTATTTTACCAACTATATGTGGGAAGAGGAAAAATTGTCTTTGGGTGGTAGGTGTGGTTGTGGTGGCCATGGTGTTTATAGGAAGGTTCGTGTGGTTTGAGGCCCAGGTGTGTGAGTGTGGGTTGTGGTAGTGGGACTGCATATTTGAAGAATGATATAGTCACTATGATATTAGATTGATATGAGGAGTTTGCAAGTGGAAAAGTGGTGTGGGGTACCCAAATTTCCATGTTATTATACAGATGCATTACATGACTTTCATTAATTTGTGAGCGTGTCTTGGTGTGGCTGATCGGGATATTATTCCTTGGTAGGTGCTTTGAAATACTATTATTTCATCATATTGACATTATTGTTTTCTCACACTTATGCAAATGTGGATTTAGTTTTCCTACTGGGTATAATTTTATCCTCATCCTACATATGTAAAACTATTTTATGGTTTTTGGGAGGTCATAGAGGATTGTGGTATACATTACTAGCTCATGCATCGTGATCAGTCATGGTTACTACTTAGTCTCTATTGTTTTGGTACTTTACGTTGGAGTTTTTTCATACCATGTGGCATCATTATATTGAACATGATTTTGGAAAATGTTTTTTGGATTTACAATTACTTTTGGTATTTTGAGTTTCTTGGGATTTGAAATCTTATCACCCAATCTTGATCAAAAAATTTTAATGCCTTTCATATTACATGAAAAATCAATACCCTTGGTACCAGTCTCCACACCAGGTCCTATCGATGGTGGGACTCGTGGGGGGTCAATATATATCCATCAACATGAAGAAGGAAGGGTGTGTCACTTTGTATTCCCTTCATTAATCATTAAGAAAGAGGGTCATGACTATATTGTATCAGGTGTATATTTTTTTGGGGGTTTGAGATATATGATGGAAATTATAGTTCTTCACAGTGAGGATTGCATGGGATGGTAAGGAATTAAAGGTAATAAATCAGGGTTCATGATATATGATGGGGAATACTAGATATAAAACGTGATTTTAGTTCCCCCATGATCTAATGCAAGGACTCTCGACCTACAGAATGACCAAGTGAGGCTACACTGATTGAAGGGAAGTGACCCTAAGGATGTTACATGCATCATAATGACTTGTGTTATTGTGGGTCATTGGTGTTTTTGGAATTTAAAATAAATATATTGTTAAAAATATTAAAAATAAAATTTCTACAGTACTCGGGGTTTTGAGTTCCTTGTTTACTTTCCAAATATAGAAACCACAATTCTCTCCCATGTCGTACAAGTAGATGATGCCCGACAGGTTAAATCGGTTGATTCAAAGTATGTTGATCGAGTAGAGGAAGATGACAAGTGGCAGAAGACCCATCATTCCTTCCAACAGAAAAATCATGAAATGTTTGAGGGAATCTTCACTGACATGAAAATGGATAGTTTTATCAAGTAGATGGTGTTTGATTTTAGATTTATCCAACCATCAACATAGTACGGTGTTCCCTAAGAAGTTATCTAGATGCGAGGATCAACACATCAGTTGTGGAAGCTAGACCTCATAGTGCTGAAAGAGACTGATGTTTCATGGGATTACATTGAGAAGGAGTTTATAGTGGAATTCCTTTCATCCATCATTAAGTGTGATAAGAGGTAGGAGATGCAATCCTTCTAATCGGGTAGTATGTTGGTAAGGTAACTAGGGATCATGTTCAAATATTTCTTTCACTTTGCACAAGTTCTATTTCTAGAGTAGGAGTCCTAAGTCAGATGCTTAGAGGAGGCACTCCAAACTTCTCATCAATATGTTTTTACTCCATTCACTATACCAACATACATGGAGGTTTAGAAGAAGGATGAGGTAGTGAATTGGATGAAATCGATGCTACCATTTCAAAGATAGTGGATCCAACCTAGTTTATCAATGTGGAATGTCTTCATCTTCTAGTCTCTAGTGTTAAGACCTTCTTTGTTTCATCAAGCGGGATGTAGGCCCCAACAATTCTAGTTTGGATCTATTGGTCCTCATCCTTTCTAAATGTGTTTATGACTAATGTGCATTGTCTATAGAGGTCATCGAAATCATTGCGACTAGTACCTTGTTTGAGCATTGTATGGTTGGAGTGTATAGGTTCAGCACCCACATTAGCAGCAACACTTGTCAATTAGGACCTTCTAGCTATATGGTGAGCGAGCTTCCGCTCCCCTAAGGGTACACATTGTCACGACCCGTCCTTGGGGCCCGTGCTGTGACTACCCCAAGCCCGCCTACTATAGGCCTGGGGCTGGAGATGAGCACCAAGGCATAAATCCTGGTAAAAAGGGAAGGCATTGCCATCGTAAAGTAAACAAACACCACAGAGCAAGCAAGCAGTAGAAGTAAACACTAAGTAAAAACTGAGTACAACAGTAAGTGCGGAATAGTAAGTAGGCCAGTATACCAACCCAAACTGAATGTAAAGTACAACTCGAAAGGGAAAACAACAACTGAAAGTAAAGCCGCAACGTTGAGCTGTCCACTGGATATCCCACCTGAAGGGTGAGTACAGATAGCCTCCACAGCTCCTCGGATCCATCTGTCCACTTCGAGAACGTCCCGTCCAGTGGCCCAGGTCCAGGTACCGTTCTGCTCCGCAAGCCTCAACCACGATCAGCGATGTCCGTCGTCTGCAACTAACACAACGTAGTGAGGGCATAGCCCGTGAAGGGGTGAGTATAAGCTACTAAGTAGGGACTCCGAGACCCCCGATCTTCTCCCAGAACCCACAAAAGATAACCCACAAAGGAAATATACAATCATGAAGTAACATCTGACACTGCTTAGGTATATACCCACACATATACCTAAGTCATCAATTCTCGTTCGGCCCTAACATCCGAGCCCAAGTACAACCCAGTCCACATAGGAAGAAAAACGTAAATCCACATGGGATAGTACAACACAATCCACAATGGAATGAAAAACAGGATTCAGCTCACACATGTATAATTCATTGTATAACGATAGAGATGATCAGATATTACCACTAATTCATCTAAGCCTTCGGACCCACAAAGGATCGATAGGTACTGACCCCCGCAATGACCCATAAGGATCTGACCCACAAATGATCGATAGGTAAATAACCCCCGCAATGACCCACAACGGATCTGGCCCACACCGAATCGATAGGTAACTTACCCCTGCAATGACCAACAATGGATCTGACCCACACAGGATCGTTAGGTAACTAACCCCCGCAAATACCCATTCAGTGTCAGACCCACACAGGATCTGTAGGCATTGGCCCACACAGGACTGCTGCGCGCTGACCCATACAGGATCATACCCACACAGGATCTGTAGAACTTATCCACGTAGTATCACTGAGTGTTGTAGTCGTCGCCGTCGAATCCACTGAGGATCTCTGTACAGTCGTCGTCGTCGTCGTTGCAGTCGCAGCCAGCTCTAGGGTTCCCGTACACAGCAAGCTCGTTCGGGAGGGTTCGCTCCATGAGACGAGATGCTGATACATCAACTGACACATAGTCCAGAGTTGATGTATCCAAAAGTTCTGTATCGTGAACAGGAACTCAACATCACAGACAGTGCATCAATCGGATGCCCGGTCTGAGAGTTATTGGCTTTTTCATCCCAGGGGCCCGGTTGGTTTTTAAGTCAAAACCAACCCGACCGTACTCCACCTGTGTCCAAAAATCGTGAGAAGTAAGCCATAAGATCCATCTCACTTAGAGGAATCCATCAAAGTCAACGACACATCAATCGGATGTCTAGAGCTCACGATATGAGCGTTTCCGCTCCGAGGGCCCGGTTAGTTTCGTGTACGAACCAACCTGGACGAACACAAAGTATTCTGAAACCTTGAGTGTAATATGTCGAAACGAACATCATGATCCAAGGAACACATAGCCGCTTACGGTATGTCTATCAGAGGTCCGTAGCCCAAGATATGGGCAAAAGACCGAAGAGATCCAAAAACAGGGGGTCTGGGCCCGGAACGACCCGGCCCAACCCCCCCTGGGTCGGCCCAAACTGGTTTGACCTGACCCAGGTCCGAGTCCGACCCGGATGGCATGACCCAGCCTCGCCGGGGTGGCCCGGCCCGGCCTGGGCGTGACCCGGCCTGGCCGGCGGGTCGGCTCGGCCGGTTACGGCCGAGCGAAGCGGGGGGCGCCATGCCCCCGCGTGATGGAGTCGCAGTCCCGTGTGGGGCCGCCCTTGCCAGTGGACGCGGCTGGCTGCCGTGTCCTGTTCTTCACCGGTCTCGTGCAGTCATCGGACGGCCGACCTGCCGCCGTGGCTTCAGCCGCAGCGGATCCTTCCGGCGACGCGCCGGCCGCCGCCACCCCCTGCCGCCGTTCCGGTGAGGTGCGTCGGCGGGCTACTCCGCGGACCACCAGATGAGTTTCGGTGGTCGGAAAAACACGTCGTCTTCGCTAATGGCCCTCCCGGGGCCCGTCCTTCACTGCGAGGACCATTCTTCGCCCGTGCGTCTTGTTTTGTTGTCGTCCGTCGTTATGCACACCAATAACAAAAAGGGCGGTGGGTTCGGACTTGTTCGTTGGTCCGCACCTACCGCATTAGCGGTTTTGAAAGTATCGCAACAAATTATTTAATCATACGCCATGGGTATAAATCACAAAGATTTAAAAGAATCAAAACCCCTACCTCAACATTGTCGTCGAACGTGAGTTCGTCGGGGAATTGACCGTCGCGGAGAAGAGGATCGTCGCATCGCGGAAGGGGCATCACTATCGTCACGGTACACTGAGTCACGCCGTCAAACTCCAAGGATTAAAAACACACAGATTTAATTGCATCAATTAAACCCATGTTGAGGATAAAAATTCACAAATAATTAAAAGAACCGCAACCCCCTACCTCAATCAGTTGTTGATCGAAGATTGTCGCGGGGGAGGAATGTCGTGGAAGAAGCATCGCGGAAGGAGAATTGTCAGCGTCACGGAACACGGCGTCGCATCGTTGATCTCCGAGGGTTTGGCATTCTTCGCGTTCTTCGCATTCTTCGCGTTCTTCATGTTCTTCGCATTCTTCGTATTCTTCGCGAAGGAGGATGAATATCTTCAAGCTTGAGAGCTTCTCCCAATCCTTTGAACAAGAACCCCTCAAGTAAACATGTGTTGGTCTTATTTTATTCTTATGCCAACAAACGAAAATCAAAGATCAGAAATGAACCATTAATTCAATGAATTAATGGTAATGACTTAACTTCCCAATTAATAGGGGCGTTTAGAAAATAAGAAAACGCACCGATTGACTTTCATTTAAAGGAGGTTTTCGTGGGTGCGTTACTTAGAGGAAAAGAAATGGTGGGGCTCGTGCGGGCCCCACCTCACAAATATCCTACCAAGTAGGTAGGATATTGTGGGTCCCACCTTTTCTGCTTAACGTAGCATAAGTGGCTTTAAGTTAAAATAAAACAAAGTGTTGCACCACTTTTATATTATTTCTTAACATAACCCCAAAAACTAAAAACCACACCCGAGCAAATGAAACTCCGGAAAAGGTGTTTCTAAACAAATACCGGCGCTGCGATTCCATCGGTGCCCTCGGAATTCGATTCCGAGCACCGGTTCAAATGTTAGAAAAAACTCGCTCATTCGTTCACTGAACGTAGCTGAGTCAAACTTCGGAAAATGATTCCGGGCACACCGGGCCTCGGAATCAGGTGCCGTCAGAAACTGCGTTCTTGTAAAATTCCCAAGAAAATTAAGAAAGAAATTTCCTTGTATTTAATGGGTCTTTATATCACTCCCACCTCATGGATTTACATCCCCGTAAAGATACATCATAAACTAGGGAAACAAAAGTGGGTACTGAGCATGCATCTGAGCCTCCCGCTCCCAAGTGCTCTCCTGGAGGTTCTCATGCTGCCATCTGATACGCACTAAAGGAATCAACCATCCGCGTAGGACCCACTGATGTCGATCCTCGATCTCCACTGGGACTTCCACAAAATTCGCCCCATCATCAACATCTAGCTCCCCATGGTCAATGATATGCGACATGTCATGCACGTTTCTTCTCAGCTGAGATACGTGGAAGACGTCGTGCACCCGGTGAAACTGAGGTGGTAGATACATGCGATAGGCCACCTCTCCAATCCTGCTGAGGACCTAAAATGGTCCAATGAAGCGTGGAGACAACTTTTCACCTCATACAAATCTCTGTAATCCATGTCGAAGTGAGACACGCAAGAAGACATGGTCGCCATCCTCGAACTCTAGTGGCCTCTACCTCCTGTCAGCATAAGTCTTCTGCCAGCTCTGAGCTGTCCTCATCCACTCCGGGATGACCTGGACCTTCTCTGTTGTGGCCTGGACTATCTCCGGTCCCACAAGTGCTGACTCCACAGGGTCTGTCCAGCACACTGAAGATCTGCAAGGTCGGCCGTACAACGCCTCGTATGGTGCCATCCCGATGATGGAGTGGTAGATGTTATTGTACGCAAACTCCACCAAGGGGATGTGGTCCTCCCAACTGCGACCAAAGTCGAGGAAACATGCACGGATCATGTCCTCGAGTGTCTGAATGGTCCTCTCCGTATTACCATCTGTCTGAGGGTGAAAGGGGGTGCTCAGACGTAGCTGCGTCCCGAACGCCTCCTACAACCCCTTCCAAAGCCAAGAAGTAAAGCGAGAATCTTGATCGGAGACGATAGATGATGGAACATCGTGAAGCCTTACAATCTCCTGAAGGTAGAGATTCCCCAAGCTCTCCACTGAGTCCTGCTCTCTGATGGGTAAGAAGTGTGCTGAATTTCTGAGTCGGTCGATAATAACCCAAATGGAGTCGTGACCTCTGGAAGTGCGTGGAAGTCCAGTCACGAAGTCCATAGAAATTCCATCCCACATCCACTCCTGGACCTCCAAGGGTTGTACCAAGCCTGCTGGTACCTGGTGCTCTACCTTCACCTGCTGGCAGATGAGACATCGAGAAATGAACTCTGCCACAGCCTTCTTCATGCTCAGCCACCAGTGCTGTCATCTGAGATCTTGGTACATCTTTTCCATGCCAGTATATACTGCCAAAGGGGAAGTGTGAAACTCTCTCCGAACCTCCTCTCATAAAGAAACTGGTACGAAGGTACGTCCTCTGAAAAGAACATCTTTCTCTCCTCCCACGGATAATCCATCAGGTGCCTGTCCTGAGGATATCAGTGCATGCCGCGTCTCACAGTCAGCGTCCCCACGTTGTGCCTCTCTGACCTGCTGCAGTAGTGGAGGGGTGACTGTGAGAGACTAAAGGAAGGCTACCCCATCTCTATCCACGAAGGATATTTGCAAGGTGGCTAGATGCTCTATCGACTCCTCAACTAGCTGAATGCCCGTCCTCCTACTGAGAGAATAGGCTACCACGTACCCCTTTCCAGGAGTATAGACTATCTCAAATTCATAGTCCTGGAGGAACTCGAGCCATCTCCACTGTCTTAGGTTCATGTCCTTCTGAGAGAAGATGTACTCGAGACTCTGATGGTCAGAAAAGACTGTAAAGCGCTCGCCCATCAGATAGTGTCACCACGTCTTCAGAGCGAAGACCACTTCTGCTAACTCCAGCTCATGGGTAGCATAGTTCTGCTCATGCGGACTCAACTGATGTGATCCATAGGTGATCACCGCCCGCTCCTGCATCAGGACACATCCGAGTCTGGTCCCTGATGCATCACAGTAGACTACGTACCCTACTCCCTCCTCAGGAAACCTCAAGATAGGGGTGCTGATCAATCTCTGTCTCAGCTCTTGGAAGCTCTGATGACATCTATCTGACCACACAAAGGGCTTCCCCTTCTTTTTCAAAGCTGATAGTGGTGCCTCAACTCTGGAGAAGTCTGGCACAAATCTCTGGTAGTATCCAGCTAGTCCCAAGAAACTCTGCACCTCAGTCACGCTCCTGGGTGGCTCCCAATCTAGCACAACCTCGATCTTCGCAGGATCCACCACAACTCTCGCCTTAGAGATGACATGTCCCAAGAAGTGGACCTCACGTATCCCGAACTGAGACTTTGAGAGCTTTCCATAAAGCTGGTTCTCTCATAGTGTGTCTAGTTCAACCCACAAGTGGTAGGCGTGCTCCTCCTCATTCGTCGAGTAAATAAAAATGTCGTCGATGAAGACCATGACAAATCAATTGAGGTATGGCTGAAAGATCATGTTCATGGGGCCAATGAACACTAATGGATCATTGGTTATGCCGAATGGAATGACCAAGAACTCATAGTGGCCATACCGACATCTGAAGGTCGTCTTCTGCACGTCCTCGTCCCGAACTCTTAGCTGATGATAGCCTGACCTGAGGTCTATCTTAGGGAACCACCGTGCTCCCTTGAGCTGATCGAAGAGGTCATCAATCCTCGGTAGCGGATACTTGTTCCTTGTTGTCACCTAGTTCAGGAGACAATAGTCGACACACAGTCTCAAGATCCCGTCCGCCTTCTTGGTGAACAATATTGGGGAAGCCCAGGGTGAAACAATGGGTCGGTTGAATCCCTTGAACTGCAAGTCCTCTAACTGTACCTGTAGCTCTCAAAGCTCTGCGGGAGCCATTCGATATGCTGTGGTCGATATCGGGGCTGTCCCAGGGTACAGGTCAATATAAAAGTCTACCTCTCTGCTAGGAGGTAGTCCTGGAATGTCGTCGGGAAAGACGTCCGCATACTGATCCACCACTACAGGAAAACTAGGACTCTGCACGTCAACTGCTCCTAGGATGAGGATAGCCAACTGATGAGTGATGAGCTGTCCTCTCCTCTGCAGAAGTCCATCCTGTGCTGCGAAGGCTCCCATCTCGCCGGTGAAGGTGAACCTTCTCTCGTCAGTGCGTACACATCACACCTTGCGCCTAATACAGTCAATATGAGCATGGACTGTAGATAACCAATCCATGCCCAAGATGACATCGTAAGGACTCGAAACTACTACAAGAAGATCCCATCTGAATCTCTTGCCTCCTAGAGTAAGCTCACACTGCCGGCACTAGTGCGTAATCGTCGAGTCTCCTCCCGTAGGAGTCTCTAGCCGTAAGGATTGAGCCAACGGCTCTGTCAGAATCTCTGAGCTCCGAACAAAGGCAGTGGCTATGAAATAATGACTCGCTCCTATGCCTATAAGAACTTAAAAAAGGGTGGAATAGATACAGATAGTACCTCGAATAATATTGGGCGCACCATGGTCGTAGGTCTCTACTGCCTGGAGTTGTGCCTATCTCTGCCCGCTAGCTCCCTGTGGCCAAGGTGGACCTCCTGGTGGTGGTGGTGGTAGAGCCTCAAAGTGTCACCCACCACCTGTTTCTCGGCCAACTCCTCTGCCTCGTCCAGCTGCTCCCTACGGACCGCCACGGTCGACCCCTTGCCTCTGCCTTGGTGGCCCCTCAACCGTCTGTAGCTCCTCGGCATGGAGGGTCGGTCAGACACGAGCCATGTGACCCTTCCCGCCGCATGTGTAGCATTGTCTGACTCTCGAAAGACTGGCTCCGTGCTGTGTGCCCCGCACTACTGAGCCAGTGTCCTGAGGTCTTCTGCGTGAGGTTCTGGTCTGCCTGGACCCATGCGTCATCTGTCAACTGCCTGCTGCAGAAGTCTTTGTTACGTGTCGTCCTACGGTGGGTCTCGGCATTGATGAAGTCTTAGAAATAAAGCTCTTGAACAAAAGGGCTCGCTCTAGTACTCCTTCCTGGGTCGGAATGCTGAGGGATATCAACGACGCCCTGATCTCATGCCTCAATCCCTGCTCAAAGGTCTGGGCCCGGAAGAATGGGTCCCGTACCATATCTGTAGAGTAGCGCGAGAGATCGGTAAATCTCACTGAGTAAAGGGCGACCGTCAAGCTGCCCTGCCGCATCTGTAGAAGCTCTTGGATGTGCACCGCACCGAGGGTGGCCGAGACAAACTCTGAGCGGAAGAGGCTCTCAAAATCCGTCCAGAGAATAGATGCCTCGTCGTGCACCTAGAGCATCAAACTCAACCATCGGCCTGCTACCGCGTGCAGGAGGCTCGCTGCGAGGATCACCAAGAGGTCTGCTGGTGTCCTCCCTAACCTAAAAACCCGTACAACTGCCTCTAGCTAGTCCTCAAAGGCCTGAGGGTCCGTCTCCCCACGGAACCTGGGTGGTCGCTGGCGCTGGAACTCGTGCAGTGCACTAAGGCAATGTGTATCATCAGCGGCTGGGGCTGGAAGCATCGGTGGCTCGGTGGGTAAAGGTACCGCCGGTGCCTTAGCTATCAAAGGGCCATGTACCAAGGCCTCGTCGCTCGGTGGGCTGTCGTCACACTCAACTCTCGGAACCCTAGCTGGATGCCGTTGTGGGGCCATCCTAAAAAGGAAATAGGTGCGCCATGGTCAGAACAGTATACCTGGTGAGCTGACACAATGTAATCACAAAGAAAACTTGAAACACACACATGCAATCAGTGTATTCGTGCATTAAGGAAGAAATCAGAAGTCAGGGTCCTAGTGTACGGATATGTCGGCCACCGCACTAAAACTGGACTCCCTGGACTGATAACCACACCCAATTCTCTTAACACTATTGCTTCACATAGAAAAAGATCAGGGTCCTGAGTTCTGCAGTATAACCGAACTCCTATGATACCAATTTTTCGTGACCCATCCTCGGGGCCCATGATGTGACTACCCCAAGCCCACCTTCCGTATGCCAGGGGATGGTGACTAGCACAAAGGCGTAAATCCCGGTAAAAAGGGAAGGGATTGTCTTTGTAAAGTAAACAAACACCACAGAGAAAGAAAGCAGTAGAAGTAAACACTATGTAAAAACTGAGTACAACAGTAAGTGCGGAAAAGTAAGTAGGCCAGTATACAAACCCAAACTGAAAGTAAAGTAAAACTCGAAAGGGAAAATAGAAACTGAGAGTAAATCCGCAACATCGAACTGTCCACTGGAAATCCCACCTGAAGGGTGAGTAAAGATAGCCTCCACAACTCCTCGGGTCCAGCCGTCCGCTCTGAGAACATCTCGTCCAGTGGTCCACCTCCAGGTACCGTCTTGTTCCGCAAGCTTCAACCATGATCAGCGCTGTCCATTGTCTGCAACCAACACAATGTAGTGCGGGCATAGCCCATGCAGGGGTGAGTATAAGCTACTCAGTAGGGACCCCGAGACCCCCGAAGGTCTCCTAGAACCCATAAAGGATAATCCACAAAGGAATGATATAATCACGATGTAACATCCAACACTGCTTAGGTATATGCCCATACATATACCTAAGTCATCAATTCTCGTTTGGCTCCATCATCCGAGCCCATGTACAACCCAGTCCACAGAGGAAGCAAAACGTAAATCCATACAGGATAGCACAACACAATCCACAATGGAAGGCAAAACTGGATTCATCTCACACAGGTATACATATTTCTATGGCGATAGAGATGATCAGATATTGCCACTGATTCATCTAAGCCGTCGGACCCACAAAGGATCGATAGGTACTAACCCCCGCAATGAAACACAAAGGATCGGACCCACAATGGATCGATAGGCAACTAACCCCCACAATGACCCACAAAGGATCTGACCCACATAGGATCGATAGGTAACTAACCCCCGCAATGACCCACAAAGGATCTGACCCACACAGGATTGATAGGTAACTAACCCCCGAAAAGACCCACACAGGATTGGACCCACATAGTATCTGTAGGCGCTGGCCCACACAGGACCGCTGAGTGCTGACCCACACAGGATCAGACCCACACAGGATCTATAGCACTGATCCACGTAGGATTGCTAAGTGTTGTAGTCGTCATCGTCGAATCCACTGAGGATCTCTGTACAGTCGTCATCGTCATCGCAGTCGCAGCAACCTCTAGGGTTCCCGCACACAGCAAGCTCATTCGGGAGGGTCCGCTCCATGAGCCAAGAGGCTGATACATCAACTGACACATAGTCCAGAGCTGATGTACCCAAATGTTCTGTATCGTCTACAGGAACTCAACGTCGTAGACGGCGCGTCAATCGGACGCCCGGTCTGAGATTTATTGGCTTTATCGTCCCAGGGGCCCGGTTGGTTTTTAAGTCAAAACCAACCCGACCGTACTCCACCTGCATCCAAACCTCGGGCAGAGTAAGCAAAAAGATCCGTCTCACTTAGAGGAATCCTTCAAAGTTGATGTAACTTCAATCGGACGTCCGGAGCTCAAGATATGAGCATTTCTGCTCCGAGGGCCTGGTTGGTTTCGTGTACGAACCAACCCGGCCGAACCCAAAGTATTCTGAAACCTTGAGTGTATTATATGGAAACGATCGTCTCGATGCAAGGAACACATTGCCGCTGACGGTACGTCGATCGGAGGTCTGTAGCCCAATATATGGGAAAAGACCGAAGAGGTCCGAAAACGGGGGGTCTTGGCCCGGACCGACCCGGCCCAACCCCCCATGGGTCGGCCCGAACCGGGTCGACCTGACCCTGGGTCCGGGTCTGACCCGGATGGCGCAACCCGGCCCATCCGAAGGGTCGGCTCGGCCGGTTACGGCCGAGCGGAGCGGGGGGGGGGGGGGGGGCGTGCTTCCCACGTGTGATGGAGTCGTCGCCCCGCGTGGGGCCGCCCTTGCCACCGGACGCAGCTGGCTACCGCGTCCTGTCCTTCGCCGGTCTTGTGCGGTCGTGGGACGGCCGTCCTGCCACCGTGGCTTCAGCTGTGGCGGATCCTTCCGGCGGTGCGCCGGGCGCTGCCGCCACCTGCTGGCGGCGCCGCCCTGCCGGCGAGGCGCGCCCGCGGGCTGCTCTGCGGACCACCGGATGAGTTCCGGTGGTCGGAAAAACACGTCGTCTTCTCCAATGGCCCTCCCGGGGCTCTTCCTTCACTATGAGGACCTTTTGTCGCCGGTGTGGCTTGTTTTTTGTCATCCATCGTTCCACACACCAAGAACGAAAAGGGCGGTGGGTTCGAACTTGTTCGTTGGTCCTCACCCACCGCGTTAGCGGTTTTAAAAGTCTCACAACAAATTATTTAATCATACACTGTGGGTATAAATCACAATGATTTAAAAGAATCAAAACCCCTACCTCAACGTTGTTTTCAAACATGTGTTTTTCGCGGAATTGACCATCGTGGAGAAGAGGATCGTCGCATCGCGGAAGGGGCGTCACCGTCGTCGCGGTGCACAGCGTCACGCCGTCAAACTCCGAGGATTAAAAACACACAGATTTAATTTCCTCAATGAAACCCATGTTGAGGATAAAAATTCACAAAGAATTAAAAGAAACGCAACCCCCTACATCAATCGGTTGTTGATCGAAGATTGTCGTGGGGAAGGAACGTCACAAGAAGAAGCGCCGTGAATGGAGAATCGTCGGCGTCGCAGAACACGACGTCACATCGTCGATTTCGGAGGGTCCAGCGTTCTTCGCGTTCTTCGCGTTCTTCGTCACTGTCAGTACGTCGATCAGAGGTCTGTAGCCCAAGATATGGGAAAAAGACAGAAGAGGTCTGAAAATGGGGGGTCTGGGCCTGGACCGACCCGACACAACCCCCTGGGTCGGCCCGAACTGGGTCGACCCGACCCGGGTCCGAGTCCGACACGGATGGCGCAACCCGGCCTGGGCGCGACCCGGCCCGGCCGGCGGGTCGGATCAGCCGGTTACGGCTGAGCAGAGCGGGGGCGCGCTGCCCCCGCGTGATGGAGCTGCGGCCCCGCGTGGGGCCGCCATTGCCAGCAGACGCAGCTGGCTGCCGCGTCCCATCCTTCACCGGTCCTGCGCGGTCGCCGGACGGCCAGCGTGCTGTCGCGGCTTCAGCCACAGTGGATCCTTCCGGCGGTGCACCGTTGGGCTGCTCCGCAGACCCCCAGATGAGTTACGGTGGTCGGAAACACATGTCGTCTTAGCCAATGGCCCTCCAAGGACCCATCCTTCACTACGAGGACCTTTCGTTGCCCGTGCGGCTTGTTTTGATATCGTCCACCATTCCGCACACTATGAACGAAAAGGGTGGTGGGTTCGGACTTGTTTGTTAGTCCGCACACACCGCGTTTTCAGTTTTAAAAGTATCACAACAAATTATTTAATCATACACCACGGGTATAAATCACAAAGATTTAAAAGAATCCAAACCCCTACCTTAATGTTGTCGTCGAACGTGAGTTCGTTGCGGAATTGACCGTCGCAGAGAAGAGGATCATCGTGTCGTGGAAGGGGCTTCACTGTCGTCACGGTACACGGCATCGCTCCTTCAATCTCCGAGGATTAAAAACACACAGATTTAATTGCATCAATTAAACCCATGTTGAGGATAAAAATTCAGAAAGAATTAAAAGAACCGCAACCCCCTACCTCAATCGGTTGTTGATCGAAGATTATCGTGGGGAAGGAACATCACGGAAGAAGCGTCGCGGAAGGAGAATTGTCGGCGTCGCAGAACACGGCGTCACGTCGTCGATCTATGAGGGTTCGGCGTTCTTTGCGTTCTACACGTTCTTCGCGTTCTTCGCGTTCTTCTCATTCTTCGCGAAGGAGGATGAATATCTTCAAGCTTGAGAGCTTCTCCCAATCCTCTCAACAAGCAACCCTCAAGTAAACATGTGTTGGTATTATTTTATTCTTATGACAACAAACGAAAATCAACGTTAAGAAACAAACCATTAATTTGATGAATTAATTGTAACGACTTAACTACCCAATTAATAGGGGCGTTTAGAAAATAAGAAAACGCAACGGTTGACTTTCATTTAAATGAGGTTTTTGCGGGTTCTTTACTTAGAGGAAATGAAACGGTGGGGCTCATGCAGGCCCCACCTCACAAATATCCTACCAAGTAGGTAGGATATCATTGGTCCCACCTTATCCTCTTAACTTAGCTTAAGTGGCATTAAGTGGATTTAAGTTAAAATAAAACAAAGTGTTGCACCACTTTTATTTTATTTCTTAACATAACTCGAGAAACTAGAAACCACACCCAAGAAAACGCAACTTCGGAAAAGGCGGTACTAAACAAATATCGGCGCTGCGACTCCATCGGTGCCCTCGGAATTCAATTCCGAGCAATGGTTCAAAAGTTAGAAAAAACCCACTCGTTCGTTCATTGAAAGTACCCGAGCCAAACTTCAGAAAATGATTCCGGGCACACCGGGCCTCAGAATCAGGTGCCGTCAGAAACTGCATTCTTTTAAAATTCCCAAGAAAATTAAGAAAAACATTTCATTTAATTTTACGGGTCTTTACAGACATATATTAAATCTTTCATCCATATGGTTCTCCTTTGGGACTAGGGAGTGGTCAGGGTGGTGTTCAACAAAAAAGAGGTATTGGATCTGGACATGGGTTGATGCAGGCTGTAGAGGTAGTTGTTCATGTAGGGTCAGTGGTTGTTGGAATAACGATAAGTATTTTTAGTGATCTTGAATGATTTTTTTTATTTAGGATCGCCAACCCACTTTTCTCAGCCTGTCTAAACCATTCCATGGGAGTATACATTGAGATACATCCCATGCAACTGGTGCTAAGTACAATAATGGGAATTCATAGAAGTCTGATTGGTGTTTTTTGAGAATCATGAGTGATGTTGCGGAAACATCTATCCAGAGGGGATCTCCAACTTCTACAGATGCATCCTTACGATGTCATCCTATGCATCAAATGGATTTTATCAGTGCACACTATTATCAATATATTATAGTGATGTGAAATGTTCTCAGATATGGGAGTAAATCATGTCTCTTTCACTAGAGATCATTGTTTTCAAGATGGTTACCGACGTGCAGAGCCTCTTCTTTCTTTAATAGCTTATTTGTTAGTTATACCAGTAGAAACATTTATAGTGGATGTTTTGGGGTACTTAGTGAATTAATGGATATCTTCCATGAATAATCTTTTACTATACACCTTCGACATGACTTTGAATTCGAGATAAACATGTGACCTACTGCCCATCTGATTTTGATGGCTCCCTATCGGATGGATCCTTCTGAATTTAGGGAGTTGCAGAATCGGGGTGATGACCTGATGAAAAAGGGATCTATCTATCCAAGTGTGTCATCTTGGGTATCTATATACCTATTAGTGAAGGAGAGTGATGGTTGTATAATATTTTTCATTGAATACCAAATACTGAATCAAGTGACGTTCAAGAACATTTACATTATTTTGAGAATCGATGATCTTTTCGACCTGTTGTAGAAGGGAGGTTGGTTCTCTAAGATTATCCTATAGTATGGATATAACTAGTGGAGGTTAATGTAGGATGAAATCCCGATGACTTATTTCTTATGTAGGTATGGGAACATTGGGTTTATAGTAATTCCATTCAGTGTCACGAATGCACCAGTTGTGTTCATGGGACTCTTGGACACTATTTTCCATAAGAACATGTACAAGTTAATCATCATGTTCATCGATGATATCCAGATCTATTGAAGGACATAGGAGTAGAACACCAGACATATTATGAATATCTTGAATGTCCTTTGACACCGCCATCTCTACTGAATTTTTCCATGTAAATTCTCTACTCATGACTGGTGCACATTCATGGACACATAGTGTCTCTGCAAGGGATATTGGTGGACTTTTCAATGTTGTAATTTGATTTTTCTTGTCCAATACCCAATAATGAGGTAAAAGTTTTTATTTTTCTCAGTCTGGAAGCTTGTTACATGATATTCATACCTGAATTCTCTAGTGTTGTATCTGCATTGAAATCAATGATGACGAATGGACAAGATATCATGTGTTGTGTGTGGTGTTATAGAGCATACAGATTTATAAAGTGGAAGTTGTTTAGTGACATAGTGCATAGATTTCCAGAATAAGGGTTGACGATTGAGTTGTTCTATGATGCCTATAGCCTATGCGTGGGATGTTCGCTGATGCAATAGTTTGAATTAAAATATTATGGGTAAAGATAATTAAATCAAAAAGAGTTAATTATTCCACCCATGATCTGGATCCTATAGTGGCTGTGATTTTATTGATTTTGTGGTGGAATTACCATATTGGGGACTACTTTTTCGTCTTCAAATATCATAAGGTATTGAGGTATAAATTTTACCAACGAGATCATAACTTGTGGAAGTGAAGTTTGATAGAGTACCTCCATGATTATAAATTCGAAATCTCGTATAATCCAATGAAGGGTAACATTGTGTCTGATTCTATGATAATGAAGTCATAGAAGGATTTAGTTCTGGAATCCACGGTAACTAAGAATGCAATGGAGGAGTTGGCCACTTTTCATCAAAATGCAGGGGAGGACAATGGATGTGGATATAAGTTTTAGATGACAGTGCATTATTCCATAATTTGGAGGGTAGTGAAGTCTCAGGGGGAGTCTCAAGGAAAGAGGTGATTCATTTTCTCATTGACCAGGCTGATACTTGAGAAGGTTAATCAGAGTATGATCAGAATAAAATATTATTCTATGAGATTCTATTTTTCATAGTGGAATTGTGTGAGGGAGTTCTCTATCAGTTCCATATCTCACCCCTATTAGTGCATCTATGATTCCCTATGATTTACCATGGCCTGAGGGAACAGTTTTTGTGGCCTGAGGTGAAGCATTCAGTGGTCGATGTTGTGTCAATATGCATAGTGTGTTAGTCGGTGAAGTCTAAGAACCATATTCTCATTGGTATGTTAATGCTCATGGATGTTCTTGAGTGGATGTGGGATGAAATATCTGCTGATTTCTTTATAATATTACCCATATATCATGTAGGATGTGATTGTTTCCCACTAGTAGTTGACTGGTTGATGATTTCCGGTCACTTTCTAGAGGTCTAAGAGTTGAGAACAGTGAATGCCTTAGCACATAGGTACGTAAGGGAAGTAGGGTGGATACATAGATTTCTAAGATCCATCGTCTTTGATCGATAAGCATAGTTCAACTGATGAGTCTGGAGGGGATTGAAACATGATTTTGGCACCATTTTTTCCATTGAACTCTTTTACACCATCAGACTGATGGGTAGATAGATAGGAACATCTAGACGCTGGAGTAAATTTTGTGACTATGCATATTGGACTTCAAAGGATCATGGGTATGACACTTTCCCATGGTATATTATTCTTTCAATATAATCTACCAATTTACCATTGTCATGGAACCATTTGATGCCTTGTAATGGAGACTGTGTTGCAAACTTGTATGATGGATAGAGGTAGGGGAATCATCCCTTCTTGAAAAAGAGATAGTGTAGAGAATGATTGATAAGAATCATCTTCTATGTGAGAGGATCACAGTGGATTATGACTAGAAGAATTTGTATGTCAATCATCGTTTGAGGCCATTGGATTTTGATATTGGAGACCGCATGTTTGTAATGGTCTCCAGTTGACATGGAAAACTGAGGTTTGGCATAGGAAGAAATCCTTCACCAATGTTCATCAGACCATTTAAGGTGGTGGGATGAGTAGGAGAGATGGAATATCATCTATAATTTTCACCATGGTTTGAGAGGATCCACGATATCCTTCATGTCTCTTATCTCTGTCGATAACTACCTGATGACACCCACATCAATTACTATGGAGTGTTCGATGTCAAGGAAAACATGATATTCATAGAGAGACCAATATTAATCCAATATAAGAAGGAGAAGTTGATTCGTGGGGGTACCATTCCTTTGTTTCATTTTTTATGGAGGCATGCTGGCCTTAAAGAGATTAATTGGGAGCGAGAAGCACAAATTATTTCCCAGTACCTAGAGTTATTTTGAGTTAGCACTTGTGTTTTAAATTAAGACTTTATTATAATGTAATATTTGAACTCTCTTTCTATATGTTAAATTATTTCCATTTTCTATTATTTTTTTGTGAAATTATTTGACTGTGGTGGGGGGATTACCAGATCCCTAATCAAGACACATTAGTGTGCATGTGATTTAACCCATGAGGGTGAGCCAGTGCCTCCCAAAGAGGGTAGTATCATAATGCAGAGGAAGTATCTCTCTAATAAAAATGCCGAGAAAACATAAACATTGTTGTTTTGTGGTTGATATGATAATTTTGGGGAATTAGGGTTTTTATAGTTGTTTTGGGAATATATGTCAAGATGGTGTTCTAGGATGTCGAGGTTTTAACTATGACTTTGGAATGACACAAGGTAGTTTTCTAATGAGAGGTATGATAAGGGGTAGTTGATGGAACCCCCTTTATTCTACTTTAGTATTGAATTCTCAAGGAAGATAATAGTTTCAATGGTTCCTAATTTAATAACCAGTATTTTCCTAGAATAATTTTTAAAATCCAGTGTTTCATGTGTTCTGAGAGAAATCAGTGGCTCAATTCAATAGTTTTTCAAAATTTTGGTTTTCCATAGGAATTTCTGAGCAACATCATGTTACTGTGTCCTCGTGTTCATGCATTAGTGAGACAAATGTGTTAGTATCAGTGAGTCATGAGCTTCAGTATCGGTGAGTCAGGGGCTTCTATATTAGTGAATCATGGGCATTGGTATGACTGAGAGTAGGGCATCAGTATGGCATGGTTTCGGTAGGTCTAGGGGTCAGTGAGTCCAGGGAATCCATATTACTAAATCAAAAGAATCTGTAGGTCATGGAGTTGGTAGGCCATTGCTTCAGCTGGTCATTTATTTGGTGGGTTACCATTAGTGGCTCAAAATTGGCTGTATGTGTGGATGATTCACCAATCAGTGACTCATTTAATTTTGTTTCCATATTTTCCCTTGTTTTCCAATTTCACCCCTATTACTTTTTATTTGATGTAAAATATGTTTAAAGACCTATTAATGAATATTTACGGGATTTTCAATGTTTATTAAATATATACATTAATAAAATAATATCCTAGATGATTTAAGATACTCAAACCGCATAATCATTTCCACGTTCCCATGATAATTTCTTTTAAAACCATTATTACTTTAGAGTAGGATACAACTATTCATTGTTTCTATCTTCCCTTCCTGGTGTGTTTTCCATTTATGAATGGTCAGAGTACACACATCCTCCTTAGCAGATTCGTGCACCTGTGCTGGAGCTCTTCTAACTCAGTTTTCATAGAGTTATTATTTTCTACCCACACGACTATTGTCATTGGGACATTAAGGATCTTCGATCCTTTGATCACCTGGTTGAGATTTCTTCTTTCTCTCTTTTTTTACAGCATGCTGGTGGTTATACAAATGATTCCTTCTGAGTAATGGCTTATTACCATTATTATAATGAGAAATAAACAATAAATAAATATAATCATATGATAACATTGGTAAATCAAATAACTAGAAAAGTTTGCATTGATGTTTGATCACCTTTTTTGTTTTTGTTATCATTGTTTCATTATGGATTAATTATGGCTTTATGTCTTTTGAAAATAATGGTTGTTGGTGACATTTTCATTCACATTTTCTGTGTCCCATTTTTTTTATTATGTGTGATAATCATTCATAACATGAATGATTCTTAAACAAATACACTTTTTAAATTGAACAGATATCCTAGCATAAAATCCCTTTCATGATCACCCATGTTTATAGATTGGATGAATTAATGGTGTTATTCAAATCTGTAAATAACAACACATCCTTATGACAGGTGTGGATGAGTGATGTGTTCTTTTGAGTTATGAAACTTCTGTGAGTTATGTGGGGTTGTTTTTGGGAGAACTGTTGTGGGTACAGAGTTGTATAGAATAGTTAGTCTTGTGATTAGGGTTTGATATGTGAGCACATTAGGTTAATGGGTTAATGGTAGTTGTTGTGGGATTCTGTGTGGGGAATTATAGGGGTTGTGTTTGTATCCCAGTTTGAGATACCAATCAACTGTGGAATTTATGGACATTTAGGTAGTAGAATGGTCATTGTTTATGAAGTGTCCATTGAATGGAGTTGGGAAGTGGTATTGCGTCATGGTTACAAATTTATTGTGTTGTTGGACTATAGTTTGGTTTTACATTTTTTTTGATATAGTGAATCTTTGTAGTTTCTTCGAAGTGCTGTAAAAAATTAAATTGAGTCCATAAATTAATAAATGACATATGATTAAATGAAAAAAGGGTTGGTTTATTCTTTGGTAGTGGTTGTTGTTTGGTTGTTAATATAGGGGTAGAAGCAAAAGTGGCACCAGTGGGCTCATTTCTGGATTATTTCGAAACTCATGTTTTTTTGTGTGTTTTTTTACCTGTAAATATATAAATTGTTATTCCTTGTGATTTCAAAATGTACCCCACCCTTGTTGTGAACCATGTGTTAAACACCCCCATTTCATGGGGGTGGGGTCTTTTTCCCAGCATCCTAGTGGCAGGATAGATGGATGACCACTATCATTGTACCTCACACCATCATTCAGGTTCTTACACCTCAAAAATATCAAGAGAGGCTATAATGCCTTGGGGATTACCTTATCCTAAGATCCATAAAAAATCTTCTTATCTGAGGGGCCTATGTGATTGTGGTCTTAGACATTTTTTCCAAGTGTCTTCAGATTGAGCAAGATGTGTCTTCAGGAGAGAGGCAAGGTTATTGTGTCTTAAGTGTATATGGTAAGGTTTGTATGTGCTTTGAGGCCTCGGTGTTTATGGACTGGTAGTGGCAGTGGGACTGTGTATGGGAAGAGTGGTAGCGTCACGATGTTAGTCATTTGGGATGAGCAATTACTAGTCGGAAAGTGGTGTGCAGTACCTTAATATATATGTTCTTATACACCAACATTACTTGACTTGCATAATTTAGTGAGTGTGCCTTGGTGAGGCTGGGATGGTTAGAATTCCTTGGTAGGTGCTTTGACGTTCTACTATTTTCTCACATGGATATTTGTATGCTACCTCACTTGTGCATGGATGGATTTAGTTTTCCTACTGTGTATAATTTTATAATCTCTCTATGTCTTTGATAAATTATCCAAGTTTCCTAGATGACATTGAGGACTGAGCTGGATATTACTAACTTGAGTGTTGGGAAAAATTATTATTGGTAAAAAGACTCTTTTATATTTATATTGTACAATGTAGTTTTTTTGTACCATGAATCAACATAACTTTTATCATGCATATGGGAAATTGTTTTTGGCTTTACATTTACTTGTGGTATTTGGAGTTTCTGGGGATTTATAGTCTTATATCCCAATACTGTTCTATAAATTTGTAATGCATTCAATATTATGTGAAATTATATACGATTGGTGCTATTCGACACTCCGGGGCCTAACGATGATGGGACTCGGAGGGCCATTATCTCTCCTTCATATTGTGGAAGGAATGGTGTGGCCCTTTGATGTCCCTTCCATCATCTTGAGCAAGGCGGGTCTTAACACCATCCATTTGGATTAGAGGTGTGTACAAGTGACATGTTGGTACATAAAAATTATAGTATAAAAATTTGTACCCAATATCATTATGATGGACATCAAATTACAAGAGGGTTATTAATAAAATTAGTTTGGTTACAAACATCGTGTAATGTAAAAAAATCATTGTCAATGTTTTCAAAAAATATTGAATAGAGTCATTCCATAATTAAAATTATTCCCATAATTATTTAATAATTCACAAGGATTTGTTTTATAATTCACTATTAAAGGATGATATAGTAAAGTTTTCTTATAATTATTTGTAATGTTTTTTAATGAAATTGATAATGATTGAAAAAATGGTTTCTACAGTTAGATGTTATAGTATGGATCTCTCTTTGGTGTTTATTTATTCCATAATTAAGATTTAATTAGGTAACCATTATGTTATTTTTATTATAGGATAATAAAGTTTATGTGAAAATAATACTAAATGACATATTCCCTCAGATTAAAAGTAATTACATTAATCTTAATTTGAATCATTTAGCTATAAATATGAGGTGAAAATTATCATAATAAGAATATAATTACAAAATTAAATTATTTTCCCCTCTTAATAAAATATTTTTAACATGAAAATATATTATATAATGATTCCATGTATTATATATGTTTTCATTAGGTAAAAATACTATGATATTTTTATATTACATGCCTTTAATTCAATTAAATGATTTCAATTTTTGTGGGTGATAAATTTAATTAGTGGAAAATATTTATAGATGATTGATTTAATTATTTTTTAAGTTTAAATACATAATAAAGAAGTATAATTTTAATTATTATGTGTTCTCTAATAAATTATTACAACATTTATTATATATTTTATGGCATATAAATTATAATTATTATTTAGAAAATGTGATATATTTATATATATATTTCCATCATTTTAAAATCATCATGGATAATTCAATAAATGAAATGAGCTTGTATCTTTAACCATGACCACATTTATAAATTTATAATTATAATCATATTTGAATAAATAAATTCAAATGATAAATTAAAAAATACGAATGTAAATATAATATTAATAAAATTGATCAATTTTTTATTATATATATGAAACAAATAAAAATATTTCCATAATATGAATCATCTCATAACAAAAAAATATTGAGATGAAGAAAATTTATCATAGGTCTCATCCTTCATTATAAATGATCAAAACTAGTAATATTATTAATATATATTAATTACAAATCAATTATAGAATCATATTCAATAACGTATTTTAATATATTATTCAATTATAATTGAAAAAATACATTATATTAAAAAAATAATTAAATACATTATTTGGTTCAACATTTGTATATTTTCAATGAACGTTTCACAATATTTT
Organism: Viscum album; assembly: GCA_963277665.1. Taxonomy (NCBI): domain Eukaryota; kingdom Viridiplantae; phylum Streptophyta; class Magnoliopsida; order Santalales; family Viscaceae; genus Viscum; species Viscum album. The sequence goes on from OY728152.1 coordinate 1,293,838,115, forward strand.
ATATAGGATTTCATATAGATAATTTTGATTTAGATTCTTCTAAATCACCATTTTATGGAGAGGACACTGGAGTTGGTTATGGAGTTTTATTGGTCGTTTTAATGTGGTGATTCCTCCATCTCATATGAAGATAAGCAAAAAATATGACCCATTTTTTTATACAGAATGTTTTTTATGATCCATCAGCTCTTTTTATTATCCAGATGTATGTTGGGAATGGTGTTTATATTATCCCAATACCATGACACGTTATATTGACTTGTTCATCCTCATTCTGAGGGTAGAATGACCAATTTGTTTTTTGGGAAGTTCTTTTTTCCATGAGTGTGTTCATTATTCAAAAATAGAAAAAAAATTATTTAGACATATATATATAAACTAAATTAAATGTAATGTTAGATATTGGACACAATACAATGAAATGGATCTTTTTGAATAGGGATACAACAATGAGTTTGGTTAATTTATGGAGTGTTATATTTATAATGGATTTATTTTAAGGGTATTTTGGAATAAGATATTGTTCTGTTTATGGTAATTTGGGATAATTTTTAAAAAATACACGACTCATAGAAAAATAGGGAATATAGTGTTACGTTTTTATATGTTTTTAAAAATATTATTCTTTAATACATATCTATTTTTTGATATAATTTTATTTTTCATTATTATTCTTATGACTATTCTATGGCATATTTGTTTTGATGATTACCTCATAGTTTTTTTAATCAACCATTGAATACCCATATTTAAAATTGGTCTGTCATTGTTTTTTCATGATAATGATAAAGGGATACCTTTTATATTCAAAAGGACACCATTTTTTGATCTTATAGATGCATCTCGATGTTTATATGTTTAATTCATGATTTTAATGAGATAATTTCTCATTGAAATATTATTCCCCAAACTATTTTTTCCATTCAGTATAATATGGTTAGATAATTTTGTTATACATTTTTAATCTAGTCAGTTTTATATTGAATGTAATAGTGTTCATTAATATCATATTCATTTATGATTCTAATATTATATCAATATAAATTTTGGTTTCAATTTATATATTATCTATGGGAGAATTATCCATCACCAATGTTAATACCCTTTTTGTTTATTTACACCCATCAGTTTCTCAAGGATGAATATATAGTTATTTTAAATCCGCTCCTCCCAAGAAAAATTGGTTTGTTTTGGATTTTTATAACTTTAATTCATCTTTTTTTAGGTTTAAGCATCCAAAAAGATGTAATGGTCACCCTTGAAATACCAAAAACTCAAAATTGGTAGTTGGGACCCTCTACTCCCTAAAATGTGGCTAAAACATAGTGATTTACCCCTTCCTGGTTCTTCTATCTCTACAAAAATTCCCAAGACCCACCTTATAATGTATGTTTCATTCCCTATTGGATATGGTCTCAATGTGTTAGTTTTCTCTTAGGTAGATCACCATGGAATACTATTTCACCTACCCATGACTAATGGATCTATGTAGTTTTAGAAATCAATAATTAGACACTCGTAATTTATTTTCAACTCATCTGAGGGTCCTATGAGTCACATGTTTGATATATTATTTCAGTCATAAAATATTTTTATTCACATGAATAATGAGTAATATTACAATCCATCCCTTTCCAAAACAAATATAATATTTTTGGTTGTCACTTTATTACCTTTTATTAGTCATTTTACATTCAGATGAATGAAAATACTCTGTACTCATTTATGTATGTAAGATTCCTTGGACATCCTATTCCATTTAAATATGTTTTAAATTCCATGTATTTTCAAACATGGTATCTAGATTTCATTTTTTTGAATGATGTTCCAAGGTCATATACCATTCTATTAATCATAAAATAAACCTGGATGTTTTTTGGTTTTTAGAATACAATTATGTTCTTTATGATCAATATATAACATGTGTGTTGGTTCTTATAAATATTTCATTTTTATTCTTTATGTGTTTTTGTCATTTTTTCATTATAAAATCAATATAAACTTTTTCATTGTGGCACTGTTTTAAAAATGCATTATGTAATGGTCATTGTACCAAAATATAGAATATAATCTCAAATTATTGAAGTTATAATTTATGATGGTATTAAAAACTATATAAGAATAAAATTAATTTCCAAGAGAAGTTTTCAATATGAAATTTACAACTAAATTTAGTACAATATCTTTATTGAGGCTTTCTTCCTTCTATGAAGATTTTAAAGGTGAAAAATTCTAAACAAAAATATTGAACATATAAAACTACTTTGTTATTTATTATACTAATAACATACATTGTGTCATTAAGTCACTTTACCCACAAGGTATAGGAGTCCATTTATTTTTAGTATATCAGATTGGTTTAAAACACTTAATTAAGTTTCTCTAGATTTAGGTAATAGTGGATGAAATATAGAAAGGCATAGGAAAAATAATGGCCTTGATATCTCATATATTTCAATGATATTTGGTTTCACCATGGAGGATCTAACAAATGTAATTAACACTAACTTAGATGGTGTATCACATGATTGATGTGAATTTGAAGAATGTTATTTTAATGAACAACATGTATATGAGGATTATATAATTAAAATAATGATGGAAAAAAAATATTTACATATAAATTTAATAGATTTTATGAAGATAAATAAAACGGGTTACTTCTTTTATTATGGGTGACTAGACTAGTTTTCAAATATACTACTCCTTTATTTTGAAAAATAAAATTTCATGGACATCTAGTGAAGCGCCTAGATAAGTTGAGGTTGGTAAATCGAAATTTAATGAATCTATGAGTGGCACTGAATCTAATGTACATCATGTCTTTTAAAAGACTACTTAAAACTGGAGTTCTATACATCCCCATTGATAGAGATAAATAATTTCGTTAAAGTTTGTTTTGGTAATGATTTAGGGATGAAATTTATGTGTCAAATCAAATGGGTGTGATGACATCCAAATAATAGAATAGAAAGAACTAGTATCCCATGATGATATAGATGAAACTAGTGAACAATTTAATCTTTGTAATGTCTTGAAATTTTTGTAACTTTTTTATATGGAATTATTTTGAGATCACAAAATCTGACGCCCCATAATTCCAAAGCCAGATGTTCCTAGAATGATCCATCAAAATATTTTATTCTAAAAATAGTGTGGGAGCGTAGTTTTCTAGAAAAAGATGAATAGCTCATAAACGGGTTCCCAGATCATAAATCTATGTGAAATGTTGGGTTCAGGATAGTGGGTTTACCCAAGGCAAGACATAAGTTTTGTCGGCACAGTCCTCCAGTGATAAAATGCACAAATACTATAACAATAAATAAATAAATTAAATATAATTATATTATTTTTCTAACGCTTATAACATTCAAACAATGACTTTGACTAAAATATGAGACCACTACTGAACTCATGGAGCTATTACTTCCTTCGGCAGATCCTAACATTGGTTGTTTTGGGCCACTAGTGGAAGTTATTTTTCTTCCTTAAAAAAAATAAACATGTGAAATTTTTTATTTTTTAAATATTTAACTTCTAAACGGTAACTCATATTGATGAATGAGTGTACCGTTGAGCTTGTGATGGTGTGTTCCCCTTAAGAGGATCCAATCCTCGACCGGAGCGAGTGAAGGGTGACTGTTAATAATATTTTCGAAATTTTTTTATCGTACGTTCAGAAAATGTGCGGCCTGTGTTTTCAATCTTCTGAACTAGTGCTTGAATTAAAAATCAGAGGGAACCATTGAATCTGCAATGCCGAGATTCTTTTATGAGAGGATTTATTTCAACATCTATAGGTCAAGAGAAAAAAAAATTATATAATTCAAACGAATAAAAAAATAACATGTAATTGTTATTTAATTTTATCCAACCTCATACTATGCGGGGATAGTGGGGACCATGAATTCATCCATTTAATATTGGATATTTAATGCTCAGTAACACTTTGATTGTGTAACCACGCATGCAAATTAATGGAGAAAATTAAATACATTAATTAATGAACTGCATTAATTCCTTATTGTGTAACTCACCATTTCTCCAACTCTATTTGAAAGGGGTTTAGGGAAATGTTTTTGGAACAACATCATCAAGCGAGGAATCACTGTCGAAGTGATGTGACACCTTCCACCAAGAGAGATGGAATATCGGGTAGTAATGAAATAGGATCGAAGAATGCCCAGGGCTTCAAAGAACACATAATCCTATTCTATAGTTGTTGCATCTCCAAAATATCTAGAGGTTGGGGATATCTTTTGAATTCATAAATTTCCCCTGGTTCTTATCCTCGTTCATTAATTTGTGGGTGGTCGTTTTAGGGTATTTGAATGAGGATTATCATTACTTTAACGTGATTTATAAATTACTCCCCCTAGTTATAATTATAACGTGAAGGGAACGGTCCTAATGAATGAGGGTCGGACCCTACACAACTTTTTTTCATTGAGTTCATCTGAGGCGGGTTGTTCGAACATGACTGGACTGTGAAACTAAGATGAGTGCAATGACAACGGCATCCTGAGAGGACCATAGGAGCATCCGGAAGGAATAACAGCCACTGAGGCTCACCCGATGGCCCTAGGAAGATGCTCTGGTGTGGTACACGCGTGGAGGTGCAAGAAACCGGTTCCAGTGGATGAGGGTGCCTACCGTCAACCGCCGACCATGATGGATGAGCGGCATGGCTTGGTTACGTGGTGGTAAGAAATTCAGCTCGATGTAGCCGGTTGCGCAGGAGTAGGTGACATGTCATCTTTAGCCTCACTAAATAGACCTACGACTTGATGCCACAGTGATGCAGGGTACCTGATCACCGTGGGGCCCATGGGTGATGAGGTGGCACCGCCTGGCACCGTGAATGAAGGAGACGAATGGCTCATCTGAGTCATTAATTAGTATCAGAACACACGACCCCATGTGGGTCATGCTTTCTGGTGGGGCGACCCCACAGCAGCGCGGCCCAGCCAGACCGGGCTAGTAAGGTCCCAGACAGAGTGAGGGAGACCTGATTTGTGTCGGCCAATCTAGGTCGGACTGAACACTGACCCCTCTTGGGCCTAGATACACTTTAAAGGACCTATCTTTCGAACTAGATTTTTTTTTGACAAACCATCTACGGAGATGGAATCGTTGGAGTGGGAACGTCCATTTGAAATAATCCATGTTACTTCTGGAGAATTTTGGATTTTGGTCGGGTTGGATTGTACTCAAATCCTACCGGTCCTCAGCACTAAAATGCATATATCTTACAGACTAGGTGTCCGATTGACGCACCGCCTATTGCATTGGAACCCTTATGAAATATAATATTATTGATTTACTTATTTTTGGATCATTGTAGTGGTTTATCTATAGAAAATAATCAGAGTACAAGAAGAAATCTGTTTCATGTAGGGAGATTTAGGATGGCTACTCCCTTGATGACTCAAGGCATGGGTGTTCCATACTCTTTTACTCATGATGAGATGGGACTCCCCACATCATGAGCGTGGGTTCGTTTCCTATGATAATTTTATTTATCATTGTTTTCGGTACTCCTCTATTAGACTAGGGCACGGGGCCCGCCATACATAACTCACATTGAGTCAGGTACTCCCCAACCGGGTAGGATGCAAGTCCTCTATGATTGGAGTAGGTACTCCCCTGTCAACCGAGGGAGTGGGTCATCCTTATGATGTGATACGGACAAGTCAGTACTCCCTTGTCATGCTAGGGTGCGGGTCCTCTATTCTGGGGTCGGTAATCCCATGACGTACAAGGGATTGGGTCCCTCATAGAGAACAAACTTCCGGATTTGTTCTACCCTATTGGGTAGTGTGCAGGTCCTCACCCATAGTGTCAGTACACTCGTTCCATTCCAGGGTGAGAGTCCTCTTGCCTCGGGTCAGTACTCCCCTGACGTTATAGAGCGTGGGTCCCCCATAACGAACAAACTACTAGTGTTGTACTCCTCTACCAGGTATAGTTTAGTTCCTCACACATACAATCAGAACTCTCCTATCGTGACATGGTTTGGGTCCTCTATTCAACAGTCGGTACTCTCTAGACATATGAGGGTGTGGGTCCCCAACAGAAAACATACTACTAGTTTTTTACTCCCTTGAAGGATAGCTTGAAGGGCCCCACAGATAGAGTATTACTCCCCCTGATCTGAGTAGCGACTAGGAGTGGGTCCTTCATGGGAGTTGTACCTCCATCGACTATAGGACACAATGTCGAGGAGTGGGCCTCTTCACTTGGTTTCCTTTGGTTATTCATCGGGCTCAGGAATATGAATGAGAGACCTCTAGTGTCCTGCACTAGAGGAAGTTATAGAAGAATAATCCAAATAGAGAATGTCCTCTCAGATGTTCTATAAGGAATGGTTGAGTTGTACTAGATAGATTAGATCCCTCATATGGGAGCCATCAGGGATGGCCAGCTCCTAGAGTGCGTACTCATTATACATGAGTAATGCCTTTAGCCTTCTTTGGAAATTCAGGAAATGGATTGAGCTAGAGGAATTTTGTTTCGTTGTGTATGAGACCATTATATCTGGTTTGAGCCAAGTCTTTTGAATTGTGATTGTCATCATGATCATGTTTTGTGGTTTTCCATTGTAGAATTCTGAGAGACCTTCATGGGGTTTTGGGGTCCCTACTTGTTATTGATATACACACCCGTTCACGTGCTTCACCCACACCTTCTTATGTCTTATGCAGATAACGAGTTTCCTTGGATGAGACTTGTGGTGGCATGAATTGATGTGGAAGGTGGTGACTGATGGAAGAGAAGAGTCACATGAGGAGCTTCACGTACCCTTTATGTTGGATCCTTGGTGGAAAATTTCAAGATAAGTTTTCCGTTTTCTATATTAGATTTACCTTTTTAGTTGGGCATGTATGATAGGCCCCCTCTACATTTATACAAACTTTTACTACATAATTTTTACACGTGCTTGCTTCTTATTGTGTTCTTGGACTGTGGGATTGTATAGGTTTAAAGGAAACACCTTCTCATTTTTGGATACGCCTTTCGAGAGAATGTCACCAACCCATGGCCTATAGAAGGAGTTCTTGGGGTAGTCACGACATAGGCCTTGGTGGACAGGTCATGATAAAATGGTATCAATGGAGTCATTTATAAAAAAACTCTAGGACACTTACCATTCCAATGGACCCATGGTGTTATGTGTTTTGAGTGTCGTTTTAAGTTTGGGGAGTCTAGTGTTTTTGTGGTGACCGACGTATCCATACACTAGGATCCTGCATTATGATTTCCAACTCAGAGCATGAAAACACTAATTGTGTGTGTTTGGAAATGGGTTACTATTGTTATTTTTTGTGTCATGTCACCAGGATTAACTAATTGATTGTTCTTCATATTGATTCTATTTCAAGATGCCTCCGCACAAACAGATTTTCCAGGATTCTATTTCTTGATGGTTAGGATTGTCCATAGAATGATTAGGATTTAATATAAGGATTGTCTTCTGAGATGGTTCCTTTGGGCAGTGTCACATAGATTCCATTTCCCATTGATCAGAAGTTACAACCTACACTACTGGTAGAAGACACTAATACATTCATTTCCTTACATGAGATTTAGGGATAGATATCACTTAGGATCTAAGGTGAGACAGACTCACGTGCAGCTAAAGACTAGATTGAGGTGGTGACCCAGTTGCATCTTGCTAGTGCACCATTAGATCAAATGGTGCTCCTGGAAAAGAGCATTAAATGTGTCTCAATAGGGTTATGGTAGGGTTTAGATTACCCCAATCATATGTTGAGGTGACATTTTACATGGACCGACCTTGAGAACCATCATTATAGATGGGGGTATATTGCCATAAAAAGCTATGGGGAATGTGTTCCCAAGAGCATCTATAGAATTGGCAGGACAACATGACGGTTACATAAAATTTTTCAAGGCGTACAGATCATTACAGGTTCTCGAGGAGTATGATACGAATAGTTATTCAAGGCTTGGACCTAAGCTTGAGATGTCTCTAGGGACATACGATATGACATTATTCATCTATTCCTTCCTTCGTAAATTTGGTTTATAAAGATAATCTAGTTATTTGAATGTTCATTGGCTCTACTGATATAGCTAGTTTATGTTACGAGTGGAAGTAAAAGTTAGTGATTTTTGTCTCACAGAATTGGGATTGTAAATTTTTTTGGTATGTGGATGTGATAGGGACAGGTGAATATGCAGAGTAGAATACAAAGAAGTAGATATAGGAGATCATTAGGAGGTGGTAGACATTTTGATATGTTACAACCACCACCCCTATGTGGTCCCCACGAAGCTTATGGAGCTTGAGGAAAGGGGAAAAGAGTAGCTTCATGTAGTCAAGGAATGAGACCCAAGTGATCCAAGATTGATTAAAGGTACAATCTATGTCTACTAATAGTTATTGTATTAATAGAAAAAGGTATGAGTCTATCCTTCTTATCAAAATTTTTCATCAAGACCTAGAGTTTCTGGATAATCCATTGACTTGATCCTTACATTGGGACATGCCTAAAGAAGGAGAATTAATAATAACACTTATGTTGAAGGAGTAATATAACCCATGAGGTGAGAGTATCAATTGGATCCTCTTAGTGGTAGCGTCGAGCCTTTGTGATGTTAGTTTGGATATGGACTGGTCATCCACAGTTCATGATCAGATTGACTATTTTAGGAAATATGATGTGGTATATCTACAACGTTGGAATGGATTTTTTTCAGTCAGTGAAAAAGGAAACCCAGGATGCATGGGATAAACTCATGCATAAGAGGTTGCAACAGATTACTCTTGAAGCAACCATATTTTTCCTCATGGAAGTAGGTGTTTTGAGTTTTTAGTTCCCAATAGTTGTGTCGGAGTGTGGGAACATCTTTTCAAAATAGGATTCCATAATTACCTCTGTAAAGGTAGATGGTCTTAAGTATTGTCTTGTAACCAGTGACATCATAGATATGTACAAATAGATGTTGGATTTCTTCATCAGAGATCTGTGATATGCGAGTTTAGAAAGGGAAAATGGTGGCAGATGCACCCACCAGGATGCCTGGATTACATCAGTTGAGTGAGGTGTCAGAGTAGCTAGCAGCATTATAGAAACTGTTCAGAGATAGTGATGTAGTAGCTTACATCCATTCTATAACTATCACTCACACACACCTTCATCATGTTTTAGAGGTACAACTTGGGGACATGGACTGCAAGGCCTTACATTCTTAGATAACTTCAGGACAGGCTCCTAAAGGATTTTCTTATGGTGGGTAGCACATAATTAATTTAATAGGATGCACTATGATGCAAGTGACTCTACGAATGTAGCTGTTGATGGAGTTCAACACATCCCCTTTTCTGGTACATTCAGGTGTGGCGATGATTTACCTTGACCATCTATGTCAGTACTAGTGGTCAGGGATGAAAACTACATTGAGCCAGTACAAGTCTTACACCAATAGTAGATGGAGACTCTTGGAGTTTGAGGAGTGGGACCATGTATTTCTATGAGTCTCACCCTGATGAAGATTTAAGAGATTTTTCTGGGGCAGCAAGCTATCTCCAATGTTTATTGGGCCCCTCCAGATTATCAGTAGAGGGGGTGAGGTGGTGTACCTCATATCTCTTCCCCCACAGATGCATCGATTGCATAATTTTTTCCTCATGTCGCAGCGGAGGAGATGAGTGCATGATCCATCAAATTTTATCAACTAGGGTGAGTTTTACTTGATTATGGGGAAAACATTATGGAGTTACCTTCGGAGATAGTGGATGGATAGGAGTGATTCCTTTGTGGATCATGGATCCCTCTGATGTGAGTTCTATGGTAGCATGAGAACGTCCAAGAGATAACATAGGATTGAGAGGATCAAATTCATGTTTAGTGCCCTCATTTGTTTTTTTCCATTATTTGGATTTTGGTGATGTAATTCCCTATGGTGGGGAAAATTTAATTTCCCAGCCATAGGGAATATTTTTTTTTCTTATATAGATTTTTTTCGAGACCTCAAAATCTGACATCGTGTAATTCCGAGCCCCGGAGAGCATTGAATAATCCATCAAATAATGTTAATCTTAAAATAGAATGCATGAGTAGTTTTCTAAAAAAATTGAAATAACTCTTAAATGGGTGCCTGGATCAGAAATTTGAGGGCACCATTGTGTTCGAGATGGTGGTTTTACCCTAGGTGTGTCTTAAGTTTAGTCAGCGCAAGCCTCCTGTGAGAAAACACATAAATGAAAAAACCATAAATAAAATATTTAAATAAAAATATTTAAATTTTCAAATTCTTATAACTCATGAATGGTGAATATGATTGAAAATACCAAACCAACACTAAATTCATGATAGTATTATTTCATTTGGAATATCCTATCTTTTTCCAGGGCGGGCCACCAGTGGATATTAGTTTTTTGTTGTAATTAAATTAATTAAGTTATAATTATTCTATTGAAATTCCTAAACATTTAAATGGTAAATCAGATTGAAAATATGAGAGTACCATTGAGATCGTGAGGGAATGTTCCCTCTAGGAAGATCCTAACCTCGACCAGCTCGATTAAAGGGTGACATTAAATAATTGTTTTTATTTTTTATGGTTTTTTTAGTAAATGTGTGGGCAGAAAATTCTCTCTTTTGAATCAGTTCTCAGATTAAATATTAGATGGAATAATTAAATCAACAATGTCTGGATTCACATACCTAAGGAATCACATTGAATATAGTAGGTTGGGAGAAAAAGTATGTTTTCAAAAAATTTATTCAATAATAAATTAACAAATAATTTGTATATTATATTATCCTACCACCTCTTGAGAGAAAATGGCAGGGAACATGGAGTTAGTAAGACATTTAATATGTGATATAAAATGCTTGGTTAAAATTTGGTTGTGTAACCACCCCTAGTGAAATTAATGTATCTCATTAACTACGTTATTCAATGAACCTCATTAATTACTCGGTGCGTTACTCAACCTTCCCCCTATATTAAAATAGGTCTTGGGGTAGAGTTTTTGGCATGACATCATCAAGAAAGAAACCTCGGTAGAAGTGACATGACACCTTTCACTAATATAGACGGATGATCGAGTAGCAATGAACTAGGATTGATGAATGCTGACAGCTTCATTGAACACAGAATATTCTTCCACCATTATTTCTTTTGCAATGAATCATGAGGTAGGGGTTGTCTTTTTAATTAAATAATTTCTCATGATTCTTCTCCTCATTCTTGATTTTAGAAGTGGTGTTCATGTGGGATTAGAACAAGGTTTATGATTATTTTAATGTGATTTATAAACTAATCCCCCTTGTTATAATGCTAATATAGAGGGTGTAGGGAAAATAAACACGTCCTAGGCCCTATGCTGCTTGTTTTTCATTGCGATCTTTAGAGGAGGGTCGTCCTAACTTGATGGGACCTTGAAACTAGGAGGTGTGCAATAATGGTGAAACCCCGAGAGGATAGTAGGCATGTCAAGAAAGATGAATAGACAACCATGTATCACCTATTGGCCCACAAAAGAAGTGCTAGAATAGGTGAATGATGCCGGTGGACGATGGTAGCTAGCACTAGCCATCCCTGGAAGAGGAGGTGGTGCACCGTTGCCCTCCACGTTGAATGGAGCTATGGATTGAATCCATGAGTATTCAAGGGAACCAATCCATATAGGAACCATGGGTGACAAGGTGATTTCAGTAGGAAACACTAATAAAGGATCTAAATTGATACATTGAGTAGTTTGGGAGAAGTGAACCACACGACATCATGTGGGTCGTGCCAGCTGGCAAGTCGCGGCCACTGAAGACCAGCCCAACCAGAGCTATCCAGAACTGGTCAGACACAGAATAGGTTGAGTTGACCTGGAAAAGGTCAGGTTGGGTCCTCTCAGGCCGGGTCGGGCTGGGTCAGTACCACATGGCCAGAACGATCCCGGACCCCTATTAGTCATAAAAATTCTTAAAAGGTTGTATCTTGTGAAATGAAAGACTATTTAAGAACTATCTATGACACTGGGATCCTTAGAATGAGATAGTCCTTTTAAGATAATCCACATGAATTTTTGAGAATGTTGGAGCTCGGCCAAGTTGGATCGTACTCAAATCCATCCAGTCCCTCAGTACTAAATGTCTATAACTTACAAACCGGGTGTCCGATTGATGCACCGTCTGTTGAATTGTGAAAACCATGATATAACGGATCATCAGGTTTCTTTTTTTTGGAACATCATGGTGGGTGAGGTAATGATGCTAACCAAAGGAGAAGAACCATTGAATATCTTGTGTTGAGTGTTAGGATGACTACAACCTTGATTAGTCAAGGAATGAGTATTCCTTACTCTTATGCTCTAGTAGAGACAAGACTCCCCACGCATGACTGTAGGTTCTTTTCCCTCTGATTGGTTTTAGTATCATTGATGTTTGTACTCCCCTATTGGGCTAGTGTCTGGGTCCTCCATACATAAAAAAATAGAGTCTGGTACTCCCCTATTGGGTAGGGTCTGTGTCTTCTATGTTAGGTGTAGGTACTCTGTTGTCAACCCAGTGTGCATGTACTCCTTTTGCAATGCTACGGTACATTCAGTACTCCACTATTGTGCCTGGGTGCAGGTCCTCTAGATTGGGATCAGTACTCTCCTGATGTACTAGGGCACAGGCCCCCCATAGTAAAAAACTACCATTGTTTTACTCCCATACCGGGTAGGGTGCAGGTCCTCACACATAAAATCAGTACTCCCCTGTCGTGCCAGGGTGTGGGTCCACTAGCATGGATTCGGTACTCCCCAGACATACTAAGGCGTCGGTCCCCCACAACAAACAAACTAAAAGTGTTGTACTCCCATACCAGGTAGGGGGGAGGTCCTCACAAATAGAGTTGGTACATCCATGCCTTACTAGGGTGCTGGTCCTCTAGCCTAGGGTCGGTACTCCCCACACGTACTAGGTCATGGGTCCCCCACAACAAACAAACTACCATAGTTATACTCCAAAATAAGTTAGAGTACAGGTCCTCACATATGGAGTATTACACCCCCTTCTATGAGTAGCGACGGGGAGTGGGTCCTTCAAGGGATTTGGAGCTCCCATGACTGTAGTACACAATTTCAAGGAGTGGTCCTCTTCACTTGGTTTCACATGGCCTTTCCTTGGGTGCTATACAATCACATGAAGAGCCTAGTGTCAGGGACTAGAGGCAGTTCTAGCAAAATGTTCAAGATTGAGAACGTCCTCTCGGAAGTTTCATTAGGAATGGTTAAGGTGTAACTGATATAGTATATCTCTCCGATGGGTTTCATTGGGGATGGCCAGTTTATGGAGACTGTACGCCTGATCGTTGAGTTATGCATTGAAAATTAGTTGGATGTCCTTGAAATGGGTAGAGGTAGGGGTTATATGTTTCTTTATGGATTATATGAGTGTATCTATTATGATCTTATTCTTTTTCCTTGTCCTTGTGATCGAGATAATATTTTTTTCCTTGTGGAATTCTGAGAGACCTCTAAGGGTCTCCAGGTATCTACTTAGTACTGTTATACTCACCCATACTTGGGGTTCACCCGCACCTTATTGTGTCTTGTGAAAACAATAGGAAACCTTCACTATGACATGGGGGGGCAGAACATGATGTGGATGGAGGCGACTGGTGGAAGAGGAGATCTAGATGACGGGTTCTACCTACGCATCAGGTAGGATCCTTGGTGAATGATCAGAGGATCTGTTTTCTGTTTTCGATTGTAGTTATACCTTTTTAGTTGGGGTTGTATTCTGGACCCCTATACATTTGGTACACAATTTAAATATTCCAGTTTTACTTCATACTTCCATATTTTTATGTTATTGGACTGTGTGATTGTATAAGTTTAAAGGTAATGCCTTCCCATTTTAGGGATACACCTTTCTGGTGCTAGTCGCCACCCCCGACATATTGAAGGAGGGCTTGGGGTAGTCACGGTATGTGCCCTGGGGGATGGTTTGTGATAATCTCTCCCATCTAGAATGGATATCAATAGGGGTGGATATAAATTTTTTACATTATACGACTTAATTTTGGCATTTGAATTCATATACAGGTCCCTATAGGATTATCAAAACAAGAATTTCACAATCCATATTAATTATCTATCATTGATTTATTAGTCCGTTCTATAAATTTTCATTCTCGATGATAGTACCCGATAATTATTTTGGGATAATAGTTGAATTAAAAAACCATTAACAAAGGGCGTACAATAAAAATATATTGGTATTTTTATTCTTGACACTTGTAAGGATTTTTTTGGTATTCTATTTTTTTTCTAAATTAATATTAGGTGAAATATTTTTATCTCCCTCTTTTCTAGTAATTGATGTGACTGTTTCCACACATCAAATACAAGAGGATTTTATAATAGTAGGAATCTCGGATTAAAAATGATGTGAAATTTAGTTAATTTTTAATTATTCTATGATTTTTGTCAGCTATTGAAAATTTAATGATGAATTCCCCGATATACTATTAATTTTTTTATTAATGTGATGGATTTTTTAGAGGGGTGTTGGGGATATACCAATTTATTATTGATATATGGTTTCTATGTATTTATTATTGTCTGAAATATATTATATATCTTGCTAAATAAAATTATTAATTTTATATCGATTTATTTATATTCATTAAAAATAATGTCTTTTTGAAATTATTTTATTACACCTATTTATGTGATTCACAATATGGGTTGTTATTAGCCTATAAAATATTATTTTAGATATGGATCGTGATATGTGTTGTTAATTTTATTATTATAATATCTGATATTAATGTTCTAGACTGTTAGTGGGGTGGGTAAGTGGGAAATTGGATTCCATAATTCTAGATGCATATAGATGAATGTAATATTACTTGAGAAATATTACATTCATAGGAAAACTAGTAATTATTTCCATATATCAATAAAATTATTATAATTTTCGTGATATCATGATTTCAAAATAATTATTTTGTTATTATAGCTATGGTGAATGATTATTACTATTAAATTTATAGATTACACTAAAATAGTAGTGCTGATAGTGAATCATATTTTAGTGATGTTGATAATGGTGAATGATATTATGGGTGATTTTGATAAAGTTTAGTATATATAAAATGAAATATATGGGATGACTACCGGAGTTAAAATTATTGAAAATGGTATTTTTTTTCTTGATAAAAATAATTCTAAAATAAATTCAATTTATTGATTAATTATCATCATTTTAATTTGGAATATGGGATGTTGAAAGATGAACCTACCTTTTGTATTATTATAATCATTCAAATTTTTCCCATATTATTTTAGACATATATGATCAATTCATTTTCAATTATGGGCTCCCTTATATCATGACACTTATGTTATTTGGTGAGGTATAATGAATATAATATATGATTCTAAAATATTTTGGGGTTATGATGTATTTTTTAAACTATATTATATATTAATATATGAGAAGTGTATTGAATTTTATCGTTGGTATGGTGGGGGTTATAATATGATATGTTTCATGTTAACATTAGTGTGAATTTTTAAATAGAAACTGTGAAATTACACAGATATTGGGAATATATATATATATATGATGAATTTATCCACACCATGATCCACTATAGGCTGGATTCATATATGACACATTTCTTCATTTTTCTAACATGTAATGGCCTTGGTATATTTGTGTTTCAACCATCATTCACAAAGGATGTTAAACATAACACCCAATGAATATACTTTCATGATGAAGCATGAAATTAAAATTAATCTTCAATTATTTAATTTTTTATGTAATATTTTTTATAATATTATATCAACTATAAAAATAGTTTATAAAAATAATAATTTTAAATAATAAATAAAATTTTATTATAATGGAAAATTAATAACAGAATTGAAATAGTGACTTCACATGTGGTTATTATTCTATTAAAGACTTTGGGTATTATGATAAGAAAATTAAAAATCTATATAAGATATATTAATGAGTTATTGTGGAGAGATATTTTTTTGGTGGATGAATTTTATTTTTGGTTTTAAATATTTGAGTGATTGGCTTTTAAATAAGTTGAATTTTGAATCAATATGGAAAATAATAACTATTCCAAGGAAAATGAAAGTATTTTTTCATATAATGTGGACATTAATAGGTAAAAATATAATTTTTTTAATATATTAATCAACTATAATTTAATTATAATAATCTATTATTAATTTATATATTTTCTACCATTTAACGTATTTTACAGTATAAATTTTCTTCTATCATATTTTACTGGTCACAAATGGTAAAATGTTAATTATAAATGAAAATAATTACTCATTATTATTCCTAATTTAATGAAAATTCACAGATAAATGTAAATAAATTTACTACAACCAATAAATTAATAATGTAAATTTATTTTTCCTATATAAATTTATAATTTCTTTCAAAATATTGATTATTGTTTTATATATTTTCATTTATTTTAAATAATTTTTTTATGTTTTATACTATTTAAATATTAATTTAATAAATACTAGTTAGAGAATTTATATATTTGTATATATAAATAGTAAATAATTAAAAATAATCTTATAGATGTATTTTAGTTATTATCTAAATAACATATGTTAATTAATTAAAAATACAATGTTAATAGATATTACCATTCATAATAATTAGAAAATTATATTCCTATGTAAAAATTCGAAAAAACACATAAATTTAATGTCACAAAATCAATTAAAAATGCCTAATAGTAAATTTTTTAATTTATTTCCTATTATCCTATACCTATTGAATTAATAATATAATATTTACTCCATTAATGTAACAATTAACACATTATCACTTCGACGAGAGTAGCTAATTGATCAATTGAAAACATATATCTCTAAACAAAAAATTATCCAAATATAATATCCCATAATGTTATATATAATTATTATTATATAATTAATTTAATATTTCATAATAATAAATTACTCAAAAAATTTAAAAATTTAAAATTTCTTTTCTTAGGATTCATTGAACAACAATATTTCATCTCTATATATAATATTTTTTTCAAAAATTAATTTTAGATTAATGAAATAATTTGATTATTTCATACAAAATGATAACCTAAATTTCAAAATGGACTTATTAATTTATAATAATTATTATTTAATATTTAATGCTATATTAAATGATTCTATTGAAAAAAACTACGTATTTTATCATTTTGAGACAGATTTGGTTAATTTAAAATACATCAATGATATACAAAACAATATTGGTTTTTATTTTAGGATTATTATTTACTTTTTATACTCCTCCATTACAATAAATTTATATTTTATTCATAATATTAATTTAAATAATTTGTTTATTGATTTAATATATGAACCAAGAGTGTGGATTATGTAATTATAATTAAAAAAGTACCAACATTGAATTCAGTTGTGGTGACTACTTCAAAAATTAATTATTGTTTTTTTATAATGCTATTGGAGTTTTATTATTTTCAAATTTTGGGTATCATTAGTCAATAAAATTTTGGAGTATCCTTATGAGTTTGTACTGTAAAATTATGGAATTATTTTTTAGTGTTATCCAATCAGAGATTAATAATGGAGTGTTGATTATAATATGTATTTCTATATATATATGGATTTCAAAATAGATACTTTCAATATTAGGATGATATAATGATATATATTCAATAGAATGAATCTAAATATAACTGTGATGCCAATTTTTTTATATCCCATTCTGATATTGTGTACTAAAAATTCATCATGTAGTGATTTGAGAAAAGTTGATCTAAGATGATATCAATTAAGAAAATCTTAATAATTTGTTGTTATTATAATAATTTACATATTTATGTTACAGAAATTATTCTATCCATTTTTTGGCTTCTATTGGAAAAACATAATAAATTTAGTATATGTCTTTTTTAATTATTTTATTCATTCATATGTGATGTTTCTATATTTTATTCCACGATTCCATTCTGATGGATGAGTGTGATTATACTTGGAGGTTAGTGGTGTTTTATAAATTTTAATGATATGATATAATATTATAGATTAATAATGTACTACATGGATGATCATGATTAAAATATAACAGAGATGAATGAATATCGTGACGGAAAATAATGAATAAAATGTGAAAATATAATCTATTATGTATTATAAATTGAAATGGAATTAGGAAATAAGTATTTTATTACTCTGTGAGGATGTCATATGAGAAGTGGGATAATGATAAATGACCATATTTTAGAAGGAGTTAATCAACTTTTATAGAGGAGTTATTTTGTGACCGGAATGGACACATGATAAATGAAGTAGTTACACTATATTGGATTTTTTAGGACTACACATTACCATGGAGGCCAAATCGGGGCAATTTAGTGATAATATATATTTTTATCCTTGTTTCATCACAAATAGAAACAATGGTTCATGCTAAAGGATGCGGGGAATAAAATAATACAAATACATACTCTAAGAAACCATGATGTAATTACTTGTTTAACAAAATATTTAATATTTATTGGTTCTATAGATATTTTTTCAACCATGATAATATAATATTTATATATTGTAATGTCTCTAAATATATAGGATTTTGGAATACAGTTTCTATGAATGATTGATTTTCCATGTCACGAGGTATTTTACATTTAAAAAATCATTCAAATATCTAAATATATACATTGATATTTGAGGGAAATAGACATCCATATCACTCAAATATGAAGATTAAATTTTCTTATATTGTAATATTCTATAATTATTGTCAAACATATAAATATTCAATGATAATAATAGAGATTTTTGTATTTAGGATATTATAGGACACTGAGTGAATCGACGTTGCACTCACTGGATTTGGAATATATTTTTATAATTAATACCATCATCAATTGGTTTTTCACACTATGTACCATAATAAAATGAGTTGTGACATATAAAATAATATATACATTAATTCAAATTGTATTTAATAAAATATCAGTTAATTGTAAATTATTTTGAAATACGATTAACACAGGTTAAGGATTAAAAAATTATTTTTTCATTAAAATATATTATTTATATTTTTTTTAATTCGTAAATAGATTCACAAAATTCTAAGTGATAATTTTTTTTATATTCATCATACTCATTTGAAACAAAGTAACTAATGATTGGTTTTTTAGAATTTTATTAAAATAACAAATCATTATGTGAATCGTAAAAAACATTTTTCTTAAAAAATAACTCTTATGAATTTATTATTAAATTATGATAATATATCTGTTTATAAAAAATATTAATTGATTAAATATATATGTCAGATGTAGAACTAAATACTCTTTTAGAAACATTTTAATATTATATAAAATATTTTCAACATTTTAAATCATATGTAACATTTCGTTCCAATTGTAAAACATTATCAGTCAACTTTTAACTAAAAAATTTATTTTTATATTCATTTTTTTCTTCCTTTAAATGATATATAAATTTGAACTATTTTTGATGAACCTTTATATATAATTAATTTCATTAACTTTGGTAAGTTTACACTATAAATAATATTTAATCTTCAAAACAAAATTTAATGAACAATGGTTTTTATTTATTTTTTGAACTAAAATTATTATTAAGATTTATACAAATTTTTAATTTTATTTGGTAAAATAATATATATTTAACATATTCCATGATAAAAAGAATATACGGTTGAATTTATTGGTGGTCCATAAAATTAATTAAAATTCAATAAAAATATGATGACATAGAAATATAAAAATGAGTTAAATTGTCATACATTGATTAAAATACCATCCCCCTTTAAAAAATTTATGAATGTTTTTGGGTGATCATTTTCATAGAAAACCCACCTAAACTGCAATATATTGATTTTTTGGAATTGTTGACTCTTATATACAGACATATCATTTTTTAAATGTGATGAGTGTTTCAAAAATTATGATTCATAGTTAAATAATTACCCATATAATAATTTATAATATTTTATTCATTTAGACTCATCATGATACACATATCCCATTTAAATTAATCCCTAAATTATTTATTTTTATCCCCCTAATTTTTGTTAGGATGTTTTTACGTTTATGGTCACAAATATATAGACCAATTCTTCTATTTATAATGATATTTTCCAGAAAAATATGATTCTATATGTGTAAGTACTACAATTAATCAAATTTTGGTTAAATAAAATAATTATATTTTAAATATATATTACAAAATAATATAAATTTTAATTTTTATTTATTGTATAATTAATATTGTTATATTTTCATTCAATAAATAAAAATCAGTTTTTTATAAAGAATAAAAAATGTTTATTTGTGTAGTGTTATTATATTATTTTAATAATTACTATTAACTTTACCCCTATTATATAATATAAAATAATAATAAAATTCATCTATAATTGGACGCAACCTACCAATTGGTGAATCATGATATTTTTCCTTGAAAAATTACATTTCAAAACATAATGGGTAATTTAATTGGAATTTATAATGTTTACAGAATTTTTAGAATTTTTGTAAGATAAAATGGGAACATATTATTTATATGAGGACGTAAGGAGAAATTTAAATTTCACTATAAAAAATTATCATAATTAGTGGAATAAAAATTTATACATAACATGTTATAGTTTTTTATCCATTGCCTATATCTTTACATCTACTAAATTATTATTTATCACTTAATTAAAATAAATAAAACATATTTATGATTTTATAATACTTATATTATAGATAAATAACATTATAATCAAACATTATATATGGTATATTAATTTTCAGGTTACTCTTAAACACTATATTAACAATGTTATAATAATATATAATAGATGTATATGCAAAGAATATTAATAATAATTTGTTATATAAATAATTAAAAAATTATTTTCATTAATTTATGGAATGGTGACGTTAATTTGAAACTCATTAATTAAGATACAAATATTTTTTCGTTCGTTTAACCAAAACATGATCATTATTTACTTTATATTATATTCATGTAATCAAAATACTAAATGAATGATATTAACAAATTATAAATATCTATAATAAAAAAAAATTATTGTACATTTTATGATATGTGATTGATAAAATTTTATGGGAGAATAAATAATAACCATATTATCACAATACAAGTTAAAAATGTTCTTAATTACTCAAAATCAAAATAGAAAATTGATAATTAAAAAAATTATAAGTATATAGAATATTTATAAATGATATTTATACATACTATCAATTAGAAAACTTTTCATCAATATGTGATTATGAGAGATATTTTTTACCCTTGGAGGTTCTTATCCGTCTTATTCAATTTAGCATTAATAATGGTGAGATTCTGGCTTTCCGAAGGAGTATGAGGGCCATGTCCATTTCCCACTTAATTTTTGCAGATGGCACTTTTATTTTTATCAATGGGGGGGATCCTTTCGAGGCCTGAACCAAATTTTGGAAGTCTACTGCCACATAAGTGGACAACTTATTAACAAAGAATAGAGTCTATTCTTCATCCAAAACCCCTGCTCCCCCCATAAGAATTGATGATGGTCATGCCACCATTAATATGCAATGAGGTGTTTTCCCATGCTCTACCTTGGGGCTCCCATCTCTCAGGGACGGCTGAGGATCCGCTATTTTAATTTTATCATTACCAAAATAGAAGATCTTATCTATGAATGGAAGAAATAGTTCTTCTAATTTAGGTTCTGCATCGCTCTTATCAACAGTGTACTGTCGGCAACTCCCATTCATGCCCTCTCTGTTGTCAATGTATCGAAAGGTGTTATATCAATATTGATAAGTTAATGGATGCATTCATCTGGGACCCCCTTCTGAAAGGGGAAATTCATGGGACGTCATTGTACAAAGTGGAGAGGCCAGTGAATGCCGGTTTCATTAATGTGAGAATCCCGTTTGACACTCTCGGGTACATGCACACAATGTTGGCTTGGGAAGTGATGGAATAGAGCACACCGTGGCGGAAAACAATGTATCCACTATTTTGTAATAACTTCTTGTCTGAGGGGAATCCCTCTTTGTTACTTCATACTCTATCCGCCCTTTTATTAGAGCATTAAGAGAAATATAAATGGATCATCAGTAGGGGTGACCTGCCCTTTTGGCATCTCAACTGGGCGGGGACTTGTCTTGGTTTCTCGGGGTGGCCGGTTGCTAACATTTCTTTCAGGGAGGCAAGCCAACAACTAACCTTCATCAAGGATGTGCTACATGACAACCAACAAATTTTTTTCGTTCTCATTATTCTGACACAGGAACTATAACATTGTGTTTTAACCCCTTTTTCCTTGTGCGCCTTCACCTCATGGGACTATCACCATTCCCGTGATCTTGTGAAGGAACGTGATAGTTGGAGTGATCTTATGTGGTCTAAATATGCCCCTTTGAATCTCAATTTTATGTAGTGAAGGATTAGGCACTATTCCATCTCAATGTATGATAACATCAAACGTTGTGGTATCCTCTTTGCTTCTTGATGTCCTTCTTGTAAATAACACCAGGAGGAATGTTCCGACCACCTCTTCCTCATGGGTGATTGGGCATGTGGAGTGTGGAGATTATTTGGGTAGTTCATAGGACTTCATGCCAAGAACCTGGAGGACCTTCCATTCTTGAACAGATGGTTCAATGGAATGGGATACGCATGCTCAGAAAAGAGGGCACACATAATGATCCTTCTGGAAGGGTGTTAGGCAATTTGACATCGAAGAAAAAGTGGAGGAGTGAGGAGATTCATTAGGTTGTTAGTTCCATTATCATTCTGACCAAGAAGTGTCTTCTCGATTTAGCTCGGATAATTAGTGGTCGTAGGAATCCCCCTACTATCGGTGGATTCTACCCCATAGTCATGGAGGCCAGGAGGTCGACAAAAATAACTTCGAACACTCGGTGAGGTGGAATCCCCGCTATAGAGTCCTTAATCTCAATACTAATGTGTCTTGTAGGATGTGGGTTCTTTGAGGGGAAGGGGTGGTCCGAGACTCTCAGGGGTCAGTACTCATGGCCTTCTCCTCCAGCGTGGGACTTGGTTCCTCTCTCTAAGATGAAGCCAAGGCTATGCTCATGGGTATCAGCATCGGCCATCAGAAGGATCTTTCATTGTCATATGTTGAAACATACCTGAAGATCCTTCATGATGTCTTGAATAACTATATCCCCCCTCTTTTGTCAATTTTCTACACTATTATAAAGTGAAAGTTCATCATCCAAGATGGAATTAATATCTTGCATTCCTGGCATTAGGTAAATAAAGTGATTGACTATCTGGATTCGATTGAGGATCCAGGAAATGATCTAATTTGGTTGCACGATATCACTTCTTTGAAAACTTAAGGGGTTAACCTAATCCGGGGTGATGCCCTCTACCTTCATCATTTTAGACCACCCTAGGTTTTTTTTGTTTCTATTGTGGTTGTTGGTTTTTTTTATTTTTGGGTTCTTGTTTAATAATATTTAATAAAAAAAGAAGTATTGGATGGATAATTGTGCATGGAATGTAATTTATTGGAATTTTTATGTGAGATTTATTATAAATGGTATTCAATTTATGTGTTAGTAAGTCAATATTGGAACTTAATAACTCAAATATAAATTCGTGATTTACATATTATTTTGATGTAATTTTTTATTAAATTCATTGTTTCATTGACACTTATATTTTATTTTAGGTTTCCTTGTATTTATATATAAGGAATATGAACATTTCTGTCAAAAAAATTTACATTATGAATTTTTTTGTAAATAGACATACAATTAATGTCAATAATTCTATAACTTTTTGAGGATTTTTTATCCCCCAAATACATATTATATGTATCCCGAAATTTTAAAATAATTACATCTTTTTAAGAATAAATTAACATCAAACACCAACAAAGGACTATAAACTCCAGACTATTTGGAAAATTTGGTACAAAAAAACTGAAAAATAAATCTATAATAAAAAAATTCTTTAATAATCATTCATAATGAAATTATATGATCCATTGAGATCTAATATATTCATAATATATCCAAGGGAATACATAGACTAATGTTATGGATTTAAAATTCATATAATGTAATTAGGATGGGAATGAAACATAAAAAGTAAGTTATATGGAACTACATGATAACAAAAATGAAATGGAACATGAATAAACATATGGATTTATATAACATAGAATATCTAATCACATAATCATGTAAACATTGGAATGTTTGTACAATATATAATATTACATGTTCAAGAGTTGAGACTAAATTCCAAGACTAAATCACATGGTTGATAGTGTCCCATAATGGATTAGGTTTACTCCAAATTCCCAAATATGGATTCTCAGTATAATAAACATTACCCAATAAATTATTGTGCTATATAGGTGAAACCATCATTACATGTTCATGAATATGTGTTCCATATAGTTAATCTATCATAAATAATAAATATTAGGGTCACCCATTGAATGAAAATTTTTTCATAAACATTTCATAAAAATGATTGTAAATATCAAAATCGAGTCCCAGATTTAATGGCATTAAATATTAAAAGATCAAAAATATGATAAAAATTCATACTTCATGAAAAATTATTTCCAAATCAATTAAAATAATATAATATTCGTGTTTATGAATAATAAAAATGTGCACCTTTAGTGTCATTTAAGGGAAAATTTGAATGAGTATTTAAATAGAAATAATTAATTAATATTTTTATTATACATGAAATGAAATTAGATATTTTTTCCTGAGGAAATTATTGATTTTATATAAATACAGTTTTATTAATACATGTTATTGAGTCTAAATTATCATGGGTATGAGATTTGGTTGAGCCCTTTATTCGGGATTAGATATCAAGTGGAATGGAGATTGGAACCTAATTAATCAATTATTTCCTTATAAAATAACGTTTAATTGATTTATATACATAACCGTGGGAATTTTACAATAAATTTAGAAGATCTATATATGAATTATTAATAAATAAAGTAGTTTATATATATAGAAAGGGTAATGCAATGGTAATATTGATGTTTGGGTAGAATCCCTTAACTTATGTCAAAATTTGTAGTTCAATTGATAATTATATCCTAGAATGGAAAATTAGATCATTTAATTAAATAATTCATAACCATATTCACATATATTTGTTTAAAAAAAATTTAATCATGTTCATTTATGGATATTTTTTTGAGTTCTAATGTTTATTTTTGTGGTTTTGGGAGCATTACATAAATCATTTTCATGGTCGGCATAATTGTGTATAATTATAGATTTTCAGGAAAAATGCATGAAAAACTACATATGTGTGTGAAATTTTATTAATATAACTAAAATTTTAAATTAAAATCCGTATATAATTTTTTATATATATGAATATAAATTATCAGGTAAAATGATAATGAAAGATTAATAGTTTATTTTTAGAGGTTTCTAAAAACATCTTCAACTGATATGTATTTTTATTATGTTAATTTATTGGATCATGAACATGAAATAAGTTATTAAATACATATTATAATATTATTTTACTATAATAATGGTATCATTACTATCCACAATGGTTATAATGAAAAACAAAAAGTCATCATCCATGAAGGTGGTGAATCAACACATAAAGAAGAATTATTTCATTTTTAGATTAATCATAAAATAAAAAGGATATGATAATGGATAATACATTAAAATAATAAAATTATATTAAATTTATTGTTATATAGTTATCAATATTAATTTTATTGGGGAGCTAAGGGAGGATAAAAATAATAAAAAATAATGAATGTGGATTTTACCTCGTGAATATCATCTACATTATAACCTCTATAAGGAACTTGGAATTCATCTTTTGTTGAGTAACTTGTAAATAATACATGAGTAAGGGTCTCTAGAGTGAGATTTGGTAGAATTTGGAGATTCCTAAATACATAAAGGTGTGATGAGGAGTGCTGGTGAGGGTGAAATTAATATGTTCTAGAGGTGTGTTTTTTATTATCTCATTAATTTTTTTATTGATCAAGAAAATAAAAAATGATTATTTTTGTTAATAAATATAGTAAATGGTTTTTTTGATTTTTATCCAATGGAAGCATACCACATCTATACGACATCATTGACTCAATAATTTATGTACTATTAAAGAAATATTAATTACTATATTTCAATATTAAATAAAAAATCAACTTTTTTATAATATCAGAAAAAATATTACTCACAATTTTATAAGTGTATATTTTAAAAATTAAATCCATAATTTTCAAAAAAACATACTATGAATGAAAAATTTATTTATTAAATGAAATCATCATTAATTAAAAAAACAAAATTTATATTATATTCGATTTTATGACCCTTTGAAATTGTAATTATTTTCTCATAAAATAAAATTATAATTATAATAAAAAATATTATTCATTTATGAATCCATTTTATAAAATAAATTATTATCATTATTCATTATATTAATTTTATCGTGATAAATAAACTATTATGTTTTTCAAAATTTTCAACAGTCAATTTATGATTTTCTTAAAATTTATTTACTTATACGGTGACATAATTTTTCATGTAATTATTTATTATAAATAATTTATATTAATAAATTTTGATGGATTGTTACTATTATATTATTTAGATTATAATTCAAAAATTTTCTATTACAATTTCAACAGATTATTACTATTCAATCGATATAGGTTCCATAATATTTATAAATACATCTAAATTAGTTCTTCAATTCCGAGAGTAATGTTTTAATTTTTATCTCTATGTATTATATTTTCATTATAATAAATTAAATAATAATAAATGGAAATTTTAATTGACAAAATTTTGGGTTGTAACATTCACTTTTGATTATAAAATTTCTCCATTGAAATATCATTATAATTACTAAATTATAAATAGGTTATAATAATTCTCCTTCATCGCTTTATATAGTTCATATATCACCTCATCACATTTATCATTTCATCCATCATAAATTGATTATGTTAGATGTATTACATCTTATAAAATTATTTTTAACATCCAAGACCATCAATGTATAGTCCTCAAAAGTGTGATCTTTGTCCCTCGCTACCACATGTAAAGATAGTACATGTGATAAATATGTTATGAGCTTCTTTAGTAATGATATGAGGAATATATAATTTATTTGAGAAAAATTTGGTGGATACTCTATTCCATATTTCATATCATCAATCCCATCATGACTCAATAGGGGTTGATGTACCTAGGATTTACATTTCATTAATTCCCAAACATATTGATTTTATTCCATGGAGGCATGTGGTGTAATACATTGGCTCCAACCTCAATATATATGTCTTGTCAGTTATTATCTACATGGTGCTTCATTCAACATTGTGTTTCCTTCCTGTGTTGATCATTGTTTTTAAAAACATCTAATATTTATTCAACCATTTCATGCACTTGTATTTTTCATTCAACATCTTAATATTATCATTCCATTCTTCTCCATATTTTACCTTAATGGTCTTTATATGGGTCCATTTGGATTATTGAGTGGAAACTATTGTTGTAAGTGAACATGAAAAGTGGATGACGTTGATACCATACTCTTTAAAAAACAATATATTATAAGGCCCCAGCCTTAAACCTTACTTAATCATGAGTTATTACAAGATTACACATTAAGGATCTTTTCAGGTTTAGAGTTTTAGATAATTAGATCATAAAACGTTCATTACATTTCACATTTAAACAAAGTAGTTACATAAAAGATAGTATTCATTTTTCCCATCAACGGAAACATATTTAAAATAAAACATGGATTCTTTCTTGACACTTCCTTGACACAATCATCATACCATGTACCCTTCCCTTGACTTGTGATAAACATTTCAAAAACATGGGATGAGCATAAAAAGCTCAGTAAGGGATATAAAAATATGGAAAAGAAAACATGAGTACATGTATACATAAGAATGAAATCAAACTATAGCCATAAAACATAAGAACTTTAACATACCTCAAAAAATCATGAATAAATCATAGAAATCATAAGACATAAAGGTAACTTTAGGCATTCATAACATTATTACGTAGGGAGTAACCCTCTTGGTTACGTTTGGAATACCCATCACAGTAAATTCCCTAAATCTCTTCGGAGAAACCTTAGCGTTTAACCCCTTTCTGTTACCCAATGCATTGAAGAGCTATATCGGGCTCACCCGCCCATAGTTTATCACGGAACCACACATCATCATAATAATGCCCAAGAACCATAACATAATCATATCACATAAAACGTTCATAAAGGAAACATATCATTTCATCTTTTCAATCACAAGATATCTATACAACACATTGATATAAAAACATTATGAAAACCATTTTAAATACCAAAATAAAGGAAAAGTAAAACATGGTATTTATTTTTTCTTTCATACAAAAGGTATGGCTTGTAGAGGAAGCCGAAACCCAAATAATGGTCACGGCGGCGGAGAAGTCGTTGTCGCCGCACACGTACGACAAAAACATTCCCTTTTGTCATTTAGTAAACGCTTCATATAAAAAAGATTCCTTTTGAATAAACGTAAAAGTCATAGGGGTTTATACACCGTATAAAAGAAGGTTTTGTATAAAAGAAAATATGCCTCAATGAAAGAAGATGGAGACGAAGTCCCATACAAAGACGGTATCCTTGGATTAAGGATAAATCAATTACATATTTATGTGTGAAAAACTAATACACCAAATATAAGTGGATATTAAGTGAAAAAAAATCAGAGGTTATTCACACATATTCATATAACGACATATTCAGGGAATACAAGCTTATCCCAGAGAATCAAAATTGGGTTAAGAAGTTCTCTTGCAAAAATTTGACAACCTAACGACATCACTACAAAATTTAGAAAATGAGTTGATGAGAGATAGAAAGGGTATCTCATCACATGGACATAAATTTTAAATAACTAAGGATATAGAAGAACATATCCCAAAATAATGTTATGTGAATTAAAATACATAACAAAATAAGTCTTTTAAAAAGAGGAGGGTGAAAGGTTCCCTTACTGACATGGGTATTTTTCGAAACATACACCCCGTGAAAGAAGGACAATATAACATTGATGTAAATACTCATAAATGAAATTATATTACACAATGAGTAAAATAATGGGCAGTACATACACCACTCAAAGGAAATTGTGGAAAATGTAGCATAAATCTCACGGGAATAAAAGTGAGATGAAAAATCCTTTACGAAAACTCGGCAGCCTAATGGTGCCACTTAAAACTTCAAAAAATGGATTGATGAGATCAAATAGGGTCTCTCATCATATTAAAATAAAATTTAAATCAATAGTAATATAAAATAACATCCCCCATCATAACAAAGAGGATCTTAAAAGAAGTGACATAAAGGATAGTACTTAAAAAGAAAGAGAGAGGTTAGATCTCTTACGAAAATTCGGCAGCCTAACGGCGCCACTCAAAACTTCAAAAATGGATTGATGAGAGATAATAGGTTCTATCAGCATATGAACATAAAAATTATAGTAATATTAATATAAAATAACATCCCAATCACAGGAAAGATGAGATTAAAAGTAATTACATAAAAGAGTGCACTTAAAAAGAAAGAGAGGAGTAGGATCCCTTACCTCATGTCCGACTTGACTCGATCGTTCTTTAACATCCTGAATAATAAACATGAGTTAATTTCTACATTAGTAATAACATTTTTCATGTTAATTATTCCTTTTATATCACTTATTTCCATGTTATAAACATTATGTAACATTTAAGTTAATAATGTTTGTTTTGTCGATATTTGGTTCTTGAGTCGAAAGTGGACTTCTTACAATTACATGTTGTTCGTGTGGTCAGAGGTTCATTATATCCAGAATGATATTCATGATTTGGACATCATATATATCATATATATCCAGAATATACATGTATTTATAATATTACATAATCATTTAGAGGTAAGAATTGAATTACACCGTTCATGGAGACGGTAAGCTGTACGTACTCATGAACGCTACTTTCATTTCTATGTCATATTAATGGAATTAAAACTAAATGAGAGGTATGTATATTTTAATTCCAGAATTATATTCATCATTTATATGTAACATACATCATATATAATAACTTTAAATACATCCTTTATGCATCCCACATATGGTATCAACGAATCAAATCACTTTGAGGGGCGGTAGTCCGCACTTCCTAAATTGAAATTATCGTGTTTACCCACAATGGAAACCATAAAGGTATGCCAAAAAAGAAAAATACAGAAGATTAATTAAAACATAAACATATTATATATCATATATAAATATAGTGACATCTTAATGGCCACCTTTGAAGGTTTTATATGAGTGTTGAACAATCATCATTTCGTGAGGCAGAAATTCGCCATCCACAGAAACAGTATGTTCCTTAACCATTAGATTTAGGTGTGTGTAAGTGTATCTCGAATTATTCTTATAAAAACATCCTATTTTATTTAAGATACTGGATTTGTTACAAAAGAAATGAATAAAAAGATTTTAGGGGTTTGGAGAAGCAAAATAATTCAAAAGGACTCAAGTGAAGACATTACCTTAAAATCGGGTAACTCCCTTTGGTTTGAGCTCAAAGGCTTCCTTGGGAAGAAATATTCCCAAAGTGAGGCTTCTAAGTGTTATAGATGGATGTGGAGAGACCAAATGGGCAGGGGTAGGCTGAGACAAAGTCTTTGGAAGTGTGGGTAAGGTGGTAGAGGTGGGGGCCTTTTATAAGAGGAGAGGAGGGGCACTCTTGGAAAGTAAAGCAATGTTACTTTATTTGAAAATGATTTTCAGATTTAAAAGGTCCCACATTTATTTATTTAGAGTATAAGGTGGTAAGGGTTTCGAAATATACTCATACAATAGGTTTTTGACAAGTGTAAGTTATAGTTTTAACATTATCTTTTCATTTTATTTAAATCCTTTATTAATGAGGTAATCGCTGCATCATCATGATGTCATAAAGAATTTAATTTATTTAATGTCTAAAAATTATAAAAAAATATCCTGATGTAGGAAATATTTTTAGATTTCTAATAAATATTTATAGTAAAAAATATGACTTGTATAACCCCAATTAAAAATTGTTTTAGTGAAACCTCTCATGCTTGTGACATTTTTATTTTAACTTTAAATAAAAAGTTATTTATGTCATTTTCCATCAAAAGTGGCTCCATGGGGTCCCCAAGTTGACCCATGGATTTTCTTGGTCGGACATGACACATCCAATAATGGTAGGACATGTGTCAAGATCATCTCATATTATTAAAACATTATTTTACCTTAAACTACACTAATTACCTCTAATCGCGATTATGAACATAAAAGTTACTATTCACCAAAATATTAATTTAATCCCATTGAACCAAATTTTACTTCCTAATGAAAACCATTTATGTCAGATTTTTGAAATTCAAAACACAGAGGTGGAAAAGGTTCAATTAAATGAAAAATCAGTTTCTTTAACTACCACTTAGTGGTTTCACTATTCATCAAAAATTGATGTTTTTCAGAAAAATACCAAAAATTCACCCTAAGCTATATTTGATATTACGAATTCAAAAATGAAGTCTATTTTACAAAATTCAAAACATATAAGTTTAATTAATTAATTTAATAATTAATTTCCGCTGTCAAAACAAATAGCGTGTTTTTAAGAAACAATAAGTATCAAAAGATTGACTCTAGTTTAAGTCCAATTTCATGATGAAATTAATTCCAACGAACACTATTGGATTAAATGGTAAAAATATATTCTAATTCAACTTTAAACCCAATTCAAAATACAATCTAATAATATTAATAAATTAGATTAAAAAGTGGTTTAGAATTAAAATACATAATTGTTTCACTGTTCATTAAAAAATGATCTTTATCGGAAAAATACAAAAAATTTACACAATGTAAATTTGGATGTCCCAATTCTAAAGAAGAATTTTATTTTGTCATATATAACACATAAAATTGTTAAAAAGTGGATTTAAAAGTCTTTCTCCATAGAAAGGCGGTCAATCTCCCTTTTAAAGAATATTAGAAGGTTTATGCTTAAAAATTGGATTCATTCACATTTTTAATACTCTAACATTTATTGTAAAAAGTAAAAATATTTGAAAAACATATATAATAATTTTGTAGTTAGTTATATTCAATCCCTCCATTACAACAGCTAGGCGTTAACTACCATTTAAAATAATATTATCTTATTATTAGAGTGCAACGTAAAATTCCCAAGAAACTCGTTGTTGTGTATTGGGTATGCCATCGAGCATAGCGTTCCCTTTAAAATATTATTTTTATCTCAAATAGGGATAAATATAAAAATTTCATATTATTTATTTACCGGGGGTGTTACATCCTTCCCCCTTTTGGGAATTTCGTCCTCACAATTTCTAATATTGTTCATGGAAACTTCATTGAAAATCCCACATCGGAACAAGAGTCAGTAAAACCATCACTTTAAAATAAATAAAGAGAATTACAAAGGTCAACCGAGTTAACCCATAATAGTATTCCATGTAGGAAAACATGGACATGGAAGAAAAAACAAATGGTCATGTTCTAAGGGAGAGTGATTGTAAACATGTCTAGGAGAAAGTTAACCATTAGAAAATCACAAACTTGAGGTGGGTTAAACGGTATTCGATTCCCGAGTAGGAAAAGTTAATAGAAAACATTTTTTTAAGTTACTTTTCATTGAAGAATTTATTTTTGATATTTAGGAAAGACACTTACATGTCATGTTAACTTTCAAATTTTACTAAATTTCTTACACAAACTCATACTTTCCCCAAATGATGAGTATTTAGGAAGACTTGTTCACATTAGGAGTATTATAATCAACATCTAGAGAATCACCTAATCCACAAAAGAGAACTATATATTTCCCATGTCTTTAGACCTTAACCAAAACCAAAATTGTTAGAACAAGATCAGATAATCCAAAAATGGATAATCCAGTATAAAAAAGAAAATCTATTCTTAATCTCCAAAATTTGTCCAACACAACCCAAAGTTCAAAAAAGACCATTCAATAAACAATTTGTCCATAAAATTCTTCAAAGTAAACCAAACTAAGATTGAAACCCAAATATTTTAAGGATTTAGTCACATAGTCTTCCAAGGTACAAATTAAATTTTATCTCCAAATAACATCAGTTACTATTAAATTCTCATATTGAAAAGTAATTAACCTAATCCCATATCCTCGATGATAGGTTAATCATTTCCATAGATAACCCAAAATTAACATACTCTTGATTCCTAAAATCATCAAACCAAAAATAATTAGTCAAACTAACCCGGGACTTCATGTAGTCTAGTGGTAGGCGATAAATACCAGTCGCACTTTGGTTGTGGGTTCGATTCTCGCAGCATTGTCCAACGCGACGGGTTGTCACATGGTCTGTGTGTTGTCCTTTTTTGAAAACTATATAATTCTTAAAATATTCCCCAAAACGGGATAAAATCTTCAAAAATAATCATAATATATTTTAACCTCAAGTTTATCTCATGCCTTTCATTTTCCATCATAACATATAATAACCCATAATTACCTCAAAAGTTAGGATCATATAAACTCTAATGTTTACCTTTATAATTATTACCTGAAC
Source organism: Viscum album (assembly GCA_963277665.1). Taxonomy (NCBI): domain Eukaryota; kingdom Viridiplantae; phylum Streptophyta; class Magnoliopsida; order Santalales; family Viscaceae; genus Viscum; species Viscum album. The sequence continues at coordinate 1,293,871,776 of OY728152.1, forward strand.
TTCCACATCGATTGGTCATCTTGTACATGAGGCATTATAGATCATACCAAGGTTCAAGTGGTTGATCATGACTCCTTGAAAGATGGTTTAGAACCCCCATGATATTCCTCATTGAATCCCCCTTTTTATCTAGTATCTTAATCAGAGAACCACCATAGTTTCCTTCAATCATGTTGTCTCTTTGGTTCCTGCTAGATCCATCCATTCACTAAAAACAGAAATGTCAGTGTGAGTATATCAAAAAAACCATCATGTACTAATGAGGAAGGTAAACACTAAGATATACTTACTCATTCACTTTATCTAAAACTATGACTCTTTCTGAAATCCTAACCATTATGGTAATGTCACTTATGCTTAGAGAATACACTAACCTCTAATGTTATCTAAACTGACCTTTAATACCAACAATAAGGCCCCAGCCTTAAACCTTACTTAATGTTGAGTTATTACAAGACTACACATTGAGGATCTTTTCAGGTTTAGAGTTTTAGAGAATTAGATCATAAATCTTGCATTACATTCCACATTTAAATAAAGTGGATACATAAAAGATAGTATTCATTTTTCCCATCAACAGAAACATATTTAAAATAAAACATGGATTCTTTCTTGACACTTCCTTGACACTATCATCATATCATGTACCCTTCCCTTGACCTGTGAAAAACATTTCAAAAACTTGGGATGAGCATAAAAAGCTCAGTAAGGGATATAAAAATATGGAAAGGAAACATTAGTACATGTATACATAAGAATGAAATCATATTTTACCCATAAAACATAAGAACTTTAACATACCTCATAAAATCATGAATAAATCATAGAAATCATAATACATAAAGGTAACTTGAGGCATTCATAACATTCTTACGTAGGGAGTAACCCTCCTGGTTACGTTTGGAATACCCATCACAGTATATTTCCTAAATCTCTTCGGAGAAACCTTAACATTTAACCCATTCGCGTTACCCAATGCATTGGAGAGCTATATCGGGCTCACCCGCCCTTAGTTTATCACAGAACCACCCGTCTTTATAATAATTCCCACGAACCATAACATAATCGTATCATATAAAATATGCATAAAGGAAACATAACATTTCCACTTTTCAATCACAAGATATCAATACAACACATTGATATAAAAAAATTATTAAAAAATTTTTAATACCAAAATAAAGGAAAAGTAAAACATGGTATTTATTTTTTCTTTTAAAAAGGGTATGGCTTGTAGAGGAATCCAAAACTCAAATAATTGTCACAGCGGCGGAGAAGTCTATGTCCCCGCATACGTATGACAAAAATATTCCCTTTTGTCATTTATTAAACTCTTCGTATAAAAAAGATTCCTTTTGAATAAACTTAAAATTCAAAGGGGTTTATACACCGTATAAAACAAGGTTGTGTATAAAACAAAATATGCCTCAATGAAAGGAGATTGAGACGAAGTCCCATACAAAGAAGGTATCCTTAGATTAAGGATAAATCAATTAAATAATTATGTATGAAAAAATAAAACACCAAATATAATTGGATATTAAGTGTAAAAAAATCAGAGGTTACTCACACATATTCATAGAACGACATATTCATGGAGTACAAGCTTATCCCAAAGAATCAAAATTGGGTTAAGAAGTTCCCTTGCAAAAATTTGACAGCCCAACGACGTCACTACAAAATTCAGAAAATGAGTTGATGAGAGATAAAAAGGGTATCTCATCACTTGGACATACAATTTAAATCACTAAGGATATATAAGAACATATCCCAACATAATTTTATGTGAATTAAAAGACATAAAAAAGAAGTATTTTAAAAATAGGCGGGTGAAAGGTTCCCTTACCGACATGGGTATCTTTCGAAACATACACCCAGTGAAAGAAGGACAATAAAACATTGATGTAAATACTCATAAATGAAACTATATTACACAATGATTAAAATAATGGGCAGTACAAACACCACTCAAAGGAAATTGTGGAAAATGTAGCATAAATCTCCCGGGAATAAAATTGAGATTAAAAACCCATTACAAAAACTAGGCAGCCTAACGACGCCACTTAAAACTTCAAAAATGGATTGATGAGATAAAATTGGGTCTCTCATTATATTAAAATAAAATTTACATCAAGAGGAATATGAAATAACATCCCCCATCATAAAAAATAGTAGCTTAAAGGAAGTGACATAAAGTAGAGTACTTAAAAAGAAAGAGAAAGGTCAGATCTTTTATGAAAATTCGGCAGCCTAACGGCGCCACTCAAAACTTCCAAAATCGATTGATGAGACAGAATATGGTCTCTCATCCTATGAACATAAAAATTATAGTAAGAGTAATATAAAATAACATCCCAATCACAAGAAATATGAGCTTAAAAGGAATGACATAGAAGATTGTACTTAAAAAGAAAGAGAGGAGTATGATCCCTTACCTCGGGTCCGACATGACTCGATCGTTCTTTAACGTCCTGAATAATAAAATTGAGTTAATTTCTACTTGATTAAGAACATTTTTCAAGTTAATTATTCCTTTTATATCACTTATTTCCATGTTATAAACATTATGTAATCATTTAAGTTAATAATTCTTGTTTTGTTGATATTTTGTTCTTAAGTCGAAAGTGGACTTCTTACAATTACATGTTGTTCGTGTGGTCAAAGGTTCATTATATCCAGAATGATATTCATGATTTGTATATCATATATATAATATATATCCAAAATATACATGTATTTATAATATTAAATGATCATTTAGAGGTAAGAAATGAAATGCACCGTTCATGGAGACGGTAAGCCGTACGTACGCATGAACGCTACTTTCATTTCTATGTCATATTAATAGAATTAGAACTCAATGAGAGTTATGTATATTTTAATTCCATAATTATATTCATCATTTATATGTAACATACATCATATATAATAACTTTAAATACATCCTTAATACATCCCACATATGGCATTAACGATTCAAATCACTTTGAAGGGGCGGTAGTCCGCACATCCTAAAATGAAATTATCGTGTTTACCCACAATGGAAACCATAAAGGAATGCCACAAAAGAAAAATACAGAAGCTTAATTAAAACATAAAAATATTATATATCATATATAAATATAGTGACATCTTAATGTCCTCCTTTAAAGGTGTTATATGAGTGTTGATCAATCATCGTTTCATGAGGCATAAATTCACCATCCACAGAAACAGTATGTTCTTTAACCATTAGATGTAGGTGTGTGTAAGTTTAGCTAGAATTATTCTTATTAAAACATCCTAGTATATTTAATATTCTTGAGTTGTTACAAAATAAATGAATAAAAGGAGTTTAGGGGGTTGGAGGAGCAAAATAATACAAAAGGACTCAAGTGAAGACATTACCTTAAAATCAGGTAACTCCCTTTGGTTTGAGCTCAAAGGCTTCCTTCGGAAGACTTCATCCCAAAGTGAGGATTCTAAGAGTTATAGAGGGATGTGGAGAGACAAAATGGTCATGGGTTGGCCGAGAAAAAAGCTTTGTAAGTGTGGGTAAGGAGGTAGAGGTGGGGGCCTTTTATAAGAGGAGAGGAGGGGCACTCTTGGAAAGTAAAGAAAGTGTTACTTTATTTGAAAATGAGTGTCGGATTTAAAAGGTCCCAAATTGATTTATTTCTAGGATAAGGTGGTAAGGGTTCTAAATATACTCATCCAATAGGTTTTTGACAAGTTTAAGTTATAGTTTTAACATTATCTTTTAAATTTTATTTAAATCCTTTATTAATGAGGTAATCGTTGCATCATCATGATGTCATAAATAATTTAATATATTTAATGTCTAAAAATTATAAAAAAATATCATTATGTAGGAAATATTTTTATCTTTTTAATGAATATTTATATTCAAAAATATGACTTGTACAACCCCATTTAAAAAAAAATTTAGTGAGACCTCTCATGCTTGTGACATTTTTATTTTAACATTAAATAAAAAGTTATTTATGTCATTTTCCAACCGAAGTGGATCCATGGGGTCCCCAAGTTTACCCATGGATTTTCTTGGTCGGCCATGACACATACAATAAAATTAGGACATGTTTAAAGCTCATCTCATATTATTAAAACATTATTTTTACCTTAAACTACACTAATTACCTCTAATCGCGATTAAGAACCTAAAAGTTACTATTAACCAAAAAATTATTTTAATCCCATTGAACCAGATTTTACTTCATAATGAAATCCATGTATGTTGGATTTTTGAAATTCAAAAAACAGAGGTGGAAAAGTTTCATTTAAACGAAAAATCGGTTTCTTTAGCTACCACATAGTGGTTTCACTATTCATCAAAAATTGAAGTTTTTCAAAAAAATATCAAAAATTCACCCTAAGCTATATTTGATATTACGGATTATAAAATGAAGTCTATTTTAAAAAAATAAAAACATATAAGTTGAATTAATTAATTTAATAATTAATTCCCACTGTCAAAACAAATAGCGTGTTTTTAAGAAACAATAAGTATCAAAAGATTGACTCATGTTTAAGTCAAATTTCAAGATGAAATTAATTACAATTACCACTATTGGATTAAATGGTAAAAATATATTCTAATTGAACTTTAAAACCGATTCAAAAGATAATCTAATCATATAAATAAATTAGATTAAAAAGAGGTTTTGAATTAAAATACAACATTTTTCACTGTTCATTAAAAAAATGACCTTTATCGGAAAAATATAAAAAATTTACACAATGAAAATTTTGATGTCCCGATTCTAAAGAAGAATTTTATTTTGTCATATATAACACATAAAATTGTGAAAAAGTGGATTTAAAAGAGGTTCTCCATCAAAAGGTGGTTAATCGACCTTTTAAAGAATATTAGAATGTTTATGCTTAAAAATTGGAGTCATTCGCATTTTTAATCCCCTAACTTTTATTGTAAAAAGTAAAAATATTTGACAAACATATATAATCATTTTGTAGTTAGTTTTGTTCATTACCGCCATTACAAAGGCTAGGCGTTAACTACCATTTAAAATAATATTATCTTATTATTAGAGTGCAACGTAAGATTCCCAAGAAACTCGTTGTTGTGTATTGGGTACGCCATCGAGCATAGCATTCCCTTTAAAACATTATTTTTTTCACAAATATGGATAAATATAAAAATTTCATATTCTTTATTTACCTGGGGTGTTACATATATCATGATCTCAACATTACTTCCTATGTCTTAATAGTTTTCTCATATTAGACACCATTTTTAGGAGGATTATTGATACTGATGTCTATCATAGTGTTTAGAGAAAGATAGAATCTAATGCAAAACATAGAGAAAAATATTGTATCAAGATCATAAGTTACTTCTATTGGTACACTATTATCCTCACAACATATGTGAGGTATATATGTGAAATTTGGATGATATATAAATCCTTTAGATGTTTAATAATGTTTCTTTTCTTTATAGGATAATCAACAAGAAGCCATATTACACTATTTTCAAAGGTATTATTCGTATATCCTTTGAACAAGTACATAGTGATGTTTTCATATATACATTTTTCTATGGGTAATGGATTCATAATACCCATATGAATTTATATATTAGACTTTATTTGGATACATTCTAGTGACATTGATATATATGAAATGATCACCTTCATCACATTTTCCCTCTAACAATTCCCTTAATGTTCTAAATACATCTTTGTTCCCCAAGGGTGAATATATTGATAGTCTATCTATGGGAATCATTCAAAATATCATTCATCATCTCATAATATTACGATACACATAGTCTAGGTTAAATTATTAAGAAACATTCCTCCTCAAATTTTAACTCTGAGGACATATTATTAGTGTTATCTTCCTCTATATTCTGAATTTTGATGTAATTTATTAGAGAATCCATTAATTTCTATAATATGGATTGGTGAAAATTACATTTAAAAAGAATGATGATATTCCACCCATTATTATTAACATATCTATCCTTATAATATATAATAATAACGTATCATACTGACTTATCATTGTTTATAATGATGAATTGTCCTTTTTAGTTCAAGAATAATCAAATTTATTTTATTTACCATGATGGTTAAAAAATTAGATGTCACAATACTTGATAAAAAACAATAATAATTTTAGAAACATATAAATCTCTATCTATGTGAATATTTATTGGTGGATCTTATGAAAAATATATGTCTCACACTTCTCCCCATAGTAATAAAAATACCTGATATTCAAGGTTGAGATCACATCTTCAAACTCCAAATCATGTTTTGGGTAGTTTTGGTCATGAAAATTCAGCTGAATTTTGGAATATTCGAAATCTATTACATTTTTCAGTTGGTCACAACCTATTCATATTATAAAAATATCTATGAACACGAAAATGGGTTCCCCACTTATCGTTAGTGTTTGTACTTATGTACTGATCATCCTATTTTCCATATATTTAAATAATTAAACACATTCACTATTCCAAAAAAATGTTTCTCCCTTATCAGTATTATTCATTAATGGTTTTTAATATCATGATATATTCCACATAAATAATTTGTAATACCCATATTGGAAAATAAAATAATGAATCTCTATAATATATGTTGGTCTGGGCCACTCTTCAACTACATTTTTAATATGGTTCCATAGATATTAATTTGTTGGTCATAACATTACCCAAGAATCATAATTCATCCCTCTTGAAATATCATTTACAATAATTTCTTTATAGTTTCTATATCACCAATGTTTTTAACATAGTATTCAAATTATACTCTTCCTCAACCATTCACTTACAGTATAATAGAATATAATAAAGAATTCCTAAATAAAATTCAATGAAATATCTAGATTATATATTCCATAAATCCATGAATAATATTCTTGTATTATTTATTTCGAACGACATCACTCTGAACTCATGGTGTCCATACCTCACATAAAAAGTAGTATTGGGAATATCATATTTCCTCACATTTAATTAGTTATATCGAAAACAATGATCCAACATACAAAAATACATGGACACTCATTATTGACTAAAAAGGTCATCTATTAGTGTAAGGGGGTAATTTTTCCCTATCAATATTTTTTGATCACACAAAAAACAAGGAATTGATGAATTTTTCTATCCTTAATTCATACAATGAGGACTGGTTCTCCCCATAGCGATGTGATCAGGCTTATGAAACCATTATATAGATTATATTGTAACTACATCCTTATTTATTCCATTTTAATGTTAGTTATTTTTTAAGGAGTATTCTTTTGTGAGATGAGATCCTCGTAAAATGTCAACTAATAACTGAATCTCTAATTTAGGAGGATGATGTAATTCCAATAACCATCTTGAGATGCGCTCGTAAAGGGCTCTAAACCTAGGGTTTCCTCTCCTCTCATCACCACCGACCTCTTTGCTGCAAGTGGCGCGGTGTTCCACCTCTTGCTCGGTGATTTTGGTGGTGGCCCTCTACTATGGTGGTGGTTTGGTGGATCCTTTGGAATTTTGGCTAGCCGGATTCACTCAATTCCCGCCTCTTTGGATAGGGCTTCACTCGGCGGCACTGTGTGCCTTCGGATGCGTTCATACACTTGTAGTCAGTGGGTCCGCCTTTTCTACAGTGTGCAAGTTGGGGATTCACCCTGTCTAATGTGGTCATTCTGTTCGGTGGTGACGAGACCCTCTGGTCATCATTAAAGTGCGTTGTGGGCTTTTCCTTTCTTTTACAGTTCATTTCCTTCTGCGGTGTTGTGAATCGCAGTGATTTTCTGATGGATGACTTTGATCTGAAGCTGCGTGTTAGGGTTCTATCTCTAGTTTTTGGTGTTGGTTAATCTGTATTTTTTTTGATTTTGCAGTTTTTGTGGATTCTTGATCATTTGTTGAGTCTATTCCTCAACATTTCGAGGATGATGTTCTTGGATGTGCGGTTGCGTGGTGTTGTTGTGTATGTGGTTTTCATGGCCTGTCTGACAATTTTTGCATTTGGATCTGCTGCTTTTAGTGATTTCTGGCATGGGACGGAATGACTCCCTGGTGTTTGGTTTCACCAGATTTCTTTTCTGGTGGGATACTTGAAGGATGGATGCAGGCTTGAGAAGGTTGTGCATCGTGGCGTATGGCGTTTCTATTTTTGTTTTGGGTTGATGATGTTAGTTCTTGAATTTTGAATTTGGATTTTGGATATGTTCTCTAGATTTCGGACGGTTCAATGATTGTATATGGGTATCGGAAACCCAAAAGCTGGCTATTTGAAAATGAGAGAAAAAAATGATTTGCAGTCAGTCTAATTTAGGAGAAAGATTATGAAATCCATTAGGGAAGACATCTATGTAGTCTCTCCCAAAGAGATGGTCGTCGGGAATGATCATATACATTTTTCTTATAATTTTCTATACATATGATTTCTCATAAGGAAATACTATCTATATTTTTGATGATGACTCCTTTAGAAACTCATCGTCCTCATTATTGTTTTATAGAATTGGAGGATTCGTTGAGATGTGAAGAGATATCTCACTTTACTAATGGTTTATGTTCTCTCTAAATAATTATAACCATTGCATTCCCATTACTGAATCAAAATTAACCAAATGATGTAATAAAATACTTTCCTAGGGGTTTTTTCTATATAAATTAACTTCTGAGTAATTATATAATTTGAATGAAATAATTTATCTCTTCTATCTTCTCCTCGATAAATCATCAATCATATTTTGAGATGTTTTTGGAATGAATTTACAAATATTGAATGATATGAATGAATGTGCATTACTAGAATAAAATAAATATTTCTATTATAAAATTAATAAATAGATTTCATATAACCACATAATTATTGTGCATGAATTCAACATTAGTGATTGCATACACCCTACCATAATTTGTGGGTGGTTTTTATTATTCCTTAACTCTAAAAAAATATGATTTGGGAATTGGCATTCATAATTCCTTAAATCCTTATATGTGAAATATTTCACTACATTCTGTGTGTTGGTATGAACATTCATTTCATCAAAACCATTATTGGGGTTATTTAAATGTCTTCAAAACAAATAATCTTGGTATCCCTATCATCAATATTTGGTTCATCTCTTGGTTCCCCTTAGGATATTTAAAACTATTTTCTTCCAACATATTTTCATGTCGTATGTTGGGTTATCTTCCCATCATGGTATTTTTCCATCAATCCTCACATTTTGAACACAATTTCACTTTTTTTTATCTCTGAGACCACTAGTTTACTAATTGTATTTGTCCTCCATTTTATAATTAAGGGAATGAAAAAAAATCCCCAAATTGTTTTTCAATGTTTCAAAACACTATGACTATTCATTGACTCACCTATAGTCCACTATAGAATAGATCCACCTATATTTCACTATAAATGAACAAACAAGATGCCAAAAAAGATTGTCATGTATTATATTCAACATATGCACAGTTTGGCTAGTCTTACATTTTATTTTGTATTGTGAACTCACATGGAATCATATGATTTAGTTTTGGTGGAATATATTTATTGAAATATTGTGTTCTAAATTATTCTCATAACATAGATTTAATTTCATCCTTACATAATGTTATCTTGATCATTGTCAACAATTGATCATATTACCCATCAGAATGATATTAAACCAATAACACATTTTCTATATATAATAATTGGATGATTAAAAATGTCTTCTCAAAGTTATTAATCAATATTCAACGATTAGGGAAATAAAATATCGAAAAAAGATATATGAAATTAATTTCATAAATGGTTCATCCAAAAAAATATTTTTATTAGGAGAAGGAGGTAGTACCACATTATTCATGTTATTATTCACATAATGATATTGTTAACACAAATCATTTAGAACATTATTTGATAAAATTACCATCATATTTGTATTCTCATTAGGGCTGTCAACAAATTCCCTATCACATTGATTTTTTTCACCAGTTCCATTATTTTATTCAAATAAATATAAGAAATAAAATATAATTATAGGGGAAATTGAATATATAAATAATAATCATTTAAAAATGAAACAATGAAAAAATAAGGATAATATCATAATGTGTATAATATCATTTATTATCATTCTTTATTTTTCAATATAGCTTATCCATAGTGATAGAACAAAATGTTTTTAGTCAGAGTAATGTGTCACAGAGAGGGGGAGATGTTGAATCATTGATACTCTTTTTCTTTTATGTTTCTTTTAAATTGAAAAAAAATTCACCAAATATATATATTTCAATTCTATGATGAAAACAAACCCCACTGACATCCATAGGAACACAATGGTTTATAACGTTCCTTATTCAATAAGAATAAGTATGTCCTTAGAATGGTTTGGAAATGATCCAATACCATAAAATAAACTATGAAAATAATACATATATTAAAATGAGTAGGATATACCATTACACTCATGTGGAAATGTGAAAAAATCCCACTAGTGCATGTGCACCCAACTACAACAATTGGGAAATAAATTTTTTTTCTAACAACAGGTGTTTCTTGTGATTATTTTCAATTCACCAAATGCATTAATTTGAAAAAATATAAATTTCCATAACATGATTATTTTTATGAACCACAATGGAATTTGATAATGAAAAATATCTGAATATGAAGATTGATATTCTCTTTCCAGTTCTCTGAGTACAATTCTTTCAATACAATTTTCAAGTGAAACTTTCATGAATGGAATGAAATAAATTTTCGTAGGGTTAATGGATGAATAATCCCCTTTATCATTATTATTTTATCTTTTATTTGGATATATTATAATATCAATGATATATATTCAACAATCACCTTCTTCATATTCTCCCTCTAGTATTTCCCACAATGTTATTAATATATCATTCTTCCCCAAGGCTGAATATATATGGATTCTATATATTGGAATAAATAAAAATACAATTCATTATCTCAAAATATTATGATACACATAGTCAATATTGAAATATTAATAATCCTTACTCAAAACATTTTGAACTCTAAATAAATACCATTTGTGTTATCATTCTCCTTATTCCTAATTTCTAGGTCATTTATTTGAGAAACCAATATTTTCAATAATATGGATGGTTGAGAATTAATTTGTAAAATGAATGATCATGTTCCATCAATTATTATTACCATTTATATCTTTTTAATATATAATAATATTGTATCATACTCAACTATAATTTTTGATAATGATGCTTTTTATTTTCTAAAATCAAGAATCAACAAATTTATTTTATTTACCATAATGGTTATGGATTTAGAATATATAATCCTTGTTGAACTACAACAATGTTTTCAACCACATATTAATCTCCATCTATGGGAATATTTTTTTGAGAAACTTATTAAAAATATATATCTCACATTTATCTCCATTTTCATAATGATACTGTATTTTTAAGGTTATGATCACATCTTCCAACTCTAGATCATGTTTGGGATATTTTTGGTCATTAAAATTCAGGTGAATTGAAGAATATTAAATTTCTCTAAAATTTATTAATTGGTAAAAACCCATTTCCCTCATTGAAATATCTATGTACACCATAATGGGTTCCCCACTTATAGGTTTTGTGAGTACTAGTGTAGTGATCATCCTATTTTTTATTTCATTAATGAATTTTTCACATAAATTATTCCACATAAAATTTACACTCATATGATTAATATTCATTAATGGGTTTTAATAACATGATATGTTTCTCATAAATCACTTGTAATACCCATCATGAGAAGAAATGTTATGAATAATAATAATAGATGTTGGTCTAGACCACTCCTCTACTGCATTTTTTTAATAAAGTTCCATAGATATCAATATGTAGGTGATAACATTCCATATGAATAATACTCCATCCATCATGAACTCACATTTACTATAATTTCCATATAGTCTCTACACCCTAAAGGTATTTAATATAATATTAAAAATTTATTCTTGCACTTACATTCACATAGATTATATTAGAATATTATATAGAATATCTACCAAAAACTTTGTCAATGAAATATATAAATTATATAGTCCATAAATCAATGAATAATATTGTAGCATTATTGTGTTCAAAATGATTCACTGTGAACTCATAGTGTTCAAACCTCATCTAAAATGTTTTCTTGAGAATGTCATATTTCCTCACCTTTAATTGGTGATATCCTAAATAAATATCTATTTTAGAGTAATACATGGACCAATATTAATATTGAAAATTCCATCAATTAGTCGAATGGGATACATGTTCTTTATCGCGAAATTTTTTTAGCACACAAAAAATCAATGAAATAATGAATTGATCTATCCGTATTTTGTACAAAGAGGGTTGGTTATGAACATAGTGAAGTGATTGTGCTTATAAAACCATTATACAAATTAAACTGTAACTACTTATTTACTTTTTCTTACACAATGATAGTCATTTGGTAATTATTATTTGATTTGAGATGAGATCCTAGTAAAAGGTCAACTGAGAACTAAAAATATAATTTGGTGGTAGAGGGTAAAATCCATTAGGGAATACATCACTATAGATTCACCCAATGGGAAGGACTTTGAGAATGTTTATATACATTTTAATAAATATTTTGATATATATGTGATTTCTCATATGGAAATATTATCCATAATTAAGATGATGACCTTGTTATAGATTTATTATCCATATTATTTTTATAGAGTTGAAGGTTTCCCGGAGATGTGAAATATGATCTCCCTATCATAATAGTTGATGTTGTCTCTAAATAATGATATCCAATGGATTCCCAATATTAAATCAAAATTCACCAAAGATGTATAAAAATATTTCCACGATGGTTTTTTATGTAGAAATTAACCGAGGAAGTAATTTGGATGCAATAATTTCTCTATTCTATTTTCTCCTTGATAAATCATCCATAATATTTTAATATTATCTTGATTATATGTACTTAAACTTCAAAAATAATAATAAAGTTGTATAAATTGAAAAAAAATATTTAAATTATAAAAATAATAAATATAATACATGTTACCACGTTATTATTAAGATCGAACTCAACATTAGTGATAACAGAAATACTACCATGATTCTTTAAAGGTTTTTTTATTTATTTCCACTGAAGAAAATTGGATTTGGGAACTGGTATTCACAATTCTCAACTTCCTTAAATGTGAATCATTTCACTATAATCTACGTGTTTGTCTGAACATTACTAACATCTTATACATTAGTGACAATTATTAAATGTCTTCAGAAAAAAGTATCATGATGTCCCTCACATCATTATTTGATTCATCTCAGGTTCCCCTTATTCTATTTCCAACAATCATATTCCAATGTTTCCTAAATTCTGTATTTTGGGTTTTCGTTCCATCCTGGGAGTTTTCCATCAATCCCCCATTTTAAGCACAATTTTACACTATTTATCTATGATACCACTAGTCCACTATGGGTTTTTTATCTCCATTTTATTATTTATGAAATGAAAAAAATCCCCAAATTCTTTTCAATGTCTCAAAACTCTAAGTCGTTTCCTAGACTCATCTATAGTCCATTAATGAGGAGATCCACATATATTACACTATAAATGAAAAAACTAGAGGAATATAATGCTTGTCATGTAATGTTTGTAATATGTGAACTGATTTCCTTGTCATCCATTTGATTTTTTATTAAGAAAACACTTTGATTCATCTGATCGACTTTTTTGGGAATGTATTTATTAAAAAATATATTCAGAATTCATCTCATAACATAGATTGAATTTCATCATTAATATTTTTGATCTTGATCATTGTCCACAGCTAATCACCTTCCCCATTAAAATGATATAAAACCAACACCACATTTTCTAATGATAGGAATTGGATGATTAAAAATTTATTCTCAATGTTAATAGTCCATATTTCTACGATTAGGGTAATAGAAGATCTAATAACGATATGAGAACTTTTTTCATAAATTATTCATCCACAACAAGCTATTTATTATGAGAAATAGTTTGTCTAACATGAGTCGGGTTATTATTCACATCAAGATCTAGTTAACACATATATTTTAGGATGTTCTATGATACAAATCTCATTAGATTTGGATTCTAATTTGTGTATTCCAATAATTTACCATCCCATTTATTTTTTTCACAAGTTCACATATTTAAATAAATTAACTTTGAAAAAAATATAATTATGGGGGTAATTGAATAAATTAATATTAATAATATAAAAATGAAACAATGAAAATTGAGGGATAACCTTATAAATGTTTAGAATATCATGACTATTGATTCATTAGGCTTCAATACAGGTTAACCATGGTGATATAATTGAAAGCTCCCAGTCAGAGTAATGTATCACTAATAGGAGGAGGGGTGAATTAGTGATGATGTATTTCTTTTTTGTTTCTTTTAAATTGAAACAACCATTTATTTCTGTTAGTTATTTCAACTACCTGATGAATATAAACCCAAAACACATCCCCATGAACCCAATGATTTACAAGGATCACTATTCAATAAGAATAGCTATGTCTTTAGTATGGTTGGTAAATGATCTAATAACATACCATAAACTATTAAAATAATAATTTTATTATAAATAGTATGATATACCAATACACTCCTGTAGAACTGTGAAAAAATCCCTCCAATGCTTGTTCACCCTCTTAGCACAATTGAGAAATACAATTTCATTTGTAACAACTCATATTACATTTGATTATTTTCGATTAAAAAATGTATTAAATTGTAAAACATTTCTTCTTTACCTTAACATGATGAATGGTAAGAAGCAAAACGGACATAGATAATGAAATCTTCCTAAATTCCATATCTGATAGTTCATGTCCTATTCTCTGAGTATGATTCATTCAATACAATTTCAAGTCCAATTTTCTGGAAATATTGAAATTCATTTTGATATGGGTAATGGATTCACAAACCCCTTATACATTTTTATTTTATCTTTCACATTGATACATTCAAGTATCACTGATATATATTCAACGATCACCTTCTTCACATTTTCCCTCTAACAATTCCCTCAATGTTCACCATAAAACTTTATTCCCCAATGGTGAATATATTGACAGTAAATCGATGGGAATTAATAACAATATCATTAATTATCTCACAATATTATGATAAACATAGTTATGATTGAATTATTAGGGCTTCTTCCTCATCAATTTTGATCTCGAAGGACATATCATATGTGTTAGCTTCCTCCTTATTCTGAATTTCAATGACATTTATTGGAGATTCCATTATTTTCTATAATATTGATTATTGGGAATTAATTTTTAAAAGGAATGTTGATATTCAACCAATTATTATTACCATATATATCCTTTTAATATTTAATAATATTTTATCATACTCAATAATCATTATTGATAATGATGCGTTTTCCTTTTTTACTTTAGTAATCAAAAA
Organism: Viscum album; assembly: GCA_963277665.1. Taxonomy (NCBI): domain Eukaryota; kingdom Viridiplantae; phylum Streptophyta; class Magnoliopsida; order Santalales; family Viscaceae; genus Viscum; species Viscum album. Next base: position 1,293,887,195 of record OY728152.1, read on the forward strand.
CGTATTTTATTTACCGTAATGGTTATGGATTTACATTTCAAAATTCTTGATGAAAAAACATATATTCATCCAAAATGTAACCTTTTTATATGTGAATAATTGTTTGAGTCTCTTATGAAAAATATATATCTCAAACTTCTCGGCATTGTAATAATCATACACACTCCAAATCATGTTTGTGATTGTTTTGGTTATGAAATTTCAGATGAATTGAGGTTTATTCTATCTTGCTAACATTTTTCAGTTGGTCAAAACCTATTACCATAATTTAAATATCAAGGTACATCAAAATGTGTACCCACATATTACTAATGTTAGTACTGGTGTACGGATCATTATATTTTTTATATCTTTTATTAATATATTATATTAACTGTTATACAAAAAAATTACAGTATTATCTGTTATATTTATTAATGGGATTTAATATCATTATATTTTTCTCATAAATCGTCTATAATACCAATATTGAGAAAGAAATCTATGAATATCTATAATAGATGTTGGTTTGGGACACTTCTTATTTAATTAATTTTTATAATTAATTGTGTATTTTATGATTTAAATTAGTAATTTTATATGTTTACATTATTTTATAGTCTAAATTATTTTTATTTAGTAATTTGTTTTTGTCTAAATTTTGATATTTTAAAATTAATTAATTAATTAATTAATTCTTATTTTTTACATTAAATAATATAGTTTTGTTTTATCATTTCTAATATTTAATATTTAATAATTTAGAATAACAAAATTTCAATATGTCTTTCAATAATTCATTAATTATAACATAAGATTATAAACTTATTACATTTATTGAATCTCTTTAAATTAATTTCATTAATTAACATAATTTTTTAATAAAGAATAATTATCTTTTAACATTAATTAATTTAATTTGAAATATTTGATTAATTTTAATAATTTTAATTTGTTTTATAAATATATAATTTTCTATAAACATTTAATAATTTAGTTTCTTTTTAATTTTAGTTTTCATTTAGTAAAAAATTTAAGTTTTTTTAAATTGAAGTTAATAATAATTTAACATGAGTTTTATTGGTTTTAAAAGTTTATTATATGTTTATGATGTACCTAAATTTTTATTTATTTCAATTAATAATTAGTTTTATTTTTTTGTTCAGTTTTTATTTTAAGATTCAATTTGTTTTACTCTGTTTATTTTGCAGGTTCACGGTTTCACCCCTATCACAGTGCCAGAATAATCGTTTCAATTTATGGTGCCACCATGCATAGTTTCCATTTCACGGTGGCACCATAACCTCACACATCATTTTTATCCTTTAGTTTCGCCACTTTACTATGCCACCACACCCCAGTTCCAGTCCTTGCCTCTTCCCACCCTTCACGGTATTACTATAACCCATGTCACCATTTCCCCTTTCTCAAACCATTTCCCCTTCCACTATTTCTTATTTGTCATCAGTCCATAACAATTTTGATACATTTTATCTTCAACTACATTTCCATCGCATCTTTCCACTTCCAACTGTGAATATCCTAGAACTATTTCGCTTGCACTACTCTTCAATTTTTTTTTCACCACAACACCTCTACATTTCAGACTTCGACCAGATTTCCATAGAAGTATAAATTAACAAATCATTGGAAAAATACGATTCACAATCAACCAGATATTCAACAATAGTAATGAAACCATAGTAGGGATGTCGAAGTGCTGAGTTAGAAGACGCCATCAGGGGAAAACCAGTCCACTGCCATTGTGATCCCGGATCCTGCTCGATCTCACGCCACATCCGACAATGTCTGGATTCAGCGATGCTGTTTCATTGAAGCTGGATTCACGCCACCTGTTGGAGTAGAGGCCATGTCTCTATGGAAGTAAGAGTTTGATGCATGATCTTTGCAACTGAAGTCTGCGATGGTCATTGTGGATAAGGGAGGCGGAGCTGCAGGGATTGGGGAAGAAGACCAAAAAAAGAAGAATAAGTTTACTTAATAAAAATAAAGAAATAAAATTAGAATAACAATAAAATAAATAAATATATAAATAACATAGAACATAATAAATAAAAAATAAATAATAATAATAGATAAATAATTATAATATAAAACTAATTAGATAAAATATATAAAAACTAAAATATTAATGCTAAACCTATCTATAAAAATAATATAAATAAATTTCATACATTAATGAATATATTTATTATAAATTAACTTTTACATGATAAAAATAATTATAAAATATAATAACAATATATATTTTTATAAATTTTAATAATAAAAAGAAAACAATTTTTTATGGTATACTTAAATATTATTTTTTAAAAAATAAATACTCAAAATAACTAAATACCAATATTATTAATTTAATGATTTAATAAAAAAATTACTTTTTATTTAATTTATTTATATGTTAATCACCTTCATAGTTAAATAAATTAATAAATAATAATATATAAATCATAAGTTTAATTAACAATAATAATTAAAATAATAACTAATAAATATTTAATTTCACATTTAACATTAGTTTAAAAAACATAACATTTAAATGCTGAATCATTCATTTATTTTTGTGTTATAACTTTTTAGGTTTATTCAATAGATGGGTATATATCCAGATTCACCCAACTAACTCACCTAGAGTTTTCTACGTGAGAACGACTATCATGACAAGCCAGTCGTGAAAAAACACATCTGTGTTGTGCTTAAGTGAATGACATGTTGGAGTCAGTGGAAGCGAGTGGTGACATGCAACAGATGACGGAGGATATAAAAATAGAGTTTCAATATAATTTTAGGGGACAAGTATTGAGATGCTCATCGATTCCACAATCATATACATTTTGGATCAAATCCATGGATGTTCTTTCACTCAAATGAACACAACATTTTTTTGAGCGAAGACTCCCTGGAGATGATAGAGAAGACATGGATATAAAGGAGCACAATGTTGAGCAGTGATAGGGGAGATTTGCTTCCCTATGTCCATAATTCTTGTACTCTCTATTTTGGTTTTTTTCACTGCTTTAATAATGTTGATAAATGGATTAATTTACTTAGCTCATTAATACATTTCTTCTAGTTAATCATTTAAACATCTTCATTCACATAACATTTTTTTAAGAATCATAATCAATTAGAGAGGTTTATTAATGATTCTTTGTTTAGTTTCTTCACACTTCAATTGTTTTCTGAATTCATAAATTCAATATCAAATGGCGAGGTAGTTCTTGAATACAATATTCAATGAATTAATGTCTTTAAATTTGGAAATTTATGGTGAGTTTATTTCGAGATGATATCCTTTTATAATTGTTAAATAGTTTTCCTGATTTAGGAGTGGAGAAATCCTAAAGTCAATCTTCTTGGTGTGAAGTTTCCTGGTAAGGGAAACTTTTCACCATTTTCATGAGGTATGATTCAATAGATTATTGTGGGGAAAATACCCTTTAAACCAATAGTTTGGAATTCTCGAGTATTACATTTTATCTCTTCTATCGACCTCGCTAATTTTTATTAGTATTTTTTTCTCTTATGTTATTTTTATTGTAGTTCATAGTTCATTAGTATATTGTTAAATGATTTAGTTTCTTGTAAACATTTTTATCTTTAATTATTTCTTATAGAAAAGTATAATAAAATTTTAAAGTAAAAAAACAACTTGAAAGTTGTACACTCGCTTCACAACTGACAATAGAGGAGTTTAATAAAAATAAACCATTAGAAAACTCACCTACCTTTTCTTGGGTTCAACCCGTCACTATTATAATAGTGTAGGTTTATAAATAATATTTTTAGGGCCATGATAACCTATAGAATCATCAAAATTTGGAGCCGTTTTTGGGGAAGGCATGTGATGAGAATATAGAGTAATAATTAAAATTAAAAAAATAAGCAAAAATAGAAAAAAAAACACATAAAAAGCATTAATAAAAAACTGATTAAAAAACGGCGACATTCATTGCTTTTTTTGATGAAAATTAAAATTTATCATTAACTATGAAACATTTTGTGGTCAATCTCACCTTTTTATGTCAAAAAAATGGAACATCATCATATCATTAATCAACAGGGGCCTCATATTGTATGTTGTGGCAGTTATAGGCACACTGCCTAGAAGTGTGTCAATAACTAGGCACAACTGTATTTTTATATTAATTAAAATAAACAATATGAGTCTAGTCTTAACACCATAGCTAATATTTACCTAATTGATTCTAAATTGGATGCTAGGGTGGATGTAATTAACACTTGGTTAACTAAAACCAATGAAGTTCAAATTAGAGATTCTATTTAGCAAGATCAAAGAATGAAAATATTTAAAAACATAATCATGGATTTACAAAAAAAGGGTTAAAGAACAAGGAGAAATTGAAGAAAATGAAAAATAAAATGTGTTTAATAGATTTGAAAATCACGTAGATGTGGAAAATGGAAGTCAAAATAGGCAAGAATTTATTCTCTTTGAATAATATGTATCTATAGAACAAAATCTGGAAATAACCAACTCGCTAAATCCAGTTAATAACACTAAGAATCCAAAAAATAACTTTAATGATTTTGAGTTGGAAAATTCATAAAATGAATTAAAATAGATTGAAAAATAATTCCCCATTCTATTTATAATTCCTACATTTGAGAAAAATCAATATTCTAGGTGATTTGAAAAGGTGGTCGATTTGGTTGAAGATGCACAAGAAAATAAAAATTTGAATGCTAAAAAGTCATCAATCAAACTTTCTGAATTTGTGAACAATGGGATTTAACATAATAGTGGGAACACTTTGAAGGGGAACATTCAGCTAGAAAATATAGAATCTGAAATTTTTGAACTTGAACAGAACACTTCTCTTCCATGTTTTGAACATGTAAACCATATAATTTCTTCAATGTTTTTGGATGATTAGGACAAGGGAATGATAATTGAAGAATGGAAAGCTTATGATTTTTCATTTCCATATTCTCATAGTAATCACTTTTCTGAATAATTAATCAATGAATTTGAAAACAGTGTCTATATACATGGGGGTAAATATTTAAATTGGATCAATCATGAACATGACTTTATTGAAGCTGAATTGAACATTTCTCCCCTTGAACTGAACTATCTATAACACACTAAATAAATTTATTTGGAAATTGGGCCATTTGAACATAATAATAAAGTAGGTGTCGGACACATACTATATGATGGTTGCAGAATTGATTTGTTAGAAGCAGTAGATGTTCATTTTGAGTTAACAAATGAGGATCTTTGGAAGATATTTACAACATTGTTATTCCCGAATCTGGTTATGATAAAATATATTTTCTTTACTATCTATCGTGTTAATCCTCAACTGAGAAGGGTGAAAAAGATCATCATGATACTGGTAGTAGTCTAGAGGGGGTATTACTCTTGAGTTCCACTATACATGATTCTTTTCATCACATTACTGAATCCAATATTGAACCTACTAATCGGGATTTACCCATCTTCACCATTGAATGTGAAGCTGTTAGTGTTTTTGTTGAAGAGGATAGTTGTGAATAAATTTTCATACCCTTTGAAGAACCTAATACATTGCTTAAAATTCTTAAGAATGTTTATATTTTCAAACCTGTAACGATTTTGTTTGTTGAGAGCACCATTCCCATAACTGCTAATGGGTGTTGTTTAGGTATTTATGCAGTTATTGAGAAATTGTTTTAGTCTAATTATGATATGGTTCCTATATATTTAATTTTTCCATTAAATTTTTTTTGGGAGAACACATGTGGTAGTTCCTATTAAAGAAACCACATTCACCTAGTGACTATGGTTAGTTGTTAGGTGAGTCCGGCTGGGGACTATAAACCTTGTGCTATATGGGAGGAAACTCATGGATTTGTAAGTTTTCAATAAAACACAAAATAAATTGTAAATAAATAATGTATAACTGAAGGCTTTAAATTCAGTGCTTCAGGGGAGTCACCCCATGTTCGTTCTATTATGTTTGATTTTTTTTCTGTTCTTGCTTCACTTTGAATAAATTTCTTCTTTACTACCCTATGTTGGATATTTATCTACTAGAAATTTTTGTCTCTTTCTACATTACTTGTTATTTTTCATATGTTACTGCTATCAAATAAGTAGTGGAATTCCCATGCTGAAGGAGTAATGAAAAAACATGACAAGGAAGTATTTTACTGTTACCATTTTGTTTCATTTTTCTGATCCTTATAGCGTAAAAAAAATCTATTTAATGTCTTTTATAAAAAAATTATTCTCTATATAATGATACTTTAAAATAAATTTTTCTAACTAAAAAATTCTACTGCATGTTTTTTTCTATAAAACACTTCTTGTATAAAAAATAAGGATGTGTTTTTTGCTGTGATCTGAAATTAATTGTTTATATTATTCTCATAACTTGATATTATGTGTGGGGGTACAAGCTTACTGTGGTGTTTTTGTTGAATCTACTCGTATCTTTGAGGTGTTATAGCATTCATTTATCTGCTCTTTATGAACATATTATTGAACTCAATCTATTAAAATTCTTACACCCAATACATAGTTCACTTACACCTTACATGATACTTTTGAGATGTATTGAAAATTTTACACTGGAAATAAATGATAATTTATGTAATTCTTTATGGAACTATTTTTATGATATTTATTATGGAAAACAATATTTTTGAATATTAATGTGTCCTTTATACATGTCACTAATCTACGAAAGTACATAATCTGTTTTGAACCATACTAGTTTAATTGTTTGTCTCTACATTAGAAGTCAACATTGGGGACATAGTTGGTTTTAATGTGTGGGCGGCGTGGGGGTGGGGGGTCAATTATTGGCTGTTCTAAACTATACATAATTGAAATCCAATAAATTCCAACTGAAAATTCATATTTTTGGTAACAAATTGGAAAAAAAATTCAAAATTCAATCTTAATTTTAGGATTTACTCTTTTCATAATTGAGTATTACCAAAGAACAATGTCTTGTTGGTAGTAAAGAACTGCTTTGAAACTGAAATTAATGTGGGTGGATGATTGCATAGTGAACTTACCTAGAGATATGATGGAAATATGGTTTAGGAATTTTTTCTGAGATTGATATGGGTTACCTATTAGTGGAATCTGGAATATAACCCACGTAAATGGTAGTTTGATCATGATTCTAGGGGACACAAAATTTTATTATTTATTTATGTAATTAATTTTATGGGCCAATGTAAATTGTTTCCATAGAAATATTTTTAAACTAGAGTAGATTGGGCATCTGGGATCCCACGGTGAGTCTCTGAGACCCTCGATACTTGGTGCATTTTGGTTTACTATAATCCCTCTCAACACTTTGAATAAGAGCAATGAAAAGTGTGTAGCACATGATACATGGCATGGGAAAATTATAATAATGTGTCTAGTGTCAAAAATGTGTTCATTAAGGTGAGGGGAATGATGAACGCCAAATGAAGAAGGGGGAAATTTGTTTTTCTGTGAATCATTTAGGTTGTATCATTAATGTGATTCAAAAAAATAATTATTTATTTTTTAGAACCTAGGTGAAAAGTCAAAGTACAATGATCTTGTGGTTATGTTTTTAATTCCACTAATAATTTACCTATTTTCTCCCTCATTCATTGGCCTTATGACCGAATTGTGGTTAGTCACCAAGTAGTATCACATATGAGAAATGAAATCATCATTGCTCGATGATTTATAGTTATCATGATTACCCACTATGTATTTGTTCTAGACAAGACTAAATTTCAACAATACAATTTATAAGACCAATGACAGTCTTTAAGTCCTCTATTAAAACTTCTAGACATTATACATTTTGAGAAAATTAATAATTATATTGTTTTGTTTCTTAATGATAATAAAACTAGGGATTGTTTGAGGAAAACAATGCTTAATTTTGGGGGAATATGATGTGTCCTTAAATACACACGATTTTTCATATCTTTTTAATTAATTTTTATTAATTTTAATATATAATTTGTGTATTTTTTCACTATATTAACACAGATATATTTTTATTAGTAAATTTATAAATTAATCAATTTTTATAAATAATAGTGTATTTTAAGCTTTAAATCATTTAATTAATGTTTTACTTTATTTCAAAGTCTAAAAGAATTTTATTTATTTAGTTGTTTTTGTTTGAAAATTTAATAATTTAACATTAATTAATTTACTAATTAATTCTTATTTTGTACATTAAATATTATAGTTTTAATTTATCTTTTCTTATATTAAATATTTATTAATTTAGAATAACATAATTTTTAGATGTCTATGTACAATTACTTAATTATAACGTATGATTGTAAACTTATTACATTTATTGTATCTCTTAAATTTAATTTCATTAATTAACATAATTTTTTAATAATAGAATAATTATCGATTTATATTAATTAATTTAATTTTTAATAGAAGATTATTTTAAATAATTTTACTTTGCATTATAAATGATTAATTTTCTATAAACATTTAATAATTTAGTTTCTTTTTAATTTTAGATTTGGTCTAGTAACAGTTTATTTTTATTTTTATTGAAGTTAATAATAATTTAACATGAGTTTTATTGGTCTTATAAGTTCATCTTAAATTTATGATGTATATAAATTTTCATTTGTTTCAATTAATAATTAGTTTTATTAGTTTTATTTTTTTCATTTTTTATTTTATGTTTCAATTTGTTTTACTCGGTTCATTTTGCAGGTTCACATTTTCACCCCTATCACTGTGCCACAATAACCATTTTAATTTATGGTGCCACCAAGCACAGTTTCCATTTCACGGGGGTACCAAAACCTCACACACCATTTTCTCATTCTGTTTCGGCTCTTTACGGTGCCACCACATACCGGTTCTAGTCCTGGACTCTTCCCACATTTCATAGTCTCATCTTAACCCATGGCACTGTTTCCCCTTTCTCACACCATTTCCATATACATCATTTCTTCTTTCTCACCGGTCCACAAAAAATCTCATACTGTTTATCTTCCACTGCATTACCATCGCCACTTTCCTCTTGTAATTTTGAATCTTCTAGAATCATTTCTCTGACACCACTCATAAATATTTTTTTAACCACCACACCGCATCATTTCAGACTCGGACCATATTTTCATAAAAGACATAATTAACAGATCTTATACGAAACAAGATTCAAAGATAACCATTGATTCAACCTTAGAAAAAAATGTAAAGGGGATACCGAAGGGCTGAGTCCCAAGACATCATCATGGGAAAACCACACCATTGCCACCGTGAACCCAGATCCCGCTCGATCTGATGCCGCATCAGACAATGTCGGGATACAGTGTGCACCGTAATTGAAGCTGAATTCATATGACTTGCTGGAGCTGAGGCCATGTCACTAAGGTAGTAGGAGTTCGACGCTTAAGAATTGCTTCTCATGTATGCTGGATTCGCTATGGATATGGGAGGAATGACAGCATGGATTGGGGAAGAAGACCAAAAATAGAAGATGAAGTTTAATTAATAAAAATATACAAATAAAAATTGAATAGAAATAAAATAAATAATTAATAATAAATAAATAGAACATAATAAATATATATTTAATAATAATAATAGATAAATAATTATAATATAAAACTAATTAGATAAATTATATAAAAACTAAAATCATAATGCTAAACCTATTAATAAAACTAATATAAATAAATTTAATACTTTAGTGAATATAGTAATTATAAATTAACATTAATATAAACAAAATAATTATAGAATATATTAAAAATAAATAATTTTATAAATTTTAATAATTAAAATAAAAATATTTATTATGATAAACATAAATAAAAATTTAAAATAAATAAATATTCAAAAAAAGTAAATACAAATATAATGAATTTGATGATTTAATAAATACATTACTTTTAATTTAATTTATTTATTAGTCAATCAGCTTCATAATTAAATAAATTAATAAATAACAACATGTAACTTAGAAGATTAATTAACAATAATAATTAAAATAATAACTAATAAATATTTAATTTTACATTTATCATTTGTTTATAAAAGAAAAAAATTAAACATTGATTCATGCATTTATTTTTCTGTTCTAACTTTGTAAGTTCATTCAATAGATTGTTATATGTCCGTATTCACACAACTAACTCGCTAGAAGATAATTACGTGAGAAAAACTAGAACAATGTGCAAGTCGTGAAGAAACACATGTGTGCAGTGCTTAAGTGAATGACTTTTTTGAGTCGGTGGAAGCGAGCAGTGACATGCAGTAGAAGACGGGGGATATAAAAACAGAGTTTCAACAGAATTTGGGGGGAAAACTCATTGAGACGCTCATTGATTCCATGATCAAATCCATTCAAGAGAAGATCCAAGGACACTCATTCACTTGAATGAACACACAATTTTTGAGATAGAAGACTCCTGGGATATGATAGAGCAGACATGGATATGAAGGAGCCCAATGTTGAGAATTTCAAGGGTAGCGTTTCTTCCCACTATCCTTAAATCTTGTACACTGTTTTTGGTTGTTTTCACTTCCATAATCACAATTATTAATGGATTAATTAACTTATCACAAGTATTAAATTCTATAGGTCAATCATTTTAACTTCTTCATTGACTTAACATTTTATTTGAATCAAAATCAATCATCGAGGTTGATTAATGAGTCTCTGTATAGTTGATTCACACCTCAATTGTTTCCTAAATTCATAAAATCATGATAAAATATAGAGGTAGTTCTTGATTACATTTTTTTGAAGCATTAATGCCGTTAAATATTGAAATTTAAGGTGAGTTTATTTTCAAATGTTATCCTTTTATAATTGTCAAACAGTTCGACTAATTTTGGATTGGCGAACTCCTAAAGTCAGTCGTCGGTGAGTTGTGTTTTCTCTCAAATTAGACTTTTCACTATTTTCTTGAGGAATGATTATATAAATTATTATGGAGAAGATTTCCTTTAAACAAATATTTTTGAATTATCCAATATTACATTTGATTAGCTCCTTCGACATCACTACATTATATGTGTATTTTGTTTTCATAAGTTATTTCTACTTTAGTTCTTAGTTCATGAATATACTAATATATGATTTAGTTTTGTGTCATCATTTTTATCATTACTTCATACTTAATGAAAAGTTAAAAAAAATTATAATGTAAAAAACAACTAGAAAGATACACACTTGCCTCATTGCTAACAGTTGTGGATTTTAAAAAAAACCATAGAAAACTCACCTACACTCCCTTTGTTTTACCATTCACTACTATACTAGTGTAGGTTTACAAATAATATTTTGAGGGCCATGACGACTTTGGCCTCATCATATATCAATTTGTAGGTGATAAAGTTCCAAATGAATCATACTTCATCATTCATGAATTCACATTTACTATAATTTCCATAAAGATTATACATCCTCAATGTATTTAAAATAATACTCATATTATATTATTTCTCCTCCATTAACGTGGAGTAATTTATTATATAATATATAATGTCTTCCAAAAAAAAATTCAAAGAAATATCTAAATTATATATTCCATAATTCCATGAATAATTTTGAAGCGTAAATGAGTTCGAAAGGAATCACTATGATACCTCATCTAAATGGGAGTATTGAGAATATCATATTTCCTCACCTTTAGTTGAAGATATCCTAAAGAGAGATCCAAATTAGAGAAATAAATTGACCCATATTATTTATTGAAAAGATAATTTATAATTTGAAGGGGTTACATGTTCTTTATCATGATTTTGTTGAGAACAAAATAATCAACTAAATGATGAATTTATCCATCCTTATCTAATACATAAAGGACTGTCTCTCACAATAGTGATGTGGTCGAGTGTATGAAACCATTATTAATATTCAATTATAAATAATTATGTATTATTTAAAACTCAATGTTATTCATTTTGAAATGATTATTTTATGTGAGATGTGATCCGAGTAACGGATCAACTGAGAACTAAAACTCTAGTTTAGGAGGAAGAGTAGAAAATCCATTAGGGAACGCATCTCTATAATATCTCTCAAAGGGAAGGACTTGGAGCATGATCATATACATTATTATTAATCATTTATCTAAATATACTTTCTCATTAAGAAATATTGACCATAATATAGGTTGATAACTCTATTAGAGATTCATCATCCCCATTAATGTTTTATAGAATTTGAGGATTCCTTGAGACGTGATGAGTGATCTAACATTCCAAAAAGTTGATGTGGTCTGTAAATAATGATATACAATTAATTCCCAATATTGAATCAAAATTCACCAAAGTATGTAATAAAATATTTTTCATGATGGATTTCTCTGTATAAATTAACTGTGTATGAATTATAAAATTTAGATGAAATAATTTCTTTATTGTATTTCTCCACAAAAAATCAGCCATCTTATTTTGAGATGTTTTTTTGAATATATGTACTAAGAATTAATGATATTAATTAATGTGTATAAATAGAATAAAATAAATACATCTATTATAAAATGAATAAATTGAATACCGTTCACCACATCATTATTGGGATTGAACTCAACATTAGTGATAGCATATGCCATACCATGATTCGTGTGATGTTTTAATTATTAATTTCCTATGCAAGAAATTGTAGTTGGTAATTGTCATCCATCATTCTCGACATCCACATATGTGAATAATTGCACTACTGTCTATGTGTTGGTTTGAGCATTACTTACTTCTTAAAAATTATTGGGGTTCAATAAGTATCTTCAGAACTAATTATCAGGATATTCCTCTTCTCCACATATAATTCATCTCTTTGATATCCTTAGTCTTTTTCCAACATACATCATCCCATAAATTTCACATGTCATATGTAGGGTTTTCATTCTATAATTGGATTTTTCAATCAATTCTCCAATTTTAAAAACAATTTTACTCTTTTTATCTATGAGACCACTAGTCAACTATATTTATTTGATCTCTATTTTATTGTTAAGGGAATGAAAGAAATATCATAATAGTTTTCAAAACCTCAAAACACCAAGACGTTTCAGAGACTTATCTATAGTTTACCAAAGAATAGATCCACTTATATTTCAATGTAATAGAAAAAAAAGATGTATATCATTCTTTTCATGTTTGTTTTCCAACATTTTCACTGATTGGATAGTATTCCTTTTGCATTTTTATTATGAAATCACATTGAATCATATAACTGAGTGTTTGGGGAATGTATTTATTATAAAATATCTTCATGAATTCTTCTCATAACATAGATTTATTTTTATCATTATACATTGTGCTCCTGATAATTGTTTCAAACTGATCATCTTCCCCATCAATAGGATATAAAACAAACACCACATTTTCAACATATACTAATTGGGTGACTAAAAAAGTCTTCTCAATGTTATTAATCCATTAATCTATGATTAGGGTAATAGAACATCTAATAAATAGATGAGTACATTGTTTCATAAATGATTCATCCAAAACAAGCACTTTATTATGAGAAGGTGGTTATCCACCATGATTCATGTTATTTTTCACATCATATCCAAGTTAACACAGATATTTCAGGAAGTTATAGGATATAATTCCGATCAGATTTGGATTCTCATTTGGGTGGCCATAAAATTTCTTATCAAATTTATTGTTTTCAAAATTTCTCTTATTTCATTCAATTTACAATGTAAAAATATATGATTATGGGGGTAATTGAATAAATAAACAATAATAATATAAGAAAGAAAATAATTAACATAAAAGGATAACCATATAAATGTGTATATTATTATAACTTTTGATTCCCTATGATTTAATATAGGTTATCTATGGTGATATAATTGAGTGTTTCCTGTCATCGTAATGTATCAATGAGAAAGGTAGGGTGAATCTGTGATTTTATTTTTATATTATGTTTCATTTTATTTTAATCAAACTTCATCTCCTATTAGATATTTCAATTCCCTAATAAAAAAACTGAACACATATCCAGAAGAACACAATGATTTACAAGGTTCACTATTCAATATGAATATATACGTCCTTGGTATGGTTTGGGTATGAACCAATAGCATACAATAAACAAATAAAAAATCCATGAATTAAAATGATTACGATAGAACAATACCCTCATCTATAACCTTGAAACAATCTCTTCAGTGCATACACACCCTCCCAGAATAATTCATCAATACAATTTCTTTTGTAACAAAAAATTTTACATGTACTTATTTTCAATTCACCAAATTTATTCAATTGTAAAACATATATTTTAATTCATAACATGAAGAAAAGAATGAACCACAATCAACATTGACAAGGAAATCATTCTGAAATTGAAGTCTCATATTCCTAGTCCAGTTCTCTGAGAATGATTCTTTCAAAAAAAAATTCTAGTCCAATTTTCCTGATAGAAAAAAATAAATTTTGGAATGGGTAATGGTTTTATAATACACATATGCATATTTATTTTCTCTTTCATTTGGATATATTCCAATATCATTTATATATATATAGTGATATTTTTATTAACATTATCCCTCCAACATTTTCCTCAATGTTATCGATACATCTTTGTTCACCATGGGCGAATATATACTTAGTCTATCTATGGAATTCATTCAAAATATCATTTATTATCTAATAGTATTAAGATACACATAGTCAGTATTGATTTTTTTAAGACTCCTTCCTGATCAATTTTGAATTCTATGGACATACAGTTTGTGTTCACTTCATCCTAATTTTGGATTTCTATTCCATTTATTTGAGAATCTTTTAATTTCTATCATAAGGATGGTGTATAATTTATTAATGAAAAGAATGATTATATTCTATCCATAATTAATACTATGTAAATCCTTATAAAATATTATAATATTGTATCATTCTAAATTAGCATTTTTGATAATGATGCATTGACATTTTTTACATCAAGGACCAAAAAATTTATTTTATTTACTATAATGGTTATGGATTTAGATGTCATAATCCCTGATGAACTACAACCATATAGTTAGAAAAATATTAATATCATTTTATGTGATATTTTATTTGAGGTTCTTATGAAAAAATATATGCAAACTTCTCCCCATAGTAATAATAATACAAAATTTTCAAGATTGAGATCACATCTACCAACTCTAGATCAGGTTTGGGATAGTTTTCGTTAAGAAAAAATTGGCTAAATTGAGGCAAATTATATCTCTCTAACATTTTTCATTTGGTCACAATGTATTTCCATCATTGAAATATTGATGTACTCCACAATGTGTTTCACACTTATCAATAGTTCTAGTACTGGGGTAGTGATCATCCTATTTTTTAGATCATTAATGAATTCGTTACCTTCACTGTTCCACACAAAATTTACTCCAAAACAAGTAATATTAATTAATGGGTTTTATTAACATGATATCTTCCTCATTAATAATCTATAATATTCATAATGAGAAAGTAAACTATGAAAATACAAAATAGATGTTGGTATAGGCCCCTCCTCAATAGCATTTGTTCTAGAATGTTCCATAGATATAAATTTGTATGCGATATAATTTCCCCATGAATCATACTTCATACATCATGAATTCACATTTACTATAATTTCCATATAGTTTCTGCATTATAAATGTATTTGACATGGTATTAAAATTCTATTCTTTATCATCTGTTCTCATGAAGTATATTAAAATATAATATAGAATTTATACTAAAATTTGTTAAAGAAATATCTAAAATATATATTCCAAAAATCCACGAATAATTTTGTAGTATTATTGTGTTCGAAAAGAATCACTATGAACTCGTAGTGTCTATACCTCATCTAAAAGGTATTATTGGGAATATCATGTTTAGTCACCTTTAATTAGTGATATTCTAAACAAATATCAATTGTAGAGAAATACATGGAGCCACGTTTATGATTAAAAAAGGCATCCACTAATGGAAGGGGATTCTTATTATTTATCAGGATTTGGTTGAGAACACAAAAATCAATGAAATGATGGATTGATCTATCCATATATACTAAAACGAAGAACGGGTCACCACATTATAATGTGATTGGGTGTACGAACCCATTATACATATTCAATTATAAATACTTACTTATTATATCCCTCTCAATGTTAGAAATTTTTAAATGAGTTTTTTATGATAGATGTTATCCAATTAAATGTTCAATAGTGAACTGAAACTCTAGTTTAGGAAGAAGATCAAGAAATTAATTACGGAACACATCTCTATAGTCTCTTTCAAATGGAATGTCATAGATCATGATCATATTCATTTTTAATAATCATTTGAGCAAGATATGAAATCTCATAAGGAAATATTATCCATTATTTAGATAATGACTCTATTAGAGATTCATCATCGTCATTAATGATTTATATAATTGGAGGATTCCTTGATATTAGAAGAGTGATATCCATTTTCCCAAAGATAATGTTCTCTCTAAATAATGATAGCCAATGCATTCCTAATATTGGATCAAAATTCAACAAAGTATATAATAAAATACTTTCATGGTGGTTTTATCTATAGAAATTATTTGAGGAAGAATTATATAATTTGTTTACCATAATTTCTCTGTTATAAATTCTCATAGAGAAAACAACCTTTATATTTTTAATTTTTTTTTGAATATATGTACTAGGCCTAAAATATATGACTGAATGTGTAATCCTAGATTAAAATAAATATTTTTATTTTAAAAGGAATAAATAGAATACTTGTAACCACATCATTATTGGTCTTGAACTTTCGATAGTGATAGCATACATCCTACAATGATTCGTGGGAGGTTTTTTCATTGATTTCTTTAGAAAAACAATAGATTTGGGAACTAGAATGCCTAATTATCGACATCCTTATATGTAAAATATTTCACTACAGTCCATGTCTTAGTATGACCCTTCCTTACATATTAAAAATTAGTGGGGTTATATAGATGTTTTCAAAAAAATTACCATTATATGCATCTCATCCACATTTGATTTATCCCATGGTTACCCTTAGGATATTTCCATAATACTTCTTATAATGCTTTTTACATGTCGTATGATAGGTTTTAATTCCAACATGGGATTTTTTTCATCAATCCTCCCACATTAAACACAATTTTAGACTTTTTATCTCTAAGACCACTAGTCCACAATGTGTAGTTGATAACCATTTTTTATTAAGGAAATGAAAAAAATCCTCTAAAATTTATCAATGTATCAAAACACCAAATTGTTTTATTGACTCAACTATATTTCAACAACTAAGGGATCCTACTATATTTCACTATAAATGAAAAAAAGTGATCCATATCATGATTGTCATGTAATTTTTTCAACACATGCACTGAATGGCTTGTCTTCATTTTTCTTTTTTATTATAAACTCATTTTGAATAATATGATCGAGTGTTTGGGGAATGTCATTATTGAAAAATATCCTCATGACTTATTTTCATAACACAAATTGAATTTCATCATTATACTTTGTTCTCTTGACCATCGTCCACAACTGAACATCATCCCCATCAAAAAGATATAAAACCAACACCACATTTTTTACTTATAGGCATTGGATGATTAAAAATTTCTTCTCAAAGTTATTAATCCATTTCCTACGATTTGGGTAATGGGTGATCTAATAATGATATCATAACACAGTTTCATAAATGGATCATCCACAATAAGCTCTTTGTTATGAGAGGGGGGGTTTCCAACATGAATCAGGTTGTTATTCAAAGCATGATCTGGATAACACATATCCTTTAGGATGTTTTAGCATACAATTCCCATCATATTTGGATTCTCATTAGGTTAGTCTTAAAATTTCATGTCACATTGTTTATTATTCACATGTTCTCCTTTTTAAATCAATTAAATATGAAAAATAAAATATAAATATGGGGAAATTGAATAAATAAATAATACTCATATAAAAATGAAAATAATGAACATAGAAGGATAAACATATAAATGTGTAGAATATCATTACATGTTATTCTATATTTTTCAATATAGGTTATCCATGGTGATAGAATTGAATGTTTATAGTATGAGTAATGTATCACTAAGAGTGGGAGGGGGTGAATCAGTGATAATAATTTTCTTTTTTGATTCTTCTATATTGAAACAACATTCACCTCCTGTTAAATATTTAAATTTCCTAATGAAAACATATCCAACACACATACATATGAACATGATGATTTACAAGGTTCACTAATCATTAAAAATTGGTATGTCTTTAGTATGGGTTGTAAATGATCCAATACCATAAAATAAACTATGAAAGTAATTCTTGGATAACAATGAGTAGCATATAACATTACACTCATGTATCACTATTAATAAATCCCTCTAGTGAATGTGCACCCACCTAGCACCATTGGGAAGTAAAATTTCTTTTATAACAACTCATGTTACATATTATTAATTTATATTCACCAAATGTAATCAATTTTAAAAAAATTATTATTTTCTTTAACCAGAATAAAGGTAAATATTGAAAACAACATTGATAATGAAATCATCCCAAATATTATCTCTGATATTCCAAGTCTAGTTCTTTGAGTACGATTCATTCAATACAATTTCAATTACAATATTCCAAATAGAATGAAATACATTTTGGTATGGGAAATGGATTCATAATACCCTTATATTTTTGTATTTTATGATTCATTTGGATACATTTCATTATCATTTATTTATATGAAAATATCACCTTCATCACATTGTCCCTCCAACATTAACCACAAAGTTCTCGATACAACTTTGTTCCCCAAGGGTGAACATATAGTGAGTCTACTAATTCAAATCATTCAAAATATCATTAATAATATCAAATTATTACGATAAACAAAGTCATGAATGGTTTATTATGAATCATTTATCATCAATTTTGATATCTAAGGACATGCAATTTTTGTTATCTTCCTCCTTATTCTGAATTTCGATGTCATTTATTTGAGAATCCATTATTTTCTATATTATTGTTAATAGAGAATTAATTTTTAAAGGGAATGATGATATTACATCATTTATTATAACCATATATATCCTTTTATTATATGATAATATTGTATTCTACTCAATTATCCTTATTGATAAAGATGCATTACACTTTTTACATCAACAATCGAAAAATTTATTTTATTTACCATGATGGTTATAGATTAAGGAATCATAATCTATAATGAACTACAACCATTTTTTCAGACACCTATTAATAACCTTATATGTGAATATTTAATTTTTGTTCTTATGGAAAAAATATATATCACACTTCTCCCCATAGAAATAATGTTACTCGATTTTCAAGGTTGAGATCACATCTCCATACTCCAAATAATGTTTGGGATAGTTTTGGTCATGAAATTTCAGATTGATTGAAGAAATTTCTATCTCTCTATCATTTTTAAGATGGTAACAACCTATTCCCCTCATTTAAATATCGATGTACACCACAATTTGTTCCTCACTTATCATTAGTGTTTGTACTGGGGTAATAAGGGTCCAATTTTTTGTATCATTAATGAATTCTTCACATTGACTATACCACACAAAACTTACTCCCTTATGAGTAGTATTCATTAATGGGTTTTAATATCATGATTTGTTCTTCATAAATCATCTCTAATACCCATTTTGAGGCAGAAAAATATAAATCTCCCTAATAGATGTGGGTCATGGTCACTCCACAACCGCATTAGTTTAATAAGGTTCCATTGATATCTATTTGTAGGAGATAAAATTCCCCAAAAATCATAATTCATCCATAATGAACTCATATTTTCTATAATTCCTATATAGTTTCTATATCCTAAATGTATTTAACATCGTTTAAAATTATATTCTTACCCCTCCATTTAATAAGAGTATTGTATAATATAATATAGAATATCAACCAAATTTTTTTCAAAGAAGTATCTAAATTACATATTCCCTAAATCCATGAATAATGTTGTAGAATTATGTACTTAAAAATGCATCCCTATGATACCTCATCTAAAAGGAATAATTGGGAATATCATCTTTCCTAACCATTAATTAGTGATTTCCTAAACAAATACCTACATAGAAAAATAAATGGACCCACATTGTTTATTGAAATTTCCATCTATTTGTGGAAGGGGATACTTTTTATTTATAATGATTTTATTGATCACACAAAAATAAATGAAATCTTGAATTGATATGTCATTATTTAGAACAAGTAAGACTAGTTCTCCCCATATTTATGTGATGAGGCATATGAAACGTTGCACTGGAGTCTGTGTGAAACATTGCACTGAAGTATATGTGTCGGTCAAAACATTCCTTAAATCAAAAACATTACTGGGGTTCTTTAAATGTATTCAGAGAAAATTATTATGATATCCATCTCATCCACATATTATTCATCTCTTTGTTCTACATAGGTTTTTTCAGATAAATTTATTTCAACGTATTTGACATGTTGTATGTTGGGTTTTCATTCAATCATGGGTTTTTTTGATCAATCCTCCCATTTTAAACACAGTTTTACTCTTTTTACTCTGATACCACAAGTCCACTATGTTCATTTGACCTCTATATTATAATCAAGGTAATTTAAACATACCTTAATATTTATCAAAGACTTAAACACCATGTCATATCATAGACTCATCTATTGTCCACAAAAGAAGAGATCCACCTATATTTCACTGTAAATGAAAAAACAAGATGCATAACAAGATTTACATTTAATGTTTTCAACATAGGCATTGATTTTAATTTATTTATTTTTATTTTTTATATATAACTCATTATGAATCATATGAATGAGTGTTTTTGGATTGTATTTATTGAAAAATATCATCATGATTTTTTCTCATAACATAGATTGAATTTCATCTTAATACACTATGCTCTTGATCATTGTCAAAAACTAATCATCTTACACATTCTAAAAATATAAAACCAACACCACATTATCTACATTTGTGAATTGGTGGATTAAAAATATCTTCTTAATGACATTAATCCCAAGTTATACGATTAGGGTAATAGAAGATCCAATAAAGATATGAGAGCTTTGTTTCATAAATGATTCCTCTACAACAAGATCTTTTTTATGAGAAAGAGGTTTTCTAGCATGAATCATGTTATTATTAACATAATGATCTAGTTAACACAGATCTTTCAGGATGTTATAGGATAAAATTCACATCATGATTGGATTATCATTAGCATAGTTAAAAAAGATCATATCACAATGATATTTGTGCACAACTTCTACTATTTCAATCAATTAACTATGAAAAATAAAATATAATTATGGGGATAATTTAATAAATACATAATAATAATATAAAAATTTAACAATGATAATAAAAGGATAACTATATAATTATGTAGAATATCATAACTTTTGATTCAATATGTTTCAGTATAGGGTATCCATTGGGATAGAATTGAAACATTCTTATCAAAGTAATGTATAACTGGTAGGGGAGGTGGTGAATCCATGATAATATTTTAATTTTATGTTTCATTTAAATTGCATCAAACCTTTCTTCTTATTAAATATATCAATTCCATGTTGAAATCTAACCCAACAAACACCTATAGGAATAAAAAGACTTACGAGGTTCAATATTCAATAAAAATTTCTATGTGCATAGTATGGATGGTAAATTATCCAATAACATACAATAAACTATGAAAATTATCCATGGATTAAAAAGAGTAGGGTATACCATTACACTGGTGTTGTATTATGAAGCAATCCCTCCAGTTCATGTTCACCCTCCCAGCATAATTTGGAGATACAATATTTTTGTAAAAGATAATGTAACATGTAATTATTTTCAATTTAAAAAATGTATTCAATCGTAAAACAATTCTTATTTTACCTACCAAAAAGATAGTTACGAATCACAAAGGGCTTTGATTAATAAAACATATCGAATTCCATGTCTGATATTTCATGTCTAGTTCTCTAAGTATGATTCTTTCAATAAATATTTTAAGTCCAATTTTCCTAATAGATAGAAATACATTTAGATATGGGTAATGGGTGTATAATCCCATTATGCATTTTAATTTTTTCTTTTACTTAGATACATTTCAATATTTATGATATATATGCAACTATCACCAATTTCACATTATCCCTCTAACATTTCCCTCAAACATTTTGATACATATTTTTTGTCCATGGGTGAATATATATAGATTATATCTATGGTAATCATTCAAAAAATCATTCATTATCTAACAATATTATGATATTAATAGTCATGGTTGAATTATTAAGACTCCTTACTCATAAATTTTAATCTCTAAGGACATACCATCTATGGTAACCTCATCCTTAATATGAATTTTGATTCCATTTATTTCAGAATCAATTATTTTCTAAAATACGGATCGGTGGGAATTAATTTGTACAAGGAATAATGATATTTTATCCATTATTATTACCATATATATCCTTTTAATAATTAATAATATTGTATTATAATAAATTATAATTGTTGATAAAGATGTATTGTCCTTTTTCACATCATGAACCAACGAATTTATTTTATTTACCATGAGGGTTATGGATTTAGAAGTCATAATCCTTGATGAACTACAACCATATTTTTACCCACATTAAATCTCCTTCTATGTGAATATCTATTTGAGAATCTTATGAAAATTTTATATCTCAGACTTCTCCCAATAGTAATAATGATTCTGGATTTTCATGGTTGTGATCACATCTTCCAACTCATGATCATGTTTGGTATAGTTTTAGTCATGAAAAATCATTATAATTGGTGAATATTTTATCTCTCTAACACTTTTCTGTTGGTTAAAACGTATTCTCGCCATTGAAATATCAATGTTCCCAACAATGTGTTCCCCATATATCGGTAGTGTTAGTACTAGAGTAGTGATCCTCTGATTTTTTATATATTTAAATAATTTTTTACATTCACTATTCCAAAATTGTGTACTCTTTATGTGTAATATTCATTAATGGGTTTTAATATCATGATATTTTCCTCATAAATTATCAGAAATACTCATCTTTAGAAAGAAAAATATTTATCGTAATAATAAATGTTGGTCTGGTCCACTCCTCAAAGGAATTTATTTTAGAAGGTCCCATAGATATCAATTTTTAGGTGGTAACATTACCAAAGGGTCAAACTTCATCCAACATGAACTCACATTTACTACAATTTCCATATAGTTTCTACATCTTTAATGTATTTAACATAGTATTCAAATTCTAATCATTCTCCTCCATTCACATGGAGTATATTTGAATATAATATAGAATGTATACCCAAAATTTGGAAAATAGATATCTAAATTATATATTCCATAAATCCAGGATTAATTTTTCTAAATTAATGTGTTCGAACGGAATCCCAATCATACCTCATAAAAAATTTCATATAGGGAATATTGTCTTTCCTCACTATTAAATGGTGATATCCAAAACAATGATCTAACTTACAAAAATATATGGACTAGTATTATTGATTGAAAAGGTCATCTATCGCTAGAATGGGATACATGTTCTTTATCATGATTTTTTTGAGCACTCAAAAATCAATCAAATGATGAATTGATCTATCCATATTTAGTACAAAGCAGACTTTTTCCCCATTGTGTAGTGATTGGGCGTATAAAACCAATATATATATTCAATTCGTAATACTTCCTTATGTTTTCAAACTCAATGTTAGTCTTTTTTTAATAAGTATTTGATGTGAGGTGAGATCCTATTAAAAGAAAAACTAAGATATGGAACTCTAGTTTAGGAGGAAGAGGAGGAAATCCATTGGGGAACACATCTATTTTTTCTCTCTTAAAGGGAAGGTCTATGAGCAATATCATATAATTTTTTATCAATCATTTGTGATATGTATTCTCTCTCATAAGGAAATATTATCCATAATTGAAATAATGACTCTGTTAGAGTTTCATTATCCTCAATAGTGTTTTATAGAATTTGGGGATTCCATGAGATGTGAAGGGTGCTCTACCTTTCTCAAAAGAATATTTTGTTCTTTAATAATGATTGCCAATTCATTCCAAATATATAATCAAAATTCACAAAATGATGTAAGAAAATATTTCCGTGGTGATTTATTCTGTAGAAATTAACTGAGGAAGAATTATATAATTCGGATACAATAATTCTTCAATTCTATTTTTTCTATGATTAATCAACAATAATATTTTGAGATTTTTTATGAATATATATATACTAAGAATGAAATTTATAAATGAATATGTATAACTAGAATAAAATAAATATTTCTTTTAAAAAATGAATAAATATAATATCTGTCACCACATCATTTTTGTTCTCAAAATCAACATTAGTGATAGCATACACACTTCCCTAATTTGTGGGTGGTTTTTTCTATTGTTTTCCTATAAAAAAATTGTATTTGGGAATTGGAATTCATAATTCCTGACATCCTTATATGTGAAACATTGGAATAAAATATATTTTTGGGTCCGAACATTCCTTACTTCAAAAAATTTTTTGGGGATCATTAAATGTCTTCAGAAAAAATTATCAAGATATCCCTATCATCCACATTTGATTCATATATTGACTCCCCTTACGTTATTTTCAATATTCTTCTTCCAACTTATTTTAAATGTTGTATGTTGGGTTTTCTTTCTATCATGGGATTATTTCATAAATACTCTAATTTTAAAAACAATATTACTCTTTTTATGTTTTATTCCACTCATCCACTATCTGTATTTTCACTCCATTTTATTATTAAGGGAATGAAAAAAATTCCATAATATTTTTCAATTTTTTAAAACACAAAGTCATTTAATAGAAAAATATATACTCTACTAATGAAGAGATCCAACTATATTTCACTGTAAATGGAAAATTGAGACATATATCATACTTGACATATAATGATTTCAACATATGCACAGATTGGATAGTCTTATTTTTCATTTGTATAAAAAACTAACTTTGAATATTATGATCTAGTGTTTTTGGAATTTATCAATTGAAAAATATCTACATTAATTATTCTCATAACATAGATTGAATTTCAACGTTATACTTTTTCTCCAGATCAATGTCTACAAGTGATATTCTTCCCCATAAAAATAATATAAAACCAACACCACAATTTCTACTTATAGGAATTGGTGGATTTAAAATTTACTATCAATGTTATTAATCCATAGTTATATAATTAGGAAAATATAAGATCCAATAATGATATAAGGTCATTGTTTCATGAATGATTCATCCATAGCACGATATTTATTATGTGAAGGAGGTTATCCAACATGATTAAAGTTATTTTTAAAATAATGAGATAGTCAACACAGATCATTCAAGATGTTTTGGATACAATTCCCATTATATTTGGATTCTCATTAGGGTTGTCATGAAATTTCTTATCACATTGATTTTTGGTAAAAGTTCACTAATTTCACTCTATTAACAATGAAAATTATAATATATTTATGTGGGATAAAAATTAAAAATAATCATATAAAAAGGAAGTAATGAATATAAAAGGATAGCCTTATAAAAATGTTTCATATCATAACTTTTGATTCCCTGTGTTTCAATATAGTTTATCCGGGTTGATTGAATTGAAAGTTCCCAGTCTGGGTAATATATCACAGAGAGGGGGAGGGGTGAATTAGTTATACTCTTTTTCTTTTATGGTTCTTTTAAATTGAAACAACCATCACCTCATTTTAGTGATTTTAATTCCTTGATGTAAACAAACCCAACACACTTCCATATGGTCACAATGATATACATGTTTCACTATTCAATAAGAGTTGTCACATCCTTAGTATGGTTGGGAAATGATCCAAAACAATAAAATCAACTTTGACAATAATATGTGGATTAAAATAAGTAGGATATACCATTACACTCATGTAGCACTATGAAAAAATCTATCTAGTGCATGTGCACCCTCCCAGCAGAATTGGGAACTACAATTTCTTTTCTAAATACTCATGTTTCATGTACTTCTTTTCAATTCACTAAATGTATTCAATTTTTAAAAAAATTCTTCTTTTCAAAAACCAAAAGAAATATAAGAACCAAAAAGTTAATTGATAATAAAATCTTCCTGAATGACCTATCTGATATTCCCAGTCCAGTTATCTCAGTATGATTCTTCCAATAAAATTTTCACCTACAATTTTCCTGATAAACACAATACAAATGAATTGGCAGATCTTCAATTCCAAATAAAATACATTCTCAGTACAAGATATCCAATACAAGGATACCCAATATGGAAACCCTAAAGCCTATTATTTTATCCCAATACCAAATAATCTATATACAATTAACAATATAAATATTATAAGGGAAAATCGTGAATACAATGATTAGCTGAATAGAATGGTTGTAATCATGTATCTTCTCTTTCACTTCCCCCCTATTGAATTGTCTTCAATACAAAAAATACAGTACCACTATATCTCTTTGGAAACAATTTTCTTCTCTCTCAAATAAAATTAACAGTACATCGTCATCACAGAAGTACAATGTACATCAAGCATTTTATTGGTGTCCCAAGACATGTTTAGATGGGAATCCCAAAACACATTACCACCCAAATAAATTCACCCAAATCTGAATTTCTCCAGAAATATAGGAGCTATTATGACTTCTTCAACACTTATAGATTCTTCTAATTTACTCTACAATATTCATCTCTTCTTTTAATGAATCTCTTTTCAAATGTTAATATGAATATAATTGAGGATAAATACATTGGTCCGATCATCTGAATCTAATTATTTCTTGTTGATTAATTCACAACAATGATTGATACCATACCAATTGAATGTGTTTGAATAATTTCAATTATACAATTGAGATAAAATCACTCTTTAAAAAAATGTCTCCCCCATGAAAATTTTATCATCAATATCTATTTTATTTTATTTTTTATGGACCCGCATGTGAAATAATAACATTACATTCTTAACTTGTTCTTGAATCATGAATTAATTCATGAGATTGAATGGAATGGGGATCAGTATTAGCATAGTCAGCATTCAATTATAATTTATTATATCGTTCCATTCATTCTTCTTGTTTACTTTTTTCTCAACCCAAGAATGATTAATTATAAATACTAATTGTATGGATACAATCATCATGATTGGGATCATTATAGATTCTATAATTCTAGATACGATCATTTCTGGTTATTATCATTCATGTTAAAATATTTCTAGTTAAGGTCATCCTGGATATGATCACTGGATACTATTATTCTAGATACGACCATTCAGGATATGATCATTTGTGGTTATAATCATTCTGGTAATGATTGCTGGGTATAATCAAATACAATTTTAAAACATAGATCTTCCCTAATATGATACAATACAATATTATATTTATAATATTCCACAATATGATTCTAAACAACCTAAATATGATTCATTTCCAATCGACACCATCTCTTTTGTTTTGTTCAATCTGAATATGGCTATTTTGAAAAATAATCTGCACCATCACATTGATTTTCTTCTACCCGAATACAAATGTTTTGAAAAAAATCAATGTATCATATTCCATTAGCATCAACTCTTCTATCTAAATGTATTTGATCAGAACCACATTCTATCAGTATCACTTTCCCATTGAGACCACATTTCATCAGTACCAAAATTCACAACACCACTTTTTAATATTCATCCAGAATCAAATAGTTTGGAATGAAAATCAACACAGTCTAGAAATAATGGTTTTGAAATACAATTGGATCCTAATAATAAATAAGAATATAATGGATTTATGGCTGTTTTGAAAAAAAATCGGTACCACTTTTTCTCTCTTTCATTAGGATAAAAAATATTTGAATATGATTCTTTTATAATTATTTTGAAAACTATCTGTATCGATTGACTCTCTATGCCATTTGGATACGATAAATGTAGATGAGATTATTTTATGATTGTTTTGTAAAACAACCTAAATGCGTTTATCATCTAGTTGTCTGAAAAAAAAACATGAATACTTTTCGTTTTTGATTATTTTGGAAAACCATCGGTACCACTTATTTATTTCCTCCATCAAGATATGATAAATCTGAATATGATTATTTTCTTATTGTTTTGGGAAAAAATCTATATACATTCCTTTTCTGAATTTGATAAAAAATAATTTGAATATGATTCTTTTTTTATTAAAAATATCTTTTTCACGCCCCTTTCCTTCTATCAATCATGCATTATAAGTTATCAATTAGATATATGATTTATTTGAAATAAAAATGATCATGGAATCATCACAATTAATTCAATAGTAGTAATAATGACTATATTTATTTAGTAAACATACCTCTTTCTCATCGTATTCCAAGAGAATCAGATGACCACCTACTTCCATAAAACAAATCTCTTTTAATGTCGCATCTTCACATTACATTTATTAAATGGACATTCACAATGATTACTATTTCTATCAATACCACCATTAGTATAATTGTATCTAGAAACATTGTCAATCGAATTAGAATACATTAATTTGTTATAATAAAAAGTTATACCCAACAAAAAATTCACATTCTTTAATCCCATTCATTATGAATTTTTATACGTCAATATCTTTTCTTTCTTTTTCATACCAATATATTAACAACGAATATATACAAAACACAATTTTGGACTAATAATCATCTCTATTGTATTTTTTTT
Organism: Viscum album; assembly: GCA_963277665.1. NCBI lineage: Eukaryota > Viridiplantae > Streptophyta > Magnoliopsida > Santalales > Viscaceae > Viscum > Viscum album. The sequence goes on from OY728152.1 coordinate 1,293,915,859, forward strand.
CAATACCCACTTCAAAAAATTCAATAAAAACAATGAGTGGTATGGTTTCTTTTCTTTCTCCTCATAATTATTTTGTTAATGTATTTCCCCCATTCTCTCATCTCACCCCCTTATTAAATTCCAAATTAAATGGTGACATCATTATAAATTTCTACCTTAAACTTAAATGATATTCATTTATGATGTTGTAACATTTCATTAACAAGGATATCCAATTTTTTCTAAATAATGATCCTTTAACAAAATAACACTTAGTCTTCACGGGAGAACCCAGTGTAGAAAAAAAGAGTTTATAATAAGGTTATGAATGTTTTCCATAAAAAAATTCATGTAATACCACTTCCATACTTATTTAATAATTATCATGATTGGATATTCTTAATGTAATTTTTATATGAAAAAATTTATCTTCAACCACCACAATAAACACATCAAAATGATCAGATGTATAAAAACACTACATTTCAAAATTAAATATCTCACATACTCATTACATTCTTTTAAAAGAAATGTAATAGTCTCATACATTAAATCATCCTTATTTAAACTCATTAAATTTATTTCCTGATATCACAAGTATACAATGATATTAGGAATTAGGATTATTCTCTATTTTTTGATAGAAACAACAATCGGTCAGAGAGTCCTCTCTCAGTCTTGCCTTATGCTTCTTCTTCATGGTTTTTTCATTAGATGCGCTTTATTCCTTCTGATCATAGTTCAAGTGTTTTATAAACAAATTTATTCTTTTCTATCAAATCTTTTGATGAGGATGTCAAAGTTTCTTCATCTTTAAGAGCATCAATGTTATAATTTGTATGTTCTATGTTGTCGATACCTTTCATTTTCTCTTGAAAGATAGTTTAATAGGTTATGATACCATTTACATCTTTATCATCTTTACAATTTATGGATAATTGTTTTTCATCATTTCTCATATCTTCATGAATCTACATATTTCTTTCTTATTTCAATTTTTTTATTCCTACTATTTAATAGCAAGGGAAATGTATTCTGGACAAACATCTAAGCCCTAATTTTTTTGATTTAGTGGATCTGTATTTCTTATCATCCAAAATATCCAGTATCATAGAATTGTCGAGAACCATTTGTTGAGCCGATAACAAAACAATAAATATTTTTATAAGGTTTCTAGGTTGATCACAACTTTCACAAATTGTTTCCAAAGGTGGGAACCTATTATCAATATTTACGTAATTATTCTCAAATACCATAAACACATCCATCTATGGATTCTTCATTTTAGAGAATTTACTCTTCCTCAAACCAAGCCTTCCGTAAACTGTGTAACAATATTAGAGTTGTTTTCTGAAACAACATATATTCTTTGTATGTTCATATACACCACAACATCATAAATATCCATATATGGAGTTTTTGCTCTCAAACTTCGATACTTTCTAGAATATGAATGTGTCTCTCAACCACCTTCTTCTCTTTCTTTTAAAATCCACCATCCTTTTTGTTATCAATATGATTCCTCCTTTTTCATCAATATTAGAAATAAAATAATTGGAATCCTTTCAAGATTCAGAATGATTCAAAACATTTTTGGACTCATGGATTATTATACATTTGAATTCTCATTCTTCTGGGTCACGGCCACAGATATAACATTCCAAGATATATAATTTTAAAAAAAATCCTTTATACATATCTCCCATGGAATGTAAAATTTGTTGAGAATTATTATTTTTTTCATTCTAAGAACATCCACTATTATTTGTGATAGTGTTTTGGAAAATTGTATTTCTCAATTCATCTTCAGATAACTTTTAGGGGACAAGTCCCAACTCCTCTTCTTTTTCAATCATATTCACATGTATATGATCATTACAATTTTTTTATTCATCATGATATTTAATAAAATAATTTATATCATTCTCCATCATCTCTTTCACATAAAAAAAAGATCCTTTATTTTTTATTATGGAAGATCCATATTAAATCTTTTTGTTTTTATTTTAAATCCTTCTAATCTTTCTTATGCTTTCTCTCGGTTCTTATTTCAAATGCATATAATTTTGAGTATCTTCTTCATCAGAACTTCTACTTATGAATTAATCATAATTCATTTTTGTAATAATTTTATATTCCCCAGTATGCATATTGAATTTTTTGTATTCAACTTCACATTATTTTTCTTCTTCAGCACAATAACTTTTATTACGGGATGAATTTACTCATTAACTATTGCATTGAATGTGTTGTCTTCACAATCATTTATAACATCATTACTATCGTCATCCTTGAACAAAAATCATCTATGTTTTTATTTGTTAGACCTTTTATTTTCCATCTTGGAATATAATTTGTCTTTATTATCCTTTTTTATCCTTGATCTTTATGGCCTTATTTCTTTGTCTTCACATTCTTCTCCATCACATTGTTCTTCATTTACACTTTAAGAAAAATTGGAAGAAAAATGCCCTATGGCTCCACAACCAAAACAATTTAAGTGAATTATCAATTCATATCATCATATACCTATTTTCAGATTCATAGAAGACAAAGAATATTTGAATCATGATTTTTACATTCCTCACTTTCAGAGATAGAATACCCAGCTTCTATTTCTTCAAGAAAATTCATTTCATTCATGGTAGCCTTGAAAAACAATTCTAGATGATATTTTGTTTTTCTGTTCATTTATGTATCTGTTCTAATTTGGTACGTAATGAGACTACTATGAAAATAATCACGATATAATGTCTTAGGATCTTTGTCTTCCAATGAAGAATATTTTACATCGAATGTATCAGGTATGATTCCCAACATCTTTTCAACCCTAGTATAATAATCCAACTTTTCACTATGACATATGATAGTACATACTATGTCATTTACCCTGGTAAATAATTCCTCACAATATTCATTCTCATTCATCTTTATATCTTCATTATACAATCTCCATATTTGTAGCATTTCCTTTATCACATCTTTATTTCCTTTATATAGGTTTTTCAATTTATCCCATATATATTGTTGGGGAAACACCTTTTACTCTTAAGAATTAACTTTTAGAAAGTGGTGAAAATATCCCACTATTTTCTCTTCTATAATTATCATGATGTCTCTTATCAACAGCTGTAAGTGGAGTTTTATCAGAAAATGGAATAAACCAAATTGTTTCACTTTCAAGAACATCATTGTTGATAGAAATAAGATATATAATCATTATATATTTCAAGAAATTATAGTTCTTTCTAAAAAAGAATAAAATACCTTTAATTTTCACATAGTTCATGTTCTCAATTATCAAGGAATTGAAAAGGGATCCTCCCTTTGATACCAACCAAATGTTCCAAGTCATAGTAATGTATCACTGGGAGGGGGAGGGGGAATTACTGATACTATTCTTCTTTTATGTTTCATTCTAATTATAAGATCCTTATCCACTTATTATATATTTCAATTATCTATAGAAAACAAACTCCACACACATCCACATGACCACCCAGATTTATTAGGCACACTATTTAAAAAGAATAGATATGTCCTTGGTATGGTTTTGAAATTATCCAAAACCATAAAATCCAATATAAAAATAATCAATGGATTAAAAATAGTAGGATATAAACATACTATCGTGTATCAATATGAAACAATCCCTCTTGCACTTGTTCACCCTCCAAGAATAATATGTATATATAATTTCTTTTATAACAACTCATGTTACCAATGGTTTATTTAAATTCACCAAAAGATTTCAATTGTAAAACCATTATTTTTTTTCCTTACCTAGAATAATGGTAAAGACCTCAAAAGACATTGATAATGAAATAAGCCAGAATTTCATGTCTGATTTTTCCACTCTGATTCTCTAAATAAGATTCATTCAAGACTATTCTTCAATTTCGATTTTCATGATAGAATGTAATAAAAATGAATCAGTACTATATCAATTCAGAATACAATACTTTCTTATCCCAAGAAACCCAATACAGAGATACCCTATATGGAAATCCCGAAGCCAATTAATTTATACCAATATAAAAATATGCTGAAAACAATTGACAATATGAATAAGATTATTCACTGAATATAAAAAATTCATTATACAATGATCAGGTGAATACAATTTCTGCAGTCTTTCCTCTTTACTTTCACTTCTTCCCCATAGAATTGTCTTGAATACGAAAGAAAATAATACCACATTCTCTCTATGAAATCTCAGAGCATATCTCTCTAATACAATGAGAAGTACATCATTGTAACACAATTACAATGAACTTCATGCCTTTTAAAGGTGACTTAAAACATGTTTTCCTAGGAATCCCAAAACACAATCATGCTTACATTAATTCACACAAATATAAATTTCTCCTGAAATACCAGTGAAATTTTGACTTCATCAAAACATCTCGATTCTTCTAGAAACTGCTACAATATTCATCTATATTTTCTAGACTCCCATTTCAAATGACTGTACAATTACAATTAATGAGAAATAAATGGGTACGATAATCTAAATGTGATTCTTTCATGATGAATTATTCAAATCAATGTTTGATACCATAAAAATTTTATGTGTTCAAAGAAATGCACTTCTCCACTTCATATACAATCACTCATTTAAATAAAGGCTCCACATTGAAAATTCATTCATAAATATATTCATTCTTATCTTATCTCTTCACCCACATTAGTAAAAACATCATCACATTCAAAACCAATTTTTGAATCATGACATCCTTCACGACCTAGAATGCATTACAGATACAATTTATTAGGGTCTAAATTCCTTATGAAAGTATTTTAACATTCCATTCATTCATGTTTCTTTCTTGTCATCTCAACCTCAGTATTATATTTTCTGAAAAATATTGTATGGAAATGATTATCTTGAATGTCATAATTCTAGAAATGACCATTCAAGATGAGATCATTTATGGTTATGATGATTTTGGTTATGATCAAATTGTTTTCTATCATTCTAGATTGGATTGCAGGTTAAGATTATTCTGGATATGATCATTATAGATGTGATCATTTCTATTTACAATAATTGTAGTTACAATATCTAGGTAGGATCAAATATTATATTAAAACAAAGATCTTCCTGGATAGGATAAAATACAATCTATTATGGATGATCGACCCAGATATGATACAAAACAATATAAATATTATTTATTCTCAGTGGGAACCAACTAAATCATTTTATTCTACCGGAATGTGATTATACTGGAAAATAATAGGCACCATCTCATTCAATTTCTTCTAACCAAATATTATTTTTTTTTGAAAAACAATCGATGTCGCTTCTTCCATCAGCATCACCTCTTTAATCTGAAACACTTTGATCAGAACCACTTTCCTTCGACATCACCTTTCCAATTGGCACCACTTTTCATCAAAACCTCCTTTTATTGGAACCTAATTATAAATTTCTCCAAGAATAAAATTATTTTAAAAGACAATAAATAAAATATGGAAATGGTTTATTAAAAAGAAAATCGGCACTACCTCTTCAATCTGAATATGAATGTTTTCTGATTGTTTTGAAAAAAAATCAACACCACTACTTTCTCTCTTCCCTCAAAATACAATAATTATGAATACAATTATTTTCTAGTTTTTTTGGATATAAAATAAGAACCATTTATTTATCTTTACCATATAGATATGAAAAATTTAAATATTATTCTTTTCAGACTATTTTGTAAAAATTATGAATATGATTCTTTTATGATTGTTCTTAAAAACAATACGAATAAGATTATTTTCCTATTTTTTTTTAAAAAAAATCGGTACCACATCTTTCTCTCTGCCATTAGGATATGATAAACATTAATATGATTCTTTTTGTATTGGTAAAAATAATTTAAATATGGTTATTTTGGGATTGAAAGAATCTATTTCACTCCTCTTTCATACTATTATGATTACATAAGATGTTCTCTAAAAAACTCACGATTTATATGAAAAAAATAGCAAGGAATCGTCAAAATTAATTCATTCCAAGTCATGGTATCTATGATTATAAAAGAAAGAAATACCTATTTCTAAACATATTCATAGTGAATATATTGATCATATACTTCCAGAAATATGTCTTCACTTTTATATCCGCTTCTTCTCATTATATTTAATCATTGGAATTTTCATAATTATTCATATTTCTATCAATACCAGCAGTTGTACTATTGTTTTAAGAAAAAAATTGGATCGTATCAGAATACATTCCTTCTTTACAAGAAACACCTATCACCCATAAAACAAACACTTCTTTCAATCCCTTTCATTAGGAATTATTAATCATCAATATAATTTTGTTCTTCAGCATACCTATCGATTAACAACAAATACAACCATTCAAAATTTCCCTAAAAAATAAATCCATATGATTCGTAATAAATATTTTTATTAAAAATATTCAAATATATTCATATCATTCTAAGATACTAAATTTAGTGACCCAATCCCATTATATACATTATTACATGATTTGGGTAATAACACTAAAATCATGGAACTAGAATAATAAATATATTTAATAATCATCCATAATTACCTTTTAAATTAATTTGAGATTATAAATATATAGGAAATTACATGGAATACATACAAAAATAGACTATCTTAAATGACCAGTATGGGAGTAATATGGGGAATAACGAATACAACCTTAGATATACGAAAAAAATTATAAAATAAATGGCATGGAAGATGAATTATTATATCGAATCATAGAATATAGAACATGTAATCATATGATCTTGGAAATATAGTAGTATAAAATAAACATTTAACATTATATAACCATGAGTGTAACGCCCCGACCCCAGTTATCCAGAGTCGGTGCATTTTTTTAAAACATTTGCATGATTACAAGGAATCATGTCCTGAAGGACCGATCAGTTTAGCAGTCTTTGAATATAGATTACATACATGAATGTTACATTACACTTTATAACATACAAAACAACATAAATAATTCTTTATGAAAAATCATTATTCCCTTGTCTTAACCCCACATATCAATCACAATACACTTCTTGGAATCCTATGAAAAATAAAACATAGAAAGGGGTGAGGTCAAATGCTCAGTAAGGGTAAGAAATACAGTGGAATCCTTCATAAATAGGCATATACATTTAAGGAAATGCACAACTAAAACAAAATCGTTTAAAACTTTTACTTCAACATAATATAGAAAAAATAAAATGAAATAATATAATTTACTTATTCACATGGATATTCTACTAGTCAAATAATCACATGCAATATCAATAACAACTTTTCTAATGATGGAATGCATAATGCCAAACTATCATAACCCCAGAGTCAGGGCCTTGTTTCAATACTACAAATAATATTTTTTCAAGGCCTTGTTCCAAGACACTAGTTTGTCTCATGAGACCTACCAATGCATCAAGAAGCTACAGCTGGCTCCACCAATCACTAACTAAGTCCAATGCATTCCTCATATAAAAAGGTTAAAACATAACATATACATTCTTATTAAAACTATCATACGAAATGTCGATACATTATCCATAAACCATGAATGGTGTAAAAATAACACATCTACAGTCAAACTTATCACAGAACCCTCAATAAAATATGGAAGTTTTTTTATCATAATAAATCTACTTCAAATAAACAAAAAATTCATCAAAGGATGTTGACATAGATGAAAATGTATTGTTAAACGCATTGAGAGAAATATCCCTTTTTCATGAAAACATTTAAAAAATTAAAAAATTTAGAAAGGAAGACATTTAAAGACATTTTTGAATCAATGTGTCCCATACTACTTTGAAACTTTTGAATGGAATTAACATTTTTAAAACATTCATATCCATATAAATAAATCCTTAAAACCATTTTGAAAACATGGGCATTAATGAGAATGATTTAGAAGAATAAATATTTAAAATATTTAAATTGACGTTTTAGGAAAAATTCCCTTAAAAATAATCCCATTGAAAACACTTTTATGATTCATGGACATGGGTAATTAATATATCCCACTAGATACTTATTTAAAAACAACCTCAGATAATAAAGAGATTGTGAAATTAACCCTTACCAATTTGGTAACTTACAAAACATACACCCCATGAAAGAGGTATCATACAATGAATATTTAAATACACATCAATTAAAGTGTAATACAAAAATAATACAATTATGGGTAGTACATACACCAGAGAAAATGTAATAGTGGAAATATGGCATGAATCTCCCTGGAATAAGGAGTGAGATGAAAACCCCTTACGTTGCACTTTACTATAGTCGAGGGTACATTTAACCTCCTGTATGAAGATCATAGTATGTTATTAAAGTATAAAAAAACCATATTAATATTTAGGATATCATACATGATTCATTTATTACTTTATACTAACCATTAAATAATAATTTCCATGTTAAATTAACATTTCGTGTAATAATCACTTTCTTTATCATACGTGTTTTAACTTGTTACTCTTGATTGTATCACTTATATCAATATTTATGTAAATCAAGAATATAAAACTCTATTTATATATCATATATATTTAGAATATAAATATGTATAATAGACATATATATGAAATGAAAAACACCGTTTATGGAGACGGTAGTCCGTACGTACGCATAAACGTTGTTTCCGTTTTCATCCCATATTGAACGGAACTATGTGAATAAGATATATGTGAGAAAATATATATATATATATATATATATATATATCTCCAGTATCATTATTATGTGATATATTATATACTTATTAGTAATATATATATATATATTTAATCGTCGATGAATGGTGAACGTCGGAATGAATCACATCGCGTCGTGGAGACGGTAATACATACGTATGCATGAGCGACAATATCATTTACTTACAGTTGTGGAATTTGATGGTATATTAATTTTACATAGACATTATCATTTTAATTTAATTATTTATATACTTATTAATCATCATTATATCCATCCAAATAACATAGTGTTGAATAACAAAATACACCACGGTGTGGAGACGGTAAGCCGTACGTATACACGCATGGTGAAATTATCATTCATAAGATGGATTAGTAAATGAATATAGTTGTGCCATATTTATAATAACATCATAGTATATATAAGACACTGGAGTTATTATTTTATAATTTAATCAACAAATAAAGAGTATGAGGAAGAATAGAGAACTTGAAAGTGGGTGGTGAAATCATTACCTCTTCGTCGGGTTCTTCCTTTTGATTAGATCAAAATGGATCCTTAAGTTTTCTTTATGACCAAAGGAGGGTCTCTAGGATAAAGTAAGGTAATCTTATAGGATATTTGAATAGGTTTCGGATGAGCCAAATGGCTTATAAGGTTTTAATTAGAGTGAAGGCGGAGTTCCCGTCTATAAGAGTGTTGAGGGGAACCTTAGGAAAAACATAAAATATTATTTTATAATAAATTTATTTCTGGTTTATAATGGCCCCAAAATGAATTATTTAAAGTATAATGTGGGGATGGGTCGAAAGAATCTCAACCAATTGGTTTTATATAGATTTAGGTCACCATATTAACCTTAACTTTTAAATTTAACTCTTAGTTAAATAGTTTAACTTTTACCGTGTCTTCTTGTATGCTTACTCTATATGGTTAATAAACATACTCTAAACATCCAAGAGAAAATAAAGTGGCTCATTAATGAAATATATATTATTATTTAATCCCTTTGGCCGAACCTAACATTTTATGCAATATTATATCAACTAATAAGATAGTATTTGTTTTAAATATTTATTTATATCAATTTTGACGATATTTGGTATTTTGTTTTTGTGGAAGTCATCACAACATGATTACTTTGAAAAAGATACATTGAATTTGCCATATCATGTCATATTCACCTAGAAAATTCGTGGATGTCATAAAAACATTGAAATTATTTTTATTTTAATATTTATAATACAATTAATTTGATTCTTTATGAATAAGGTAATTACTGTATCATTGTTGTGTCATAAATAAATTTCTTTATATAATGTCTAAAAATTATAAATAAAATACCATGATTTATGAAATCTTTGTATCTTTTTAAGGAATATTTATAATCTAATTTATAAATTTATAATCCTATATTAAAAATGTTTTAGTCATTAAACATTGATTTTAACTCATCTAACTCTTCTATGAATTAAATAGTAATAAATGTCATATTCTAATCAAAGTGGACCTAAATGATAATATTTTATTCCAAACGTTGTTTTTGGTCAAGATACACTTTTTCAATAGAATTATAACTTGTGTTAGGGTAATATTAATATATATTGTACCCTTAATTACCCGATGTACATTTAATCGTGGTAAATAAAAGTAAAAAGTTACTATTCACAAAAATTATTTTCATCTCATTGAACCAAATTTTACTTATTGATATCAACTATGTATCTCGGATTTTTAAAATTCCACTCACAGAAGTGGTATAATTATTTTTAATGAAAATTTGCAATAACTCCTAGGAGGTGGGTAAAAGAAGGTAAAAAGTTCAAAAAAAAATTGTATATCTAAAATTCAAATAAAATGACTCCAATGAATTACATTGAAATTATATAGGTATTATGTATCTTTTTTGACCTAAAATAAATAGTAAAAAAATAAATAATTATTTAAATAAAAAATCGGTTTTAACCAATAACTTAGTGTTTTTAACTATTCATCAAAAATTGAAAGTTTTCATAAAAATACCAAAATTTCACCCTATGGTAATTTTGATATTCCAAATCAAAAAAATGATATTTATTTTACCAAATTAAAAACTTAGAAGTTTCATTAATTAATTTAAAATTAATTCCCGTTGTCAAAACCAAAAAGCGGGTTTTTAAGAAATAATAACTATTAAAAGATTGACTCTTGTTTATATCCAGTTTAAATGTGAAATTATGTCCAATGAACAGCATTGGATTAAATGGTAAAAATATAATCTAATTATACTTAAAAACCACTCAAATTTATAATTTATCACTATTAATTATTTCAATTAAAAAATTTGTTTTTAATTAAAATTTAGTAATTTTCACTATTCATAAAATTATGAAAGTTATCAGAAAAACATAAAAAATTCATCGAAACAAAATTTTTATGTCCTGATTCCAAAGAAGAAGTTTATTTTGTCAAATTGAATATATAAAAGTGTCAAATATATGAATTTAAAAAGGTTCACCAAGTACTTCTTTTATCTAAAAAAATAAATTTGTTCTTATATTATGTTTAAGAAACTCATAATATGGATTCTAAAATTATAAGGTTTATATAAAATTCAAAATTTAGTTAATACTATTCATAAAAACTTTTGAACAGCTAGTTTGGTATGTCGTGATGTGCTTGAACTCGGTGTTGCATGTAGTGCAAGTTATTGAATTACTTTGAAGAAATAATGTACTATGAAATCATGGGGTGTTACAATGAGTCGATCATAATTACCAATATTTTTTCACATGGTGGACCAAGTACCATAATGAATTGATATTTCTCACTAATACCGTACATGATGTCTCATGTTACTAAAAAACCCAATTCTTTAGGGAACTACCTTTTTTACTCATTATAACATTTTTCATAAATATTAGTACAATATAAAGAATCAAGCATATGGAATTAACATAATGGTTACCCAGGGAAGTAAAAGGGCCTAATAATCAAAAGAAAATATAAAAATGTTATCAATCAAATAATGGAATTAAATCATATATGAACATTGATAAGGGAGAATATGAAATACCAAGAGGTATTATGGGTATCATAAGTGGAAAAAAAGTAAAAATAATTGTTAAGATTATTTATAAATGTTCCAATTTAATGTAGTATAATGAAAGTGTTAAAAATCATTAAACAAGAAAAAAAGAATATTTTTTTTATAAAACTAGATACAAACATATATACTTATTCATGATGAAATATGTAATTATAGTATAACAAATTGATTCCTTAACTAGATTATCAGGAGAACATTAATATGTGTAATAAATTAGGAAGATCCATTTAATATGGCACGCTTATTGGTAGGAATTGAAATGGGAAATTTTTTAAACATGTATTTTCCAAAAAATAAGGTTGAATTCATTAGGATAAATAATTATGTTAAATTAAAAAATAATATATAATATGAATATAAGAAAAATTGAAAAAATAAATTTCTGTAAAGAAAGATAACGTTTAACCCAAAGGTAATGTGAATATTTGGAGAGAATCCCTTACCTTATGTGTAAATGTGTTAAACACATTCACATTATTGCATGGATAATACACCAAGAAATATTAATTAATTAATCTAGAAACCTATCTATATATATTTTAAATATTATATTATTATTGTTTTCATTAAAGGATATTTTGATGAGTTATAATGTTAATTGGTTTTCTTGGAGTGTTTGTTTCATTGATTTTATTTATGGTTTAATTATGAACAATTATGGAAGTAGATTTCAAATGAAGAAAAACTCTAAAAGAAGAATGAAATTTAATTAACATAAATCCGTAATTTTACATGTTTCATTATATTAATTTTTTTATATATGACAATGATTCAATAGATAAAATGTTAACAAAACATTTTTAGTTAATTTTTGGTGGGTTTTATGACCATTATGAACAAATTTTTTATTATATATTATATGGTTTACATGTCTATTATAGAAGATGAAATATATTATAATATACATATTATGATCTTACATACCCTTAAAATGAATTTTTGACCATCCATGAAGGTTTAATGGAAAAATAAGAATCATCATCCATGTAGGCATCGAATCAACACATCAAAGATGTTTTTTTGAAATTTTAAAATAAAATGAGAGGAAAAGAGATTCGATGCTAGATATTACATTAAAATAGTAACATTAAAATAAATTTGAGACACATGAATTATCAATTCACTTTTGATGGATAAAGTTATGAATGGAAATTAAATAAATATAATTTAAAAGAGAATTAATGAGGATTTTACCTCTTGATTATAATATCCTTTAGAAACTCCTTAACGAACCTAAAATTGGTCATATGGTGAGTCGATAACGACTAATACATTTTTAAGAGGAGTGGAGAGTAATTTAGAAGAATTTATTCAATATCAAATGTTATATGGTTTGGGGAGAATAGATTGTGAGATTTGTGAGATAGAGGTGTTTTGAATAATTTATTCATTTGATTATTATTTTTTCTCATTAATAATAATTTTTTTTATTCCAAAAAATAAATACAGCAAATAGTACATTATAGATTGATCCAATGGGTTCTTACACTATATATTCATCATTCATGACTGAATAACTCGTGTATTTATTATATAACAAACATTACTATATTTGACTATTCATGAAAAGTTCTACTATTTAAAAAGAATATCCTATATTTACAATAAAATATTTTTGACATGCATATTAGGAATATAATATCAATTTTTTGTAATAAATTTTATAAATATGATAAAATTGACTTTTAAATAATATTATTTTTTATTCTAAAAATAATTAATTGATATTTTATTCGATTTTATGAATATTTGAAAAATTATTTAAGGTCTCATAAAATTAAATGCTATTCAAATTACAAAATTTTATTAATTAATTAACATGTTATATTCAAATAAATTTAATTTTATTTAATTATATTTAAAATAAAACAGTAAATATTATTTTATTTGTTTCAAAACAATAAGTAATTAATTTATCAATTTTAAATAATTTATTTAAATATTATAGTCAATAATTCTACCATATTTTCATTTATAAGATACCAATATTTTATTTATACTTTCATCTGCGAGGATACAATTTTATTGGATGTCTTAATACTGGTTATATTTATATCATTATTCTAAATGATAGGATTCCTTTCCATTTGTATAGGTTCATTAAATTTTATAAATACCACTTACATCATTCATCATTTACGAGGATACTATTTTTATTGGGTTCTATATCATATGTATGGGATTTAAAATATATGAAATAATAATAAGGGTGGAAATTGTGTTGATAATATTATGGTTTACTACACATATTTTCCTTCCAATCCAAATGTTCTAATTTTTATTTGGAAAACTAATTATGTGTTTCCACAAGAGACCTTCATAGTTTACTTCTCAAAAAACATAACGGTATTTTAGAACCAATATTCCTGAGGTTTATTTTAATTTATATAAAAATATTTAAATGGTTCATAATCTTTTCATAATAAAATATTTTATCTTACATAAAATATTAATTTTTGACAACATTTTCCTCATATTAATGTTCAATTATTGAATATTACTCTGAAAATTAAATATGATGAATGTATATTCTATTTATCTTTTTGTAACCATTTAATTATTTTCAATGTTCAATTATGATGGATTATTTTCTAATAAATAAATGGTTTGACATAGCATTTTCATCACATTTATTAAATAAAAATTCCCATTTTAATGAATGATATATTTTAAAATAACTTATTTCAAATGATTTCACATCACGTTTACATGAAATACCAAACAATGATATAATAACTTTTATAAAAGATGTAAAATCATTTTATAAAACTATATAAATATTTCATTATTATTTTTAAAATAATATCAAAAAGTGATATTTCTATTGGAACAATTTTTCATTACATTCCCTCAAAATTGGCTTCTATAATTTTATTGTATATTAGATAAAATTTTTGAATCTAATATTTTCAATTTTTATGTTAGATAATCTAATAACATAAATAAATGTTTTAGAATACAATATTATTTCAATGTGTTATATATAATTAAATTAAATACTTCATTAAATTGAAAAATATATATGAATTATATAACCTTTTTACCAATATCTCTATCCAATGAATCAAATATTGATTAATATATCAAGATTTTATAAATCGTGGGTGTTATTTGATTCAATAACATCAAAAAGTTTGAACATTCATAGATTTCTTTTACTAAATAGTGGATGATAACGCATGGGATTTTTCACAAACATAATGGGTAGATATTTATATATTTTTTAAATTATAAATGTTGAAAATAAATTTATTTTTTCAAAACATAAAAGGTAGAATAGAATTGATTTGTTAAAATAAATCAATGGGGTAACTAGTTTTTCTTATTGTGTGAAGGACACTTATGATTTTGTTTTCTGAAAAATATTTTTTTTTGTAATATGTTGATGATACATTCAATTATTCTAAATAAAGGGTTATTAATATTTTATCATGATATATGACCACATTTATGTGGTTTATTATTGATAATATTATACATAGGGGATTTAAAAAATCCTTAATGAAAATAATAATTATTGCTTGTTCTGTTTTAGATTATATTTATCTATTCGTCATGTATTTCAATTTTTTATTTATTAACCATTGTGGAATGGATGGTGAGTTGTTTTTTTCAACGTGGATTTTAGATCACATATTTCATAGTTTTAAAATAACCATGTTATGAATATATGTATAAAATGTCACAATTATAGATGGTTTTCAAGTGTGTTTTTTTATTTTAAAATGATAACATGCTATTTAGAAAATATTCTCACATATGTGATCCACATAAATATTAATATATAATTTCATGGGATTCTTTATTATAATGAGATTTAATGTTATTTTTATTAAAATTTTGTGAAATATATGTATTCTTACCATTAGTTCGTATCACATAGTTACAATTATTTTTATAGAATATGTTTTCACACAAGACCCAACAGTTTCATTCTATGATCTTTTGTTCAAATCATAATAGGATTTAAATATAATTTTTTGTTGAATTTTCATATTTATTTGATTATGAGAAAAAAAATATTGATATTGTTAAGGATTATTCAATTTTATATGTTTAATTATATCATAAAATCCAATTTTTTGATAAATTACCATGTATGTAGATTTCATATTTATTACCTCTATAATTGTATATAATAATATGGATATATATTTGTAAAATATTCCCCAAGGTTTAATCACCTTGAATAAGCCCACATCAGTGATAATATAATCATCACTTAGAATTATTTTTATTTCAATTGGACTATACATTAGATAAAACACATCATGTTATATTCTTTGGTTATGACATTTATAGTTATGATCGATTGTGAATGATTTATTATTTTCATGAATGAACATAAGATGTGTGACAGAAGTCATACAAATGAAAATTATATTGAAAATAATATGATTAATTAAGAAGTTAATGTTAGTGTGATGGTGTTGCTGCGTTATTTTTAAATATATATGTTTTATAAGATTATTTATGATAACATTTTTATTTTGTAAATATTTCTCACTCACGATGAACACTCAATAAATTTTTTGATAGTGTATATAAAATATTTATAATTGATCTTTTTTTAATAAAATATTTATCCTAATAATAAGCCATGTTGGATAGAATTTTGTATAGGAAATCCCATAGATAGTCTAAACAAATAATCCCAATTTATGATTAAAAAATGAAACATTCCATAAATCCCATCATGCTAGTGATGAGAAGCATATACATTAATAAAAAATTAAATGATCAATATATTGAAGTAATTAAAATTGGAAAATAATTCATGTCAATAATATAGGAAGAAGAACCTAATAGAATGTATTTATTAAATAATAATATATTTTATGTCTTAATGGATTGGTCATCATTAATGTGACGTTAGATCACAGGTGGTGAAGTCGATAAATGAAATTAATTTAAAGACGGTCTAATGTTTTCAATATAACGACTTTATGAATATTTCAAATCAATGCATTAATTAAATGGATATTATGGGTAATATAATTCAATAATATCACAAAAAAATAGATCAATTAAAATCCAATGAAAATATTATTATTTAATTGAGTAATTTATATTAAGTGGTGATAAGTATTATTCACTAATGATTTTTGGATTTATAGTGTTGTGCCTGTTCATAAAAAATATATTCAAAAAATTATAAAAAATCATTGTTGTATTATTATTTTTACAAATGAAAATTTATATAATTTATGTTTTCATGTATTATGGTTCATGGATATCATATTATCCTCACATTAAAAGAATTTTATGTCTTTATGGAAGTAGATTTTCTATCTCAACATATAGACTATATTAATTAATGAAATAGGGAAATATAATTTTAATAAGTTTAGGAAAATATATTAGTAAATTAATAAGTATGTCCAGTCATGGAAAAAAAATTCTATTATAAGAATTTTTAAATATAACATTGAGGGAATATTTTATCAATTGATTAAATAATAACCCCATATTAAAATTAATACAATTTAGTAGGAAATTATATTTATTATTTGATAAATTAATATTTGATTCATTATTATAATTTAAAAACCAAGATACATTTTCATTGTTTTTTTATAATAATGATTTTGAAGACATTATTTATTTATAGTTTGAATGTAGCACTCTAATATTTTGGGATTGATTTTTAACTAAATTTGTAATTTGTTTGATATCATGATCTCCACACTATAGTGAACTAATAAATTCCAAAATTTATTAGACTAGAAAATTATGACATGAATAAAACAAATGGGGTTTAAATGAATAGAAGTAAATATAAATTATTTTAATGTTTTATTAATATCATTTAATTTTAATAAATCATTTAAAAAATCATTTTTTGATGATATATTAATTTTTTATTTAAAATATTACATAAATAATTATTGAAATAAAAATTTTCAAAATTATTAAAATATTAAAACATGGCATCCCATAACTATATTATGATTAATTTTTTGATATTTTTCAATATAATTTAATTTTTATGAATAGTGAATATTACAGTTTTTAAGAAAAAAATACCATTTTTCATTATTATTTTAAATTTAACACAACAATGATTATAAAATAACTAAATTGATAAAAAAATGTATTTATGATGTAAAATTACAAATTAAAAATTATTATATTGGTCATATACATTAGGGATCATAATTAATTTTTTCTCATTTAAAAATACATATAAGAATTTTCATTTAATGAAAATTTTAAATCATGATATATCATTTAAATTTTTTTTATAATACATGTAAAATCTATAAATTTAAAAATGAATTTATTATAAAATGTTATGACAATAAAAAAATTTTAATAAAGATTATGTTTATCATAATACAATTTTGTTTCATTAATCAATTTTATTAATAATGGACAAAATTATTATAACTTATTTATATCACATAATTTTATATTTTTTAAAAAATTATTATAAAATTTGAAATAATTCACATTAAATTATTTAATAAATAAAATATTAATTTTGGACATTAAAATTACTTATAATGGTAAAAGAAAAATATATCATCGTAAATGTAAAACATATTAATGGGGATTCAATTTGATTAAATGTTCTCAATCAATTTAAAAATTTATATACATAGTTTGAAAGGGAGTTATTTTTTCCCAACAATCCTACCCTCCATTATTTTATTATTTTGTTACCATTTTATATTTAATAGTGGAATTCATAGTTTAATTTTAATGAGTACTACAAAATAAACCATGTATTCATATAGAAATGGGAAAAATTAATCACTTTGTACTACTCTTTCCCATTAAAATTACATATTTAATATATTAATTTTTTTACAATAATACTCCCTAATGATCATAAAACATTGGTATAAATTATTTACCTTAGTGCTCCCATTTATAAATAAATTACCATGGAAAATATCAGGAACTCAACAATATTAATAACATTTCCTTATTGTTGATTCATTTTAATAATACAATTTAAAATATATTAAGACCAATATTTTAAGATTAATTTATAAATTATAGTATAATCTCATTATTTATATTTTTGGGATAACATTTTGAAACATTTCTCATTTTCCCTAAGAATTAATAAATGATATTCTAGTGTATGTGAAGATTTCCATCTCCACGATGATCGATGTTTCATATTCCTTTACCATTATATATATATATATATATATTATTATTAATGGGGAAATAAATATATTAATAAATCCATTGTGAATTTATATGGATTCTATTCGATAATTATTGGAAAAAAATTAATGATAATACACATAGATTATCATTGTAAGTTCGACCACCTAAAATATTCATAATAAAAGGGAAAAATATTAATACTATTTAGCAGTTGCTTATCCACATCCAATTATCCTATATCTATAAAATACTGATTTTTAATAATAATAACATATAAAATAATATCTTATTTTTCAATAATAAATATATTACAACTGAATCATTTCATATACATCCATTAATTAATATATCGAAATATTTTGGACTATATATCAATATATAGTAATAATATTATAAAGTGAAATCATGATTGATTCTAATATATAAATAACAGTTAATATATAATATAAATAACTGTAATTATTTAATTTTGAAAAAATTAAAGGTAATATTAACATTAAAATAATTAATTAATATATCATCTTAATATGATTAAAAATCACTGATAATTGACCATAACTAATTACAACCTTCTTTATTTTAACCAATAATCCCATAGATTAATGTATAGAACTCAGAATATTTATAATGTATCTTATATAGAGTATATATAGAATAATTTTTTACAATTTTATACATTTGTAAAATATTTTTAATAGGTGGTTAATTAATTTTTTTAATATAAATGTTTCCACTATTGTTTGTTAATTTGAAATTATGATAAGGGGTTCCATTTCATTGACTTTATTTCAGGAAAAATATATCATATTTTAAAATAGGAAATATTTGATTTTGTATGATTAACAAATAATGAATATATTTTCCCAAATAAATGTAATTCACAATCTATTGATATATATATATTATCATTTTTCTTGAAAATTTTTTGGATTCCATGGATATGAAAATAGTTATTATTTTTTCATCTCAATTTTCATCATTATTATTTGATGTGTTTTCATAAGTAATTAAATTTTTATTGTGTGTAAATCGTATATGGATATAGTTTCTCACATTATTAATACAATCATTTGGATTCATAAATTCTTTTAGATATCACTTTTGAAGGGTTTTACGTTCTTGTCTTACTAAATATACAAGTGATTTTGAAAAAAGAAATATTGTTTCATGAGTTATAATGAATCTATATATACATCAATCCTTCTTGTGTGCTTTGATAAATTTTAATTAATATTTCACATAACATTACATTATTATGAATAAAATATCACCCTTTTATTTAAACCATATACCTTTATAATGTTTTCTCTTACAAATTATAAAATTTCTTGGAATAATTCCCATCTAGTTTGATGATGTATTCTCTTCTATGTCTATATTTTCCCATCTATCCAATATCATATTATAAATTTATATACCTAATTATTTTTTATTAATTTTAAATATATATTTATCCTATCCTCTTTTAAAATGTATTTTTTCCCTCCTTTATTGACATGGGTGTTCAACAGCATTATATAAGAATATTCAAAAGTTTTTCCATTCACCAAAAATATAATATCGTATTATCAAATATAAATTAACTTTTTATAATATATATTTTTTTGAATTACATATTATTGAAAAAAAATTTAAATTTATTTTTTCCCATAATGTTTTCACATCACATTTTTTAATCCTTTATTCATTTTCCATAATCTATTTTTGTATTTTTATTTTAAAATATTCTACATGTAAATATTAATTTCACTTATACATTTTGGATTATTTATTTCACCAATATTTAAAAAAAATTAATGTAATATTATTAAATATAAATATGACTTTATAATTTAAAAATAATTTATGAATTTGATAGCTTTATTTATTTCATTCTAATGAATAATGATTTATCTAAATACACATTTATATTTCCACTATAATATTCAATATATTTTCATAAAGAATTTTTTCAATGTATTATAAATTTAATTAGTAAAAATACAGTTTTTATTGTTATATAAAATTTTATGGTAATTGAATTTTTTGTATCAATTATTTATATTATAGTGATCAATATAAGTGATATCATTATGAAACTATAGTAAATCCATATTTATATCCTTGCATTCATTATTATTGGATTAATGATTATATTCAACTGGAAAACATTTTTTATGATGATTTATTGATATGGGATTATTGTACTCTCTATTTAATTGGTTATGGTTTTATATATCATGATATAGTTATTAATATATATAATTGGATATTTTCAAAACCTAAATCTTGGATATTCTGGTAGTTGGTCACAATATAATGGGGGGTGGATTTATTCACTATAACAAATATAAAATCCCCATTATTGTTTTTATATATTGGATGTATGTGTTATATTTTTTCTAAAATATAGATTGTGGATATATATATATAATTATTCATAACATACTGGGTTTATATTGATATATTTTTCCCAAAATATAAATGTTGTAAAACCACAGATTCTACCATAACATTAATGTGATAATGATTATGTTTTATAAACTATATGTTTTTCTCATGATTAATTTATATTCTATTTTTATACATCATGAATCATTATTATTATCATTTGATTTCACAAAATCATTCTATATAATTTGTTTATTTTTTTATTATATCGGATTCTAACATACCATATTGAAAGAACACATTTTTCCATGACATTGTTAATAATATATCACTCCACTGATTATGTTTTGTACTTTACTTATGATATAACAATTGATGATTTATTAGGGAGTTAATCCCTAATAGTCGGTTAAAGGTCACTTATTTTTTATGATACCATTTACCTAGTTATGAATATTTGTTTTCTATATATTAATTTTATAAAGGTTCCAATTATGGTGTGAATATAAAACTTTTCCCAATTATATACTATATTTTTCATATGTAGATTATTTATAATGACACTAATCCTTTGGTTCATAGTAATTGTGATTATTATAAGATGTGTTATTTTATATTTAAAAATAATGTAGAATATATATATATATATATAAGGTTAATCCCACCATCAATCAAATGAATTGTTTAATAAAAGTTATCTCAGCTCCAAATAGAGTTGTCTATGTCTAGGACGCCTTAATAACTAGGAAGTTCAATTAGTATAATAAAAGACGTTTGAGGAGAAGAATAAGCAAGAATTGAATTATAAAATTCATGAAAAATCCTAGTTTTTGTAAAATATTATTGTTCATCTTATTTTAATACATATATGAAAATTTATAAGAAATTTAATAGAATCAACATAACTATAATCTTTTTCAAATGATTATAAATTGAAGCATCATTAACAGGGTCATAATTTCAGCATAACAATAATTATCCACTTGATTATGTGGGTGAGAATTCTTTTTAAAAAAACTTTTATTATATTCTTCCTTTCTTATTAAAATATATCATTAACACATTTTCACCATCATAATATATTCATAGTAAATAAAAAATAGATTTCAAAGTTTTATATTTGGTATTCTAAACAACTAGAAATTTACCCCTTACACCCTCTAAATGTAATTATTTAAAATCATATCATTATTATGTCCATTTTTTTAATTACTTTTTTTTAGTGTAATCTGTATCAAATAAATTAATCATATATTCTAAAAAATAAACAATGTGACACTTTACAAATATTCTAATAATGAATGGTAGATATAATGAATTTCATCACCATTTTCAAATAATGAAACACATTTAAAATTTTATTGTTTTCACAGAATTAAATTTCAATATAAGAACATATATGAACAACTTTATAGGTAAATATATAAAAATTTTCATCCAAAATGTTTGAAATAAAACATTATATATTTTAAATAAATATAGAGGATAGACCATTAAATTAATGTCATACTATTACCTAGATATGTAAATGAAATTTTTAGAGTATTGTAAAAAGTGAAATAAAATAATTAATAAAATAGTAGAATAATAAATATAATAAGAAATTGAAAATGATTCAATGAAATATATAATAATATTATAATTTCCAAGGGGGATAAATAAATACAATATCCTGGAATGGATAAAAATATTTCATGAATTTTTTAATGAAATTAATATTAAAAGCACCATTAATGAATCCTTTTATAATATTCACAACCATAATATTTTGATAAAGATGAATTTAAAAAATAAAATGATGACTATGAATGGGGTTAAAACGTTTCCATGTCATAGTTTTCTGACTTATTACAATAGAATTTACCAAAATTGAAATGATATTTATGTAGTTTAAATTTGACTAAAAATATATTTTATATTTGTTATTTGAAATTAATTATCATTTAATTTAAAACATATTAATAATTTGGTTATACACTTAATAATTTGAGATATTTTGTTAATGAAGATTTCATTGGTAGAATGTTGTATTTTTTGAACCCGTGTATGGTGGTTGAATAATAAAACTAATTGACTGATACTTTTATTCTATATATACTAAAAATACTTCTAATAATGACATGATGTGTCTATCACTATGTTCTATTGTGTTTCATTTTTTCATTACATTTGATTTAATATTTTTTTACTTTTAATGAAATTATATGAACATACATTCAATAACATGTCATATATATTTAGGTGTTCTAATAATATTATTCTGAAAACATAATATATATTTTCAGAGATAAAATTATTTTAAAATGATTGTGAAAAGATTATCTTGTGATAGTTTTGTATAAAATAAATAGACATTTGGAATATAAGAATCAAAATATTAAATTTATATATGCCACCTTATTTTTAAATATTTTTAACAGTAATGAAAAAATATCCAACATGATCATTTATGAGGATCAAAGATAGATTTTAGTATGAAAATGATATAATATTATTTATATTATTAATGTTTTATATTGGTAATAATGTATGTTGATCAATTATGTGGAAAACATAATGAATAAATCTTTTCATTGGGAATCAATGTCAGAAATTATATAAAGATAACCATAAACAATATTTGTCCTATTTTTTGTATTGTTATAAAGTATTTGAAAAGTAAAAAATTATATTAAATAATTTAATCCATATGATAAAAAATATATACGGAATAGTCTGCATTCTAATTTTTAAGGATAAAAAAATTTGATATACATTATTTTTTAAGGGATGAATATTGAAGGATGACCATAATTGAAACTCATTAATAATGGATTTATTGATGCATGGCGCATTCTATTACATTTTATACATATATTCATCGAATACATATATAATTATTCAATATATATGTATATATATATATATATCAATTTAAGTATAATATTTATTTTTTCTCAATAAAATTTTGTTTAATATATCCATTATAAAACAATTATAGTAAAATTAATTTTACCACATCTAAAGTCATGTTAATCTAAATCTTACCACGAGATGAAAATAATGATTTTTTTGGTCATTCCTCAGATAAAAATGGTTATTTATTTCTTAGTTATATATCCCAATCAAAATTTCATTAAAAAACTAAATTATTATTATAAACTATTTATGATTCATAGAAGGTTGAAAATTTATTTTGGTTTAGAAATTTTCATGGAATTATAAATCTATATGTGATTTTTATTAATAAAAAATAAAAACATTATCTCTTGAAATCAATAAATATTTATTTTTTTAGTCTATATTAGATATTATTTTTCAAATTGAAACTATTTAGATTTTGTTATTTATTCTATAATTTTTATCATTGGATCTAATATCACTATTATAAAGAACAAATATTATGGATAATCATGTAATAAATGATATTTTATTACCATATAGTCATTCTTATATTCATTTTAATTAATAAAATTACATAAAAAATATTGTTTTATCATATCTACTGATTAATACCATTGATCAACAAAAACATTCATAAAAAATTAGAATTTTTAATTTTATCTATATACACTTATTTAATGTGAAAATAGTTTGAAAATTTATTTATAAATATATTAATATATTATAATCCTCTGTGATTATAAATTTTTTAGTAACAAATAGTCACATTAAAAATCTTTTTAAATTTAGAGGGTTCTATATGTGGTGCAACATTGAATGGAAAAACACTAATGAAAAAAAATATTCTGATATTGAGAATTGTGTATCAAGGAAATAATAATCTTGAAAATGAAATTTGAAATTATATGTACTATAATTTAACAAAATTAGTGATGATCATTATATGAATATAGGAATTGTTAAATTATTCAATGTTGGATTAAAATATTTTTAGAACTATTCCAATTAATTAACACTATAATGTTATACATTTATTAGTGATAAAAATATAAACACAATCCATTTAAAAAAAATAAATTTTCCACCTTATAATATAATTTATATTTGATTAATAATAAAAAATACGAATATACAAATAAATATTTTCTTTGTAAAATATCTATTATAGTGTTTAATAGTTCATTTAAAAGATTTTATGAAAAAATATGTAATGATGAGATATGAAAAATTAAAATTGATTAATTTAGTAAACTAAAGTATGTGTTTCATGACGATTATATTAACATATTCTTAGATAAAATATATAAACAATAACTCATCTATATCAATTTCATTTTTTGATGTAACATACATAGTGGTTGAATAAATGCTTATAAAATGCTCAATATTAAAAATAAAAAAATAAAAAAAATAAAATAACTGATGAGAAATTTAAGGAAATGTTTTAAAAATCTCTATATGTAACATGTTTGTGTAGTGGATATAATTCATCCAATATAGAATTTTACAAAGGTAATGATTTATAAATATTTATTATATAAGTATTGAAAAAAGTAATTTTTTTAATTCAACCTAAAATTATATGAACCACTAAATAGAATATAATAATAATTTTTATATGGATTTCATAGATATATGAAAGAAGAAAATTTTAAATTATAATTACACAGAATAATAAACTGAATTCCATGTCTATATAAAAATAAACATGAATAAAGAACATATGATAAAATTATTGTATATATTTCCTAAAAAATATCTAATAATTATATATTTTCAAACTAATAATTGATATTTATAGAAAGAGTGTTAGATATTCTATATTTAGTAATTGTAGGGAGAGAAAGTAATATTTCAATAATTAATAATGTTCAATAATTTGTATAGATAAGAGTTCATAAAATGGATATTGCGAAAAAAATTGTGAAAATAACCACTAGAAATATTACTGTTATAAATTTATTACATATGAAATAAAAAAATAGTATTATTTTTATTATTTTCATTGAGATATAATAAATCATTTATATTTTACCAAACTAGTATTTTTATATTTTATATTATTGAATAGTATATTATTTTATTATGTACCACATATTTGTACTATATGGAACTATGATTAATTATATCAAAACAAATGATTTATCAAGAGAAAACATTATTTTTGTATCAATTAGTAGATTCATTTTATGTTTAATTCATATATGAGTTATGATTCTATAATCAATAATTGTTTATTTTAATAGAGAATTAAACTTTAGTGGGATACAATTACCCAATATTATTATCTATTATATTATCTAATATCTTTCTTTTATAAATAATTAATATATTATATAATATATCATGGTGGAAATTAATTCACACTATTATAAATTATAATCATTTTTAATAAATATATATTTTATTTCACGTGGGAATATATTCTGGTTGACTAATTTACATTATGGAGTACTGATACACTATTTGTTATATGATATGCAGTCTTCAATATATGTATATTATATAATAAATCCAGGATTCAAAATTCTAAAAGATTTACTTATGAAATTATATTTAATTGGCTACAAATATATTTTTTATTTTCAATCATTTCATTTATTTGAAAAAAAAATTATATATTTTCAATATTTTGTTTTTGAGATTTTTGGAAAAAAATATATGATTAAAATGGACTATAAATTTAGTTTTAATCGTCCCACACAATCATGAAGCACATGATATATCCCTTAAGATTACTAGGATAAAATTTGCGATGAATAAAATTAAATCACCTAAAATGGCCCACTATCTAGAAGTACCTACTATATTATATAGAAATCTATATGTCTATGAGAGTAGCACAAAACAACTGGTGGAGGATACTATCTACCCAATGGAATCAATATTGGTTGTCCAAATTAGTATTTATATTGGAAAAATTCCTTCAATTATTCTTCCAAAAAATCATTAAACTATATATATTCATGAAGAATCCCTGTGATAATAGAGCATATAAATAGAACCATTCAAATAAAATGAAACATAACATTCACAACAATAAATCTATATGATGATAAATTTACTCCCATTTAATGTTTATTTCCCAATTAAAAGAAAAATATTAAACCATTTTAAAAAAATTATCACTTATTAAGAATTAATATTTTTCTTTCGTAGTTTAATTTCTTAATACCTTAACATATAATACTCTATATCAAATGGATTTTTCATAAAATATTATATATTTACTCATCCTTAGTTTTATATTAGACCAAAAATAATTATAAATTATAGATTCAATAAAAAAAATATTACAATCACATTGGTATCATTCTCGTAAAGGTTCATATCTACAATAATTAAAATTTTGGTTCCAATTTTAATTCTTCATTCATTCTATATCAATTAAACGTGTGTGTTATTTTTATATAATTTATTCTGATAAATCATATAGAAAATATAATTACCCCACTATAAAATTTGGTTGGATACATATGTTCTCATCCAAGAATGATATAAATAATGTTTTTCTAAATGATAAGCATAATTTTTTTCATACGTCACTCATTCAATTATGAAATTTTCTCTAATAAAAATATTTTCTTCTTCAATAAAATAATTTATTAAATTATTATTTTTTATATCCATAAAACATTTTATACATAATTGTGACATTGATAATAATGAATTCCTTTTATTTTAAAAATTTTAATTTTAAATATGATTAATATATTATTTCCCTCTTATATTTTTAATGTCAATCATACCAACATACGTAATTATTATATGCATTAATTTTTATGAATATTTTTCTATATAATCGATGTTTATTTTTAAATTTTCAAATGAAATTCAAAAACCCTCCCCTATCCATATTATCTTATTCATATATATATTTTTTGTCATTATTATATCAAAAAAAAAGTATTTATTATTATTTTCTATTTTTTAATATATTAAGTGTATATTTTTTCCTTAAAAAAGTTGACATATTTTTTTTAATATCTATTTTTTAAAATTGAATAAAATAATAATACTGAAAATGATAATGAAGTGTATTTCATAGATCATGGAACATTTTATTATTTTAAAAACATTATTTATTAGCATTCATGCCTATAAAAAATTATTACCATTGTTGGTATTCCTATGTATTGAATTTTCATTCATAAAAATAAAACATCAAAAAACCAATGATATTTCATATTATAAATTATATGGTAAGGCTATGAACACACTCAATAGTGTTTTAGAAAATAATATATATATATATATATTTCAAATAATATAAGTTACTCAAGATGTAAAAAAAATATTATAATAAAGTGTTAGAAAAAAATAAAAATATTATTGTAATCATTAATCTTTTAGTAAATAATTATATTGCAATATTACATAAAAACATTGAAAACATTTTTGTTGGTATGAAATCTATCCATTACAGAAGTTTAATAGAAATGTTAATCATGAATTTAAATAGGGATTAATATGATGTTAGGTAATTATTTTTATGGGGATCCAAGTATATAATGACCTAAATATAATGTTAGTTGTTGATATAATCATTTCATCCATAATGTATTATAAAATTGTTATGATATAATATCTGAAAAATGGAATTGTATTATAGGTAGTATAAATGAAAATCCCAATCAATTATATAATTTTTTACTAGTGGATAAGATATACCAAAATTTTTATTCATGTCAAGAAGATGAAAAAAATCATGAAAAATAAAATTTCAATCTACTGAAATAAAAAAACATTCATTACACTGAGGGTATATTCATTAAATACTAAATATTATTTCATACCAAGATGTATTTTATATTGAAAAATAAAATAGTATGTGCAAGGAAAAATATTACAAATATATGAAATTTTAAAGTTGGAGTGCAAGATATTATTAGCGTTCAATATGTTAATATATTTATTCAACTATATATGCCATATAGATAACATTGAGGCTCATGACACTATTGATTAATTTAAAAATAGACATTTGATTTCAAGTTATTCTACATCATTAATATGATATCTATAAAATAAATACCTAATTTATACTTGAGTTTAACTTCAAAATGGTTTTTATGATCATATTTAAAAAATGATTCTAAAAAGAATATTAATATATTTATTGGAAAAGATAAATTTTATAACAAATGTTTTCGTTTTTATTTAAAATATAAAGTAAATTATTAATATATTTAGTCTCAATTTTATTCACCTATAATATATTCCTAACCTATTAATGTAACACCATGATTTTTTTTTCTGAATTAAATTTTTTCAAACAAAATAATGTTCTTTGTTTTATTGTATTTCATGATATATAAAGAAAGTATATTATTATTATAATTTGAAATTTAGGCTTTTAGTATACACAAAACTATGATTTACTTTTTTTTAAACACAATACTTAATTATTTTTATGGAATGTGATACACAAAAGATAATTTTTTACCAAAAGAAAATATATTATTATTGTTATGAAAATATTATTATGGTTATTACATTGAAATTGGAACGATATATATGAATGATATAATATATATTATTATACTATTTATTTCATCTTTTTATGAAATTAATTGTTTTTCTTATCAATTATTAAGTTTTTAAAATAGATACAAATTGTATCTAACTGGTGTGTTTTTTCGAAGAATCATTTATATGACCAAATAGGAAATATAACATAATAAAATAAATTAATCTCTATTAGTTGCATATATTAGTTAATTTTATATATTATTAAATTGAACACATTTTTATTACATTCATCCAATATGGTTCCGTGGCATAAAATAATTAAAAAATAAATTTTGTTTTCATAAAAATATATATATTCTATACTTAAATATGTCAACCTTTTAATAAAATAAATGCCCTAGAAATATTTTTTTAATATTTAAGAGTATTTTATTAAAATATAAAAATAATTTTTAAATTATTAATATTTAAATAATACATTGGGTTATTTTTCTTGTATTTTTCGAAAAAGGTATATTTTTTATGAATTATATAAAACATCTTATTTTAATTAAAAAATGAGATTTTATCTAAATATTTTATATAAGTAAATTTTAGTTTATATTTTTTATAGTGAAATTGGGTTTAAAAACATCTGATTATTTTTAACAATTTCACATTAAAATGGTTTTGATTAATCCTATATGAGTATTTAATTTTAACTTATATTTGACCAATTTTTTATATCTTAATTAAGAATAATTTAACCTTTATTTTTTATAATCATAATTTAATATTTATTTTTATGTAAAAGTATTTTGTTCATTAATATATTAATAAAAATTATTAAAAATAATTTCTATGATTAAGGTAAAAAATAGTTAATGTAGTGGTAAATATTTTACATAATGGAAATAGATAACCTAGAATAATTTACAACATAATTTGGATAGAAATATTTATTCCATGTCCACTCTATTATCTAAATTTTACCATTACATAATGAACATTATTTAAAGGATAATTTTCTACATTTTTCAATATTTTTTTATTTATAGAAGTGCCACTTCTCCACCACCATAAATGGGAATTCATCCACAAAAATTTTAAAAAATATTAATAAATTTTACAAAAAGAAAATATACATAAATATGATCAAATAATAACTCCTCTCAAACTTGAATAATAATTTTTAGATGAAATCCAACTAATTTAGTTTAGTTGTGAAAAGTAGAAGCAATTTCCTAAAGAAGTTGAATCATTTTTCTTTGATAACTTTTGTTTGATTTATTGCAAAAACCAAATAAATTATTAATATTAAATAATTATAAAATAAAATAATTATTCACAATATAACTAATAGTAATTTTGTAACAATTATCTCATACACATTCATATTCTTCCATTAAATGGAATACAAAATCGACATTTTTCTGTACAGTGGACTATATTGGCTCAGGAACTGATATCATTCTTTCTTCGAGAAATACCAATAATGATTGCAAATAATTTTTTACTTAATGTATTTATATATTATATATATTAAATTAAGTATGTATCTCTACATAGTGATTTATTAAAAAACACACAAAGGCATGTTTTCCATTTTTTGGAATATGATTACATGATTTTTACATGTGTGGACTACCACCTCCCCAATGTAATGTGATTATTTCATGAATTAATTTGTATAAAATAATGATTGAATTAAAAAAATATTATATATTTATATGTATATGAAATAATAATTCTAAATGAAATAATATATATATATATATATATATATATATTAATTTTCATTCCTTATTTTTATTTCCCTGAAATTGAAAAAACATTCTTGTGTACGTATAACCTACCATCACTGGGAATGATGTATTTCATTTGAAATTTTTTTATTTTATATAATAGTATATAAAAACATATTATAAACAAATATTTTATTTATATATTTAATTAAATTTTTTATGTATGGAAATCATGATCTCAATATAATAATGAAAATATAAAGTCAAAACAAGTATGACAAATAAAGAGATTATTACCCAAAATGGAGCATTAAGATGGAATTATTAATAAAAAGGCAATATAAAGTCATAATAATATAATATATTCTATGATATTAATAATATTTTTTTTTATATTTATAATAAACTTATCTTTATTATATATGAGGTTTGAAAATTTACAATACATGTCAAGACTTATGGTAATTGGATTCATCTCAATTTGATACCCTTTAGAATTATATTTTATTATTCACCCAATTAATATTATATTTTGAATATAATGGAATATGGAATTTTATACCATTAATTTGCGTCATTTCATGATATTAAATTTTTAAATTCATGTTGTTGTTTCACATATCTCATGATTCAAATTTTAATCAAGTAATAAGGGGGTTTCTTTTCCAGCATTCATTTCTTCATGTATTTTATTGTATCCACCCTATGTTTTTTTCTGGGGTGTATGTACTTCCTTTGAATTATTATATATTTGTTATATATAAAATTATTTTTATTTACATATTTATTTTATTATTATTCATTCATTGGTATTGTGATCCAATGTTTTATAATTTGTAAGTGTTTATTAGTTCAATCTCATCATTTATAGGGATTGATTGGGGTTATCCTTCAATTGATGAAATATTACAATCAATTTCTCAATAATTATCATGATATTTTATTCTCCAATTATTATTCATTTTATCTTCATTTAATGTGTAATGTGTCAAACATTGATTCCACTAAATGGTTCCATGAGCCCTATGGGTCACATGACTATTAGCGCATCTCCCAAAATGATAGAGGTTTCTGAATTCAATCAGGGGAATGGATGAGTTTTTGGGGAGACCACACCCACATTAGAAGACTATAAAATAGTGTAATATTAATATTAGATATAAATATATGAAGTAGTAAACCATATAATATATTTAAATAGTTTAAGACTAATTGTATAATCAATCCAAGATTCATATCAAACCAAATATAATGATATATGTCACATGATTATACTTAAACAAAAAAAAAATGAATATAATGTAGATTTAAAATACCTATAACAAATTTACAAATACCAAAAATAATCCCAATAGCATCAAATGTCGGAGATTTGTCCCATTCTCTCTTTATTATGCAACATATCATGTACCTGTAGGGGGGAACTTTCCATCATCACTACATGAAATCCTATAATAATTTGGTCCCAAAAGAATGACCCAAATAGGATGTGAGAATAAATCCTAGTGGAAGCCTCCCTAGGTCTATAAAAATCAATCGGTGAATATATATATAGTAGGCAGTTTTTAGTTATAAAAATAGTTATAAAATTAATAACTCAAAGGTAAACATCCAATGCACTTTTGTTTTCACATCATTTCAATTTATCATTTGAATTTCATTGAAATTTATTTCTCAAGGTCTTGATCATGGATGAGATTCCCCATATAACTGTAAGCACAACAGAAGACACATAAGACCATCTAAAATAGTATAAGTGAATACTGAATCATTGCTTGTGCTTTGTCTCAGAAACCATGTCATAAGTTACTTAATTTAATTCAATTTAGATCATACGATTGTTCTTGAAATTCAATTGATGGAACTCAACTATCACTCTGGGTGAAATTTTATCCAACACCCTAAAAGACCATTCCTTGATAACTTCTCAAGAACCTAATATAACTCTATGTGAGGCATAACATCCCATCCAATCGATTCCATCCCTATTTCATCTCAATGTAAGATCGAGTATCACACATAGCATAATATTGAAATTCTATTTGATTCTATCCATGAAATCCTCATAAATATCCATGTATCAATTAGAATATATTTCTTGCATAAATATGTCTACCTATAGCATCCCTCGTTGAATCCTCTTATCAAATTTTTCATAATCACATTTAACCATTTAGTATGTTCATATAATATAAAAGTGGATCCTTTTATCACGAAATGTATAATGATAAATAGTCACTAGAAACTATGCCTAGAAATAAAATTAGAATCCATGTATAGCCCAAGTATATTTATCATTTAACGAATTCAATTCTATTTAAATATTTTAATATACATTCCATGCTAAAAACTGGATAATCTAGTATAATTATAACTCTAAAATGGTGTATCAAGCATTGGCCACCCTCAATAGGCTTGGTCGTTAATTTACTAACATGTATGTATCATAATATAAAATTAATCACATGTATAAAAATATAATACATGGATTTAACATCATTTAACTCACATGTTTATATAACAATAACAAGACTCCCATTCTTTTTCAATCCATTTCATGGCATTTCCAAAAATAGCTCACAAGGGATAAAAATTCAAAAGCCATTTGAATGCTCTTATGGCCTTCATTAATATAAAAATTCTAAATTACATTTAATTATATCACATGAATGCATTATAATATAACTAAATATTAAAAATATATAATTAGAGGAATTCAATCCATTGCCTTAACATTACCCATATTGGAATGTCTTTACAAAGACAACATTCATAAAAAAGTAATGGAATACCATGGTCAAGTGTAAATTCAACCATTCCATACCCTTTAACTGATTAGATTACAATATTTAAAAATCACAATTATAATTCTAACAAATTCCATTTTTAATAACCCATGAAAGGGGAAAAGGCACACCTCAAAGGGATGTACATGACAAAAATTCATAAGGGATCATTCAGGGAAACTCACCCCTAGGGTCATTATTCTAATTCTACGACCTACAAAAATCAATAAACATTCCTCTTAAATAACCTAAATAGTTCTTGGAAATAACATGGTTCAATTACAATTATAGAGATGACCCAAAAATGGGTCTGTGGAATGCCTATATATATATGATTTAACATTAAGTGAAATGCATGAGACCACCTACCACAGACTTGTTCTTGGTAGCTCTTCATGTATCGAGCTTTGATTCACCCTGGTTTGGTTGATATGTGATGAATGAATAAAAATAAAAAATTAACGCATACGAAACATAATCCAAATTGTGCAATACATATCTATAAAAATTGATATATACAACAATTTTATTAATGAATTACATTTATAGAACCGATGAGACCAATAAAACACAAATTACGGTTTAGAAAACAGTATAATTTTAATCCGTGTATAAACCATGGAAATTAATCATTTAAAAATTAAATTCCATTTAATAATTTCAGTAAACATTCCATTGTCAAAACCAAGAGCATCTAGTATCAAGATCACATCAAGAGGTGTTTCAATCCTTATTAAACCTCAACGACCATGGCCTTTAATTTAATAACATGAAAATATCATAATATAACAACAAAACATGAATGGAGAACTAATACATGAAATTTACATATTTTAACTCATGTGTGCATATCATAATAATGAACTACCAATGTTATATCAATCAATTTTATGGCATAGTCAAAATTAACTCATAGGGTATAATTATTCCAATCCCATTCAAATAATTTTACTGTTTTTATTAATATAGAAATCCTAAATACCATATCAAGATATCACAATGAATCATTATAAGTTATATCACATGGTAAAAAACCATAATTATAGAAATTAAATACACAACCTTAACATTACTCACATTGGAAAAGATTTACAATTAAAACATTCATAAAAAATAAATGTTAAACAAGGGTCAAGGGGCCAATCAATCATCCCATACACTATATGAAATTAAATTACAATATATCTACTTTTCAATTCAATTGATAAAAGATTACATTTTTAAAAACCCATAAAGGGATAAAGTCACACCTCAAATGGGTTTCCCAAGAATAAATACATAAAGGTTCATTCGAGAAAACTCACCCATAAGGTGGTCCGTATTCAACTTATACAACCTTTAACATGAATAAAAACATTATTTCAATTACCTAAATCATGGAACTCAATAAAAGTTTTCAATTTGAGTTATTTAGGCCCCTCAAAAATGGGTGTGTGACACCCCATCATATACAAACAATATGACATTACGTGAAAGGAATGAGACATCCTATATTAGGATTATTCTTGATAACACATTCAATATCATGCTTTGAATTTCCTCAGTTTTTATAAAATATGAATAGTTAATGAAGAATTATAAATTAGGGAAAATGAGCCTTAATCAAAATATCACAATCGATATCTAAAGGAATCATGATAAGATAAGAGGAATTATATCCTTACCGTTAAGGATCTAATGTGACATAAGTCACTAAAATCAGAGCTTATATTGACAAGGGATTTAAATTTCATCAATAGGATTAATGGAGATCTCAATAAAGAGGCATTTCCTATGAAACGGGTGAAGGAGAAATTTGTTTTATTTTTTAAATCATCTGGGGAAAAACGTTATTTTCCCAAAATAACTGGGTCTCATGTTTTAGGAACACATTTATTTCATACCATGCCCCATTATTCATGCTCTACAATACTATAATGAGGCTCTCTCCCATTTTACCTGAATAGTTAGACAACTGTGTGGAAACTATTCGAAAAGCTTCTATCAAATTTACTGAAAATTATAGAACTGTCTCACTATAATGTTGATCCTCCAACACGTTTTCATGAAACCATTGGGCTTGAAGGACCCCACTATCGATTATCATATGTTTTATTCCTTACATTGTTCTATGGAAACAACACCCCAAAACATCAATTATGGACCCCAATGAAGCCCTAGACATCCCCAATCACTCTATGACCCCAACTGTCATCCAAGTTTTACCATATTTAAGATAATTAAACTATCAACATAGAAAAATCACAAGATATATATCTCCATGATGAACTTGGTTCCTAGTAACATTCACACATCATTTAATTCTTCACTGAATTCCTTTTCTAATGGTGGAAAATAATTATCTGAGAACAAATCCATCCCCTAAAATCATACGACGACATCCATCTCCAATATCATAACCTATACTCGATCTTTCTGTCAAAGCACCAATAATATTATAAAAGACTGTCCTCATAGTAAATGCTTGATATGGTCACCAATTCATATAGAAAGGACATCAAAGGATTAGTCTACGAAGAGATCAACCTCCTCTGGAGTAAAAGAAAGCATTGGGTCTAAAAATTGATGTAGAAGCTGAGAAACATGGAAGACATTGTTCATTACCTGGTACCTCTATGGTAACCACAACAGATATGATACCAACCCAACTCTCTCTAGAATCTCAAACATACTAACTTATCTAGGGAGAGGGTTACCTTGTCCCCCAACCCGCATGTGTCCAAACCTTGGTGAAACATGTAAGAGAACCCGGTCATTGAGCAGAAAATCAATAAGTCATCTATGGTGATCAATGTGAGATTTTGAATGTGACTGATTAGTATACATCTGCTTTGAAATCAATTTCACGTTCTTAGAGGTCTCCTAGACAAGACAAGGTTCTAGTATAGGTACCTCTAATGTATCCAACCAACAATGGGTTGATTGGAATGGCCTACCATACGAAGCCTCATATGTATTCATATGTATTGTATCATGAATCTTATTTTTGTATGAAAAAAAACCAAGGGTATCTTCCACTTCAAATATACATAAGAATCTAGAAAACATTCCTACAACTTGAAATTAAGAACATGTATCATACGCTATGACAAGACAACATTGTATAAGTGGTATGTCGTACTCATATGAACCTGTGTACCTAAATCCATCTTTACCCTTTTCTGGAAAATTTGATGTAGACCAGGCATCCCTATTTGAAGTGATAAAATGAAGGACCCCATATAGTTGCACTATCTCATTGATTTACAACCATATATTATTATAAATTATAAATAATTCCTTAATATGATGGAAATTTGAATCTTTTGTGATCATATCAATAAAAACTCATACAACACTATTTCCTCGTGGAGAATTCAGTAAAACATTCAAAAAACCCAACTCACTACCATTTCATTTCCACTTGGGAATATATATCTATTATTATAGTCTAGACGGTCACCGAGGTTCTTCTTTCACATGTTTATTGGTATAAAATCTCATGATGTAAAAAACTATATCTCTTTTCCTTCCCAGCCAAATATACTGACGATGCAAAACCCGATACATTTTGTAGACACCAGGATGCACTGCCCAAGTAGATGGAAGAAAATCATGAAACCTCTATTCAAAAATATCTAAAGAGACTCAAACAGGACCATATATTCTCAAGACCTCACCTTTTCCCATGGTCCATCTAGGAGAAGGGTCCTCACATTCCGTCATCTCCTATTGGAATTGGCCATTAAAATCAGATAGCTACCTTGTCCTCTCTTTGTGAAGTATATTAGGGGTAATGACTATAGAGGATAGAAACATCTTCCCTGGACTATCGTGCACCTCCATGTTCATCTTCGAGAACTACAACATAAGATTCCACTCACTTCTGGCCTATTTTACTACCAGTATCTGAGTCTTCCTTCTCATTGAATTTGCCACAACATTAATTTTTTCAAGAACACCGGATATCTCAAATTCAAAATATAGAAGGTATTCCACCGACCTTCTCTACCTAATAATAACATCATGTTGTCTGAACAATAACATGAGAATATTCTAGTCTATGAACCCAACAAATTTCTCTACCAGTAAGTAATGTATCCAACATCACAGAGCATGAACAACTGATCTAAATTATGATCATGTGTCGGTTGGTTACTCCCATGTGGCATCAACTTCTAAGATATCTATGCAATGACTCAATCCCCTTGCATAAAAAATTCTCCTAGAAAAATACATGATGCATAGAAACTTACAGTCTTACAAAATCATTGAAAGGTGAAAATATGTATCGTCTAAGATGTTAATCTCTCTATTAACTCTTCAAATCACATCTCTCAAAAAGCAAACCATAAATACTACAAACCATTCTTTGTCAATATTGTTAATGAAATTTCTAAGAGTGATCATTCTTATATGAAATATCTTTAGTAACAATCCAGCCATATGAAACTCCAAGCCTAAAAGGCATGCTTGTATTGTTCTGATGTAACTACTTCTCTCACATTCTCTGGGTCCACTAGTACATGTATCATTGAGATAATGTGACCTAGGAATGGAAATGATCTATACCGTACTATCAAATTTTGATCTCAGAATATAATATATTTTCTCTTAGTGTATTCAAAAAATCTCATGATGTTTGTAAGTTTGCTGTAGATTGTGATAATACACCATGATATCAAAAACAAAAATCACAAAAAACAAATCAATGGAATGAGTGGAACACTCTATTATTCAGTTTCATGAAGAACACTAGCATGATCATGAAACTGAATGATATTAACAAATAGAAATATAGACCATATCTTCTCCCGAAGGTTGTGCAAGGTATGTCTGATGGACTAACATGCAAATGATAATAACCGGATCTGAAATAAATCTCTGTGAAACCCACGCTCATAGGATATGGTTGAATGGATCATCCATCCTTCATAAAATATATTTGTTATTAACCATCAATTGGATCAATATTTAGTAATCAACACATTGAATATGGGTACTTCTCTCCTTCATAAATAGAATTGGGAACCCCTGTAGATGTATAGGGTATGATGAATCCCTTTGACTTTAAATCCTCTAGTTTCATCTCGAACTGTTGAGACCCTATCATAGAAACCTTATAAGGATGAATGGATATAGGTGTAGCTCCTAGAAATATCTCGATTGAGAAGATTATCTCTCTCATCGATGGTTATCTCGAAATGTTGTTTGGGAAAACATCCCTTAAATAATAAAATACCTAAGGGAACAAAACCTGACATGTTCCATAATCATACAAATATAAAATAGAATCCTCTTCACTCATCCAAACTATTACGTGGTTTTTAGGTCCATCTCAGCTCTCTATAAAATCCCATTCAACCTTGTGAATTACATACACACCCTATGGTGATGTAGAAAATGAAATTTTTAGATTAAAATACACAAAATTTAAAAAAGTAACTAACCAATCAATCCATAATATGACATCAAATCCCTTCATATCCATGATTTAGATGTAGAATATGAACTGACACCCACCAAACACTAATGGAACTCTCTAAATTGACACCCACCATCTATCATGATCCTTAATGGAGTGATTATAATCATCATCAAATCATAATTATTATCACAGTCCCCAAGTATCTTCATAACAGAAATATATGTAATGTTATTTGAATCCTCTATATCAAAGAGAACAAATTCTAAAATCGAGGCTATTAGAATAGTGCATCAGAAAGTATAAGATGTAGGTTATCTCTCTTAAAGGGTTTTTTTCATTACATATTTCTGGATTGTACTGTAGCCTTATGACATTACCTGGTTACCCTGATCAAATCCACCCCTCTATCACTATAAATTCAGGGTTTAACTACATTGGCCTTGACCACCACATTGGCGTGATTGGTATGATGTACCTTAGCTCCCTATTTGCTGAGAATGTACAGACCAAATTCTAGAATCTGGTGTTTGGAAGGACACCTCTCACTGGCTTTCGGTGAAATCATTTTTTTAAGTAATGTTGATGTCCCATCATGCTGCAAGATTAACACTATACTCGGTACATTAGACACTATTCACATGAATCCCCTAGCCTAACGGACTGGTATCACCTCATCTAGATAACTGAAGAGAAGTTTGGACTTCTTGTATAACCACATGGAAGATCTTGAAAACCCTTCCCAGTACTGTTTTAAGTAGTATTAGACTTAGGTTCTGAACATACATGTTCATACAACCAGATTCCCTCAAGTTAGTCTTTAGTATCCGGGCTACATTCATTATCCAAGATAAAATGTTTTTCCATAAGCCATTTTCCAGGGATCAGATGTCATACCAGAGATTACCCATGATTCATCTAGATTTCAATAACTCATCACACATCACAATAGGTGTGAAGTTCTAGAGATCAGTAAAATGGTTTGAATTGTCCATAATTGGTAGTGCACCCCTCTCCTAATGTAAAAACATCGAGGCTTTATCATCCTTCTATATCATGGGATTGAAATATTGATACAAGGACATATAAAACTCTATATAGGAAATCTCCCGATGAATATCAGAATGAATGATAACATCCCACCATCTCAAGGCGGAATCATGCACTATATATGTAGCTATCATTACACTCCACCCATTAAGCATGTGTATGAGTTCAATTGTAGAATACATGGCCTCAGTCATTGACACTATAGAATTCAGTCCACTATCACTTAATAATATGGGAGGAATCTACTGCTGAAATGCACGTGTCAACTCTTCCAAAATGAGAGCATGTCACGGAACTCCATAAATAGTCTATTTGAAATGCATAATGCTTTCATGAAACAATTCCTTAGCATATTCTATAGGATCTAAATAACGATGTAGATGATCAATATACTACAGGGGGTGAATTTTACACATTAAAAATATCCTTAAACAAGGAAAGATCTAATTTTAAAAAATTTAAACTAAGAAAATTCACAACACCTCTAACACCAATTGAATGGTTGGGACCAATTATGAAGTTAAAAACTTCTAGTTCTATATACTTGCTTATGTATGGAACTTGATTCCAAAAAACTAGTTACGGAAATATGGATCCGGAAAATGAAACATAACCAAAGATTACAATATGAGATTCTACCTTAAAGTGTATATAATCTAACTAATTCAGAGTACAAGTGTAAGGAAAGATAAGAAGGTTATACTTTCCTTACAGTACAAAATGCGGTGGAAAAACTTATAACAAAAACAATTTAGAAGATATAAATCTTTTAACCCAAAGAGAAGGGCCTCCAACAACCTTAGATAAAGGTCCCTTGATTTATACTTCCAAGAAAGTCTTTCTTACCCACACCCAGGTAAGCCCTCGATACGAAGATCAGAGTCTCTATCTTGTTATTCCTGCAAGCCAACAACGTCACGGTAGTTTGAACCTCTATCTTCCTTGGCAAAGAAGACCGTGAACATAAAGGTAGTCGGCACCTCTGTCTTCCTATCCCCGGAAGCGCACGATTGTGATCCGCAACAATTGGAGACACACGAATCATGTCTGCACAAGGCAATTTTTACACAATCTGTTCAAACGTTCTACACGATGCTTTGAGAGTTAATAAGAGCCTGTCTCTCTAGAAATCACTTCAACAGAACTAAGTCCAAGATCAGTGTCAAAGTTGTCGCTTCTTTTCAAATGAGCTCCTATTTATAGGAAAACCTCCAATGGTCAGCTCCCTCCTCCAATGGTCATATTTTTCCTTGAATTTTGGAGGGGCCTGTACACGTTTCACTCAAACAATGGTTAGTAAATAACTTAATGAAAAAAATAATTTTATAATGAAACGATTTTAAGCATCAATAAAACTGACGTTCAGAATGTAAGAAAATAAAATATCGGAGTCTAACCACAATGGAATTCAGAGTCTATAAAAAAAGATATTCAGATCCTATTTGGTAGGAAATAAAAACTAGAATTATGTAGAAATCTAGAGTCTAGTTTCATTAGAATTCGGAACGAGAACTTACAATTTTCAGAGTTAGAGTTCATGGGAATTCAGAGTCAGAACTCATAAGAGTTCGAAGTCTGAATTTGTAGAACTTTGAGTCAGAATATAGATAAGTTCGTAATCAGAATTCGGAGTTGAACTACATGAGAGTCTGTATCCATAATTCGGAATGGAACTTCATCAGAGTTCGTATCCAGAATTCGGAGCGGAACTTCATTAGAGTTCGTATCCAGAATTCAGAGGGGAACATCATTACTTTTCATATCCAGAATTCGGAGTGGAACTTCATTAGAGTTCATATCCAGAATTCGGAGTGGAACTTCATTATAGTTCATATCCAAAATTCACAGTGGATCTTTATTATAGTTCATATCCAGAATTCAGAGTGGAACTTCATTACAGTTCATATCCATAATTCGGATCCTAAAACAGAATGCTTATATCTAAGTATTATATGATTCCGAGGTGATTGATATGAATCCGATTTTTATACTTAAGAAAAATATTGATATGAACAATGAAAACATAGTAGGGGTAAATTCCTTTGAGAATAAAATTTTCTATATATATGTAAAACATATATTTTCTTAAGTATAGGGTGTTTGTGATTTTCAAAACAAGAAGGAATGGAAAAAGTCATAAGGCAAACCTTATTTACATAAAATCTCCCCCTTTTTGGAAATCACAAACAACCTTATGAAAAAGAATATAAAAGAATTTGGAAAATTTTCTTTAGACTGTGAAATTAAATCTTATCTCCCATTGTTCATAGAAGATGGTGAATATAACTAACTGCCCATTAGGCTTTGGAACTCTAATGATTGTATTCTGAATTTCTGGAATGGGATTTCCATTAGAATGAAGGAATCATAATGAGAACTCCACCTAACATAAGAATGTTTTTTCTTAGTTTAGAAATTTTCCTTCTCCCCCCTTAGTAGTAGTTCATCTTCATTCTCCCCCTTTGTGATTTTCAAAAATAATTACGGGAATGGAGAAAATTATGTACCTGAAACATCAGTACATAATAACACCAGATACAAACAACCAGAGATTTCATTAGAGTTAAAAGAATATTTTACAAGGAAAATAAAATGAAACAAAAGATCGGATTGAGTTCATTTGTCTTCCCTATCCTTTGGAATTAACTTCTTCAATAGAGTTTTCAGCATCTTTAAATCTTTCTGATCCTCCTCAGCTTGCTTCTTCAAAGTTGTGATCCTTTCTTGTTGAGCTTTCAGCAGCTCTACCTGAGCCTTCATGGCCTCTTCCTACATCTTCACTAACTCATCTTGCTTTTCAAGCTTTTTTTGATGTCAATCTAGAGATCTCAATCCCTTTTAAAATTTTGAGCAAGAGAGTTAACCTTCCCATTCAAGTCCTTCACTTGTTGATTCAGAGAATTTTTCTCAAGGATTAGCTTCTTATGAAGATTCTTTATCTTTTCATCCTC
Organism: Viscum album; assembly: GCA_963277665.1. Classification (NCBI taxonomy): domain Eukaryota; kingdom Viridiplantae; phylum Streptophyta; class Magnoliopsida; order Santalales; family Viscaceae; genus Viscum; species Viscum album. The sequence goes on from OY728152.1 coordinate 1,293,959,391, forward strand.
GATATCAAAAGCATCTTTTGCCTCATTCTAAAAATTTTCAAACTCAACCAAGTCATCATCCACCTTCTGTGACCCAAGATTGATTTTTCTGCATGATTTTCTATGAAGATCATAATTGATGACTAAATTTATATGGTCAGCTTCAGTCGTCACACACTTACCCATCACCATGGATAAGGATTCCGATTTCTGATTTAAAATATGTTGAATAATTTGGCACCTTGAATCTATGGTGGGAATATTCAGAATGGTGTCCACCAATTTCTTCAGAGACTCAACAACAATGTCATGGCCCAAAGCTGATTACTCCGAATCCGATAACTTAATAGGTGAATTATCATCTTCAACCTCCACTGGATTTCTTCTAGAAGAACCACCAACTTCATTCTTCCGGATGATTTCTTTTGTTGGGGTGTCCATAAGAAATTTATTTCCCTTATCAACTTTTGTAATGGGTTGTTCATCAGGAGATTCTTCCTCACTCTCGGATAGTTGAACAGTCTTGTCTTCATCTATTTTCTCCTTCTCTGTTCCTTCTTCAAGAAAATTATTCTCATAGGATTATTCTTCAGATAACTCATTTTCCTTCTCTTCCTCTTCCTTATCATCATCTTTCCTACCTTCTTTATCAACTCTCTTTCTCAGAGTGACATGTTTTGCGGATTGAGCCTTTTCTTCATAATCCTCAACTTGATTAATTAGGTCATCTAGATCAGAAATTCCTTCTTTTAAATATTCTTCTACTAATCTCTCAAGAACTTATTCTTATTCTCTTTCAACAACTTCTTTCTCTTTAAGATTTTTCGGAGTCAAGTACTTCTTTCTTGGGGTCTCTATTAATGGTTCAGTAAGGAAAGTTTCCAGAACCAGAATCTACTCAGAAGCTATCTCTGTTTCTTTCAAAAGAGATTGAACAATATCTTCCTCTGACATCTTCTTCTTCATCTTCTTTTATTTTTCTTGCCTCTCTAACTCATCAAATTCATTCTCTTTTAAGGACTTAGCCTTAGTAGGATCCAACACAAATTGTGGTTCCCCTTCCTTTCTCATCTCTTTATATTTCCTCCACTTGGAATCTACTTCATCCGGGTAGGAGTTTTGTTTCTTTGGCTTGGGTGGTGCAGATTCTGATTCCTTAGCTTTCTCGGTCCTGTCTTCAGCCACTACTTCTTTTAATTTTCTCTTCTTCCCTACCTTTTTAGATGGTTTCAGAGTTTGTTGATATTTCTGAGCCGCCTCATCCTCTTCCTCTGGTAAAGGGTAGAATTCTCCATATTCAACAGAAAAACCCATCTTTATCCTCTTTAATGTATCATCACTAACGAAAATTACCTTGAAATTTTATGGGTTCGAAGTGCAAGAAACTTTAAACAAGTCAAGATAGCTGATAATTAGCTTAGTAAGCAAGGCCAGATACATTATAATATGAGCTTTCAGATTCCGTTCTTTAATATTCTTAACTGTAATCAAAACATGCCTTATAAAATTTAACTTTCTTAGATTTACCAAAAATAATCTATGATGTATATATAACTCTTTTTGAGATTATCCTTATCACCCCTTCTTGGTACGAAAAATCCATGAACCCACAACTGTAAAATCCAATTATTCGAAGAGAGATGAGAAATATTAGTAGTCTTGGAATCTTTATGTCCAAGGAATTCCAGTGCCTTCAATCTGCTGAAACTTCTTTGTTCATCCGAAAACTTATGTGAGACAAATTCAGCTTCACCTTCATATGATTGACCCACCATGCTTGCGGACTTGGTGTAAGAAAGCCAATAAGTCTTCCCATAATACTTGAAAGAAAACTTCTCTCTGTCATCTTCCTTAAGGAAGGAAAAAAAATCATATACCTATAAAATAAAATCTGTAAAAACCGGATCCTGATTCACTGGCTTTTATAAGAAAACATTCTCCTAGCCATTCAATCTGTTATTCTTAGATATAAGAAATTCATACTTGTAGAAATTTGGATTCACTAACCTCTCCCTGTAAACTAACCTTTTTGAGATTGGCTTTGTTGAAGACATATCATGGGATATAGCTTCTACAGACATTCGGAATGGACGAGCTCTGAGAGATTTGGAATGGGCTTTAAAAAAAGAGGCATAACATCAACATGATGAGCTTGAAGATTGATGTAGGGAAACCATCAGAGGTCCCCTTTATATAGGTGATGGATGTGACCTTTGAGCTTCCACAAACCATCTAATGGTTGAAAAACTCGCTGATCTGATCTGACAGTTGAAAATATACCCTCAAGGAAATCTTGAATCCAATCTTTAGAGGTTTTATGAAAAAACAATCGGATTTAAGAAAACTAGAATCTGAAATATTTTAAAACACATAAGAAAATACCTGCAAGAAAAATATGACTATGAAAACGTAAGTAAGGAAATAATACCTTTTGGATTATCTAGGAATATTATTTGTAATAGGTGATATTCTTGTTGAAGAAAATTTGACTATGAAAAACTAACTGCGAAAAACATAAAGATTGAAAAGACATTGAGTACCAAAACTCCAGTACGAAAAGTATGAGTACGAAAAATTTCCATTACGAAAATTTCGAGTACGAAGATTCTCATTACGAAATTTTGGTTACGAAAGTTTGAAAAACTGACTACAAAAATTTTTTATTACAAAATCTTGCAAAACTGACTATGAAAAAATTTTATTACAAAAACTTGAAAAACTGACTACGACAAATTTTTATTACAAAAACCAGAAAATGTACTCCACCAATGAAAATGAGTTTATTACTACAAGGAGAATGGTTCAACAAGAAGTTAATGAAGGAAGGTTACCATACGATTATGATTCCTATATTCAGTTTAATGTATTAAAATCTATCGGATGGTAATAATTTTGTAAAAATGTCAGCATGTTGATCTTGAGTTCTGATAAATTGAAGAATGATATCTCCTTTAAGTGTGTGATCTCTAAAAAAGTTATTCATAATATCTATGTGCTTTGCAAGAGAGTGATCTGTGGGATTTTTAATAAGGGTAATGGAACTTGTGTTATAACATAAAATTTATGTTTTAGTAATACTCCAGCCATAATCAGGGAGTGTGTGTTGCATCCACAACACTTGGGCACAACAACTTCCAGCTGCTACATATTCAGCTTAAATAGTGGAGAGTGCTACTGAGTGTTTCTTTTTGAAAGACTATGAAACTAATGAATCTCCTAAGAAATTACATGTTCCGTATGTACTTTTTATATACATTCTACATCCACCAAAGTCAGAATCCAAAAATCCTTTTAAAACAAAATCATTTCCAGAAGTATAAAATAGTCCTAAAACCATGGATCCCTTTTAGTAGCGAAATTCTTTTCACTGCCTTTAAGTGAGATTCCTTAGGATTGAATTGATATCTGGAACATAAGCATACTGAAAATATCATGTCTGGACGACTATCTGTCAAGTATAGTAAGCATCCTATCATACCTCTAAAAGATGTTTGATCCACTGGTTTCCCAGGATCATCAAGGTCAAGTATATTTGAGGTACCAATGGGAGTACTAATACTTTTAGTGTTGTTAAATACATAATTTTTAATATATACTTATGTTAAGATATATAAGTTCCTTCTGGTTTTTTAGATATTCTAAATCCAAGAAAAAATGTTTACTCACCCATCATACTCATTTCAAACTCAGATTTCAGTAGATTCTCAAAGGAATCAGTTAAAGATTGCTGAGTGGAACCAAATATAATGTCATCAACATAAATTTGAACAATCAAAACATTTTTCTTATATTTATTTATAAAAAGAGTTTGATATGAATTTCCCTTAACATAGTTATTTTGAAGAAAAATCATGTAAGTCTATCATACTATGCTCGTGGGACTTGTTTAAGGCCATAAAAATCTTTGGTAAGTCTAAAAACATAATCAGGATGTATTGTGTCTTCATTTCTTGGAGTGTTTTCAACAAAAACATCCTCTTGAACATAACCATTAATAAAAGCACATTTCACATCCATTTGAAAAGGTTTAAAATTTAAGAATGCTTCAAAGGCAAGTAAGATATGAATAGATTCAAGTCTGGTTACTGGATCATAGGTTTCATCATAGTATATTCCCACTTGCTTATTATAGCCTTTAGCAACTAGTCTATATTTATTTCTAACAATGACTCCATTTTCGTCACACTTATATCTAAAGACCCATTTTACTCCAATAACAGAATTTTCCATAGGTCTTTCAACCAAGGTCCAGACATTATTCCATTCAAATTCATTTAGTTCATCTTTCCTGGCATTTATCCAATCATCATCACCTAAAGCTTCATCCGTTCTTTTTTGTTCCAATTGGGAATGGAATGCTAGATGTTATACATCATTTCTTAATGTACTTCTAGTCCATACATATTTATTGACATCAACAATGATACTATCACTGGGATGATTCTTTAGAATCACCTGACTTGGGATTTGTTAAACCTGTTCATCAACATTGGGTAGAAAGTCTTCTAGGGTTAATGTTTCAGAAATATTTTCTTGAACATTTTCCTCATCAGAATGATCTTCTAAAAATGGTTGATAATCAGTTTTTGAAAACACGTCTAAGGATGTAGTTTGGGATTATTTGAAAACAAAAGGATCAGATTCATCAAATTTTACATGCACTGTTTCTTCAACAGTACAAGTGCTTTTGTTGAAAAAATTATAAGCCTTAGAAGTTGTGCAGTAGCCTAAGAAAATTCCTTCATCAGATTTTGGTTCGAATTTTTTTAAGTTAATGTTAGTATTAATAATGAATACTTTGCGTCCAAAAACCATAAAGTAGGAAATTATAGGTTTTCTACCATTCCATAACTCATAATGAGTTTTATTAAGAAAAGGTCTAATTATAACTCGATTTATAGTATAACAACCAGTATTTACAGCTTCATCCCAGAAATGTCTAGCTATAGAATATTCATTCAACATGGATCTAGTTATCTCTTAAAAAAATATATTTCTTCTTTCAACTACACCATTTTCTTGAGGATTTCTAGGAGCTGAAAAGTTGTGAGTTATACCTTTTCTACTACAAAACGTTTCAAAATCAGAATTTTGAAATTCTCCTCCATGATCAATATGAATAGTTCTAAAATGGAAGGTTTTTCTCATTTTTATCTTGGGATCTAAAACTTTTGAAATAGGAAAAGTCTTCAGACTTCTTTTCTAGAAAATAGACCCATGTAAATCTAGTTTAATAATCAACTAAAACAAACACATAGTATTTTTCACCAATGCATCCAGTTTGTGTTGTACAAAAAAGATCCATGTGCACCAACTGTAATGCACCAGTTTTTGAGACTTCACCTATTGATTTGAAACATGATTTATGTTTCTTTCCATATTGACAAGGATAGAAAAAATTAGAATAATGAAATCTAAGCTCAGGTAGATCCTTAACTAAACCTTTCTTAGAGAGATTTTATAAGTTTATAATGATATAGTGTCCTAACCTTCTATGCCAAAACCAAGAATGTTCATCCACTGCACTAAGGAAAGGTATTTCTTGGATCCTAATGTCTTTTAAGTTTAAAGTGTATACATTCTCTTAACTATGGTTAGAGAGAATAAAATCTCCCATGGAATTGTGTACTAAGCACTTATCGTTCCTAAAGTTCACAAGGTAAACTTCATCACATAATTGACTTATTCTAATGTGGTTGTGCTTAAGAACCTTAAAAATCAAAACGTTTGAAATCAAAGTTTTACCAAGAAGAACAATGTTACCTATACCAACAATTTCTCCCTGAGCGTTATCTCCAAAACATACTTTTCCTCCTTTTGTCTTGATAATCTTTTCAAAATTGTTTTTGTTGCTACTCATATGTCGGGAACATAAACTATCCATGTACCATGTATTTCAATTGTTACTTCCTTTATCTACTCGAAAATAAGAAAATAATTAGACTTTCTGAATCCAAACTTGTTTGGATCTGAGATTTTCAGATAACAAAATTTTGGGTACCAACATCTTCTTAGAAAAATAAGCTTTATGAAAACCTAAAGTTTGGGTTTTGTTTAATGAAAAATTCTCTGCCCAGTGACCCCCACATTGACACTTATTACAAAATGGGGCACTTTGAGGAACAAAATAATTGTTACTAAAAGTTGGTTTTTCCTGGTTATAACCATATCCAGATTTGTTTCTTAAAGGTCATATTTGTGAATACATCATATCAAAATTTTCTTTACCAAAGGTAAATTTTTACAAACACTTCATTAAAGAAAATATTTCGGACTTGAGTTTTATAACCATGTTTTTTTCTTCAAGGTCATTAGATTTAGAACTAGAGCTTGGATCTACGACATTTTTCTTAGAAATTACATTTTCTAGATATTTAGAAATTTTATTCCTCTCAGAATTTACTTCCTCAAGTTTTTTAAATACTTATAAAATAAGAAATTTTCTCATCAAGATCTTTAGAAAGATCTGATTTTTTATTAGTATGAATAGTATTTCTAGAATTTTCTTTATCATGTTTTTATTGAGTTTTGAATTTTCAATCTCAAGAACATCATAAAATATAGAAACTTCTTTATAGGTAGGTAAAGTATTTTCTTCATCAAAAGGGGATTCTTCATCCGACGAGTTATAATATTTAATATTATTAGAATTTAAAGAAACATTGGTCAATGATCCGGCATTGTGTAACTTATCTATAAATCAATGATTGTTAATAGGTAATCTGGATATAAGACCAAGATTCTTCTATCCAGAAGATTCATAATCTGAAGATTCATCTGAAAACTCACCACCACTGGCACTCCAAGTATCATTATCTTATAGAACATTCATATCATTGGACTTGTAATACTTCTTTCTATTCCTTTTAGAATTCCTTTCTTTTCTTTCTTTCTTTTTGAGCAAAGAAAAATCTGGTCTTATGTGTCTTGATCTCTTGCATTAATAACATGTGACTTCTAAATCTTTCTTATCTTTATTTTCCTTCTTCTTATACTTGGAATAGAAATTTCTTTGTCCAACTGTCTTGTTCATCCTTCGATCAAGATTTTCTAACTCATTCTCTCAGACTTTACTCTCACTAGATTCATATTGGATAATAACCTTCTTAGATTTGGATCTAGTTACTCTCTCAAGAGTCTTAGCTTTAATGTGATTTGATGTTGTAGTAAAAGCAACAGTACCATTCCCATTCTTCTTTTTAATGTTGTCAGCATCTATTTTCATTATTGTTTCATGTTGAAGAAGAGTTCCAAACAACTCATCTAAGGAAATTTGAGTAACCTTCCTATTCTCATCAATAGCAGTTCTTTTTGGTTACCACTCATTTGGCATAATATCAATGATCTTGTCAACAATATCTTCATCATCCAGAACGTTTTCTCCTATAGATTGTAAGCTATTCACAATAGTCATAAATCTTTGTTACACCTTACAAATGGGTTCTCCATAAGAAAAGTTAAAACCGTGATACTCAGCTCTATGAATGGCTCTTCTAGTCTCAATCACATTAGATGTACCAAAATGAGTAACTTCAAGTTTCCTCCATATACAGTTAGGTGCTTCACAAGAAGAAATTTGGCAATATATTTTCCTAGTCATTGAAAAAAGTAATGTATTGTTTACCTTATAGTTTAATCTATAATTATGCTTCTCTTGATTTTTGAATGTACTAACTTCCTTATCAAGAATTTGATAACCTCCAGTAAGCATAAAAAAATTTCTACTCCAGTTTTGATAATAAATGTCTTCATTCGATCTCTCCAATACTCATAATCATTACCATAAAAAATTGGTGGTCTTGTAGGATTTATGTTGTCGATGGAACCAACATTTATTCTTTCCATCTTAAAATCATTCTACACAAAAACATGTTAATAACAAAATTTCAGATTAAAGGATAGTATTCCTAAGTAAAGAAAATATAGAATAATGAAAAACTGAGCAAGAAAAACTTATATGGGAATATAAGTATTTCAGAGACTCCCTCTGATACCAATTGTAGGATCGAAATAACGATGTAGATGCTCAGTATACAAGAGGGGGTGAATTGTACACTTTAAAAATTTCCTTAAACAAGGAATGATCTAAGTTTAACAAAGTTAAACTAAGAAAATTCACAACACCTCTAAAACCAATTGAAAGATTGGGACAAAGTATGAAGTTACAAACTTCTAGTTCTATATACTTGCTTAAATCTAGAAAGTGATTCCGAAAAACCAGTTCCGAAAATATGGATCCGAAAAATGAAACATATCCAAAGTCTATAATATGAGATTCTACCTTAAAGAATATAGAATCTAACCAATTCGGAGTACAAGTGTAAGGATAAATAAGATGGTTATACTTTCCTTACAATAAAAAATGCAGAGGAAAAACTTGTAACAAAAACAAGTAACAAGATATAAATCTTTTAACCCAAAGAGTAGGTTATCCAACAACCTTGGATAAAGGTACCTTGAGTTATACTTTCAAAAAGTATTCCTTACCCACACACGGGTAAGCCCTCGATACGAAGATCAGAGTCTCTGTCTTTCTATCCTCGAAATTCCTCAACATCAAGGTAGTTGGAACCTCTGTCTTACACAACATGGAAGCCCTCAAACTTCAAGGTAGTTAGCACCTCTATCTACTTATCCCTGGAAGCCCTTGATTGTGATCAGCAATAATCAGATTCGCACGAATCATGTCTGCACAAGGCAATGTTTTGAACTAGATATTCAAACATTCTGGATGATGGTCTGAGAGTTAATAAGATCCTCTCTCTCTAGAAATCACTTCAATGGTACTTAGTCCATGATCAGTGTCAAAGTTGATCCTTCTTTTCAAATGAGCTCCTATTTATAGGCAAAGCTCCAATGGTCGGCTCCCTCCTCCAATGGTCATATTTTTCCTTGAATTTCGGAGGGACTTGTACACTTCTCACTCAAACAACAGGTACTCAATAAATGAAAGCACGACATTTTTTTATAATTAAACGAGTGTAAGGAACAATAAAATTGAAGTTTGGAATGTAAGAAAACAAAAGTTCAGATTCTAACCAAAATGAAATTTTGAGACTATAATAAAAAGATATTCAGATTCTGTTTTGTTGGAATTTGGAACCTGGATTATTTAGAAATCCGGAGTCCGGTTTCATCATAATTCGTTACCAGAACATACAAAGATCGGAGTAAAAGTTCATGGCAATTCGGATTCAGAACTCATAAGTGTTTGGAGCATGAATTCAGTGAACATGGATTCCGAATTTAGATAAGTTTTTAATCATAATTCGGAGTTGAACTACATGAGATTTTGTATCCATAATTCAGAATGAAACTTCATGAGAGTTTGTATCCAGAATTCAGACTGGAACTTCATTAGAGTTCCTATCCAGAATTCAGAGTGGAACGTCATTAGAGTTCATATCCAGAATTTGAAGTTGAACTTCATTAATGTTCATATCCGGAAATCGGAATAGAACTTCATTATAGTTCCTATCCAGAATTCGGAGTGGAACTTCATTATAGTTTATATCTAGAATTAGGAGTGGAACTTCATGACAGTTCCTATCCAGAATTGGATCCTAAAACAAAATGCTTCATATCTAAGTATATATGATTCCGAGGATTTTGATATGAATCCGATTTTTATACTTATGAAAAATATTGATATAAACAATGAAAACATGGTAGGGGTAAATTCCTTTGAGAAGGAAATTTTTCTTATATAAGTAAAATATAGATTTTATTAAGTATAGGGTGTTTTTGATTTTCAAAATAGTCAGGAATGGAAAAAAGTCATAAGGAAAACTTTATTGACTTAACATCTTCTTCCTATATAACAACTGGTTCCACACCAGGAATTATAAGTAGTGATATTAGTAACTCATGGACTACCACCTCTTGAGTGTGATCATCGCCACCTTCCAAGCATACAACTAGATGACATCATGGTGGAATGGATCTAAAATTCCAAACACATGCCTTAGTTTATTGTCATTATCATGGTTAAGATCTCAAATGAATTTATATATAATTAGATATTTAAATAACATCTGTTCTATGAACTCACCACTAAACCTTCCCCATGGGTCTGGTCTGGGTTTCAAAATGGTGGGAGACACTACCAAAAGATCATTAGTAAGCTAGGGTATGGTTATGTACTATATGAAAATCCAATTTTGATTCACTTTCATTCATATTCATTTAATTTTAAATAGTGTTCACAGTTACATTCCTTTAATTCATAGTCATATCAAATATTTCGCATTCCCTTCATAAGGGTAAATATATGGTATGGTGAATTCTGATTCATAGGGGACTATGCTCTTCATGAATCAAATCTTGATGTCCACCAATATATTTTCATAACACATTTCACATTATGGTGGAATCAGGTTCTTCCAAATTATTATCAAAGAGGGCTCAATTACCTTAGAGACATAATAATGTCCTTCATCCATTTCACACCATAACATGTCCCCAATTACCTATCACAGTAGTAGTAATATGTATCATAACACCAATCTCAACAACATGCAATAAGTAATTCTTCCTAAATGGAATGACATAAATCATGAAATGTGAAAAATAGTAGGTTCCAAAATGTTGCATAATATGGAATACCATTATATCATCGGTTTGAAAAAAAAATATGACCCAAAATCATACTGAAAATAATAATATTAATAATGTGCATCACCCAATGATGGAATAAAATCATCAATAATTATCAAAATCCTGGAAAAAGAAATTTATTTCAACAGAATGTGGATTTTTCTAATATTTAGGTTAGCTATTCTTAGTAACATCTCATTACCAAATACCACATCCTTCATATACATTTCATTTGACTCAATGTAATAAATAAAACTAAAAAAATAATATGAGATCACATTGTATTTCCCTGAAAATTGATGCCACTGAAAGGTGCCCAGAGCTTAGTGGGTCACATGGCCTGAAGCACATCTCCACAAATACCAGAAGTTGCAAACTAGCATCACGGTCCTGGGTGAGTCTGTGGGGAGACTATTCCCTCACTAGTAGAGTGTTGAATAGTAGAATATCAATATAATATATAAATATAAGAAGTTTTAAACCATAAAACATATGTAATTATTCAATGAATAAAATTGTAAACAATCAATAAATCATATCACATAAAAGATGATGATATATGTCTCATTATTCTATTAAAAAATGAATACAAGGTAGATTTACAATCAATATAAAAAAAATTCAAAAATTTCAATATGAATCCTAGAAGTTTTACATGAATCAACTTGTTCACATTCTCTATATCTCATGTAGCCAATCCTTTACATGTGAGAGGAGGAATTCCCTTATAACTACATGAAATCTTATAATATTTTTTGTGCCAAAATCCTGACCCTAAAAGGGGGTGAGAATAAATCAAATTATGAAACCACCCACATTATATGTGAATTAGAATGTGAATATATATAATAGGTAGTGTGAAAGTATATAAAGAATAAGAAAAGGAATAACTCAAAAGTAGAAATTCTACATGATTTTATTTTCACTTCATATATATTTAAATTTTCATTCTCATTAAAATTTAAAACACATTAGATAAGGTTCAAGACTAACATACCCTTGTTTAATTGTAATATCAAATGATTCCTCATAAGGAAATCTAAATATTTTCATGTTGTGACCAAACAAATCATGTTCATTGTCTTGTTAGACGTGTCATTAGGAACTTCATTTAACTCATTTCAAAAATTGAGCTCAGATTCTAACTATAACTCATGGGGAAATTTCATCCAACACCCATCAAGACCATCCCTAGAGAACCTCTCTAGAAACTAATATCACAATATGTGAGGTATAAATTCCCAGTCATCTATGTTTGTCTTCAATTCCCATAAAGGTAATCTCATGTATCACCCGTGAAATGTGCCTCAAACAAAACTACTAAAAACTACAGACCTGTTGCACAGTTGAGTGTCTCCCCTCTCATAGATTCATAATATGGTGTATCATGTAGTTACTAATTATCAATCCTTGCATGGTTTATAAAAATTCTAATTCCTTCCTTGCATGTTTTGTACTAAACATCCCCCATGATTGGAACACCCTCAAACATGGGTTTTGTGCTCTATTCCATCACCAAACAACCCCAATCCCACTATTACCTTAATGTTAACTAATATTTAGACAAATTTACGAAATTAATCTATGAACCGAAGTGAAAAAAAATTATTAGTACCTCAATGAAGAACAAATATCTTATATAATGGTACCATTTTCACTCCTTTTTAAATTAGTTAATTAAGAAAAAATCCTGAAAATACACCATTTTATCTTTTTTTTGTCGAAGAATGATGTTCCCCAGAAACAATTATTTCATAAAGTGATTCTACAATTTTTTTAAAAATTGTTTAAATATAAAAATTTACCTATTTTTTACCTTCTATGTTTTTTTAGATGAAATCTTCTTGTTATTTTATGATCAAGGGAAATTTAAAAAACATTTAATACGAAATAGAATGCATTGAATTTACATATTTCCCAATTTTCATTACTATCATTTACATGACTAATTCCTTGAATGATGAAAATGATTCTTTTTGAAGAAATTTATTTTCTTTTTATTATTTTAATTTCATATTTTAATGTGGCTTTCAAAGAAAAAGGCTTTTAAAGAAATTATGTTACAAAGTTTATAAATTGGTTTTAAAATGTTCCACAAAAAAATATAAATAATATTTTCAAAAAACTGTGTTTGAGAGAAAAAAAATTGTTTAAAAATTGATTTAGATTATTTTCAAATATTTATTTTCATCTTATCAATGTAATCTAAAATAAAATTTATTTTAAGAATATTTTATGATTTAAAAAGAGCTTTCAAAACGAGAAAAGTTATTTTCCACATGAAACTTTTTAAATGATATTTCAAAATCACTATCCATGTTATAATCAAACCATTGTTATAGTTTCTTATTTTCTAAAAGAATGATCACATGAATATCTTCTTATTGTTTCTTTAATAGTTTATTTTTAGGATGAAATATTGTTCTTGAAATGAAATTGTACTCCAAGGTTTATACAATTATAATATTCATTTAAAACCCTATTCATATCATGTGATATTTTATGAATAAAATTAGATTGATACCTTTATCATTTTCCACATATTATAATTTTAATACTATTTATAGTTCTCATTTCATTTATTGTGTTATGATATGATGTTTATGAAACAAATATCATTATAGGGGTTATTATATGATGAATGTTTTATAATATTTTGGAACACATATGTGTCACTACTAGAAAATAGCCATATTCCCACTATTTGGCTTAAAACTGTGGGCATAGGTGTGCCCTATACCCACAGTTTTAGAAAACCATGGGAATATGTATAGTATATGAACATATACACACAGTTACTGAACATTGTGGGAATTCTTCACCTATACCCATTGTTTATTATGAAATCGTGGGTATATTTTTTTATAACTTATACCCATGGTTTTCCAAAACTGTGGGTATATGCGTTTCTTTCAAGCCATATTGTAATGGTTTTACAAAAACCTTGGGTATATGGTTTTTTTCAAAGACCTATACCCACGGGTTTATAAAAACATGGGTATAGCTTTGGTGGGGAAAATATATGTGGGAAACTAAAAATATATGGTTGGAAAACCAATACCCATGGTTTCCCCTCCTATAACCTAGGTTTGAATTAATATATTTAAAGTGATAAAAATATTTTGGTAAATTAACATTGTAAGACGGTTGGTGAGGTGTTATGTGTTATGTCCGGAGGTTTGGGGATCAAATCCTATGGAATTTTCTTCATTATACAATGAGATATAATAATAAATTATACTAAATGGGGATTTATTAAAAGGAATGAAGTGTGGGTGGGTTGGTTAGCTCTGGTTGATTTACAAAGAAAGGCTAGGGTTCAAAACCCAAGGCCATATCTTTTCCTAATATGTTAAAATATTAATATATATGGAAAGATATTGATATATATAGTCAAATGTGTCATTGCATAGTGGTGAGACATATTAGTAAAAAATAAAAGGTGATGGAGGTCCCAGGTTCAACACCTAAAGGTTCCATTTTTGTACAATTAAAAACAATGATTTTAAAACTATGGGTAAACCCTTTGAGAGCGTGGAAATGGTTATGAGGATTTGAATATGAGGAAAAGAAAAGTTATACCCGCAGTTTTTCAAAACTGTGAGTATATACTGGGGACCTATCCAAATAGCTCAGTTTCCCACGATTCCCAAAACTGTGGGTATAGCATGTACCAACTATTTTGGGGGCTATACCAATGATTTAAAACTGTGGGTATAAGTAATTTTTCTAGTATTTTTTTATTTTATTTAGTGAGAAGTTGGACCTATATATCTTTCCAATTCATTGGGTAAAAATTTATATCTCCTAATATAAACATTCATAGAATGAGGAGTGATATTTGATCAATAATAATGCTATGTAACAAGGTATGAACATGGTATATTACTGCATTAATGGAATAAAAATTGAACCCAATTCAATAATTCCTGGCTGGAATGTGATGTGAGCCTCGTTCAGTAACATACTAATGAATTAGGAAGTGAACATGGTTCAATAAAAAAGTGTTAGAATAAGGATTGACCCATTTTAAGTAAAGTACATTTTCTGCTACGAGGTTCATGAGAGAAAACCCTCAGTAATAAATGGGTTTAGGAGTGAAATTATTAAAATAATATGTAATTGAAAACGAATTATAATGCACATATAATTTTAATCTAACTATCCTATTGAGAAACAAAATTTTATGGGATCATAAATTAAAAAACTATTTTTGTGCTTAAAAAAATTCTCAATCTATGAATCATGATAAACATACAAATGATAAAATGAGGGAAAGACACTACATTGAATCCTTTATGGGGAATGATAATCCTTCTTTCAATGATTCCATTAATTCTATAGTTTTTGTGTAATAGATTAGTAACACCGAAATAATATTCTACATTCTACAGTGTTTCATTCATGAAAATGTCAATTTGGTTATACCATCTGAATGTTGATGTGAATTAGTGGTGGAGTTTTTTCTAGAATACCAGTAGACTATATGATATTGAATCCATGTATTTTGTTGAGTTCATTAATGTATCATTTAATAATTACACTCCTATTATTCTTTATACAAATATGGAAGTGGATTCCCTAGAGATTAATAATAATGACTATGATTATATAGGTGCCTATGAAGAATAACATACAAGGATTTTGAGGTAATAATTTGGAATTATCATTCAGCATGAATGAATAGGTTATCACTTATTCATTATATTTAATAGAAGTTTCTAATGGGTTTTATCAACGTGAGACATCAGCGTATATAAAGATATTTTTTGACATGTTATCAAGGTGGAATTAGATATTGTATTTACATATTAATGAATTATTTTTTATGAGAAAATTATTTAGAGATAGATTTTAAAGAACACAACCTCAGTTGCCCAGAGTCAATGCCTTAATTTTTTACATTGTTATGATTATAAGAAAGAATCATCAGAATTGGACAACCAATTTAGTAGTTTTGGAATCATTAATACAGACATAAATTTCTTATTACAACAAAAAAATAATAAAACAACATACAATAAAAATTAGAAACTCCAATATATCCTAGATTATCGCTAAAATCCTTTCATATTATTCATATTTTCTTCAAAGGTAAAAGTAAATGATAACTAAGGAGTGGGCTCTAATTCTCATTAAGGGTATGTAATAAAGAGGAAGAAATTATTAACATAAGTAATAATACATAGTGAATAATAAAAAACACATATAATTAATAGCTAATCATGAGAATAAAATTTTATGAATAAAAACTGATTAAATAAATCCAAAATGAAACATAAATATTTATATTTTATGATTTTGTTAATAAAATACGCTATTTATTACTTGTTTTGTAATTAAGGAATTCATCGCTTAGGAACTAATAATTATGCCATTATATTCCCATCCAAGATAGCATATATATTATATAAAAACCTAGTCTAGTTTTTCTCATGAGACCTACTGATGTATCCAGTGACCATATAGTGCCCCAATAATCACATAATTATGAAAATAGATTTCTAATTAAAATTGGGAGAAACATAATGAACAAATAAATTAATATATAAACTAACATATGAAATTTAAATAACAATCCAAAATTAATAAAATTAATTATAAATCATTATGAGTAATATGGTGAATGGAATCAAGATAGCACATTGAAGGAGAAAATAATAATAATATATTTAGTAAAATACTTTAAATTATTTAACAATATTTTAATACCAATAAACCATAACATTCAATTGGGGGTGTTGAAATATATGAAAATACTCTAAAAAGTAATCAATGAAATATAGACAGTAATAATCTTTTACTTTTAAAAAATTGTAATTTTGCTTAAATATTTTATAAAAACAATAAGTTAAATATAATACTTATTACATGAAAAAATGTTTCATTTTAAATAAAATAATGGTGGATTAAAAAAGATTATATATGTCACTTGAAAATATGTAAGATATCAGGAAGTTCCCATTCATCAGAATTGCTTATTGTCAGGAATTAATAATGGTCCTAAGGAAACATATAACTCCCCATCAAAGAAATAATATTTGTGATTGATATATATATATATATATATATGTAACATATAATTTAGTAATTTAAATAATATGAATTATTAATTTAATTGGGATAAAAAATGGAATGAACAATCAAGATTGAAAAATGTATCTTCCGGGAGAAACCCTTTCCTTATGTTCATTTTTTTCGGCACTTGACCTAAACTACACTAATAATAAAACTAAATACATTAATTAATTATTTCATATAATTATCTACATGTAGGTGATTTATTTTAATTTTTTAAAAAATCTTTTATGTCAATTTATGATTAGATATAGGATACTATTTTATTTACCAAGAGTGTTTGTTTCCTTGGTTTAAACATTTAGTATACTTGAATATGAGTATGGATGTTACATTGAAAAAGGTATAATTCTCTAGAATTGAATTTATATAAAATTAAATAACCTCAAAATGATTAAATTTTTGGTTAATTAAATGTTTATATGGTATTTGGATGATTTATTTGACGAATCATTGGTGACAATCATTTAGATTATTTTGGCAATTTTTCGATCAATGTGAGCTAGTTTTGTTATATGAATTAATATTATGTATATATACTAGTTTCATTACATTAAATTTATTTTATTAAATATAATATAGTTTGGTTCAAACATGAAAATTCTTTCATTTCTATCCTTGTTGAATAATTTGAAGAAATAAAATCATTTCTCCATGAATGTTGAAAATCATAACCTAAAGGGTGATGAATTCATTTTTAAAATAAAAGAGAGATATAATTGTGTTTGTTGAAGGATATTATAATAAAATGATATAATATTTGTATATATATGATATTGTGTTATAATTCTCATTTCGAATGAAAATTTGAGGATTTAATAAAAAAATAAATTAACATGATTAAAAATTAGAAGGAAAAGGAAAAGGATTATTTTTCTCGAATACTCCTCCAATAGAACCTCTATAAGGGGATTGGTTTTGGAAATTTTTTAACACCATTAGATCTTATATGTGGGTAGGGTTAAGGATAGAATATTGGGAACAAAATTTACTTTCCTCAAGGAATATATGTATGAGGAGAAGTGTTGGTGATGGGAGGTATTTATAGAGGAGGAGAGGGGTTCTTTTGATTATTTTATTCATATTTTTATCATCTTGGAACAAGACTCTAAATAGTTTGATAATTATCATCAAATATAATAAAAAATTTAATGGTAGTTATAGAATATTTTTTTACATCATACATGAATTAATTAATTTACTTTTTATCATGTAATGCATTTATACAATAAAATAATGTATTTTCTTATTCTATAAAAATTAATTTCATTTTGAAAAATTTGAAAAAGTTACCCTATTCATTTTCAATGAGTATAATTCTAGAAAAAATTTCTAAAAATTATATTTTAAATATTATAAAATTTATTCATATTTAAAATAATCATTTACTCGAAAAATAAATATTTTTAATTTTATAATTGATTTTATTACTTATTGAAAAATTATATATGGTCTCATAAAACAATACTATAATCATAAGTCAATAGAATATAAAATCATATTTAAATTTAATGAATACTAATTTTTTATAATATAATTTGTTTCATATGGTATAGATCAAAAAAATCCCTTATAGAAAAAAACACAAAATATATATATGGGCTCAGTTCCCCTTTCTAACCAAATATTATAAAACCCTTCCATGGACATAATATCATGAAATCATATCCAACAACATGAAATTGTGAATTCTTCCTTCGATTATAGGCATTATTATTTTTACTATACTGAGCTTATTTGATATGTTTATAAATAGTATTTACCTTTTTTGTTGTTTTCTCCTCATGATCTAGGCCCACTAGCTTCCATTCACCAACATAATCCTAGTAAGTTGGTGTATTAAATCACTTTCCAAAAAAAGAATCATATTGTTCCATAGGATTATTATAGTGGAAAATATTAAAGTAGGAAAACATCACTAAAGATAAATACCGATATTACATAACTCGAACATCATTTTTCCCTGAACTCAAAATGTATTTTATATTTTTGATCATCATTATTAAAAATATGTTAGTTAGAAGGTGAAAAAAATTACTCCAATAAAGAATAGTATTCAATTATTTCAAAATAATTTCCCATAATTCAGTCTAAATGGTTTATAATGATCAGACACAATTGATATATGTTCTTTGTGAATTCATAAAACTTCATTAATATAGATTTTTTCAAGGTGCTCTTGTAGAAAAACCTCCCCTATATAGAAAAATTTGAAGATTTGGTAATTCAATCAGAAGTCACTAATTGTCCATCATTCATTCATAGATTTTTTCTATTACACTGATAAAGATATATACTGATGTCATCTTATATCATTGTTGGAATCAGTTGGGGTTGTATGACACCTTTAGGATGTTGTCTTTCAGACTTTACTTGTTGAAATACTAATCATCTTGATACATAATAAGAAATTTTCTTAATCAAATTATTCCATAACAAATGGTCCTTCATTATTTATACATATAATTTCTACCAAGGTGTATTGAGGAATTATAGCTATGGGCATCATCCAATAACACCCTTTTTTCATCGGTAATGAGGTAACACATAGCATACCCCAAAATTTTAGAATTCTATATTCACATAAGAAATCTGAAATGATTCTATTATTGACAACATTAATATTCATTTGAATATTCCCATCATCATACTGTGGAATTATAATTCTATCCAATAATGATGGTTGTGAAAATAGTTAATAAAGTAATAATGTCACAACATACATTAAAATTCCCATATCTATATATTCTAAATTTATGTACACATGATCCTTGTCATTCCTCGTTTTGTTAATAACACTCGGATCCTTCCCACCCAATGCATATCCTAACTTATTCACATTTTCTATGTGGTATTGTATTGAACAATAATAATCCTTGACTATCTCAAGTCATCACCATTACATTATGTGGAGTTCATTCAATGAGAATATATATTTTAACATATTTTGTTCTTTATGAATATCAAATATATCTCAATAAAGATAATGTATCAATTTTTTTAGAGAAATGATTACTTCTTCTAACACAATATTGTGAGTTTGATAAATTGATTCAATGATTTTTAACATCCTTGATCTGCTTGAAATAATTTATCATTTTATATAAGTACACAACCTTGTACTTTGATTTATGCATCACTAAAAATCAAAAATCATTCATTTCTCGATGGTAGAGTCATGATCAGATAATTCAGTAATAAAATCTTCAGTTCATAAAAACATTCTTCAAATTATTTTTTTAAATATGATCGTAACCCCTTTAAGTGTATAATAAATTAAATTGATATGTAATTGGGTGATATTTATAACAAAACACGTATAATAACATCCTAAACAAATAAAAATATGTACCTCACCTATGTTACCTTCTTTTGTCCTTTCAACATCCTTTTTGTCTTCATAGTATCAACTATCATAACATATTTAGAGAAAATCTTTTCATGAAAAAGAATCTTTTGATTCTATAAATCACACATTCTTAACATCACATATAAATCATTTATTCTAAGAGACGTCAAAACTATACACATTTTATTCTCATAAACCTAGTAGCTTTTGGATTATACCAACATATAATCAAAAAATAGTAAAATAATGTAATTATGATACTTCATGAAAACATTATTCGTTAGATCCATGAACACAAATGGCGAATTAGTTAGTCAAAATGGTATTACAAGGAACTCATAATGTTCATAGGTTTTTTGAAATTTTATCATTGTAATTTATTAATTCTTCACATGAAATTGATTATATATAAATCAAATATAAATCGTTGAAAAATGTGGGTATTCATAAATTCAATCAAATAAATCATCAATGTGAGGAATATGATACTTGTTCTTTCTCATAATATCACATTTCTCTCTATAGTCATTGAACGTCCTAATGTATGTATATTTATTCATAAAAAAGAACATGAGATCTCTAAGAGATCACTTTGGTAAATACACAACATTTTACTCAACTCCAATAGATGTATTTTCAAATTCACTAATTACACCATGTCCATTTGATAAGGAGACTTTGGTATAATATTTTCATCATGATTTTCATTTTTAGGGAACTCAATTTCCTACTTTGGAGTATGTCATGGTAAATCCTCCTGAAATAAACCAAAATTTTAATCCTCAAATTTATGAGTTCTTTTCTCACCCATATATATATCGCCCCCCCCCCCCCATTAATATTTTCATTTAATAGAGATAATGGTGGTGAAACTAGATGTGAATGAGATAAAGAGGTTTCTTTCTCTAAAGATAATGTAATCAACATCATTATCTTAAATTTTATTTTCATATTAATGAAATAAATTTCGACATCATAATTCAAAATCCAATTCATACAATGTATTATATCAAAATAAATCATGGATATGCATTTAATGGAAGAAACTAAAGAATGATTATATTTCATAAAGGGGGAATGTTAAAACATCTTTGTTGAAATGATATATCACTTAGGATTATTTAGTGACAAATACATTATTATATAAAAAGAGGAATGTATAATTTTAATTGAATACAATGAACTATAAATAATTCGATGATCTATAATCAAAAAAACATTATTTTATGTTTAGGATATGATAAATTTACCTTTCAATATATCCTTAAGAACATCAACCTTATTTGTTGTGACCATATAAGAATGGTGTTTCATCCTTGGTCATTATTGGGGAAGTA
Organism: Viscum album; assembly: GCA_963277665.1. Lineage (NCBI taxonomy): Eukaryota > Viridiplantae > Streptophyta > Magnoliopsida > Santalales > Viscaceae > Viscum > Viscum album. The sequence goes on from OY728152.1 coordinate 1,293,980,730, forward strand.
TTCCATGATTCTAAAAACTATATTTTCAATATTTTCACATATATTTTCAATTGTATCATTTAACATCAGTATTTTCTATTTCACCCATGTAATCATAGGCTTGGTGGTATTTTTCTCTACACTTGTAAAAAACACATGTACCCATCATGAAATCATTGAGGTTTTTCATCCCACAATTATCATACGTTGGAAAATAGAATCTTACCATATACCAATTTTAATTATATCAATTTATAGATTTTTATCATCCCTATTATTTTATTGATATACTTTTATATTCCATGACATTGGGAATTATTGTTTTATCTTGATAGCACATGAGACTATATCATTATATGATGAACAATTTTGGGGACCAATGTCATTCAGATTAATATTTTTTAAAAATTAAAAAATAGAACAATCTTAATATGAGGATTACATATGTATACTGTGACATTCCTTGATAACCTTGTAATGTTTTATTCATACATAATAAGATTTTTCAACATCATTCTGAATTAAACTAAGAATTTCCTCTCCGTATATGATCTTTGTTCATGAAGTAAGTATGTTTAATGGAAAAAATCCTTAAAATACCTCTATTCCATATTTTAAATATCTTCAAAACATTATTTTTGAATTAATGACCACCATTTATCTATATCTCTTAATAAAAAATAAAATTCTTTTACAACCTTCTCTATTTTTCTACTTCTCAATGAGAGAAATATCTTATTTATGGATGTTATCCACTTCTATGATACAAATAGTGTATTAGTATAATTTAATGTTTGGTGATATTATCACACAAATTGTTCTATCATTTCTCATCAAATTTGTTAATATATATTCTATATATGGGAAATATTATTGTTCATAACACAAGTCAGTTGTCTAAATATAGTAATAAGTTGATCAACACCGGTATCATATTAATACCAAAATCATTTTCTGGAACGTGTGGGTTTTCCATACATGGGAAGCACACATTTATATGGTTCCCATTACTTCCCCTAGGCACTATTTTTGAATAAGGGAATACACTATATTAGGATATGAATAATGATAGAAAATATAAAACTATCAAAACAACTAACATAAATTGATATTTTATTCATAGGTAATCTCATAAACCTAAAAATGGATAATTTGGGTATATATTGACTTTTATATCATCTATAATGGAATATAATGAAAATGTGCCTTAACATAAGAATATCCCCCAAAATTGTAAATCCAAGTGAACAGTAGGGTCCATTGTCAGGAACCAGGTTACACTGAGTGAGGCCCAAGACACTATGTCAGAGATGTTACTCCTAGTTTCATCTATGCCAGAACCATGTACAATTATAGAATAAAGTGATGGATGTATTTCTAAGAATATCATCATAATATCCACCTAAAAATTAATTATAGGATGTTTTTGTATACTTATCATCAATATATATCTTAGTGTTATGATCCCTAATTAATTTTCTCTATATCTATTTTCCCTATTCTCTACTAAACATACATTGAATCCATCTATAAAGAGCTCATCCCTAGTAGCTCAGAGCTGGTGGTTTAAATAATTAATTTTTTGTGAATATAAATAAGTTTTATCTTAATGGACCGATTAGTTTAGTCATTTTCTGAAGCAAGAATTCATACACAAATAACTTATTATATCTTCAAAACAACCTTAAAATCCCATTAGAAACTACCATAACTATTCTATTGTCCCTATAATTCATTCATAATATATATCTGGCATCATGTAAAAAAATATAACAAAATATAGGGGTCATCTTCGATTCTCATTAAGGGTAATAAATGAAATGAAATCTATAATTAACATAAATAATAATTCAGGTTGAATAACTACAGAAACATGTCATTAAAACATAATATTGTGCATAAAACGGATGTAATACAATATTATTAACTAAATACATAATCAAACATATCCATGGATAATATATATAAAGAATAATCACATGTAAAATATTTTACTAGTATTATATTGAGTGAATTCAAAATGATAGACATTGTAAACACGCCATCAAGGCCTTGTACAAGACTCCATATATAAAGGGTAGAAACCTTGTCTAGTTAGACTTATGAAACCTACTGAGGCATAGATGGGATATAACAGGGCCCTCCAATCCCTAAATATGTCTACTGTATTCTTTATATAAATGGGGGAGACATTATCAACATATATATTCATATTGATACTAACATATGAAATGTACATAACATTCCCCAAGAAATATGCATAATCAAAAATCAATTGATGTATAGTGACAGAATATCCATAGTAAAAATAATTATAAAACATTTAGTAAAATACAATAAATTATATCCCAAAATATTAAATTCCATAAATTTTATGACTCTAAAGGAGGTTTTGAAATAATAAAAATATTATAATAAAATCATGAAATAATTCTTGAGAATAATAATAATTTCAATTAAAAATTATAGTTTATTTTGAAAATTCTCAAGATGAAAATAGTAATGAAATAATATATTTTTTTCATTGATAAAATGAGTGATTTTATAAAAATGATGGTGTCTTAAAACAAGTTATATAGTGAACATGAAAATAGGTAGGAAATCATAAATTTCCCTTTAATCGGGAAAGATTATAGTGAAAAATTGAGAAAGAATCTTAAGAAACATGTTACACCACTAAAAATAATGATGTATTTTTGTTGGTAAACATATATAGAACATTAAAAAATACGTTAGGATTAGTAAATATAAATAAATAAAAATTAAATTTGTGTAAATATAGGGAGAAGATTCCCCCTAATGAAATATAGATGTTACGGGAGAAACCCTTAACATATGTCTAAATATATTCAGAACTTAACCTTAACAGCTGATATAATCAAATTAAATTGATTTATTAATTAATTCAGAACTGTATCTACAATTATTTGATTTTTTATATTATTTTATTATAATTTTTATTCGATATAAGATACAATTTTGTTTCTCATTTTCATTTGTTACTTTTGTTTTCAAGATCTGTATACTTGTATATGATAAAGGAAGTTTATATGGAGTAGGAATAATTCTATAAAATATTATTTATATGAAATTAATGAACACAAATAAAATTAAATATTTATATAAGTACTTTTTTATATGTTAGGAGAACGATTCAATAGATAATTCCATGGTTCTAATCAGTTATATTAAATTATTGGTTTTTTTGATCATTACGAACTTGTTTGGTAATATTAATTAATATATATATATATAGATATATTATTTATAAAACATAAAATAGTTTTTAATAAATATATTATAATCTATGGTAACAATAAATATGTTTTCAATTCCATCCTTTAAGTGAAATTAAACAATGAAAATTTTTCATCCATGAATGCATTAAATAGACACCACAATGATACAGAATTTTATTTTAAAATAATAGAGAGAAGGAATAGAGTTTGATGAAGGATAAAAAATTAAATTGATATAATTTAATAATATATATGATATTTTAGTTATCATTATCATTTAGATAGATTAGATTACGAGAGAATAATAATTGAAATGAACATGAAATGAAATTAAATAGAAAAGAAAGAGGATTTTAACTCTTGAATACTCCTCCTTCAGAACCTCTTTTTGGGGATTTGTTTTGGTCATCTTACAAGCCCAAGAGGTTCTATAGCCAGGAGAGAGTATTGGTTATAGTATTTTTCTGAAATTTTATAATATTCATGTCTTATAGTTGTGAGGAGAATTGGTGGTGATGGGTTATATATGTAGTTGAGGATAGGCTTGTTTTTGGAATACATTTTTTATTATTATGGGTAAAGAATATATGTAATTTGATAAATATCAAAAAATATATAAAAATAATTTTATAAAGAAAAATTGTGTGGTGTTTAAATTATTCATGACTCAATGGAAAGTGTATTTAACTTATAATGCATTTATACCATAATATACCGTAGTTTAGAATTCAACCAAAAATTAATGTATTGTAGAAAAATCCCAAATATTCACTCTTTCCAATTATAATCATGTAAAATTAAAAAATGAACATAATTTTATGGAAATAGTTTTATAAATATTAAAAATTATTTTTTATTTAAAATCATCATTTATTCCAAAAATACAGATTTTGAATTTGATATCTGATTTTATAAAACTATGAAACATTAACTAAGGTATCATTAAATTATCTTATAATATAAAACAAATAATATATTAATTAATAAATAAATATTATGAAAATTAATTTTCTATTAATTTTATTTATTTATTACATTGTAATTTAATATCTATGACTCACAAAAATAATAGAAGTTAGTTTATAATGTTTAAAATATTCATATACTACCATTATGACATAATTTTATCATAATTTCATTTAAAATATACATACTTTTTATTTATATTTTCATTTGTGATGTTACATTTCATTTATCTATATTACTATTCATTAGTATCATATTACTATTCCTATAGTAATGTTACGATTTGATTAGTATAAGTTCATTAACTTCATGATGTACCTATGTTGTCATTCTTTCATGACATATAATGTTTTTGGGTTATATATGTGATTTTATACAATCAATACGATATAATATAAACATAAAATGTGAAATATCCCTAATATAATTAAGGGTCAGTACATAGATGATGAAGATAAAATGATAGGTATACTTTTACTCTCAATGTGTGGGAAGATGGAAGGTGAAATTTAATCAATTGTACTACTAGATGCATTGTGTTCAAAAAAAGATGATTATCACGAAACTCATTACAAATGTGATGGGAATAAGTTATATTATTATACGATTAAAGAAAAAGTTTCATAGAATGAAGCTCCCAAACACCAGTTTTTTATATCTAGGGGGAGTGGGAATTATGTGAATCAATTCCCATTTCCATTGGTGAATGTAGTTTATAATCCATCACACACTATGATAAAAAAATAAATAGGTAATTACAATGATATCCTAATGTATTAGGTAAAAAATAATAATTTCGGAACACTTATCCCCCTCTCATTGGAATGGAATTCCAATTTTTATTTTGTTTGAAAAATCCCTTTGTATATATAATTTTTCATCCATTACTGATTATTCATTAGATTAACTCACTCAAAATGGTTTATGGTATAATAAATTCACATTTAATATTCTACTAGTATATGGATAAACCAAAGTATCAAATGAAAATTTTTTCATATAATATAAGAAATTATTTATAGAATAATAATTAAATTATATTTTTTGAAGGATTATGTAGTTAAAAATTTAAATAATGATCTATGTTATAGAATTGATGAGGATTTAGAGAATAATTTATTATATCTTCATATTTGTATTTATGTATATTTGATAACATGTTATATCCATTGATTCATTGATGATAAGTAAATACATATGACTTGAATTATCACCCAATATGGATCTTATGACCCATTATTGATCCATAAAAAAATTATCCATTAGTTTTGGAATGAGAGATGATATGTTAGTTGTCCAAGGTATAACCATTGGATGTCATTGTGGTTAAATCAAGAAATAATCTATTCTTTCCAAGGATCTTCAACATTTGGAAATGTTTCTTCAAAGAAAAAAAGATTTAATTGTACATTTTTAAGGATGAATCAAATGGACCATTAAATCATCATACACTATAAATTTTTTATAATAAACATTTTTATCAGCCTTCTATCAATTACTCTTCCTTAGAACATCTTATTTAGATTTATATTCCATTTTTCAGTTTTCAATTTCCACCTACATTCTTGTTTTTGGAAACCTAGTAATGAGTATCTTTGGCTAAATGTTATGTTTCAAACATTAAATTTTTATAATATTCATAGTATTATTTTATAGAATTAGGGTCTATATTAATGTAACATTATGGTATGAAAGCATTGATTATGCATATGCATATATTGGGAAAAATTTAATTTATCTGGCGGTGGTAGATTTTGACACCCATAGCTTTTTTATTTATTATTTTTCAAAAAAAATTATTTTAATCGATGGATTTCATTTTACAATACACCATGTTATGATTTATTTAATAAAAAAGTATTTTATGAATTTGGTACACATTAAAATTTATTTTTCTAGTGTTACAGATGTAACACCTCAATATTTTAAACTACATTATTTCATCATTGTAATTCAATAACGTTCACTACATGCAACACCCAGTCCAAGCACACCACGTATTACCAAACTAGTCGTTCAAAAAAGGTTAGTAATTTTATTAACTAAATTTTTAACTTTATATCATCCTAATAATTTTAGAATCCATATTATGTGTTTCTTAGCCATAATGAAAAAAAAATTCATTTTTTTCAGATAAAAGAAGTATTTTTCCAAAAAAAATGCAATTTTACCACCTTTTAATGGAGAACCCTCATTAAATACAATATTTGAAACTTTTATATATTTAATTTTACAAATTAAACTTCTAATTTAGAATCATTACTTAAGAATTTAGTTTCAATAAATGTTTGGTGTTTTCTGATAACTTTCATATTTGGGTGAATAAGGAAAATATTATATTTTAACTAAAAACACGTATTTAATCAAAATAAAATGTAGTGTTAAATAATTAATTTTAATCGTTTGGAAGTATAAATATATTATATTTTTACCATTTAATCCAATGTTATTCATTTTAAATAATTTCACTTGGAAATTGAACAGAAACAAGTATCAATCTTTGGTTAGTTATTATTTCATTAAAACACGCTTTTTGTTATGGACATCGAGAATTAATTTTAAGCTAATAAATAAAACATATATGTTTTGAATTTTTTAAAATAGACATAATTTTTTAATTATTAATATCCAAATTATATTAGGGGTAAATTTTGATATTTTTCTGAAAACATTCAATTTTTGATGAAAAGTGGAAAACACCGAGTTATTGGTTAAAACTGATTTTTTATTTAAATAATTTTTTATTTTATTTTAATTTATTTTAGATTAAAATTGATACATAATAGCAATATAAGTTCAATATTATTAATTTATTTCATTTTTTAATAATTTTAGATATATAAAATTTTTATTAAATAGTTTACCGTCTTTTACCCACCTCCTAGGAGCATTTGCAAATTTATATAATACATAATTTCTCAGCTTTTGTGAGATGAATTTCAAAAATCTGAGAGACACATTTTATATCAGTAATTAAAATGTGGTTCAATGAGATGAAAATAATCATTGGTGAATAGCAACTTTAACCTTTTATTTACCACGGTTAAAAGTAAATATTGTAATGAAAGGTAAAAATGATATTATTATTATTACCCTAACACATGTCATTATTCTATTTGATTAGTGTAATTCGACCAAAGAAATCTTAGAAATAAAATATGAACCTTTAGGTCCACTTCGATTAGAATTGGCCATTTATTATTATTTAATTCAAAGAAGAGTAAAAAGTGTTAAATTCAATGTTTAATAACTAAACCAATTTAAATATAGGGTTACACATAAGATAAATTCAACTATAAATATTGATTAGAAAGATAAAAATATTTCCAATGTGATGGTATTTTATTTATATTTTTTAGAAATTAAAAAATTTAATTTATTTATGACACAATGATAATGCAGTAATAACCTAATTAATGAAATATTTAAATATTTGATATTAAAAATATCCAAATAAATGTAATTTGATACTTTTGTTGAATTACACTAATTTTATAGGATAATATGATATGTTAGGGTTGGTTGGATGTTTTTTTTGAATTAATAAATATCTTATAAATTTGTCAAATAATTTCCAAATATTGTCAAAATTGACATAAAAGAGTTTTTAAAAACAAATATTATATTATTAATTGATATTCTATTCTTAAATATTTATGATTTGGAAAAACGGCTTATTTAATGATAGGTGTATCAATAATGAACCACTTGGGGATCTCTTGGAAGTATATAGTTAGTTTGTTAACCATGTAATATAAAAATACAATGAGACATGGTAAATGTGAATCTTTATAACTAAGAGTTAAATCTAAATGATAAGGTTAATATAGTGACCAAAACCGATCTCAAACCTATCGGATGAGTTTTTTTCGATCCATAACCACCATAGACTTTAAATAATTCATTTTCAAGCCATTATAAAACGAAAATGAATTTATTGTAAAATAATATTTTATATTTTTCCTTAGGTGCCCCTCACCCTTCTTATAAAAGGGAACTTCCCCTTCTCTCAAATTCACACCTCAAATGCCATTTGGGTTGGCGAAACCCAGCCCAAATATCCTCCCAACTAACCTAAATTCAACCTAGAGGCCTTATTTTAGTCACAAATCCAACCTAAGGAGCACTTTTGATCAAATCAAAAGGAAGAACCTTAAGAAGAGATAATGATTTCACCACCCTCTTCCATGTTTTTTTCTTCATCCACTAACTCTTTCTTCCGTATTACCAAAACAAAATAATAACATTAGTACCTTATATATATTTTCATGTTATTATTAATATGGTACAACCATATTCATTATTTTATCAATCCTATGAATGATATTGTCACCATGCGTGTGTACGTACGACTTATCATCTCTACACCATGGTGTAATTTGTTATTCAACACTATCTTACATTGATGGATATAATGAGGAGTAATATTTATATAAATAATAAAAAATATATCATAATTTCTCTGTAAAAGTAATATACCATCAAATTCTACACCTTTTATGAAATGATATTTTTGCTCATGTGTACGTACGGATTACCGTCTCCACGACGCGATGAGATTCATTTCCAAGTTCACCATTCATCGACAATTATAAAAATATATATTACAAAAAAGTATGTAATATATTATATAATAATTATATTTGATATATATATATATATATGTATGTATGTATTTATGTACTTATATATATCTCATTCACTTACTTCTGTTCAATATGATATGAAAATAGAAACAGTGTTTATGCGTATGTACGGCTTACCATATCCATAAACGGTGTTTTCCATTTCATATACCTATCTATTATAAAAATTTATATTCAAAATAAGTATTATTTATAAATCATGGTTTATATTATATAAGTATTAAAATCATGATCTAAATGATATGATCAAGACTAACAAGTTAAAATATGTACGCTAATGAAAGATATTATTACCCTAAATGTTAATTTAACATGAAAATAATTATCAAATGGCTATTATAAAGTCATAAAAGAATCATGTATGATATAATAAATTTGAAGATGGCTCAGGTGTAATCTATTAACATACAATGGTCATTATACGAGAGGTTAAACGTACCCTTGACCAAAGGAATTTGCAAGGTAAGGGTTAATTTTTAAAATCTCTTTATTATCCGAGGTTGTTATTACATAAGTATCTACATGGAAATGTTTATTATCCATGTCGATGTTTCATGAAAGTGTTTTCAAATGGATTATTTTATGGTACTTTTTTACTAAAATATTATTTATAATGTTTTAAATGTTTATTCTTCTAAATCTTTCTCTTTAATATACATGCCTTCAAAAAGGTTTTTAAGGATTCATTTATATGGACATGAATGTTTTAAAAATTTTAATTCCTCTGAAAATATTAAATGTGGTATGGGACACTATGATTCAAAAAAATTATTTAAATGTATTCCTTTATAGATTGTGTGACTTTTAAATGTTTTCAAGAAAAAGGGATATTTCTCTCAAAGAGTTTCAAAAATCATTTTCATCTATGTCAACATACTTTGATGGATTTTAAACTTGTTTTAAGTTGATTTGTCATGATACAAATATTAAATATTGTATTGATAGTTTTTTTGATATGTTTGACCTTGGATGTGTTATTTTCACACCATTCATGGTTTATGGATAACGTATTGACATTACCTATGCATGTTTTAATATGAATGTTTATGTTATATTTAAACCTTTTCATTTAAGGGATGAATTTGACTTAGTAAGTGATAGGTGTAGCCTGATATATCTCCTCGATGTATCAGTATGTCTCATGAGACAAACTATTGTCTTGGCACAAGGACTTGAAAAAATCATATTTTTCGTCTTGGCACAAAGCCTTGAATATGTGGTTATGAATTTCTGGAATTATGCATTCCAGCATTATGAAAGTGGCTATTGATTTTTCATGTGATTATTCAAATAGTAGAATATCCATGTGAATAAGTAAATGGAATTATTTGATTTTAGCTTTACCATATTATGCTGATTGTCAAGCATAAAAGGAGTTTTTTTAGTCTTATACATTTCCTTAAATGATTATTCATATTTATGAAAGTTTCCACTATATCGTTATCCATACAGAGCATATGGGCTCACCCCTATCTATGTTTTATTTTTCCTAGGATGAGAAGAAGTATATTATGAATGACCTGTAGGGATAGTCTATGGGATCTCAGTGTTGTTCATGGGAACAATTTTGTTGTAGTTTTCCATTTTTTGATGCAATGTAAACCAAATTAATGTATCTAGTACTTCCATGGCTACTAAACTAATCAATCTTTTGAGAATTGATCTTTTGTGATCATTCTAGTGATACATAATAATGAAACAAATCTGGGCTTCAGGGGTCGAGGCGTTACAGTTCGTATCAGAGGAAGTTTAGTACAATCATTGAAACTATATTTTGATAAACTCTGATTAGAGCACATATCCCTAAGATAGAATTTGAGGATTAGTATAGATGAACTTCTTAAAATTTTGGTATTGAATAGATTTTGTGAGTTTTTCAAGCAATACATCCCTGTCTGGATACGACCAGGTAGTGGCGACAATGGAACAGATGTACCTACGGGTAAAACCCGAAGGCACCACATTGATCTATACTTGAATGGGAACTGGTGCACGACAACGGGCCTTGCTACACTCTTGGTTATGACACTCTCGGGGAATATTCTTATGATAATTCCCATTTTCATTACATACCATTATGAATGTTTTATGGGTATATACTTCCTCAATGAATTTTTTTTTATTATGGATTATATCCATAAACTATTCAATTTTTGTTATGTATTTTACAAGTTTTGAATTATTCATTATAATTCATAAACTGTCCTAATGTTTGCCATTGTATAGAAATGGCGACTAGTAGAAGGAATGTGAACTCCAGCAATACGTATTATCCAAAGAGCAAGAAGGATCATATCTTTTACGATATTGAGCCAACATTTAGAATGGAAAGAGTCACCCATGTATTCTCAACATATGAAGAAATAGTATCATCTGTTAATAAGATAGGTAATAAATTCCTTGAGTCCTATGACTTTAAAGGGAAGCCATAGAAGAAAAGGATGGAATATATAAAGATGGATAAAAGGAAGAGGGAAAATAAGGGTTTTCCCATATGTGATAACTGTGGAAAGAATCACCTTGAAAATCCTTGAAAGGAATGAGAGTTTGTTATAAGTGTGGAGAAAAAGGACACCAAGTACGTGATTTCAAGGGTAAGAAAAAAGATTCAAATGTACAATGCTTCATCAGCATGGAGTTGGGACACTACTCCAATCAATGTCCAAATAATCAAAGTATACCCCAAATGATGCTACTCGATAATAATAAAGATATGATACTACTGGCGACGAAGAGTAATTATTAGATTTCATACGTTGTTATTAAAGTATTATGCCATTTGACTATTGTATAAATGTTGTACATGTTATAATAATTATAATGTATATAAGGATTTTATTGAATTTCTATTTCATTAAGGACATCAGATTGTGTGGATCCAAGAAAAGTGACTGAATAGCAGGTTAAGTTTTTTGAAACGACATGGTTGAGATAATGATATACCATAATATGGTACTGATTCTAAGGTAGTGATTTTGTAATAATACATGATTGATTTGGATAAATAATATTGTATATTCTTGAAAACCTTGAAACTAATTAATAATATGTATATTCCATCATTGCTGGAGTTTCAAATATTTTTGGATTGAAGGAATAAGGGAGCATGAATGTAATCAATATGGTTTTATGGTAATTCATGATGTTGCGGTGTTTCAAAAGAATAAATGGTGAAGGTGTAGACATGTTATTACATGAAAAAAAGGATCTTCATTGTGTTTAACTTCCTTATAAATTTTGGACTATTAGTTTTGTTAGAAGTATTTTGGCTAACTTTAGTTTGAGATTATTTTTTTATTTCCATAAAAAGGACTACCCGATGGTTGGGCAGCAACCCATCGCGTCTGGCAAGGCCATGAGACTTGAACCTGCAACCGAAGGGCGACCAGGGTGTATCACCTACCACTATCCTATGTGATGTCATATATTGAATAATTTAGGTTTTTATAGCTCTGATAGATGAATTATAAATTCATTTTTTGGAACCCTATATGAATAGGATAAATAGAATATTTTTTTAAGTTCTATTATCTTTTAGAGTGAAATATGAGTTTGTGGTAGAAATTGGTTAAAGGATGGAACTCTACATGTCAAGTATATATTTTTTTCTTCTCTTATTCTATGAAGAAATTAATTCTTAAACATTAGGTAAGGATCTTAAAACTAAAAATGTGTTATCCTAATACCTTGGATTTTGTTGATACAATGGTATCTTAAATCATCATAGATTGATGGTTCTGAGGCCCTCAATTCAAAAATTGTTTGTGACTTATGACATCAATCACTCTATAAAAATATTTATGTTTTTAATCAAATTATAAGTCTCTAATTTCCACCAATGTTCTCCTAATCGAGATCATAATTTTGTGGTGACATTTTCATTCCCATTTTCCTCTAATTAAGACTGGATTTTATTCACCCAATTTCTGATGTGGGTTTTCCCACAATGGTATTTTCTACATTCAACAATTTATTTTCGAAGAACAATTTCAAATTTTGATGACATTTTTTATTGGTGGGAAGAATGTCACACCCCAAGATTTCGTAATATTTTATTTTTTCAAAGTAATTAAATAACATGCACTACATGCAACACTGAGTTCAAGCAGACCACGACGTACCAAACTAGTCGTTCAAAAAAGGATACGAATAGTATTAACTAAATTTCAAACTTTAGATAACCCTTATAATTTTAGAATCCATATCATGAGTTTCTTATACATAATTTTAAAAAATCATTTTTTTTAGATAAAAGACGTATTTTTTTTAAATGCAATTTTACAGCTTTTTAATAGTGAACCCTCTTTAAATCTAATTTTTAAAACTTTTATATGTTCAATTTATCCAAATAAACTTCCCCTTTAGAATCGATACATAATAATTAAGTTTCTATAAATCTTTGGTACTTTTCGGATAACTTTCATATTTGGGTGAATAATGAAAAATAGTATATTATAATTGAAAACAACTTTTTTAATACAAATAATTTGTAGTGTTAAATTATAAATTTTCATGTTTCGGGAGTATATATAGATTATATTTTTACAATTTAATCAAATTTTATTCATTGGAAACAATTTTACATTGAAATTGAACATAAACATGTATCAATCTTTGGTTAGTTATTATTTCTTAAAAACACGTTTTCTATGTTTTAACAACGGGAAATAATTATAAATTGATAAATGGACCTTATATGTTTTTAATTTGGTTAAATAGACTTAATTTTTTAATTCAGAATATCAAAATTAGCTTAGGGTTAAATTTTTGTATTTTTCTAAAAACATTCAATTTTTGATGAATAGTGAAATCACTGAGTTATTGGTTAAAACCGAATTTTTATTTAATTTTTTATTTATTTTATTTACATTTATTTTAGGTAAAAAAAAAGATACATAATAACTATATACATTCAATATAATTCATCAGAGTCATTTTATATTATGTTTATATATATATATAATTTATTGAAGTTTTTACCGTCTTTTACCAACCTCCTAGGATCATTTGCAAATTTACATAAAACATAATTTTACAGCTTCTGTGAGTTGAATTTCAAAAATTCGAGAGACACTGTTGATATTATTACGTAATATGCGGTTCAATGAGATTAAAATATTATTTCGTGAATAGTAACTTTTGACTTTTATTTACCACGGTTTAAAGTAAATAGGGTAATTAAAGGTAAAAATGATATTATTATTACCCTAACACATGTCCTAATTCAATAGGATAAGTGTAATTCGACCAAAAAAAACCTTAGAAATAAAATATGATCCTTTAGGTCCACATTGATTAGATTAGAAAATTTATTATTATTTAATTCAAAGATGAGTTAAAAGTGTTAAATTCAATGTTTAATAACATAACTATTTTTAATATAATGTAACACATAAGATAAATTCGACTATAATTATTTATTAGAAATATAAAAATTATTTCCTAATAATGAAATTTTATTTATATTTTTTAGACATTAAATAATTGAATTTATTTATGAGATAATGATGATGCAGTAATTACGTAATTAAAAAAATATTGAAATATTTAATATTATAAATATGCAAATAATTTTAATTTTGGTATTTTTATCATTGAAACTAATTTTCTAGGTTAATATGGCTTTTTAGGGATGGTTAGATGAATTTTTTTTGATGTAATAATGGTGTTATATGTTTAGAAAAAACAAAATACCAAAAAGTGTCTAAATTGACATAAAAATGTTTTTAAAACAAATATTATATTATTAATTCATATTCTATTCCTAAAAATCTATTGTTCGGCCAAAAGACATATATAATGATAGGTGTATCATTAATGAACCACTTGTGGTTCTCTTGGATGTATATAGTATGTTTATTAACCATAAAATTTAAAAATACAAAGAGACATGGTAAATGTCAAACTATTTAACTAAGAGTTAAATCTAAATGATAAGGTTAATATAGGGACCCAAACATTTCTAAAACCTATTAGTTGAGTTTTTTTCGACCCATCCCCACCATATAGTTGAAATAATTTATTTTGGAGCCATCAGAAACCGAAAATGAAATTATTATAAAATAATATTTTATGTTTTTCCTATGGCGCCCCTCACCCCAATTATTAAAGGACACTTACCCTTCACACAAATTCACACCTCAAAACCCATTTGGATCGGCCAAACATATCCCAAATATCCTTCCATATAACTTAACTTCATCCTAGAGGCGTTCCTTAGGTCAGAAATCCATCCTAAGGAGCCCTTTTGATCAAATCAAAAGGAAGAACTCGGAGATAAAGTAATGATTTCACCAACCTCTTTCAATTTATTTTCTTCTTCCACATACTCTTTCTTTGTTATTACCATACCAAATTATTGAATCCAGTACCATATATATACTGTGATGTTTTTATAAATATGGCACAACCATATTAATTATTTTATTTATCCTATGAATGATAATCTCACCATGCGTGCATACGTATGGCTTACTGTCTCCACGCAGTGGTGTAATTTTTAATTCAACACTATCTTATTTGGATGGATACAATGATGATTAATATGAATATAAATATTGAAGTTAACATGATAATTTCTCTATAAAATTAATATACCATCCAATTCAACACCTTTAAGTAAATGATATTGTTTCTCGTGCGTACGTACGGATTATCATCTCCACGACGATATTAGATTCATTTCCAAGTTCATCATTCATTGATGATTATAAAAATATATATTACTAATAAGTATGTAATATATGACATAATAATTCTACTGGAGAAATATATATTTATATATATGTGTGTATTCATGTACTTACATATATCCTATTTACTTACTTCGGTTCAATACGTTATGAAAAGGGAAACAACGTTTATGCGTACGTACGTCCTACCGTCTCCATAAATAGGGTTTCCCATTTCTTATATCTATCTATTATAAATATTTTTATTCTAAATATGTATGATTTATAAATAATGTTTTATAATATGGAACTCTTTATATCATTATCTAAATGATTCGATCAAGAATAATAAGTTAAAATATGTACGATAAAGAAAGAGATTATTACCTGAAATGAGAATTTAGATATGAAAATCATTATTACATGTTTAGTATAAAGTCATAAATGAATCATGTATAATATAATAAATATGAATATGGTTTTGGTATAATCTAATAACATACAATTTTCATTATACAGGAGGTTAAACGTAGCCTCGACCAATAGAAAGTGCATGGTAAGAGTTAATATCACAACATCTTTATTATCCGAGGTTATTTTTATGTAAGTATCTACTGGGACATATTTATTATCCATGTCCACGTATTATGAAAGAGTTTTCAAAGGAACTAATTTAAGGGACTATTTTACTAAAACATCATTTCAAATGTTTTTAATATTTATTATTCTAAATCATTCTCATTAATGTCCATGTCTTCAAAATGGTTTTTAAGGATTTATTTATACGGACATGAATATTTTTAAAATGTTAATTCCATTCAAAAGTTTCAAAGTGGTTTGGGAAAAATTGATTCAAAAAATGTCTTTAACTTTCTTCCTTTATAAATTGTGAGACTTTTAAATGTTTTCATGAAAAGTGGATATTTCTCTCAAAGTGTTTTACAAATCATTTTCATCATTATCGACATCCTTTGATGGATTTTAAACTTTTTTGATGTATACTTTATATGATAAAAAATTCCATATTCTATTGAAGTTTTTTGTGATATGTTTGACTGTGGATGTGTTATTTTTACACCATTCATGGATTATGGATTAAGAATTGACATTTTGTAAGCTATTTTTAATATGAATGTTTTTGTTATGTTTAATCCTTTTCGTATGAGGAATGCATTGGACTTAGTACGTGACTGGTGGAGCCCGAAATAGCTCCATGATGAATCGGTAGGTCTCATGAGACAAACTACTGTCTTGTCACAAGGACTTTAAAAAATCATACTTGTAGTCTTGGCACAAGGCCTTGACTATGTGGTTATGATATTCTAGCATTATGCATTCTATCATTATGAATGTGGCTATTGATATTGAATGTGATTATTCGACGACTATATCCATGTGAATAAATAAATGACATTATTTGATTTTATATTTTCCATATTATGCTGAAGTTAAAGTTTAAAGGGATTTTGTTTTAGTCTTATACATTACCTTAAATGTTTATGCTTATTTATGAAAGCTTCCACAATATTGTTATCCTTACTGAGCATCTGAGCTCACCCATTTCTATGTTTTATTTTTCCCATGATGCAAAGAATTATATTATGACTGACCTGCAGGGATAGTATATGGGATCTCAATGTTGTCTATGGAAAAAAATTTGTTGTAGTATTCCATTTTACGATGTAATGTAAAACATATTAATGTATCTAGTACTTCAAAGTCTACGAAAGTAATCGGTCATTCGAGATGTGATCTTTTTTTATCATACCAATGATACATAATAATGCATTGACACTGGGGTTCTGGGGTCGGGGTGTTACAAAAGACATAGCTTAGTTCATTTGATAGTGATTTACAGAAATAGAATATACTATTAAAACTATTATTAAAATAACATTATAATTATTACTGTGAAGACATAAATTAATATGTGAGTGGTAAAAAATAAATTATGAAACTATTTTTATCAAAAGTTTATGAAATAAATTCTTCAAATATAAAGTAACTAGAAGGAAATATTAAAAAATGAATATAAAGTGTGTGTTTTAATGCAAAAACTATATTCATTCCCACAAAGCCTTTTTATATTACAAAGTTAAATTAATCACCCATATTTAGAGATATGAAGGGATTATAAATATTATAAATTCATCCAATTGTATTGATGGGCATAAAATAAAAACAATTCTTTTTTAGACAGAAAACCCATTATTATTCTAAAAGGTAATTTAACCATATTTTAATAGATGAATTTTACTAAAACTATTTATTTTAAATTTTATATTTATTATTTAAAAAATTAAACTTCAGGTTTGTAGAAATCTATAAATTGAATTTGGATTAATTTTGGTAATTATTCTAATAATTTTCTTTTTTTTTGATTAATAGATTAAAACACTAAATTGAAATTGAAAAATTCATTTTCATATAACTTATTTATAAAGTTAAATTATATTTTATATTATATTTAATGTATATTTTGATCAATTATAAACATATTAATACAATTTTCTGCATCAGAATCTATTTGAAAATAAAAATTGGAAATTAATCTTATTTACATTAATAAAAAAATACATATTAAAATCCTATTGTTTCATCACTCCCCTAAGATTAATTTAAAATTTATTTCTATGAAATATGATTTTAGAATTCAAAAAAAATTCTTTTATATTTTAAATAATAAATATACATCATTTATTTTTATAAATGATTAGTTTTTGATCTAAAATTTATTGAATGTAATTTAAATTTAATGTAATAATTAAGGTAAAAATGAGTTTACATAGTGGTTAGACATTAACATAAGGGTCCAAGTAACATAGAGTCTTGTGAAAAAGCCATTGGATTCTCATATTCGACCTTAAAATCCATTTTAAATAAATGGGATAATTATTGTAGGAACATTATGTAGCGTATACCTCTCAGAAATGATTGATTTTTTTACATGAATTACACTAATCCTCCACTATAATAGATTACTCACCAAACTATATATTAAAATTATAAATACATTTTACTCATCTGAAACTAGTAAATTTTATCTTCGAAAATCCCTCCAATAATCAATGAATCCCCACTTTGGTAAGTAATAAATCCAAGTCATTCATTTGTTTCAATCCAAAAGGAATTACCTAATTAATAGCTAATGTTCTTAAATATAAACTTTTGTTTCATTACATTCTTCAACATATTAAAATTTTCTCATTCCATTTTATATAATATCAATATTATAATAAATATTCTGATATTTATTTGTTTTATCAATATTACCTACATATTCATAGACATCCATACATTTAGATATACAATAATTGTTCTTGTGAACAGCAAACTACCACCTAGCGAAGTGATGCCATTCGTTCATCCACTAAAACCTCTCAATGATTATAACAATGGTCTAAATTATTTTTTATATGATATATATGATATTTATTATGTATTTAAACTTCTCAAATTTTTATATAACACATATCACCATTTTTCATTTTTTTGGATGATGATATTATCATTTCTGTATGTGTGGACTATAACATGCTTACAGTGGTTAGATTAATTCATGCCTTACAGGGAATGTATTATAGAATGGTTTAATATAAAAAAAATTTGTCACAAAATAATAATTATACTTGAATTATAATATATATATATATATAATTTACTTTTCAATCATAAAATATATAATAAGAACATGGAAACAATGTTCATGTGTACGTATGACATAATGTCATTATGAATGATGTATTTAATTTATTATTTCAATTTTTATTTTTATTATAAATAATTATATAATAAATATATTTGATCTTAATATATTTTTTTACATTCATTAAATAAATAAATAATAATATAAATTAGAATAAAAATATTTTCAAGTCCAAAAATATATGTAAAACATAGCAGTTATAACAAAAAATGAAATTTTAACAAGGAATTGTTAATAAAAGGATCATATAATGCCATAAAATTAAATAAAATATGGAATGATATTTAATTATATGGTTATTTTTTAGATTTATAATAATAAAAGAGTTATTATATTTGTTTTTTTAAAATGTTCGATGAAAAACAATACATATGGTAATAGATTTCATCTGAATTTACATTTAATGTATACTTATTTATTATTATGAACAATAGTGAATTTCTATGATATATATTATTCTATAATACCTATTAGATTTTGAATTAAATTTTTATTATTATATAAAATTTATCAATTTAAGTTATTCATTTACAGATCTTATGATCAATATTTTACTCAAATGGTATGTGGGATTCTATTATTACGTTTGGTTTTTGAGAACTACACCATATTATCCACTCATTTATTTTTGTTCTATTAATATATCACATTAATGATTGATATGAATATAAAATATAAATTTTTGAATATTTACATCTCCATTTTTTCTTATTCATTTTTAGGGAT
The DNA here is from genome assembly GCA_963277665.1 of Viscum album. Classification (NCBI taxonomy): domain Eukaryota; kingdom Viridiplantae; phylum Streptophyta; class Magnoliopsida; order Santalales; family Viscaceae; genus Viscum; species Viscum album. Next base: position 1,294,000,663 of record OY728152.1, read on the forward strand.
TCAGATCCAACGGTACAAATTTGGTAAATATTTATTTATATAATCTCGTCATTTATCTAGATTATTTATCATTGTGATTACATTGATGAAATATTATGATCAATATATCATGAATATAAATTAATTTTCAGGTGCCTTGGTTATACATGTTATATCAAAATAATTTTACTATTTTTCAACTCTTTTATACTTAATATAATTAGTAAAAATATTTGGAATATTTGTCAGAATTTCACTTTTCTACTAGAAATCTATTTTCTCCCAAAATCATGATCTCTTAAAATATTTTCAATCATGATTCACAATGATTTATAAAAATATTTTAAAAAAATATTTTAAATTTTAAATTATAAAAAATTTCGTAAATGATATATACTTTTCATTTTGTTATCTTATTAGTTGTCTAAATTTTGTTGGATGAAAACTATGGTTCATAATGTATGGATTTTCTTTCAATCATGAACCTTATTTACAAGATGACTTATTTGAATTTTTAAAATGATATTATTTTAATGATTTATTTTCAAAAAAATTATAAATTCATTTATTTATAATTTGTATCTATAATTTTTTTAACAACAAATTTGTTTTAAACTGTTCAAAAAGGTTTTGATAGAATTAATCCTATAATTAAAATGTTATTTTCAAATGAAAATGATTTAAAAAAATACTTTTCCAACTATTTTTATACAATTTTCAATTAGAAATTTATATTTTTTAAAGATATTATCAATAAACAATGTTATAAAATGTTGTTATTATTTAAAAATCTTTTTTCAATGCATAAAATATATTTTTTTGAAAAAAAAATTATTTTATCTTTCAAAATACTTCTCTATCTAAGAAAATATTTGTTGATATATTATACATATTACTACAGATATGATCCATGGACACCATTCTTATTCATTAATGGAATGGTGAATATTCATGTTATAATGTATTTTATGAAACCCATTTCTCCTCAATGTGTTATAGAAATATATTATTTTTATGAAACCTGCATCCTTTCAGGGGTTATTCAATGAATAATTGATTATTAAATCTATCTATTATGCCACATGTTATAATTTGATGAAATTATTATGACACCGATCTGTTTTCATTGTTAATGATATGTTTTTTTATTAAACCCGTCACTTTTTTCATTCATGATATGAAAAATGATTTATTATCATTTTTCACAAACATGTATTGTCTTATTTGGTGATGGGTGAGACCAATATCTCCCTCCAATAAAATTGTTAATGATTTATATCTAATAGGATAAACAGGAATGCAATGGGGATTTAACTTGGTTTAGTAATAAATTCTTGGAATGTGAGTTAAAATTGCATTAGTGGTATAGGGATGGAATGTGATGTGATACTATATCAGTAATACAGTGCTAGAAAGGGATGTAAAACTGGTTCAAAAATACATGGATAAAATTTTAGGTGAACCTAGTTCGGAAATTCTTGGCTGGAATGATGAGTGAACTAGGTTTATTAAAGAACAGTTTCAACCAATATGGTCAAGATCGTGAACCATAACTACTAATATGTATTTTGGAGTGAACTTATTTTCTTAATATGGAATTAATAGTAAGCATGGACTACTATGGAAATCATTTTATACATTTATGTGTCTATAAGAATTCTGTTTCATACACTTATAATATGTTTTCAAAGCGAATCATCTTGATTATTCAATTATTCATGTATTTTGAAGTCAAAATAATTAAGGAATGACTCATGTATTTGTTCATTGATATGTAGTGTGCGATATTCAAATTATATTATAATGTTCTCAAATCCTTATATTCTGGTTATGCTTATGTAACACCATTATTTTATACCCCTAACGAGTATATGAGCTCATAATTTCATATGTTTTTTTTCAAAGGTTAGAAATAATGGATTTAAATAAGATTACTAAATGGAAATATCATTACAGGAGGTGTTGGAGATCACTCAAAAAATTAGAAGAATGTGATCCATGTTTCTAAATACACTAAACAATTACAACCTTCATGAATATAATTTTTTAATTTGATGATTATTCATCTAAAATGATTTAATATAAATGTTTTTTAGTATGAGGTATCTATAATTTACCTATAATGATAAATATTTAAATATATTTTTGGGTGATAAAAATTTTAAAAAATTAAAAATAAAATAGTTTTTTGGAATAATCTATACCTTCATAAAATGAAAAAATGATATTAATTAATGTGATATTTCCAAAAATATTGTAATAGTTATAAAAAAATTTGGGTTCTCATTTATTAATATTATTTCATAAATTCTACATACATTATAAAAGAATCATCCATATCCAATCTCACATTTTGACTAGAATAAAATTTTCATAACATGTTTGGATTCCAAAGAAATTATTATATTAAAAAATTGTAACAACAATATGTTTACCAAAACAATTATTCTATTGATCCATTATTAAAATAATGTGTCAATAAAAGATCCCAAGATTCTACATATTATATAGTTAAAAGGTTTTCAAGGGAAAATTTTAGTTATCTTTCTGAATTTAAAAATCACAAAATTTTGATAGTTGACATGTAAAAATTTGAGATTAAGAAAAAATCACTTATATTAGTTAAATAATTCTAACCAACAATATTATTATAATTTACGATTTATTTATTTACAAACTGAAACAAAAATTATTAATTATTATTCATTTATAATATGGTGAATTTATAATTACATATGTATATTATTTATAATCTTTTTCTATTATATAATATAATAATGTTTATTTACACATACTGTTTTCAAGGTGATTACATTAATCAATTTAAATAAATTTGAATATAAAATTTTATCTATTTCTATTAAAAACAATATGAGTCCCAACTATATAATATAAAAATTGGTCCTTTATCAAAAACACAACACATGATTATCTATAACCATCTTTTATGATATTAAATATTTTTTCAAAAAATTATATTTTCTCTAAACCATTATATTGGATAAAATGGGTAATAAATTTTCTAAAATAATGTGATGAATTATATTTTATTAAATTAAAATTAAAATTTATTAATCCTCACTATAATGGTATTCCTCACAATCCTCTATCCAATAAAAACAGATGCAATATAAAGCATTTATATCAATACTTCATAAAATAATAGTCATGGAATTTTTTTATAACCATTGATTTCATATATTACATAAACATGTATAGAATAAATATTAACTATAAATAATAATTAAATTAAAAATGAAAATATTTGTTAAAAACAATAATTGAATCATTATAATATTGTTGTAAACTCATTATCATTATTAGAAAATGATTTCATGACCATTAATTTTGAGGTCCAATGTTTTCATCATACCATAATTCTATGTCAACCATATGAGAATAATCCTCCAATACTAATATTGAAAAATATTTTATTTCCCAAACCATAAAAATGCGCAATTAAAAATATTGAAATAACATATAATTTCTTATACCCAAATGACCTTTTTGAAACAAAACATCATACAAACATTTAAAAACACAAAACAACTTAAGGAATATCCAATCCTAACATGAATTCCCCATGGAAAATTGTCACTATGGATTATAATCTAGAAAATAAGATACATGATGTTAAAATTCATGTAATTAATTTCATAATGGTGAAAAATTATTCTACCCCATAGAATACTGTATCTTTTTATAGATTTATCTTGAATTTTAATATTATTTATTTCTCGCATTTTTTGAATTTTTTTTTGACAAAGAACAAATTCAGTTGAATAGTTCTAAATATATTCTCTATAAAATAAATTTTTTAATTTATGAACAAAAAAATTACTAAGAATCATATCTTGTGGAATGATTTTGGTTAATCTAGTGGAAAATTTTGTAGTTTTTAGTAGGTGTTTATAAATGATTTTCCAGAAAGAATGTTTTCCTCCATCCTATAAGGTGTTTTCGGTATACAATATATAACTTTATTAATTAGGATGTTATAATACCTCAACATATTGAATTTATATAAATCCATATTATTCACCTTGAAATATCTATCTAATATACAATAGAAAAATTAATCTAATGTTTGAGATTATAGCTTTTTTTGGGTTGTCTTGTAGTCATATACTATGTTTTATCCAATTTTTTTTAAAAAAAATCATAAGAAATGTTTCACCTGATTTATTTTGTATATTATATAATGTGAAAATATATGATTCACATCATTCAGTTTTAATCACATTAAAAGTATAATGTTAGTAAATTTATGTTTTTATTATTTTTTGTTGATATTTTCTAAAATATGGTTAATATTTTGGAAAGAAAACTAAAAAGTCGATATTATAGACCATTATAAAAAACATAAAACACAAATCCATAAGAGAAAATACTTATCATTTATTTAAATTTAAAATATTTTTTCCCTATTATATATATTTACGAACATCACCATTTTACAACATTCAATATTTCTTCCCCTTTTATGAGTTCTAACCCATTCATAAACAATAATTTTTAATGTTTTTTCTGGATAAGATTTTCCATTAATTATCCCCCTTCACTATTTTTACATAAGAGGGAATTGATTTTTTTTCTAAAATAATAGTGATATGAAAATTTATATGAATGATTTATAAAAAAATAAATTAAAATATATCAATAAACTGTATAAAGATATTATTCATCCAACGAAATTTAGAAATATCGATCCAATATATATAAATAAAAATTAATTCTGAAAAATAATAATCAAAAAAAATTATTTCCTGATTATAAAATAATTATTTATTTAATAATAATACAATCAATATTAATTAAAGATATTTATCATAATAATCATCATCTTCTTAAAATAATATTAACAACCATTTTATAAAAAATTTAAAATTTACGATATTCAATCTTCTATTCAATAATTTGAAATCATATGATTTCATGAATTATATTTATAACATCTTCTTATAATTCCAAAACTATCTTTTATTGATTTTAAATATCAACAAACTACTATATTTCCAATGATTTGGGATTTTATATTTCATTAAAACTCCTCATTCCTCTATTAATCGTATTTTTTAAATTTTTGAAATAGATCTTATGGATTTATATATTCCTTTCATCTGATTGTCCAAAAAATTTACCCCAACCATTTTATATTTTATCCATCAATCGTTTTTTTGAATCATAAAGATAACTTATTTTCAATTTCATTTGAAATATTTAACCCTATCATTTTTTATGTATATATTAATATTTTCATATATTTCAATGGATTGGAATTTTCTAAAAATTGATGTTTCCTTGGATGTACGTACAATATTATCAAATATTATGGAAATTATGAAGGCAGTCATAGTTATTCATAAAAATACCATTCAAATAAATTATCATCATGTATATACATAATATTCCTATAAAATAGGTAGAGTGAGATGAATCAGGTGATAATTTTAGAATAGACATTGATTAAGGTCATATTGTTCTCTACTATTTCTTCTTCTTAACATATTTTTATTTATAAAAATCAACTCATATGATTATTTATATTCCACATTTTTGTCCAAAAATATATGTTTTCAATTCTAATGCAATTATGATGTTGTTATATCAATATTTGATACTTATAACTACAATACAATTTTATTTTTAGTTGATTTTTAAGTTTTTTAATTAATATTACATTTATTATACTTATAAATATTACATTTAATATTTGGAAAGTAATTCACCAATTATAGACTTCATGACTATATATTTTTTCAAAAATATAGAACTAAAATTATAAATAGATTTATTAAAATTATACATTTAAACAATAATGGAAATACTATTGTCCTTTATAATAGATAGGCATGGTTATGATTATTAATTTTGTTTTCATTTTGATGGAATAGATTGATGAAATTCTAGTAGTAAAATAGAAAAATAAGAAAAAGAAAGAGGTTCTTCATGGATATCCAATTCATCATTATCATCAACTTGAATATCACATTCTAATGAATTTATATCCAACTAATATTGATCAACTTTTTTATTATTATTCTTCTTCAATTTCTCTTCATGCAGATTCTTATAAGAATTGTTTTTAATTTACCTTCCCTCAACCATATCAAACCAAAACCAATGATTATTATGATTCATATCAGCATTGATTATAAAAATTGATTAAAATCCCTCAAAAAAATTTAGATTAAAAATTGGAAAAATGAGTGAAAACGTATCCCACTTTCTCTATTATAAAAAATCAATTTTATCATTTTAGTTCCTACATTAGAAATATATTTTCCAGATTTATCAAAAATATATTCATATGAGGTATATAGAAAAGAATCATCATATTGATAGTTTCCCCAATAATAAAATATGACCTATCTGTTACTTGATTTTTCTTTTTAATGATCATTTTAAATTAAAATAAATTTTCTAAAAATCTATTTATGAAAATATAATAAAATAAAATCATGAAATAAAATCCTTCCATGTAATAAATCATCAATAAAGTTGTACAAAAACCCCACATTATTATATGTTCTAGTGATTCAAATTAAATATAAACATACATATCATGAAAATTTAGTGTATCCCTATTTCTTTTCCTAGATAAAAATATGATATGAATCTCTAAAACTATTATACATTAATATTGAATGATATAGTAATATTATATCATTTTAATTTAAATGAATATAGATAGGTTAATGGTCTATATTTTTTGAAGCATTACATTATCTCTGGTAAAATTTGGGTAACCATATTATAATCACCTTAAAAATGAATTCTTACCAACTCATACACATATTTGAAGTTAGGAATATGTTAACATCTAAATCTGAAAAAAGTAACAAATTAAACACCATCCTTAATTAGTCAGTGAAAGTGTCTAATATTTATTGTAAATAACTTAATATTATTGTGTTTTAAAGTGCATAAACATCAATTTTAGTCCAATTCTGAAATTGAAATTCATTTCCCATCCCTGTGAAATTCATGTTTAAAATGAAAATTTGGGCCCAATAATTCATCTATTTTTGGATAGCATTATATTCATTTTATGAATTTTATATTTTTATATATTATTTATCACTTTTTTTGTAACATTTTTTCTTTTAGGATCGATGGATGAATCCCAAAGGAAGGTGGAGATTTTTGGGGATGAATGGAGAACATTTCTTGAGAATGCATAATGGGCCTAAGGCCCATCAAACAAATTTCGGGCCCCCACACCAAGAACAATGAAGCTCAAATTTTCATAGTAGAAATATAATAATATTACGATCATTTTTATTCAACTGTGGCTGGAGCTAATTCTAGTGTTTTCATGATGATAAAGGGATCTAAAGTCGAGATTTAAATGTTGGGCCGGAAATGAATGCACATAAAGTCGTCCCACCATTTCGACCATAACATCCAAATGGATGCGCCAAATTTCTTGAAATTATTAAAAATCTTATAGGACAGATGGGTGAGCATATTTCTCTTCTATGACCCCTCCGGATTTGGAATTCTTCAATTACAAATTCACACGTCAAAATGGTGGACGAATTTGGATGGTTTTGTGGTCAACATAGTAACATCAATTTCCTTTTGATTCATCACCATCCTTTTGACTCTCTTAATTTTTGGGGGTGAATTGATTGTTTGGGGGTGGACCTAGGGCTCCTAATATTCCTATAAAAGGAGATTTTGGTGAAGGGAATAAGTATCTCATATTTTTCTTATCATCTTTTTTGATTTGTTTCATTGTATTGTTATTCTATCAAATTAGTGTTGTAATCGATCTTCATTATCATGTACATCATTTGAATCACATTATTTTTTTAATTAATGTTCTTCTAATTATCTTTTTATTTTATTCTTATTATCACCTTAATACCGTTTCCTCATGATGTGAATGTATTCACACCAATCCTTGTGATTTTTTTCACACAATGGTGGAGTGATCATTTTTTTTCTATTTGTTGTTTTGTTTTTCTTCTTCAATTCCAACCCTATGAGTCTACTTTTCACTTCCTTTGAAATCATAGAATAAATGGAGGGATAAATACTTATGGGTTGATCCTAGGGAGTTTCATGGGGTAGAATTGATGTTATTTTTTGATCTAAAATTCTGTAATCATTTAATTAATTTAAGATTTCTATTTGATGATTATTTTCTTCTTCGTCTTCGCCAACATTAACAATGACACATCAAGAGTGCTAGTACGATCCAATTCCTTGGAGTGATAATTAAATTAAATCTATAAGTGCATTGGTGATTATCCTTGTAATTTTTTGGGGATTAAATTGTGAATGATGTTGAGGAATAATATCATTTTGTGGATACGTCTGGAATTAGTGAAACAAACATTATTAGAAAATGAATACATTTAATCTAACCCTAGTGACAACTTAGGATCAACTTATCTCCATTAATTATTTTTGAATAAGTATTTTTATGTTTTAATTTATTTTCTTTAAATTAAATTAGTAGTTATTCAAATCAAATCAATTCAAATAGTTGGCCACTCCAAAGCCAAATCCTTCCAAAATCAGAGTGTCTCTTGGTTTCTTCTTTGGTCCATGTATATTGCTTAAAATTCATTTTATAACACCTCTCATCTTCTTCTACCACCTTTTATGTTCTCTTAAAATAATGGGGACATTGTTTTTCTATGTTGGGGGAGATGAAATTAAAAATTATTTTTTTAATAAGAACATGCATGGAAAGAAAAATTCCATTAACCTTGAACATGATAACACACAATGAAATCTCTGAAATTGGATATCAAATAATTTTTCATGCCTTGATCTTGATTTTAATGCAACTTTAAGTTCATGAGTATAGTTTTTGGAAAGTACAGTTTCCCGATGTGATTTTTCAAAGATTACATTTTCATTATCTTAATAAAAATGCCACAATGCACGTCTACTAGATCATGGGTTTAATTTTGAGTTCTTGGGTCCCTTTCATTATATCATAGGTTTCTGGTGTCACTTTTAGTTTAATTTGAGTATCAATAAAAAACAAAAATAGAAAAAAATATAAACAACAAAAAATTGAAAAAAAATAATGACCACATAGAGGAATGTTTTGTCCAAATGTGTGGCATCTGGCACATGGGGATCGTGACTCCATAGTTGTTTTGCCTAGAGTTAGTCTTTATATCTCTATTGTAGAGCATGGAATTAACAATATGTGTGGCGTCCGACACCTGGGGATCATGACTCCATAGTTGTCTTTCTCGGAGTTAGTCTTTTCATATCTATTATGGTTTAAAAAATTGGATACTAATCTTAATGTATAATGTGATTCCCACCTCGCGCTTCCATTTTTCCACTTGAACAATAAAATCGGCCCCATATCTTTTGTGATGCACAACACATTATCATTATTAATTAGAATTGTATGAAATTTGGCGATGAATTTGGTCAAAATAATGGGCTTGGTATTGGGATATGCTTATGGACATTTCTTATTTTAAATTATTTTTATGGGTTTCATAATTTGTTTTAGTTTGAGATCTTTGGATGAGAAATGTGTATTAAAATGTTTTTGGAAAAGGGGATTCAAATTTCATATTTGTAATTTATGTTGCTTGGGAGTAGAAAAACTCAAGTTGGGGATGTGATTAGTCACTGATAGTGGCTAATAAGCATTGTAAATATCTTAATATTAATGTGTTTTAAAGTGCATAAAAATCAATTTTTGTCCAATTCAGGAATTGAACATCATTTCCCATCATTGTGCAATTCATGTTTAAAATAAAAATTTGGGGCCAATCATTCATCTATTTTTGGATAGCATTAAATTAATTTTATGAATTTAAAATATTTTTTAATGATTTATCACTTTGTTTGGAACATTTTTTCTTTTAGGATCGATGGATGAATCCCAATGATAGATGGAGATTATTGGGGATGAATGCAGAACTTTTATGGAGAATGCATAATGGGCCTAAGGTCCATCAAACAAATTTGCGGCCCACAAAACCATCCCAATGAAGTTAAAATATTTACAGTAGAAAGATAAATATATGAGGATAATTTTTATTCAACTGTGGTAGGAGATAATTCTGATGTTTTCAAGATGATAAAGGGATCTAATGTCAAGATTTAAATGGTGGGCCCGACATGAATGCACATAAAGTCATCCCACCATTTTGACCATAACATCCAAACGGATGTGAAAAATTCCCTGAAATTTTTACATCACATAGAGGAAAGATGTGCGAGCATATTTCACTACTATGACACCTCCATATTCGGCTTTATTCAATTACAAATTCAAAAGTCAAAACGGTGGACGAATCTGGATGGTTTTGTGGTCAACTTTGTAACGTCAATTTCCTTTTGATTCTTCACCATACATTTGAATCTCTTAATTTTTGGGGGTGAATTGATTTGGGGGGGTGGACTAAGGCTCCTAATATGACTAAATAAGGAGTAGGTGGTGAAGGGAATAGGTATCTCATATTTTTCTTATCATCTTTTGTGCTTTGTTTCATTGTATTGTTATGCGATCAAATTTGTGTTGTAATCATTTTTAATTCTCATGTAAGTTGTTTGAATCACATTAGTTCTCAATTAAAGTTCTGTTTCTTCCATTTTTATGTTCTTCTTCTTATCACCTTGATACTGTTGCCTCAATGAGTGAATTTATTCACACACAACCTTGTGATTTTCTTTACACAATGGTGGAGTGATCTTTTTTTCCTGTTTGTTGTTTTGTTTTTCTTCGTCAATTCCACCCCTATGAGTCTGCATTCCGCTTCCTTTGAGATCATAGAATCAATGGAGGTATAAACCCTTTTGGGTTGGTTCTAGGGAGTTTCATGGGGCAGATTGGATGTGATTTTATGATCTAAAATTCTGTAATCATTTAATTAATTTAATATTTACATTTAATGATTATTTTCTTCTTCGTCTTCACCAACACTAACAATGACACATTTCGACTTCTAGTGTGATACCATTCCTTGGAGTGATTATTAAATTGGTCATCTAAGTGCATTAGTGATTAGCCTTGGAACTATGTAGGTATTAAATTAGTGAATGATGTTCAGGAATTATATCATTTTGTGGATACGTCTTGAATTCGTGAAACAAACGTTATAAGAAAATAAATACATTAAATTTAACCATAGTGACAACTTAGGATCAACTCATCTCTATTAATTTTTTTAGACTATGTAGTTGTATGTTTTAATTTATTTTATTTAAATTTAATTAAATGTTATTCAAATCAAATCAATCCAAATATTTGGCCACTCCATAGCCAAATCCTTCCAAAATCAGAGTGGCTCTAGGTATTTTCTTCAGTACCTATGGATTCGACCCCTACATGTACTACAACAACTGCATACCTGTATGGTAAATTTGGGCAAAACCAATCCTCTTCACTAAATAGAGGATAACAATAATATTCATTGAATATTTCAGGACAATAATGATTATAATATTCTCAGACAACATAAATATTATCCAAAAATTAAAATTAAATGAAAAAAATTTATAATATATTCATTATTGTGATACAAATTTAAATATATTAATAATTACATAATAGGACATCTAGATTCTATGTTGGCTGATGATTCAATTTTTTATAATAGGATAAACTATTAAGAAGTGGATAACTAGAAAACCAATTATCAATGAAGATGTATAATAGATATATTTTTTATCCATTAAATATTTAAATAATGCAGTGGTGACTCCAATAAAATTAGATATGATTGATAATTGACATAGTTCATATTCTATAATATCAAACGACTCATATTAAAACCCATTTCAAGATCAAAGGGTGATAAATTTCTTGGATAATGATGAAGATTCACTAAAATGTTGTTGTTTTCTAAACACATTGAAGAAGAAAATTATTAGTTGGATATTTATTAAATTATGTAACACCAAATTATGTAAAAAATTAAAAAAAAATTAATCAGAATATTAATAAAAAATATAAAAAACATTATGAAAATTTATTGTGAAAAAATTGAAGAGTTAGAAATTAACACATGGATAATGATTTATGCATTATTTCAAAATTATTATCCCGTTATTGTATTATATTTTTTTCATAAAAATATTATATATTTGTTATAAAATAATTTTTTTATAAAAAAAATGTTACCAAAAACAGTTACAGATATAATGCATGTGATCATTTAAGGAATTTTGTAGTCTAAATAATATATTCTAATTCTTTTCTTCAAAAACATAACAAGGTAAAAATTTGAAAAATTGAAAACATATCCAACCCATAAATAGGAAAAAAATTATGTCATATATTTTTGATGGAATGTTTACTATAATGATATAGTTCAGAAAAAATAAGAATATATAAATATTCAGTTTTTAAAACAAATCCATGATCTTTATTTATATATTCAACTGTATCAAAAGTGATAGATTCTAAAAATATATCAGTAATTTTTTCAGCAGTTATCATCAATTGTAAATTTGGATCTCATTGTTATGTGTCCTCCTATGGAAATAGTTTCATATATCTATGTTATATGATTTTATATTATGTGACTCATTCTAAAATAACAAAATCAAACTTCTATTATATCAATAAATTTTATTATTATATATAATAGGCCAATCCTAGTGATTGTGTGTTTAATCCATAAAGAATAAGTATTAAAAATACAATATTCTAATTTTTTATTCACATATGGTTAAAAATAATCTATATTACTTTTTGTTATATGAACCACAAAATAAATCCTCTTCTTATAAATGACATTTTCTTGATTTACTATTATATAGATTTTAAGTCATGTTATATTAGCATATGAAAAACCTTATAAATGAAAAGTTTTTCCAAATTTATCCAACATACCATAGTTTGTGGTTCCCATAATATTTTGAAATTTTTTGTTGATATAAAAACTATCACATTTTTTTGGATTTTCATGATATCTCATAGATATGAAATAATATAACATTAAATAAGATAAACTAGCTCATAGATATTGTGCCCAAAAACAATTTCTCCAACTTTTTTTTAACAACTAGGTTCCTAGAATCATCTATATCAATTTTTTCTAAGGTTCTCATAGGATTACCCACACTAATAGTATTATTGTATCAAAAATATTGAAGATATATTATATATTATATTTTTTATATATTAATGTTTTTAACAAAATTTTAGAATTTCTAAAACAAGGGAAATGTTATATATCCCGTCGTGAACATTTCATAAAAAGATTTCATAATATATTCAATGTAATTATAAGGATATGTTTGATTTGATCCAAATATAATATCATTCACAAAAATTTTCGATATTGGTCTATCATTGGGATCATTTGTAATTTAAATTGTCTGTTCAGTTGATCTATTAAAAAATATTTGTTTGAAAAATATTGTAATGTTATCATTATAATCATGTGTGGCTTATATAAGACCATAAAGTTCCTTACTATGTAAATTAACATGATATAAAAAATTTATGTTTTGAAAATTGGTTGGGTTATTATATATAATGTACCTCCAAAACATAATAATTCTAAAAATCAAATAAACAAAATATTTGAAAATTTATGAAATTATGATATGCTTTATATGAAATTAAATTATATATATATTTGATCAATAAAAAAGAGAATATGAATATTTTTAGTATAATAATTTATTATTATTATTAAAATTCATATAATATATTTCATTATTTATAACTATAACTCCATTTTCCTCAATGTTTATACGAAAATTCATTTTACACCAATTATAGTAGAATCATTACAATTTTAAACAAAATTCAAAACGTGATTCCTCATAAATATATTTATTATTTAGTACCTTAATTTTATGAAATATTGATCCAATATGCCTTCATTATGCATCTTAGGATCTAATTGTGATATAAATTCTTAGGGTTAAATTTATTTTCATAATGATAATCTATTTTTAACTTTATTCCATAAGGCCTCAAAATACTATCACTAGGATTATTCTGATGGATTTTCAAACGTCATTGGTTTTTTGAATATTGTTTCACCTAATTTTGGAATTTATTTTCGGGTATAAAATTAATTATTTATCTTTTTTGTTCTCTCATGAAGATAATTTTCACCATGGGTTGAAAATCAGTTTTTATAAAAATTTCCAATAATGTGTTTTTATGATTTTTGAAATCAAAAGGATCAGGTTCATCAAATTTTAAATGAACTATTTATTTAATAGGATGTGGTTTTTTATTAAAAATGTTTTATGAAATAATAATGTATGAATACATATGAATAATACGTCAGAATATTATTTATAAATTTTATATAAGGCATCTTTATTATTCATATTGGATAATTGACCTTAATAAAGTAGATTTATGATTTTTTATGATTTATTCTTATCCAAAACATATAATTATTTTTATTAGTAAATGGTCTATGCAGATTTTCAATTATATTATATCAGGATGTAATAACCGATTATGAACCAAAATCATTATATGTGCTATATTCACTATACAAGGATCAAGTAATCTCTAGAAAAACATTATTTCTCCATTAAATTACTACATTTATCAGTGGATTTTGTGGTAATTGAATTTTTTAATTATACCTTTCGAAATAAATAAAAATTTAGCATTGAAAGTTACTAATTATCCACCACGATCACAATTAATAATGAAAAATTGTATAATTTTATCATTTCAATAGTAGGATTAAATATTTTTAAAGGTGTTAAAGGCTTATAAATATTTATCTAGAAAATATAGCCATGTATTACTAGTGTACTAATCCACTGAAACATATATCCTATTTTCATCCAATACATATATCTATTTTTGGAAAAAAGAAATCTATTTTTTTAAGTATAAATCATTAAAATTGGAAATATCACTAATATATTTATTAAATTTCTTACGTGGATTCCAAATGGAAAATTATCACAATAATCATAAAAATTAAACATATAATCTTATAAATATTTAATAATATCCTTTATTGTAATTTTGAATAATTTTATAACATTAGAGTGTCCTAATTTTTTATTCCACCCCAAATATTTATCATAAATTTCACTATGGCATAGTAGATCATAGTTTTTAAGTATTCTCATTGTAACGTCCCTATTTTCGGAGCAACCCAAAGGTGCCCCATACTCGGTTGGTCACATGGTGTCAAGCTTATTTTACTGAATTCTAGAGTATGAAAACTTGATGCGAGGTCCTAGGGTGTGATGATGGGGAAACTATGCTATCATTGGTAGAGTAACCCAGTGAAAGTAAAATGGATAGTAATAGTAGATGTGGTAAAACATGAAATAAGTAAACATATAAAGTAATAAATAACTTGAGCACACACACATATATTTATATGATGCATGATACATATTTCTAGGAATGATACCAAAAAAATCACAATTCTGGAATATAATTCTAACCCAATGTACAATAGAAAAGAATCTTAACATCTTCACAACATCGCAAGACTTAGCTTGGTCCCATACACCCCAGCTCCAAAGAAATCAAGTACCTGAAGTAGAATGGTGCTTACCTTAATCTATACCTGCAACAATATAATTTGTTTGGGCCCAAAAGCATGACCCAAACAGGGTGTGAGACAAATCCCAGTAGGAAACCACCCTAAGATATGTGCCTAGTAGTCAGATAATATATATGGTCGGCAATAAAAAACGAAGTAGTAAAAAACAAAGTAAATATAGTAACAATCCGACCAAATCAATTGCATTCATTTTCATAAATCAATTATGCTGCTAATCAATTCTTGTAACCAAATTGGAAGTACTCAAGTCCTAACCCATATGGTTCAACAAAAAAAACACAAGAAACCCTCTAGGAAGCACTCATAGTCCAACCTCTCTGGTTCAGATTTAGCAATAACACTTTGAGTAATTAGTCACTATCAATTCCTCCTGTGGTATCGTTTCGATAACTAATATACACTTTGAGGAAGCACTCAACATCCAATTCCTCAAATCACCCATATGGAGGAATATAAATACTCTCTGAGGGAGAAAATACATTCATCCCCCCAATGGTCTCGCAAAGTAAAAGCAAACAAACACTCGGGAGAAGCCCTCAATGTCAATTCTCCCTGTGGTCTACTACACCAGGTTCCTACAGCCCTGTGTAAGTTAATCATGAATAGTGATATAATGGAAGCCAATGTAAACCTCAAGAACTACATGGATAAATAGTATACAAAATATAATAGTATGTAAGATAATAATTACTCCATTATAACAATACTAGGCATGGAAATAAAAGTAGCAGCCTAACGGTCAAAGCTACACCAAATGGTCAAAAGAAGAAAACATGGGGAAACAATCCATAGAATGGAAAATATAACCATATTCACATCCGACTAACCTCTATCCATAAAAATAAGGAATATCAGGAAAATAGAAGGGTTAAAACCATAAACACGCAATACCCGAAATTAGGGTATTGTGCCCTTTTTCACATAAAATTAAAATACAATCTACAGAGAGGCACAAACCACCTATCTCGGCATCGTGAGATCGATATATGTGAACCTCATTCCTTGAATCACACTATAACACCGTAGGTCTACAAAAAATTAAGAACGTTCAACTAAGGACAACTCATGATAGAGGAGAAATCAGGAGATGATGTTCAAGAAGAAGGAACCACTCACCATTATGATTCCAACGTAACCAAATGAGTTTTATTCAGAGAGAATATGGCTATTCTAGGGCTCAATGAAGATCGTTTGGCCGTTCAGATGCTCTTGGATGAGATAGGTTGCTAATAAGTGTGTTCTGTCCATATGACGTGACATTTGTCTGTTTAATGAAAAAATGTACATGGCATGTAATTTAAAATCACATGGCATGTACTAGCCTTATCTGGCTTCCACTATAGGTGATCTTTAGGTCACCACACATGGCCTGGCTCTTGGACATTCTCCAAATAGTATAGAGTCACATGCGGAAACTGAGTACACTGAGTGTACTTATAAGTTCATGGTGTGTACTCCTAAAATTTCTAGAAACACCACTTATTCTCAAAATCCACTAGAAAAGAAAAACATTGAAAAAATGATGATTCGGGTTCTTACAGACATCCTCCCATAAAAAATCATCTGCGATTTTATTGAGAAAGGTGGTGTGGCAGAACAATCCTTGGACATCTCCATCCACTGCAATCGTACATCGTCCTCCCTCTCCCACGTCTTGCCTTGTACTCACCTTTGTTTCCATATCACTCATACTAGAGGAACAGACCGGCCAGGTATAACCTTTGCACATCTATAAAAAAATTTGGATACGAAGATCTATGAATGAGGAGTTCACTGCAAGCTCAACCTCTTAGGGGTTGAAAACAAGGTATGGGTCTCAGATGTAACGTCATATTTGAGAAGTGTTGAAGACTTTGGGCTTATCCCAGTACCTCTGAGGTAACTGCAGTTGATAGGCTCGCGGTTCGACTCTCTTCAGAACCTAAAATGGCCTAATGTACAACGATGAAATATTTACTTTTCTCTTAGTCCACCTGTGTCCCATCCTTGGTGTGACATGTAGGAAAACCTTATCTCCAAACTTGAACTCTAGAGTTCATTTCTGTCTATCAACATAATACTTATATCGTGACTGTGAAGTAGCCTTATTTTTCTTAATCAACCCTATTTGCTCAGTGGTCTCCTAGATTAGATGAGGTCCCATCATATCTACCACTCCTGCCTCTAGCCAGCATAAGGATGATAGGAGTGGCCAACCTTACAAAGCCTCATAAGCTATCATCTGAATAGTTAAATTAAAACTATTATTGTAGTAATACTCCAAAATAGGTATGTGCTTCTCATTGGAACCTCCAAAATCAAGGAAGCATGCTCAAAGCATGTCCTCATGCACCTGAATTGTATGATCGGAGTGGCCATCTGTCTGGGGATTGTATGTTGTACTCGGAAGTAACTATGTACCCAAATCCCTCTGAATTCCCTACCATACCCAAGTAGTATAACTTATAAGGCCCCAGCCTTAAACCTTACTTACTATTGAATTAAATGACTAATTCACATTGAGGATCTTTTCAGGTTTAGAGTTTTAGAGAATTAGGACATAACTATTACATCTCAAAATATTACAAAGTAGTCGCTTCTACTAAATTTCCATATAAAAAAACTCTTTAAAAGAAACATGTATAGTTCCATGTTTTAGGTAGCATGAATTTCCCTTGATCCCATCCTTGACCCTATTCCACGCTATGTCCTGTGAAAAACATTTCAAAAACTTGGGATGAGCATAAGAAGCTCAGTAAGGGATACACAAAGAATGAAAACTGTTAGTTTTTCAAAACAACAAGTAAACCATGAATACTTTATCAATGTAATAATTTTCACCTTCATGAAGTAGTAAAAACTTTTCACTGAAAAAAAAAAGTATCATTACTTACCTTTTTGTAACCAAAGGATTACCATAAAACCCATATAAAGAACACATAACATATATAAAGGTAACTTGGGACATAAACATACTTAAGTGGAATAACCATACGGTCGACTTCCACACATATCACTTAATGGAATAGCCATACGGCCAATTTCTATACATACTTAATGGAATAGCCATACGGCCGACTTCCATACCCAATGCATTGGAGGTTATAACGTAACCACCCGTCCTGGTATTCACGGCACCACCCGTCATATGGTTTATAATGTAACCACCCGTTAAAATGTCCAAGTACCAGTATAAAATCATAAAACATAAAACCAAAATAAAAGAATTATAACATTTCCACATTTCAATCACAATATATCATAAATATATTGACATAATAGAATCCTTTTTCAAAACCATTTTCAATACCAAAATACATAAAAGAGTATATGGTATTTATTTCATTAAAAAAACATAACAGATTGTTGAGTAAGCCAAAGACCAAATAATACTCGCGGCGGCGGAAAAGGTCGTTGTCACCGCGTACGTTAAAAAAACATTCCTTTTTGTCGTTTAGTAAAACGATTTATAGAAAAAGATTCCTTTTGTATAAAAGTAAAAGTCAAAGGGGTTTATAAACCATATAAAAGGAAGTTGTGTATAAAACAAAATATGCCTCAATGAAAGGATATTGAGACGAAGTCCCTTACAAAGATGGTATCCTTGGTTTAAGGATAAATCAATTTACATAATTATGTATGACAAATGAATACACCAAATATAAGTGGATATTAAGTGTAAAATAATCAAAGGTCATTCACACATATTCAAAGTATTACATATTCAATAACAACATGTTGAACCCAAAGAAATCTAAATTGGGTTAAGAAGATCCCTTGACAGCCTAACGGCGTCACATAAAAATGAGTTGATGAGAGATAAAAAAAGGGTATCTCATCACTTGGACATAAATTTTACATCAATAAGGATATATGAGAACATATCCCAACATAACAATATGTAAATTAAAAGACCCAACAAAAGAAGTCTTTTAAAAAAAGGAGGGTGAAAGGTTCCCTTACCGACTAGGGTAACTTTTGAAAAGTACACCACATTGAAGAAGTGTCATACAATGAATATGTAAATACCCATAAATGGAATTATATTACAATATGATTGTAATAGTGGGCAGTACATAAACCACTCAATGGAAATTGTGGCAAATGTAGCATAAATCTCACGGGAATAAAAGTGAGATGAAAAATCTCTTACGAAAACTCGGCAGCCTAACGGTGCCACTTAAAACTTCCAAAAATGGATTTATGAGAGAGAATAAGGTCTCTCATCACATGAACATAAAAATTACAGTAATATTAATATAAAATAACATCCAAATAACAATAAATATGTGCTTTAAAAGGAATGACATAAAAGAGTGTACTTAAAAAGAAAGAGAGGTGTAGGATCCCTTACCTCGGGTCCGACTTGACTCGATCGTTCTTTAATCTCATGAATAATAAACTTGAGTTAATTTATACTTCCTTAATAAACTTTTTAAATTTCATTATTCCTTTTATATCACTTATTACCATGTTATAAACATTATTTAATCATTTAAGTTAATCATGTTTGTTTTGTCGATATTTGGTTCTTAAGTCGAAAGTAGACTTCTTACAATTACATGTTGTTCGTGTGGTAAAAAGTTCTTCATATCCAAAAATGACATTCCTGATTTGGATATCATATATATCATATATATCCAGCATATACATGTATTTATAAAATCACATAATCATTTAGAGGAAAGAAATGAAATGCACCGTTCATGGAGACGGTAAGCCGTACGTACGCATGAACGCTACTTTCATTTCTATGTCATATTAATGGAATTAAAACTATATGAGAGGTATGTATATTTTAATTCCATAATTATATTAATCATTTTTATGTGTCATACATCATATATATCCATTATATATATGTACTTATAATAGTACATTACATTTGGGGATAAGAAATGAAATGCACCGTTCATGGAGACGGTAAGCCGTACGTACGCATGAACGCTACTTTCATTTCTATCTCATACATTAATGGAAAGAAATAATAATGATATAGAGGTAAATAATAATTCCAGTATAAAATCATATATAATGACATTAAATCCATCCTTTATACGTCCCACATATGGCATTAACGAATCACATCACTTTGAGGGGGCGGTAGTCCGCACTTCCTAAAATGAAGATATCGCGTATACCCATAATGGAAGCCATAAAGGTAAGACACAAATGAAAAAAAAAATAAGCATAAGTAAAACATAAACATATTATATATTATATATAAAAATAGTGACATCATAATGGCCACCTTTGAAGGTGTTAAATGAGTATTGAACAATCATCATTCGGGAGGCACAATTTTGCCATCCACGGAAACCGTATGTTCTTTAACCATTTGATGTAGTTGTGTGAGAGTGTAGCTCTAATAAATCTTATAACAACATCCTAGTATATTGAAGATACCTGTGTTGTTACAAAAGAAATAAATAAAAAGAGTTTAGGGGGTTGGAGAAGCAAAATAAATCAAATGAACATTAGAGAATGAATTATCTTTAAAAGTATAACTCCTTTTGATTTGAGCCTAAAGGCTTCCTTTGAAAGGATTCTGCCCAAAGGGAATCCTCTAGGATGAGGAGAGGGATGTGGAGAGAGTAAATGGTCAGGGTTTGGCCGAGCCAAAGGCTTGAGGAGTGTGTGAAATGAGGTAGAGGTGGGGGCCTTTTATAAGAGGAGAGGAGGGGCACTTTTGGAAAGTAAGAAATATTACATTATTTGAAAATGTGTTTCGGTTTTAAAAGGTCCCACATTGATATAATTCGTTGATAAGGTGATAAGGGTTCGAAATACACCCATCCAATATGTTTTGTACATGTTTAGTTCATATATTTTACATTATCTTACCATTTTATTTAAATCGTCAAATAATGATGTCATCGCTGCATCATTATTATGTCATAAAGAATTTATTTTATATAATGTCTAAAAATTATAAAAAAATCACTATGATGTAGGAAATTTTTTTAGATTTCCAATTACTATTTATAATCAAAATTTGGACTTGTGTAACCCCACTTAAAAACTGTTTTAGTAAAACAACTCATGTTTGTGTCAATTTAATTTTAACATTAAATAAAAATATATTATTGTCATTTTCCAACTAAAGTGGCTCCATGGGGTCCCCAAGTTGGCCCATGGCTTTTCTTGGTCGGCCATGACTCACCCAATAGGTGTAGTACAAGTGTCACGGTGTTTTCACATTCTTATAATATCATTTTTACCTTAAATGACACTAATTACCTCTAATCGCGATTAATGAAAAAAAGTTACTATTCACCAAAAAATTATTTTCATCCCATTGAACCAAATTTTACATACTAATGACAACAATGTATGTCGGATTTTCAAAATTCAATACACATTAGTGGTAAACTTTCATTTAACTGAAAAATCAGTTTGCTTGATTACCACTTAGTGGTTTCACTATTCATCAAAAATTGGAGTTTTTCAGAAAAAATACCAAAACTTCACCCTAAGCTATATTTGATATTCCGAATTCAAAAATGAAGTCAGTTTTACAAAATTCAAAACATATTAGTCACATTAATTAATTTAATAATTAATTCCCGCTGTCAGAGAAAATAGCGTGTTTTTATAAAACAGTAAGTATCAAAAGATTGACACTAATTTAAGTCTGATTTCAAAGTGAAATTAATTCCAACGACCACTATTGGATTTAATGGTAAAAATATTTTCTAATTTCACTTTAAATCCAATTCAAAATATAATCTAATAATATAAATAAATTAGATTAAAAAGAGGTTTTGAATTAAAATACAACATTTTACACTATTCATTAAAAAAAATGAACATTATCGGAAAGATACCAAAAATTTACACAAAGTAAATTTTGATATCCCAATTATTAAGAAGAGTTTTATTTGGTCCAGTAGAATGTATAAGAGTGAACAAAACTATATTTAATGATGGTTCGCCATCAAAAGGCGATAAGTGAACCTTTAGTGAAAACTAGGGCATATATGCCTAAAATTGAATTCTTTCCGTATTTTAAGCCTCTATCCTTTATTGGATAAATGTAAAAACATTTAAAAACATATATAATCATATTTTAGTTATTTATATCCATTCCAGCCATTACAACGACTACATGTTAACTACCATTTAAAATAATATTATTTTATTATTAGAGTGCAACGTAAGATTCCCATGAAACTCGTTGTTGCGTGTTGGGTACGCCATCGAGCATAGCGTCCCCTTTGAAGTCATTTAAATATTTTATTCACAAATATGGATAAATATGAAATGTCATATTCTTTATTTACCTGGGGTGTTACATCCTTCCCCCCTTTTGGGAATTGTGTCCTCGCAATTTTAAAATTGCGCTTGGAAACATCCTTGAAAGTCCCACATCGGAACAAAAGTCGGTAAAACAAACACTTTAAAATAAAGAAAGATAAGTACAAAGGTCACCCGAGTTAACCCATACTAGGATTCCAAGTATGAAAATATGGACATGGAGGAGAAAACATAGGGTCATGTTCTGATGGATAGTGATAGAAAACATGTTTAGGAGAAAGTTAACCATGAGAAAATCACAAACTTGTGATGGGTTAAACGGTATTCGATTCCCCAGTAGGAAAAGTTAATAGACAAAATTTTTTTAAGTTACTTTTTATTGAGGAATTTATTCATAAGGAAACATAATCACTTATCATATTGACTTTCAACTTTTATTAGATTCCTTACACAAACTCATATTTTCTCCAAAAGACGAGTATTTAGGAAGACTTGTTCACATTAAGAGTACTATAATCAACTTCTATAGAATCACCTAATCCACAATGTAGAACTATATACTTCCCATGTCTTTATACTTTATCCAAAACCAAATCCAAAAAGGCTAGTACAAGATCAGATAATCCAGAAAAGGATAACCCTTTATAAAAAGAAAATCTATTCTTAATCTCCAAAATTTGTCCAACAAAACCCAAAGTTCAACGAGGACCATTCTATAATCAATTTGTCCATAAAATTATTCAAAGTAAACCAATATAAGATTGAAACCCAAATATTTGAAGGATTTAGTCTCATAGTCTTCCAAGATAAATCGTAACATTTATCTCTAAACAATATCAGTTGCTCCTAAAGTCTCATTTTGAAAAGTAATTAACCTAATCACATATCCTCCATGATAGGTTAATCATTTTCATTAATAACCCAAAATCAACTTACTCTTAATTAATAAAATCATATAACTAGAAAGAATCATTCAAACTAACCAGGGACTTCACGTAGTCCGGTGGTAGGCAATAAATATCAGTCGCACATTGTTTGTGGGTTCGATTCCTGCAGCTTTGTCCGATGCGACGGGATGTCACACGGTCTATGTGTTGTCCTTTTTCCAAAACTATATAATTCTTAAAACATTCCCCAAAATGAGATAAAATATTCAAGAATAATCATAACATATTTTAACCTCAAGTTTATCTCATTCCTTTCATTTTCCATCATATCATAGAGTAACCCATAATTACCTCAAAAGTTAGGATCATATAAACCCTAGTGGTTACCTTAATAATTATTACCTGAATTTCCACATAGAGTTGGTCATCTCGTACATGATGCATTAGAGAACTCACCAAGGTTGAAGTGGTTGATCATGACTCCTTGATAGTTGGTTTAGAACAACCACGTGTTTCCTCATTGAATCCCCCATTTTATCTAGTATCTTAATCATAGAACCACCACAGTTTCCTTCAAACCTGTTGTCACTTTGGTGCCTGCTAGATCCAGCCATTTACTAAAACAAAAAGGTCAGTGTGAGTATATCAACATAACCATCATGTACTAATGAGGAAGATAAACACTAAGATATTCTTACTCATTCACTTTATCTAAAACTAGGACTCTTTCTGAAATCCTAACCATTATGGTAGTGTCACTTAGAGAATACCCTAACCTCTAAAGTTATCTAAACCGACCTATGATACCAACTATAAGGCCCCAGCCATAAACCTTACTTAATATTGAATTAAATGAGTAATTCACATTGAGGACCTTTTCAGGTTTAGAGTTTTAGAGAATTAGGACATAACTATTACATCTCAAAAGATTACAAAGTAGTTGCTTCTACTAAATTTCCATAAAAAAACTCTTTAAAAGAAACATGTATAGTTCCATGTTTTAGGTAGCATGACTTTCCCTTGATCCCATCCTTGACCCTATTCCACGCTATGTCCTGTGAAAAACATTTCAAAAACTTGCGATGAGCATAAGAAGCTCAGTAAGGGATACACAAAGAATGAAAACTGTTAGTTTTTCAAAACAACAAGTAAACCATGAATACTTTATCAATGTAATACTTTTCACCTTCATGAAGTAGTAAAAACTTTTCACTGAAAAAAAAAAGTATCATTACTTACCTTTTTGTAACCAAAGTATTACCATAAAACCCATATAAAGAACACATAACATATATAAAGGAAACTTGGGACATAAACATACTTAAGTGGAATAACCATACGGTCGACTTCCACACATATCACTTAATGGAATAGCCATACGGCCAATTTCCATACATACTTAATGGAATAGACATACGGCCGACTTCCATACCCAATTCGTTTGAGGTTATAACGTAACCACCCGTCCTGGTATTCACGGCACCACCCGTCATATGGTTTATAACGTAACCACCCGTTAAAATGTCCAAGTACCAGTATAAAATCATAAAACATAAAACCAAAATAAAGGAATGTTAACATTTCCACATTTCAATCACAATATATCATAAATATATTGACATAATAGAATCCTTTTTCAAAACCATTTTCAATACCAAAATACATAAAAGGGTATATGGTATTTATTTCATTTAAAAAAACATAACAGATTGATGAGGAAGCCAAAGACCAAATAATACTCGCGGCGGTGGAAAAGGTCGTTGTCACCGCGTACGTTAAAAAAAACATTCCTTTTTGTCGTTTAGTAAAACTCTTCGTAGAAAAATATTCCTTTTGTATAAAAGTAAAAGTAAAAGGGGTTTATAAACCATATTAAAGGAAGTTGTGTATAAAACGAAATATGCCTCAATGAAAGGAGATTGAGACGAAGTCCCTTACAAAGACGGTATCCTTGGTTTAAGGATAAATCAATTTACATAATTATGTGTGACAAATGAATACACCAAATATAAGTGGATATTAAGTGTAAAATAATCAAAGGTCATTCACACATATTCAAAGGATTACATATTAAATAACAACATGTTGAACCCAAAGAAATCTAAATTGGGTTAAGAAGATCCCTTGACAGCCTAACGGCGTCACATAAAAATGAGTTGATGAGAGATAAAAAAAAGGGTATCTCATCACTTGGACATAAAATTTACATCAATAAGGATATATGAGAACATATCCCAACATAACAATATGTAAATTAAAATACCCAACAAAAGAAGTCTTTTAAAAAAAGGAGGGTGAAAGGTTCCCTTACCGACTTGGGTAACTTTTGAAAAGTACACCCCATTGAAGAAGTGTCATACAATGAATATGTAAATACCCATAAATGGAATTATATTACAATAGGATTGTAATAGTGGGCAGTACATAAACTACTCAATGGAAATTGTGCCAAATGTAGCATAAATCTCACGGGAATAAAAGTGATATGAAAAATCTCTTACGAAAACTCGGCAGCCTAACGGTGCCACTTAAAACTTCCAAAAATGGATTGATGAGAGAGAATAGGGTCTCTCATCACATGAACATATAAATTACAGTAATATTAATATAAAATAACATCCCAATAACAATAAATATGAGCTTTAAAAGGAATGACATAAAAGAGTGTACTTAAAAAGAAAGAGTGGTGTAGGATCCCTTACCTCGGGTCCGACTTGACTCGATCATTCTTTAATCTCATGAATAATAAACTTGAGTTAATTTATACTTCCTTAAGAACATTTATAATGTTAATTATTCCTTTTATATCACTTATTACCAGGTTATAAACGTTATTTAATCATTTAAGTTAATCATGTTTGTTTTGTCGATATTTGGTTCTTAAGTCGAAAGTGGACTTCTTGCAATTACATGTTGTTCGTGTGGTCAAAAGTTCTTCATATCCAAAAATGAAATTCCTGATTTGGATATCATATATATCATATATATCCATCATATACATGTATTTATAAAATCACATAATCATTTAGAGGAAAGAAATGAAATGCACCGTTCATGGAGACGGTAAGCCGTACGTATGCATGAACGCTACTTTCATTTCAATGTCGTATTAATGGAATTAAAACTATATGAGAGGTATGTATATTTTTATTCCAGAATTATATTAATCATTTAGATGTATCATAAATCATATATATCCATTATATATATATATACTTATAATATTACATTACATTTGGGATAAGAAATGAAATGCACCGTTCATGGAGACGGTAAGCCGTACGTACGCTTGACCGCTACTTTCATTTCTATATCATACTTTAATGGAAATAAATAATAATGATATAAAGTTAAATAATAATTCCAGTATAACATCATATATAATAACATTAAATACATCCTTTATACGTCCCCCGTATGGCATTAATGAATCACATCACTTTGAGGGGGCGGTAGTCCGCACTTCCTAAAATGAAGATATCACGTATACCCATAATGGAAGCCATAAAGGTAAGACACAAATGAAAAATAAAGAAGAATAAGTAAAACATAAACATATTATATATTATATATAAAAATATTGACATCATAATGGCCACCTTTGAAGGTGTTAAATGAGTATTGAACAATCATCATTCGGGAGGCACAATTTCACCATCCACAGAAACCGTATGTTCTTTAACCATTTGATGTAGTTGTGTGAGAGTGTAGCTCGAATAAATCTTATAACAACATCCTAGTATATTGAAGATACTGGTGTTATTACAAAAGAAATAAATAAAAAGAGTTTAGTGTGTTGGAGAAGCAAAATAAAACAAATGAACATGAGAGAATGATTTATCTTTAAAAGTGTAACTCCTTTTGATTTGAGCCTAAAGGCTTCCTTTGAAAGGATTATGACCAAAGGGAATCCTCTAGGATGAGGAGAGGGATATGGAGAGTGTAAATGGGCAGGGGTTGGCCGAGCCAAAGGCTTGAGGAGTGTGTGAAATGAGGTAGAGGTGGGGGCCTTTTATAAGAGGAGAGGAGGGGCACTTTTGGAAAGTAAGAAATATTACTTTATTTGAAAATGTTTTTCGGTTTTAAAAGGTCCCACATTGATAGAATTCGTGGCTAAGGTGATAAGGGTTCGAAATCCACCCATCCAATAAGTTTTGGACATGTTTAGTTCATAGATTTTACATTATCTTTCCATTTTATTTAAATCGTCAAATAATGATGTCATCGCTGCATCATTATTATGTCATAAATAATTTATTTTATTTAATGTCTAAAAATTATAAAAAAAATCACTATGATGTAGGAAATCTTTGTATCTTTCCAATGACTATTTATAATCGAAATTTGGACTTGTGTAACCCCACTTAAAAACTGTTTTAGTAAAACTACTCATGTTTGTGTCAATTTAATTTTAACATTAAATAAAAATATATTATTGTCATTTTCCAACTAAAGTGGCTCCATGGGGTCCCCAAGTTGGCCCATGGCTTTTCTTGGTCGGCCATGACTCACCCAATAGGTGTAGTACAAGTTTCATGGTGTTTTCACATTCTTATAATATCATTTTTACCTTAAATGACACTAATTACCTGTAATCGCGATTAATGAAAAAAAGTTACTATTCACCAAAAAATTATTTTCATCCCATTGAACCACATTTTACATACTAATGACAACCATGTATGTCGGATTTTCAAAATTCAATACACATTAGTGGTAAACTTTCATTTAACTGAATAATCAGTTTGCTTGATTACCACTTAGTGGTTTCACTATTCATCAAAAATTGGAGTTTTTCAGAAAAAATACCAAAACTTCACCCTAAGCTATATTTGATATTCCGAATTCAAAAATGAAGTCCGTTTTACAAAATTCAAAATATATTAGTCACAATAATTAATTTAATAATTAATTCCCGCTGTCAGAGCAAATAGCGTGTTTTTATAAAACAATAAGTATCAAAAGATTGACACTAGTTTAAGTCTGATTTCAAAGTGAAATTAATTCCAACGACCACTATTGGATTTAATGGTAAAAATATTTTCTAATTTCACTTTAAAACCAATTCAAAATATAATCTAATCATATAAATAAATTAGATTAAAAAGAGGTTTTGAATTAAAATACAACATTTTACACTATTCATTAAAAAAATGAACATTATCGGAAAGATACCAAAAATTTACACAAAGTAAATTTTGATATCCCGATTCTTAAGAAGAGTTTAATTTGGTCCAATAGAATGTCTAAGAGTGAACAAAACTATATTTAATGACGGTTCGCCATCAAAAGGCGAAAAGTGAACCTTTAGTGAAAACTAGGGCATATATGCCTAAAATTGAATTCTTTCTGTATTTTAAGCCTCTATCCTTTATTGGATAATTGTAAAAACATTCAAAAACATATATAATAATATTTTATTTATTTCTATCCATTCCCGCCATTACAACGACTACATGTTAACTACCATTTAAACTAATATTATTTTATTATTAGAGTGCAACGTAAGATTCCCATGAAACTCGTTGTTGCGTGTTGGGTACGCCATCGAGCATAGCATCCCATTTAAAGTAATTTAAATATTTTATTCACAAATATGGATAAATATGAAATGTCATATTCTTTATTTACCTGGTGTGTTACATAACTGGTGTCCCTATCTGACACAATGGAGTGTGGAACCCCATGTAGACTTTAAATCTCTTGGATGTACAACCTTCCCAGGTCATTAACACTGAAGGACTCTATGATCAGCAAGAAGTGATAATCTTTTGTGAGTCTATCAATGACAACACAAACTACAACATTCCATTGAGGCGACCTTGAGAAACCTATCACGAAGTCCATCGCGACATCATTCCACATCCACTTTAGAATGGGTAACTACTACAAAATCCATTCTAGTCAATGATGCTCCGCCTTCACCTGCAGACAGGTGGAACACCTCATGACGAAACCAACAACATCTTTCTTCATACCTGTCCACCAATACTGACGGTGTAGATCAGGATTCATCTTCATGACACCAGGATAAAGTTCCCAAACTGAGGAATGAATGTATTGAATCCACTCCTCATGTATTTCTGGTAACACCCATACACATCCATGAAAACACAATATCTCATCATTGCCTATGGTCCATCCAGGAATTGGGTCTTCTCCAGACTCACTCTCCCGTAGGACTAGGACTTCTTAATATGATTACTTCCTCATTCTCACTCGATCATGAAGAGTAGAGTAAATAGTTATAGAAGAAATAAATTTCTTCCCCTGATAGTCGTGCACCTCCAAAAGTATCTTAGAGAACATATCCATAATCTTTCACTCTCTACTGGCCTCCACAATTGCATGTATCTGAGTCCTCCAGCTCAGCATATCAGCTATTTCATTACCATTTGTAGATTTATAGGCTAGCTCGATGTCAATGTACTGAATGTATTCAACCCACCTCCACGATCTCAGATTTAGATCACGCTATGGGAAGATATACTTGAGACTTTTGTGGTCGATGAAAACCAAAAAATACACTCCCAAAAGTTATTGTCTCCAACATCGTAATGCAAGGTCAACTGTAGCCAACATGAGATTGTGTGTCAGGTAGTTCCTCTTAGGTGGCCTCATCAGCAGAGAACAGTACACAATGAGCCATTCTCCCTGCAAAAGAACTATTTTTAGCCTGATACCTGATGCATCACAGTACACAGTATAGATCTTTCTCAACTATAGAAATACTAGTTTAGGGGCTGAAGTCAACCTCTCTATTAAATCCTAAATGGTTGACTCATAAGAATATGATCACAAGTACTTCTCACCATTCTTATTTAGTCCCTTCAGTGGTGCTACTAAGCATGAGATGTCTTGTATAAAACATCTATAGTAACCCACCAGCCCCAGAAAACTGTGCACCTCAAAGAAATTCTTCGGCTGCTCCCATGAAACTAATACTCTCACATTCTTTGGGATAACTTATACACGTGTCTTTTTGATAACATGACTGAAGAAGTTATTCTGGTCAATCCAAAATTGGAATTTTGAGATAATAGAATATAATAGATGCTCCATCAGTGTACTCAAGATTACCTCAAGATGGGTGGCATAGTCATGTCGAGCATGATATTACACCAAGAGTTATTCCATGGAGACCTACATGGATGAATCCATGTATGGATGGATCACTCGGTTCATTAGTTCCATGAAAACTACAAGTGATTTCATGAGACCGAATGACATAACCACATACTTGTATAAACCATAACTACTCTGGACGGATATAAGAGGTATATCAAATGGTCTAACTCGCAATTGATGGTATCAGGATCTCAACATATTCTTCGAGAACACTCGAGCTCCTCGAAGCTGATCTAAGGATTCATCAATCCTCAGCAAGGGATAATGATTCATTACTATCAACTGGTTCAACTTCTAATAATCCACACAATGTCCGAGGTACCATACGCCTTTTTCGCAAACAGGACTAGAAAACCCCAAGAAGAAGTACATGGTCAGCTCAAACCCTTATCATGTAACTCCTCCGACTGCTTCATGAGCTCCTGCAACTCTAGTGTAGCCATCCTATAAGGAGGAATGGACACCATTTCCACTCCTAGCACAATATAAATAGAATGGTCAACCTTTACCTCCGGAAAAAAACCTGAATAGTCTTCTAGAATGACTTCTCTCAAAACTATCCACCACTAGAGTAATGTCCATTTGTGATGTCCACTAGAAATCTAGATAAAGACTATCAATCTGAGTTGTAACTCCTCCCTACCCATGATGTTCGTGTCCCTCTCTTCTCCCCTAGACATCCCATTACCCCTTATGTAGAAACAATCCTTCCACTATTGATGTGAAACTCACCCTACAGTGAAAGTAATAGACAAATAACTTGAAGTGAACTAAGAAATAACTTTTGATAATGACATTATAGCCTATCATCTCTAGGACATAGAGGTCCCATAAGAATTGACACCCACTAATCTCAAGATGGCACTCCCTGCACTGATGTACACAAGTTGTTCTAATCCCCAGCGTAGTGTCTAACATCAAGATATTAGAAAAAGAAAATATACTGAGACCAAGGATATCCACTACCACAATATATATGAATCTATGGTAATCTCATGTATCGATGAGAGAAGATGATAAAACTGGGACAACTATAATGGTCCCTCAAACATTAGAGGGTTCGGGATCCTCGTCCTGCTGGGTCACCTCCACAGTAAAAGTATGTCCTGTATCGCGGCCCTACGACCCTGCCTGACCACCCAGACTTGATCCACCCTATTTTCATTGAATTCTGGATGTCCGAATACCACAACAATGACATCCAACTTTTCTCGAACGGCCAAAAGAACTCCAGTTTCCTGACTGATGAGAAACTAGTGGTGCAGCTCCAAAATGCGGAGTCATAGAAGAACCCCTGTCACCTGAAGCCAGATAGAAGAACTGATAAAAGAACTAAAAATGGCACATATTTTCATAAGATTGGAAATAAACTGGTCCTCTCGGGCAATGTGGCCTTCAATGAACACTCTTCCCTCACTAGTATCGTACCACCTTGCTACCGGAAGATATCTCTCGCCTCCTCAAATCTCCAATCATTGACTCCCTACAGCGCATCCTCCTGTCAGTATGAGGAATACCTGTAACGACCCAATTTTTCTCAATGGTGATTACCATATTATAAAAATGTCATAAAATCACATGAAAGAACAACATAATGAACTAATATTTGCTAAGTGACCTTTAAACATTAGTTTGTCTCTTCTGTGTTTGGAATTTTTAAAATCTGGCATTCACGGTTGTGTTCAAGATCATTTTTCGAGTCTAATAAAACAAACATAATTTTTGGTAAATAGTAACATATCCATAGAAAAAGTAACCTAACATTATGAATAGTTATATAACCATTGAGAATATTAAATCCCCCAAAATAATATTATCCTCACAAAAGAATAATTAAATAAAATTTAGCCAACTTATATGAAATGGTATTTTCGTAAGCCATAAATAATTATTTACAATTTACTAATTAATTTTAAAGAAAATTTATTTTATTTAAAAGAGTTAATAAATTAACATATATATTTATTCTTGATTTAAAATAATTTTATAAGACCTCAAGTAATTTTTGAAAGCATTATAAAATCAGTTTTAATTTTAAAAACATTTTTATCTAGTAAATTATGATTTTAGTTAAATATTAATTTAATAATATTGAAAATTTTATTTTTGAAAAATCGACAACAATTATTGATTCTACACATTGAAAAAATTTTGGTGTGATTTTTTTTTATTTTTCTAAAATACATGATTTTTTTATCAATAGTTAAATACCATAATTTACAAAACAAAAAGTTATATTAGCTAATTATAGAGTCATGTATGATTTCATGCTCATGTAAGCCAACTTAGTGTGGGATAACATGATAAAATTAGTCTTCTTGGTCATAGAATACTCACTATTACTTGTCTTTTGGAAAAATAAAATACTTATGAATTTTATATTGAGAAAACCCCTCTCCCCTCCACTATAAATACCACCCATCTCACCCTCATTTCCTCACACCTACAATGCTTCAAGCCTTGTCTAAACTCTACCCAAGGATCATACATATCCCCTCCCCTGTCTCCAAGAGCTTCTGGTCTCATCAAAAGGCCATTCCTAGGCCCCTTAAGGAGGATTCAAGAGGTAATTTACCTCCCTCTTCTCCTTTAATACCCTTTTAATTTCAAGTTCATTTATAATTGTATCCCCTCCTATCTTTGTCCAAATGATATGGTAACCCTAGTATCATATGTATACTATAATGTTATGATACTAATGGTATATTATATCATCCAAACCCCTTCTCTTATTCCTTCTATTTTATAAAAGAAAACATTGTTCATGAGATGTTAATCTATCACCTTCAAGAACTACATGTATTCTATTTTCATTTCTACCTTCAGATCTAGTCATGAAACCATTTTTATCATTGATCTAGATTATTTTGCATATATTAATTCGTATTTAATGTTTTTGGAACTAAAATATTTACATATTACTAAATGATTAATCAAAAGTAGTTCGTTGTGGTCGAAAACGCGTCCAAATTTATTCAAACGATCATCATTTAATACTTATCAAATGATTCATCCACATGGAATAAAATTTTATTCAATATAATATCATTTAATCTTCTGGAATATCATTAATTACATTAAATTTATGATCTGGATGTTTTTTCAATGTTTTGCTCGAACGTCAATTCATGAATACATGTGAAACTTTCAAGAAAACCATAAAAACGAACAATCCTGAACAATGTTTTTAAACAATACAAGTCTTCAAAAGGCCCATAAAATAACATAATTAACCCAAAATTAACATTATTCATGTATAAAAGGTTCAGTAATTTCAAAGTAATTAATATAATGTCATTATATAGAACATTAATGAAAAATAAGAGTTCAGATATAAGGTTAGGGGAAATTCACGAACCCAACTCTCATCCTTTGGGTTCTCCCTCTTTCACTCCATTTTTATATGTTTACTCCTTAAAATTATTTTTTTTAATAATTTCCTTCCCTTTTCTGGGATACACATGTTTTTTAATTGAATTTATGTCAATAAAAATGTTTTCCATAAGAACTCTTCTTTTAAGAACACACCTTTTACTTCTCTTTCAAGATTGACGGTTCCTGTAACATGTATGTTATTCCCGCTTTCTTTTCAGAACCCAGTGTTTATGAATGTGTTCTTATGAGATGAAACCAATTATTTTTTATGGGTTAGATATGTTCATTTTTTTATATTTTCATTGTGGCATTCATGATAAAAGATATTGTTATGATGTGACGGGTGCACCCGGAATTATATAGCGCAATATAAATGTTTCAATGTTATAGGAGCACACATAATTATACAGTGCTTCAATGCATTAGGTAAAGTGATGAATCTCATCAGTAAATGATAAATGATGTGTGAAAACGTTTATAGCTTTGTTCACAAATATGTGTGGTAGTTAACCACTAATACATGATGTTTCATTTTTTATGCATTGCAACATTTCAAAGTCTTTTATTAATGATTGCCTCGTGTTCTCAATTATTTTACTACGTTATGATTATGCTCACCCCATGCTATATTATTTTCATCTGTACCACTACTGGAATTCTATATCACCCCTTTTGATGTATATCCTCAGGTGGAAATATGTACTAAGGAGAGGTCAAGTTCCAGTAAGAATCTAGAGAAGATGAAATTGAATAAATGTGTATGCTTGATTTTGTAATTATTATGTATGGTCCTAGTTTTTCCAAGACCCTAAAACCTTGGATCCCTTATGTGTAATAATATTATGTTATTTATCATTTAAATTATGTAATAGGAATGGAATAAATGGTTGAGCTTCTATTGTTGTTATCAGAGGAAAAGTTTAGTTAATTTGAGAATTAGGATTTATGAACCCTAGAGAAAACCTCAAGCATGAGACTACGTACAAATATGCACAAAACCATATTTACATGGGGATCAAATATGTTATTATTTTAGTATAAATTGTTTAATTGAATATGTTATTCATGACTTGTTGACTTATTTTTCTTTCTTATCTTCTCTATTTTAGAAAATGGTGGGAAGCAGGAGAAACCAGGCTAACATCTTTTACGAGGGACATTGCAACAATTGCTCAAATGAAATCCCCAATGACTTGGGAGGTGGAGTTCAAAACATCATGGAAATGGTAACCAATTATCTCAGGTTATAAAAAATAACCATAATAATTGGGATCTTCCTCCTTCACCAAAGAGGGAGAAAATGGCTATCGAATGTTATATGCGGCAACGACCACCGATGTTTAGTGGATCTTCTGATCCACTAGTTTCGAAATAGTGGGTCAACTCCAAGGAGAATATATTTTATGTTATTCATTTTTATTAGATGGTGAATTTGACTCTAGCCATTTATCATCTAGATGTAGAGGATGGTCAATGGTGGTATTTGAATAAGAGCACCACGGCAAGGGATGAAATTGAAAATAAGGAATTGGAAGACTTTAATATAATGTTTCATAAATAGTATTTCCCAAGAAATCTTCGCACAAAGATAGAGAGGGAATTCATAGAACTCATGAAAGAAAAGGAGAATCTGTCAAAACCTTCGAAGCCAATTTCACAATGCTTTCAAGGTATGATTCGGGATTCTTTATACACCATGATAGCAAAATTGATCGATTATTTAGTGGATTAAAACCACACAATGGAAAGGCACTTGTGATTTGAGACTTTGGGAGTCATGAAGAATTTGTTCGATGTAATCTCAAAGTAGAGATTGAGTTTATAGAATTGTCCATTGGATATGGTGTTATGAAATTAAATACGGATTTTCAAAATGGTTGATCTATTAGAAATGGTTGGAAAAAAACTCAACAACCCACATGCCAAAAATGTGCAAGTTACACCTTGGGAACTACCTCAAATTGACGTGGATGTGATTCATGTGTGGGAAAATAAGTACACCATGATAAATAGTGTCAAAAATACATAAAAAGGAAGTAGAATGTGGTGGAATAAAGATAGAACCACCCATGGTTCAATGCTACAATTGTAGGGAGCTAGGGAACTATTCCAGCCAGGGCACTAAACCTCAATTTATAGAGGGTAATCAATGATAGGATCCACCAAATCCAAATGAACTAGGGATGTCTTATGCCATCACTACTACCGATGTGGAGAAATATAATGATGTCATACAATGTATATTTTCTATTCACTCAATAATGGAAAATGAATTTTTTGATTCAGGTTCTACACATTCCATTATATCATGGTTGTTTTCTTGAACTATAGAATTGAATCCCTGAAACCATCAAGTAGGGATATATGTTAAAACAAAATGTGGTTAAATCATTGAAACCCAAATGTATATCTCTTCTCATGTTGGATTATTTGGGAAGATTCTTCCTGTGAATCTTCCATTACTTCACTTCATAGAATTTGATGCTATAATGGGAATGGATTGGCTCTCGTTATATAGAGAACATATCAACTCTCAGGAAAAGGAAATATCTTTTGATATTCCAAACCATCCAATGCTCCTCTATAAATGCATGGAGGACCATGAATATCCTTTGAAACATCCTTTATCAATGTGATTGTTGTGTCCATATGATGAATATTACCTATCCCAAATGGTTGGGTCGAAGGATTGTTCCAACCTTGCAGAAATGCCCATCGTGAGGGTATACATGGATGTGTTTCCTGAAGAGTTACATGGAATTCCCCAAAATCATGAGGTAGAGTTCTCAATTTAACTAATACCAGGAGATACTCCTATCTCAATGTGTCCCTATAGGATGGCTCCCATAGAATTGGATGAGTTAAAGAAGCAGCTACAACAACATTTGGACAAATGGTTCATACACCATAGTGCATCACCATGGGGTGCACTAGTTCACTTGGAGAATAAGAAAGAGGAAACAATTAGGTTGGGTATCAAAAATCAGAAACAAAACCAGATCACCATAAAGAAAAAGTGTCCTCTTCCGATGTTTGATGACATGTTCAATTCGTTAAAGGAAGCTCAATACATCTCAAAAGTATATCATTGTTCTGGTTATCATCAACTAAATGGGAATAAGGAAGATATTCAAAATACTACCTTCCAAACAATGGTGATTCCCTTCGGACAGACTAATTCCCCTCCAATATTCATGAATTTTATGAATATAGTCATTAGACATTACCTCGACAAATTTTTTGGTAGTGTTTATCGATGATATTATGTTCTACTCCATGTTCATAGAGGAACATGAAGATCATATATGTATTTTATTGGTGATGTAGAGAAATGAGAAGTGGTATGTCATGTTCTGCAAGTTTGAAATTTGGATGTAGGAAGTCATGTTCTCAGGACATGTGACAAAATGTGATGGAATTTATATTGATCTTTAAAAAACAAAGGTGATTGAGGAATGTCTTAGGACCTCTAGTGTCACATGAATCCACATATTTCATGGATTAGTTGGGTACTATTGACGTTTTGTGAGAAATTTCTCACGATTGTCAAACCTAATAACTATATTAACAGAAAAAGGGGTAAATAATATCTAGATGGAAGACTGTGAGGGAGACTTCATGGAGCTAATGAGAAGGATGATCACCGCACCTGTATTCACACTACAGAAAAGTGGAGAATGATTTGTGATATACATTGATGCTTCCAAGAAAGGCTTGGGTTGTCAACCCATGAAAAATGACAATGTGATAGCCTACACCTCACAGCAGATGAATATCCATGATCAGAACTACATGATGCATGACTTAGAGCCAGTAGCCATGATTGTTTCCTTAAAAATATGGCATCACTACCTTTATGGTTAGAAGATTCACATATACACTAATCACAAGAGCCTAAAGTATATATTCACACAAATTGAAAAAAACATGTGTCAAAGGATATGGTTAGAGATATAAAGGATTATGATTTCCCTATTCACTATCATCTAGTATATGAGAAAAAGGTAGCTGATGATCTAAGAAGAAAAGAACCTATTACTTTATCCACGTTACAGATTGAGAAAGACACTATATTCTTGGATGTGAAAAGTATGAATTTAGATATCATAAGGGAAAGGGATAAATCCTTCCTTTCCCAAATTATTTCACAACCATCCATCCAAGAGAAGATTAAGGATGCACAAAGGGATGGTGTGGAGATACAAAATATGGTGAAATCAGTAAAGGAAGGGTTACTGGAATACTTCCATATCAACAATGATTGTGTGATTCCATTTGAAACATGGATTTGTGTGCCTTCATCACCCCAGAAAAAGAAGGACCTATTAGACAATGCACATCGCTGAACATTTTCTATCCATCCTGGTAGCACTCAGATATATCGTGATCTCTGAGAAAAATTCTTGTGGGAGAATATGAAGAAAGAGATTGAAGAATATATATCAAGGTGCTTGGTATTTTATAAAGTTAATGTAAATAAACAAAAGTCCAAAAGGTTGATGTATCCATTGCATATAACCATGTATAAATGGGATAATGTTACTATACACATTGTCATGGGTCTCCTGAAGATGTCGAAGTGAAATAAGTCTATATGGGTTGTGGTTGACCGACTCACCAAGACGTCCCATTTTTTTTCAATTCATGTTGACCTATCTCTTGATCAACATGAAAAGATATATATGATAATAGTGGTGAGACTGCACGGTGTTCTACTATCAATTTTCTCTGACTGTGATCCAAGGTTCACATCTAAATTCTAGAGGAGCCTTCAACATGCATTGAATAATGAATTAATTTTTTGCATGACCTATCACCCCCTAACCGATGGACAATCTGAAAGGAATATTTAGATTCTTGAATATATTCTAAGAGACTTCTCTCTAGAATTCATAGGTCAATGGGATAATCATATCCCATTTTTTGATTACTCATATAACAATAGCTTCCACTCAAATATTCATATGGGTTTATATGAATCTTTTTATGGAATGCGATGTAGAACTCCAACCTGTTGGGATGAAGTTGGAGAAAGAAAGATAAATTGATCCATTCTTGTGGAAGAGATGACAGAGAAGGTTAAATTCATCCATAAACACATTAAAGATTCACAGAGTCGGCAGAAGACTGACACTGACAATCGTTAAGGGACTTGGAGTCTGATGTTGGAGATAATGTCTTCCATCGAATATCACCATGGAAGAGAGTCATGCGATTTGGAGAGAAAGGAAAGTTAAACCCCATGCACATTGACCACATGGAAATCCTTGGACACATAGGAGTCTTGGTCTATGTCCTTTCACTTAATCAAATTATAAATCATGTTCATGATGTGTTTCACGTAGCACTCATTAGGAAGTACATACCTGATCCCTCACATGTACTCAACTCAGAAGTGGTACAGTTGGAAGATGATCTCTCCTATGAGGAGCATCCAGTAGATATTCTGGATTGGAGAGATAAGGATCTACCAAAAAATACAACCCACCATTTCAATGTGTTGTGGAGGAACCACATATTCGAAGAAGCTACATGGGAACCAGAGGAGGTGATGAAGGAGAAGTACCCTCACTTGTTTGTGTAAATCAAAATTTTGAGGGAGAAATTTCATAAGGGGGGAAGAATGTAATGCCCCAAAGTTTTTAAATGGAAATTATCTTCTTATATATATGTCATAAAATAACATGAAAACACAATATAATGAATTACTATGTGCTAAGTGACCTTTACAAATTAGTTTTCACTTATGTGTCGGGAATTTCAAAAATCTAACATACACAGTTGTGTTCAAAATGATTTTTGGAGTCTAATAAAACCAAAATATTGTATATTGAATAATAAAATACCCATATGAATAGTAAACTACTGTTAAAAATAGTTTTATGATCTTTATGAATAGTAAATCACCCAAAATAATAGTAACCTCACTCATTAATTATTAAATAAAATTTATTCATCTTATAAGCAATAGTATTTTTGTAATCCATAATTAAATAATTAATTTAAAACAAAATTTATTTTCATAAAAAGTGTTTATAAATTAACATATCTATGTATTCTTGATTTAAAAATTTTTTATAAGACCTCATGTAATTTTTGAAATCATTATAAAATTAGTTTTAAATTTAAAACTATTTTTTTCAAGTAAATTATGATTTCAATTAAATATTAAATTAATAATAATTATAAATTTATTTTTGAAAAATGGAAATAATTTTTGGATTCTACACGTTGAGAAATGCTTGGGGTGATTTTTTTGGATTATCTGAAATACTTGAATTTTAGATGATTAGTGAAATACCATAATTTAAAAAATAAGCTATGTAAGCTAATTATAGAGTCATGTATGATGTTCAAATAATGTAATCCTACTAGGTTTGAGATCACATGTTAACATTACTATTATTGGTCTTGGAATATGCACTATTCTTTTTCATGTGGGGAAATAATAAACTAGTGAATTTTATATTGAGAAAACCCCTCTCCCACCCACTATAAATACCACCAATCACACCCTTATTTCCTCACTCTTCTCAAGCTTCAAGCATTGTCTAAACTCTACAAAATAATCATCATTATATCCTATCCCACATCTATTATATTTTGGTACCATAAAAAGACCATGCCTAGGCCCCTTAATTAGGATCTCAAGAAGAGGATTCCAGAGGTAATTTCTCTCCCTTTTCTCATTTAATTCCATTTCAATTTCATGTTTTTCATCTTATTCTCTCCCCAAATATATTTTTCCAAATGATATTGTAACTCCATTATCTTAAATATAATGTATTTTTATTATACTAGTTGTATATTATACCAACCAACCCCCTTATCCTCTTACATTTATTTTATAAAAGAAAACGTTGTTCGAGAGGTCTAAATCTATAACCTTCAAGAATGACATGTTTTCTTTTTTCATTTCTACCATCAAATATGGTCATGAAACAATTTTTATGGTTGCACCAGAATGTGTTATATTTATTAAGTCCTATTAAATATTTTTTAACTATCTTATTAACATATTACTAAATGATTAATCAAAACAAGTTCATTGTTGTATAAAAATGACCAAATTAAGTCCAACAATCATCATTTAATTCTTATCTAATGATTCATCCACATGTAATTCAATATAATTAATTAAAGATAATTATAACATATGTAATATCATCAATAACATGGAATATATCTTCTTGATGTTTATACATGTTCTTCCCAAACATCAATTCATGAATACATGTGAAACGCTCAAGAAAACCATGAAAATGAACATTCCTGAACAATGTATTTAAACTCTAGAACTCATAAAAAGGACCATAAAATAACATAATGAAATCAAAATGAACCCTATTATTGTTTAAAAGTTTATCAAATTTATAATTAATGAATATAATGTCATTATATTGGACATTAAATCAAAGGAAGCATTTACATAT
This sequence comes from Viscum album, assembly GCA_963277665.1. Lineage (NCBI taxonomy): Eukaryota > Viridiplantae > Streptophyta > Magnoliopsida > Santalales > Viscaceae > Viscum > Viscum album. Next base: position 1,294,042,204 of record OY728152.1, read on the forward strand.
AACGTAAGGGGAAATTCTCGAACCCATCATTCATCCTACGGGTTGTCCCTCATTCACTCCTTTTTGATATGGAAACTCCTTAAAAATATTTTGTTCATCATTGTATTTCATTTAATGAGATATACATGTTTTTCACTGGTATTTATGTCAAACCAAATGTTTCCCAAAATAACTCTTCTTTTAATAACACAACGTTTACTTCTCATTCGAGATGTACAAGACTTATTACAAGTCTGTTATTCCCTATTTCTTTTGGGATCCCAATGTTTATGAATGAATTATTAAAAGATGAAACACATTATTTTTCATGGTTTATTTATTTTAATTTATTTTATATTTTCAAGGACTCATGCATGATAAATGAGAATGTTGTGATTTGACAGGTGTGCCCATAATTATATACCCCAATATGAATGTTTCAATGTGACGGGTGCGCCCAAAATTATAAAGAACTCTAATGCATTGGGTAATGTGATGAATCTCCTGAGTAAATGTGAAATGATATGTCAATAAGATTCGATATTTTTTCACAAGTATTTTTGGTAGTTAACCAATAAGACATTATGATACATTTTTTTATATATTGCCGCATTTCAAGTCTTTTGTTAAAGATTCCCTCAGGTTCATGATTCGTTTCATATGTTATGATTATGCTCACCCCATACTATATCTTTTTTATCTATCCCCTAAAAAGGCTTCTAGATCACCCCTTTTGATGTATATACTTAAGTGGCTACATGTACTAAGGAGAGGTCAAATTCCAATAAGATGCTAGAGAAGAAGAAATTGAAAAAATGATTATGCTTGATGTTATAATTGTTATGTATAGTCTTAGTTTTCCCAAGACACTAAACCATTAGAGAATATATGTATAATACTATTTTGTTATTTATCTTTAAAATTATTAAATAGTAATGGAAGAAATGGATGAGCCCCTATAATACAATCTCTGGATGTTAAACTACCCTGGCATACAACTCCAGAATCCCTCAGATTGCGCTCCATGATCAGCACCTAGTAAACTATAGAATTGATGGAGGTCAACCTGAATATTTTCACCTTTGATCTGATGTCGTGCCTAAGACCATCCACAAACATAATTTCCATAAATAACTCATCACCTCCTAGGATGGGCGTGAAGCGCTAAAACTTTTTGAATTGAGAAGAATACTCCATAACATAAAGAGTACGCTACTCCAGACTCAAGAACTCATAGGCTTGATTGGTCCTTAAAGTATATGTATATAAGTAGTCATAAAAGGACCATTGGAACTTATCCCAATCCATTACCGGCTAGAATCCTTCATGTGAGATCACATCCCACCATCTCTTAGTGGAGTCCCAAAGAATATAAGTGGCAAGTTGTTCCCTCATCTCTGGATGGGTCTCCAGATGGTTGAAGATAGAAAAAATGAATTCAAACCATGACTCTGAAACCAGAGGTCCTCCATCCCCTATGATGGTGGGGGATGTTTTTGTTGGAAAACCCACAACAACTCTGCCTGAGATAGGGCAAGATGCAGTACTTCCTTGAAGGTCTGTATAAACCTCAAAAATACCTCTCAGAACAATGTATCAACACCTATATCCGAGATAACAACATGTTCCATGACTAACACTACAGTATGATCTACTAGTAGTCCTTGATCATTCATGTCTGGTGTCTTCTCACTAACATGAATCTGTCATAAAAACATAGGACATATCAATGGAATGATCCTTCTAGGTCAAGCGCACACCTACACGGCATGTTCCCTTGAGCCATCACATGGTCGTGTTCGTCTAACAAAAATGGTTATGTAATACCCCATACACACGTTGTGTTGTCCTAACACACAGCGTGTACTTGAATCTTATCCCATGCCCATGTTCATCTACATGGCTATGCCACATGGTTTCCCTAGAACAAGAATACACGGTATGTTAATTCCAGACACGGCATGTACATGACGAACTTCACCAACCCGTGTAGTAGGTCACATGGCTAGTTACACGGTTCACTAATCACAGGGTGTTCCAAATAGACACGGCATGTACTTGATGGATTTCACTGACCCGTGTGGTTCACTACACTGTCAGAATCCTTTGTTACAGTGCACTAAATGCACAATCTTGACATGGCATGAATATCCTATGTTCTATCCATCCAGGTCGTTAGTCACATGGGCGGACACATGGTATACACAACACGGGGTGCACATCTGGTACATGGTGTTTCTCACCAATGATTTCCCAACCCCATTTCTCTGCCCACATAGCCAGTGAAACTGTTAGGGAATACATGGTGTGTACATACAGTACATGGAATGTACTCAAGAATAATAGTTCTTTCCCAAACAGAAGGACACTAGGTTTGTATTCAAAATTAAACACCATGTACTCTGGGGATTTTTCAGACAATAAGCCTTAAATTCTACTCTGGAATAGAGAAAAATATTGAATCAAACATTAATGTTCAAAATTCCGATCTGTGAGGGACTATACTCCCCACGAATCAAATATTTACATCTTATAAAAGTCGTATAAATGGAAAACAAGGCAAATATCCACCAAATTCGGATCCATGAGGGCCCATAACACCTCAAGATGCAAATTTTGGAATTCATTTAAAATAATCCTTACAAAATTCAATACCCTAAAAATTTCAGGTATTCTATCAAGTCATTTATCACAACAACATGCATATCTAACCCAACCTCTATATCAACAACATGCAATCGCTAATGCACCCAAAATGGTATGGACACAATGCTTGACATGTGATCAGTAGAAAGTGACTATATGATGCATGAGATGGAATAACCTCATATCATTGGGTTGAAATTGAATATAACCTCAATAATATCAACAATAACTGCACATTACATGTGAATCACATAAGGTAAAATCAATCAACTGTAAATTCACAAAATCAGAAAAAATAAATAATGTGGTAAATTGGCTTATCCCAGTACACGGGATTGGTATTCCTTGGAAAATTTTATTACTAAGTACCTATTCCTTCCGATCACTAGATATAGCCTTAAAATAGTAAGTCAAGATGAAAATAATTCCTCTGATACAACTTTGTAACATCACGGTTCTAGGATCCGTCCAATGGTGCCCCGTACTTGGTTGGTAACATGGCCTCATGCACATTTCCTCGAATGTCAGAGGCTGCCGACTAGCTATGAGTTCCTTGGGTGTGATGGTGGGTAATCTATTCCTCATTAGAAGAGTAACACAATGGAAGTAAATTTGAAATAACTAGAGTAAGTAGTAAAACATGAAATAATTAAATAGTGGAAGTAATAAACAACTGGAGAACACACACACACACAGACCCACAGAAATATATATATATGATGCATGATACATATGTCTAGGAATGAATCCAAATGAATCACAATGATGAAATATAGTGTAAAACTAAAGTACAAATGAAAAGAAAATAAAAAAGATCTAAAACATCGCATGCCTCATCTTGGTTCATTGCTCCCCAACTCCACAGAAATCAACTACTTGAAGTAGAAGGGTGCTTCCCCTAAGCTATACCTACAGAAATATAATCTGTTTGGTCCCGAAATAATGACCAAAATAGTGTGTGAGACTAATCCCAGTAGAAAAACACAGAAAATATATGCCTAGAATTCCTTGAATATATATGGAAGACAATAAAAAATGAAGTAGTAAACAAAGATGTACACATAGTAACAATTCTAGAAAATCAACTCCATTCATTTTTATATATCAAGTAAGTAGCTTATCAATGTAGGTAACCCTCTGGGAAGTAATCACAGCCTAACCCCTTTGGTTCAACCAGAACAAACACAAGAAACCCTTTGGGAAGAACTCACAGTCTAACCCTCGAGTAAGGCTTTAGCAATGACACTCTTAGGAAGAACTCACTTTCAATTTCTCCCGCGGTCTCATATCGTTAACTAATATGAACTATGTGGATGCACTCAACGTAAAATTCCCCATGTGGCCCGTATCGTGGAAACTACATACCCACTGATTGATAACTTATGTCTATACCATTTATGGTCTCACTACATAAAGTAAAATATACACTCTGGAGAAGCCCTCAACATCAATTATCTCTATGGTCTAATACACCAGGTTCCTATAGCATTGTGTAAGTCAATAATGGACAACCATATAATGGCAGCCAATGTAAACCAAATGAACTACATGGATAAGCAGTCAACATCATATCATATAATGTAAGAAAATAATTCCTCCATCCAAACATTACTAGGCATAGAATGCAATGCAGCAGCCTAACAGGAAATGCTACCCCAAACGACCAATACAAGAAAACATGGGGAAAACAACCATATCATCGAAATGTTTACCCTATTCACAACCAGTTAACCTCTATCCATGAAAACAAGGCATATCAGAAAAATAGATGGTCAAAAGGCATAAGCATGCAATACCCCAAATGAGGATATTGGTCACTTTTGCACATAAAATTCAAATAATATCTACAAAAAGGCACAAAATACGTACCTCAGCATCGTGAGATCAATATACGTGAACCACAGGCCTTGAATTACCCTAGAATGTCATAGATCTATAAAAACATTAAAATTGTTCAACTGCATATATCTCGTGAAATGGGAGAAATCAAAAGATGATGTCAATGAGAAGTAATAACTCGCCGATGTGATTCCAACGAAACCGACATAGTTTGATTTGGACATCAGATGGTGAGTCAGAGGCTTGATGAAGATCTGTAGCCATACGGACCCTCATGGATGAGATAGGTTGAAGAAGAAGTGTGTTTTATCCATCAGACATGACCCTAGTCTATTTAATGAAAAAAATTACATTGCGTGTATTTTAAATGTACATGACATGTACATTCCTTTTCCGGCCTCCACATTAGGTGGTCTCTAGGTCACCACACATGACCATGTACTCGTCCATTACCTGGATAGTACACGGTCACCCATGGGAACTGAGTAATTGGGGTGTACTTATAAGTATGTGGCGTGTACTTCTAAAATTTCCAAAAACTCCTCTTTTTCTAAAAAATGACCAAAAAAGGAAAACGTACCTGAAAAAAGAACCAGGCTCATACACTCATCCATGTCTGTATACATTCACAAGCACGTATGCATAAAAAATTAATTCATCTTCTACACATTGAATAGTAATTTTATAACTAATTATGTTCTCATGGTATCAATCATCATATAATTGGATAATTCAAATAATTTTGTTCTTATTTATTAAAAAGATTTTAAAATTAAAATAAATGGGTTTTCAGGATGAACTATATTACATATACCAATGATTTAGAATTGAACATTTCACTACTAGTGAATTTTCACCATTTCATCATAATAATATTTTGTTATATTTATTCAAATTAATTTGATAGTGTAACCCAATAAACATCTACCAAAAAATATTTTAAATAATACTCAAATTATTTAATGATAAATAATATGTATGGAATTTGGAACCAAAAAATTAATTTTTATATAATTGTTAGAACATAATACTATAATAGTCAATCGATGGTTGATTTTTTTAGGCAACGGAATCAAACACCAAGTAGTCAAGATCATGTCATGGAGGTCTAATGTGACACTGTCCAAAGTCATCCCATTAGAAAAAATTACAATAATCCTGACGGAGCATTCCCAAAGTAGAATACACAATCAGCAGCTCCTATATAAAACTACTTCTAGACAGGGCATCTGTAGTGAAGTTGGCCTCTCATTGAATATGAAGAACGTAGAAGTTTTGGTTGATCCCCAAATATATACATCAAAAAATGTAAACCATGTTCCATGGATCTATCACCTAAACATTTAAAGCATGATCTATAACCTCAGAGTCTGACTCCACCTCAGAAACCGTTAAATCAGAGCTATTGCACTTCATGAAACCAGTGTGTAATGCCTTCACATCTGCACCTAAGGAACACCCCAGACCATAGAAACAAATAAAAGAAAGCATCATTGATCCATTCATATCCCTTAAAATTACACCCCTCTCTATCATCCCATTCATGAATGACCCATACTCATTGAGCTTACAACCCCAAAACGGTGGCCTCTATATAATCCAACACCCATGGGAGCCAAACTTAGAAAATTCCATTTTTATGAGTTGGCAATTGTAAAATGAATTCTATCCACCTTTAACCATAGTACCCAGTTCATGAATAAATTCCTTCATCCTCAATAGCATGAAGAGTAATAAAGGATTTGCTTCATTACTCGACTTATTTATACCCTTCCATAGAGTCCAAAATATGGAAATAAAAATGATACTGCAGATCATGCCTTCCATATCCTATTGATACGAGCCTAAAAACCACCAGTAGATGAACTCTTATATCAACGTTCATCTAGAGTCATGATGGAACAATCACCTAGTAATATACTAAAGTTAGGTTGACCAATCACTCTTGATAAATAGGTTGATGATTGACTCCCGATTTGGGTCTGTGAAGCCTTGGAAACGAGATGCCAACGATAGCCCCTTCCTCTAGACGTTATAATAATTTGGTATGTCCTGGTATCTCACCCTCCAAAAAAAGAGAATTCATCCTCGTGGGAACCATTGTTCACCAAAAATGAGTGTCCCAATCAACATGAACCCCTACAGACCGAATCAGCCTCCTATAATCACGTCTTCTGAAGTCACCAGTTGTAGAACCAGTATAACAACAATGATAATATTCCATAAACACAATCTCCATGAATGTGGCCATCTGTTTCATTCATATGATTGAATCTAGAAAATGATGGTGAAATCTGTCCTCTTTAGCCATCATGTTATGCACATAGATGTTCTGGAACAACATCTTGACACCCACCTAAATCTCCCACCACGGATTAACTTCCCATCTCCCCACCACCCAACAAGACATATAGTGGAGTATTTCCAAATGAAACATGATCCATATAGCCATACATGAAAATTTATGTCTTCTCTACACTTACCAGTGCTTCCCACAATTGATACACATGGTTTTGGCCCAAATAGAATTGACGACGATGAGATCCCATGCCAGAAAAACTATCATAGAATGCAGGGAGATTGACATGTCTCTGAGAATGACACCAACCACTTCAATTGTTTTCTCTAACTAGATCTATGATGCCCAGTGGGAAATATTCGATGAGTTTGAATCTAAAAGAAATGTAATTCATAATCTTTTCCATTGTAGATATAAACCATTTGGGAGGAGTATTGATTGACAATACATGCATGGAGATTGAATATAGGACATTATTTCCCATTGCTACTCGGTCACCGAATGATTGGAATATAGATTACTATTTAACAATCCTCCCATTAATCTAGTTGATGATATTGTAAAATAATTACTTTTTAACAAATCCTTTCGAAATTAGATAACCAAGATAGATCATTGGGAGTTACTTCCTTTTGATCCCAATGATGTCTTGGATGTCCCAAAAACATCTTCGAGAAATTTATTTGAAAGAAAACAACAATTGTTTATAAAATAGATATGTGGTTCATATAGAACACCATAGGTACCCATAGTATCCATAAAAATGTTAAGAGACAATATCCTTACATTTATGAAAATGCGAATATCATCAACAAACATAAGATGAGAAAAGGAACCATCTGAAGATTTTGAGAGGTAAGGATGGATCATTCTCTCCTAGATTCCTCTATGAAGATTAGAAGACATGGAATTTTATGAAATGATAAGGATAATGTGAAAATTATGGTCCCTCTGTCACACACCCCAAACAATTTTGAAATATCTAAAGCCTTTCCCAAGATGAGAAATGGAAAGCCATAGTGAAGAATAACACTAGAAGCAAAGGTCAAATATCCATTCATGGATCCCATGATTTCAGATGGTTTGAATGATGAAACTCCAATCCATATTTTCATTGGATTTATCTATATCCACATGGATAATTAGACTTTATCCAACAGTTATTTTGTTAATATCTTTCACAATTTCTTTGGTTGTTTCAAATTCACCCCGAATACCTATGAATTTAATAAACCCATGTTTCTCTAGTGAAATAACCATATAAACCACATTGTTATTTCTATTTCCCTACAGAAATTCAAAAATAATGTAGGAAACATTACACCAAATTATGGGCCTAAAATGATGACTTGATTTGGTATCCTTGATTTTGGGCAGACGGCTCACTCTGGATGAATAGGTACTCTAGCATCAGGCACCCCCCCATCAAAAAATTCATGCACTACCTCAATCACATGTATCCCCACAAAATCCCAATCCACCACAATGAACATACCTGAAAATATGTTCAAACCCAAGGCACTATCCAATGGCATGTTGGGGACTATGTTCCAAACCACAACACCATCAAGGAAACCCTAACAAATTTATTGTCCTCAACCCCAACATTCTTAGTACTACAATTAAAAAAAAGCATCATGCACCTCCCCGATATCGTTATTCTTAGGTTTTTGGATGGCACTAGCCCATAAGGACCAAAGTGACCCAAAACCAAACCACTAAAAACATTAATATCATAAGTGTATGAGTCATCTAGTGGCTTAATATTGATTTTTGAATTCTGGTGTTCCTTTTAGAATTCATTGAATAATGAGATGTTACAGTCTCCCTCCTTTAGCCAGTTGATCTTGTAATGACTTCAATAGTTCTTTTCGACCTCAAGAAACCTCTCATACATGAAACCAAGTTTATCACATTACTCCCAGAAACTTACTCAATCCCACCGATGTCGTAGCTACTATTATAGACTATCAGTCTCTATTGATGTGTTTCCACTGGAGTATCCGCCACAAAATTGATCATGATCCACTGAGAAATATCAGCCTTAATTAAATTTAATATCCTAGTGAGTCCAACCCATGAAGTCCAATCAAAATCCTTCTCCCATGAGTTCCTCAACATCTACATGAATCCATCCAGTTGATTCCATATTTCTGAATACAAGACAGGTATTCTATCATGGGCACATTCATTATGATAGACCAGAAGGGGTGCATGAATTGATATAGAATGAGAAAGGTGAGAAAAAAACTGGGGAAAATAATCCATCCCTTGAATGTTGGATAAACAAATAACCAATAAGCTCTATATATGACATGTTCCTCGACAGTTATTAATCCATGTGTAGTTGCTTCCCTTAAAGCCCCAGTCTATAATCCCCTTTCTAAAAATGAGGCTCTTAAAATCATGCATTCTGTTGAAAAAACTCCTCAAATCACCCCACTTTTCCATAGAAACAATAATTATGTTGAATTACCCTGATGAACCACAACAAACCCACTGAATTAAAATAACATTTACTCTATGAAAATATATTTTTAAACTAAAATATTAATTTTTTATGAACTACAAAAAAGTTATCATTATGTGGGATTATTTTTCAATATTATTTTTCATCTTTTATCTATGCATAAGATAAATTGTGTAAAATTTTCATTATATAAATGATCACAAAATTTTGTTTTGTGATTTATTCCATATCCCAATTAGTTTAATTATAATTATAATTCCTTTTAAATTATCATATAAAATTGTAAATGACAACAATAATTATAGAAATTATAGAAATTTATTTGAAATTTTATGTCTTAGTATCTTCTATTAATTTTAAAATTTTAAAAAAAAAATAAAAAAAATTGAAATTCCATATGCTTCATAAAATCAAGCTAAATAATCATATAATTGAGGTGAAATAGGTTTTTAGTATTTTTAAGATGTAAAATCACATTCATCGACATAATTATGATAAATTTCATTTAATATTATTTCTGTAAGGGATTCATGAGATACCTTTACTATACATCCTTGGATTGTATTTGGAATACCAATATTGAATCCCAGAAATGTATAACATTTATATCTATATCTAGAATATTTTTAAATTGAACTATCTCATCCACATGAATTAAAAGTGTGATAATAATTTATAAATTTCTTACTCTTCTATTTATAAAACTTATTTGATCTTTAATCATTCTAATCCTTCCATTACTATATATGTTAATCTAGAACGATATTCCATAGATTCATAAATTCATATAAAATAATACCAGAATAACATTTCATGTCATTTTTATCATTTGAACATTTACCATATTATTAATTAATATATTTATTGGTTAAAATTTTTCATTCCCACAAAAATATTAGAATGAAAATTCTAACATTTTAATAAAGAAATATTTTTATTGGAACATTGTAATTATACATATTCAATGATTTAGAATCATTCTAAACATATATAAATTATATTTATGTTATTTATAATTAATTGTATTAAATTTAATTTTTATAAATATATTTTTATGTATCCCTATATAAACTACACTTTTTTCATGTGAGTAACGCACTAAAATTTGAAAAATATGAACATTATAACCCATATATTGTATGAAAAACTACGATAATAGTAGAAAAAATTATAAAATAGTGAAAAATTATGATATATTTACTACCTTAAAAAATTAAATTTTTACAATTCATTAGATTCAAGATTTTTCATGATTATAATTCATTACATGAAATAATTATTTTCGATGAGGACTTGTATTATATGCATGACGATGTTTTACCATATACTATAAATATTTTAACTTAAATTGAAATTTATATCTTTGAAATATAATTGGTGTTTATTAATATTATTTAATATCCTAAAAATTTATATTTTTTAATTAAATGAAAACCAAGTGATTTGAAATGAAAATAAAAAATAATTAATTATAGAGGGAATATTTTTATTAAAAATGAATTAATTTTCCCAAAGGAAATTTATCTTAGTTTATTTAATCAATCACAATTAAGGACTAATATTATTCAAATATATATATATATATTGTTCCCTAACTTTTTTTTATTGATACAATAAATTTATATACATAATATATGAAGAAAATACAATTATATGAATAAAATATCTAATTCTTCTAAAGGATTTTTTTACCTTTTAATTGATCACTAATCTAAAAAAGATCTTATATTAAAATATATTATTAGATAAATATTTAAAAAATTTAAAAATAAAAATGTTAAATTTATCTTAGGGGTCTCTTTTCATATTTTTCTAAAATGGTTCATTTTTATAAAAATAGTAATAAATAAAATATTCCTAAAAAACTGAATTTTCATCAAAATAATTTATGATGAGTCCTAGATGGAGGAACTGGAGAGGTGACTCTCATCGCTGCTCGATGTCTCACTTTACCTAAACCCACGTACCTTCAATGTTCACTCCTTCGCCACACATCTACATGCCGTTCATCGGCTTTGATCTCAATGACACAGATAGAAGCTGATATTGAAGAGTTAAGGATGTTCTCTGGATTCTTAGAGAGCTCTTTTATCATGTTGGCCAACCACTCCCACTATCAAATCATCCGAAAATGGTCTACAACCCATGTATCAGCTTCTGAAGACATAATTTCTTCTCGGATCTACCACTAAAATAATTCTTTTATAGCCCAGATTTTACATTTGAAAGGTATGAAACCCTAGAAACTAGTAGATCTTGTTTCGTGTTTAGATTCGATTTGGGGTTTTATAGACTTCAAATGTATATCCATTTTTCGGGGTAATTTCCATATAATTTGTCTCTCTGTGGATCTAAAAGGATGTGCGTGAAGCGTAGGTTCTGGTAATATCTACCCAGGAAATTTTCGGATTCAAGATTGGAAATTGAGATTTTCCTTGAACGAATTCAAAGATACTTATGCTCAGGTATGGGTTAAAATCCATCGTCTAAACTAGGTATTATGACATCCTGAGATCCTATTTGATATTGGTTCCGTGATTTTCATTTTGATTAGAATGTATTATGCAACTGAAAAGGCTAGTTATGAACATTATGTGTGGGTATTGGTGAAAATTGATCTCAGTGTTACACTTATTGATAGATTAGTATTGTCTACATAAAATGATGATATTTTCATAAGGATTGAATATGAGAGAATGACATAATTTTGTAAATCTTTTCAAATTATTGGACACTCTGATTCAAAATGTAGAAGTGATGTGCTATGTTCTAACAGCCAAAATATTGGACATGATGCGCTGCACTCTCTAGGGAAGAAAAAGAAAGATTCTATTCAGAAGGCTATTGATGAGCCTTTGGAGATCAGTTGTCATAATGGACGGATGAATGTAGTTGAACCTATTTAAATGGACTGAAGTTTTGATGATGAATATCCTTTACCAAGGGATGGATCCACTCCAAAAGTGGATGGAACAAGAAGGGTCTGCTGGGCTGATATTGCTAAATGAAATAACCAAAATGAAGGAGGAATTTCTTTTCAGGATGCACTGGTCAGAGGAATGGATGGTGAAAGAAATTAATCTAACTCAGAATATATTCATGTTGAAATGGAACACTAAGAACAGGAAGCTATGGACGATAGGGCTAGGCATGATATGCATGCTCTAAAATCGAGGAAGGTTAGTTAGTGTTAGTTGTTATGACTTTAAGGAAGTATAAGAGTGAGAGTCAGGCTACAAACAGTGATAACAGTATATCAAAATAATAGACTGTGGTGGATATTGAACCATCTCAACTCCAGGTTGTAGGTGTGCACACTAATGCTCTAGATAAAGTGTCATCGGATACCAACAGCAAAGAAGAGTGTGGGACTGAAAACTGCTCACAAAAAGATGGAATAAAACCCCCATAGAAAATCACAACTACTGCTGAGAAGGTAATAAGTAATTTCAACATTTAAAACACATTTTAGTGGATTCCTTCCAATATTAGTGATGTTGAGTCACCCCCTTTGTGCCTTCTTTTGTAGAATCACATTCGGTTAATGAAGGCGGGGAATTGATACAAGCAATGACTGGAAGGAGAGGCCAACACTCCGATGGAAAATGTGGGTACCTTTCTTACCACATCATAGTATACAATATAGAATAGGTTAATATTTCCATAATGTGTTACCTATTGTTTTCTTTACTGCTTTGTTCCACCTCTAGATTATGTTTTCCAGTTTCAATGAGGAGGCCGCCACGCCTCAATTTTCTTTAAAATAATCATAATAATTTATAATGAAAATTTAAATTTTAAATTGATTATAAGTTAAAATTATTAAATTCTACATATATTAATTAAAATATAGTTATAGGAATTAAATTATTATATATTATATATATATATAACAACTTTGTAAAATTTTGAACATTTTGTTATTATAACCCCTATTTTATCCATGTCAACATGATTAATTTTAAATTAAGTTATTCCATGTATGTTTATTGAATTTTTAAAAAAGGATTCCATATTTTAAAATATATTGATTTATAATTTCTTATAATTCATAGTTAATTTTTTAATGAAATGATTAATGAAAATTGGAGAAAATAAGTTATGGAGATTAAGATACAAATGAGTTTACAAAGTTGTTAACCATAAAATAGATGGTGTAAAAATTACCCAAAAGTTTTGAAATCCCATTTTATAGAAAAATATATAACTTATACATTATAGGGTAAAAAATATAGAATTATTATAACTACGTGACATATATAAACATATTATCACGCAATACTTCTCAAAAATTTCTAGTGCGTACTCTACCACATATGAAATCCCACCCCATATCCTCCCATATTTACACCATAAACAAATGTTGTATTTCCCAATTCCATCAAAAATCACTACCCAACACCCCTCCCCTCATACTAAATTTCTTGTATTCATCCTATAGATTACATAGGAATACATTAGTTCAATCCAATGTTGGATACCTGATGAAAAGGTAATGTTCTTCTAAAAGTGTATATATATATTTCCTTCTAAACATAAATACATTTTTATAATACCATTATTATTGTAACATCCTGCAACCCCCCCCCCCCTGTAAATTGATGGTGGAGGAACATGACATGGACTTATGTTACATCCCCAATATAACAATTTTGTGAAGTAACTGTTGAAGGGAATCAATATATGTGGGAGATGATTTTACCTTAAATAATAAAACAACTAACAAAATGAGCCATATAAAAAATCCATTATACGATGCACGATAATAAATAAATAAAACTAAACATTTCATTTATCATAATAAAACTTAGAACATGTACCATAACTTAATATTATAATACAAAAGTAAATATCCAAAGAAAAAATATCAATTACTCTAACTACCACTCCAATTACAAAAAATGTTCCATAATACATCTCCATAAAACTCCATCTATGATGATGTACTTCAATAGATGTGTGATAATTTACCATTTCAAATGTATCAATAAACAAAATTTCTTAAATAATCAATTTTATAATGATGGATTGAGAACTATAACTCATTATATTTTCCCCAAATGACATCCCAACTTATTAAACTATGATTGAACATGTTATAAACATTTTAATAAAAATATTATATATAAAAAAATTCTATAAAGATTAATATATAATTATATACAATATAAAATGAAACCATTTTCTCCAAACAATGTCAAGTTCTATGGAAAGAGACCCAGAAATTCTCTAAAATCATTTCAAAAATTTTATTCTGAAATAACCATTCCACATAACTGATAAAAAAATTCAAAACATGAATGAATACATTTTCATCCATATACTCGCTTGTGGTGAGTCATACTTTCACTAAACCATCATGTAATGAAATTATTTTATGTAGGAGTTCAATGACCATTATCCATCCCATGAATGATGTGGGAGAAGCCATACTATTTTGCAACCTAATTGAAAATGAACACAGACAATCGTTATACCCAAACTATTCCAACACATTCATTTAAATCATTTAAATTAAACCATTATTATATTAGAACAAATAAACCATTAAAATTAATTTCAATAAAAACATCCCTTTTATTGAAAACATTTTTATAAATCCATTTTCCACAATTCTAGAAATTCCACATTTTAATATAAACGTTATATAATCATGAACCAAAGAACAATCTACAAAAACACCCAATTTACCTATTTCCAAAAACCATCAGTCAAGAGGATTTTCAACAATACTGTAAAATAAGATTTATCACCTTCCCAATACCTACCTCATGATTTATAAAATATGAGGAAGCCATTTCATCAATAATTAATCCCTCTTATGTACACGTGATACCATGTCTATTATCTGTGTGGGATTATTCCCAAACCACCTTTATTCCTTCGGGTTGATCTATGAATCATTCTACCCGAATAGAGTTACCTTTTCAATTTATGTAAATCATATAAATGTGTTGTACAGTCTAAAAACTCATTTTTCAGGTTCCATTCATCATTCTCTTTTTGAGATATGCATGTTTTTAAATGATTCCCACATGAATAATTCCTGATATGAAAAAAACTTTTTAAGGGAAATTCTTGAACCTATACCCAATTTCATGTGCAATCTAATATATGATTCAAGACTAAATTTTTATTTTAAAAATAGTGTTTTTATTTGTCATGACTCGTCCTCGGGGCCTGTGTCGTGACTACCCAAAGCCCGCCTTCCATGGGCCAGTGGCTAGTGACTAGCACCAAAAGAGAATCCCTGATAAAAAGGGAAGGAATTGCCTTTAAAACTGTAACACACTCAGGAATAACACAAGAAGTAGTAGAGACAAGTACTTATATAGAAAATAATGGTGTGCTGAATGTATGTGGGCCAGTATACAAACCCAAATGAACAACAAATACAAGTACATGTAAAAATGGAAAACAGCTCCCGGATCTTCCACCAGGGAATCCTACCTGAAGGGTAGGTACAGATCTCAAACAACTCATCCCTAAGGTACGTCCCATATAGTCCATCTCCGAACACCCTCTTGTCCGTCCCCCTCAGCCTCGATCACTACTGACCATCGTCTACATAGAACACAAAAAGGTGCGGGCAAAGCCCGTGCCGGAGTGAGTATAACAATACTCAGTAGGGGACCCCGAGACCCCTGAAGGTCTCCCAGAATCCACTATGGATAAACCAAAGTAGTAATATAAAATCCTAAAGTATCAATCATCCCTAATTTGGTATAATCCCATACATATACCTATGTTACCAATCATATTCCGGCTCCAACACTCGATCCCAAGCACAACTCATTCCACAAAAATTATAAAGTCAATTATCACGTTGATAAAAACTGAAAGTAAATACTCTTCTCACACCGGTATACCAATCATGTATACGGGTAGAGATGATTAGATTTAGCCACTGAATCATGTCCTCTGTTGAACCCACATAGGATCCTGGAACAGTATCAGCGCTGTTGAACCCACGGAGGATCCCGGTACATAAGTCATCACTGTCGAACCCACGGAGGATCCCGGTCCAGTACCATCGCTGTCAAACCCACGGAGGATCCTGGAATGGTATCTTCACTATCGAACCCATGGAGGATCCTATAATAGTAGTAGGAACATGTAGGATCTTATTATCTTAGTTGCAGCCAGCTATAGGGTTCTCGCACACAACATCCTCGATTCTGGGACGGTCCGCTCCTTGATCCAAGTGTCGATACATAAACTACCACAAAGTATCAAGTTGGTGTATCCCATAGTTTATTCTCATCATAAGGAACCCAACACAAAAGAATTTTCATTAATCAGACGCTTGGTCTATGAGTTATTGGCATTTCCGTTATAGTGGCCTGATTGGTTTTTAGGTTCAAACCAAACCGGTCGTTACACCAACTGCATCCAAACCTCAATTGGGGTATTCCAAAAGAACCTCCCTGTTATATTCCTTTTTTCTCCACAAATGGTTAGTCAATTGGACACTCATAGCAGATGATATGGGTGAAAAGATGTAAACTGGCCAAACGGGTCCAGGTCCAGTCCCACCCGATCATACCGACACGGCCCGAACCAGTCCGTGGGTGCGACCCTATTCAAGGAAGCGGCCTGGACAAAGGGGGAGGCCCGAATTAGGGCGGCCCAGCCAAGGGTGGCCCGGCCGAGGGCGGCCTGGCCCAAGGGCGGCGCGGCCGAGGGCGGCCTGGCCGATGGCGGCCCGTCTGAAGGCAGCACGGTGTGGCTGGTGGGCCAGTCTGTGTGGCTGGCTGGTTGGCGGCAAGAAGTAGCCTGCTGGCCACGCATGGGGCGAGGGAGGAGTTAAACCCCCTATGAATTTTGAAACTGTGGGGGCATGAGGCAGTCCTAGTAACAGCAGGACCCGAAGTGTCCTGCCTATGGCACGCACTGACGGATGTCTCAGCCGGTAGCCGTCCTCTGACCGTCGCGCCCTATGGCCGCGACTCTCCTATCCAGTGTGGCGAGATGGCGTCGTGCTCTTCTCCTCCTACCGTTGCACACACATGGCCGCAGCTCCTTCTTCTAGAGCGGTGCGGGGACACCATGCCCCTCTGGTACCGCTGCGGCCCGCCTGGCCGCGTCTTGGTTCTCTGCACAGCGCAATGGCGATGTGCCCTTTCGGCGGCCCTTCCGCAGCAAGCTTTTTCCACGTCCGGCTCATTGCCGGTTTCCGAACGTACCTCTGCGGTCCGTCAGTCACGGCCCTCTCCTCTGGTCGTGGTCCTCCCTTCTTGCGGTGCCATTGCGCCTCTACCGTCATCAAAAAATGAGAAAGAATGATGGGGGAGGGTCGGGACGTGTTTGGGTGGTTTGATCCCTCCTCGTTAATGGTGATATCATACGGAAAATCTCAAACCATAAAATGAATGATGAAGAAAGAAAATAAATTCATCATAATACCCCCAACCTTGAATGATGATTGTTGATGGTGGAAGGAGAGGAAAATCAGTCGTCGATTCGTCGATGTCGGGAAGTTTTCGGGGAATAAGCGTCGTCAGAATTCTTCGTGGTCGGCTACTTCTCTTTTGGCTCAGTCGAAGATCGATGATGATGTTCTTCATTCATCAGTGGTTTGTGGCTTTATTCATTAAGAGAATGATGTTCTCCACTCAAAGAACCACCAAAAGGATTTTCTAGCCCAAAAATAATAGACTATCTATTATTTTAATGGTTTGTAAGAATTCAAAATAATTCAAAAGGATGCCAAATAATTAATGATGTTCAATTAATTAATAGTGAGGTTTGGAACAATAATTAATGGGGGAAGGTGGAGAGGTGACATCCCACATAAATGGGGAGTTAAAAGGGGATTTTAATGCTTGTGTGGGTCCCTACAAAGATAACATCCCAAGGGAGGTTATGAGCGAGTGGGCCCTACCACCATAACCTCACATGGGAGGTTTGGGTGTCGTGTCCCCACCTCCAACCTCCCCATGGAAGATTTAGTAGCCACAAATAAAAATAAATTTACGTGTTATTTTTATTTAATTTTATTAAACACCCAAAATACAAACTTCCATTCTCGTCAGAACGCAACTGCGGTGAAGGTCTCACTAAGAAATCACTAACACTGTGAGTTCAACGGTGACCTCAGATTTCAATTCTGAGCACTAGTTCAAAAGTAATAAAATCCCACTCTTACATTTATTGAACAAACCCGAACAAAACATCAAAAATTGATTTCAAGAAAACCGAACCTCGAAATCAGGCGTTGTCAGAAACTGCAGACTCGTAAAATTCCGATGTATTTTAAAAAAAATCCACGGAAATTCCAATTCTTTACATTCTCCCCACCTCATAGATTTACGCCCCCATAAGAAACAACATGATCTAATGGAACAAATGGAGGTACTGAGCATGCATTTGAGCCTCCTGCTCCCATGTGCTCTTCTGGAGGTTCTCGTGCTACCAACAAACGCACACCGGAGGTATCATCCGTTCACATAGGACCCAGTCTTGTCGATCCTCAATCTACACTAGAACCTCCATGAATTTCATCCTGTCATCGATGTCCAACTCTCCATGGTCGATGATGTGGGATGGTTCGTGCACATATCTCCTCAGCTAAGATATGTGGAAGACATCGTGCACACAGTGCAACTGACGTGGAAGAGCTAAGTGTTAAGCCAACTATCCTACTCTACAGAGGACCTGGAAAGGTCCCATGAATCGTGCAGATTTCTTGCCGCCTTAGCCAAATATTTGTAGCCCTTTCCATGGTGAGACCTGTAGAAAACCATGGTCGCCATCTTCGAACTCCAGTGGTCTCTGTCTCCTATAAGCATAGGACTTTTTCCTGCTCTATGCAGTCTTCATCCTCTCCTGGATGATCCACACCTTCTCCGTCATAGCATACACCATCTCTGGTTCTATAAGTGTTGACTCCCCTGGGTCAGTCCGGCATAGAGGCGATCTGCGTGGTCAGACGTATAGTACCTCGAAAGGTTCCATCCCGATGGGGAATTGGTAGCTGTTTTTATATACAAACTCAACCAATGGTAAGTGATCCTCCTAGCTGCGACGGAATTCGAGGATGCATGCATAGAGCATGTCCTCTAGAGTCTGAATTCCCCTCTCTATCTGACCATTCATCTGAGGATGGCAGGTGGTGCTCAGGTGAAGCTATGTCCTGAAACCCTCTTGATACCCCTTCCATAGCCGGGAAGTGAAACAAGAATCTCAATCTGAGGCTATCATTGATGGAACACCATGAATTCGTATTATCTTCCGCATGTAGAGGCGTCCCAAGATCTCTACTAAACACTTCTCTATGATTGGTAGGAAGTGGGCCCACATTGTGTGTCAGTAGAAAATCACCCAAATAGAGTCATGTCCTCTAGATATACGAGGATGTCCATTCACGAAATCACTGTATATTCCATCCCACTTCCACTAGAGGACCTCAAAGGGCTGAACTAATCCTGCTGGTACCTGTTCCTCCACCTTCACTTGCTGAAAAGTGAGGCATCGTGAGACAAACTCTGCTACTGCTTTCTTCATACCTGGCCATCAGTGCTATCATTGGAGGTCCATATACATCTTCTCCACACCTGGATGTATCACTAGAGGAGATGTGTGAAACACCCTCAACACTTCCTCTTGAAGTGATACTGGTACCATAGTACATCCTCTGAAGAGAATGACATGATTCCCATGTACAAAAAATCCATTAGGTACCTGCCCTATGGATATCTATGCACATCGAGCCTCACAGTCAACATACCCACTCTGCGCCTCCTGGACTCCCAGAAGAAGTGGATGTCTGACTGTAACTGACTACAGAAAGGCTGATCCATCCCGATCCACAAAGGATAAATGCAACATGGCCAGCTGCTTTGTCGCCTCTCCTAGCAGCTAAATGCCTGATCTCTGGCTGAGAGCATATGATACAATGATCATGTTCCCAAGAGTATAGACTATCTCAAAGTCATAGTCCTAGAAGAAATCAATCCAATGTTTTTGTCTTAGGTTCAGGTCTTTCTGTGAGATGATGTACCTGAGACTCTGGTGGTCAGAGTAGAATGTAAAATGCTCTCTCATCAGATAGTGCTACCACATCTTCTAGGTGAAGACCACTACTACTAATTCCAGGTCATGGATAGCATAGTTATGTTCCTAATCTCTCAACTACCGAGAACCATAAGTGATACATGCTCGCTCCTGCATCAGGACACACCCATGAAAAGTCCCTGATGCATCACAATATACTACGTACCCTAAGCCCTCCTCTGGTAGCCTCATGATGGGTTCACTAGTCAGCCTCTGCCTCAGCTCTTATAAACTCCACTGGAATCTATCTCACCACACGAAGGGTTTCCCCTTATTTTTCAATTATGAAAGTGGTTCTGCAACTCCGGAGAAGTCTGGGACAAACCTCCGGTAGTATCCAGCCAATACCAGGAAGCTCTGTACCTTCTTCACACTCTTGTGTGGCTCTCAATAAAGTACTTCCTCGATCTTCGCTGGATCCACAACAACTCCAGCATCTGAGATGACATGTACCAGAGATTGTATCTCTTGGATCTAGATTTGGCACTTCGAGAGATTACCATAAAGATGGTTCTCTCAGAGTGTGTCTAGTACTACTCGAAAATGGTAGTCGTGCTCCTCCTCAGTAGCTAAGTTGATCAGAATTTCATCGATGAAAACTACCACAAAGCGATCAAGGTATGTATGAAAGATTCTATTCATGAGTTCCATGAACACTACTAGTGCATTGGTTACTCCCAATGGCATATCCAAGAACACGTAGTGGACATACCAGCATCTGGAGGTCGTCTTCTGCACATCCTCATCCCATACTCTGAGATGGTGATAACCTGACTGAAGATATATCTTCGAGAACCAGCACGCTCCAGTCAGCTGATCAAAGTGGTCATCAATCCTCAAGAGTGGGTACTTTTTCTTCACAGTCACCTGGTTGAGGCACTGATAATCAACACACAGACACAGGCTCTCATCCCCCTTCCTGGCGAACTAAATTTGGGATGCCCAGGGGGAAACACTGGGTCAGATAAATCCCTTCCCCTGTAAGTCTTCCAGTTATACCTGCAGCTCACCAAGCTCTGTGGGAGGCATCCAATATGCTGGAGTGGATATCAGTGTCTTCTTGGGGTACAAGTCAATGTAAAAGTCTACCTCTCTAGGAGGAGGTAGTCATAGAACGTCATTAGGGAATATATCGGCATACTAATCAACCACAATAGGAACACTCGGACTCTTCAGATCAACCTCTCCGAAAATGAGGCTAGCCAACTGATGTGTGATCAGCTACCCCCTCCTCTCGGTAAGTCCATCCTGCACTACAAAGGCTACCTTTTTGACGGTGAAGGTAAACCTCATCCCATCCTTGTGGACACACCACACATTACGCCTAATGCAGTCAGTCTGAGTATGAACTGTGGATAACTAGTCCATACCCAAGATGGCGTCTTAAGGCCTCAACGCTACAACGAGGAGATCCCAGCCGAAGATCTCACCTCCTAGAGAAATCTCACATTGCTGACACCTATGCATAATCGTAGATTCTACTCCCGTAGAAGTATCTAGCTTCAAGGATCGAGCCAATGGCTCCATCGGAATCTATGAGCTCCGAACGAGGGAAGCCGAAATAAAATAAGAACTTGCATCTGTGTCTATAAGTAATGAATCAAAGGTGGAGAAGACACATATAGTACTTCAAATCATCTTAGTTGTGCCTTGGTCGTAGGCCTCGACTTCCTGAAGCTAATCCCACCTCTGTCCACCAGATCCCTATGGTTGGGGTGGACCTCTTGGTGGTGGTGGTGGTAGGACATAGGAACATCGTCCACCACCTCTCTCTCGGACAGATCCCCTGCAATGTCCGCCTGCTCCCTGCAGACCACCACGGTCGAACCTCTGCCTCTGAATGGGAGGTCCTTCTGCTATCTTCTTCTCATCTGCATGGCGGTTCAGGTAGTCATGAGCCATGTGACCCTGCCCATAGGACGCATAGCACTACCTGCTACTCGTACGGCTGGCTCTATCGTGTTTTCCCCCGAACAACCAAACATGTATCATGGGGTCGCCCACCTGATGGCCTAGTCCTCTTGGACCTCTACGACATCTATTTACTTCCAGTTACAAAAGAATCCACTATGTGTTGCCCTGTGGTGGGTCTTACTGGTGGTGATTTCTCAGCAAGAAAACTCACCACAAGAAGGGCTCGCTTCGGTACCCCCTCCTGCATCAGAATGTTGAGGGAGATCATCTAAGCCCTGATATCATTCCTGATTCCCTGCTCAAAGGTCTGGGCGCTGAAGAATTGGTCCTGTACCAAATCCAGGGAGTAGCGTGAGAGGTCGGTGAACCTCATTGAGTATTGTTCCGCCATCATGTTTCCCTATTGCAAATGAAGCAGCTTCGGAATCTGCACCGCATGATTGGTGGATGGAACAAACTCTGACTGGAAGAGACTCTTGAAATCTTCCCAGAATATGGATGATTCTTCATGCACCTGGACCATCAAGCTCCCCCATCTTTCTGCTGATGCATGAAGGAGGCTCGCAACAAGGATCACCATGAGGTCTGCTAGTGGCCCTACCAATTAGAAAACTCTCAGAACAGCCTCCAGCCAATCCCCAGCTGCCTGTGGGTCCATCTATCCCCTAAACATGGACGACCTCTAGCACTGGAACTCGTGCAATGCACTCAGATGGTGCGCACTCACTGCTGCTGGGACTGGTGGTATTGGTGGCCCAGCGGTTAGTGGTACCGCTAGTACCTTCGCTGTGATGCGGTCCTGTACTGAGGCCTCGTCGCTCGGTGGGCTACCATTTTGTACAATACTCAGAACCCTGGCTAGCATCCTATGTGGGGCCGTACTGAAAAAGAATTGGTCTTCCATGATCAAATCAATATACCTGGTTAGCTGACACAAGGTAATCATTAAGAAAACTTTTAAAAAGAAACACACATGCAATCAGTATTTTCATGCACTGTGTCGGAAGACAGAAGTTGGAGTCCTAGTGTATGGATACGTTGGCTGCCGCACCAAAACTGGTTTCCCAAAACTGATAACCACACCCAAAACACATAACACTATTTCCATTAAAAGAATCAGAGTCCATGTTCTATGGTAGAACTAACTCCTATGATACAAATTTGTCACGACCCATCCTCGGGGCCCGTACCGTGACTACCCCAAACCCACCTTCCATAGGCGAGGGGCTAGCGACCAGCACTAAAGGCGAATCCCTAATAAAAAGTGAAGGAATTTCCTTTCAAACTGTAACCCACTTAGGCTGAACATATACAGTAGTAGAACCATGTACTAAAATATAAAAGAAAGGTGTGATGAAAGTAAGTGGCCCAGTATACAAACCCAACTGAACAAGAAGTACAATTAAAAGTAAAAAAGTGAAACCAGCTCCACGATCGTCCACCGGGGAATCATATCATATGGGTAGATTAAGATCTCGAAAAACTCATCCCTGAGGTATGTCTTGTCTAGTCCAGCTCCGAGAAGCCTCCCATCTGTCACCCTCATCCTCGATCACTGATGACCATCATCTGCACAGAACCCAACAAGGTGCTGATGAAGCCCATGTAGGGGTGCGTATAACAATACTCAGTAGGCGACCCCGAGACCCCCCAATGATCTCCCCGAATCCACTAAGGATAAACCATAGTAGAAAGATACAATCAAAAAGTATCAACCATCCCAACATAGGTATATTCCCATACATATACCAAAGTTACCAATCATAGTCCAGCTCTAACACTCGAGCCCAAGCACAGCCCATTCCACAACGGAAGTAAGTCAATTATCTCGATGACAACAACTGAAAGTCAAGACTCATCTCACATAGGTTTATAACTCATGTAGAGTTTAGAGATGATTAGATTTAGCTACTGAATCATATCCTCTGTCAAACCCAAGTAGGATCCTAGAACAGAATCAGTGTTGTCGAACCCATGGAGGATCCCGGTACAGAAGTCATCACTATCGAACCCACGGAGGATCCTGGTCTAGTACCATCATTGTGGAACCCAGGGAGGATCCTAGTATAGTATCTTCACTTTCAAACCCATGGAGGATCCTAGTATAGTAGTAGGTCCACGTAGGATCCTATCATCTCAGTCGCAGCCATCCATAGGGTTACCGCACACAGCATGCTCGATTCCGGGAGGGTCCGCTCCTCGAGCCAAGATTTGATACATCAACTACCAAGAAGTATCATGTTGATGTATCTTGTAGTTCTGTTTCATCATAAGGAACCCAACATGATAGACAGCACGTCAATCGGATTCTCGGTCTATGAGTTATTTGCTATTCTGTTATAGGGGCCTGGTTGGTTTTTAGGTTCAAACCAACCCAGCCATAACCCAACTTCGTCCAAAAATAATGTGGGGTATTCCAAAAGAACCATCTCGCTCTAAGCCTTCCGTCACTATAAACGGTTCATAGATCAGACACATGTAGCCTAGGATATGGGCAAAAAGGTGTAAACTGGCAAAACAGGTCTGGGGCCAGTCCAACCCAGGCGGACCGACCCCGCCCGACCCGGTCCGTATCGAGGTCTGACCTGGTCCGTGGGACTGACCCTATCCACAAGACCGATCCAGTCCGAGGAACTGGCCTAGCCTAGGGGGCGGCCCGACTGAGGGTGGCCCGGCCCGACAGCGGCCAGGCCCAAGGGTGGCCTGGCTGAAGGCGGCCTGGCTTGGCCGGCTGGATGGCTGGGGGCCCAGTGGGGCCGTCCGGCTGGCATGTGTGGCCGGTGGGCCACGAATGGGGGGTTACACCTCCCCTGACTTCTGAAACGGTCGGCGAATGGCGTCGGCCTGGTAACCACGGGACCCAAAGGGTCTATCCTATAGCGCGCACCGGCGGCCGGCTGAGCCCGCCACCATACTCTCACCGTTACGGCCTTTGGTCGTGGCTATCTTCTCCTGCACAGTGCGACAACGCCATGCCCAGCTCTTCCGACCACCGCAGTCGCATGTCCCCGACTACTTCGTCCGGCGTTGTGCGATGGCCTCGCGTCCTTCGGGCGGTCCGACGGCCCTTTCCCTGCCTCCGTCTTCCGCAGTCGGCTCGTTTCCGGTCTTCACCTGTACCGTCACGGCCTGTCAGCTACATCCCGCTCCTCCAGTTACGGTCCTCGCTTCTGGCAGTGTCGTTCCTCCTTCACCATCATCATGAAATGAGAAAGAACAAAGGGCGTGGTTCGGGCCATGTTCGTACGATCCGATCCCTCCTCATTAATGGTGATATCATACGGAAACTCTCAATGCCTAAAATGAACGACCAAGAATGGAAATAAATTCAACTTAAAACCCCCTACCTTGTATGATAATCGTTGATGGTGGAAGGAGAGGAAAAGAATACTTTGATTCGCCGACCTCAAGAAGCAGTTGGAGAAGAAGCATCGTTGGACTTCTTCGCGGTCAGCTCCTTATCTTTTGGCTCGGTCAATGATCATTGAAGAAGTTCTTCGTTCATTGGTGGTGTGTGGCGTTCTTCATTAGGAGGATGATTTTCTCTACTCCAAGCTCCACCAAAAGATTTTCTAGAACAAAAAATAGTAGACTATCTATTATTTTAATGGTTGGAAAGATTTCAAAAGATTTCAAAAGGGTTCCAAATAATTAAAAGAAGTTCAATTAATTAAAGGGGTGGTTTGGCACAAAATATTAATGGGGGAAGGTGGAGAGTTGACATCCCACATAAATGGGTAGTTAAAGGTGGTTTTTAAAGCTCGTGTGGGCCCCTCCAAAGATATCCTCCCAAGGGAGGTTATGCACAAGTGGGCCCCACCACCATAACCTCCCATGGGATGTTTGGATGTCGTGGCCCCACCTCCAACCTCCCCTTTGAGGATTTAACCGCCACAAATAAAAATAATGTTACAATTTATTTTTATTTAATTTAATTAAAACCCAATAAACTAACTTCCATTCACATCAGAACACAACTACAGTGAAGGACTCACTAAACAATCACTGACACTGCGAGTTCAACGGTGCCTTCAGATTTCAATTACATTCACCAGTTCAAAAGTTATAAAATCCCTCTCATATGTTTTCTGAACATACCTGATCAAAACTTTAGAAATTGATTTCGGGCACACTGGGTCTCAGAATCAAGCACCGTCAGAAACTGTGGACTCATAAAATCCACATAAATTTTAAAAAAAAACATTCCACGAAAATTATGGGTCCTTTCATTATTATGAAAACTTTTTTGGATCACTTATGGTATTGTAAAAAATATTATTCCCTTTTCAATTTTATACTCCTGTTAGTGTTCTCCATTAAAACACTCTGAAATGATTTAATGCTAAAAATAATTAAATAATATTTTTACATGAATTACCTTATTATTAAAATAAAAAACCATAATATATGCATTTTTTATCTTATCAATGTCCATTTATTTCCTAATTACTTTCTTTCATGAACACTTTTTTGATACAAATATTCAATATGCTCTATAAAAAGATTATGACACCCATTCCATTCCCTTGGTGCACATATGTTTATGATTATTTATGTATGATTCTATATGTGTAATGAATATTCATCCGCCTATTAAGATTGGAGTGCCCAGATAGAACTCTAATGCATTGGGTAATGTTTTGTATCATGAAACGTTAGGTGCAATGGTCAGGGCGATTATCCTTGACATGTGCAACCATGTCCAGCAGTCTTGGTGGATAAAATTAACTTCTGATCATATATATGAAATGCACCTTGAAATTTACTAAAGTCAAGTTTTATGTTCCTGAAACATTGTAATGAATAAATGTTTATATGATTCCATGGTTATGTGTTATGACTCAATGTGTTCCATGCCTTTGATTTTCATTTTTCCATGACTTGTAACCAATGTGTTAATGTTTTATTATGATGGTTTTTCCTTAATAATATTTTAGCTCATCCATTCCATCATTTAATTCTTAGGGTACCCTATGAATATATACCTTCCCAATGGATGTTATTATCTCTTTCTAAATATTGAAAAAATTACTATTTTGTTGTCCCGTGTTTGAAATTTTATGTACCTAATTTTCAAAGACACTATACATCATGATCCCTGGCTTGTTTTATAATGTATAAATATTCATTAAATAATTTAATGTTATGTGTAAAAGGACATGGTGGCTATAATGTTTTCTTCATGTATAAATAAATTTTTTTAGATTTCGGATCAGTTGAATAAATTTTCACATTTCTTACCCATTTATGATATTCTATATGTAGATCAAATTTAATGAAAGTCTCATAAGTAGATATTAGGGATATATATTTTTTCTCTTTCGACTGTATCATAATGTGAACCCATGTTAACATTAAAATTTTGAACATGCTATAAAAATTCAACAGGAACTGAATTAAATTTTATCATAGCCTTTCATATTTAGTCTGATATAATTTTGAATAATAAATTCAAAATTTCGAAGGAATTGTAGGTTATTGATCAATGTAATTCTAGGGAAGTAAGGATTACCATCCTTATAAATTTTTGTATTACTTTAATAAAATTTTTCATCCCAATATATAGAATGAAATTTTTTATTTATTATCTAGACCGAATTTTTGAATACCAGAATCTTGTGACAAATAATGTAAGATTTAGTGGATCAGACTATATTTATTAAAGAATATTTTTTAGATGCTAAAAATGAGTGAGTAAAAATATATGACTTCTTAGAGAGGGATGAAATGTTATGCAGATAACTAGAAGAATGATAGATAATTTGAGGTAAGTGATCATGTTTTTCTAAAAACACCTATCGGGAAAATATTTATTGGTTTTGCTAATAAGATAATGTTAATTATATAGTTTTGGATTAATATGGATTATTTATTAACTGTGTATCCTTACCTCCATGTTTTTTCTAAGTAATCAATGTTTATCATTCTTCGATGTTATTAATTTATGTTATGAAATAATATCTTGTTAAAATAATATATTTAGTAATGATTAAATAGACCCATTAATATGATGAATGTCATATTATTGTTGTATAAACTATAGATAAAATGTTGTGAAATATTGTAATTCACCCCGTTAAGGATTTTTATAGAAACCATGTGGATGAAGAAGAAATATGGCAATCATAATATTAGATTATGCAAAAATAAACACATTTTATTAATAATAAAAAATTCAAGTTCACATTTTCCATAAGGGGTGAGATATTTGTATCCTAGGTAATGGTAGACAATTTTTTCATATTAACTAGTATTTTATATTTATATTATTAAATTTACTACAAATATATTAAATTGGAAATATTTTTATTAAACTAATTAATTATAAAGATATATGTTACTAATAAATGGTCAAATCATAGAATTTAAAAATAAAAAAAATAGATTAATTTTTTAATTCATCATTTCAAAATAATATAATAATGAATTTTTCTGACTTTTTTAAAAAATAATGAATTTTTAATGAATAGTAAAAAAGTTAATTTTTTATTACAATTCAATATTTTATTTAGTAGGTAATATATATAATTTTATATGTTTTATGTTTTAATTTTTCCATTTTTTTCAAATTAATCCATTTGTTGTTTTTTGAAATAAATATATATTTTGATTTTTTATTAAAACGTTTATATTTTAAAAGTTATTTTTTATGAAAATTTTATTTTAATTGTAATTTTTTGTTTTAAATTTAAATAATTTATTCAATATATAGGTATTTTAATTTGAAAATTTTATTCAATATTTTAAATTTTAATGTAAAATTTTGGTAATATGGCCATATTTTGGTATAATAAAAGTTACTAAGGTAATATAAAATACTGCAGTATTAAAGAAATAATTTATTTAGTTAAATTTAAAAGTTATGAAATTAAAATATCAAAAATATGCAGTATTAAATTTGTGATAGATGGTTTTTAAGATGCTAACATTAATTCAAAACATTAATTAACTATAAAATTGTCTTAAATTAATTACGCATAATGTGTTTAGCTTTAAAAAAATAGAATCAATATTTACTAACATAAAACCACCAATACCCTTGATTAAATACCATTCATTCCCTCCTCACAACGCAAAACAAATGAAAATAAAATTAACATCCCATTAAACATCCCAAAATCATTACATATGTTTTGGATTGTTTAATTTTCCAATAATTCCAATCACAGTGTCGCTAATAGGAAATCCAAAGTTGGGTTCTTTAATGGAAGTTAATTGCCTTTATTAACGCTTCAAATCTTATGTATACTTTTACAAAGTATTTACTAGGTTGTGTACATTATAATTTAATAACTCTAGTATCACTAATTCCCAGAGATTAAATTATATCTATGGGATTTCCACTTTTTATCTCTTCTTTGTACTATGATAATAGAAAATACCACTCATGTGTGCGTATACAATTTTGTCTCCGTGTAGCCCTGTATTTATTATTTCTCCTAAAATTTACATTGATGGTAGTAATGATGGAAATATTAAATATATTTTAAAATAATTAAATTATATTTAATAATTTAAAATAACATGGAATCTAATTCATTACCCATTTATCCATTTAGATGTTATATCATGGCATATGGATATGTATTGCTCACCAACTCCATGATGTGATTAGATTAATTTTCTAAGTTATCTACTCATGAATACATCAAAAATATTATGTAATGATTAAATATAGTGTTTAAAACATTGATATAATTCATTAAATTACTTATATGTTTCTTAAAAAAGGTATATGTGATATTCAAGAAAAACCCAGCATGAAAAAATTATGCAATTATCACCAAAAATAGAGAAAATAATGAAAAATAAATAATATAAGAGTTTAATAATAATATTTGACGTTATAAATAATATTTTGGTCTTGTAATAAATTTAAACCATGTATAAAACCATTATATAATATTTTAACACGTTTATTATTATTCAAACAATAGGTTACATAATTCTAAATAGGGTTACGTTCATTGAGATAAACATCAACTACTTAAATTATTCCATTTTATGATTACGTGGGGAAGGAATTTTGATTAACATATATTTTATAAATAATTTTACATGTGAATTAATTTCAATTACACATAATTAAATATTTTTAATAATTCTATCTTCATTGATTTTTTATTTTAAATGAACCTTCTCTTTACAAAACATCATTTAATGTTTTATAAAACTTTTAGATGGAATGTTTTTTCATATATTTAAGGAATACAATTTCCCATCGTCATTTTAAATTAATATTTTTTTATTAATTTAAATTTTATATTGTTAATTTCAAATTATTTTTTACCATTGTGCCTTCACTGTTATTGAAAATAAATGAGAATAAAATGGAAGGATTATTTTCATCAAAGAGTTATAAATAATGAATGTATTAATGATTTTCTATTATAATTTGGTTCTATGTAATTGATTATGATTAAATGTGGTTCTATTAAAAACCATTTATGTGTGGTTCTAATATTAACCAATGATATGTTCTTATGTTGTTAACCAATGATAGGTGGTTTCATGATAAACTAAGGATGAGTAATTATGTTATAAATTACAATTAATTGGGTATTCCAGAGATGGACTATGACCATTTATGTTATTTTAATTGTATGTGTTATATGGAAAATTATTCGTAATGATACGTATTTAATTTTTATATTATTTTTAACGAATATTCATGGAAATTGATTGATTTTAAAATGTTTTGATAATGATATTTTTGAATATAAGGTTCATTTTTGGGTAAAAGGATATGTTTTATATGGTATTTTTATTGTTTTTATTAGAAAACTAGTTTCCTTTAATTTGTTATCATACTGATCATCATGTTCTCATCAAACTTTTTTAAGAAAATTGAAAGTATTATTATTAGAGATTCCGAAAAAGGATGAAAATAACCAAATATTTGTAATGATTTTTCATGAGGATAAACCATGTTTTATTAAAAAAATAAATACTTGGTGGAAACACTGGATTCACGGTATATGTTTCCACATGTAATGTTTGGTTTTACTAAATATAAATTAGTCCTAATACGATAATTCTTTAACCAAAAAAGAGAATCAACATTTTAATAATGTGAATTTGAGTTTCAAATCACATTAATAAGAAATGTAAAAGGTTAAGTCCTTTCAAAATTATCTTTATTAAGTTAATTATTTAATGTAATTTAATATTTCATATAGATATTATATAGGTATATTATAAAATTAAAAAGAGTTATATTTTGTGTTTCTAAAAGAAAATAAAAAATCAATAAATTTTCAACATTAGAAAATATTATGTGGAAGTAATACTGTATCATGAATTATTCAACTAGCTAGAAAAAAATTCATTGATTTTCCATTTTAAAATAAAATGAATTCGAATTTATTTTTAAATATTCACTACCCATATCAAAATAAATAAAAAATAATTCATTATTACCTAAATTCAGACTTTGATATAATTAATCTATGAGAAATCTACCATCATTAGTAACTTGTATTCATTTTGTCATTCTAAGTAGAGAAAATGAACCCTCTTTATCTAACAGAATAGAATAATTAATTTTAAATCATTTAAATAGGGTGATTTTGGAAATTCTTAGTTCATAAACATTATAAAATACTAAAGAAATGAATTATTCTAAAAAATTAATTATTTGATTAATTTATAGTTTAATAATATTTCTGAAATAATAATTACTATAAAAAAATTAAATGTATAATATTATCTATTCCAACATTGTAGATATGCATTATTTGTTCCCTAATATGTTTTAATTGTGTGAAAAATACTTATTTCCATAGTGAATTAATTTTTTTGTTTTTACTAGTTTTTTTATAAGTGAAATTAATTTTGGAATCATATATTAATTATTTGATCTGAAATTCTATTTTTGTTTCATGATTTTCATCTAACAGACAATGTATACTAAAATTAATGGCATTCATTATAGATTATTTAAAAATTGATTTTTTTAAAATATAGAACAATTTAATGAGTTGTTTTTATCTAATTTATGATATTTTTGAATCATTGATCATTATTATATTAATATTTTCTTAATAATCATATATTATTTTTTTAATTTTGAATAAAATGGTCTTTATATTTAAACAATTTTAATTTTAGTCAATGGTTGTGTCATTGGTGTATGTTTTATGTGTTAAATATCATTACAAATTTATTATTAAAATTATTAATTCTTATCATATTTTTATGATTGTTGAAATAAAAAATATTTAGTTAATATAAACAATAACTATAGCTAGTAGTTTTATATACTGAAACATGAGTCACCATAAAAATATATAACTTTGCGTCTTTTTTTGTTCAATAAATCCAATTGGGAGACTATAATAATAATATAAAATCATGAAATAAATTATAAAAACTAAAAATACCAATCATAAATATGAAAAAATATTATGGGATTATAGTAGTAACCTTTTCATTTTAATTGAAATCATCATTTCTATATCAGAATTTTCTCATGATGGCCCTAAAATTTTACATTAATACATGATCAGAAAATGGGATGGTCATTTTCAATGTTAGACTTAATCTTATATTAAAAATTATTGATGATAAATATACTACCACTTCACATTTCACAAACACTTTTTTCAATCCCTACAATTCACATTGAGACTACTCACCTTTACTAGGGCCCATTTTCTAAACATCATAAAAATTATATGCTTTTAACATCCACTAGATTGTACATGTATGTTTGTTATAAAACTAACTATATCTATGATTAGGGTCTCAAATAATTTTTAATAAATGTTTTTACTTTTATTAAATCAAATAAATTCCAAAAAAATAAAAAACCTATCATGAAATTAGATATTCATGAATCCATACAATGGTAATATCATACATTTTATGGAAAATAGTATAAATGAATTTTTATCACCATTGATTGATCACATTAAATAATACTGTTAGCATAAAACCCAAATAATCTAATAAAATAAGTTAAAAGGGAACTAAAATACATTTCTTTGGCAATTCATGTTGATAATATCATCTAATTAATTAATATAAACTATACATTACCAAAATATTAGTAAAATATGGTTCTTGAAGATCCCATCTTAACATTATAATCAAATATTAATCACTTGTAGTGCACATATGTACCCTTCTAATAGGAGACATAATAAGGTTCATAAATATTCTTTGATGATCTCATTCAAATTGTTTTTAAAATACTCAACATAAAAAATATATCTATTGTTAATAAAATCTCTAATTGTTGATAATAAACTTATACAATCCAAAACCAGGTCATAAGGAACAATTCCACAGATAAACGGTTTTGTATACCCATAATCATGTATATATCAACCAAAAATTGAATAGTAGATAAGAATAAAATTATATGTATCATTGTAAATAAATATATTGTGAATACATCTCATGATATATATCGCAATATATTTATCATCATCTAGTTTCAATAAATGGTTTCTTTGATAAAAAATTTGTTTACTGATGATCTTTTACCATGCATTGAGCCCCCAGTTAATCAGGAATGATAGTGATCTTATAAAAGATTATTTTCCAGATTATAGGTTTACATTAGTATTCAAATCCCTGGAGATGATATAAATTTTTATACATAGTAGAACTACCCATAACATTATTGATTCTTGAATAAAAATCCTAGTGCTAACAACACCATTACATGAAGAAATAAGTATGTAATATTACATTGAAGACATTACTAAGGATGTATCATGTTATAATGAAATCACTAACTAAACTAGCCCTTAGTAAATATTCAACACACATTCTTGTAATTGTATCCTAATGTAACTATCCCCAAACTGTCAACAAACATCATTGATCATGCCATGTGAATCCCTAGAAATATATCAAACCGTAATCCCACCCACTCTATCCTGAAACCATCCCTCTTAGTTCTCTATTATAAGATGATTTTGTTACCCATACTATCAGATATAATCCTAATTATCCATCATTATGTTATGTAATTACCTTCACTCAATCTCTAGGTATTACAAACTAAAAATCATAACCACTATATAATACAAAAATTTATCAAACTGATTTTCTAAATCCATTATTTTTAGAAAAAAATCATTATAATTGAATAAATCACACTATATCCAAAAAATCATATCAGATATTCTTTGTATATCCCACAGGGCATTCATGGTGCTATACAATAATGAAAATTGAAACATCATTAGATCACTAAAGGTGGTTTAAAATAATATCTAATTGATCCCCTCAATCATTAATTATAAATAAATATACACTCTTTCAAAACTATTCACATGAATAATGGATATTCCAACACTATATCATAATTCCATAAATAAAAAATATTTCCATTATTGGAAATATAGCCTTATACCTAGGGTTTTAATTAACTCATAACCCAATATGTCCCTCTATGAACCCTCCCTATTTGAATCGTTACTATAGATTATAATACATCCTGAAATATCATTTGAATGAATCAATATAATCCCATAATGATTCAATATCTGAGCCTCTAATAATGGAATGTTCATTAATTACATCTAATATCTCTGAAATCCACATACCCTCACAAAAAAAACAAATAAAATATAAAATCACATATAAATTGTTATTGTGATGGAAAAACATTCTCAAATAATAGTGAACCTCATTATTGAAGTTATAACATTCAAAATTTTTAACATTCAATCATGAAAGACTCATCACTTAAATCCCAAAGTTCATACCATAATAAAATATAATAACTTTCTATTTCTTTAACAATGTTAAATAATATATATATATATATATAACAGTTATGTAATTAATAAACAAGATAAAAATAAATGTATTCTCTATAATGATTATAATGTATAATAACATGATAAATATTTTGTATTATACTCTAAATTTAAATCTACACCTCTGATCACCAAAATAAACAATGTCATCAGACATTTCATTTGCTAATTTATTTTATTTTCATAAGTCCATAATTAAATTATTAATGATTAATAATATAATATAAAAAAAGATAATAATTTTTTATCCGCGACTCATTATTATTTAGATACCTACAAAATAAATTCAGCTAGTAATTCTCATCATATTAACATATTATAGAGGAATCCAAATAGAATTTCATAGTTCATTATGGAAATAATAATAGATAACGAATAAGATAATGACTGGATTATGAATATAGGTAATCATACCTAAAATTCATTAAAGATCACTAAAATCCAACCCCAATCATATAAGAAACTTGGGTGTAGGTGGTGGAGGAATAAAATGTAAAATGACTCCCCATAATGACTAATTTTTTTAAATTTAAATGGAGTGATCATAGAATTATATTTTCCCCTACTTTTTTTAAACAGAATACATTGTTTACCATGTACCTATTGCAAAATCATTATACAACATTTTCCTCAATATTGATCAAGTGCCACAGTGTTGTCCACCTTGTAACCAAATTATGGGTGACCCTTCCCTCATTCAACCCCTATATACTTGATATAATCAAACAAGGTACCAAATTTCTAACAAATCATCCAACCATTTGATTATAATTTAAAAAAAAATTAAAATTATCAGGTGATTTTGACCTGAAATGTTCACCAATTAAATATTTTATATATTTTTATAAAATTAATATTAGGACTTGAATTTGTTATTTATATTAACCCTTATCTATAGTTCCATTATATGTAGGGTCATAAATGGATACACCAACCACCAACCACATTAGTAATTAATATCACAATTAAATTTCTCTGGCCATCATCAATTTATTTCAATGAATTTATAAATTTAAAAATGATGGCCATTATTATATAATGCACAATATAATTCCCAAACTCATACAAATTTTTGAATACCCCCAAATTTCAGAACAAGTAAAACAATATAATAGTGGTAACAACATTCTTTGTTACATTACACAAACTATTAATCACTCAAATTATATAAACTGATCAATATAATACTCATTGTATAGGATAAAATAGAAATTAAATTATATATCTCAATGAAATAATTTTCTTTCAAAATTTAATGACACATAAACAACTATTTTGGAACTTTTTACAAACCTATTAATTATTTCCTACTCTAAATGGTGTCTATTTAAAACCAATGAAATATTTAAATCATCCCTGGTTGATTTCAATGGTAGAGATCAGTTTTTTCAGTATATAGTCTTTCATACATGCAATAAAAAACATTGCATCCTTGATTCCACCAAATAATATGATTTAATAAAATCCATGAATCAATTTTTTATTTAATTTTTTATTTTCCTATACAAAAAATTTTAAATTTAAATTACCCAATTACAAAAAAATTTATTATCCTATATCTTTTATCAACATGTTATATAATTATCTAACTCTACATGATTAGAAGAGACCAATACCTACTGTCTTGGCACATTGTCTCAAAATGTAAAACTAGTCACATATATATAAGAGATGATGTGAAATGGATCCTCATTCGGGATAGTGTCACCTACCATTCTCTCACAAATAATCATAATTATATACATATTAATATAAATACATACATGAAATTAATCAATGAAAATATCTCTACCTTTGTATTTATCTTTTGTTTTATAAATTAGTACTTGTATACATGATATTCATTACAAATAATACATTATTACTCATGAACATGATTAGTAATATCATACTATATCTATCACATGATATTTTATCCTGTTTCCATTTAATTTTTTACGTTTTTTATCTTAATCAACATTTTATTGATGATTTATAAAGAAAACCCATGTCTTAATAGATACCGCTCCGGATCATTAAACCAACTCAATACAAAGAGATTCTGACATTGTTAAATAGTAAAATTATCACTCTATCCCTCATGTATCTTATCAAAATTTATGAATTCTAATCTGATTAATTTTGTTTCATATTTTTTATTCTATTATATCCTATATTGGAATACAAGATCCCCGCCATTTCATGAGGTACCTCATATATTAATTTTTTTAATAATACTTTTAAAAATTTTAATAATATTTTAACTGAGATTAGTATAATTCTAAGGGGTTTAAAGGGGTAATGATGTAAAATTGTAAAATATAGTTGAAAATATATTCATCAAACATAGTTGATGAATCTTTAGTATTGACCATTCAATTTGAAATTATTCCCTTTAGGAAAAGGGTGTACATCTTTGAATCCATAAAATGGAAAAAAAGAAACTTTGTTGGCTTGGATAGAGCCAGATTCATAATTTTCATATAGTTATCCAAAAAATGTGGTATTCCCAGAAAACCATATAACAATTGATATTTCAGGTTTCATATATGTAGAATGGTTAGAAGATGTTTTGGTCTAACAATGAACGTCAATAAAATATGGGGATTTATCATTTTCAGCCACTAGATTAATTATTGCGACCTTGATTATATATAACATTCGACCCACAACTGCCTATAGTTAAAATCAGGAAATGTCCCCTATTCCATGGTTTTTTCCTTATTGATTCATCGGATAATGGTGTGTCTTTGGTTTCTATAAATTAACTAGTGAAGTAATTAAGTCCATTTAACTCCATTTTAAAGTATAATAATTGGGTTGTTCTTCCACTTATTCTAATAATTTGGAACCATATATTTTATGTAGTTATTTTTATTCATGTTTGAATATATTTTGGTTTTAATCTAGTGATAAGGTTGAATTAGTTGTTTATACGATAATTAGTTTGGTGGCCTACAAGAATTTTACCATAGACATTTTTTTATATTGTATTTTTTTTGTGGAAACTGAATATCATTATTTGTAATTATGTATTTGGATATATAAATTAATTTGGACTTGAAATTTTTTTTGTGAACCTTCGCAATCCTCATAAGGACAATTTTTGGAATGAGACTGTAAATTGAGTTATGCATGTAGTATGTTACACTCTTGAAAATTATGTAATGAATTCCTAAATTTTCATATCTGATATTTATTATTGATAATGGTTTTTAATATTTAACAGGTGTGTGGGAATTTTTTGAGATACAAAATTTAAAATTATTTTCAAGAAATTTTAAAATTTATATGACTTTTTTAATTAGATCAAATGATACATTTTTAATTTTGATATGGTAATGATTTTAAATGAGAAAAAATTATTTTTTGGACGTTGCTAATGTTTTATATATATGTTTCCGAAATAAAATGGATTTTATATTTTTATATTCAGATCTAAAATGATGATTTGAGTTTCTTATGTGGATTAACCTTTGTTAAATCCTCAATGGGGATTGTTCTAAAATTATTAAGGTGAATGGAGAGACATTGAAATATTTTTGATATTAAATTTAATGATGCTTTTTTAATTTATGTCTTCTAATAATTTAATGATTTTTTTTGTTTTGAATATCTGTATGTTCTATGTTGTGTTTTTTTATATAATGAAAAGGGGGATGTCACTAATTGAGACATGATTAGATTTAGGGTCAGTTGGGACCTCGGTAAATGATGAAAGACTACCGGTATTGAATTTTTTATGGGAGTATTTGTAATGATATAATTTAATGATAATGAAATGGTTTTGGGATAATATATTTATTCATTGGTCATTGTATTTTTAAGGGATAAACTAAATCAATTGGTTCTGTGATGCACCTTTGTTTTTTAAGGATATAAATAACCCTCCTAAAATAATTTTTATTAATATGCAGTTCCATAACATTTTTCCTGAAGACATACATGGAATTAAACATCATGGGTTTGGATGGTTGAACATTGATTTCTATATCCTGATTTCAAACATGTACTGGTTCTCCTAGTTTTCCAAATAGAACCCTCAAAATTAAATATTCAGGATATTCATACCTGGCATTATATATTTTGGTTTAATATTTTGAATTATCATCTACATTTTCCAACTTGTTATCTATGTGATATATGGTTTAAATAATCAATATATAAGGTATAATATTTTACTATTTTTGGTATCACTTTAAACCAGTAATATATATTGTTTATTTAAATGATATTAAATAAAAAACATGGTGTGTATATTCTATTTCTATTGAATTCTATACCTCTATATGAACAATAATTATACTGGTTATTATATTCAAATTTTTTGGTGGTGTTCTATTGAGCTACACGCACAACCTTCTAGCGATGCTACATCACATTGGTACCTTATTATATGATATATGATTTATGGAAGTGTTCTAGATAGGGACACAAATATTTGTTCATGTAGTGTTAGTATTTTGGGTAATGGGGTTTCTAGAACATGGTTGTTATATAGACCATATTTGGTTTTTTCCATTATTTTGTATTTGAGGTTATACTTTAGAATATCATAACATTTAGACAATAGATGTATTTTTTATCATGTTTTAATTTTTTTATTATTGCAACATTATATATTACCATATTCCTTTTATACTTGTTTTTATATATGTTTATATTATTTCAATACAATTTATATTCTAATATGATATCATTATCATCCCATTATATTCACTTAGACCCAAATTATTATTCAGTATACTCTGGTGTATATCGATATGTACATGATATAAAATTTAAAAATGGATCAATGAATCAAATTATTGGCTACATGAATATTAATTTGTAGTTTGGTATTATATGGTCTATTTTATCTATATATTTTAGGAATTTTAGACATTATAATTAGATCATTATGGATCATGGTATTATTCTCCTGACTAGGTGCCTACAACCCCATCTACATGGGAAAATAAATGTCTCTAGGGGTGAGAATTGATGATCTGGTTTATTCCATTTCCATTGATTATTATTTTCTCATAATGTGGAGAAAAATTATGTGGTTTGATTTATTTGTTAGTTGTTATACCTCATATTATTACACAAATATGGTATATTTGGATCCATACATCACTAAAGGAACATAGTAATAATGGGCATCCCTATGATTCATGTGATTATCATGTGACTAACATAATGTTTAACCAAAAGTAATGAATATATAAATTTATTAACGATAATATATTCTGAATTATTTTTTAATTAGGGGTATTTTAATTTTTAAATTCTTAGTGTTAATATGTAAAAAAATGAATTTAATAGGTAAATGGTAAATGATTTAACCATGAAACATCATAAACGTGTACACCTTTTTCATTTTTATCTAACCTTGAATATGGGGTTTTCTTCTGTGAGAGTGACCTTGTTTAGAGAGACCTTATAGTGTGTAGTGAGAATATGATGGTCATTGATATACGATTTAGAATATGTATGGGATTATCCTTTGGTTGTTCTATTACTTTATGATTTTTTACATTGTTTGAGAATCTCGAAGAAGTTTCCTTCGAGGGTTGTATTTATGCAGGTTTATTGGTGGATAAGGAAATTGTTGACATGGGGTGTGGTGTTGTTATTATTGGTGTTGTATCATTCCCTACAAGACAAAGGTTAAGGGGGCTCCAGAGTGTATTATATGTCTTTTAATTTATACAGGGGTATGAGTACCTATCATGTGAATGGTCTTGTGTAGGTTTTATGTGTATGTATTCAAGGGATAACCATTTTTAATCATTATATGTTACTCTATATTATGTATGTGGTGTAATTTGACCTTCATGGGTGAATTGTCATAGGTTTTTCCATGTTTTTAGCAAATTTGGATGTGTATGGAACAAGCAGATGATTCTATAATTCTCCAATATAACACTAATTTTTTCCTATTGTTGTATAATAATAGTGGAATATGTGGGAAACAAAATTGAATTAGAAGAACAACATGATTTTTGGTTAGAAAATTGAGGTATTGATTTTGTTATGGTTACCCTATGTGAGGTTGTCATAGTGTTTTATGGAGATAAGAATTATTTATCATCATTTGATACACCATATTCACAATCGATACATGGTGTGTACAAATGATTATTATTAAAATTTTATGGACATTCTTGGATTCATTTGAATGGAATTAGATGATGTCATATTATTTGTTATACGGTTAGTTTTAATGGGAAGGTTCATTCTATCATTTTACCCTAATATAATGAATTCCTTCAATATATGGATGGATGATGACCTTCGATGGTTGAAAAAGGGGGACATTGTTGGGAACAAGTTGGATGGATAATTAAGTATGAAGAGTTTGTTGTTACCGAGTTTTGTCTTTTGTGATCAAAGAAGATAAATCAATTCACATTATAAAGGAATTGAAAATTAGATGATGATTTTATGATTTTTATATTGAAAATATCATATGTTAGGTGATCATGAGATGCAATCCATGTGATGTAAAGGGAGAAAAAGGATGATGATATCCATATTCATTTTTGATTGGAATGAATGATGCTGCTGGAAGATAGGGATGTAGCAGTACATCTTGTTGAAAATTGACGATGGAAAATTTGTTCGATCAAAGTATATATATCAAAATATATATAGTGTGGGATGAAATCATTTTTTGACGAATATGCTAGAAGATGTGCACATGTTAGAAAATGTCATGGTATGTTGTGTGCAAGTGGACTTCCATAATCAAAACATCAGAATCTGGAAAAGGAGAGGCTTGTGAGAATGATTGGTTTTTTCATGCAAGATTGATGGATGTTTGGACTGTTGTGTGCAAGGAATTATTTGATGTCCCAACATCGAAAAATGGAAAATTCAGGATGTGAGATATATATTAATGAAGTTCACAAAATATGGGGTTGGTTTGTAAGTGGCATGTGCGACCAATGTGATGTCAATTGAGGTTTTGTGCGACACATTAGGATCTAGCATGACACATCTATATTTTTTCTTGTGGGGTTCAACAAGGTCTATAAATAAGAGGTCATCCCCCCCACATTTGTGTAGCTCTAAACTTATAGAAATCCAAAGCTCTGAAGTATGAATGAATTTTTTGTAAATGGGATTTCACGAAAGAAATAGAGTTGGAAGCAAGAAAAGAGTTGTGTGCAAGATTGAAGGTGCACCGAAGAGGTGTTACACGAAAAAAAGTCAAATCTTACATGTGTGGAAGATATTTTGAATGCCAGATAGCTACAAGGGTTCATGAAATATTTGGGTTCTTCAAATGAATTTAGTTGTGCATAATAGTGTTCTTACCAGCTTCTAGGAAAGAAAGTGAATATTTGTACTTTTGAGAATACATTTGTTCAATTATAAAGAAGCACTGAAAGACTTCAATTCTCTATTTGTGCTGTGTGGGTGCAGAAAAACTTGAGTATTATCCCCCATGTACTACATGAGTGTAAAGGTATATCCTTCTCATTCTATTCCACTTTAATGGACTGTTTTCTAGTGGATTGTATTGTAC
This sequence comes from Viscum album, assembly GCA_963277665.1. Lineage (NCBI taxonomy): Eukaryota > Viridiplantae > Streptophyta > Magnoliopsida > Santalales > Viscaceae > Viscum > Viscum album. The sequence continues at coordinate 1,294,084,677 of OY728152.1, forward strand.
TCGATTATTGATGTACCATACCAAGGATGTAACTAATCTTATTGAGTAGTGAACCTTGTAAATCATGTGTTCATGTGATTGTGTGTGTTCAGAAGATAATGAACTCTTTAACATGAGGCAAAGGAAGTTTGAAATAGGGAAACATAAAAGAAAATGATATCACTGATTCACCCCCTCCACCTGTTAGTGATACTTGGATCCTTACTTTGTAACTTCACACAATATTATGAAAAATGTGATGGATCCCTTGAAAACCAAGAAACTACGGATAGTATATTTTTCAAGGTTGAGTAAACCATGAGTATTATCCATTCTTTTTATTTAATGATAATTATTTACCATTTTTATACTCATGATTAATGATATCCATATATATTTTATTCCACATTCAAACACTAATATTCTAGTCTGAGAACCGAGATCTCTTCCACCATCCATTTATTTTTCTCCATATAATAATATGAATTTCGAGGGCTTTTGGTTTTTAATTAAAGAATAAAGGAAGTAATATAATCCATTCAATAACATTTTTGTGGTATTTTCACTTTTTTGTCTTCATGAACAATATTATGTAGAGTATTCTTTTTCTTATTGGTTGAGATCATTTAAGTTCAAATCTGGGGATGGTTTTGGATAAGTGTTTGTCTAGGATAATATGTTAAGTTTCCTATAATATTATTTCAATAGTATTGATATTAAATTTCTCCATGTATTTATTCCCAATATCCACCTTACTATGTTTTTATGAATTTTTCAAACGATTGAAATTTGGGCCTGAAAATGTTGTGTGTGACCCTTCATTGAACCTAATAGGATCATGGATGATATTATATTAGACCTAAAACTACTCACGGGATATAAAAACACATGATAATTTTAAAATTTATAGAAAAATATTTAGATATGGTGATATTATAAGTGAATGGGTTATAAATGTTAATTGATATGCCAATATGGTTTTAGGGATAATTGAAATGCACGTATTCTATCTTTAGTGACATTTAATATAGGAATATGAAATGGATTAAATTATATCATTTATATTTATATATGGTTATGGTTTCAGATAGAGGATAATGTTTTTTGGAATATGGTTAATGTTTTCAAAAATAAGAGTTGACCCTCAATGTAGTTATTAATAAAATCAAATTATAGTTAAAATGATGTTTTTTATTTTTCATGTTGTTCACCCTGTGAGAAAATTCCATTTTTGATACTAGTAATTATTTTAAATTGAATGGTTTAATGATGGACTTGTTCTGATGTGAAAATAGAATGTTTGTTTTTTGTAGGGATGTATTTAAATGTTTTAATAATGTGATTTTTATTAATAATACTCTCAAAATGAATATGTTTTTTTGAATATTTGAAAAAGGAGTAGGTTTTTATTACGTTGCTTTTTGTTTTAATGTTATTCTGGGGCCATGGGAAAAGGTAATGGTTATGATTGTATAATTATGGATAAGTCATGTGATAATGATATAATTATTTCGTAATGTAATGATTTGGGGATGATGCACTAATGTTGCACCACCTACATTTGTGCAGGCCTGAGTAATTCCCTAAGTACCATGGTGAACAATATTATTCATAGGGTTGATATGATGCTCCCAACCCAAATGGAATGGATAGAGTATTCCTTATCATTTTTTTGGATGAGGGTAATGGAGGTCCACAACATGGTTTGGGATTAATAGACATGATGTTATTAATACTCATTAGATATATGTATTGATATTACTAGTTTCCAAACGTATAACCCCTATAATAAATGTTTGGGATATTCGGACATGAAATTATAATTTTTGGTTCGTTAAAAGGTCTTTTGATCCTCATTTTATGACATGTGACCTATGCGAATTATGTTTCAATCGAACAGAATTGTTCAAATTAGGTTTATGGGTTTGGGTATACCTTAAAACTGAGAATAAAGGTTGTTAATTAAGGTAGTATTGAATAATGAAACAATGTTCATTTATTATTTTTCTCTTTATTTTTGAATAACTTTAATAACTATTACTAAATTGGTAATTTTTTCATACATCATTGTTGGTGTCCACAAAAGTTGTACTCAAACTCTTCTTGGGTTACCAGGTCACTTGGGTACACAAGATATATGCTACTAGTGTTGGGTATATATTCAGGTTAGGGAGTTGGATTTTGGATAATTACGGGCTAGTGGGTTGGAGCATTGGATTTTAGGACTGAGATTGGACTCTTGTTCACATTTTATATTTTTCATAGTTTCATATGTGATTTTTTTCATTATGACTTTATCATATATAGAGTTTTGATATCATTTTTATATCATGTTACTCTTGGGTTGTTACTCACACTAACTAGTTGTTATTCCATTTAAAATATTTTCTTGTTTTTTTAGAAAAATGTGATTAAATCGTTATATGTTTAGTCTGATATGTAGGTATAGTCTTCATATTAAACCCCTATAGACCTATGTTATTATTCAGAACATAATATAATATGTGGAGGATCTATTGAGGACATGTGGTGATCTATCATTTGGTACTTATTTAATGGATCCCAAGAATGGTTGTTATGCTGATTATCCTCTCTTTGTTGACTGATAAAATGTTTTAGTCATCTTGAAACATATATCATCAATCAAAAGTTATAATTCCTCACTCAATGGAGTTGTAGGTCTACATTACACTGTAATAATGATTTTTCTTTCGGATACCATTGAAAAACACCATGGTGATCCCTTATCATGCATAAACTATATAGTGATCCAATTGTTATCAATGTCCACTACATTTATGACCATTATAATCCATTATCTTTATTTAGTTAATTATAAACATACTATTATAGTTGATATCTCCCTTAATAAATTAACAATTAAAAACATGTATCACATATATACATAGATTAATAAATACATGATCACATCCAATTTTTTCTGACACATCAAATATCACAATAATCCCATGATCAATATCCATAACATCATGTTGTTATAATGGGTCCATGACTCTACGATGATTCCTTCACCCATAAGAGTTGTTTTCATGATCTAATCAACATATCATGATTTCAACCCCATCCAATCCAACCTAAGTTTTTTCCAATCACAATTTTAATTAAGAATATATAGTTCATACCATTAATTTACCACTTATAACAGATGAACATTTTACAATTTCCACATGGTAAGATATATTTCATAAATATTATCGCAATAGTACATAGATGACACCATTGAATGTTGAATAATAATAACATGCGGGTATAACAATTTGAAAAACCTATAATACCACTAGTATAATTAAATAAATATTTTATTTCATACCATTCATTTTCTCACAAATTTAATTATTTAATTGTTCATGTCTCATAAGCATGTCGAACAAATCATCAACAAATTTTTTATCATTAATTTTTTTTCTAACCAATTAAAATAAAATCTATAATTATATAAAAAACAATAATACATAACTCATGTGTAATTATTATAATTTTATTAATTTACACTCTCTTACAATTTTAAAATCTATATATATTTTTGGTAAAACACTACATTCATTTTTTAAGAGTTAATCATTAGCCACATTAAATGAAAAATGTAACAAATATTAGACCTAGTAACAATAAACTACTCAAAAATATCTAGTATTATATCTCATCATCATTACGCATTCTATCATAATATTTAATATATAAAACAAATAAGATTATATTCCATGAAGACTCTATCATTCAATGATCATGATATCTGAAGGAAAAACAAAATATAATAACATCAAAAAAATGATGGAAATATTATGGTTTTCATGATACTCTTATTACCAACTCTAAGGAAATAAAATCACATTTATAGTTCTATTACTTTGATTTCACTCTCATATATTAATGTAAAATTATTTTTTCAAATTAGTTTCATATAAACTCAATCTATTATATAACATCGAAAAATTAAAAAAAATTACTATCAAGACTTAATGATACCAAAAAAATAGAAACAAATTTTTATAATAAATTAAGTTTTCACACGTCATATTATCTTGTTTCCAAATGATCATAACTATATTCTTGACATTTTCTAATCTGATATGTCTATAAAGTATTTCAAAATTAACCTACAAGGAAATTAAATGGAAACTAAAAGCTATTATTTCAAATAAAAGATGTTTCAAAAATGACATATATAAGGAATGAGGGATTTACTCTTATACATGTGCTGGGAAAAAAGAAAAAATAGAATTTCAATCTAATTAAATACATTATTTTCACTCCATCTACCTCGACTAGTTTTGTAAGTTAAACAGTTAATGATTCAACATTGAATAATCTATTTTTTACCCTTTAAGTACATTGTAATTATTTATTTTCAATATATTTACAATTATATTTATCATATCATAATGTTAGTTAGGAGTCAAAATGTGAATTTATAACTAACATACTCTTTGGAATATGGTTATAAAATAATTACCACGTGATCAGTAATAACTGTTCACCCAACTGTTAAAATGTTTTGGATGGAATTCAGTACCATTATTCATGTTCATGTCATGGTATTTCAAACCATAAAGGATTTTTATAATATTTTTATATCTTTTTGGTTTTTAGGGTTAATCCACATCGTCTTCATATCCCTTATTGAAACACATAGACATATAATTTTGTATATAAGTTTGATTTTTGTTTGGTTCCCCATTCAAGTAAAACATACCCTTCCCCCGACCAACCACACATTCTTAAACATGTGTCCCACATCAATTGATGAAACCCTCTCCTTTATTACATGGTTATTCAACATTTATTGCAATGGATTATTTCAATTCCATGATTGATTATTCAATCATATCTTCTCTCTTATTCTATATTTGAAATCGTATTCAAATTTAATTGGATTTCAGAATCTAGAAGGTTGGGAAGGCTTTGAATTGGTTCTTGGATGCATTGATAATGATTTCTTTGAGTTTTATTCTTATGAGAATCCCTTATAATATTTATATATGTATATAAGTGAATTTTCATTGATTTACATTATTTTGAGGTATGTGTCTCTACCTAATGTTTCTTTACATTTTTAAACTACACATTTTTTGAATAATTTTTGTTTATATTGGTTAATATTGATATGTGTGATATTAGAGTTTTTAATTTAATTTTATATAATATTTTTGACATATGAAGGGTTAGATGGCTTTTTAGTAAATTTAATTACAATTTCATTTTGGATTGAATTTTTTTGGATGAATTTATTAAAATGAAATTTGTTTTTTATGTGAGAATTTAAAAAGTTATTTCGAAAATATGATATATTTATATGATGGTTTATTAACAATGGGAATGTTTGTGATAAAATTTTATTTTTATATATGTATTAAATTTTATTTGTTAATAGTGAGATATGTTAGAGTGGTTAACATTGAATAATCCATCAATATAGTTGATTATCTATAGTCTAGAAAACATTTACTAATTAGTCCGAGTGATGAAATAGTAATGAATATATTTAATTAATAATATGAATTAAACTTCCGCATTTTTACAAAAAGGTATACTCGGTTGGTAAACATGATAATGTATTCCAACTAGTTTTCATGTATTGAGTGATACATTTCATAGACACATTGGTAAGTGTAACAACCTAGGATTTATAAATTATATTTTCTCTTAAAAAAATGTGTGTAATGTTATATAATACAGTATTATAGATATAATTAACAAAATTAAATGAAAACCGATTTATTTCATTATATTATAATGGATCATTAGTTATTGTAAAAACTAATGAAAATGGATAACATTAAAACTGAAAAAAAAATATTAAATATAAAATGGTAATATATGATTTTCCAATATCTAATAGAATCATCACAACACATACAACAATATATAAATGAAGAAATTATTATTTAAAAAATAATATATCATTATATGAAAATATATATTCATGGTAAGGGTTATAGTGAATGTTGAGTAAATAAATGAAGTGGTATTTATAAGATAAAATGTTACCATTAAAATAGTATCCCATTCATTGGAAATAGTAACACAACAAATGGAAATAGTAAAATGAATGTTGGAATAGTAATTTAACCCCCAAAAAATAAAATTTCATATAAATATCATTAATTACTAATAATATAATAAAATATAAATATGAAAATACTAAAATTAAGTATCAGGACTAAAAAATGAAAAATATATAAGAACATTTATATTTTAAATATATTAATGTATTTAAAAATATAATATTTTTATATAAAAAATTAAAATTACCTATTTTGAAATTTCTAATTTTTATATTAATATAATTATTTAAATTAGAATGAAAAAATTGACAAATTGTGATTATTTGTTAATTTATTGGACCACATCAATTTACATGAGAATAGTAATAATAATATTATTAATTTAACTGGTGTATCTTAACTTACATCATTCATGGTGTAATAATAACTTAATATTTCATATAAATTGATGTTAAGATAAACAATATTTAATTTTATAAATAATTTATAAAAATAAATAATATTATTTAAAAGTAATACTTATCATTTTCCAAAACCAATAGTCTAAATAGATCCCTTGAAATAAAAATTTTACATTCGTTGTGCGTTAAATTTAAATAAATTATGTTAATTATAATTATAAATATATATACCAACATAAAATCAATAAATTTTATTGGTTTAATATCTATATTGTATCAAAATTAATTTTATATTTTTTATAAGGATATAATATTTTATTCAATACTTTATTCTAAAAAAACTCAACTCTTTAAGTATAAATAACCACTCTCTCTCCCATTGTCAAAAAAATAATCTCTATATTTACTATAATTTCCTGACCCCTGAAGTGAGGTGCCAATTCATTATTTTATTACATTGGAATTATTATGAGAAACCAAATACCAAAGGACCAATCAGATTATTAGCCATGAAGTAAATAGATACATACATGGATCCAATTTTACATTGTAAAAAAAACAAAATAAAGTGCATAACCAAAGCTAATATATTGAATCCTTGAAAACTCAATAAATGCTCCCCTCCTCAAAACCTATTGAATATAAAAAAATTAAAGGTTTGAGAAAAAATGCTCAATAATGGTTATAAATAGTGGTGTACTGAATCATCAATAATTAATCCAAAATAAATTTTTTATATTCAATATGGAAAGGTGAATAAATGAAAAACACACACCATTAATAAACTAAAAATGAAACTGCATCCATATTTTTTTCATAGTTAAAACTCATGGATTGTAATAATTGGAAATAAATAAAATTAATCATTAATTTTACTTCATTTATCTAACACATGATACCAATATATCATGGAAACAGTTTACATCAGTGGGTAGAAACCTGTCTGATTGTTGGAAACAAACATGAAGGGATTGTCTCCAACTGATTGGACTAATGAGACCTAATGATGCATCAATGAAATATAGTTCTCCATGCATGTCAATATAAGTATGAATAATTATTTATATATAGATTTAATACAAGTAAAATATTCCTTCTTATTATACATATAGATTAGAGGATACATATTCATTAGTATTTACATAGTTAAAACAACATTCCAAGTAAACACCATATTTAAAACGGTATATGGATAAAGAAAATACTCATATCCATGAATCTATAATTTGGATATATAATATATTTATAATTTTAAATTAATAATGATTTCAAATGGGTAGTGGAGACACAAAAAAATAATTATTACTTGCACAATAACACGCAAATGACAATAACAATGAAATTGAGATAGAGTCTGTTATCCCATTGTAAGCAATTGAGTCATATGAAGAAAATTTAAAAACCACAAAATTACTCATAGAATACCATTAATAATAATAGAATCATTATAATATATATAAAATGGTAGTACCTAATATATAAAATGGATGAAATACATAGAAAACAACGTAAATCTCACGGAATTAAATGTTAGATAAGAACCCCTTACATAGAATATATCATTATTTTGAGGATAAATCAAGGACATAATTTCATGTGAAAAATATAAACTTGCAAAATAAATATATATATATAGTATAAAAATCATGGGACATTCCCACATATCCTTGTGAAATCATAACCAATGACAAAGACGTTTAACTCAATGTATGGGAATTGAGTTAAGATATCCCTGAGCTCGGGTTCGACATCCTTAAAATTTGTTCATAACTCCAATAATATGGTTTAAATAGTGTTATAAAACTATTATAGAACTAATTTAATGTTTATAATTCCATAAATAATTTTATTATACCATTTTCCACACATTTATTAATAATATTTTGTTTTTCCAATTGTTTCGGGTATGTTCTTCTCATATTCTCAAAGGTCGGTTTGTAATGGAATTCCGTGTAAAAAGAAATAATAATTCATAATTGATATCATATATATATATATATATATTTAGTTTATTTTAATCATTTTTATGAGATTTTAAACTTCCAAAGATTTCGGTAAAGTGAAACGAAAACAAATCATCTAGAAAGGTTGTTAAATGACACACCACCAAATATGATTTTGTAATTTAAAAATATAAGAAGAAAAGAATAGATTTTATGATTCATATCCTATAAAGACAAAAGTATTTCAGTATATATATGATAATGGATTTTTCATGAATAATTGGATAATAGGTAGGTAAAAGTTATAAGTGAGAATTAATTTGAAAGAGAAGAATAATGAATCTTACCTCTTTAAAATATCTCTTTTAAAATACCCTTTAGGATCTTGGATGTGAACTATTTTTTCAAACAGAAGCACAAGAATGTGTAAATGGATATGTAGGATATAATTTCAAAGAGTTTGGCAAAACAAAAAGGCTCTTGGTTATTAATATATGTGAAATAAAGAGTCTCCTGTTATAATGGAGTTGGAGGATAACACATGAATTACAAAAATTATTAAATTATAATAAATATAAAATAGGACTCAAAAATTTAAAAAAGGAATAAATATAAATTTTATTTCCTTTTAGAATATATTTTACAATTTTGGAACTTTTTCAATAATTTTTGTAATTTTAAATAATTTAATAATATATTTTATACATAAAAACAATTTTTTCATCCTAAAAACTATTCATAAATTAGAAATTCAAATCATGAAAAAAACATTTCATAATAGGGTCAAATTTTATATTATAAAATATAAATGTTATATGCATTTATGTAATCTGTGAATTATCTTAAAAATAAAAATTTAGTTTTATTTTATTATATTAAATACCATTTATTTGATTTATTTATTACTTAAATTAATACTACATCAACATTGGGGAAGCCATTATGGTATTCATTTGTTTTCTAAAATTTAAAAATAAATTTCCATGAATAATATAATTTAATTGGATTCCAAAATCCAGTTATTTTTGAATTAAACATCTAGAAATACATAAATGAAAAATGTTATTTGAAGTAATGTTTATATTGTGAACAACTTGACATACATTTGAATAAAATATTACAATGGTACTATATTGATTATAGTAGTTCTAATGTGTCCCGAAAACAAATAGAATAGATATGGGTCTAACCATATATATAGAAAAATTTCTGGTTAAAATATGTACAAATTAATAATTCTTATAATTTTATTTACACACATTTTATTTAATAATCTTATTCATGCACAATAACAGCTTTAGTGTTTCATATGACTTAAGGTAAATTATATTTTATACAAAAATTAAAAATTAATTACATATCTTTAATATAATTACTTATATTTATTAATTAATCTTATTTGCACATATATATATATATCAAAAAATCTTCTTAAATTTGTTAATTTTCCTTCTGTATCCATGCATAAGAGTTGTAAAAAATAGGTAAAGATCATGTTATATAATGTTAAAATTAAAAATTAACATGCAAAACCATAATTAATAATTAATAATTAAAAAATAATTGATAAAAATAATTTTAATCACACATTTATTATTTATATGGAACCAAATTTGATATTGCCAACACAACGCAGGCACTGCACCATAATTAACAATGATTTATATACTTGTCATGAAAAATTTAATTTTTATATTCATAATTAATTTTTTACAATATTATACTTTTAGTATAATTTTTTAGTAATTAAATTGTTTAAATAAATTTTTATGTCATTATAATATCATGACGATGTCACGAAAAGTGTCTTCTTTTATAAAAACATTGTTTTTTACTATTTTACAATACATAAAATATTTAATGAAAATCATAAAAATTCATCCATATTAATTTTTGATGTGTATATTTCAAAAATTAACTCTATTTTAAGAAAATAATATTCTAAATATAAGAAAATTATTTTTTAACTAAAATCATCATTTACACAAATAAAAAAATGTTAATATTATAACAGAGTTTATGAAACTTGTAAAAATTAACTAGGGTCTCATAAAACAATCATATAATGATAAGAAAAATATATATATATATATATATATATATTCACGATTACATTTTATGAAAATTAATTATCCTTTCAATCAATCCATTAATTATAACCTTTTAATTCATTATTTATTACTAATAAAAATATCAACACATAATTATTAATTTTCAAAATAATATATCTCATATATAAGATGCTTAAATTATATTTTTACCTACATGTGTGAGTTTAATATTCATATGATTACATTACAATTAATAACCATCATGTTACAATTCATAAGGGTGTATTACTATTCTTAAGGGTCAAGTTACTACTCATATTGTAGATTACTATTCACCAAAAAATAATTAGAACCTATCTGACACTAAATAACATACATACACAACTGTGTATGTCTGTTTTTCACAGAGACTCACTGTTTCATGCATATTAATTTATCTAATGAATTGATACAATTTATAACATAAAATATTTGGTTGTTCTATACTTCCCACCTTTAAAAATTTCACCATTGAAATTTTTAATATAAAATCACATATATATTTATGTGGATGGTTCTTCTATTCTTTAACTCATATAATATCTTAGGTTTATGTTCCCTAAAACATGTTTTATAATCATGTTCTAAAGGTCTCTAATAAACATCATTTGATACCATTGTAACACCCCGGCCCTAGAATCCAAGAGCTATTGCGTTATTAAATTACATTACCATGATTTCAAGGAATCAAATCTAGAAGGACCAATCAGTTTAGTAATCTTGAAGAAACTAGATACATATGTGGAACCCATTTTACATTTCAAAAGGAAAAAAAGAACACAACAAAAGAAAATAAACTACATCCTTGAAAACCCAATAAATGGTCTTCTCCTCATAACCTGCTGAAGGTAAAGAAGTGAAAAGGGGTAGCTAAAATTATCATTATGGGTTACAAATATTGGAAGCATGAATCAAAAATAATCAATTCATCATCATATTCTCATAGTCAATATATCACGGTGAGTAAATAAAATACAAACTCCATTAATAAACTGAAAATGAAACTACATCCATAGATTATGTCATAGTAAAAACCTCATGTATAGTAATAAAAAAAATGAATAAAGATAATTCCTACTAATTTAACATCATGTATATGGATTGTGATACCACTATACCATCAAAACGGTTTATGTCATTGTAAAGAACCAGAAATCCTATGTAATGTTTTTTAAAATACATGGGAATTTTACGAGTCCACGAATTTTTACGACGCTTGTTTCCAAGGCCCGGTGTGCCTGGAATCAATTTATGATGTTTTGTTCGGTTACATTCAGTAAACGTATGGGCAGGTTTTTATAACATTTGAACACATGCTCGGAAATGAAATCCAAGGGCACCATTTAACTCACATCACCAGTCTTCACTTAAGAATACTTTCACCTCGATGGCAGTTTGTTGATAATAAAAGTTAGTTTTTGGATTTTTACAAAAAATAAATAAAAAAAAGAGTGCAACAACACAATTTTATTTGATCCATCTTTGGGAATGTAGAGGTTATATCCTCCAAGTGGAGGTTGGAGGTGGGGTCCAACACACCTTAACCTCCCATGAGAGGTTATGGTGGTGGGGCCCACCCGAACCCAACCTTCCATGGGAGGATAAATTTGGTTGGGACCACCTGACTTTTAACCCCATGAAACTCTTCATTAAGTGGGGAGAACCCTTAAACTCCCCACATAATGGTGCCACCAACCTTGGAGCCTCTCCACTATTCTTTTAATTAAATGGAGCCAACCCCTTTAATTAATGTGCCAACCTCTCATTGATTAATTAGGGGAGCCTATATAATTGATTTCACCTTTTTGAATTATTGTGCCAATGTAATGATAGAAGACTCAATATAATATTATTTTCACATGGCATTTTGGTGGAACATGAGAAGTTGAAATATTGGGGTGAAAAGTTCTTCCAACGAAGAATGCTTCTCCCAACGAAGAATAAAGAACACGAAGAACGTTTGCGACAATTTTTATTCGACTCCCTTCATCGAATCCTACCGACATGGAGTGTCTTCCACAACCATCGTGAGATGTATTCCTTCCGCAACGCCGTAAATGGATTGAAAAATGTCTCCTCACACAAACATCGACAAACATCTAGGAAGGTAGAGGGTTATTGAAATTTTTTTCATTCATTTTCTTTTCTCCTCTTCATTGAAAAGAATCAATGTGAGGTAATTTAAATTATTGAAGTTCAACTTCCTTCATCTTAGTTGAACAATTTTTATCACCCCTAAATGTGGAGGGTGTGGGCCACTAACATGGCCCGTCTCCCTCCGATCATTTTGTGATGTTCCATCGGCATGAAGATGAAGCGATGACGACGAAGGCAGCACCGACGAAGGCTGCGCTACCCGCGGCCTCGGCGAATCGCCCCGCACCCATGGCGCACCAGTGCTCCCGACAAAACACTGTCGGCTGAGCGGCACCCGACCCGACTACCCGCTCCTTGCCCGGCACGCGCCCCAACCGAACCCGCGACCTACCCTATAGCCTTCTCGGCCTTGCCGCCGCCCTGCCAGGCCCTGTCGGTGCCCTGCTTGGTGCCCTGCCAGGTGCCCCCGACGCCCCACCGGCACCCTGCCAGGCGTCCCCAGTTCCCCGCTGGTGCCATGATTAGAGTCCTGTCATGGCCTGCCCAGCCCCTACCATGGCATGACCGACCCCTGCCATGGCCTGCCCGGTGACCTCGCTCCCTGCCTGGCGCCCCCACGATGTCTCGGCTCCCTCGCGGCCACCAGACCGAGCTAGTGTCCCGGCCCCCCTGGCAGTGCCTTGGCCAAAACTGCCTAGCTGCACCCTCCAGGCCGAGCAATGCCAAGATACGCCCTCGCAACGCTCCATGCCGAATTGGCCCCATCCTTGAGGCAGAGTCGCCTATGTGGCAACCTCCAGGCCGAACCGCACTCGCAGTCCACTGGGTTGGGCCCAGCGGACCGGGCTGATCATAATGTGTTGACCCGCCCAATAGGCTGGGTCAGACCTAGCACGTCTGACCGGGTTGACCCTGACCAGGTCGGCCCAGTCTAGGTTGGGCCGAGTCGGTCCGACGAGGTTGGACCAGGCCCATTCCCATTACTACCCCATTACTTTCATTGGCCATATCATTGGCACCTGATGTTCATTTGATGAACCATCAACAGTGCTAGTTTTCAGGGAGCGTAGACATCCCTTTGTGTATATCCAACTAGAGTTCATGGTACAGTTGAGTTATGGTTAGGTTGGATCGTACACGAATCCAACCATTCCCCAAGGACTAATAGGCTAATAACTAACACACTGGGCGTCCAATTGGCGCGCCATCTGTTGCATTGAGACCCCTATGACGTGGAGGACATTTGAGATTATTCTTCATGGCACATTGAGATAGTTGGAGTAACACCCAGTAGCTCGTGAGGCTGATCCTTCCAGAGACGATCAGACAGAGTGTGGAGACCTAGTAGCTAGTTGAGACCTGACTTCTGCTTGACCGATTTGACTCTGAGTGATTCTACTAGCCCAGTGGGGAGTGCCTGGTAGTTGGTGGTAGACCCATAGTGGAGGAGATCTTGGTAGTTGGTGGCAGACCCAAGGTACTCGACAGGAGGAGTACCTCTACAGGCAATTAGGGGGAGCAACTGGTAGTTCACATAGACCCACAACAGAGGAGCGCCTGGTAGTAGGAAGCAGACCCGCATTACTCAACAAGAGGATTACCTCAGCAGTCCAAGGTTAGTGAGAAGATTCTTGGCATTGCGATAGGCCCACTGTACTCGCCAGAGGAGCAGTTCTCCAACAACTACGGTTTCGATAATGAAAATCCTGGTTTGAGCTAAGTTAATGACTTTTGTGTTTTCCTCATGATTGAGATGGGTTACTAAATAACTTTGGTATATGTATAGTAATATACCTAGGTAATGGTTATCCATTGATGTCATACTTTGTGGTCTAGCATTATTGTATTTAGAGAGACCTTGAGGGTCTCGGGGTCCCTACTGAGTTTTGGTATACTCACACCTGCACGGTTTATGCCTGCACCTCGTTGTGTTGGTTGCAGATGACGGATAGCGCTGACTGAGAAAGAGAGTATCAGGACTGGATGATACCCAGAGGTGGACCACTCGGCATGATGGTACATGGAGAAGACGGGTGGATGTAGACAGCTGAGGTGTCTATTTGTACATACCCTTCAGCTATGAATCCCAGTGGATGACCCAGTAGATCATTTACATTTCTTATTTTGTACTTTCCTATCAGTTGTACTTGTAATTTCCTGTTGAGCTTGTATATTTGGCCCCTTTTTACATTCCATCACTTCTTTTGTATAGAGATTTACATAGTGTTTTACTTCTAGTTGTGTACTCTGATGTGTTTTTTAATTATTTAAAGGAAATTACTTCCTAGTTTTGTGATTTACGACTTTGGTTCTAGTCTCTATCCCCTGGCCTATGGAAGGCGGGATTAGAGTAGTCACAATACGGGACCCGGGGGACGGGTCGTGGAAAATTGGTATCAAAAGAGTCGGTTCTATCGGATAACTTAGAACTCTGATGTTTCATTTCTGTGAAGAATTAGTGTTAAGGGTACTATGTGTGGATTTCAGTTCAGGGAGTCCTGTGTTAGTGCGGGCAGCCGACGTATCCATACACAAGGACCCTAACTTCTTATTTCTGACTCAGTGCAAGAAAACACTGATTGCATGTGTGTTTTAAAAAGTTTTCTTTAAGTCATCTCAACCAGGTTAGCTCACGAGGTATATTATTTTGACAGTGTGGAATCTGTTTCTTTCAGGATGACTCCCCGTGGATGACCATTTAGATCCCCGAGAGTCATACATACTGATAGCCCACCGAGCGATGAGGCCTTGGTTCAGATCTCTTTACCAACGAAGGCACTAGTGGTACTACTTCCTGTTGGGCCACCGATGGCACCAGCCCCAGTAGCAGACGATGCAAGCCACTTGAGCACAATTCAAGAGTTCAAGCGCTATAGGCCATCAAGGTTCAGGGGATAGACGAACCCACAAGCGGCTAACAATTGGCTGGAGGCTGTGGTGAGAGTCTTCTGGCTAGTAGGGACACCAGTAGACTTCAGGGTGATAATTGATGCCAGCCTCCTTCAGGAATAAGTAGGCAGATGGTGCATCCTGATGCTCCAGGTGCATGATGAGGCGACAATACTATGGAAATTCTTCAGGACCCTGTTTCGAGTAGATTTTGTCCCAGTCACCCTTCAAACGGTGCAGATAAATGAGCTACTTCATCTACTCCAGGGTAACATGACATTAGCACAGTACCCAGTCAGGTTCACGGACCCCTCACGCTACTCAACTGATATGGTAAGAGACCCATTCTTTAGGGATCAGACCTTCGAGCAGGGGCTCAAGAGATAGATAAAATATTATATGATCTCACACAGTATCCCGACATAGGTGGGGGTTCTAGAGAGATCCCTCCTAGTGGAGTGTTTTCTTGCTGAGCATTCTCCAGCAGTGAGATACCCCACTAGATGACACAAAGCGGAGTCTTATGTAGCTAGAAGTAGATAGATGTCACATATTTCCAAGAGGACCAGTCCTACAAGTGGTCGACCACATGACTCAGGATCAGATATGTAGGGAAACTAGAGTGGATATAGAGCTAGTCATGCCAGGAGCGGTCAGTGTTACTAATGTAGCGGGCCTGGTCACATGGATCGTGACTGTCCGAATTGCCATTCTGATGATCATTTGACAATTTAGGGACCTCCCAGGCAGAGTTAGAGGTTTGATCGATGCGGTCTACTGGGAGGAGGTGGACGTGGAAGAGGAGTTGTACATGAAGCTAGTGGTGGAATACGTTTCGAGGTGTTTCCACCACCACTACCAGGAGGTCCACCCTGAACCCATGGAGCAGGTGGATTGGGGAGGTCTCAGCATCAGGTAGATGAGGCTTACGATCATGGTGATCCAAAGATGATTCGAGGTACGATCTGTGTCAACTCCACCTTAGTTGCGGTTCATATAGACATAGCTGTCAGTCACACTTTCATTGCCACTGCCCTCGTTCGGAGCTCAGAGAATCCGACAGAGTCGTTTAATCGATCATTACGGCTAGAGACTCCTACAACAGCAGACTAGAAGATTTCACACTGGTTCTGGCAGTGTGAGATTACCCTAGGAGGCGATAGATTCGGTTGGGATCTCCTCATATCAGCGTCAAGGCCTTACGACATCATCTTTGGTATGGATTGTTTATCTATAGTCCATGCTCAGTTTGACTGTATTAGGAGAAAAGTGTGGTGCGTCCAAATGGATGGTACTAGGTTTACCTTCACTGGTGAGAAGGGAGCCCTTGCAGCACAAGATGGACCTACTCGGAGGAGGGTGCAACCGATCACTCACTCGTTTGCTTGCCTTGCCCTCGGAAAAGATGAAGTGGATAGTCCGACTTATCATGTAGTGGTGGACCAGTATAGAGATGTTTTCCCTGAAGATGTTTCTGTACAACCTCCTAGCAGAGAGGTGGAATTATACATTTACCTGTACCCTAGGATGACACTAATATTTACTCCAGCATATCAAATGGATCCCACTGAGCTTCTTGAGCTGCAGGTACAGCCAGGGGACTTGGATGGGAAGGGATTCATCCAGCCCAATGTTTCTCCATGGGCAGCCCCGATTTTGTTCTCCAAGAAGGAGAATGGGAGCTTCAGGCTCTATGTCGACTACTGTCACCTGTACCAAGTGACAGTAATGACCTAGTACACACTCTCGAGTATTTTTTTCCTCTTTGACCAGCGGAAGAGATCCTGGTGGTTCTCGAAGATAGGCCTCAGATCAGGCTATCACCAGCTCTATGTTTGAGATGAGGATGTGCAGAAGACAACCTTCAGGTGTCGTTACAGCCACTACGGGTTCTTGGTTATTCCCATAGGGGTAATAAATGCTCCAATAGTGTTCAAGAGTCTAATTAATAAGATATTTCTTCCTTATCTTGATCACTTTGTCGTAGTCTTAATCAATGACATTCTGATCTACTCGTCTACTGAGGAGGTGAATGTCTACCATTTGTAGGTAGAACTAGACACACTCTAAGAGCACTATCTTTATGGTATGCTCTCGAAGTGCCAGTTTTGGATTTGGGTGGTTCACTTCATGGGATACGTCCTCTTGGAGGCTAGAGTTATAGTGGATACCATGAAGATTGAGGCGATACTTTCTTCAGAGCCACCCAGAAGTGTGACAGAGGTACGGAGTTTCCTGGGTTTGGACGGAAACTATCAGAGATTTGTTCCAGACTTCTCCAGAGTTAAAACACCACTATCATCCTTGACAAAGAAGGGGAAACCCTTCATGTGGTTGAAGAGATGCCAGCAAAGCTTTCAATAGCTGAGGCAAAGGCTGACTACTGCCCCCATCATGAGGCTTCCAGAGGAAGGTTTAGGGTACGTAGTTTACTACGATGCATTAGGGACCGGACATGGGTGTTTCCTAATGTCGGAGTATGTAGCGATTGTTTATGTTTCAATGAAGCTAAGTCATCACGAGCAGAACTACAATACCCATGACCTGGAGTTAGTAGCAGTGGTCTTCACCTTGAAGAAGTGGCTTCACAATCTGATGGGAAAATGTTTTATCATGTACTATGATCACGATTGTCTCAGGTATATCTTCTCTTAGAAGGACCTAAACTGGAGACAACGACATTGGCTTGATTTCCTCTAGGACTATGACTTTCAGATAGTCTATACTTCTGGGAATAGGAGCGTTGTTGCAGATGTGCTCAGTAGGAGGACTGATATACAGCTGATAAGAGAGGCAACAGGGTAGCTAGCTGGTTTACAGATATCCTTTGTGAATGGAGATGGAGTAGTATTCCTACAGTCTCTTATGGCCACTCCCCCACATCTTTAGTGGGTGAGGGAGGAGAATCATGGGGACGCTGACTGCGAGACACGACGTGCTCAGATGTCCATAGGGTAGGAACCTAATGATTTTTCTGAAGGTGGGGAGCACAAAATCCTCTTCAGAGGATGTACCCATGGTACTAGTGACACTTCAGGATGAAGTGTTTAGGGAGTTCCATATATCCCCTCTAGCGGTACATCTTGGAGTTGGAAAATGTACCAGGATCTTCGATGACAGCACTGGTGGCCAGGTATGAAGAAGGAGGTAGCAGTGTTTGTCTCATGGTGCCTCACATGCCAGTATGTGAAGGCAGAGCACCAGGTACCAGCAGGATTGGTTCAGCCTTTTGAGGTCCTGGAGTGGAAGTGGGATGGGATATCAATGGACTTTGTGATGGGTCTTCCACATACATCCATCATTCATGACTCGATTTGGGTGATCATCGATCGACTCAGCAAGTCGACCAACTTCTAACCGATTAGAGAGTAGGGCTCAGTAGAGAGCCTGGGACACCTCTATGTGTATAAGATTGTGAGGCTACATGGAGTACCTTATTCTATTGTCTCCGACCATGACACATGGTTTACTTCATGGCTACGAAAGGGGTTATATGAATCCCTCGGGACACATCATCACTTGAGCACCACCTTCCATCCTCATACAGATGGTCAGACTGAGCGGACCATTCAGACCCTCGAGGACATCCTACCTGCATGTGTCCTTGACTTCGGTCGTAGCTGGGAGGATCACTTGCCTTTGGTGGAATATGATTACAAAAACAGCTATCACTCCACCATTGGGATGGCATCTGTTGAGGCCTTGTATGGTAGAACTTATAGATCGCCATTGTGCTGAACTGACGCTGGTGAGTCAGCACTAGTGGGACCAGAGATGATACGTGCTACTACGGAGAAGGTGCAGATCATCTAGGAGAGGATGAAGACTTCACAGAGTAGAAAGTAGTCGTATGATGATTGGATACGAAGGCCTCTAGATTTCGAGGATGGAAACTACGTCTTTCAACGGGTCTCACCTCGATGAAGTCTATGGAGATTTGGAAGAGGAGGAAAGTTATCTACACGATTCATCATACCTTTACAGGTTCTCAGCATAGTATGAGAGGAGGCTTACCATTTTTCTCTTCCACCTCAGTTTCACTGGGTGCATGACGTCTTCCACGTATCCTATCTAAGGAGATACGAGCATGACCCTTCACACATCATAGACCATGGAGAGTTTGATTCGATTATTGGGTGACTTTTATGGAGGTTCTAGTGGAGATTGTGGATCGATAGGACTAGTCCTATGTGGACGGTCGATACCTCTTGTGCACGTACGCTGACAGCACAAGAACCACCAGGAGAGCACGTGAGAGCCAGAGGCACAGATGCATGCTTAGTACCCCCATTTGTTCCCATAGTTTGAGTTTTAGCTTATGGGAAAGTAATTACCTGAGGTGGAGAGAATGTAAAGACCCAGAAATCCAATGGATTGTTTTAAATACCTAGGAATTTTACGAATCCGCGAATTTTTACAGCACTTGATTCTGAGGCCCGATGTGCCCGGAATCAATTTCTGAAGTTTTGTTTGGGTACGTTCATTAAACGTACGAGTGGGTTTTATAACTTTTGAACCAGTGCTCGGAACTAAAATCTGAGGGTACGGTTGAACTCACTACGCCGGTACTTTCTTAAGAAGACTTTCACCTCGACGACAGTGGATCGAGATTTGAAGATAGTTTTTGGTTTTTCATAAAAAAATAATAAAATAATGTGTGAAACAACTTTATTTTATTTGAGCCGTCTTTGGGTGTGTGGAGGTTAAAACCTCTAAAAGGAGGTTGAAGGTCGGGGCCATAACACCTTAACCTCCCAATAGAGGTTATGGTGGTGGTTCCAACCCGAACTCAAACTTTCATGGGAGGATAAATGATGTGGGGACCACATGAATTTTAACCCCATAAAATTGTTCATTAAGTGGGGAGAACCCTTGAACTCCCCACTTAATGGTGCCCCCACCCATGGAGCCTCTCCACCTTTCATTTAATTAATTTGAGCCAACCCGTTTAATTAAATGGATCCAAACCCTTTAATTAAATGGAGCCAACCCCTTTAATTAATGTACCAACCACTCGTTGATTAGTTAGGAGAGCCTACGTAATTTATTTCTCCTTTTTGAATTGTTGTTCCAATGTAATGTTAGATGTCTCAATCTAATATTTGTTTCACTTGTCATTTTGGTGGAACAAGAGAAGAGGAATGCTTGGGATAAATGTTCTTCCAACGAAGAACACTTCTCCGAACAATGAACGATGAACGCAAAGAACACCAGTGACAATTCTTCTTCAACTCCCTTCCTCGAATCCTACCAATGTGGAATGTCTTCCACAACCATTGTGAGAAAACTTCCTTCCGCAACACCGTCTATGGATCAACGACTATCTCCTTGTGCCAGCATCGACAACCATAAATCAAGGTAGGGGGTTATTGCCAGTTGGTTCTTTCCTTTTCTTTTCTCCTCTTCATTGAAAACAATCAATGTGAAGTATTACAAATGAATGAAGTTCAACTTCCTTCCCATTAGTTGAACAATTGTTATCACCACTAAACGTGGAGGGTGCGGAACAACTAACATGGCCTCCACAAATCGTTCTGCCCCTGCAGTGCACCATTTCTCCCAGCCAAACACCTCTGGCCGAACAGCGCCAGACCCTCCTACCGCGGCCTCCAGACGCCCTACCCGGCGTGCACCCCGACCGAACCCGCGGCATGCCCGGCCCCACCAGTGCCTCGCCAGGTGCTCCTAGCGCCCTGGTCGGCGCCCCCGACGCCCTGTTGCACCCTGCCCAGCTTCCACGGCACCCTGTCGTAGCCTTCCCGGCCCCTGTCGTGGCCTGCCTCGCACCCCCATGCCCTACCCAGTGCCCCAGCGGCGTCCCGACTCCCTCGCGGCCACCAGGCCGAGCCGATGTCCCAGCCCTCATCGTGGTGCCCTGGCCGAACCAACCAAGTTGCGCCGTCTGGGCCGATTCATGTCGGGTCGTGCCCTCAAAACACTTCGGGCCGAGCTGGCCCCATCTTTCGAGCTAAGTTGCCTACGTGGTGACCTCAGCGTCGAACCTCTCTCGCAGTCCGATGGTCCGGGACCAGCAGACCGGGCTAAACATAACGGGCTGACCCACCCAACGGTTAGGGTCAGACCCAGCGGGTATGACTTCATCGACCCAGACCAGGTCGGCCCAGTCTGGGTTGGGCTGAGTTGGTCCAATGGGGTCAGACTGGGCCCCACCCATTACTACCCCCTTTACTTTCTTTGGCTATATCCTTGGCAATGGACATCCGTTTGATGAACTGTCAGCAGTGATGGTTTTTTTGGAGCACAACCATCCTATTGAGTATATCACACTAGAGTTAAAGTTATTGTTGAGTGACAGTCTGGTTGGATCATACACGAATCCAACCGGGCCCCCGGGACTAAAAGGCTAATAACTAACAGACTGGGTGTTTGATTGGCACACCGACTATTGTGTTGAGACACCAATGACAAGGAAGACCTTTGAGATACTTCTTCGTGGCACTTTGTGAAAGTTAGAGAACCTCCCAGTAGCACATGGAGTGGATCCATCTAGAGACGAGCCGACAGAGTGTGGAGACATAGTAGCTGGTTGAGACCTAATGACTGCGGGACCGATTCGACATAGAGTGATTCGACTAGCCCAGCACGGAGCACCTAGTAGTTGTCCGAAAACCCGCGGTGGAGGAGCACCTGGTAGATAGCGGTAGACCCGCGGTACTCGACAGGAGGAGTACCTCTGCTGGCTATTAGTTGGAGTGCCTGGAAGTTGGCGGCAGACCCACAGTGGAGGTGTGCCTATTAGTTAGCAGCTGACCTTCGGTACGCGACAGTAGGAGTACCTCAGTAGTCCAAGGTTAGTGAGAAGCACCTTTGTGTCACTGTAGACCCACTGTACTCGTCATAGCAGGTGTTCTCCTACAGCCGTGGTTTCGATAATGAAAATCCTGGTTTTAGCTGATTCAATGACATTTGATTTTTCCTCATGATTGAGATGGGTTACTAATTTACATAGGTATATGTATGGCCATATAACTATTAAATGGTTATCCATTTATTTTATACTTTGTTGTTTATCCTTATTGACTTTTGTGAGACCTTGAGTGTCTCAGGGTCCCCACTGAGTATCGTTATACTCACCCCTGCACAGGTTGTGCCCGCACCTCATTGTGTTGGTTGTAGATGACAAAAAACGCTGATTGAGGGAGAGTGTAGTAGGACTGGATGGTACCCGGAGGTGGACCACTCGGCCTGACGATAAACGGAGCAGACAGATGGACGTAGAGTGCTGAGGAGGCCATTTGTACCTACCCTTCAGGTAGGAATCCCTGCAGACGACCCATTAGATGCTTTACATTACTTCAGCTGTACTTTATTTTCAGTTGTACTTGTACATTCCTATTGGGCTTGTATTTCCGACCCCTTTTTACTTTCCAATAGTTCTTTTGTATACATATTTACTAAGTGTTTTTTTTTCATTTGTGTACTCTGATGTGTTTTTTTACAGTTTTAAAGGCAATGCCTTCCCAGTTTAGGGATTTATGCTTTTTCTGCTAGTCGCCAACCCCTGGCCTATGGAAGGTGGGATTGGGGAAGTCACAATTGGGGCCCTAGGGGATAGGTCGTGACAGTCATTGTGTAGAAACCCATTTGATTTTTGGAATCAAACTCGAAGGGTTTGTCACCAAATGATTTGTCTTAAGAGACATGTCAATCCATCGAGGGAAAATAGTGGCACCCTACAATCATTTAAAGTCCAAGTAATTATTTATTCATATATTTAACACAAGTACAATATTTTTTCATAATAATCATATAGATTAGAATATACATATTCATCAATATTTCAATAGTTAAAACTACATTTCTAATAAAAAATGTCTGTAAAAGAGTATATGGCTTAAAACAATGCTCCTATACCTGAAGCCGTAATATGGATTTAAAATATATTTATAATTTAAAATGAAAAATTATCTCAAATGGGCATTGGATACACCTTATAAGAATGTTTATGTCCACAATACCAAGTAAATGACAATAAAATGGAAATTGGGACAAAGTCCCTTACCCCGTGGTAATTAATTAAGTCGTATAGAACCAAAAATAATAAACATAAAATGAATCAGAAAATACCATGAATATAAATTGAATCATGATAATATATATAAAATTGAAATACCAAATAAACCACATGTATGAAATAAGTGTGAAAAATGGAAATCTCGTGGAATTGAAGGTGAGATAAGAAACCTATTATAGAGAACAAAACTTTATATTGAGGAACAATAAATGACATAATTCTGTGTGACAAACATAAACTCAAACAACATAAGTGTATATATAGTATAATACAATCATATTCAATTCACAAAAATCCTTGGAAACTATAACCAATGACAAATATGTTTAAATAAATATATGGGAAGTGGGTTTAGATATCCATTATCTCAGGTTTCACTTCCTTAAAATTTGTTCAATATTACTGTAATATTGTTTGAATATTTTAATTTAATTATTAATGAACTAAAATAATTTTTATAATACCATATATAATATTATTTCACCTTTTTTCACCCATTTGATAACAATATTTTGTTTTTCCCATTGTTTCATGTATCTTTTTCTCAGGGTCGCAATGATCGGTTTTTTATGGACTTCATTGTAAAATAAAATAATAAGACTCAATTGATAACATATATATATTTACATCATATTAAACAATTACAAGTTATTTGAAACATCCCAATATTTTGTTAATGTGAAATGAAAATGCATCATCCACAAAGGTGGTTAATTGACACACCACATCTGAGGATTTTGTCATTTAAGAATAAAAGAACAAATTAATAGATTTTATAATACATATACTATAAACACAACAAAATTATATTATATATATGATACAAGAATTTTCATTAATCCTCGGACAATATGTGGGGATATATTATATGTGAGAAAAATTTGAAAGAGAAGAAGAAGCAATCTTACAACTTTAAAATATCTCTTTTAAAACCTCCTTAAGGATCATAGAAGTGATCATTTTTTTATACACGAAGCACAATAATTTGTTAATGGACATTTTTGATGGAATTTTTCAGAGGTTGAATGAACATGATGGCTCATGATGATTAATATATGTGAAATAAAGTGTCTCCTGTTATTTGTGAGGTGGATGATAACATAGGAATTACAAAAATTATTAAATTATAAAAAATATATTTTAGGATTCTAGACTTCAAAAAAGACTAAAACTAAATGAAATACATTTTATAATGAATATTATATTTATGGACCTTTTTTAATAATTTTTTTATATTTTAATAATTTAGTTATATATTTTATTGATGTAAAAAAAATTCATTATAAAAACTACTGATAAATTAGGCTTCAAAAACATCAAAAAATGTTTCAAAATCGAATAAAATTTTATATAATATCATATAAATTTTGTATTCATATATGGAATCTAGGAATTATCTTAAAAATGTAAAATTATATTTATTTTGTTATTTTTTATTTTTTATTTTTTATTTTTTATTTTTTCTTTTTTCATTAATTAAATTTCTATACATCATCATTGTGGAAGCCATTGTGGTATTAATTAGGGATCTACAAATTAGAAATAAATTTTCTATGAGACATATAATTTTAATATATTTCCAAATACTATTCTAATTTGAATTAAACATCCAAAAAATCATAAATTAAAAATTTTATACAATGTAATTTTTATAGTGTGAACACCATGTCTTACTTTTAAATAAAATATTCATATGTTATTAAATTGATTTTTGTGCGTCAAAAGTGTCTCCAAATAAATTATAAATTTAAATGGGTTGAACAATATTTATAGATTTTTTTTACCCAGAATATGGGTCAAATAATAATTGTTATAATTTTATATACAAACAATTTTTTTAACTTTCTAATTTTTTCACAAGTACTACATCATAATTTCCTAAGAATCAATTATAATTATATCATATATCAAAATTAAAAATAAACTAAAATCATAAAATTAAATTTTCTAAATTCTAAATATTCATTTATATGGATTCATTACGTTTATTCACTAATATCTATATCAAACCAACTTCTGTAATTAGTTTTTTTAGAAGAATTGTATAAGAATTTTACATACATTTAGATAAAGATCATGTTATAATATGTTAAATTTATAAATTTACAACAAAAACCATCAATAATAAATAAAAATTAATTCATAAGTGATAAAATTAATTTTTATCACAAGTCTATTTTTTATGAAATAAATTTGGCATAACCAATGCTACGCAGGAACTATGTCGTCATTACAATGATTTTTATAATTATCATGAAGAATATATTTTCATAATTAAAATTAAATCTATAAAATATTATTTTTTTGGTAAAATTATTTAGTTCTTACGATGTTTAAATAATGTTTCATATCATAACAATTTCATGATGATGTCACAAAATATGTCTTCTTTTATAAAAAACTTTATATTTTCTATTACAAAAATTATATTATTTAATAAAAATCCAATAAAAACATCCAGATCATTTTCCACTAGTAAAATCCAAATAATAACTATATTTAATGAAAATAATTTTCAAAATATGATAAATTTATATTTTAATTAAAACCATCATTTTCCTGAAAATTACCCATTTTTATATTATAAATGATTTTATGACACATCGATATATTTACTAGTGTCTCATAAGTTTAACCTATAATCATAAGAAAACAAAATATTTAATCATGAATAAATTTTATGAAAATTAATTATCTGTTAAATTAATCTATTTATTATAATATTTTAATTATTTATTTATTGATTATAATAATACAAAAACAAAAATATTGATTTCTAAAAAATTTATTCTCATTTATAAGGTGTCGATATTATATTTTAACTTAGATGTGTGAGGTTTATATTCATAAGGGTTCATTAATAATCATTATGGTCATGTTACTATTCATAAGGTTACATTACTATTCATATGGGTCATTTTACTATTTATAATGGTACAATACTATTAACCAGAAAAATAATTTGACCCTATCTGACTCTAAATATCATACTAACACAACGATTTATATCTATTTCTTAGAGAGACTAAGTGTGGAATGCATAATAATTTATATAATTAATTGAACTTATTTAGACTATAAAATATTGGGGTGTTATATATTTTTCCTCATAAATTAATTTTTTATTTCTATCACTTTTAAAGGAAAGTGAGAACCCAAGACCGGACTGAAAAAAAACATCATATAGTGAACGAAACAGATGAACCATTAAAAGCAAGTTTAAGCATATTAGAAGCATTCTTCCTAAGTAGTTTCCAGAGAAGACCATTTACCTCTCACTCCGGATCATTTTTGATGAGGTCCTCGCACCAAATAGAAATCTTGCCCCTTGTTTGTATTAACTCTTTTGTGCTTAGTTTCCCTACATTAAACCCTCTTGCCAAAATATGATCTTGTCTATCAATACATTCAATCTACATCCTGTTAGTTTCCACTTTAAGAGCTCTGTCAGACATCTTAGCATGATCCTCCTTCGATTCATTGAATAGAACCTCTTTCTCCAACATCTCTTCCTCAGAATGAATGATAAAATCCCATATCTTCTTGGGTGGGGCCTCCTCCATCTTCTTTGATGCCACAATGGCCAGAGGTTCTTTGTCCATTTCACCGTTGAGTCCTGTCTGATGCTGCAGTCCTGAATCCACCATTACCTCATCACCCGGGGGCACGAGGACGATGGAGGAGTCAGCCACCTCGAACTTGTCACCATTGGGATTCCTCGAGGAAATGATTCTTGCATTTTCAGGAGCATTTTTGGGCAGTCATGCTTGCAGATCTAGTAACTGGAGTACTAGAAAGGCTGGAGTAGTCCTTCCTTGGTTGCACCCTCCCATTTTTCTCAATGAAGCCATCAGAATCTACAATAATGTTTTTCCCTTCCGCGACGAGGTTCTAAGGAATTCCTCTACAATGTCCGGTGCCTTGGACGCAGTGGTCCCAAAGCATCATCCATGTCCTCTTGAGAAGAACCCCCTCCAACCAAGGGATCCTCTCCGTGAGTGACCTCCCCCTCTTTTTTATCCTCACAAGCATGTTCATACTCTTCTCCCAACACTTCAAATGGTTCATGGAGTTCGAAATCGGACCTTCGTAATTTACCTTCTCAGCATAAGTAATTCTAGTGTGCGAGACATGCTACAACTTGTCTGCAACTCCTTCATGGGAAAGGCCATGACCCATGAATTGGAAATGTGCCGAGAAGTCAGCCTGAACTGGACACTGGGAATCCATAGCAGTGTACTCATCCCCATGGACACCCTTATCAACTATATACACATTGTGAAATCCTCATGGATAGTAAGAACTAAAATATAATAAAGTGAATTCTAAAAAAATTTACGTCATGTATTTGGAACATGACACCACAATACCGTTGAAATAGTTTAAATCACCGTGTAGAAACTCATTTGATTTTTGGAAACAAACTCGAAGAGTTTTTCACCGACGGATTTGACTAATGATACATGACGATTAATCGAGAGGGGATATAGCGGTACCATTTAATCACTGAAACTTCAAATAATTATTTATGAATATATTTAATACATGTACAACCTTCCTTCTTATTATCTGTATAGAGTAGAGGACACAGATTCATCCATATTTCAATAGTTAAGAGAACATTCGAAATAAAAACAGTATGTAAAAGGGTATATGACATAAGACAATATAATTATACCCATAAACAATAATATAAATATAAAATATATTTAAAATTCCAAATGACGAATTATCTCAAACGAGAAGTTGATCTACTACATTAGAATGATTAGATAGACAATACCATGTAAATGAAAATGAAATTGAAATTGAGATAATGCCCCTTACCAAGTTGTCATCAATTCAATCGTATGACCAAAAATTTATAATAACAAAATTAATCATAGAATACCATGAATTTAATGAGAATCATGATAATATATTTCAAATGGTAGTACTCAATTCACCACATGAATGAAATAATTAGAGAATAATAGAAATCACATGTAATTAAAAGTGAGTTAAAACCCCATACAATGAACCTATCATTATATTGAGGACAAATGGATGTCATATTTATGTTTCACATAAATAAAATTTCATAATAAATGTGTATATATAGAATAAAAAAACCAGAGACCATTCTCACATATACTTGAAAAAACATAACCAATGACAACGATGTCTAACTCAATCTATTGGAATTGAGTTAAGATATCTCTTACCCCAGGTTCAACATCCACCAAATCAATTCAATACTCATGCAATAACGTTCTAATACTGTTATTAAATTATTAATGATCAAAACTAATAATTATAATACCATACATAATTTTATTTTTCCATTTTCCACCCATTTATTAAAAATATTTTGTTTTTCTCATTGTTTCAGGTATGGTCTTCGCATGGTCTCAATGGTCGTTTTATTACTTTATTCCTTGTAAATAGAAATATTAATATTGAATTGATTCAATATATATGATTATGTCATTATATTCAATTACATGTGATTTGAAACTTCCCTTTATTGTGTTAAAGTGAAACTGAAATGCATCATCCAGAAAGGTGGTTAATTGACACACCAAAGACAATGATTTTCTTATTTAAGAATAAAATAAGAAATTAAAAGATTTTATACTGAATATACTATAAAAAACAATACATAATATATGTGACACTGTATCGTTCATGAATCATTGGATAATATTAGGGGATAAGTTATAAGTGAGAAAGAATTTGAATGAGAAGAAGAATGAATATTACATCTTGAAAACAACTCTTTTAAAACCACCTTAAGGATCTTAAAAGTAATATTTTTGTTATAATAAAAGTTCAATAATGTGTTAAGCAATATGTAGGATGAAATGTTTCAGAGTTTTCCAAAAAATAAGGATCATGGTGATTAATATTTATGAAATAAAGAGTGTCCTTGTATATGTGAGGTGGAGGATAGCAAAGGAATTACCAAACATGTCAAATTATAATAAATATATTATAGGTTTCAAGACTTCCCCAGAGGCCTAATACTAATGTGGATTACAATATTGAATGAATATTTTCATTTATGTCCTTTATGAATAATATTGGTATATTTAAATGATTTATTAATATATTTTATTGATTAAAAGAAAATTTGTTAATATAAATACTATTAATAATATTGACTTAAAACACATCAACAAAAGTTTCAAAATTTTGTATAATTTTATATAATATCATTTCAACGTCATATTCATCTATGGAATCTGTGAATTAGCTTAAAAATGTAATTTTATATTTCTTTTATTATTTTTAATCTCATTTATTTCATTGATTTTTTAATTATATCAATAATAAATCATCATTATGGAGGCCACTACGGTTTTCATTTGTTTCCTAAAAATTAAAATTAAAATTCCATGTGAAATATAAATTTTTTATATTTCCAAATAATATAATTTTTCGAATTAAACCACTAGAAAACTGTATATTAAAAATGTTATACAAATTATTATTTTTATTTTGAACACCTGTCTTATTAGTAAATATAATATTATAATGGTTTTAAATTGTTTCTTATGTGTCCAATGTTTCCAAAAATTGAATAAAAAATATATCAGTCAAAAATACTTATAGAAAATGTTTAATCTAATATATAGGTGAATTAATATTTTGTATAATTTTATTTACAAATTTCTTATATAATTTTCTTATTTTTGAACAAGAACTACATCGGTGTTTCATAGCTGTTAATTTTTATTATATTATATATATAAATTAAAATTAAATTAAAATCATAAAAAAATCATAGATTTAAAATAGTAATTTAAATTCATTCATTATGTTTATTTACCCATATTTATATCAAAACAACTTCCTCAATTTGTTAATTGTCCATTTCTATCCTTACACAATAATAGCACTAAATTTAGATAATGATCGTGTTAAGTAATGTTAAAATAAATAATTAACAACCAAAAACATCATTAATCAATATTAAGTGATAAATAAGTGATAAAAAATTTTATCACTCTATTGTTATTTATAAAGAACAAAATTTTACATTGACAATGTTGTGCAGGCAGTACAGTGGCATTAACAATTATTTTTTATCATTCAATGAAAAATATACTTCTATATTCTAAATTAATTTGGTACAATATTAAACATTTAGTTTAATTATTTAGTTATTAAAATGTTTAAATAAATTTTTAAATCAAAATAATTTCGTAATGATGTCATGAAAAATAACTTGTTTTATAAAAAAAATTTATTGTTCAACAAAAATTAAACTATTTTATAAAAAACAAAAAATTCCATAAAAATCAACTTTTGATGTGTATAATTCAAAAATTAACTCTATTTAATGAAATTAATCTTATAAAAATGTGAAATTTAATTCTTAATAAAAATTATCATTTACATGAAAAATACCAATTCTAGTATTATAACTGATTTTATGACACTTAAAAAATCTATCTAGGGTCTCATAAAAAATCATATAATAATATAGAAACATAATATTTATTATTTAAAACATTTTAAGAAAATGAATTATCTTATAAATTAATCAATTATTTATAAAATTGTAATTCATTATTTATTGCTAATAAAAATGCCAACAATTAATAATTAATTTTTTAAATATTCAATCTTATTTATAAGGTTCCTAAACTATATTATTACTTATGTGTGTGAGGTTAATATTCATAAGGGTACATTACAATTCATAATGTACATGTTACTTTTTATATGGTTGCATTACTGTTCATTAATGTGATGTTACATGCATAAAAACATATATACATGAGGTTACTATTCAGTGTTTCATCCATAATAAATTATCTTATTAATTGAAATTATTCATAACATAAAATATTATGGTTTCATATTTTTACCACCTTCGGAAATTTGGTCATCAAATGTTTTCATATACAATTCCATCAAAATAGATGTGGGTTGTTCTTCTATTTTTTTTACCCAATGTCTACATTAGGGTAATGATCCCTAAACTCTATTTTTAAATATAGTTTCCAAGGTTTCTTCTAAAAAACAATTTATACCAACTGTAACACCACAACCCCAAAATCCTGGAGTCAGTGAATTATTTTATTACATTTTCATGATAACAAGGAATAGTATCCTAAAGGAATGATTAGTTTAGTAGTCTTGAAAAACCTAGATACACACATGGAATAGTTTTACAGTAGAAAAAAGAAGCAAAGAAAGTACATAACAAATACTAATAATATTCATCCTTTAAAACACAATAAATAGTCTCATACTCATAACATGTTTAAGGTAATAAAGTGAAAGAGTTGTGCTTAAATGCTTAGTAAGGGTTACGAATAACTGAAGCATGAATCCCCAATAGTTGAATAATAATCAAATTGGCATGGTCAATATGGAATGGTGAGTAAATGAAAAACCCATGTTAATAATAAACTGAAAAAGAAATAGCATCCATTGATTTTGTCATATTGAAAACCTTAAAATTGTAATAAAAAAATTAATAATGACACTGCTTTTTAATTGTACATCATGTATCGGAAACATGATACCACTATATCATCGAAATCATTCATATATTTGGGTTGAAACCCATCTGATATTAGGAAACAAACTCGAAGGGTTTTTTATAAAATGACTTGTCTCAAGAGACATATCGATTTATCAAGGAGCTATAGTAGGACCCTCCCATTAGGTAAATTCAGAATAATTATTTATATATACATTTAATACATGTATAATCTTCTTTCTTGTTGTGTGTATAGTGTAGAGGATACCGATTCATCAATATTACCATAGTTTATAACTATTCCATATAAAGAGCATATATAAAAGAGTATAAGTCTTAATACAATACGCATATACACGAAACCATAATATGGATATATAAAATATTTAAAATTTTAAATGAAAAATGATCTCAATTGGTCAGTGGATGCACCACATAATAAAGACTAGGTGCACAATATAATGTAAATGATACTGAAATCGAAATATAGACAGTATCCCTTAACACGTTGTTACCAATTGAGTCATATGACAAAAAATTAATAAACAAAAAATTAATCACATAATTACATAGATAAAATGAATATAATGATAATATATATGAAATATAAATACAAAATACACAACATATAATAAATCATTGGCGAACAATAGAAATCTAACAGAATTAAAAGTGAGCTAAGAAACCCCTTAGAGAGAACATGTCATTATATTGAGGAAAAATCAATGAAATAATTATGTGTGAAAAAATAAACTCACACAATACATGTGTATATATAGTATATAAAATAAGACTCCATTCAGACATTAATCCTTGAAAAAACATTATCAATGATAAAGTGGATTAACTCACTGCATGGAAATTGAGTTAAGATATCCCTTATCTCGAGATCCATTTATTTTAAATTTGTTCAAACCTACTATAATATGGTCTGAAATGTGTTATTTAATTATTATACAACTAAACTAATTTATATAATACCATAAATAATTTTCTTATACCATTTTCCACCCATTTATTAACAATATTTTGTTTTTCCTATGGTTTCTAGTATGTTATTCTCATAGTCTCAAAGGTCGGTTTATTAGGGTATTCCTTGTAAAAAGAAATAATAAAACAACATTGAAAATGTATTTATATATATATATATATTTCATTATAAACAATTAAATTTGATTTAAAACTTCCCATGATTTTGGTAAAGTGAAATGAAAATGTATCATCTACAAAGGCAGTTATTTGACATACCACAAAAAATGATTTTGTTAATTAAGAATTAAAGAAGAAAATAATATATTTTATGATAAATATACCATAAACAAAACAATATTACACTATATATATGATACTGGAGTTGTCTTGAATCATTGGATAATAAGTATGGAAATGTTATTAGTGAGAAATAATTTGAAAGAGTAGAAGAAGAAATCATACCTCTTGAAAATATCACGTTTAAAACAACCTTAAGGATCTTGGAAGTGATATTTTTATTATACGAGAAGCACAAGAATGTCTTACACTTCTACAAAATGGGGCAAGGTCAGTGTCACCCTTTATCAGCACTAACGATAAAGCACTGATAAAGTGTACCTTTATCAGTGCTAGAAAAAGCGCTGATAAACATACCACTTTAACATTACTTTTTTTAGCACTGATAAAGGTACCCCCTTTAATAACACTTTTTTAGCATTGTTAAAGGGTACCCCTTTATCAGTGCTTTTTTAGTAGTGCTGATAAAGTGTGGTCTTTATTAGCACTTTTTTTAAAAGAGGTCATAAAGGGTCTACTACCAAAAAAATTCTTTAAAAAAATATATTAATATTTAAATATATAGATATAGTTATGTTGATATAAATATAATATATATTTATTAAATATAATTTTAAATATATTTTAGATATGTATAAATATTCAGTTACACATGACATATAAAACATTTAGTGAAAATGGATTATAAAAAAATTAAATGAATACTTTTAATTAATTATTTGCTAATTATGATGGAGTAATAGTCATTTAATAACAATTTTATGCACTAATAAAAGGCCCAGTTGTGGTGGCCTTCTGGGCCTTTTTTTGGCCTCGAAATGGGTCAAGGACAGTACCACCCAATTGGAAGGATTTTTTTAATTTTTTTTACTTTTAGCAGTGCTTTTAAGAAAGCGCTAATAAATGTGATCTTTTATAAGAACTAAAAAGAAAGCACGTATAAAGGACCCTCTTATCAGTTCTTTTTAGAGCGCTGATAAAGGGGACCTACCATTTATCTTCATCAGCTTTAACAGCGCTATTCAAGCACTGTTAAAGGCCATTTTTAGCGTTGATAAAAGGCTTATTTGTAGTAGTGTTATGGGATATTTAGGATTGAATTTTTCTGAGTTTTTCCAAATAATAGAGTTTTTCCAATAATTTTGGTATTTTTAAATAATTTAATAATATATTTTATTCATGAAAAAAAATTCAATATAAAAACTATTGATAAATTAGACCATAAAAACATTAAAAAAAATTCAAAATCAAATTCAATTTTGAATTACAATAAATAAATTGCTTATTAATCTATGGAATCCATGAATTTTTATAGAAATATAAAATAAAAACTATTTTATTCTTTTTTTTATTTCAATTATTTGACTTATTCAGTAATTAAATTAATACTACATCATCATTGTGGAATCAATTATGTTATTAATTTGTTTTCTAAAAATTAAAAATAAATTTTAATGGGATGGATTATTTTATTACATTTCCTAGACCATTATTCTTTGAATTAATCGTCTAGAAAATGATAAATTACAAATGTTATACTATGTAATGTTTATAGTGTGAACACCTTGTCTAACCTTTAAATAAAATAATCTAAATATTTAAAATTGATTCTTGTGGGTCCAAAGTGTCCCCAAAAAGAATAAAAATATATATTGGCGTAAAATTACTTATAGAATATGTTTTTATCCAAAATGAGGGTCAATTAAAAATTATTACAATTATATTTACAAACAATTAATTTAAATTATTATTCTTTCATAAGAACCGCATTAGTGTTTCTTAAGCATTAGTGTTAATTAAATTATATATAGAAATCAAAAATGAATTACAATAAAAAAAAATTACATATCATAAAATTAATTATTTATGTTGTATGATCGCATATCATGAAAATGATTTTTCTCATTGATGTTTTGATTTCAATCTATTGTTTTATTTAAAATAACATTTTTCGATTGTTTAAGGATCCTCAAAAGTTTTCTGATAGCTTGGTATTGAAAATAAAGTGGAACTAGGCCATGTAGTTCTGGGCGCACAGTCTTTGCATGGTCGGTCAAACTGTGTGGCCTGCCCAGGGAAACTGTGCGGCCCATAAACGTTTAAAAATATCAATTTTTCCACTCCAGGATTTTAAACCCCTACTCGGGATTTCCTCCCCATTCTCCCCTCTTTAGCCATGGAATGGACCAAATCTCTATGACCTCTATGCGACCTATCTCCCTCAATTTTGTGGTGCTTTTGGTGCTTTTGGTTTCATATTGAAGCTCCAGCTAAGGCTAATCCCATCATTGTTACTCATTTGTGTTTAGGGTTTGTATCTTCTTCACCAATCTTTCTGAATCTCGAAAACCCTACTCTATGGGTGAGTATAGGTTGAAGATTCAAGGGTTTTTTGAAGTGGAATCTAAGAGAAATATTAAGAGTTCATTCACCTACGGTGTCGATGTATGTGGACTACAAGTTATATCCCATGGTTTATTTTTGGATTCTGGCATGTGTGGGTTTATTCATGTGTGTCTCTTGGTTTGTTTTCATCTCCACTATAATGTATTGGAAAAATAGAAATAACAAAGGTAAATTGAAACCCCCAAGATTTATATGAGTTGCATCTAGGGTGAAGAGACTAACCTCGTGCCTCCCATGGGGAGTGCCGACTTCCCCAGACCTAGAAATTTGTGAATAAAATAAGATATTGTTGATTATTTATGTAGAGCCCTTGACAAACATGTTTATGTTATTGATTGTGTTAGAGTTGAATCTAGGCAATGAACCTACCGTTAATAATATCCTATGGAATATTGGGTTAACATGGACGTGCTTTAAATGGGTTGATCATGGTTATAATAGATGAATTATCAATAGCATTGGATTGTGTAAATTAGTTAGCACTTGAGAATAATGAATGACTAAATGGATTATTTTGTAGAAATGATTAATGAACATATTATATTTTATTATGATCCCTGTAACGAAGCCTAGATACATAAGCATAATCAATGAATTATTACTGAGATATGCATAATGAAAGGGAATTTAGCAGAATGGCTAAATGACGTGAAATGTGGTTAATGTGTTAATGGGTTAAGGCATGGTATTAACACTCATGTTATTGTTATGATTTTTATTTTCCATGGGAAGGGGCTGGGATTTTGTGTGAATATTTATAGATATACATATATATAGCATCTCCACATGGATTGGTTGTGTTGTGTATTGACATGAGGTTCTAAACCCACAGCTTGAGTTCAACCGAGGCTCTTAACTCCACCCCTAATGCACAGGCTAGGGAATATGAATGAGGCTCTATTCCCCTAATATTTGCATCCACCTATATTGATACATTTAGGTGAGGATATAGATGACATGAGGATGTTAGTCCTAGTGATATATGATAATAGTGTGTTTTTCCTCATGAATGTGATTGTTTACATCAAGCCCATGTAACATGTTGTCTTTAATGAACCGATGATAAATGCATTGAAAAAAGTATTTGAACTGAAATTATATGAAATTTTAAGATAATGAAATTGAAATAAATTTTTGTAATGGACCTAAACTATGTAAGGGAACTTAATCATTTCATTGTCATTTATTATTATATTCACTTTTTCATGCATAATTTTTTATAAACGAATTTTTTTAGACACCATTGGTGGTGGAAAATTGAGTTGTACTCGCACCCTAGTCAAGTCACCATTGGTTACCGGAGAAGAATTAATGTTTTTAGGTTAGGGGAAGGGAAAATGATATTTTTAAGGAGTTGGGTGGTCATAGGTGTATGTGGAGGAGGACCTGGACTTGGTGTCAGATATATTTTTGGGATTTTGCATTATGTCTTTACTTTTAGTTTTTTTCACATTTTCACTTGTAGAATGACATCACATATTTACTATAGGACATGGTTGAACCCATTTTTAGGGATGGTTGTTTAAGAATTCTCTCATATTATTGGTTATTATTTCACTATCTTGTTTATTTTTTGTTGTGAATTACCCAGATAAATAGAAGGAATAGTCTCCCCAATTGACCTTTTGAACCTGCACTTTTAGTAAGAAACCTTTGTCGTATGGTGAGGCATGTTTATGTTCATGTAACCATCTGGCTCAGAATACCAGTTTAGTGGATTTTGTTTCAGGAACATTAAAAAGTGCTATCAGAGGAGGTCATTATTTTCCTTCACTAGAATCTTATTATTTAGAATGGTATATGTGAGTTAGGATGTGTCTGGCCTTGGTTATAAGTTCATTATTGGGAGTAGGTAACCATTGTATGAGAGAAAACCCATGTCACCTAGTGTGGGAATTGTTTTTCTTTATTTTGAAATGTTACAATTGATGAAATTTCAAAATTGGGTGATTCACATTCCTTGTGATGTAAATGATTTAGGATATTTGGATTATGGCCTCAATGGCGTGAGGTTGTGCACTCATGCTTCATTGTAGGGACCTAGAGAGATAGGTGACATGTATCATTTTAGGCACACATGTGTTGGGTTTGTGAGGCATGAAAGATAGAGTGTACCTTGAAATTTGATATTTTAAAATAGAAAATGTCATAAATGAAACAATGTAAGTGGGTGTATATAAAATAATGAGAAGTGATGATTAATGAAATATGACTAATTAAGGGTTAGTAATGAATTGAAAATTTTTATTGTAACATGTTGTGTGAGCCTTGTGGTGGTGTATGGTTGTATTCCCCTTGGGGTCCATGGCTTGTGATGGGGATGATCGGGGTGATGTTTTAGAAATTCTATGGTTTTTTGGGATGGTTCCTGTATAGTGTGTTGTTGTGACAAGTGAATAGCCTTCTTGTTATGAAGTTTTGAAATTTTTTTAGTATCTGTTCTAAAACACTTATTTGGAAATGTAGAAAAATGACACAACATCATTGAGCTCCAGTTGAGAAATAATAGGATGTTTCTGATAACACACCTCTAGTTGAAGAGAATGATAATTTGGTGATCCAAGAAATTAGATAAGAGATGTTCTAAAAGAACATTTATTGTTTTATTCAATTGATGGATCGAGACACAGTAAGGGTTGCATCGATTTTGATTGAGCTGGACAAAGCGTTTCAGTTGAAGTAGCCTATGAAAATTACTGGGGAGGGTGGGCCAGAGGAAGCATATTTCAGTATAGATTCTGCCTAGACGATACTTGATCATATAGAGACTCATATTGGGATGTTATTTAGGTTGGAAGCTTATATGTTGTGGTTCTAGGAAAAGTGTTATTGGGATATCTGTGCTCAGACTGAGCATGAAGAGGATGTGTTGTGGAAATATTTCCATGAAAATTTTCAAGGGAATTTTTACCCCAATACATTGATGAAAGAGCTGGTATTAGAGTTCATGAGCCTGACTCAGAGATCTATATAGGTGATGGTGTATTCTGGGAACTACACTGACCATTGACGCATTGTTCCAGCATTTGAAGGGGATGAGATAGCAGTTATGTGGTGTTACCAGGATGGGTTTAGACATGACATCAAGTCTCAGGTGAATATCATTCTCTTGAAGTGGCATACAGAGGTATTGGATGAAGTGCTAATTAAAAAAGGGAACCTGAAGGGAGATTTATTCATTGGCATGTCATTCCAGTTGGGAGGATAAGTGGTACAACTTCTAAGGGCCAAAATCATCATTTTTAATGTTTTTAGCAGGGCAGAAGTGCGAAAGGTGGCCAATCAATAGGGTCAGCCTATCAGAGTGGTGATAAGATGTTATTATATTTGGGTGGATGATAGGGGTATGTGTGTGGCCAGTTTCCTTCACCTCCAATTGAGTTTCGGTCATGTGGAAGATTGGGACATTTGCAAGGGTTCTGTTGGAACACTATTCAGGTAAGCATGAATATTGGTGACATACAGATGCATAGCGGAGGCAATGGATCAGTTTCTCCATATCATTTAGGTAGTTGGAGATCTACAGGCTATACTAGTAGGGGCGGTGGATAAGGAACTACATGGATGGATCACCCACATTAGTTGGGAAACATTGTGTAGGTCATATAGGTTGAAACCCATGGTAGAGGGGCAGGTAAACTTCATGAAGTTTAGTCTGCACCCGGTGATGTTGAGACAGAGAAATTGACTATCTGAGGTATAATCCTTGTAGATTCTATGCATTCTAGTATCTTTATGACAAATGTTCCACACACTCTTTTATTTATACTCATCTTGCGGTAGCGTTGGGTTAGCATGTGGAGTGTGTGTATGGGGTTATCTCGATTGAAACTATGTTGGGGTGCAAAATGATGATTTTAATAAATTTAAGGGATGTGCTCTGTATGTAGGTTGGTATCATTTCCTTTGGGACATGTTCATTCTTTATATGTTGGGATTTTACCAGATCATGTGTATAGACTGGTTTGTGTTGTATCAGGAACACATAGATAGTTACCTTTCCACATTATCATTCAGGTCGAACAATAGTGACACTTATGTACATTGAGGAGAGTGGGATGTTCTTTTCAGGACAATCAGGACTGTTTTTTAGTAGTTTGGTAGGCTCATGTCTCACGTAGCATGTCTTGTGCAATATGATGATTCATGGGAACATTAGGTCTTTTCTCTAGTAGTGGAGCATTTTCTGATTGTGTTTCAAAATGATTTCTCAAGGTTGCCTCTTGAGAGGGATGTTGAGTTCACGGTTGAGTTACTACTGGGAGAAGTTCCAGTTTCAATTCTATAGTACCTAATGGCACCAACAGAACACCAAGAGTTAAAGGTTCATCAAGGATATTTGGTGCATAAGTGGTTCATACGTCCTAGTATGTCGCAGTGAGGATCTCATATTCTTTTTTCAAATATGTCTAACATGTTTTTAAGGTTGTGTGTTGATTATCAGATGTTAAATTATATTAGGGTGAGAAATCATTAACCTATTCATATAATTAATGACCGGATTGAGCATCTGAAGGGAGATTATGTTTTTTATGATTGATATGAGATTATTTTATCACCATTTGATGTTGAGGCCTTCTGACATACAACAGATAGGTTTTTGGAGTCGGTATAAGTTGTTTGAGATTGTGTTCATGCCTTTCATCTTGACCAATACACTAGCACTATTCATGGCATTGATGAACTCAATCTGCTATCCTTATCTGGATCAGTTTATTGATGTCATTGTTGATGACATCTTGATGTAATAAAAAACTCATGTCGATCATGCCCAACATCTTGACATCATTCTAAGTCTACTAAGTGAGCATTGGCTATACACCAAGCTATCAAAGTGTCAGTTCTATATTGGATTTGTGAATTTGATGGGTCACATCATCTATGAGAAAGGTGTGTCAGTCAATCTAGAGAAAGTGAAGTTGTCTGTGACTTTGGATCATCCCAAGAGTGTTTCATATGTTTTTAGTTTTCCATGTTTGGTTGGGTATTACTAGAGTGTCATCATGGATTTCCCTCACATGGAAGCACCATTTTTGGTCTTGAACAAGAAGGGGAATATGTTTGAGTGGTCTAAGGCTTCTGAGAAGGCCATTCATGTGGTGAAAAAGTGATTGATGTCTACACTTATCTCGATCACACCTCTGCCAAGAAGGATGTATGTCCTATTTTATTAGGCATATGATATCTGGCTTGGGGTTGTGTTGATGCAAGATGATTGGGTTGTGGCTTATGGGTTGAAGTAATTGAGACCTCATGAGTGGAATTATACCACTCATGATCTTGAGTTGGATGTAGTAGTATATTCCATAAAGTGTTGGAGGTACTATTTATTGGGGGAATAGTTCACGGTGTATACCAATCACAAAAGTATAATGTATATATTTTTATAGTAGGATTTGAATTTTTGGTGGTGAAAAATGGGTTGAGTATCTCCAGTATTTCGACATTGATATTTTATATACATTAGGTAAATGGAACGATGTTGGAGATGCCTTGATCAAGAAGGCTCAGAAGCATGTTGCTCAGAAATCCAGCACCGAGTGGATAATGATGGATTTGTTCACAGAGATTCACCTGGAGGTTTGGGATGAAAATCATTATGTGAAACCTTATTCAATGGTGGGAGATTAAATTATTTTGATTCATTCTAGGTAACTTTATCTGGACGGTACGGAATGTTTTTCCATGAAGGAATGACTTAAAGGGGTGGAGCCACCTTTTTGTAGGGACATCGGTGTGGATGGGGTTGTTTTTATTCATGGGCATGCAGTAGTGATAGTATTCATGTAGGAAGAGTTTATGATAATGTTACATGATTAAAAATGGGATGTGCATCCATGTTTGACCAATATGTATCATAAACTCTTCAAATTATTTTGGTGGTCGGGAATGAAAACGGATGTTGTGGGCCTTATGTCATGGTTCCTTACCTTCCAGAAGGTGAAGCCGAAGCATCAACACCCAGGTAGATTGTTACATCCTTTTCCCACTAAAAAATGGAATTGGGATGATTTGATGATGAATTTTATGGTGGGTCTTCCAAGGAAAGATTAGAAGAATGATGCAATCTGGGTGGTAGTTGATCAACTGACCAAAGTGGCTCATTTTTTGATGATTCAGGACACAAACATAATTGATTAGTTGGGCAAGATGTATGTTTGGGAAATAGTACAATCACAGGATGTACAAAGTACTATAGATTCAGATTATGAACCTTGTATCACATCACATTTCTAGAAAGGGTTTCACCAGAAGCATGGTACTCAGGTTCTTTTATGTACAGCTTTCTACCCACAGACAGACGAGGAGGTGGAGTGTATAATAAAAGTGTCAGAAGACTTGTTGAGGGATTGTTTCCAGGATTTTTGTGGTTTCAAGGAGGACCTATATCATGTTTAATTTTCCAACAGTAAGAGATTATAGGCTTTGGGATCAGATGGCACCATTTGAAGTTCTATATGAGATACCGTGAAGATCTCTATTGTGTTGTTTGGGGGCCGATGAATCCAAGATGTTGGCACCAAGTGTCATAAAAGAGACATTCTAGAATGCGGATTTCATTTGGAAATAGATGGAATAGTTTCAAAGTAGGAAGATTATTTATGAGGATCATAGGAATAGATCTCTTGAGTTCGAGGTTGGTGATAGTGTTTTCTTTCAGGTGTCGCCAAGTTTGGGTCACCGACATATTCATAAGAAGGGAAAGTTGGCACCCATGTATGTGTGGACATTCGACATTGTGGAGAGGATCAGACAAGTGGAATAATGACCGTCTCTTCCATTTTAGTATAGGGAGATGCATCATTTTCATGTTTCGTAGCTTCGACGGAATCACCCTGTCCAATCTCACATGG
Source organism: Viscum album (assembly GCA_963277665.1). Taxonomy (NCBI): domain Eukaryota; kingdom Viridiplantae; phylum Streptophyta; class Magnoliopsida; order Santalales; family Viscaceae; genus Viscum; species Viscum album. Next base: position 1,294,127,142 of record OY728152.1, read on the forward strand.
TGGATGTTGAGGATGTTGAGCTAGAGGCTGAAGCGTCCTTTGAGGAGCATCCAGTTTGTGTGGGGGTCATAGTGAGAATGTCTTTTTGGGAAAGGCCTTTCCATTATTGCATGTAAAAGGGTAGAATGGGAATGTACATAAAGAAACATGGGAGCAGGAATCAGATATTCGGGCACAATGTTCAAATCTATTTTCTAGGGAAGTGCAAGGAAGTTTGGGATCTCGGCATGAGGACAAGCTATTATAAGTTGGGGAGGTTGTAAGATCCTGGATTGTGTAAAGGTATGTTATCATTTATGTTTTGTTTTTAATCCTCTTTCGGTTCAAATTATGTTTTCTGGAAGTTTAAGGAGCCTTAGAGGTGTCTTGGTAGCTTGGGACATAAAATAAAGGGAAGCGGGCCAAGCAGTGATTGGCGCACGGTCTGTGGGAGACCTGTCAAACCATGTGACCTAACCATTGAAACCGTGCAGCCTATTTTTTCTTGGATAGTTTCATGCTCATAGTTTTATCATGGGATAGAAAACCCTACATCCATACAATGTGTCCTGGAAACGTTTAAAAATTTACAATTTTCCCACTCTGGGATTTTAATCCCCTAATCAGGATTTCCTCCCAACTCTCCCCTAATCACCCTAGGCATACACCAAATATACGAAGAGCTCCAATAGATCTATAATCCTAATTTATAAGACTTTTTTAATGCCATTGGTTGTGTATAAAAGATCAGGGTAAGTCTAATCCCATATATACTTCTCTTTTGTGTTTAGGGTTTGTATCTTCTTCTACTCTCTTTCTGATGTTCTAAAACCCTACACTTTGGTTGAAATCATGGTAGAAGTATCATGGTCTAGTTAAATCAGAATATATGGCCTTGATTATTATTGTTTTCACCCATTGAATCATTATAGGTGGTCTACAAGTTAAATCCCAAGGATTATTTTTTGGCATTGTGAATGTGTGGTTTTTGTAACGTCCCGGCCTTAATCAAGTACATATAGTTTTTACATTATTGCAGTCTGATTAATTAAGTGACCCAGGGCGCATGCCTGCACACCTCCCTGTGGGTCTCATGCAGCTGTTTATTTTATTTAATTAATTGTAAACGTTTCATGAAAAATGTCACATCGTACTTTGGCGTGGTGTTCGAGTTTTAAATAATTAAATAATGATTAGATAAGAGTAACAAGATATTTGAAGAATATTTAAAAGAAAGCAAGAAAGGATAAAAAGAAATTATGAAATAAAATAAAGAGGGGGTTTCCGAAAAAATGAAAAAAATTAAATTGGGGGATTCTTATTTTTAATTATATTTATTATTTTCATTTTCATTCTTTTGTAATATATTATCTTTTTATTTTATTTCCTTTTTTCCTTATGTTTTATTTTTCTCCTATTTTTACTTTGTTTTCTTTTTATTTCTTTTCTCTCTATTGTGTTTTCCTCTCCTCTCTCCCTCTCCCACTCATCACGTCGCACCCCTCAATCCCATCTCACCAACTAGATACCTCTTCGAAAGGTCGCTACTCCTCTGTCCGAAATCTAATTCCTTCACTGTCAGGTGTGATGTAAAACTTAGGGAATGGCTAACATTGCTCAAGTGAAATTGTTCGATTCCATTGAGTATTCTGCGCACTGTTTATCGCGTAATATTCTTACTCTATTTTGGGGTTTTTCTAAAATCCATCATTTTCATCCATTTTAGGTCAAGTAAAAGTATACCACAAATCTTAGTGTCATCTATAACTACATGGTAGGGTTCCTACTCGCATTCTCTCTGATTCGTTGTGATTTATAAAAAAATGTATCGTTGTGCCGTTAGTCAGTTCCTACCAGTTTTATGAAAATCTATTCATTTTAATTACTATAATGGTTCTTTTTAACTGTTGTAGCCTTAATCATATTAAATTAATTTTTTTGAATGGTTTCAGTAAGATCAAACACCCCTTTCGGTGTGCTTACATAGTCGGTGTATTTTTCTGTTAGTCGTGTTATTAATTCAATTAGTTGTAGTTATTGCACTGCCCCATTTTATTATTTTTAAATTAAATAAATTCTTTTTTGAATTATTGTAACAAATTTTGATAGCCATTTGAGCATGGTGACACGATCGGTGTATTGATCCATTAGTGGAGTTTATTGTCTGATTAATTTCATGTGTTGCAATGTAACTCTTTATTGTAATTAAATTAAATAATGAGATTCTTGAACATGAAAACCAATTGTTGGATCATTGGAAATTGTTTTGATGAACTATTTATTATTTAAATATGCATTATCCACTGAGGATGATTTGATATGTATATTTCCATGAAAGTTGATATGATATACTATTAGATTTATGCCATGTAATGTAGGTGTATCTGGTTAGTTTTCAAGGTGCGACATTATAGGCTGATTATGTCATATCTGCTGCTGTGAAAAAATTAATTAAATTCTGGGTGGGGAAAGGAGTGGGTCCAATATTAAGGGTCATTCTTAGATCCTCTGTTCCTGATGAGTTACCTTTATTGGTCGGGAGTGGTTTCATTGGCTTTGCCGGACTAAGACATACCATGAAATTCTAATTCTTTTGAGTGATAATATTTCCAAAAGGGCCCATTGTGATGGATCCATTGGAAATGGGGCTAAGCCATCCTCACATGACACTCGACCCCTTTTTGAGAGATCAGGATGGACTCAGGGTAAAGCCATGCCTTAGGTGATACTTGGTCTTTAAAAATATTTCCTTGGACGGGCTCAGTGGCATTGGATAAATTGACGGATGTTCCATAGAGATAACTTTGGGACGAGGTTGGACTCAAACTCTCAACTTGAACCTTAAATAATGATGCACTTATATTTTATGTTATTGTTAATTGAGTATATTGAGAATTGAGATATTTACCAGGATCTGTGGAATTGTTCCTGGTAGACACTAGACTTCAACCCCAAGTTAAAGCACAAGCTTGGGGTATAAATTCTCCATGTTTTATCTTGATTTATAGGATATATATATTTATATGTGTGTGTGTGTGTGTGTTCGTGCATTTCTACTGACAGGTGCCCTTTCAGAATTCCAGCTTAGGCTCAAGCAGGTGACCGGGCATGGGTTCTATTTGGGACCCGAACGACGTAAATATTTAATAGCACTGCAAGTAATTTATTTGATATGGTTATTTAATGGGACACTGAATTTTTATTTTTGAATGAAATGAAAAGGTTTAGACACCATGGGTGCAAGCCTATTGGGATTTTATCTCACACCCTTCTTAGGTGTCGTCGACAGCCGAGTAGATTACATGCTAGCAGGTATTGACAAAGGGAAGTGTGTTTCTTCTGATGCTTGATGATTCATTTCTACTTAAGATGGAGACTGGGGAAAAGGACTGATCCTTGCTCGCGATGCAGAAGCTACTTGGGTCTTTTCTTTTAGTTGACTATGTGTTGGATTTCTATTTTTTGTACTTCTAGTTTAGACTCATATAATGGCATGACGCTCTTTTGTGAGATTCTGTACTTTCTTTTTATTATTCAGTTAGATTATTTACATTTATTCTAATGTAATTTATCTATTTTCATGCTTCCACTACTTATTAATTGTTGTTGATTACTTTCATTGTAATATTATGTATTACATATGAGGGCATAGTCTCCCCCAAGGACACAAAAAAGTCCCTCGATGCTATTCAACACCTTTGGAGTTTGGGGTGATGTGTCTGAGGTTATGAGATGCACTGGTCTGGCCACGTCCAATAAGTGAGTTGGGTCTGGTCATTATAATGTGGTATCAGAGGTGGTTTCTCCTTTTCTTTTACTGTTTGGGATAGACAAGAGACTAAGATATTGGTATTGTGGATATACTATGTGATTGGATGTAGCTATCCCATGTATAGTGGAAAACTCAAATTCCTGAGTTGGGATTGCAGTTATGGATTATGCCAGTTACTATTGATATGATTTCACCTAGGGTGAATCAATAATATGGTGTTGTTATTGTGCTGGTACTATTGAAATAATGGGTTTGCCATTGCATCCCAATGACACGATGGAAAAACATCCCATGAATAAACATAGGCACTATAGGATTTAAATTCCATGCATATTGCCATGCCATATCTACATTCGGTGTGCATTTTCCTGTTTCATGTGAGTGTTGTTATAACTATTGGTAGAATTTTAAATTGTTGTTTTATTAAATATAAGTTTGTGTTATTTTGTTATTTGTTAGTCAGACTCAACCTATGAGTGGGCTATATAATAGTTTAGTAATCATTTTCATTTGTCCCTTCTATATTGAAACCTAACTCTTGAGGCAAGATGTCTGTTGTATAGTGCTCAGAGTCCGGCTATGTAACTAACCTCTTTTGCACCCTAATTGTTTTCTCACCTTCTTTACTCATTGTCTGAGGGTGCGTTTGGATTTTGTAAACAAATTATACTCTGACGTCTTCGTGATGTGCCTCAGGAGAGTGGAAATAAGAACATTCCATAGATGGTGGGTCCCGAACCACTAGTGGTTCCTCTCGTAGAGCCTCCTGTGGCACTACATCCTGTCGATCTTCCAAGGGACCATGACGCTTAGTTCAGGGATAGTATCCTCAGATTTATGCAGTCAGTTCAAAATATTCCCAAACCTACCCCATCTATGTCAGAACTTACAGGGGACTTTCTACAGCAGCACCCTCCAACCTTCTCTGGGAGTGGCAGCCCTCATGCTGCAGAATCACGGGTTGAAGCTGTACAGTCTATCTTCAACCACCTTGAGACACCACTATAGCGAAGGGTATAGATTGTAGTCTACATGCTTTGTGAAACCACCAAACGCTAGTGGGACATTTTTTCTCAGGCAGAGCATGCCAGTGGCAAGGCTTGGGCCAATTTCCAAGAATCCTACTACAATCACTTTTTTCCGTAGACTCTGATATATAATCATGCATGGGAGATCCTATATATTCAATAGGGATTTATGTCTATGTTACAGTATTCTACTAGTTTCATAGTACATTAGTGTTTCCCCCCATCTCGGACTGGAGACGTGTAGACTACTGTGAGGAGTTTTGAGGATGGAATTGAGTACACTATCCGCTTACAGGTGAAATTATTTTGTTTGACCATTCTTACAGACATCCTGAATCTGTATTTGATCTCAGAGCAAAATGTCACGGAAGCTAAACTAGTGAGCCAAGGTGGTTCTATTTCGAGAAAGGATGATGACTCTTCTAGTAGTAGGAAATGTGATTTTGAAAGTGTGAGTAGGGGAAATCCTTTCCAAACAGCATGTCTTGATAGCTATGTCACGTGTTATCATTGCGGTACAGATGGCCACAAGAATCCATAATGAATGAGAGGTTCGAAGGCGTGCCGAACTTGTGGTGGTATGGGTCACCTTCAGCATTTCTGCCATTCCTTCTCTTAAGCATCCAATGGTAGAAGATCTGCACCTCCACCTCCATCACATATGGGATCTATGACTCTACAGCATGATATAATTTCATTTTCCACTGGTCAATCAGGCGGAAGAAATGGTTGAGGTCGTGGTCGATGAAATCATGTTCCATACTATCAGCACCAGCAGAGTGGACCTGCTCAGGCCAACCAGGTAGCATATCATGGTTGTGGCTAAGGTCCCATCTATGTAGTGAAATCAGCACCAGAGGACCATCGTTCTGGTCCATCTATAGTTAGAGGTACTATTCTATTAGCCTCTACTTTTTTTTTTTAAATTTTTGATACCTGCACCTCACACTCCATTATATCGGCTGTTGTTATTGAATGTATGGGTTTTCTAATTGAGTACCTTTACGGCTTCATGTCTCTCAACACCCCGCTTCAGGTCAGGATAAATGGCGTACGCCAGTTCCAAGAGTGCCCACTCGAGATAGGTGTGTACCTTTTTGTTTTGAATTTATGTAACCCTGATATGTTGGTCATCGATGTCATTCTTGGTATGAACTGGCATTCACCATACCATTCCCAAGTGGATTTCTATAGTCGTTGGGTGTCCTTCGCATCCCCTGAGGGAAACACATATCTTCACAAAGGAGAATGAGGCTAATAGGAAGACTGTGCTAAACCTAATTTTGAATAGTTGGGCAGAGTGATTGCTCAGTTGGAAATTCTCTTCTTGAGCAATCAATAAAGCAACTAGTTGAATTCCCTCCAGTGGTGGATCTTTTCAGAGACATCTTCCTGGATGATCTCTCTAGCATACCTCCTATGAGAGATGTGGAGTTCACTATCGAGCTCATACCTGGTGCGAAACTAGGGTTTATTTCTCCATATAGGATGGCACCAATAGAGCTATAGGAAATCAAAAAGTAGCTTGAGGACCTAGAGGCTAATAGTTTTATCAGACCTAGAAGATCACTGTGCAGTTCACCTGCCCTTTTTTCCAAGAAGGCAGATGGTACACTATGGTTATTTATGGATTATCGTCAACTCAATCATCTCACGGTAATAAATCTATATCCATTTTCTCATATAGATGATCTCTTTGACCAGATCTGGGGAGAAGCCATTTTATCCATGATTGATCTGAGGTAGGGATACCACCAGGTGTGTGTATGAACATCTGACATACAATGTACAGAATTTCGAAGCAAGTATGGCTTGCATGAGTATCTGGTTATTCCATTCGGCCTCATGAATATACAGAGAGTCTTCATGGCTTTGATAAACTGGGTTATTTATACGTATCTTGATTCCATTGTGGTAGTCTTCATGGATGACATCTTAGTGTATTCATGTTCCAGAAACGACCATGCATCCTATCATGAGATTGTGCTGAGTACAATGAGGGAGCACCAGCTATATGCTAAGCTCAGTAAATGCCACATATTGATTAATAATGTACACATATTGGGTCATATTATATCTAAAGAAGGGGTATCATTTGAACCAAAAATGTTCAGCATCGTGGTTTTATGGGAGCAGCCAGAGAGTGTCTTTGACATCGGAAGATTCTTGGGGCTAGCTGGCTGTTACAAGCGATTCATCTAGGATTTATCCATCATTGAAGCGCCTCTCACGGCCTTGACTAAGAAATGTGTATAGTTCATCTTTTTAGAAGCTTGTGAAAAGTATTTTCAATAGTTAAAAGGATTATTTACCTCATCAACAATACTGATTCTTCCAAAACCAGTTAAGATCTATACAAATTATTGTGATGCTTTAGGAATTATACTAGGTGTTGTTTAGATGCAAGTTGAACGTGTCGTGGCATATGGATCCCGCCAGCTAAGACCTCATGAGATGAACTATCCTTCACATGACCATGATTTGGAAGCTGTGGTTCATGCTCTACGTTATTGGAGACAATATTTGTTGGTTGAGAGATTCTTTGTTTCCATGGATCATAAATTCTTGAAATATATCTCCAGTCAACGTGACATGAACCTAAGGCAACACTTGTGGGTTGAATACTTGAAGTCATTCAATTTTTAGCCTGCTTATACCCCTGGTATGGGTAATGATGTGGCATAAAATTTAAGCCGCAAGACACAGACTCAGGCCTTGTAGGTAGCCAGTAGTGAGTGGCAGATGATGGCCTTGTTTTCAGAGATTCCTCTGGAGGTTCAGGAGCATAGTGGACAAAAGGTTATAGAATCTCTTAAAGTGACATACTCTCTTATAGAACATGTCCAAATGAAATATTTTATTGACCATGAGCGTCTCATTTTGAGGGAAAGTATTACATTAGATAACACACCTTTTAGTTAGGTTATTGATGGAAGTGAAACTCTCATTTTCTATGGCCGTTTATGGGTACCTTCAGGTATACAGGAAGGGAAGATGATGGAATCTCACACATCTGTTAGGGAAGTTCATCGTGGGATGACCATGATGTATAAATACATGTGTCGACAGTATTGGTGACCGGGTATGAAAAAGCAGATATCAGGTTTCATCACTCGGTGCTCCACCTGCCAACCGGTGAAGGCAGAGCAACAGCGACCTACTGGAATCCTACAGCCTCTATCCATTCCTGAATGGAAATAGAATGAAATAAACAATGATTTGGTTATAGGATTTCCATGATCTCCATGAGGAAGTGATGCAATATGGATGGTTATTGATAGGTTATCCATGGTTGCACACTTCTTTCCTATCTGATAGACCATTATGATTGATGAGTTGGGAAGGTTGTATATCCAGGAAATTATGTGAATTAATGGTGTATATGATTCTATTTTCTCGAGAATGGATGGTTGTTTAACATCATGGTTATGGAAAGGGTTTCAAAAGGAATTGGGCTCATAGATACTTCTGAGTATTTCATATCACCCTTAGACCGATTGGAACTCCGAGAGAACTTTATGAGTGTTAGAGGATATGTTACGAGCCTGTTTCGTTGATTTTGGAGGTTCCAAGGAGAAGAATTTACCTCTTGTTGAGTTTACCTTTAATAAAAGATTTCAGGGGACAATTAAAATGCCTCTATATGAGGATCTCTATATTAGACCTTGTCGTTCACCATTATGCTAGCTCGAAGTAGGTGAGAAAGCTCTATTGGGTCCTCATCTCATTATAGAGACCTTAGAGAATGTTCAGATAATTCAAAAGTGTATCAATACAGCTCAGCATAGGGATACTTCTTATAAAGATCATCATCACAGACCTATGGAGTTCAGGGTAAGACATTGTGTCGTTTGGTGTGTTTCTCCATGGTTGGGTCATAGGTAGATCAGGAGACAGGGGAAGTTATCACCAAGAAACATCGGGTCGTTCAAGATAGTGGAGAGAGTTGGGACGGTAGCCTATCGGTTACTGCTACCTCAGAGGTACCATCCCATGCACGACGTTTTCCATGTATCTCAACTTTGAAAATATCATCTAGGCTCGTCTCATTCTTTTGTCTATGACGACATCATGCTTAATGATGATGCATCCTTTTTGGATCATCCTATCAGTATCATCAACCGTAGCATGAAAGTCCTCTGAGGAATGTCAGTCCCACTAGTTTGGGTGTGGTGTCAATAGGGACACGTTTAGGAAGAGACCTAGGAGTGAGAGACGGATGTACTTTCACAATGGATGAAACTCTTCTTTGGCGACGTTCCTGTACTCTCGGAAGGGATACTCAGGGACGAGTTGTCATAAGGAAGGGAGGTTGTAAAATCTCGGTCTTAATCAGGTATGGATTTTTTTTAACTTTATTGTAGTCTAATTAATTAAGAAACCCGGTTCACGCACCTATGCACCTTGATGTGGGTCCCAGGGTAACTTTTTATTTAATTTAAATAATTCAAGACGATTCATGAAAACTTTCATGTCGTGCTTTGGAACTGTGTTTGGGTATTAAATAATTAATTAAGGATTGGAGAAGAGTAATAAAATATTTAAAGAATATTTAAATGAACGTAATTAAGGATAAGAAGAATTTCTAAAATAAAATAAATAGGGGGTTAAGGAAAAATTTAAAATAAATAAAATGGTGGATTGCTGTTTTTAATTAATCATATTATTTTCCATTCAATTTTTTTATTTTATTTCATCTTTTCCATTTATTTCCTTTTTTCAATATCTTTTATTTTTCTCTTATTTTTCTTATCATTTCATTTTCTTTCTTTTCTCACTTTTATTTTTTCTTCTCCTCTCTACCTCTCCCACTCATCACGATGCACCACTCAATCCCATCACACCAACCAGCACCCCCTTTGGGAAGCATCATATCCTCTGTCCGATGCTCAATTCTTTAGTCATCAGGTGCGTAGTAAACCTTAGAGAAAGGATAACTTTTCCCAAGTGGTATCTTTCAATTCCATTTAGTATTTTGCGTGCAGTTCGTCAGGGAAGATTCTAACCCTATTTTGGGGTTTTTCTAAAATCCTTCATTTTCATCCAATTTATGTCAAATCAAAGCCTTCTATGGATCTTAGAGTCATCTATGACTACATGGTAGGGTTCCTACACAAATTCCCTACATTTTTCTGCGATTTATAAAAAGATGCATCATTGTGCTGTTTGTCAGTGCCTACCGGCATTGTGCAATTTTACCCATTTTAATTTCATTATTGGTTATGTTTAATTGTTGCAGCCTCAATAATCTTAAATTAATTTTTTTATGGTTGCAAAAATATTTGACATCCCTTTGGGTGTGCCTACATAGTCGGAATATTTTTCCATTAGCCATGTTATTAATTTAACAAGATACAATTGTAGTGCATCACTTTTTTATTGTTTTTAAATTAAATGTATGGTTTTTTGAATTATTGTATCAAATTTGGACACCCATTTGGGTGTGACGACATGAAAAATGTATTCTTACAATAGATGAGTTTATTTTTTGATTAATTTCAAGTGTTGTGAAGCAACTTTTTATGGTAATTAAATTAAATAAATTGTTTCTTGAACATGAACTTCAATTGTAGAATCATTGGAACTTGTTTTGGTGAGATGTTTATTATTTAAATATGCATTATACATTGTGATTGATATGATATGTACATTTCCTTACATTTTGTTATGAAATACTATTGGATTAATTCCTTGTGATGCGGGTGTATCTGGTTAGTTTTCAATATGCGCCCTTATATACTAATTATGTCAAATCTGCTACTGTGAAAACACTAATTAAATTCATTGAAGGGAAAGGGATAGGGTCCCGTATTAAGGGCCATGCTTAAATCCTCTGTTCTAGATGGGATACCTCTATGTGTCGGGAGGTGGGATCGTTTTCTTTGTCGGACCGAGACTTCCCCGGAATTTCTAATACTTTTGAGTGAAACTGGTTCATAATGGGCCCATCGGGACAGATCTGTTGGCAATGTGGCTAAGACAGCCTCAGATGACACTCAAACCCTTTTTTTGAGATCAGGATAGACTCAGGTTGAAGTCATGCCTCAGGAGATACTTGGTCTTTCGAAATATTTCCTTGGGCTGGCACAGTGGCATTGGATAAATTGACATATGTTATATACTGATACCTTCAAGACAAGCTCAGCCTCCAACCCTATACTTGAACCTTAAATAATGATGTACTTATGGTTTATGTTATTTCTAATTGAGTCTATTTAGAATTGTAATATTTCCCCTGATATGTGGAAGTGTTCCTGGTTGACACTAGACTTCAACCCCAAGTTAAAGCACTAGCTTGGGTATACTTTTTACTTTTTTACCCTGCATTCTAGGTTATATATATATATATATGCGTGTTCATGCATTTTTGTTGACAGGTACCCTTTCAGACTAAAATCTTAGGCAGAAGCAGGTGACCATGCATAGGTGTCATTTGGGACCCGGGCCATCTTATATATTTCATTGCACTACAATTAATTTATTGGAAATGGTTATGTAATGGCACACTTCATTTTTATTTTTACATGAAATGGAACGGTTTAGAAACTGTGGGTGCTGTCCTACTGTTATTTTATCTCAAAAACTGCTCTGGCGTCGTCAACACCCATGTAGATTACATGCTCAAAGGTATTAACAAGGGGAAGCATGATGCTTCTGATGCCTCATTGTTCATTACTGCTTAGGATTTAGACTAGGGAAGAGGAATGGGATTTTCTCGTGATGTAGTTGCTTCTTGTGTCTTTTATTTTAGTTGATTGTGTGTTTCAGTTATGTTTAATGTACTTTTAGTTTAGAATCATAACATGGAATTACACTCTTTTGTTAGTTTCAACACTGGGTTTTATTATTCTGTTGGATTATTAACATTGCTTCTGCTGCATTTAATTTATGCACAAGCTTCTTCTACTTATTAATTGTTGTTGTTTACATCCGTTGTGATATTATCTGTTCCCTATGAGGGAGTAGTCTCTCCCATGTATAGAAAAAGGTCCCTCACTACTAGTCGGAATCCTCTGGCATTCGGGGAGTTGTGCTTGAGGTTATGTGACACACCGGTCCGGCCACCGTCCTAGAGGTGATCTGGGTCATGACGTTACAGTTTTATTCATGGGAGTGTCTTGGTATATTTTCATAACTGCTAGAATGTTTCGGTAAAATGGTTATAATCTAGGTAAATGGAATACTTCATCATTCCTATGGGATGCATCGAGGGTTATGAGACTATCCTAGGGCTACCCATGGGGTGTTTCGACTTCCCCAGAATTAGGGATTTGTGAAGAACATGTGAGATTGTTGTGTTTTTATGTAGAGCCATTGATAGACATGTTGATGTGATTGATTCTGATGGTGTATAAGATATGTGATGCACCTAGGATTAATAATAACCTATGGGATATTGTATAAACATGTAAGTGGTTTTTATGGGTTGAACTTGGTTATTCAATGTGAATTATGAATAGCGTTGGAATGTGTAAATGAGTAGACACATGAGAATAATGAATGACTATTTTGGTTAATATATAGAAATGTTTAAAGACCTTTGTGGAATGGGTTGTGATCCTAGTAATGATTCCTGGTGTGATATGAACAATGAATGAATTATTAGTGAGTTAAGTTTAATAAAAGGGAATTGGGATAAATTGATAAATTATGTGAAATGTGGTAAATGTGTTAAGGGGTTAACGAAATTCTATTATCTCTCTTTTTATGGTAATGATCTATGTTTTTTTCTTGGGAAATGGTCGTGATGTTGTGTGAATTTTTAATCGGCATACATATATATTTTATGTTCACATGGCTTGGTTGAGTGGGGTATTGAATTGAGGTTCTACTCCCATGGGTCACGTTCGACCGAGGCTCTAAACTCCACCCCTAATGTATAGGGTAGGGAAGAGGATTGAGACTATGTTCACATAACAGTTGAATCCACCGTGAATGAGGATTCTAGTGGAGGATATGGTTGAAATTAGGATGTTATCCCAATTGAGATTGAATAACAGTTTGGTTTTCCTCATCCATGTGATTGTGTACTTTAAGCCCGAGTGATGTGTTGTGTTTGACAAACCCAAGATAAATCCATTTGGAATTGTTATCTAATTAACAATGAGATTAATTGGTAATATAAGTAAAAGGTTACAAAAATTTGGTAATGTAATTAAACAGTTTAAGGGAGGTTAGTATTTTCCAATTCATTTATAATTCATTTCTCTTTTTCAGGCACAATTGTTTATACCAGATATTTTGTAGATACTGTTTGTGGTGGCCTACTATGTTGTACTAACACCTTGCTCAGGCCGCCTTTGGTTACCTGATAATACAACATGTTAGTAGGTTATGGGAAGGTAAAAGGATCTTTCTAGGATGCCGGGTTGGCCAGAATGTACATGGAGGAGGACCCGGGCATGGTGTCAGGACCATTTTGGGGATTTTTCAGTTTGTCTTCAATTTGAGATTTGTTCACTTTTTTTCTTATAGCATGAAATAGAATATTTACTGTTGGACATGGATGAACCCATATTTGGGAATGGATATTTATACATGCTCTCAAATTAGTTTTTATTATTTGTCTATCTTTATTATTTTCTATTGTGGATTACTCTTATAAAATGGGGGTATAGTCTCCCCAATTGACCTTTTGGACCTCCGATGCTAGTCGACTACATTTGGTGTACATGGAGGCATGCTTAAAGTCTTGTAACCATCAAGATAAAAGTATAAATTTAGTGGATTATGAGTCTATGATGTTACATATATTAATTCACTAATTTTATTTACACATATCTATTTCAAAAAAACTTACTTAATTTGTTAATTTTCCATTTCTATCCTTGCACAAGAATTGCACAATCATTTAGATAAGGATCTTGTTATATATTGCAATAATTAAAAAGTAACAACCATAAAAATCCATAATAAATAATATTTAATGAATATGTGATAAAAATATTTTTATCACACAATTATTAATTATAAGGAACCACATTTGACATTGCCAATGTGGCACAGACAGAGTGACGACATTAACAATGATTTTTATATTTATCATTAAAAATATATATTTCATATTCTTAATTAATTATTTATAATATTTACATTTAGTATAATTATTTAGTTATTACAATGATTAAATAAATTTTTATATAATAATAATTTAATGATGATGTCATGGAAAATGCCAGATTTTATAAAAAATTGTATTTTTTAACTATTCAATATAAATTAACTATTTAATAAAAATCAAAAAATTTAATCAAAACCACTTTTAGATGTGTTGAATCCAAAAAAGTAACTCCATTTTAAGAAAATAATTTTTAATATATGATAAATTTAATTTTTTATTAAAATTTATATTTACTCGAAAAATACCAATTTTAATATTATAACTGATATTATGACACATCAAAATAATATCTAGGGTCACCTAAATATTTTCTAAAATCGTAGAAAAAAAATATTTATTCATGAATACATATAATAAAAAAGGATGTTTTTTTAAATTAATCTAAATATTATATAATTTTAATACATTATCTATTGCTAATAAAAATACCAACACGTAATTGTTAGTTTTTAAAATATTCAATCTCATTTATATAGTGTTTAAATTATTGTTTTACTTACATGTGTGTTGTTATTATTCATATTGGTACATTACTATTCATAAGCAGTCATGTTACTATTCATAAGGTTACATTACTATTAATAATGGTCAAGTTACTATTCATAATGGTACATTACTATTCTCCAAAAAATAATTTGATCATATTCAACAATAAATATCATACTAAAAAAACCATGTATGTCCATGTTTTTGTAGAGAATTAGTGTTTCGTGAATACTTTTTTATCTAATGAATTGAAATTTTGATAACATAAAATATTTGGGAATTATATTTTCAAAGAAAATGTTATAGAAAATATTCTCTATTGATCCCTTATAAACAATAGTGGCCTTTTTTAATAGAACAACTACATTTCTCAATGAGGTGATGATTCTAACAAAAGAAATAACACTTTTCAAAGAGTATGTGATTTCCAAACATTTCTCCCATTTTCTAGTTCTTCTCTATGTTTTCCCAATTTCATTAAAAATAAAAAAATATATTATTTATTTATATATAATATTACATGTATATTAATGAAGATGAAATAATTTGAAAATTTATATTTTTAATGCTATTATATTTTAATCTTCATTTTCATTATATTTGGATAATGTTCATTCTAACGATTGATTATCTAAAAACAAGGACATTTCAAACCTCATTAATTCTAAGCAACATTATGGGTAGTTAAAAATGATTTTATTTATTATAACATTATAAAAATATGTGTTTTGAGATTAAGTTATTTATTATACTTATGTATAAAATACCTTTATCAAAATCGACAAATTGAAGAGAAACAAGAAATATTAATTGAAAACATTATATAATAATTCTATATATTCGTCAATGGAAATTAAAAAATATAATAAAATTATACTAATTTATAATATTTGACATAATTTTAAATAATTAACTTGTCTTTCATTCTTTTAGTAAATTATTTTTTATTATTAATGAGATGTGATAAAATTAAAGTAAGAATAAAAGTAAGGGGATTGTCAAACCCAACTATGTTTCATTATTTCATACATACATCATGTAAATTTCACTATTGATATTCCTCTAATGATTAATTAATAAACATTTTATACTCTTACATTTTATTTTCGGGATATATAAAATACCACAATAATTTATTATCGAAATACCTTGATTTTCCAAAAAAAACTTTTCATTACAAAAAACTTCTTTAAAAAACATTGTTTGGTTTCTTATTCACTCAAGATTGCTAATTTTTTTTCCAAATTTTATTTACCATGTTCATTTGTGGACCCCATGATCATTCAGGAAATTATTTTAAATTTACTCCATGTGACACTCATCCCTTTAAATGGGTTATTTAATGAAAATAATTTTTATATATCAAGTATTTCATTGATGAATATGTTAATATTATGAATTGATGGGTGGGATCAGAATTAAATATCCATACAATTTATTTTAAATTGTTATATATCTCATGTTATTATGTGTATTATGCTTTAAAATATTGATGAATTTATAATAATTGCAATTTTATGATTTAGGAATGTATTTTATGTGTGGAAATGATGCTAGATTTTCTCACAACAATTTGTGGTATTTTCAGCACTATGACATGATTCTTTTTTTTTGTATATATCCACAGTCCAAGATAATATTAATTGTATTAATCAAGTTTTTGTTGAGGTTATAATGATTACAATAGGATTATCAATATAATGACTACAAATGCAATATTGACTAATGTATCTTATTTATATTATTCTATCCTTCCCCTTACTGGGATTTTAGTTCACCCCTTATTGTAATGTATATCCATAGGTAAATACTTGTATTACAGATTATTTTATAGATTTTAAGTGGATGAAATAGATTAGTTTTAATAATATTTATGTTATATATTTTAAATGTGATGTATGATGTAAATTTCCCCCAAATACTATTACTTTCGATCCTTGAATGTTTAAATATTATATTATTAATATTATTGAGGATATAATAATATCATACTAAATTATGGGATCCTTATATTTGGCATCTGTTTTGAGGTTTTATCAAATTGGGTTTGAGGATTGGATAATCTTATGAAAAATCCCTTATGATATGTCTATGTATATTTAAATACATAAGACACATTGTTTTCTAAGGACTTTTATGAAGGGGATAACATAGGATGTGATTATAAAAATATTTTTCTCAATATAAATAAATCTGGAATTCAATATTTTTAAAATATTATTCATTCCAAGTATTTATACCTTAGAAAATGGTGGGATCCAAGAAAAACATAACCAACGACCCTGTAAGGTACAATACAATGATTACCCAACAAAATCCCCAATTACATGATAGTTAGTGGTCAAAATATCATGGTGATGCCTACCCAGTTTTCTCATTCTATGAATAATATCATCAACCATGTGGAACATCTGAATTACCCATCAAATGAAAATCTACCCAATGATTCATTTATGCTGTAATGACCACCAATGCATAAGGGATCTTTTTACCCACCTATTTCTGATAAATGGGTTAACACAATTGAGAAGTTATTTTATGTTTCACACTATTATAGGAAGTATAATGTTTCTATTCAAATCAACTTTTAGGTGGGGAGGCTGATAAATGATCATTATTTATAATGAAAACTAGGATGAAATATGAAATTGAAGAGATGTAGTTGAAATGATTTAAGAAATTTTTTATTATAGATCATTTTCATAACTCCCCGACCCCAATTACCTAGAGTCAGTGAATTATTTTATTAAATTGGAATGATTACAAAGAATCATGTTTCAAAGGACTAAGAATTTTAGAAGTCATGGAAAATAGATTATATATATGAATGTTGCATTATAATTTCTAAAATAAAACACAACATAAATAATCTGTTGAGAACAACATTATTCCCCATAATTAACCCTGCTTATAAATCATAAAAAACTTCTTCACTTCCTAGGAAAAATAAAACATAAGAAAGCGGTGAGCTCAGATGCCCAGTAAGGAAACAATATAAAAAATTGTCATAAATAAGAATAAACATTTAAGGCTACATATAAAACTAAAACCCAGTCCTTTTAAAGTTAATCTTTAGAATAATATATGAAACGATAAATAAAATAATGACATTTACTTATTAAGATGGATTTTATATTAGTTGGATAATCACATGTAATATTAATAACTAATTTCATATTTATGGAATGCATAATGACGGAAATTATAACCACGTAGTTAAGGCCTCGTTCCATGAATAATAATAAATATTCTGCCAAGGCCTTATTCTAAGACACTAATATGTCTCATGAAACCTATTGATGTATCGGGGAGCTATAGTGGGCTCCACCCCTCACATAATATGCCCAATGCATTCTGTGTATGAAAATGTTGAAACATCACATAAATATTCCTATTTAAACTAGCATTCTAAATGTCAATATAATAAACATTAACAATTATTTGTATAAAAACAGCACATCACAATCCAACATATAATAAATCATTCAATGAAATAGGGAATATTATATTATAATAAATAAACCTCAATCATGAATAATATCTAGTAAATGATGTCGAAATAGTTTAAAATGGTCCATAAAACCTTTTGGGAGAAATATCCCTTTTTCGAATTTATTTAAAAGCCACACATTTATAAAGGATGTAATTTAAAATTGATTTTTGAATCCAAGTGTCTCTTACAACGGTTAATCCTTTTAAAGGAATAAGCATTTTAAAACAATCATCTCTATATAAATAATTCATTAAAATAATTTTTGAAACATGGACATTAATTAAAAATATTTTGAAAAATAAATCATTACAACATTTAAAATATTGATCTTGCTAAAGAGACCCTTCACAAAATGATAAAATAATAATTTAGAAAACAATTTTATGAAACATCTACATAGATGATAAAAATTCCCCAGTCAGTACTTACACATAATAAAATCTCAGATAATAATGGGATTGAGGAATTAACCCTTACCTTGTATATTCCATTAGTGAACGGTACGTTTAACCTCCTCTTCTTCAGGTTCTTTTTTTATTTGAAATTATGGGCTTCTTAGGATGGATTTAATTCCAATTTATGACCTCTAGGATGATTTGATGGTAGTTGGGAGGAGATCGGTGTTGGGTTTGGACGAACCAAAAGGCTTTGGAGGTGTTAGTTTAATTGAATGGAAGTTCCCATTTATAAAAGATGTGATGGGTACTATAGAAAATGTTTAAAATATCAATTTATTCATAAATAATTTTAAGATTCTAATAGATGAAATGGATTTATTTCGAGTATAAGGTGTGGATGGGTCAATATATTTACCTTATATTTTTTATTGAACCCTTAGTTAAATAGTTTAACTTTTATCATGTCTTCTTGTATTATTATAAGACATGGTTAATAAAAGAAATATAAAATGAAAAAAGAACCATAAGTGGTTAATTATTGACATATATATCATTATTTAATTCTATTCGATGAACCATATATTTTTAGGAACGTTATATCATTTAATAATATAGTATATGTTTTAAAAAAACCATTTATGTCAATTTTTACACTAATTAGTATTTGGTTTTGGTGAAAGTCATTAAAAGTTTTTTACTTAGAAAAAAAATACATTATATCAACCCTAACCTGGAATTTTCACCTTGAAAATTCATTTATGGCATCAAAAGTATCAATTTCCATTTATTTTGAAATTTATAATACAAATTTGTTTAATTGATCATTAATGAGGTAATTAATGGATCATCATTGTGTCATAAATAAAATTAATTATTTAATGTCTATAAATTATAAATAAAATACAAGGATATAAGGAATATTTATATATTTCTCTTGAATATTGTAGTTGATTTTTTCTTTTGTGTAGCCCTTTATTAAAAATTGTTTAGCTGTTAAACATTGAATTTAACACTTTTAACTATTATTTAAATAAAATATTATATATTTCATAAGATATCCCAAATTGATCAAAGGGATCTTATATTTGTCTTAAATTTTATTTTGGTAAAAATACACTTATCAAATGTAATTTGGACATGTGTTGGGGTAATATTAATATTATTTTTAACTTTAATTACCTTATTTAGTTTTAACCATAGTAAATAAAATTTAAAAGTTACGATTCAACAAGAATTATTATTTAATCATATTGAACCACAATTTAATTAGTGATGAAAAAGGTTTCTCTCATATTTTTTAAATTCAATTCACAGAAGGGGTAAAATTAAATCTATGAAAAATTCCAAATGTGCCTAGAAGGTGGGTAAATGTGCTAGAATGTTGTTAAAAAGACTTTAAAATTGTTTAATAAAATTATATATATCTAATATTTTTATAAAATTACTCTAATGAATTATATTGTAATAATATATGTATTAACATATATATATTATGATAAAATTTAAATTAAAAATAATTTGTTAAATGAAAATGTTGGTTTTTATGTACATTGAACTATTTTTACCTATTTATCAAAAATTGAATGTTTGTAGGAAAATACTAAAAAATCACCTTTAGATAATTATGATATTTTGAATTCTTAATTGATTGATATTTTAAAAAATTAAAAACATATAATTTTTATTAATTAATTTAAAATTAATTCCCTTTTTAAATACCATAAAGCGTGTATTTGACAAGTAAAAACTATCAAAAGATTGATATGTGTTTATGTCCAATTTAAATGTAAAATTACTTCTAAGGAACAAAATTTGATTAATTGATAAAAATATAATATAATTATACTTCAAAATCATTCGAATTTATAACTTAACAATATATTTATTTCGATTAAAAAAGTTGTTTTCAATTAAAATTAAGTATTTTTCACTATTCATGAAATTTTGAAAGATATCAAAAAATCAAAAAAAATTATACAAACTAAATTCTTATGTCCCCTTCTAAATAAGAATTTAATTTTGACATTTTTTATATATTAATGTGTCAAATATTGGATTTAAAAAGGGTTCCACATTAAAATTCACTAAAATTGCATTTTTTTTGAAAAAAAATTATCAAAAAAATTGATTTGTTCTTATATTATATCTAAAAACACATAATGTGGATTTTTTAATTATATGGATTTTATAAAATTATCATTGTAGTTAATATTATTCATAAAAACTTTTCAAAAGGCTAGTTTGGTATGTCGTGGTGCACTCGAACTCAGTGTTGTGTGTGGAACAATATATTTAATTACTTTAAAGAAATATCATATTATGAAATCCCGAGGTGTTACATTCTCCCCTCCTTTAATTAATTGTGTCCTTGAAATTTTAAATTGTTCATATAAAATAAATGGTATAATATATAATATACCTTTGTGTAAACCCCACATCAGAAATAAGGTTACTAAAATTTAGTCTTAATAAGTGGAAAAGAAAAATAAAAAAGTCACCACCAAATTTGGATTTAGAATAGGAGATCATTGGTGGATATTAAAGACAACTAATTGGAGGAAAACATTAAAAAAATATAGGTATTTATTGATTTCATCAATAAAAAAACTGAACAATATATGTAAAATTATGGGCATCAAATCCATCAATCTATGATGATTTAAAGTATTATCGATACACAAAAATATATGGTAATAGGATAACACAATTTTTGATACACTTTTTTTAAGAGGATGGATTAATTTACTGTCTTGATTAGAACTCACTAAAATATACTTAATTTCCACACATGTATTAATCATAATTTCATCAATTGGTTGATCTTTGATCAATTTTACCTTTATCCCTTACACTAAGAAATGAATGTTCAAAAATGATTTTTAAGCCTAATGCACATTTGGTAAATCATATGTTCCCCCATTTAATCCTCAATCCTCTATATGTATACTTAAATATAAAATTTTAAGTCATAGTGTCCAATAAATTATACATTAACTTCATACAAAATATTAGGTGCTCAACAAACGCTATTCCAACTTTTAGAAATATTTGAAAATACTTGTGTCCAAACTCACAGTCTAAAATTGTATATGGGAGGTAAACATAATGAAGATCTCTTTTTCCACATAATAACATTTGAATACCTTCATCATGTATTTTTTAAAACATGGTAACACCATAAATTAACATAAAACCTTATTTAATACATTCATGCTCCCTTATACCATATAGAATACAAGATATACTCTTTATGTCTAGAAATGTTGTCAAATCCAACAATTAAGGAATAAACAAACAATTAATTAGTTCCAAGTTAGTCGATAATATCCAATATAATTTATCCAAATCTGTTATATCTTATTCCAAAATCATTATCATAGTTTCATTAACATATTCAGAGTTATATTTTCCCCAACAATATATTTTCCACAATTATTAACTTGAAACTGTGTCAATTAACATCGTACCATAAAATCTCCAATCTATAATGAAATAGTACCACAGTAAAATCATTATATACTTTATAATTATTAAAACATGTACTCAAATGAAGCAGTTAATTAATAACAACTGAATAAAACTAAACAATCCTCTTCATATACGGTAGTATCATAACATGATTATTTTTCAATATCATCATTTGGGGTACACTCTGATGATTGGGATGTTGATTTGTGTAGTGTTCCATCTCCTTGTAGATTAATCATTGTACATTTGAAAACATTTTCTTACCTTGGTGATCATGAACATGGTGTCCTTTTTCTCTACAATTATAACTAACGTGAATTCCATTCATGCACTTCCAAGGGTGATTCATTCTATAGTTATCACATATGGGAAAATGATTCTTTCCCTTCATCGCTTTATACATGTTTTTTCCTAAAACACTCTTCTTCTCTGGATTCCCTTCAAAGCTATACGACTCAGATAATTCATTACATATCTTATTAACACAAGATATTATTTCTTCATATGATGAGAATATGTCGGAGACTATTTCCCTTTTAAATTTTGTCTTAATCTCATGAAAGATATAATCCTTATCAATCTTTAGATCAGTCGTATTACTGGAGATCCCATTCCTTCTACTCTGTTTAATTTCTTAATGATGAAATACACAAGGATAGATCATATCATAATGTATAATTCAAAAACTAGAAAACTTCTCATCATTAATTGAATATAA
This sequence comes from Viscum album, assembly GCA_963277665.1. NCBI lineage: Eukaryota > Viridiplantae > Streptophyta > Magnoliopsida > Santalales > Viscaceae > Viscum > Viscum album. Next base: position 1,294,149,605 of record OY728152.1, read on the forward strand.
TCACACATCTAGTCTCATAATCATAAAAATGGTTTCTTTTCTAACATATTTACTCGTATGTCCATCATAATGTTTTGTAAAGAAAATGTTAATTATCTTAAGCATATCCTCTAGGAGGAGTGTTGTAACTAAGAGTGCAGTAATGCCTATTTTTGTGCACCAATTTCAATATAAGTTTAGATGAAAATGGTGTTTTTGGGTTTTACCCCTAGATTCATCTGTTTCAGAGATGCCTCTACCTACTCATATCCATATAGGGATGTATTTCATCAAAAATTCACAAAATGTCTACATTACCAAAATTATAGGTTGTTCTTCTACAATAATACTTAGAGGCATTCATTGGGTAATGTTTTCTAATAATTATTTGTCAGAATCATGTTTCCAAGGTTTGTAATAAACTTCCTCTGATATTAACTATAATGCCCTGACTACAGTTACCCAGAGTCAGTGAATTATTATAATAAATTTACATGATTACATGGAATCATCTCTCGAAGGACTGATCAGTTTATTAGTCTTTAAAAATAGATTACTTTTATGAACGTTACATTACAATTTCAAAAATAAAAAGACAATATAAAAAATTCTTTGAGAATGACATTATTCCCCTAGCTTATCCCCGCATTTTAATCCCAATACATTTCTTCGCATCATGTGAAAAATAAAACACAAGAATGGGAAGAGATCAGATTCTTATAAAGGATAACAATATAATAAAAACTATCATAAATATGAATAAATATTTAAGCCATTGTATCATAATGAAACACAATCCTTTTAAACTTATTCGTCAGCGTAATATTGAAAAGGATAAAAAAATAATTCCATTTACTATTCACATGGATATTATAGTAGTCGAATTATCACATGTAATACCAATAGATAATTTAATAATGATGGAATGAATAATTCTGGACATCATAACCACATATTTCAGGCGTCGTACCAAGACTACAAATAAAAATTCTATCAAGGCCTTGTGCCAATATTCTAATTTGTCTAATTAGACCTAATGATGCATCTAGAAGCTAATATGGGATCTACCCATCACTTAATAAGTCCAATTTATTTCTCAGATGAAAATTATGACCTCCCTCATTTTTATTACATAACTATACATTACATTTTACAAACAGAGGATCATTAAAGTCTAGTGTCTTTGAAATCAAGAAACATAAAACATTTATACAACATAAAAAATTATTATAAACCACATGTAAGGCTTCATCATAATATCATCCTAAGTATAATTATTGCATCTCATAAACTGGAGACATACATCAAAGGGAAGGGTGAGGAAAAGGCTCAGTAAGGAAAAAAAGTGAAATAGTTGACTTGTTATTTTGAGCAATAAGAACATGATAAAAGTCATAAAGGAATGCGAAATGGTAGAATATGAATACCATAATAAAAATAACTTGAATCATAACTTAAATATGTGGATACAAAATTTCATTTATAAATTCATGAACATATCACCAATGTTTAACCCTGATGTGTCATGAAAATTACAAAGGTTATTCACCAAGGTATCATGAAACTTGTTATCTCTAGAGATCAATTTTTTACCCAATGTATTGGAGCACTATCAGATCACACCCATAATATTTCTTTAATTTAATGTGATCCACATATAACAAAAACAAACATTTTATTCATAAACCAAATATAATAAAAGAAATGGGTTTCATTTCAAAATCTTGATGTTTTAAGAGTGATTAAAATAAGATCATTATATCATTTATAACCCAGGGAAATGGAGTGCGGGTAATATGTATGTCAATTACAGAATAAAATATATCATATATATATATATATTTTTGAAAACCCATATAAATGAAATAGGTCTGGGTATTCACATAAATAAAACAAGAGAATTTCTTGATAGAAAGAGATAGAAATTTTGAGACAAAATTTCTTCAGCATAACGACTATATAACATGGTTTTAGAAAACATTGAAAATAGAGGGGAAAATGTTCCCACACTCATAGAATATTCATAATACAGTATAAATTCAGAATAAAATGGAGATAATAACATGGTATGGAAATTTAAATAACATACCACATGAAAAGGAAACATGAAAGAAAATAGAAGATGCGATTCCTTTTACGAAAAATTCGACAGCCTAACGGCATCACTTAAAAATTCAGAAAACAAATATATGAGAGAAAAAAGGGTCTCTATACGATTATACATGAAATTTATAGTAATATGAACATATAAAAACGCACCCTCAACATAATTAGATGGAAAATATAAGACACAATATAAAGGAAGTCATGACTTAAAAGAGGAGGTTGAAAGATTCTCTTACCTTAAAGTGTAACTTTCAAAGACTGAAGGTTGGGACCTTGGAAGGATTGTAGGGAGCTTGGGTAGACTTCTGGGTAGCTAAAGAGACCAGAACGTAGTTTAGGATGTTATTTGGAATGAAATTAATGAGGGAAATGGATTGTTATTTATAGGAAAATTTAGTGAAAAAATTATTAATTTCCAAGGGACTCCTCATCAGTGGTATTTGAAAAACCATGTGCTTTCCATGATTATTTTCCCCTGTTATTAGCCACATGAGACACTTCATAGAATATATCACTATTAATAAGTATACTAGAAAGATTAAATCATTATTACATCATTAATGATTTCATCAAAACACCCGAAACTCAAAACTACATTTTTACTATTCACCAAAAATTCAACTATTTCAGAAAAGTCCCAAAAATTCACCCTAACCAAATATCAATTCTCTAAATCAAAAATGAAGTCCATTTTATGAAAATTATTTTCTATGTATTTTTAATTTAACTTTTAAATAAAAACATTATTTATCCCAAAAATACAACTTTAAAACTATAACTAAATTTGAAACACCTTAAAAGAGTAATAAAGGTCCCATAAAATTATCAAATATATATAAGACAATAAAGTAACAATTTATGATTAAATTTTATGAAAATAAATTTCCATTTTAGATTATTAAATTAATTATAAAATTGAAAATAAAAATTTATGACCTACAAAAATACCAAAAGATAAACTATGGTCATTTTTTCAATTTTAAGATGAATAAAATGTATTTATACATTCATGGGTGAAGATTATATTTTTGGTCAAATTATTATTTATTAATATTCATTACTATTCATATGGGTATGTTACTGTTCTTACATTACTATTCACTAAAAATCTAGTATATCTTATTATACTTAAATTTCATACTGAACACAACTGTATAAGACCATTTCATTAAAATTATTTCACATTATTAATTATTTAATGAATACAGAAATAGTTTAAAATACCATTTTTTCCAAAATTCATCAACAATAAACATCCTATATTTATCCAGATAATTGAAATTCAAAAACATGGCCATAATAAGAAATAACAATTTATTTATATAAAAGGATTACATGAAGAAGCTAAGGTTTCGTTACATACCCTCTTATAACATCAGCATAGGACATAAGTATAAGGTGTGCTATAGTGATATAATCTTGGGGTGGCCCGAACAACATTTCCCGACTGGTGATTTCTATCAGCTTGAACTTCTCCCTTAAGTGATTTCGTTCATGCTTCATACGTTGAATTTCATCTTGGGATTGGCCCAGAGCAAATCCCATAGATTCTACCTCTTTCCCATGCTCCGATAGATGGGCTTAAAATGGCTCAAGTCTACTGGATGAGGCCATTCCATCTTCTTTTTGAATTAATTAACCACGATAACTGTATTTATAAAAACACAACGTTATGATTATAGTTTCCAACGGTCATATTGACCAACGGTTATATAATAGTCGATACCCAATGGTCTCACATTAATTATACCCACTTTATTAATTAAACGATATAGTTTAGCTGAGTATAAAGTAAAATAACACACAAAATTAGAAAACAAAAATAATTAAAAAATTTGGGTCGTTACACTCTTCCCCCATAATGAAATGTTTTCCCAGAAATGTTTAACTTGTACCCTCTGAAGAGAAAATTTGTGGGTACTTCTGCCTCATAGACTCCTTTGGTTCCCACGTGGCTTCTTCATATTGGTGGTTCTTCCACAAAACCTTAACTGGGTGGGTATTATTGTTGCGTAGAACCTTGTCTCTATGATCCAAGATCTCCATCAGCTGCTCCTCATAAGAGATGTCATCTTCCAGTTGTACCACCTCTGGATCGAGTACATGTGGAGGGTCCGGTATGTACTTCCACAAGAGAGATACGTGGAAGACATCATGAATATGAACTACATTCAGAGGAAGTGCAAGACGATAGGCCATTGCTCCCACACAATCAAGGATTTCATAGGGGCCAATGTACCTAGGGTAGATCTTCCCATTCTTCCCAAACATCATTACTCTCTTCCAAGGTGATATCCGAAGAAATAATTTGTCACCAACATCAAACTCCAAGTCCCTTTGACAGTTTTCGGCATAGATCTTTGGTCGACTCTGAGCAGCCTTAATGTATTGCAGGAAGGCCTAGACCTTTTTAGTCATCTCTTTCACAAGATTAGTCCTAAGAAGCATTCTCTCTCCAGCTTTATCCCAACATGTAGGAGTTCAACATCGCATACCATATAGAGCTTTATAGGGTGCCATTTGAATGCTTGAGTGGAAGCTGTTGCTGTAAGAGAACTCAAATAAAGAGATATGTTGATCCCATCCACCTTTAAATTCCATTGAGCATGTTCTCAGCATTTCCTCAAGTGTTTGAATAGTCCTTTCAGATTGGCCATCAGTTTGGGGGTGATTGGTCATACTGAAATTTGATTCAGTGCTCAGAGATTGTTGAGGACTTCTCCAGAATATTGATGTGAACATTGGATGACGATCAGATACGATAGAAAGTGTAACTCCATGTAGCCTTAACACTTCCTTCACGTAAATCCTAGAAAGTTGATCAAGAGAGAAATCTTCCCAAATAGAGATAAATTGGACAGGCTTAGTGAGACGGTCTACAATAACCCATATCGCATTATTTCATTTGGAAGTTCTTGGGAGACTAGTGATGAAGTCCATAATGATATTTCCCCACTTCCATGCTGGTATGGGCAGTGGTTGCAATACCCCATTATGAAGTTGTTGTTCTACATTCACTTGCTGACATACCAGGCACCTTGACATGTAGTCAGCAATCTCCCTTTTCATATTATCCCACCTATAATGATAACGAAGGTCCCTATACATTTTTGTGCTACTATGATGTATAGAGAAAGTGGAGCTATGATATTCATCCATATGCTCCTTCTTTATTTCCGAAATATATGGCACACATAGTCTTGTATGAAATTTATGTACACCTTCTTGAGAAAGTATTGAACTCAGGAAACATCACATCCTTCACATCCTCAAACTTCTTATATAACAAAGGATCTTATTTCTCAGCTTTTTTTATCTTCTCTAGTAGTGACAGTTGAGAAATCATTTAGGTTAGGGTTGATGAAGTCCCTTCCCTTATAATTCCCATGTCCAGATTTACTACGTCATTGATCAAAGGCTTTTTTGAATCCTCGTCATTGATAGAACAACTTGGTCATTCCTGCTTAATGTATCAACAACTTTGTTTGATCATCAAGGATGATAATGAATTGTAAAATCATAGTATTTAAGGAGTCCCAACCATCTCCTTTGTCTCATTTTCAATTCCTTATTTGTGAAAATATACTTCAAACTTTGATAGTCTGTGTATATATCAAATTTCTCCACATCAAGATAGTGCCTACATATCATAAGAGAAAAAACAGATGTATCCTGCTCTAGATCATGTGTAGGATAGTTCTTCTCATTATTCTTCAATTGTCGAGATGCATAAGAAATGAAATTATCATTTTGCATGATGACGCACCCAAGCCCTTTTAGAGATACATCGCTAAAAATAATGAATCCTTCTCCACTTAAGGGCAGAGTTAAGACAGGTGAAGTAACCAATCTCTTATTTAGCTCTTGGAAACATTCCTCACACTACATTGTCCTAATGAACTTGACCCCTTTTCGAGTTAACTTGGTTAATGGATTAGAAAGTCATGAAAAGTTTTTCCAAAACCTCCAATAATATCCCACTAATCCAAGGAATCTTCGAATCTTAGTTATTTTTGTACGTTGAGGCCACTCCTCTACAACTTTATCCTTAGCAGTGTCAATTGTTATTCCTTCATTGGTTACAATATGCCCTATGAAAGTAACTTGTTGTAACCAGAATTCACATTTTCTGAACTTTCCTAAATTCCTCTCCTTCAACAGAGTTTGAAAAATAACCCTTAGATGATCCTCATTCTCCTCATAAAAATTGGAATATATCAGAATATCATCAATAAAAACTACCACAAAGATATCAAGGTAGTCTTTAAAGACTCTATTCATTAAATCAATAAAAATTTCAGGTACATTAGTCTGTACAAAAGGCATAACAAGAAACATTTAATTCTCATATATTGATTGGAAGACAGTTTTTGTAATATCTTCTTTCTAAACCCTAAATTGATGATTACCAGATTAAAGATCAATCTTAGAGTTGAATTGAGACCCACGAAGTTGGTCAAATATGTCATCAGTTCTTGGAAGAGGGTATTTTTTTCTTTACTATGATCCCATTCAATTATCTATAATCAATGCATAGTCGCATCAATCCATCCTTCTTCTTCACAAAGTGAACATGTTCTCCCCAAGGAGACACACTTGGGAGAATAAACCCCTTCTCTAAAAGATCTTGGATTTTTTTCATTAATTCCTCCAGCTCCGCATTCACCATCCAATATGGTGTCTTTGATATCGGCTGAGATCTAGGTACGAGTTCAATTCAGAACTCTACCTCTCTTTTTGGGGGAGGTCCATGCTACTCCCCAGAAATTCATATACGTATTCCTAAAAAATGGGAACATTTTCTATCCTCAAACTATCATTTCCTTCTTATTCACCAATCAATCCCATAAATATGGATATAGGATGTTCTACTAGACAAAGAATAGGTTGAGATATCTCTCCTTGAAAGATAACTGTAGGTTTTCCATTCAATACTTTTGAGATTTCCTTACTTCTAAATTTGATCTTAGAATTATACTTCAAGATCCTGTACATCCCAAGTATAATGTCGAATTCCAGTATTGGAATGACTACTAGATTAGTGGTATGTTTTTTCTCACCAAAGTAATTACTAGAGTTTCTAAACACTGATGATTCTTGGATAATCCCACCAAGAGTCTTTGCTGATAACTCTGATTTTAGAAAATCTGAAGATGATTCTAAATTCCTTGCAAACATGGAGTAAATAAATGAATGCGTAGAACTAGAGTCAAATAAAGTACTTTCTAGCTTTGAGAGAACAATAAGAGTACCTGCTACCACAACATTTGGAGCTTCAACATCAGCTGTCGTGATAGAAAAAAGCACAACCATGTCCACTTGGCCATTTCTGAGGCTGATAGTGATTCCCCTCCACTGCCCTAGGATTTGAACAGTGATTAGAAAAGTGACCAAATTGTCCACACATAAAGTGCGGGACATCGGGTAGGGATTCCACCATCTTTCCCTTGTCGTTAGTGTTTGTAAGTTGTTGTTTCACCTCACTTTGACAATTCCTCGCAATATGGCCATCTCTTCCACACATGTAGGATTTCCTACACCCAAGCATGCAGTTACCAGAATGCTTCTTCAAACATTTATTACAAGTAGGGAATTGCTCTTCCTTGCCTCCTCTTCCTTGATCAAAGCTCCTCCCTATGACGAGCTCCATCGATCTCTTTTTGTCGTTTGTTTTATGAGACTAGTGTGTCTCACCAAACTCAAGTTTGACTTTTATTGCACTCTACACAATCTCATCATAGCTATCATAGTCTCGGTTGTCTAGATTCTTCTGCAGGTGAGGTCTCAGTCCACCAAAGAGTCTATAAACCTTACCATTTGGATCCATGACAAAGCTAGAGGTATATCGTGAATTTCATGTGATGTTCATCCCATATCTTCTGACAGATTCATTCTCCTTCGGATTCAGCTCATGAAACTCCTTCTCCATTCTTGTTCTCATGGATTGAGGAAAATACTTACTCATGAAAATCCATCTGAACTCTTCACACTACATAGATTAAACTTGCACTCATTGCCTTGTGTTTTAAATCAGCTCCCACCACTGATCAACTTCTCCTTCTAAGAGACAGATTGCCAGAGTGACCTTCTCTTTCTCTAAACAACAGATCACAAGAAAGATCTTCTCGATATAGCTGATCCATTACATAGAAATCAATGGGTCAGTAAATCCACTAATGTTTGGTGGTCGTTGATGCATAAAAGACTCAACAGAATGTTTTTCCTTTCACGGTGAGATTGGTCTCTCAAATTGATTCATGTTATTTCCCATAACTTGAGTCATTTGGTCCATCATTCGCATGAATGTTTCCATTCTGGCTTCCATCGGAGGGTCGTCAATGCATGGTCCGTTGAGGTCACCATTTGCACGGTTCCTCCTGTTACCCTCAATTTCTAAAAGAATAACCTTAATGAGAAAATTATTTAATTTAAAAATCTTTTAACTATAAAGGATTGATTTCTTAATACTTATTTAAACAATTACATTTCACTATAAATCCTTCATGATGATTTATAAAAAGATAATGATTAACCAAACATATCCCTAGGGAGTGTCATATCCAAGAGTGCAGCAAGGACCGTTGTCATGTACTAGGATACCTCGGGTCAAGCCCAAACCTCCTTATCAGAGTTTTCACTCCAAGGTACTACTGTGCTAGAGCTGCCTCTACCTGCTCATTTCCAAAGAGGGATGTATTTCCTTGATAAACCACTTACTTAATACTCAACAAAATAACAGGAAGTTTTCTTAAATTTAAACTTTTATATAGGATTCATCCAAAATACTTCATAGACTAATTTCAGTAAATGCATAAACTATCCTTAGAAACCAACTATGACATCCCACATTTTAATTACATAACTTTACATTACATTTTACAAATAGAGGATCTTTAAAGTCTAGTGTCATAGAAATCAGGAACAATAAAACATGAATACTACATAAAACATTATTTTAAACCACTTTTAATTCTTCATCATAAGTTCTTACTAAGTAAAATTATAGCATCTCATAACCTGGGGACATACATCAAAGGATAGGGTGAGAAAAAGGCTTAGTAAGGAAAACAAGGGAAACAGTTGACATGTGATCGTGAGCAATAATTACATGATAAAAGTCATAAAGGATTGAGTAAGAGAAGAATAGTACTATCATAAAAAATAACATGAATCATAACTTGAATATGTGGCTACAACATTTCATTTAGACATTCATGAACATATCACAAGGTTAAACCCCAAGTTGTCATAAAAATTACTAAGGTTATTCACCAAGGTATCGTGAAACCTGTCATCTCTATAGATTAATTATTTACCCAATGCATTGGATTGCTATCAGGGTGCACCCTTAATATGTATTTAATTTCATGTGAGCCACACACAACATAATAGATCATTTCATAAATAACCCATAGAGAATAAAAGAAATGGGTTTCATTTCAAAATCGTGATGTTTTTAGGGTGCTTCAAAATAAGGTCCTTATATCATTTATAACCCATGGAAAGGGAGTGCGGGTTATATGTATGTCAATTCCATAATAAAATATATCATATTTATATATTTATGAAAATCCATAGAAACTAAATAGGTCTGGGTATTCACATAAATAAAACAAGAGAATTGTTTGAGAGAAAGAGATAGATATTTTGAGACAAAATATCTCTAGCAAAATAACTATTTACCATGGTTTTAGAAAACATTAAAAAGAGAGTGGACAAGGGTCAACCTCTCATAAAATATTAATAATAATTTAAAAATTCATAATAATATGGAGATAAGAACATGGTATTTAAATTTTAATTACATACCACATGAAAAGGAAACATGAAATAAAAGAGAAGATGTGATTCCTTTTAAGAAAAATTTGGCATCCTAACGGCGTCACATAAAAATTCAGAAAACAAATTGATGAGATAGAATAGTGTCTCTCAAAAATTATACATGAAATGGAAAGTATGGATAACATATAAGAACATGCCCTCGGCATAAAGAGATTAAAAATATAAGACACAACGTAAAGGATGTCAAGTCTTAAAAGAGGAGGGTGCCAGATTCCCATACATTGAAGTGTAACTTCAAAATCATGATGGTCGAGACTTTGGGAGGCTTGAGGTAACCTTGGGAGGACTACTTGGGAGGAAAAGTGAGTGAATAAATTATTAATTTCCAAGGGACACCTCATCGGTGGTATTTGAAAAACAATGGGATTTCCAATGGTATTTTCCCATGGTATTGGCCACTTGGGACACCTAATAGAATATATCTCTATTCATAAGTCACCTAGAAAGCTTACATCATTATTACATCATTAATGATGTCATTAAACACCTGAAACTCATAACTTCATTTTTACAATTCACCCAAAATTCAACTATTTCAGAAAAGTCCCAAATATTAAACCTAACCAAATATCGATGATCTAGATTGAAAAATGATGTAAATTTTATGAAAATAATTTTTTAAACAATTTTAATTTAATTTTTATATAAAATCATTATTTATCCCAAAAATTCAACATTAAAAATATAACTCATTTAGTAACACCATAAAAGAGTAATCAAGGTCCCATAAAATTATCAAATATCTATAAGATAATAAACTAACAATTTATGATTAAATTTTATGAAAATAAATTTTCATTTTATATTAGTAAATTAATTATAAAATTGGAAATAAAATATTTATGACATACCAAAATACCAAAACATAATCTATGATCTTTTTTTCACTTTTAAGATCTCTAAAATGTTTTTATAAATTCTTGGGTGACGTTTCTGTTATTTTTTTGTCAAATTACTATTCAGTACTATTCATAAGGGTATGATACTATTCCTACTTTATTATTCACTAAAAATCATGTTGATCTTATTTGACTCTAAATTTGTTATAGAACACAATATTAGAAGACCATTTTTTGAAAATCATTTCAAATTATTAATTATTTAATGAAAAAAAAAATATTTTAGAATACCCTTTTGCCATAAATTAATCAATAATACACATCCTATATTTATCCAGATATAGAAAATTCACAAACATGGCCGTAATAATAAATAACAATTTATTTATATAAAAGGATTACACGAACCAGCTAAGGTCTCATTACAGAGCCCCTTATAATAGCAGCATAGGACCAAAGTGTAAGGTGTGCTATGGTGATAGAAACTTGGGTTGGCTCGGAAAAAATCGCACGAGTGGTGATTTCAATAAGCTTGAACTTTTCCCTTAGGAGATTCTGTTTAATCTTCATACATTGAAGTTCAGCATGAGCTTGTTCCGAAGTAAAGCCCAGTGATACTAACTCTTTCCCAAGCTTCGACAGATGGGCATCACATGGCTCTAATCTATTGGATGAGGCCATTCGATCTTCTTTCTGAATTAATTAACCATGATAACTGTATTTATAAAAACACATCCTTAAGATTATAGTTTTTAATGGTCATATTGACCAGAATTCATATAACAATCGAAACCCAACAGTCTCATTTTAATTATACCCACATCATTAATTAAGAGATATTGTTTGGCTGAGTATAAATTAAAATAACACACTAAATTAGAAAACAAAATAAAATTAAAAACTTTGGGTCGTGACGAAATTTTTGAAACATAATATATAAATTAGTATTAAATCTAGCATTTGAAATGTCAATACGTTAACCATAACCCAAGAATATTATAAAAAAGAACATCTATAGTCTAACACATCATAACTCATTCAATACAATGTAGAAGAATTTTTTATAATAAATCATCCTCCATCAAGAATAATATCCATAAAAATATCACCCTGTAATCCTACAAGAAAAATGGGGGTTCAGAACCCATTGGGTGCAGGTCACTGCAGCACTACTGTAGCAACGGTGGTACTGTTGATCGGCGGGTACTATAGCAACGGCAGGATACTATAACGGTGGCTGGGTACTATAGCTGCGGTAGGCACTAGAGCAGCTGGGTTACTATTCACAGAATGGGCCTTAGGCCAAAAAATTGGTCCTCTGGGATACGTAATGGGCTAAAAGTCCACTAGGCCTTCGGGCTATGTAATGGGTATCCCTCTACCCAGTTAAAAGATGTCTTTTATTTGCTATAATAATAAAATGATGATTTGGCCCCAACCTTTTAAAAAAATTATCAGTAAAACTCTTTGAGAGAAAAATCTCTTTTTTCTGAAATCATTTAATAGCCAAACATTTATAAACGATGAAATTTAAAAGATAATTTTGAATCGAAGTGTCTCATACCACATTGAATCTTTTAAAAGGAATTAGAATTTAAAAATAATAATGAACATCTAAATAAATATTTAAATTCATTTTTTAAACATTGACATTAATTTAAAATATTTAGAAAAATAAATCATTAAATCATTGAAAATGATGATCTTGAAAAAGAGTCCCTTCACAAAACCATAGAAAATTAATTTTAAAAACCTTTTTATGAAACATGGAAATTTAAGATAAAAATTTTATAGTAAATTATTCCACAAAAACAATCTCTGATAATAATGATATTTGAGGAATTGACCCTTACCCTGTACTTTCCCTTGGTATAGGGTACATTTATCCTCCTCTTCTTCGTGTTCTTCCTATAGATTTGAACAAAGAAGATCCTTAGGAAAACTTCATAATCAATTTAATGAATTTAGGATTAATTTAGGGTAGTTGGGAGGAGATTTGTGTAGGTTTTGGCCTAGAAAAGTCTTTGGAGGTTTGAATTTAAGAGAAGGGGAAGTTTCCTTTTATAAGAGAGGTGAGGGGCATATTAGGAATAAATTGAAATATTAATTTATTCTAAAATAATTTTCAGTTTATAATAGCTCAAAATGGAATTATTTAAATGATAAAGTGGTTATGGGTTGACATATTCTCAACAAATAGGTTTTAAGCAAGTTTGGATAACCATATTAACCTTATTTGTTAGATATAACCCTTAGTTAAATAGATTATCTTTTACCATGTCTTCATTATTATTATAATAAATGGTAAATAAACATACTATAAAATGCCAAGAGAACCTAAAGTGTTTAATTAATGACATATATATAATTATATATGTCCTTTGTAAGAACATTTTATTTTTACAAATATTATATCATTTAATAATATAATATTTTTTAAATCATTTATGTCAATTTCGACACTATTTAATATTTAGTTTTTGTAAAAGTCATAACATATTTATTACTTCAGAATAAATACATTAAATAAACCCAAACATGTCAAATTAACTTATAAAATTCATGTATGGAATCTAAAGTCATAATTTACATTAATTTTGTTATTTATAATATCAATTTTTTAATCATTCATTAATGATGTAATTAATGCATCATCATTGTGTCATAAATAAAATTAATTAAATAAAATCTATAAATTATAAATAAAATAAAATGATGTATAAAATATTATTATTTTCTAATTAATATTTATAGCCTAATTTACCACATGTTTATCCATATATTAATAATGGTCTAGTTATTAAACATTTAATTTTACCCTTTGAACTCTTATTTAAATAAAATATATTAAATGTAATAATCTAACCCAAGTAGATCAAAAGGATCTTCAACTGGTCTTAATGTTTATTTTGATTGAAATACACTTATCCAATTTAATTAGGACATTTTTTGGGGTTATTTAAAAATTATTTTTACTGTTAATTTCCTTATTTACTTTTAACCGTGGTAAATAAAATTCAAAAGCTATTATTCACAAAAAATTATTTTCATCCTATTGAACCACATTTTACTAAATAATTTCAACCATGACTCTTGAAATTTTAAAATTATATTCACAAAATCAGAATAATTATATTTTATAAAAACATTTATTGTGCCTATAAGGTGGGTAAATGTGCTTTGAAGGTGGGGACAAAGAATTTAAAATGATTAAATAAAAATTTATATATATATATATATATATTAAAATAACTAAAATTACTTCAAATTTTTATATATATATAATTTTAAAACTATATATATTATGTATATATTTTAATATATTAGTTTAATTAAAAATAATTATTTATATGAAAAAAGCAGTTTTTAAGTAAAATGTTGTATTTTTCACAATTCATAAAAAATTGATAGTTTTCAGAAAAATACCAAAAATTCTGCCTAAGCTAATACTGATATTATGAATTAAAAAATTAATTCTATTTTACCAAATTAAAAACATATATGTTTTATAAATTAATTTATGATTAATTCATGTTGTCAAAATCAGAACGCTGGTTTTTATGTAGTAAACACTATCAAAAGATTGATATGTGTTTAGGTCTAATTTAAATGTAAAATTACTCCCAATGGCCAAAATTGTATTAAATGATAATAATATAATATACTTATACCTCAAAATCTTGAAAATTTATTTTTTAACAATATAAATTATTTTGATCAGAAAATGTTGTTTTGAATTAAAATTTTGAATATTTCACTATTTATCAAAATATGAACTTTATCATAAAATCACCAAATATTTATACAAACTATATTTTTTATGTCCCACTTCTAAATAAGAAGTGTATTTTGTCAAATTTTATATATAAAAGTTTCAAATATTGAATCTTAATTGGTTTCTCCATTAAAAAGATGTAAAATTGAATTTTTTTAAAAAACACTTCTTTTATCTGAAAAATAGGATTTGTTTTTATATTATGTCTAAAAACAAAAAAATATGGATTTTGAAATTATATGGAGTATATAAAATTAAAATTTTAGTAAATACTATTCATAACCACTTTTTAAACGGCAATTTTTGTAAGTCGTGGTACACTCAAACTCGGTGTTGTATGTGGTGCAAGATATTGAATTACATTAAATATATAATGAATTATGAAATCCTCAGGTGTTACAATTTCACAAAAAATATCTAAAAAATGGATAGATAATTAATATATATGAAAAAATTAATGATTAAGTCTAAAATTAATTAGGAAGAAAACATCACAAGGCTTGAATGATATGCATAAATAATTTTCACCTACATGATAACTAAACATATTTATTTTCTAATTGTTTAAAACCAAAACATTAAAATTGTCTAAATATTCTAATATTTGTGATTTATGAAGATTTTTTCTGATGTCCCCTCATTGTTTAAATGTGGTTCAAAGAGTTTTCTCATGGTTATAGAGATAAAAAACGAAGAATGGATTTTCATGATGATGGGTCAAATAGTAGAGGGGGGAAAGAGGATCCAACTTACAACATGTCAAAAACATCATAGAAAAAATAATGGTAATTTCATTAGTGGTATAGGAAGATTCTTCAAGATTGTGATATAGGGACACTAATATCATTAATGTTGAAGTTTCAGGAATAATTAATCTAATATTATATATTAATGGAATGAAATTCATAATGAACTAACCATATACCAATGCTTCAATTATATTTCTAAATTGAACAATGAATGATTTTCCATTAAACCACACACCCCCAAGGGTAATCGACATCAAAAACCACCAAATACTAAGTAGAAACAAAATTTATATAAAATCAAAAAAATTGATTGTCTAATCCCATTTATTATAATCTTATATTGTAATTGTATGGCTTAATACTCGATAAAATAATCATGAAGTCCATTGACTAGTGTAATTAAATGTTATAAATATTATTGATTGGATATTTTTATATTGAGAACAAATAATATATCCGGATAATATAAAAACATTCTTTATTCTAAATCAACCAATGCTCCTCTCCAAAAATAAGTATGATCATTAATCTCTTTTTTATGATCACTTGATGTTGTTGGTCGTTATATATAGTGAGTATGCATACAATTCCTAGAAGGTTGAGTCAACATAATGTATCAACCTAGAAGAAATGAACATTCCTAGGAAAAAACTAATGTATTTCTCAAAATATACATGGAATTCAAAATTATTGTAATGTAGATATAACAATATAGATCATACTGGGAGACACTATTATCTCCAAATTCGCCTATAGGATGTCCGCAATCGAAAAAATCATGTTAAAGATGTTTCTACAAGATAATTCGACAAAGACATTCATATTCCCTATTATTTTAATTGGGTTCACAAATTATATTTTCCAAGAAGACATCTTGATCGATATGGCTATATATTGTTTTGGATACTATGAATTTATAGTGATTCCATTACTACAAACTAATACCTAAGAAAAATTAATGATATTGATGAATGGATTCCTTCAAAACAACCTTGGAATAAATTTTTTAGTCTTTATGAATGAAAATCTCATTTATTCCATTTGAAAATATTAACATTAACATAGTATAGTGATTTTTTAGGTGAAATTAATGATGTAAAAAATGTACACTATGTTTCACATGTGTGAATTTTTGATATGTCATGTTATATTATTGGGGAACGTAATCATATGTGAGGATATTTTTTAAGAACCTTCATGGAAAAAACAAATTTAGGAATGTCTTAGACTCATTAGTGATGCATAAATCATTAGCTTCCCTTGATCATATAGGTATTAATGACATTTAATGAGATATTTATCTTGTTTTTATATCCATCTCAGTATGATAACATTAAAAGTGTCAATGTATATACCTGGAGAAGAATGTGGGGAATGCATTAAGGATAACAATAAGAGGACAATTACTTCACCTATACACACACTACCATAATGTAGTGAAGGTTTTACGACATCAATTTATGCATAAAATAAAGGATCGTATTTTTTACTCCATAAAATGATATGATGATATTTTTCATCTTTATAGTTGAATATCTATGAGAAAATCTAAATGATAAAAGTTTTAGAGTGATAATATATAATTTATTCCATAATAATTTGGAATCACTACCTCTACAGTGACATGTGTGACATATGTATTGATCATATGAGTCCATTATATACATTCTCACATTAGTATATAAACATGATGTAAATAAGTTTTTTAGAGATAAATTGGACAATGATATCTTTATTCACAACCATCTTGGAAATGAAAACAAGGTAGCTAATTGTATTATTAGAATAGTACCTAAAACGTTGTTGAAAATTATAATTTTGTTACACAATATCATAATTTATATATTGAGTATCGATATGGAAATCATAACGACTGTGAATAGATCCAATCATTCCCAAAATATTCCAAAAACATCAATCTATTAAAATTTCATGGTTGAAAAAATAGCAATATTGTGGATCTTCAATAGAAGGAAAAAAGAAGTTATAGAATGGTTGATTCATAAATTCCATAATTATTATGGTTATTTTATTAAGTTTCAATTTGGTTTTGTGTTCCATTATAAACATATATAAATATGTATTACATTATCCACATATCTTGTCTTTCCATATCAATCCCAAAACTAAAATGATGTAACATGATTTTAAAGTGTGGTTCATTTGGGAAAAACTTAAGAATGAGATCATAGAGTATATCTCATGTTTCATGGAATTTTGAAAATTTAATGTGTATAGAATTATTCCTGAAACGATGATGCATCCATTTACTATACCAATGTGGAAATGAAATAATACCACAATGTTATTTCTAACAGGCCTCCATAAGGCGTTCAAAAGAAACAATGTTAAATGTGTTTTGTTTGATCGACTCCCTAATATTACCCACTTCATCTCAATTGGGTAATATTTCTCAATAAAATAACATAGAATTATTTAGATTTAGGAATTGGTGAGGCTTCATGGTTTTTCACAATTGATAATCTCTATTCATGGTCCATGATTCACATTTAAGTAAAGGACAAAACTTTATTATAATGTGAATATTGTATTGTATTTCTAATTGGCCTATCTACCCCAAAAAATTTCCAATCATAATGGATAATTCAGATTATTCAAAAAATACTAACTTCATACTCAGTGGAATTAAATGTAGGATGGAATCATCATCACACACTTGTTGACTTCTTATACAAATATAGCTTATACTAGAGTGTTCATTCGGGATTATATAATGCTATAAATTGGAAGGAATTTATATCTCAAATTGTTGGGATGAAATTTCTGAATAAATTATACTTTGACCTAATTTCATGAATGATATTATATAGATGATTTAAAACATACATTAATAGATAAAATATTATCTATGTCAGAAAAATTACTTCATTTAAAACCATCTATATGTCTTAGAGAATAATGTTGTAGATGAAAATTTATTTCAAATGTATCCATTAATTTAAGTAATTCTCAGTATAGAGAAAGGGATTCTTATTAATAGGTAAATTTTTCCTTATCAAATTATTGATCACAAACGAGGAGTGGTCTATCAAACATCACATCCACTATATATTTCTCATGTTTGTTATGTTTTCCATATATCATAGCTAAGGAATTACCCTCATAACCCCTCACATGTACTAAAACTAAGAGTGTTAAAAATGAATAATGGCATACGTTATGAGGAGAAACATGAAAATATATTTGAGTATATAGAAAATTTTATATATCATAAGATATTATAATTTTTTAAATTACATTAGTGGAACCATATATATGAATTGGAGATGTGGAAAATAGGGGACACAATGGAATAAAAGTATACTAATCTATTCCCCACGTATATTATTATTTTAAATTTCAGGAATTCATTATATAATGGGGAATAATGTTACCACCCATATACATTAAATTGTATTTTATCATCATATAACGATAATTTATCATAGATTTAATAATATTACAAAAATAAATCACACTAAGAAGTAAATATCAATTTACTCAATTAATAAATATTGTTGTAATAGTCAACATAAAGACCAATTATAATACCATAAATTAAAATTTTAATAAAAATATAAAATATAGAAAAAAATCGGAACATATGGATCATCCCTATTCTATAGAATAATTTCCCAATGAACAAAAATATGGAAAAGAAAAAAACTATTAATAAACCAATAAAAATTATTGAAAATGAAAATATATAACAATAAAAGTAATTTTATTGAACATAGATTAAATTATACATATTGTATTTATACAATGTTAGGTGATTGATGGAAAAAAACCAAGCTATTTGAAATAAGAATATTTTTGTTTTAAATATTAAACTAGCCTTTGTAATTTTAATTCAAACGCATAAAATTAATTCATTATAAATAGTATTTAGAATTAGTAATTTATGTAGATATAAATATTATAACTATGAAATATAAATAGCACGATTTGAAAGTGAAGGAAAATATAATCACACTTTTATTAAACTGTTTTTTAATTTATGTCATAGATAACACATAATTTATATAAAAAATTAAAAATTAAAATGGTGGAAATTTATATTTTTAAAATTAATATCATTTTACAAATCATCATGTATAATTTTTTCAATATTTGTTTATGGAAATTTATTAAAATTCTATATTTTTAGTAGAATAGTAAAAAATAAATCTTTTTTCTTTTCTGGTTTAACTTAAATTACACCATTAATGTTGTAATAATGCCCAAATCATTTTCAGAAGCTCAATTTCCTTAAAAAATATATATTATAATTAATAATATTTTAAAATCAAGTAATATTTAATTTTATTTTTTTGAATAATTTTCCAAAACATAAAGTAAATAGGAATTCCCATAAAATTACAATTTCTTCCAACAATCCTTTTTAATAAAAAATGAAATTTAAATTTAAAAATGGTTTTCATGTCCTTCAAAAATTCTATTATATTTTTTATGATTTTTCATTACAAAATTCTCAATATAATGATTTAAATTTTACATATTATTATATTCAATATTTCATTCTAATAATACACATATCCACAATTATAAATAACATCTCTCGACGCAATTAAAAAAATAGATTTCTCACATTCCCGATAAAATGTCCTTCCAGAAAAGTATTTATTTATTATTTGTTAAACATAGTAATCTAAATTATTAATCATACTCTATTAAAAATGAAATTATTGTTTTGTAAAGGAAAATACATAGTAATTAAAGTGTATTTTTTCCAGACTACTCTCTCGTTTTCATTTTCATCTATCTAAATTAAAATGTTCATTCAAAATATATTCATTTTAAATTTTAATTATTATGATATGAAAAAATCATATTGATGATTTTAAAAGATTGTGAAAAATTATATTTTTTATTTATTTATATTTTATACCTATGTTTTATATGTTGTCAATGTTCTCATTAATGGTTGGTTATCTAACAATGATTATTTTTCTATCTTCTCTCATGTTAAACATCCTTATGGATATGTAAAATATTATTTTTATTGTATTATAAATTCATAAAAATATATATTTTAATCATCTGTAATTTATTATAATTATTTATAAATAACCATAAAAAAATAGTGAAATCGATGAAAAAAATTAATTTTTAAGGGAAAAAATATATCAAAATGAATGAAATTCAACAACAAAAATTAATAAATATAATACTATAACTGTAATTGATAATTACTGAAATAAATTAACATAATTATCTTATATTTAAATATTTTTATTTTTATATTTTTATTATTTATTTTAAATAAAATTGATAAAATAAATAAACAGTTAATTTTACGGGATTTTCGAACCAAAATATTCTTATTTGGGTAATCCATTACTATATTTTAATAAATAGGATTAATCAGTTCATAAATATTAATTATGAGATATAAATTTTACCAGCTTATTTTATAATTCAAATATAATCATTTTCTATTAGGATATTTCATTCAAAAAGACTTATTTTACACCTTATGAGTTCTTTATTTTTCAAGACAATATGATTATGTTAATGAAAAATATATTTTCCCATATAAATATAGGGACACAATTATTATTCTGTAAATTATGATTTCTATAATAATTATGAAACCCCTTACATTCAATGTATAATTTCATGACTGTCATGGTTAAAAATATTTTTGTGTAAGGCATAATATTGTAAATATTATAATGTGATAAGTGGGATATGAATTATAAGGCCCTCTATTACATTTTGAAATGTAATGTATCTCATGATATTATAATTAATATTAAACAACTGATTTTTTATTTCTTCCCAATGATGATGTTTTGATTTATGAACATATTATTTTATTAGAAATGATTATCGATTTATTCATAACCTTGTTTCGTATTTAAAACCTATTAGATAGTAATTAATTTTAATTTATCACCAAATAAAAATAAATTTTAAAATGTATTACTTATTATTATGATGATTATCACATGATTCTTACATGATTGTGATTTTACTATCACCTAGATACTATTATTTAATTTATCTTTTTTCTTTAATGTTATCTGTCCCCTTAATGGACAATTATCTCACCCAATTCATTGATGTATATCCTCAATTGAATAAAAGTACAAATGAAAATGTTAAATATTTTATGTGGATAAATAAAAGTTATTTTTATTAATTTTTATGTTTTATTATTTTTATTATATGCATGATTCTAGTATTTTAAAGCTCTAAACATTTATATCCTTTATTTTATAAATAGTTTTTGTTAAAAAATAATATGATGTATTAGTCATGTTTGAAAAATTAGGTTCTATATTACTCATTTCCATAATTAATGTTTCATTTGGATTATGATATATCATTAATTTTTATTGATTCACTCTTTTATAATGTTATTTTACTAATTTTATGTCTCCCATTTATTTTTATATGATTTCACTTTTCACATGTCTCTTAAAATTTATCAATTTTTAAGAAGGCAAAACATTATTAATATATTTTTAAAAAAATATTTAATATATTTTTAAAAATTCAAATAATATATGAATTGGGAATGGAATCAAGTATATTAATGGTTTCATCACACATATATATTAATAACATCATACATATACCCTTGGGGAATATAACGATTTATTTTAGTATAAGATGGGTAATTGTATTTGTTTTATATGGATTTTTTGGAACATCAATATGATTTTCATCCTTATTTGAAATTTTTATGGAGGTTAAATAGGTCATGAGGTATTGGGTTTATGAGTCTATATATAGATTCTCGTGAATGTTAAGGTAAATTTTTTGTGTTCTACATTGGAATTTAACATGATATTGTGACTTTTGAATACTGATGTTTTATATTTCATTATTTATACTAATGGCGTGATTTGTATGTATTTTTGGATTATAATTCTTTTGATATATTCAAATTGGTCATTTATTATTTTTTACACTAACTATATTGGTGATTATTTTTCACTAATATGATTGGAAAATCTATATTATATATTATAGATGTTATGTTTTTATTTGTATTAGTGAGTGAAATTACATTAATTAGTGATAATTTATATCGTGTAACTTTTATACATCCCATGGTTTACGGGAATGTGATACATGAAATATAAAAAATGATATTAGGTGACATATCTAGTTTCCCCAATCATGTTCATTGTGAGATGGTATCATAAACATGTTTTTATTACGGGAGTAAGGACATATCACATATTATACCTACAAATATTGGGATGTAGTTGTGTGGGAGTGCCTGAAAACTATTACTTAGGAAAAAACAAGACTTACCATGGAATTTCATATCTAGTGACTTTGATTTTCTATAGATTATGTTTTTTATGGTAAGAATATTTTTTTATAATAATTATTATTCCAGGAACAAATTAGGTGTTTCAATATGATATTTTTAGTTTCGAGTTGAAATAATTAAAGAAAATAGTGAAAGATTGTTAGTGGAATCCAAATAGCAGTCATACATAATTTCATGGACACCATTCGAGTAATAGTTTTATAATAATCACATATTTTCATAAATCATTTATAAAATAAAAGATCCAATGATCTAATTAGATGGATCATAGTCAATTGTTGATGTTCTCACCATCTCATAAACCATATTATCAATGAATGAATTATTATATTCATTCACTATAAATGGTAAAATAATTCGGATATGGAATGTGAGTATAGATTATTATGATATTGATTTAACTATAAAAAGAAACCCATTTTTCATTATGTAAAAGGACCTCAGAATATCATTAAGGGCGTTTAACAGAATGAGCATTTCATCCACATTATAATGATAATGAAATCTTATATATATTATTTATACAAATATATGTTGGTTTGAAATAATTTGTTTTCTTCTAAGTCCTTATTTCAAAACCCATTTCATGTAGATATTTCATAATATATATTTAATAATATTTGTAATTGATTATTATATTTTGAATTATTGATGGTGGTGATGTATAATGACATCCCATCCATTGATGAAAAGTCTTTAGAAAATGAAGTATTCCCCTTTTGTGGAATATTGGTTCATATTTACCTTGATATTATCATGAAATTTTCTCTCAATGTAGAACGAACCATAACTGGGTTGAAGATGGAGATTCGTTAGTGGCTTATTCTCCACATCATCTTGGTTTATATAGTGGTGAAATTCAAATTTGTGGTTGTAAAGAATAATTACGAATCATTGATTTATCTTGGTGTTTTATATTTTTTGGTATGATGTAGTCCCACTAGTGTGGGATCCCAATAAACATTTTTTCATTTATAATGTGACTTCTAACTATATAAAATTTTTATATTCATTTAAATTTATAACTATTCTTTGTTCAGATGAATTTATGGGTGAAACATTCCATTCTTTGGAGTGTTCTTTTCCTCCCGAACTGAAGACGACATAAATTTTGACTGATTTTTGTAATTTTTATATAACAATATGTTTTATATAATGAAAAAAGATTTCTATTGACCATGATTTCTTCAACTATTGTTGAAAAATTGATATATTTTAATAATTTCATGTCTTCACTTCTCATTTCATTATATATTAATTTTTTATTGGTACATTCATATTTTAGTTTGGAAAAATTTATATTATAATTGGTTGTTCACATTATTTCGAAGTAATACGGATCAGGACATCAAGAGTTATATTTACCACATTATAATTAGCTACTTCACAATTTTTTAACATTAAAGAATCCTTAAAATATTTTTTCATAATGTCAATATGTTTAATAATTTAGTGTTATATTTTAATTTCTACCACAACAATTTTGGTATACATGTTTTTCCATTCTACTGATAAGAATTATCACATGTTCTAATGTATATAATACCCTAAAAAGGTATCTTAGGACTTATAATTCAAGATATTTTATGGTTTAAAATTTAGATACTAATTTTTCAACGCAACGTTTATAGGTATATATTATAGTGTCAACACTTAAATTTATATGGTTTTTATCTTGAGGACATTCTAGATTATATTTATAGGTCTCCACCCAGAATGATGGTATCATTAGTTATCAAAATACCTCATAAGCTTAGGGAAATCTATTACTTATTAATTTAAAATAATCTTGATGATATAATGAAGATACAATTCAACTACATTGATCTTCAGTGCTCGGTATTTATTTAACTATGTGTGTCCCCATGGGTGTAATTGGTCCTCATTCAAATAAGTGTAGACAGAAAATTAATTTTAATAGATTAATGTACGCTAAACATGGTGCCCATTAAAAATTAATAAACATTTTGATTTATTGAATATATATTTTACTAACTCATAAAAAACCAGTGGTTTTCAAAAAAATTTGGTAATATGGAATCAATTGGTTGAGAGTATAAAGTGGTTTTCCATAAGGCATCATTCAATAGTAGGTAAAATCACATTGATTATTTAGTCATATGTTTGTCCATACAAATTATATTTTATGTATCATTGATATGATGAATCATATCTTCCATTCAAATCCATATTCATTTATGATGGTTTTTTATGCAATCATGGTGTCGTCCATATCAATGGATAAAAATGAGGTCTATATGGTCATTTTCATTTAATATGGAAAAGTGATCATGATATCTATTAAATGTAAATCCCATGATTGTTATCAAGATAATTTATATTCAGAATATATAATTGTTTCATATTTAGAAAATTAATATTATAAAATCAACACTGGTTATTTGAAGAAACCAATAAAATTATATATTACGAACATCCAAAATAAACCAATAGAAAAATAATTTTCAAATAAATTTAAAATATTTTAATGGGAGAAAATTATATAATAATGTAACTAAAAGTTGATAAAATAGAAATGATTTACTAACCAGAATAACTGCACTAGTGAACAACAGTTGATAAATAAAGCAGGATATTTTTAATGAAAGATAAATTTTAAAAGGGAACATATAAATAACAATTAGAGGAAAAATAATTGGATAAATAATTAATGAAATATTTTTATTTAAAAAAATAATTGTACCAATATTACTATTTCATATTAGATTAATAAATTTGAATAATTTCCATTGGAATTTTCACTAGGCATTTATAATAATGATATTCCCATTTGGATAACTAACCTAACCATTAAAACATAATCCTAAAAAATGTATTTATAAAGTAATTTTTATATATCAGATAAACGGAATGTCTGTAATATTTATATTATGGTATATGCAACTAAATTAGTTAAAACATATAATTTTTTTTCATATTCTATAACTCGGAACATTTTATATTCAATTTTTTAATTAAATTAATTTTGTAAATGAATGTTTATTTCAACCATATGTCGTTGAAAATTTTTTATATTACAATATAAATTTAATTTTATGATATATTAAGTACATTATTGAAGAGTTATAAAATTAATCATGATATTAAATTTTTTTATTTTTCAACTAAATTAGTATTTAAATAAAAAATAAAATTTAAAATATTTCAAAAAATTAAAAAATTATTTTCAGGAAAAATAATCATTTTAATAATCTACATATCAAATAATATTTATGTTTAATTTCTGATTTCTATAAATTTTTAAAATTTATGTGAATAGTGAAATAAAAAAAATATATTACCTTTTAGGATAAATAAAAACTAATTTCCATCACGGATGATGAATGAACCCACTATTTATACCTGAGTTGAAAATTTTACTATATATTGTTACAAATATAATTGTAATTGATAAAATTGATCCAAATTAACACAAAAATTATGATAAAATTGAAAAAATCCCTTCTCTTACACTTATAAATACCATCCTTCATAACAGTTTATCCTCACATATTTTCAACCTCAGGGAATGCAATATTTATACTATAATAAATTACCAATTCTCCCTAAAATTCCTAGATTTTTAGGTCTCATCCCAATACCATTTCATAGATCCTTAATTGGTATCATATGAGGAGACATTAAAGCTAAGTGATAAAAGAATATATTAACCACT
Organism: Viscum album; assembly: GCA_963277665.1. NCBI lineage: Eukaryota > Viridiplantae > Streptophyta > Magnoliopsida > Santalales > Viscaceae > Viscum > Viscum album. The sequence goes on from OY728152.1 coordinate 1,294,175,865, forward strand.
TTTAATTTTATTCTTCTTCTACAACCCCTAATTATGTACATTCAACTAAATATATCATAATATGTATTATAGTTTTACTAATATTTTATTATTATTATGAAATATCTCTCAATTACCCTACCTTCATTCTTTTCTTGAATATCTACATTATTTAACATATTAATGGTTCACTGCCTCCATGAACAACACAAATTATTTTTATATACCTCCATCAATATAAATAATAATAACAATATTATGGTAAAATAAGATCATAAGTATTATATAATAATTTATTTCAAATATGTCAATTTAATATAATAATATAGTTAATCAAAATGAATTGTGTCGATCGTGGTATATAGAACTGCCTAAATGAAAGACACTTATTCCACCAAATTTTTATGTATTTAATCACCCCTATCAGAAAAAAATTATATTTATGATAATTTAAATTTATGAAAGAAAATTAATACCATTATATTAAAATTAATGATTTTTTTTACCGATTTTAAAAGAGTATGAATAATTTTCCATAAGTGATTTGACTGTAGAACAATGAAATAAATTTCCTCAGAATAGTGAAATTGATCATTATATCCTTTATAAATGCTTATAAATGAACATAATAAATTAATTCTAAATAAAGTATTCCTAGAAAAAGTAATACATTAAATAACTAATGAATCCATTTTTATTTTGAATGATGATTAGTGCAAGTGCAAGTGCATAGTAATTCTGAATCATATGTTATTTGTCCTCTCAAAAACATCTTATTTTCAATGGGTTACTATATTTTTCCATTATATTTGTTTCTAATTAGTATTTTTCACAATTCCCTTATATATTATATGGGTTCATCATACACATATATAATTATTTGGATTCAGTTTCATTGATTTGAAAACACATGTTTTAAAAAGGGTGTATCTCAATTTTTCTAAATAAGAAAACCTAATAAAATAGACGTTCTCTATTTCTTAATCTTTTTGATGTGCTACTACATGAAATTATTTAATAAAAAAATTCTTTATAAAATCACACATCATATCAGGGAAAAACAATTAGTACATTTTTTATTTTATGGATATTATTATGTCATTGGTCTCTTTAAAACTCATTTTCCATTTCCTAAAATCACAAAATTATAGTTACATATGTATAGAGATAAATACACACACAAAAATTCATTAATTCACATTTAAATCACAACTAATAGAATATGATTAAAATATAAATCAAATCATCAATACCTTAATTCATGGAAGCCATATGGACATTCCATCTGGTAATTCTATATGGAATGGTTTTGTAAATCATTTTTTCAATGGGTAATCCTTATATTTAAAATTATGTTTTATTTCATTAGGAATAATACATATTCATATATATGTAATCACGGGTGTGACCAGCTAGAACTTGAGTTCATCATGTATTCTTTTCCACATGAGATAATATGAATAGGAATCGGTGAAAAACCCAATCCATGATGTTATTATTTCCACCATGTGATTTTCATTGAAGATATAATTGAGTTATGATTATTTCCAATTTAATTTATATGTAATATTCATAGGTTTTTCTAATTTCATTATTACATATTCATTATATAATTATCCAAATTTACTGTTCATGAACCATCTATTTTATAATATCATGTTATGTTGTTGGACTCACATGTTATTCCACATTACAAGTATTATTCACATACTAGAATTTTTTAGATCTCCCCTTTTAAATTTTTTTTACAAAGGATGGCCTATATAGTTTTAAGATCTCAAAAGAATTGTGATATCATTATTGAAATTAAAATATTGTTCCCTTTTTTTATTTCTTGTCGATTTTTTCTATACCTAGTCTTCCATATACTTTAGGCACCATAGCCCATCTATTGTATTCGGTCGATATTTTAGTTAATAATATTTACATATATAATATTTTTTGTTTATTGTAGTTAGTATCAGAGGAATGTTATAGTTATAATATATTATTATTACTTTAATACTATATTGAGAACCATTCATACACATCTATGTATATTAAAATATCATTGAATTTAAATTAACTATACAATGAGTGGTTTCAAATCAATTACATATCTAATTGAGTTCAACATGTGGATGTGGCCCATTAATATCTATACCAAGGGGTAAAAACCATTAAAATGATGCATTATGAATTAACTATATCATCAATTGGTCAATAATAATGATTTTTTAAGTAATCATTGTTTGAAATTTCATGGGGGATAATATTTCAAAAATACATAAATTCTATATGGACAATTATAAATGTATTTTTCAAAACCTTCCCCATAGGGCCCATAGTAGGACTACCCCATGTCTGCCTTCCATAGACCAGGGGTTGGAGACTAGCACCATAATGACATATCCCTATAATGGGAAGGAATTTCCATTAAACCTATCAACACATATACAAGGTAAAAAAAATAACAACCCACATTGTATAACTGCACAAAGTAAAAGATTGAAATAAAGTAGAATGGGATAGAATACCATCCCACATAAAAGAAAATAAAACAGAAAGGAAAAATAGCTCATGTGGTCATCCTCCAAGGATCCTACCAGAAGGGTAGGTACAACTTGTCACTTCAGCTCCCCGGGTCAATTGATCACCTCCATGCAATATCTATTACTGGCTCCCAATTCTCGGTTAAATATGTTTTTCGTCTGTATAAGACACAATAAGGTGTAGGTTAATCTCGTGTAGGGGTCTATATATGAATACCCAGTAGGGACCCTGAGAACCCCAATGGACTCCCTGAATTCCACAAAGGAAAACCCACAAATCATGATCTAAATCACAAAGAACAATGTAAAAGATATCACACCCCAAAAATAACATAATGAACAAGAATAATGATGATTATTCATGAATAAAAATCATCTTATTCCATTGATAAGATCCCCTATTGTACCATGAATAATTCATTCCAAATATGATCCAAACATGGTCATAAGTCACTGATCAATACAAGGTCGTAATTCATCAATCCACATATGGTCGTAATTCATTGATCCTTGATGGCCTGCTTTAGGGCATTTCCTCCTTGGGTTGCGATATGGTTGATGCATAGAGGGACATAATTTGTCGATCAACGAAGGGTCATAAGTTTTCAATACACATAGGGTTGTATTTCATCAATCCAAATAGGGTCATAAATCACTAATCCACAGTGGTACGCTCTAAGGCTAGTCCTTGTCGGGTTTCACCACTACTGATCCACAAAGGTTCATTCTAATGTCGTTCAAGAATGGGTCATATGTCACTTGACCACCAGCCACATGAATTCTGCACATGGTGCCCATGTGTTTTGTAGATTCATTTCCTAAATCCTTCGATCATAGCACAACTACAACTATTTACCACAAAGAAGTAACTCTATGAACCACCATGTCATAAGGGTTCCAACACAACAAACGACACAATGATCGGACACATGGTCTGTAAGTTATAAGCATTTTTATACTGAGGTCCCGGGTGGATTCATGTTCGATCCAACCTGATTTTATTCCATCATTCTCCAAAACTCACAAGATTTATTTAAAAAGGAATGTAATGGCATGGACCGACCTGGTCCATTACTTTTCCAAAACAAAACTCTACCGAAGCAGTGGTACCGTGATGGTCGCTCACCGGTCACGGTGGCACCGTGACGGTGGCACCTTGTCCTCACTGAGCGGTCTCCATTTTTTTCCCAATTCCCAACATTTTCCCCTCCCATAACGTATATTTTAACGTAAAGATAATTTAATTCCCCCTTTCAAAGCCATTTAAAGCCCACAAATAAAATCAAAAATCCCCCAAGAGTCGGGCAACCCTTAATATACCAAAACATGTGGTTCTTCCTCAGTGTCACGCCTTTCCTCATACCTTCCAGTTCCGCCCATGTTGCATGTTTTTCCTCTATTTAAAATTAAAATTTTAACGCACATCCATTATACCACCACCTTGAGGGGAATAACTAAATATGAATTAATCCCATCATGTGTAACCTTTCAACCGCATAGGAAATGATTATCCGACTCTAAAGCGGTTCAAAATTCCATATCCCGTAACAATTGGATCTCATATTAATTTCATGCTAAAGCTTATTCCTTCTACTTATTGGATGGATTTATTTCTCCCTGGTGCGCTTGGATTCCCTCCTTCCTGAGGCTTGTGGTGCGCCTGTGCAGGCATTTTTCTTCTCATCGTTGGAGTCCCTAGTGTTCCTCCCCTGCAAACCACACATCCTCAGTTCTCAGCGTGTGGAGAAAGACTTCATCATTGATCATCCATGTAGGGGTTTCCTTTGTCTCTCTTTACTATGTATCATTCTAGGAGGGTATGCTATTGTTTTTTCAATATGGATAAAACCAAACGTTAATGAAGATAACAAACGAACATGTAAAGAATTATGAGGGAGTGTGATCGATGTTCTACTGTACTCTTTTATAATTTCTATATGTTGTGAACTGTATGGGATTGTGCTCACTGAAAATCATGGCTCTTGGTGTTCATTCCTTGCGCACTAATTAAACCTTGTCTTCGGTGATGATTGAATGAATCCAACATTTGAATTTGGTTAATTAGGTAAAATTGGTCGATTAAATGAATGTTCAGTGAACAAAAATCCTTGTGTGATCTCCCCAGTTAACCAAACCAAAAGAAGAAAACATAGTGAATAATGTACTTGAGTCTGGGAACATCCTTGCTCGGTCTTGGTGGCATGTCTGTTTGTTCTACTCGGTGCTTATGGGGTGACATGTATGATGATTGGATCCTCTGTTGTGGCATGGTTATTGGTTGTGAATCTGAAGCTGTGTGGGGCTGTATCTCGTGGCTTGGTTTGGTTCCAGTACTTTGAGGGATCTCACGGATCGATTTTTTGTTGTGATTTTACATGAGAATCGGGTGTGAATGCTTAAATTGATGTTTGGCGATTTCTTTCTCTGGTTTGTAGGTATGTCATTAGTTTCCCAATAGTGAATATTCCACTTGAATTGGATCACTTGAACATGAAAACAAGAATGGTTTAAATGGTGAATTGGTTTTTTGAATGAGTTGTCACTTGTCCGTGAGTGTTGTGCTTTTCTTTTATGAATGAATAGTAACGAGCATGTTTGTGCTTAGGTTTTAGAACCCCTAGGTTGGTATGAGTTCTTATTACCTATACATATATTTTTAGGTTTTATATTTCTTATTCGCTCTCCACCCAAGTTGAGCACTTAGTGTCGAACACCCCCATTTCATGGGGGAGAGTGTTTTTCCCAACACTCTTATGAGTGGCTGGTTATTAGATCATTTCTGCCCCCATTCCTGAGTATCCCATGACTCTTTTGATAGACTATGATGGCCTGAGGTCCATTATAGCCCCAGATTCTATAGGCATGGTAGTGGTGGTGGTTGGCCTAGGTGTGTGCGGGTAGGTTGTTTCCCCTGAGTCTTGGGGATGAGGCCCAGGTGTCTTCGAGCATGACAGTAGTTGTTCTATCCCATGTGTTTGTTGGCATGGTTACGCGTGGCGTTATGGCCTAGGTATTTGCAGGCGGGATGTGTGGTTGTTTCCCTGGTGTGTGCTGGCGGGGTGTGGCAGTTGGACTGCAGTAAGAATGGTGGTATTGGTTCGATGTGTAGGATGTCTTCAATAACCAGAGCGAAAGTGGCACGAGGTACCCAAATATTGATGTGATATTACTATACATTAATTGACATGCGTTATTTGGGGAGTGTGCCTTGGTGAGGCTTGGGTGGATAGTTTTTCTTTCTAGGTGCTTTGGTCATCTCTTTTCTCACAGGGCATTAGAATGCCTCTCTACTTGTGCACGAGAGTCTTTGGTTTTCCCTACTGAGTATACTTGTATGATCACCCTATGTATATAAAACTGTTTTCAGGTTTCCAGGAGGACTTCAGGGATCGTTCAGGGTCGTACTAGTTCAGACATTAGGATAGTTGCAGTTTCTATTTTCTATTATTTGGTACTTTAACTTTGTAGTTTCCTTGTACTTGGTTGTATTTACTTTTGTAACACTCATATGGGAATGGTATTCATTGGCATTACTCTTACCCCCTAGTTTTGGTGATGTTGGGATTTACTGTCTTATCTCATGATCCTAACAATGAAATAGGGTAATGCCTTCCATCTAGTGTGTGATTCTATACCCATGGTTCTAGTTGCCTCTCCGGGGCCTATTGGAGGTGGGTCTTGGGGGTCATTATCTCTCCTTCAACATGAAGAAGGAGGGGTCTAGCAATCTGTTGTCCCTTCCATCATTTGGGTGAAGGCGGGTCAAGATAGAATGGTAGCCGAGGATAAGGTTGAGAGATTGGATGGAGTCTGGAGTTAGGCACAGTGAGGATTACATGGGATGGTAGGGAAACAGTGTTCGGTGATCTTGGTGAGGGAAATAGGTCAGGAAATACTTGATAGGACTTGGGATTTTAGGGTCCCCCATGATTTGATGCATGGAATCTAGGCCTAATGAACGACCAAGTAAGGCTACACTAATTTCAGTGTAAAGACCCTAGGGAAGGTACATGCATCATAATGACATGTGTTCTTGTGTTTCATGGGTATTTGGGGATTTAAAATGAATAAGAAGTCTAAGAAAATTTAAGAAAAATATTCTACACTACTCGGGTTAGGCATTCCTTGTTTACCTTGCAGCTATGGAACCATGGAGACGACCACGAGTTGTGCAGGAAATCGAGGCCCAGGAGGTTGACTTGGCTGATCGAAAGAGGACTGACCGAGAAGAGGAAGGTGATCAGTGGAAGAGTACGCTTCTTGAATTTCAGCGGAAGACCCTCAGGAAGTACGAGGGTAGCATCTCATACATGAAGACAGAGAGTTGGATAGAGGAGCTAGTGATATATTTCAGCGTGATCCGGGCTCTGACGGACTATTGGGTTCCTCTGGCTGTAATCCAGATGTGTGGTGCAGCACGTTAGTGGTGGATGCTTTATCTTGTGGAGAAGAGGGGGACTGAGGTTACGTGGGATGACTTTGAGAAGGAACACCGGGAAAAATTCATCTCTTCCACGATGAAGGCTGAGAAGAGGAACGAGCTACTCTCCCTCCATTAATGGATCATGTTAGTGAGGTAATTGGGTATTAAGTTCAAGGATCTCATCCGCTTTGCTCCAGACCTCATTCCAGAAGGGGAGTCTCGGGCGAGACGTTTGGAAGAGGCACTTCGACATTCTCTTCAGTATGATGTTACTCACTTCACCCTACAGACGTACTTAGAGGTCCAGAAGAAAGTTGAAGTGGTGGATCGGATGCACATGTTGGGAGGTGTATCGCTAGATGGAATATAGTTGGGCTCGTCGAAGGGGAAAGCTGTCAGTAGCAAGCCTCCAGCATCAGGGCCCTCTAGGTTTTGACCAGCAAGAAGCATGCCTTCGTAGTTCTAGTTCCGATCTCATGGCCCTGGCCCTTTCCTTTCTGGCCCAGGGATGAGATGCTTCATCTGTAGATGCTTTGGGAACCTTCGGAATCAGTACCTGAATAGAGTACAGTATAGAGAGGGTGGGTAGGTTCAGCGCCCACCTCCATAGTAGCAGTTTCCAGCTAAGCCCTTTCAGCAGAAGTAGTAGGGGCAGCAAGCTCCTGCTCCTCCGAGGGCAGGAGTTATAGGAAGAGTCCAACCTAAGGACGCACCACAAGGACCTCAACCAGGGTGTGGTTGGGGAGTATGCCGATAGACGAGAGGAAGAGGAACTGGGTGTGGGTAGTTGCACGCCACAGAGGTAGCAGTCCCAGCAGGGGCAGAAGTCATCTGAGGTACAATCATCTTGTTTAGTACTCTTTCTTACTCCATGTTCGATAATGGAGCTTCACACTCCTTTGTTTCGCCCAGTCTAGCCTGTGCTCTGGGTTTAGACGCTGAGATACATCTAGTACCCCTGGTGTTGAGCACACTAGTCGGAGGTCAGACCAACTTGTCTTATGTTTTCAGAGGGTGTAAACTGATGATAGGGCCACATCAGTCTATCAGGGATCTTCTATTATTGCAGATACATCCATACGATGTCATCCTAGGCATTGATTGGTTGTTCTCTGTATGGGCCATCATTGAATGCTTTAGGGGAAGGGTTGTTTTTTTAGAATTGGGAAACAGACATGTAACTTTCATCAGCGAGAAGTGTTTCTAGAAAATCAATGGGCGAGAGGATCCCCTCCTTTCCTTATTAGCAGAACTATCAGTGGATTTGGTGGATTCAGAAATGGTGGGAGTCCAAGGGATCATCAGTGAGTTTATAGACTTCCTCCCTGAGGAGGTGGCAAATCTACCCCCTCGACGTGATGTTGAGTTCGGGATAGACTTGCAACCTGGTGCCCGTCTGATTTTGATGGCTCCCTACCAGATGGAACATTCTTAGTTTTGGGAGTTTCGGATTCTTATTGACGATCTGATGAAGAAGGGTTTTGTTCAACCAAGTGCGTCACCATGGGGTGATCCAGTATTATTCGCAAAGATGGCTGATGGTGGTCTCAGGCTGTGCATAGACTACCGAAGACAGAATCAGGTAACGTTCAAGAACCATTAACCTCTCCCAAGGATAAACGACCTTTTCGACCAGTTAAAGTGGCAGGTGGTTCTCCAAGATTGACATGCAGTCGGGATATCACCAACAGAGGGATAAGGAGGGTGACTTCTCGAAGACTGCCTTCAGGTGAAGATATGGGCACTTTGAGTTTGTGGTCGAGTCGTTCGGCATTACGAACGCTCCATCAATGTTCATGGGGCTCATGAACTTCGTCTTCCAGAAATACCTGGATCAGTTCGTAGTCATGTTTATTGACTACATCCTGATCTACTCAATATCAGAGTAGGATCACGTTGAGCACCTGAGAACGGTTTTAGAGGTCCCCCGATAGCAACAAATCTATGGGAAGTTTTCCAAGTTCATGTTCTTGACATGAGAGGTGCACTTCCTTGGGAACGTGGTGTCCGAGTAGGGAATAGTAGTGGACCCATCGACGGTCGAGGTAGTTTTTTATTGGGAATCACCCAAGAAAATGGAAGAGGTTCATAGTTTCCTTGGACTAGCAGGTTACTACTAGAGGATCATACCCAACTTATCCTGAGTTTAAGTACCTTTGAATGCTTTGATCAAGAAGGAATGGGATTTCATGTGGCATGGGCAGTTCAAGGCAGCCTTCAACTATCTGAAGGAGAAGTTGGTAAGTTCCCCAGTACTAAGTTTTTCAAAAGAAGTGTTGTCATAGGAGGTGTTCTGTGATGCTTCAGGACAAGGCCTCAAGTGTTTTCTGAGGTAACTAAAAGGGGTGATCTCTTATGGGTCCAGGTAGTTACGTCCTCATGAGCATAATTATTCCACCCATGATATGGATCTCCCGATGGTCATGTTCGCATTATATTTGTGGTGGAACTTCCTCATTGGGGAGTGCTTCATGGTCTTCACGGATCACAAAAGCTTGAAGTATATCTTCTCCCAGCAGGACCTAAACTTACGACAAAAAAGTTGGATGGAGTTCATTTTGGACTAAAAATTCGAGATTTCCTACACCTCATGAAAAGGAAATTTGGTGGCTTATTCCTTGAGCAAGAAGTTTCAGAAGGATGCGGTTCGAGAGTCAGCAGTTGCTTGGAAGGCGTTGGTGGAGTTGGCTGCCCTGCACCTGGAGGTAAGGGAGGATAGTGGTAGAGGCTGTCTGTTTCATATGACAGTGCAATCCACTCTACTATGGTAGGTGGAAGAGTATCAGTGGGGAGACATAGAGAGTAAAGTGATGCACGATCAGGCTAACCAAGGAAATGCTCAGGAAGGATTGTCGGAGGATGGACAGAATATGATTCTTTTCTGAGGGATGATGTTTGTCCCAATGGAGATGCGCGAGTGGGTTCTTGGTGAGTTCCACAAACTCACCCCTAGCGGTGCACCCGTGTGTTTCCATGATGTACCATTCTCTGAGGAGTCAGTTTTGGTGGCCCAGGGTGAAGTAGGCGACGAAAAATTCCGTGGTCAGGTTCCTATTGTGTCAGCATGTGAAGGCTATAGACCATGTTCCAGGAGGTTTATTGAAGCCTTTAGAAGTCCCCGAGTGAAATTGGGATGACATCTCGACGGATTTTTTCATAGGGCTACCCAAGGTTCAAGGAGGCTCTGATGCTTTCTGGGTAGTGGTAGACCGGTTGACGAACTCAGGTCACTTTTTGGTGGTCATGGAGTCAGGTGCAGTGGATGCCTTAGCACGTAGGTGCGTGGATGAGGTGGTTTGGTTTCATGGAGTTACGAGGTCCATAGTCTCAGATTGGGATGCACGGTTTACCTCACAGTTCTGGAGAGGATTGCAGCATGCTTTTAGCACCCAGCTACGTCTTAGCACTGCTTTGCATCCCCAGACAAATGGACAGATAGAGCGCACCATCTAGACATGGGAGGATATTTTATGAGCATGTTTTCTAGATTTTGTCGGATCGTGGGTGCGACACTTGAATCTGGTAGAGTTTTCCTACAATAATATCTATCACTCTACTATTTTCAGGGCTCCGTTCAAAGCCTTGTATGGAAGGCCATATCGATCACCCATGTGTTGCACCGAGGTTGGGGAAATAGGTTTTATTGGCCCGGATGTGGTGCAGAGGACGACATAAAAGGTTCAGCATATATGGTAGAGGATGAATGTGGCTCCAGACTGGCAGAAGACATATGCCGATAATAGGAGGAGACCCTTGGAGTTCGAGGTTGGGGACCATGTATTCTGGATGGTCTCCCATCGGCATTGACAATGGAGGTTCGGCAGAGGGAGTAAGCATTCCCCAAGGTTCATCAGACCCTTCTAAGTGTTGCAGCGGGTCAGAGAAGTGGCTTATCATCTAGTGCTACCACTGCCACTACTGAGAATACATGACATCTTACATGTGTCACAACTCCGACAGTATCTACATGACGATTCACACGTCCTCGACTGGGGAAAGTTGGACATCAAGGCCAACATGAATTTTTTGGAAAGGCAAGTGAGGATCGAGCAACATAAGGAGAAGGTGCTCCATTGACGAATCATTCCTTTGGTTCGTGTGTTGTGGAGGCATGGAGGGCTCAAGGAAAGTACCTGGGAACGGGAGTGGCAGATGCGTGCCCAGTACCCTGAGCTGTTTTGAGTTTTGTTCTATTTTTCTTATACTTGTTTGTAATGGAACACTTTATTTTGTTAACTATGGAACATGCGGTTTTCCTTGTTCTGTGTTTGAAGAGTCCTCACTATAGATATGGGAGGACCGGATCCCTAATCAAGCCACATTAAGTTGGATGCGATTAAACCCATACGGGTGAGACAATTCCACCCAAAGAAAATTGTTTCTTAACATGGAGGAAGAAACTCCCTAACCCATATGACTGGACAATTTTTCCTTTGAATTTTTCCTGGTAACTAGAGTGAGAAGTGCTCCTAGATGTCGATGAGGTTCACTCTTGAGAGGTATCTTTCGAGGTGGTTGTTCGGAAACCCTCTTTTCCTCGGGTCTAGTTTTGATTCTCGAGGGTGAGAATAGATTGAGAGGTATCTGATGTAATGCCCCAAACCCACCTGGTTGATTACTTTGACAAAAAATGGCTCCAAAAAAATAGTGGCACATGTCAAGGGGCACCAGTTACAGTGGCACCGTGACGGTCGCACACTTGTCACGGTGGCACCAGTCACGGTGGCACCCTGACGGTCGCACACCGTTCACGGTGGAATTGTGACGGTGGCACCCGTGACGGCGGCACCTATGACGGCATCACCCTGAGGGTGAAACTGTGATGGTGGAACCATGAGGGTGGCACCTTGACGGTGGAACCGTGACGGTAGCACCGTGTCCCCACCGAGCGATCTTCGTTTTTTTCCCAGTTCCCGACATTTTCTACTCCCGCAACATATCTTTTAACTTAAATATAATTTAATTCCCCCTTTCAATGCCATTTAATACCCATAAATAATAACTAAATCCCCCAAGAGTAATTCCACCCTTAACTTATGAAAACGTGTGGTTTTTTAACGGTGTCACGCCCTTCCTCGTACTATCCAGTTCCACCCCCGTTGCACGTTTTTCCTCTGTTTAAAAGAGACAGTTTAACAAACAGTCGTTATGCCACCACCCCGATGGGAATAATTAAATAAGAATTAATCCCTTCGTGTGTAACCTCCCAACCATATAGGAAACCACTATCCAACTTTAATGCGGTTCAAAATTCCTTATTCCATAACAATAAGATCTCATCTTTATATCATGCTATAGCTTCTTCCTTTTTCTTATTCGCTAGATTTCTTTCTCCCTGGTGTGCTTGGAGTCCCTCCTTCCCAGGATTGTGGTGTACCCATTCTGGAGTTTTTCTGCACATCCTGGGAGTCCCCGGAGTTCCTCCCCTGCAAGCCACTCATCCTCAATTCTCGGCGTGTGGAGAAAGACTTCATCGTTGATCATCAATGTAGGGTTTTCCTTCGTCTCTCATTATTGTGTATCATTCTGGGAGGGTATGATATTGTTTTTGCGGGATGGATAAAAAAACATTAATGAAGATAACAAATGGACTTTTAAAAAATTATGGGGGTGTGTGATCGATGTTCTGTTGTACTCCTTTATAATTTCTATATGTTGTGAACTGTATGGGCTTATTCTCACAGAAAATCATGGTTGTTGGTGGTCTTTCCTTGCACACTAATGAATTTTTGTCTTCTGTGATGATTAAATGACTCCAACATGGGAATTTGGTTAATCACGTAAACATGAATGATTAAAGGAACTTCCAGTGAACAATAGTCCCTTTGTGGTCACCCAGGGTAATCAAACAGAAAGATGAAAACTTAGTGAATTATGTACTTGAGTCTGGGAACTTCCTTGCTTTTTCTTGGTGGCATGTCTGTTTGTTCTGCTCGATGCTTATGGGGTGACGTGGATAAGGAAGGGATCCTAGGATGTGGTGCGATTGTTGGTTGTGAATCTGAAGGTATGTGGGGCTATATCTCGATGCTTGGTTTGGTTCTAGTACATTGAGGGATCTCACGGATCTATTTGTTGTTGTGACTTTACAAAAGAACCGGGTGTAAATACATAAATTTCTTTTTGGCTATTTCTTTCTCTAGCATGTAGGTATGTCGTTAGTTTCCTAGTATTATAGTTCTTACTTGAATTGGATCACTTTAACATGAAAACAAGAATGGATTAAATGGGGAATTGGTTTTTGGAATGAGTTGTGACTTGGTCGTGAGTGTTGTGGTTTTCTTTTATGAATGAATAGTAACGAGGGTGTTTGTGCTTAGGTTTTGGAACCCCTAGGTTGGGATGAGTGATTATTACCTATATATATATTTATAGATTTTATGTTTCTTATTCGCACCCCACCTAAGCTAAGAACTTACTGTCAAACACCCCTATTTAATGGGGGAGGGTGTTTTTCCCAACACTCATATGAGTGGCCGGTTATTGGATCCTTTCTGCTCCTTTTCCTGAATATCCCAAGTCTCTTCAGGCAGGTTATGATGGACTGAGGTCCATTATAGCCCAAGATTCTTCAGGCAGGGTAGTTGTGGTGGTTGGCCCAGGTGTGTGAGGGCAGGTTGTTTCCCAAGAGTCTTCGGTATGAGGCACAGGTGTCTTCGGGCATGACAGTAGTTGTTCTGGCCTAGGTGTTAGTGAGCGTGGTTTCGCGTGGTGTTGTGGCACAGGTGTTTGTGGGTGGGATGTGTGGTTGAGGCCTAGGTGTGTGCGTGCAGGGTGTGGAAGTGGGACTATGGTAAAAATGGAAGGATTGTTTGGATGCAAAGGATGTCTTCAATAACCAGTGGTAAAGTGGCGTGGGGTACCCAAATATCGATGTACTATTACTATACATTACTTGACTTGCATTATTTGGGGAGTGTTCCTTGCTGAGGCTTAGGTGGATAGTTTTCCTTGATAGGTTCTTTGGTTATCTCGTTTCTCATAGGGCATTAGAATGCCTCCCCACTTCTGCACGAAATTCTTTGGTATTCCCTACTGAGTATACTTGTATGCTCACCCTAAATATATAAAACTATTTTCAAGTTTCTGGGAGGACTTCAGGGATTGTGAGGGGTCGTACTTGTTCAATCATGGGGACAGTTGCAGTTTCTATTTTCTTTTCTTTTGTACTTTATCTTTGTAGTATCCTTGTACTTTGTGGAATTTACTTTTGTAGCATTCATATGGGAATGATATTCTTTGGATTTACTCTTACCCCCCAGTTTGGGGTTGTTGGGATTTAGTGTCTTATCTACCAATCAAAATAAAGAAAAAGGGTAAATCCTTCCATCTTTTGTGTGATTATATAGACTTGGTGCAAGTAGCCACTCCGGGGCCTATTGAAGGCGGGTCTTGGGGGTCATTATCTCTCCTTAAACATGAAGAAGGAAGGGTCTGGCAATCTGATGTCCCTTCCCTCATCTTGGTGAAGTTGGTTATGACAGGACCATCTCATCCCATGGTTTCCTGCACCACATAAGGTTCATCAAACAGTCGTCTGGTTTATGAGTTGTTGCATATTAAGCATGACAGGGTCAAACTGGGTCCGGGTCTAGTCAGACCGTGTCGGACTGACCCAACCTGGTATCAACTTTCCAGTTTGACCTAGGTCTGCCCAAACCTAGACATACCTAGTAAAGACCATTTAGGCATGACTCATACTGGCTGGACCTGTTCTGGTCTGCCTGTTTGGCGGTGCTCGCGATCTGGGCGCGGTCTCAGCTCCCCCGATCAAACGCAAGTCCGTTTGGGTCTTCCAATAGAGGAACCTGGTTGGCGTCATCCAGCTGACATGTTTGGTGGATTGGTCAAGGGTGGGACTCATAGACATGGTTCAACCACCGTTGTGACGGAGCTGTGAAGTCTACTTTGTGGCGCTCTTCCCACCAGCGGCACGGCCAACATCTACCTACCTCCCCGTATCCACTACGATGCCTACAAGTGCTACCACCTCCTCGTGGTCACCAGTTCCCAGAACCTCTGTGTTGGTGGTTCCATGTCGATGTAACTTCCTTGGGCCACTGGTGAATCTTTAGTGGTTCAATATTCATTCCATCTATGCTTATTGGCCTCCTGAGAAACCACCATCCCTGTGTGATCCTCAGTTTCACGTTGTGGTCATGATGAATATTCTCCCAAGAATAACGCATCAAAATAGATAATTGAAGAGGGTCTAGTCCTTGTTCGGATTGGCTCACACCCTCCTTGTTAGTGTTTTAACAAGGTAATGTAATAAAACCAATTACCATATTAATTTCCTACAATAATCGTCTTCAGATTGAAATGAATCGTAGATCAACCTATTAGTTGGCCGATCTGCGTTCATCATATTATTCAAGAATAGGATACGATGAATCAATAATTCACTTTGAATAAAAGAACCTACCATGGACATTATGTAGTCTACTAATGAAGAAGAAGGAGAATACATTGTTTAAAGACATTCATCTGCATTAGTCAATCTCTGGATCGAATCCCCTATGGCATCATTCATTGTTCATTAGAGAGGATTTCTTCCTGCGCTTTTTCAAGTGTTCTCTCATAGTCAGCCCAAAAACTTTCAACATACTTTTTATTAATATCAAGTTATGGTGTTTATCTCTTGGTGCATTAATGTGGTTCATTAATGAATCTCAATTAATAAAGCATTCAATTTTCCCAAGATTTCGGTTACACAATAGAGCGTAATAGGATATAAAATGATTTTATTTAATGACAAATTACATTGCGGTCCATCCATCATCACTCAATAGTTTATAAAATGGTAAAATAATAGTAATTTATATTATTATTATTTTTTGAAAGACCTGAAATTTATCTATTCTAGCCTAATATTTCCAGATAAAGTTAAGCTTCCCTTAATTGAATCTCAGTATTGCAAATTCAACTATGTTGTTATATTTTCAATACGATCACTGTCTCCAAAGATATAATTCCTCACTCATACGTTTACTGAATGTGCCATAAAAAAAGATAAAATTTATGTTCCTAGCACATTGTGCCTCGAAATCATGTGTCATTAATTTTCATAGACTCTCAATAATTCCATCAAATAAAAAAATATGGAATTTCTGAGCAATTACATTATCCCCAAATTAGGTATTTTCATCCCCAAATTCCACAGAAATGGAGAGGAAAACAAAAGGGGGTACTGAGCATGAATCTGAGCCTCTTTCTCCCATTTCCTCTTCTCATGGTTACCGTGGTTCCACCGAACTTGCACTAGAGGAATCGACCATCCATGAAAGACCCAGTCATGTTGATCCTATATCTACAATGGGAACTCGGAAAATGTTTCCCCATCATCAATGACCAGCTCTCCCCAGGTGATGATGTGCGACAAATCATGCAAGTATCTCCTCAGATGTGACACGTGAAAAAAATTATACACCTAGTGCATCTATGGGGAATGATCTAGGATGTACGCCACCTCTCCAAATCTATTGATAATATTGAGTGGTATGATGAACCATAGAGATATATTTCCCCCAAACAAAGTCATTTAAAACCTCATCATGAAGAGGCCCTTTAGAAGTCATAGTCTCCCTCCTCGAACTCCAATGGTTTTCAACTTTTGATAGCGTACAACTTCTTCATACACTGTGTAGTCTAAATCCACTCCTCGATGATCTGCATCTTTATAGTTGTATCTCATACCAACTCTGGACCCCTAAGTGATGACTCCCCTGGGTCTGTCCAGTATAGAGTTGATCTTCATTTTCAACTATAAAAGGCCTCAAACAGTTCCATGATGATGGTGGAGTGATAACTATTATTGTATGATAAATCCACCATGGTCATTTTATCCTCCCAAAATATGGACAAAATCAAGGACGAAAACACAAAGCATTCCCTCAAGAGTCTGTATGGTCCACTCCATCTGACCATCTACTTGAGGGTGAAAGGTGGTGCTCAAGCATAGCCGAGTCTCGAATACCTCCTATAATTCCTTGCCCAACTGCGATGTAAAATGATCATCATGTTCTAGTACCATTATCAATGGAACCCTATGATGTTGTAATATCTCCTGTAAGTAGAGGCATCCCAAGACCCCTACTGATCACTTTTATCAGATGGGAAGAATGTGGTCCAACTTGGTGAGTCGGTCAACAATTACCCAGATGAAATTGTGGCCCCTCGACGCATGTGGTATCCCTGTCACGATGTCCCTGGAGATTTCATCCCACTCCATTCTCGTGCATCATGTGGCAGACTCATTCCTGCTTCATCCTAATGCTCGAACTTCACTTTCAGAAAAATGAGGCATCGTGAAACGAACTCATCCAATGCATTCATCATCCCTCTCCACCCGTACTGATGTCGGTGGTCCTGTTACATCTTTTCAACGCCATTATTTACTTTCAAAGGGGGTGTGTGAAACTCCCAAAAACCTCCTCTCATTTCATCACTATCACCATGGTGCGTCCTATGAAGAGGATGAGTAATCCCCACCCTCAGAAAATTCCATAGGATTATGTCCTGAGGATATCTGAGCACATCGGGTCTCACATTCAATGTCCTCAAGATGAACCTCCCTAAATCTCTAAAGGAGTGGGGGGTGAAAGTAATGGACTTGAGGTAAGAATCTCCATCACTATCAACAAAGGATAACTGCAATGCGGCTAGCTTCTCTATCGTCTCACTTAGCAACTGTAAACCAAACCTCCTGTTGTGTGTGTCTGCCACCATTTTTCACTTCCCAAGAGTGTAGACTATATCAAAGGCATAATCCCGGAGGAACAATAGCCATTTCCACTATCTCAGGATCATGTATTTATGTTATAAGATATGCATGAGACTCTTGTCAGTAGAGTAGAAATTAAACCATTCACCCATCAAACAGTTCTTCCACATATTCTATGAAAAGAACATTGCTACTAATTCTAGGTCATGCGTAGCATAGTTCTTCTCGTGTCGTCTCAACTATCATGAGCCATAGATGATCATTCCACACTTCTGCATCAAGAAACATCATATTATGTTCCCTGATGAGTATCATTATACTAGATAACCAACACCCTATTCGGGTAGCATCAAGATAGGGGCACTCGTCAGTCTCCAATTCAGCTCCTGGAAACTCTTCTAGCATATCTCTGACCAAAAGAAAGGTTGTATCTTCTCTGTCAAAGGAGAAAAGGATGATGATACTCTAGAAAATTCATGTACAACCCTCTAGTAGTACCAATCCAACCATAGGAAGCTTAGCACCTAATTCATGCTTCTAGGTGGATCCACGCCATAAAATGAATATATCTTCACTGGATCCACTACAACTCAAGCCTTCGAGAAAAAATGTCCCAGAATGTAGACCTACCATATCCATAACTGGAACATAAAGAGATTACCATAATGATGTTGTTATCTTAGTGTATCCAGATCTATCTGCAGATGAGTGGTGTGATCATCCTCTGATGCTAAGTACTCAAAGATGACATCAATGAAGACCACCATGAATCAATCGAGGTAAAGTTATAAGATCCTACTCATGAGACCCATGAACACTAATGGTGCATTTTTAATGCTGAAAGGAATCACCATGAATTCATATTGTCCATATAGAATTCTGAAGGTTGTCTTCGATACATCCCCATATTGTATCCTGAGAAGATGATATAATGATATGAGGTATATCATCAAAAAAACATTGATCTCA
Source organism: Viscum album (assembly GCA_963277665.1). Taxonomy (NCBI): domain Eukaryota; kingdom Viridiplantae; phylum Streptophyta; class Magnoliopsida; order Santalales; family Viscaceae; genus Viscum; species Viscum album. Next base: position 1,294,194,490 of record OY728152.1, read on the forward strand.
CTTTTTCTGATTGAAGAGATCATCAATACTCTGGAGTGGATACTTTTTTTAATGGTTACCTAGTTTAGCTCTGATAGTTCACGCAAAGCCTCAAAATCACATCTTCCTTCTTTGAAAACAAAATCAAGGCTGCCCATGGAGAAACACTTGGTCTTATGAACCCCTTCCCCTGCAAGTCCTCTAGTTGTACCCTCAACTCACGATGCTTCACTAGATCTTTATAATATGCTGGAGTAGATATCAATTCTGTCCCAGGGTACATGTTGGTGTAGATGTCTAACTCTATGTGAGAAGGTAGTCCCATAACATCCTCAACAAAGTCATCAATATACTGGCCCACCACTATTGGGTAATTAAAACACCCCTCATCAACTACTCTGATAGTAAGGATACCTAAATGATGATGGATTAGTGGTACACTCCTCTATGAAAGACCATCCTATTCTTAAATGGTTCCATTCTCACCAGTAAAGGAAAACCTAGTCCTATCCTTGCAGAAACAACACACATGGCTCCTAAAACAGTCCATCTAAGCATGGAATATGGATAAACAGTCCATACCTAAGATGACATCGTATGACATCAACATTTCTAAAAGGAGATTCTAGCCAAACCTCCCACCTCCTAGGGTAATCTCACACTGTCGGATCCACTGTGTAATCATCGAATCGTTTTTTGTTGGAGTCTCTAATCGTAAGGATCGACCCAATGGCTCTATCATAATCTATGAGCTCCGAATGAGAGTTGTTGAAATGAATGAGTGACTGGAACATATGACTATAAGAACAACATCTAGGGTGGAGTAGACCTAGATAGTACCTCATATCATATCTGGTGCACAGTGGTCATAGGCCTCAGCTTCGTGAAGTTGAGCTCAACCCTGTCCACCTACTCCCTGTGGTCAGGGTGGACCATCTAGAGGTGGTGGCAGTAGAACATCAAATTGTTGCCCACCGCCTACTGAATGGACATATCCTATGACATTTCTGATTCCCTATAGAACTCACCACTCAAATATATTCCCCAACATTAGTGCTCCCCCAACCGTCTATTGATTGTCCATGTGGCGGGTTGGGAAGTTGTGAGCCATGTGACCATGTACACCGCACAAGTAACAAAATCTTCTCCTCTGTTGACCTCCTATGTCTTGTGATCTCTGTACCTCTGACCCTATATCATGGTGTCAACCACTAGATGATCTGCAATTCTTAGGCCTCTGTTTCATCTGCAAACATCCTACAACAGATGACTTGGCTACATGGCATCTAGTGGGGGCTCCCATTTTCAGTGTCTGTTCAGCTAGGAGGATCTCCACCATAAGTGCTCACTCTAGCACTCCAGTATGCGTTGGTATGTTGAGAAATATCATTGATTATCTATCTCACATTAGGGACCCTTATCAATGGTTTAGGACCGGAATTAATGGTCTTGTACCATTTCCGTGGAGTACTGGGAGAGGTTAGTGAATCTCACTGAGTACTGTGCGACTTTCTGACTATGCTAATATAAGTGAAGGTGCTCTTGAATACGCACAGTGCGTAGAGTCACTAGAACGAACTCTATCCTAAAGAGCCTCTAAAAGACCAATCAAGTGAGGGTCACCTCATCATTCATCTGAAGAATCATACTCCACTATCTCCATGTTTCACCCTATAATAGGCTAGAATCTACGAACACCATCGGGTCTACTGGTGTCCCATTAATGAGGAAAACATTAGCCACAACAACCAGTTAGTCCTCAGCCGCCTGTAGATCCATCTCACAATGAAACCATGGAGGCCCTTTCCACATAAACCCGTGCACCATGCTATGTTAGAATGCTCTCCCTGATGGTGGGGCTAGTGGAAATGGCTTCCATATAGGAATTGGTGCTACCAGTACACCACCTGAAGGTACCATCGCTGTAATAGGGCCTTGTGCCAATGCCTCATCACTCAGTGGGATATCATCATAAAGTCTCTAAATAATCATGGTTGGATGTCTATATGGAAGAATATTATGAAGAAACTTATGTTCCATGATCAATAACATATACCTTGGGAGAAAACTCAAAAGTGATCAACTGAAAAAAATTTATAAACACATGAAAATAGATTTATTGTGTAAATAGTCAGAAGTCAGAACTCAATGTCCTGGTGTGTGGATATGTCGTCCACCACACCAACATGGGACACCCTGAATGAAAAAATATACTAAAAAACAAAACATTATTTCCCCCCATTGAAAATATCAGAGACCTAGTTCTTCGGTATAACCGACTCCTTTAATACCACATAGTCACAACCCGTCCCTCAGGGCCCATTCTATGACTACCTCAAGCCCTCCTTCCATAGGCCAGGGGTTGGTGACTAGAACTAATAAGACATGTCTCTAAAATGTGAAGGGAATGATATTAAGATTAAAAACATAGAGACTTGGTACACAGTAAGAACTACCCACGTAGTATAACAACTAAAAGTAAATGTTTGAACTAAAGCAGAATGGTCTAGAATACAAACTCAACTACAATAAAATACAACAAAATGTTAAAATATCTAATGAGTTAATCCTTCGTTTATCCTACCTGAAGGGTAGGCACATCTCTTCATTGCGGCTATCCAGTTCAATCGGTCACCTCCATCCACCTTCTAGTCCTGGCCGCCAAATCTCAGTCAAATCTGTCCTTTGAATGAACATGACACAACAAGGTGTGGGAAAAGACTGTGCATGGTTGAATATAACAATACCAATTAGGGATCATGAGACCCCCAAATGTCTCCCTAAATTCCACTAATAAAAAACCACAAAGCATGAATTCAATAATAAAGCACAAATTGAAAGACAACTCACACCAGATATAACTTAAGGAACAAGAATAATGATGACTTGTCATGAATCTAAATCATATTATTCCAATGAGATGTTCCACTACTATACCATGAAAAATTCATTCCAATTCTGATACACATAGGGTCATAAGTCACTGATCCACACAGGTTTGTTTGTCATCGGTTCATATAGGGTCTTGTGTTTCAGATCCATGAGAGGATTCTCTATGGATAGTCCTAATTGGGTTGTGCTACTACTGATCCAATTAGGGTCGTAAGTCATCGATCCACACAAGGTTATAAGTCATCGATCCACATAGGATCATAAGTCACAGATCCAAGATGGGCTGCTCTAGGTCTGGTTCTAGTCTGGTCACGCTACTGCTGATCCACAGAGGGTCATTCTAATTCACATCCAAAATGGGTTGTATGTCCCATGACATCCAGTAATATAAATTCCTCACTTAGTACACATGAGTTCTGTAGATTTTAATCCTCAAGCCTTCAGTCGTACATCAAATTCCATGGACACCCACAATGAAGAAACCTAAATAAATCCATTACATATGTATTCCAAAGCAATAGACGGTGCATCGATCGGTCGCTTGATCTGCATGTTACAAGCATTTTTGTACTGAGGGTCATGTTAGATTCCTGATTGATCCAACCCGGTAATAATAATAAAATTTCCAAAACTCATGTGGTGTATCTCAAAAGATCCTTCTCGACCCCAGGTTTCTAGCATCATACGCAGTCCGTCAAATAGACGTCTAGTTAAGGAGTTATGACCCTTTACGTGTATCTATGTCAAACCGGAATTTGGTCCGGTCTTGTAACACCCCGACACCAGTTACCTAGAGTCAGTGCGTTATTTTAATACATTGGCATGATTACAAGTAATAAAGTCCCGAGGGACCAATTAGTTTAGCAGTCTTGGAAAATAGATTACATACATGAACTTTACATAACAATTTCAAACATACAACACACCATAGATAGTGCTTTGAGAACACTATTATTCCTTTAGCTTAACCCTTCTTATCAATCACAATACACTTCTTGAAATCCTGGGAAAAATAAATCATAGAAATGGGTGAGCTCAAACACTCAGAAAGGGTAAGCAATACAGCGTAAGATAACATAAATATTAAGCATGGTGAATAATGGAAACCACAAGCCTTTACCAATAATAAACATGAATACATTTATGGAAGGAATATGAGCTGAGTAAATAATTCCATAATAAAACATAATCATGGGTATTCTACTAGTCGAAGGACCACATGAACCATCAATATTATTTTCATAATGAGGGAATGTATAATTCCAGACATTCTAAAACATTTTTTCAAGGCCTCGACCAGGACATCTAAAAATGATTAAGGCCTCAGCCAAAACCATATATCAAATTGCGAAAGGGCCTCGGCCAATTCCACGTCTAGTTGTCTCATAAGACCTACCGATTCATCGAGGAGCTGTAGCAGGCTCCACCCGTCACTTACTATTTCCAATACATTCCTCATATGAAAAGGTTGAAAAATAACATAAACATTAATATTAGAACTAGCATACCAAATGTCAATACTTTAACCATAAACCATGAATGGAATAAAAATAGAACATCCACAGTCAAACATATTATAACTAAATCAATACAATATGGAATATTGTATTATAAAAAATCATCCTCAATCAAAAATAATATCCAATAAATGATTCAAACATAGTTGAAAAAGACGAGTAAATGTTTTTGAGAGAAATATCATTTTTGTAAAATCATTTAAAAGTCACACATTTATAAAGGAAGTAATTTAGTAGTGATTTTTGAATCAAATTGTCCCATACCACATTGAAACTTTAGAAAAGAATTATTATTTCAAAACATTCATGTCCATATAAATAAATCCTTAAAATAATTTTGAAAATATGGACATTAATTAAAATGATTTAGAAAGAAAAATATTTAAAAAATTTAAAATTCTTATCTTGATAAAGAGTACCTTTCAAAAAACATTAAAATATTCATTTTGAAATCATTTTTATGAAAAATGTAAAAGGATGATAAAAATGTCCCAGTAAATACTTACACATAAAAAATCTCGAATAATAATGAGATTGAAAAATTAACCCTTACCAATTTGGTAACTTACAAAACATACACCCAATGAATGAAGTATCATACAATGATTATGTAAATACACATAAATTAAATTGTATTACACAAATAATACAATTGTGGGCAGTACACACACCACACAAAAGGTAATAGTGGCAATATGGCATGAATCTCATGGGAATAAGTAGTGAGATGAAAACCCCTTACCTTGCACTTTCCTTTAGTCGAGGGTACGTTTAAACTCATTTATGAAGATAGTAGTATGTTATTAAAGTATACCAAAACCTTATTAATATTTATGACATCATACATGATTCATTTTTTACTTTATACTACCCATTTAGTAATAATTCACATGTTAAATTAACATTTCGTGTAATAATCGCTTTCTTTATCGTACGTGTTTTAACTTGTTACTCATGATTGTATCACATAGATCAAGATTTAAGTACTTCAATAATATAAAACATAATTTATATATCATATATATTTAGGCTATAAATATTTTTAATATACATATATATGAATTGAAAGACACCGTTTATGGAGACGGTAGTCCGTACGTACGCATAAACATTGCTTCCGTTTTCATCTCGTATTGAACAGAACTAAGTGAATAAGATATATGTAAGTATATATATATATTTTTAAATATATCTCTAGTAGAATTATAATTTCATATATTATATACTTATTAGTAATATATATATTTTTATAATAGTCGATGAATGGTCAATGTGGAAATGAATCCCATCGCGTCGTGGAGACAGTAATCTGTACGTACGCACGAGCGACAATATCATTTCCTTAAGGTTGTGTAATTGGATAGTATATTAATTTTACAGAGACTTTATCATGTTATTTTCATTATTTATATACGTATTACTCATCATTATATCCATCCAAATAACATAGTTTTGAATAACAAATTACACCATTGTGTGGAGACGGTAAGACGTACGTACGCACGCATGGTGACATTATCATTCATAAGACGGATATGATAATTAATATAGTTGTTCAATATTTATAATAACATCACAGTATATAGAATATACTGGAGTTATTATTTCAAAATTTAAACAACAAAGAAAGAGTAAGTGGAAGAATAAGAGAACTTGAAAGAGGGTGGTGAAATCATTACCTCTTCTTCGGATTCATCCTTTTGATTTGATGAAAAAATATCATTAAGATGGCTTTCTGGCCAATTGAGGGCGTTTAAGATGAAGTGAGGGAATTTTATAGGATATTTGGGCAGGGGTTGGCCGAGAAAAATGGCTTAGATGGTGTGAAATAGAGAGAAGGGGAAGTGTCCTATTATAAAAGGGGTGAGGGTCACTTTAGGAAAAGATTAAATTATTAATTTATTATACACTCATTTTCGGTTAATAATGGTTCAAAATGAATTTATTTAGAGACTTAGGTGGTTAGGAGTCTAAATCCTCTCAACCAATAGGTTTTAGACATGTTTAGGTTACCATGTTAACATTATCTTTTAGATTTAACTCTTAGTTAAATAGTTTAACTTTTACCGTGTCTTCTTGTATTCTTACTCAATATGGTTAATATAATTACGCTAAACTTAAAATAAAACCTCAAGTGTCTCATCAATGACATATATAATAATATTTAAGCCCTTTGGAAGAATATTACATTTTTAGGAAGATTATATCAACCAATAATATAGTATATGTTTTAAATATTAATTTATGTCAATTTTGACACTATTTGGTATTTTGTTTTTTTGAAAGTCATATAAACTTGGTTACATAGAAAACGATACATTGAATATTCCATAAAATGTCATAGTCACCGAAAAAATTCTTTGATGTCATAAAAACATTGAAATTATATTTATTTTAATATTTATAAAACCATTTATTTTATTCTTCCATTAATAAGGTAATTACTGCATCATAATTGTGTCACTAATAAAGTTATTTATTTAATCTCTAAAAATAATAAATAAAATACCATGATGTAGGAAATCTTATTATATTTCTAATTAAAATTTATAATCCAATTTATCTTATTTATATCTGTATATTAAAAATGTAATAGTTATTAAACTTTGATTTTAACTCTTTTAACTCTTCTTTGAATTAAATAATAATAAGTGTCCTAATCTAATCCTAGTGGACATAAATGATAATATTTTATTCCTAAGGTTGTTTTTGGTCGAGATACACTTGTCCAATATAATTAATACATGTGTTATGGTAATATTAATATCATTTTTACCCTCAATTACCCAATTTACTTTTAACCGTGGTAATTAAAAATAAAAAGTTACTATTCACCAAAAATTATTTTCATCTCATAGAGCCACATTTTAATTACTGATAACAACCATGTCTCTCGGATTTTTTAAATTCCACTCACAGAAGCGGTAAAATTATGTTTTATGAAAAATTTGCAAAAACCCCTAGGATGTGGGAAAAAGACGGTAAAAAGTTCAATAAAATTTTGTATATCTAAAATTAATATAAAATGACTCCAATGAATTAAATTTACCTTATATATGAATTATGTATTTATTTTTACCTAAAATAAGTTTTCATAAAATAAATAATTATTTAAATAAAAAGTTGATTTTAACTAATAACTCCGTGTTTTTCACTAGTCATCAAAAATTGAAAGTTTTCAGAAAAAATACCAAAACATCACCCTAAGCTAATATTGATATTCTGAATCCAAAAATGATTTCTATTTTACCAAATTCAAAACATATAAGTTTAATAAATTAATTTAAAATTAATTCCCATTTTCAAAACCAAAAAGCGGGTTTTTAAGAAATAATAACTATCAAAAGATTGAAAATTGTTTATGTGCAATTTCAAAGTGAAATTACACCCAGTGAAAAATATTTAATTAAATGGTAAAAATATAATTTAATTATAATTTAAAACCACTCAAATTTATAATTTAACAATATAAATTATTTTGATTAAAAATGTTGTTTTTACTTAAAATTTAGTATTTTTCACTATTCAACCAAATATGAAAGTTATCAGAAAAACTTCAAAAATTCATCGAAACTAAATTCTTATATCCTGATTCTAAAGAAGAAGTTTATTTTTTCAAATTTAAAATATAAATTTCCAAATGTTTTATTTTAAAAAGGATCTCCACTAAAAGGTGGTAAAATTGCATTTTTTGAAAAATAATTATTTTATCTGAAAAAAATGAATTTGTTATTAAATTATGTCTATGAAACTCATAATATGGATTCTAAAATTATAATGATTATATAATGGTCAAAATTCAGTTAATACTATTCATAACCGCTTTTGAACGGCTAGTTTGGTAAGTCGTGATGCGCTTGAACTTAGTATTTTGTGTAGTGCAAGTTATTGCATTACATTGAAGAAATAACATACTATGAAATCTTGGGGTGTTACATTATTCCCTCCTTCAATAAATTGCATCCTCTAAATTTTATGTTGTTCTTCGAAAATAGAAGTTCTAATATAGAAAATACTTTTGTCGGAAAACCCACATCAGAAATTGGGTTAATAAAATTTAGTCTTAATAAGAGGAAATGGGGAATGAAAAACTCACCACAAAATTATGATATCGATTAGGAATACATTGGTGGAAATTAGAGACACGCAATTGGAGGAAAAACATAAATATTTATAGGTAGTAATTGAGGTCATCAATCACAAACAAATGTAAAATTGAGGGCCTCAAAGCCACCAATCTATGATGACTTAAAATATCATCGATTCAAGAAAACATAAGGTATTAGGATAACATATTTTTGGTTTTAAGATCCCTTCCCTATAGTTTAATAATTAATTTATCCATAAAATAAGAGGGATATATATATATATACTTGATAAGTATAGTTTCATCCTTCAACAAATTCCTACCACAAACTCATCTTTCACTCTAAAAGATTTAAAAAAATTATATTTTATTTATCATAATTGTATAGGGTTCCAAAAATAATGAATTTATAATTCACATATCAAACCATTTTGAAAAAACAACATTATTCAATCCAGGACATCACGTTGGTCGGTGATAGTTGATACAACCTTTCCTCCATTTGGTTGCATGTTCAAGTCTCGTGGCATTGCCGGACGTGACGAGTTGTCGCCCGACCTCCAGGTTTTCCTCTTTCTGGAAATCCAAAAATAACCTTAACAGTAGTATCCAATTTCAAACATAATCCATTCCAACCTTTTTAAATATCTAAAATTCTTATATCCAAACTCCCAGTCAAATTTTTATAAGTAAGTTAAACATAATGAGGATCATTTTTTCATGGTAATAACATGGGAATTCCTTCATCGTGTATTCTTTTACAACACCGCAACATCCTGAAATACCAAAATAAACTATCTCTTATTCTAAAATCACTACCTCATTATCTGGACCATATTAAGGATTACCTTTCCTTCAACCATTTAGTTTCCAAAAAGTGTAGCTTACTATTAAGCCACTTTTTATAAAACAATATAATCTCAAATCCTCAATAAAATATACGGGTGTACAATCCTTTTTTTCTCCATAATTCATGTAACTAGTATGTAAAGACCCGTAAATTCCAAGGAAATTTTTTTCTTAATTTTTTTTGTAATTTTACAAGAACGCGGTGTCTGACGGCACCTGATTCCGAGGCCCGGTGTGCCCGGAATCATTTTCCGATGTTTGGCTCGGGTACGTTCAGTGAACGGACGAGCGGGTTTTTCTAACTTTTGAACCGGTGCTCGGAATCGAATTCTGAGGGCACCGAAGGAATCACAGCGCCGGTACTTGCTTAGAAACGCCTCTTCGAGAGTTGCGTTTGCTCGGGTGTGGTTTTAAATTTTCGGGCTTAAAGTTAAGAAATAAAATAATTGTATGACAATCTTTATTTTATTTCACTTAAGCCACTTGGAAGCCACATGAAGCCACTTAAAGCAGCTTAAGCTGAGTCAATGCGGATAGGGGGCTATCCAGAAATATCATACCCTCTTGGTAGGATATTTGTGAGGTGGGGCCCGCACGAGCCCCACCGTTTCTTTTCCGCTAAGTAACGCACCCGCGAAAACCCGTCATTATGAAATTCAACTGACGCGTTTTCTTAATTTCTTAACGCACCAATTAATTGGGCGGTTTTCTTTGTTGAATTAATTGGGCGGTTTATTTCGTTGAATTAATTCTACGAATTAATGGGTCGTTACTTATCTCTTTTTCGTTTCTTAACCGGTTTGAAATCCATTGGCGTAGTAATAAAATAAGACCAACGCCACATCTTGTGGATTACATGTTGGGAGGCTTTTGACAGAATTCTTGTGCCTTCACCCTTCTTCGCGAAGAAAGGGAAGAACGCGAAGAACGCGAAGACCGCCGGCCTCCGACGAAGAACGCCGAAACCGCAGAAATCGATGACGCGACGTCGTGTGCCGCAACGACGACGTTTCCTCTTCAGCGATGTTCTTCTGCGACGTTCCATCGTCTGCAACGAAATCTTTGATCTTCTGTTTGAGTTAAGAGTTTTGGGGTTTCTTTTAAAACTCCTTTGTGGTTTTTAACAAGCACAGATTTAATTATTAAAATTAAATCTGTTGTTTTTGAACCTCAGAGTTTGTCGACGTGCACCGTATTCCGCGACGACGCGACTCCCTTCCGCGACGACGCGACGCCATTCCGCGACGAAGCGACGCCTTCCGCGACGCGAAGATCGCCCCCTTTAGCGGCGATCAAATCCGCGAAGAACCCATGTGCGACGACTTGACGAGGTAGGGATTTTGTCTTTGGATGTTTTACATACCCGTGTTGTTTCAGTTCAAATGAATAACCCGGATTATAAAAACAATTTTAATTCATTATAATAGTTTTGGGTTATGTATTCATGTGTTGAATAAGTCTCCCGTTGTTATTATCTAACGCGGAGGGTGCGGGCCAAACGAACACGGCCCGACAACCCTCCTTCGTTCTTCGTGGTTGTACGGATTTAGCGGGCGATGGCAAAACGTGATGCAAGGGCGATTTGATGATCCTACAGTGAAGAACGGAACCCGGGAGGAACAGCGGCGCAGACGGGAAGGAAAACAGACCACCGGAGCAACTCTGGTGGCCCGCGGAAGCTACCGGCGCGGCGGTGCCGGCGGCCGGAGGCGGCGGCGCCCCGGTGCGCCGCGGCGGCGGCAGCCAACGGACCCGCGGCCGCGCGGGTCCAGCTCGCACGCACGGGACGCGGCGACATGCCGCGTCCGTTGATCCATCGCGGCCTCGCGCGGGGCCACGACACCTCCAACCCGCAGGGCCAGCGCCCCGCGGCTTCCGCCCTGCTCGGCCGCTCGGCCGAGCCGAGCTGGGCCGCGCCCTGGCTGGGCCGAACCGGGTCCGGCCGGGTTGGACCGGGTCGGGTCGACCCGGTTCGGCCGACCCACGGGGGGTCGGGCCGGCTCGGCCTGGGCCCAGACCCCCCGTCTTCGGACCATTTTCGGTCTTTTAGCCGTAACATGAGCTACGGGCATCCGAATGACGCGCCTTCAGCGGCGATGCGATCCTTGGATCGAGACGGTCGTTTCGGTATATCGCACTCAAGGTTTCGGAAAACATTGGGTTCGGCCGGGTTGGTTCGTACACGAAACCAACCAGGCCCTCGAAGCGGAAACGCTCATATCTTGAGCTTCGGAAGTCCGATTGACGTGTCATTGACTTTGGTGGATTCCACTATGTGAGACTAATCTTTTGGCTTACTCCGCTCGAGGTTTGGACGCAGTTGGAGTACGGTCCGGTTGGTTTTGACTTAAAAACCAACCGGGCCCCCGGGACGAAAAAGCCAATAACTTCCAGACCGGGCGTCCGATTGACGTGCCGTCTGTTGCGTTGCGTTCCTATTGACGATACGGATCTTTTGGAATCCTCCGCCCGAGTTTTGGATGCAGTTGGGTTATAGCTGGGTTGGATTGTGTCCGAAATCCAACCGGTCCCCTGGAACGGAGAAAGATGATATATTTCAGACCAGACGTCCGTTTGACGAACCGTCAGCGGCGTTGGTGATCACGTTGAGAAACGGTCCCTATGAGTATACCCTATGAGTGTTCGGGGTATAGTTGAGTTACGGCCGGACGGGTTCGCACACGAAACCAACCGGGCCCCGGGGACGAAAAGGCTAATAACTCACAGACCGGGCGTCCGTTTGACACGCCGACTGTTGCGTTGAGACCCCTATGATGAGGTGGTCCTTTGAGATACTTCTTCGTGGGACTTTGTGATACTTGGAGTATCGATCAGTAGCTCGTGGAGCGGGCACTCCCGGAGACGAGCGTGCGGAGTACGGAGACGGTGTAGACGACTGAGACCTGACGACTGCTTGACCGACAGGACTTGGAGTGAGTCGACTAGCCCAGTGGACGGAGCGCCCGGTATTTTGTGGTAGACCCACGGCGGACGGAACGCCTGGTAGTTGGCAGCAGACCCGCAGTACTCGACCGGAGGAGTACCTCTGTAGGGTATTAGGGAGAGCGACCAGTATTTGGCGATAGAGCCTCAGTGGATGGAGCGCCCGGTAGTTGGCTGCAGACCCGCGGTACTCGACAGGAGGAATACCTCAGCAGTCTTAGGTTAGTGAGCAGTACCTCGGAGTCGTGACAGGTCCACTGTAAACTCCAGAGATGGAGCTCTTCAGCAGTTATGGTTTCGATAATGAAAATCCTGGTTTGAGCCGAGACTTTTGACCTTGTGTTTACCTCATGTTTTAGATGGGATACTTGTTAACTTAGGTATATGTATGGGCATATACCTAGATAGTGGTTATCCGTTGTTTTCATAATCCTTGTGTTTCCTCAGGATTGAGATGGGTTATTTGATAACTTAGGTATATGTATGGGCATATACCTAAGTAGAGGTTGTATGTTGAGATCTTCTTTGTGGTTATCCTTTTTGGTTTAGAGAGACCTTGAGGGTCTTGGGGTCCCTACTGAGTATCGTTATACTCACACCTGCACGGGATATGCCTGCACCTCGTTGTGTTGGTTGCAGACGACGGGCAGTGCTGACGGAGGCCGAGTGTTCGAGGACTGGACGGTACCCGGAGGTGGACTACACGACGATTCAGTACCTGGAGGTGGACAACACGACGAGATGACACATAGAGGAGGTTGACGGGCGAGAGCGTGGAGGAGGCTATCTGTACCTACCCTTCAGGTAGGATCTGTGGTGGACGACCAGGAGCTGCGCCATCTGTACCTACACTTCAGGTAGGATCCGAGGAGGACGACCCAGGAGCCGCTTACATCCTTCCAGCTGTTATATTTTCTGTTGTACTTGTTCAGTTGTAGTTGTACTCTCTTTTGGGTTTGTATTCTTGCCCATTTACTTTTCAGCAATTCTCTTGTACTTAGTGTTTACTTTTTCCGCTTGCTTACTCTGTGGTGCTTGTTTTCTTTTATAAAGGAAATGCCTTCCCAGTTATCGGGATTTATGCCTTTGGTGGTAGTCGCCATCCCCTGGCCTATGGAAGGCGGGATTGGGGTAGTCACGGCATGGGCCCCGAGGAGGGGTCATGACAAATTGGTATCAGAGGAGTTCGGTTCTACCGCAGAACTTATAACTATGATATTTCTTTCTGTGATGCAATAGTGTTAAGCGTACCGAGTGTGGTTTTCAGTTCTGGGAATCCAGTGTCGGTGCGGGCGGCCGACGTATCAATACACCAAGACCCTGACAACTGATTTCCGGCTTTGTGCATGAAAACACTGATTGCGTGGGTGTTTTCGAGAAGTTTTATTTTAATTTCAGCTCAAACCAGGTCAGCTCACCAGGGTTAATCTTTTGACTGTGTCACATTGTTTCTTTTAGGATGCCTCCCCATGGACGACCAGCTAGAGCCCCGAGAGTGGTACGTAATGACAACCCGCCGAGCGACGATGCCTCAGTACAGGGCCCTATCCCAGTTGAGGCACCAGCGGAGGCACCAGTGGTACTACTACCCGTTGGGCCACCGATGCCACAAGCCCCAGCAGCAGAGGATGCACGTCGCTTGAGCGCACTGCATGAGTTCCAACGCCAGAGGCCACCCAGGTTCCAGGGAGGGACGGACCCGCAGGCGGCTGAGGATTGGCTGGAGGCTGTGGTGAGAGCCTTCAGGCTAGTGGGGATGCCGACAGATTTCTTGGTGATCCTTGCTTCCAGCCTTCTTCAGGCAGCAGCACACAGATGGTGGAGCCTGATGCTTCAGATGCATGAAGAGGTGACACTTCTATGGGCAAACTTCTAGAACCTGTTCCGGGCAGAGTTTGTACCAGCCACCCTTCGAGCGGTGCGTATACAGGAGCTACTTCAGCTGCGGCAGGGCAGCATGTCAGTGGCGCAGTACTCAGTGAGATTCAAAGACAGGGGTGTTGGAGAGATCCCTCTTAGTGGAGAGTTTCCTTGCTGAGCAGTCTCCAGCAGTAGGACCCACCACTAGCCGGCTTGCGGCAGAGTCTTCTGCAGCAGGCAGTAAACAGATGACGCAGAGGTCCAAGAGGATTAGACCTACCGATGGCCGACTACATGACTCAGGTTCAGTTGTGCGGGGAAACCGGGGTGGAGTCAGAGCCAGACGTGCCGAGAGTGGACAGTGTTACTCTTGCAGCGGAATTGGTCACATGGCACGTGACTGTCTGACTCGCCATGCAGATGACCAGCAGTTAAATGAAGAACCTCTGAGGTAGAGGCAGAGGTTCGATCAGGGTGGACCTCAACGAGCAAGAGGCCATGGGAGACGAGCTGGCCGTGCAGCTGGAGGTGGACGACGCTTCGGGATGTTGCCACCACCACCACAAGGAGGCCCACCCCGACCGCCGGGGACAGGATGACATGGGAGAGCTCAGATTCAGGCAGCTGAGGCCTACGGTCATGGAGCTCCAGAAGCAGATGGACAGGAGCGGGACTAGCTTCTGACCTGGAGGCTATTAATCCTGTTGCTTCTAGTTTTGTTGATGTTTGTCTGTAGTTGCTTTGTGTCTTTGTACTATGAGCTGCAATAATGAAAAGACACTTATCTTTGTAAAGTTTGTTTTCCTATACTTTTTGTTTGGTTGATACTAAGTGGTCCCGGTTAAGACTGTTGACTTGACCCTAACTTTCGAGTTTTCTACTGAAGGAGACCTAGTGACCACACACTGATGCTGATAGTGTGACTCGACCCTTGGAGGTGAGAGTGACAGTTGGATCTCTTGGTAGTTACATCGAGGCCTTACGACATCATCCATAGCATGAATGCATCATTCATGTCAGGATTGACTGTATTAGGCAATGAATGTGGTTCATCCAGGGGATGAGACCGGATTTCTCTTATCGGCAAAGAAGAAATCATAGCAGATCTTGTGAGAATAGAGAAGGCCTAGGTCATCCAAGAGCGGATGAGGACGGCATAGGGCCGACAGAAGCCTTATGCTGACAGGACTTGGAGGCCTCTAGAGTTCGAGGATGACCATCACGTCCTTATACGAGTCTCACCTCGACGAGGTTTACAGAGATGTGGCCAGGGAGGCAAGTTATCTCCGAGATTCAACGGACCTTTCTAGGTCCTCAGCTGGGTAGGCGAGGTGGTTTACCGCTTGACCCATCCACTTCAGTTGCACTAGGTGCATGACGTTTTCCACATATCTCAACTGAGGAGATACATGCTCGACCCTCCGCATATCATTGACTATGGGGAGCTGGACGTTGATGATGGGGTGACTTTTGCGGAGGTCCCAGTGGAGATCGAGGATAGATAGGAGCGGATCCTAGGAGGACAGTCTATTCCTCTTGTGCACTTTCTTTGGCAGTACGGGAACCTCCAGGTGAGCACATGGGAGAGAAATGCTCAGATGCGTTCTCAGTACCACCTTTGTATCCCTAAGTTTGTGGTAAAGCTTTACGGGGATGTAAATCCCTGTGGTGGGAGTAATGTAAAGACCCGTAAATTCCAAGGAAATGTTTTTCTTAATTTTCATTGGAACTTTACAAGAATGCGGTTTCTGACGGAACCTGATTCTGAGGCCTGGTGTGCCCAGAATCTTTTTCCGAAGCTTGGCTCGTGTACGTTCAGTGAACGGACGAGTAGGTTTTTCTAACTTTTGAACCGGTGCTCGGAATCGAATTCTGAGTGCACCGATGGAATCGCAGTGCCGGTACTTGCTTAGAAACTCCTCTTCTAGAGTTGCGTTTTCTCAGGTGTGGTTTTTAATTTTCAGGCTTAAAGTTGTGAAATAAAATAATTGTATGACAAACTTTATTATATTTCACTTAAGCCACTTGGAATCCACTTCAATCCACTTAAAGCAGCTTAAGCTGAGTCGATGCGGATAGGGTGCTATCCAGAAATATCCTACCCTCTTGGTAGGATATTTGTGAGGTGGGGCCCGCACGAGCCCCACCGTTTCTTTTCCGCTAAGTAACGCACCCGCGAAAACCCGTCATTATGAAAGTCATCTGATGCGTTTTCTTAATTTCTTAACGCACCAATTAATTGGGCGGTTTTCTTCTTTGAATTAATTGGGCGGTTTATTTCGTTGAATTAATTCTACGAATTAATGGGTCGTAACTTATCTCTTTTTCGTTTCTTAACCGGTTTGAAATCCATTGGCGTAGTAATAAAATAAGACCAACGCCACATCTTGAGGATTACACGTTGGGCGGCTTTTGACAGAATTCTTGTGCCTTCACCCTTCTTCGCGAAGAACGCGAAGAATGCGAAGAACGCGAAGAACGCCGGCCTCCGACCAAGAACGCCGAAACCACGGAAATCGACGACGCGACGTCGTGTGCCACAACGACGACATTTCCTCTTCTGTGACGTTCTTCTACGACGTTCCTTCATCCACAAAGAAATCTTCGATCTTCTGTTTGAGGTAAGAGTTTTCGGGTTTTTTTAAAACTCCTTTGTGGTTTTTAACAACGCACGGATTTAATTATTAAAATTAAATCTGTTGTTTTTGAACCTCGGAGTTTGTCGACGTGCACTGTATTCCGCGACGACGCGACGCCCTTCCGCGACGACCCAATGCATTCTGCGACGCGACGATCGCATCCTTCCGCGGCGATCAAATCCGCGAAGAACCCGCGTGCGACGACTTGAAGAGGTAGGGATTTTTTCTTTGGATGTTTTACAAACCCGTGTTGTTTCAGTTCAAATGAAGAACCCAGATTATAAAAACAATTTTAATTCATTAAAATTGTTTTGGGTTATGTATTCATGTGTTGAATAATTCTCCCGTTGTTGTTATCTAACGCGGAGGGTGCGGGCCAAACGAACATGGCCCGACAACCCTCTGTCATTCATCGTGGTTGTACGGATTTGGCGGGCGACGGAAAAACGTGACGCAAGGGCGATTTGATGATCCCGTAGTGAAGAACGGAACCCGGGAGGAACATCGGCGTAGACGGGAAGGAAAACGGACTACCAGAGCAACTCTGGTGGCCCGCGGAAGCTACCGGAGGCGCGGGTCGCCGGCGCGGCGGCGCCGGCGGCCAGAGGCGGCGGCGGCCGCCAACGGACCCGCGGCCGTGCGGGTCCGGCTTGCAAGCACGGGACGCGGTGACATTCCACGTCCGTTGATCCATCACGGCCCCACGCGGGGCCGCGGCACCTCCAACCAGCGGGGGCAGCGCCCCGCGGCTTCCACCCTGCTCGGCCGCTCGGTCGAGCCGAGCCGGACCGGCCAGCCGAGCCGGGCCGCGCCCTGGCCTGGCCGGACCGGGTTTGGCCAGGTTGGACTGGGTCGGGTCGGGTCGACCCGGTTCGGCCGACCCAGGGGGGTCGGGCCGGCACGGCCCGGGCCCGAACCCCCCGTCTTCAGACCGTTTTCGGTCTTTTGGCCGTAACTTGACCTACGTGCCTCCGAACGATGCACCTTCAGCGGCGATGCGATCCTTGGATCGAGACGGTCGTTTTGGTATATCGCACTCAAGGTTTCGGAAAACTTTGGGTTCGTCCGGGTTGGTTCATACACGAAACCAACCGGGCCCTCGGAGCGGAAACACTCATATCTTGAGCTCCGGACGTCCGATTGACGTGACGTCGACTTTGGTGGATTCCTCTAAGTGAGACGGATCTTTTGGTTTACTCCGCTCGAGGTTCGGACGCAGTTGGAGTATGGTCGGGTTGGTTTTGACTTAAAAACCAACCGGGCCCCCGGGACGAAAAAGCCAATAACTTCCAGACCGGGCGTCCGATTGACGCGCCGTCTGTTGCGTTGCGTTCCTGTTGACGATATGGAACTTTTGGCATCCTCCGCCTGTGTTTTGGATGTAGTTGGGTTATAGCCGGGTTGGATTGTGTCCGAAATCCAACCGGGCCCCTGGAACGGAGAAATATGATATCTTTCAGACCAGACGTCCGTTTGACGAACCGTCAGCGGTGTTGGTGATCATGTTGAGAAACAGTCCATATGAGTATACCCTATGAGTGTTCCGGGTATAGTTGAGTTACGGCCGGACTGGTTCGCACATGAAACCAACCGGGCCCCGGGGACGAAAAGGCTAATAACTCACAGACCGGGCGTCCGTTTGACGCGCCGACTGTTGCGTTGAGACCCCTATGACGAGGCGGTCCTTTGAGATACTTCTTCATGGGACTTTGTGATACTTGGAGTATCGATCAGTAGCTCGTGGAGCGGACCCTCCCGGAGATGAGAGTGCAGAGTACAGAGACTGTGTAGGCGACTGAGACCTGACAACTGCTTGACCGACTCGACTTGGATTGAGTCGACTAGCCCGGTGGATGGAGCGCCCGGTATTTGGCGGCAGACCCACAGTGGATGTAGCGCCTGGTAGTTGGCAGCAGACCCATGGTACTCGACCGGAGGAGTACCTCTGTAGGCTATTAGGGAGAGCGCCCGGTATTTGGCGACAGACCCTCAGCGGACGGAGCGCCCGGTAGTTGGCTGCAGACCCGTGGTACTCGACAGGAGGAGTACCTCAGCAGTCTTAGGTTAGTGAGCAGTACCTCGGAGTCGTGATAGGTCCACTGTACACTCCAGAGACGGAGCTCTTCAGCAGTTACGGTTTCGATAATGAAAATCCTGGTTTGAGCCGAGACTTTTGAACTTATGTTTACCTCATGTTTGAGATGGGATACTTCATAACTTAGGTATATGTATGGGCATATACCTTGGTAGTGGTTATCCGTTGTTTTCACAATCCTTATGTTTCCTCAGGATTGAGATGGGTTATTTGATAACTTAGGTATATGTATGGGCATATACCTAAGTAGAGGTTATCTGTTGTGATCTTCTTTGCGGTTATCCTTGTTGGTTTAGAGAGACCTTGAGGGTCTCGAGGTCCCTACTGAGTATCGTTATACTCACCCCTGCACGGGCTATGCCAGCACCTCGTTGTGTTGGTTGCAGACGACAGGCAGTGCTGACGAAGGCCGAGTGTTCGAGGACTGGACGGTCCCCGGAGGTGGACTACACGACAAGTTAGTACCCGGAGGTGGACTACATGACGAGTCAGTACCCGGAGGTGGACTACATGACGAGTCAGTACCCGGAGGTTGACTACATGACGAGACGACACACAGAGGAGGTTGACGGGCGAGAGCGTGGAGGAGGCTATCTGTACCTACCCTTCAGGTAGGATCCGTGGTGGATTACCAGGAGCTACGCCATCTGTACCTACCCTTCAGGTAGGATCCGAGGAGGACGACCCAGGAGCCGCTTCTGTCCTTCCAGCTGTTATCTTTTCTGTTGTACTTTTTCAGTTGTAGTTGTACTTTCTTTTGGGTTTGTATTCTGGCCCATTTACTTTTTAGCACTTCTCTTGTACTTAGTGTTTACTTTTTCCGCTTGCTTACTCTGTGGTGCTTGTTTTCTTTTATAAAGGCAATGCCTTCCCAGTTATCGGGATTTACGCCTTTGGTGCTAGTCTCCTGGCCCTGGCCTATGGAAGGCGAGCTTGGGGTAGTCACAGCACGGGCCCTGAGGACGGGTCGTGACATAGTATTCTATTGATACAACACTCAAATGAAATATTTCTATAATAACAACATATGAAAACTTGCATTTCTTCTTCATCTGAGGTAGTATCATAACATGATTATTATCCAATAACATCATTTGCAGTATACTCTTTTGAATGGGATATTTATTCACGTAGTGTCTCAATGCCTTGCAGATGAAGCATTTTACATTTGAAAACATTTTCTTACCCTTGAAATCACGAACTTTGTGTCCTTTTTCTCTACACTTATAACAAACTCCCATTATTTTCAAGCAATTACCAAGTTGATTCATTCCACATTTACCACATATTCGAAAATCCTCCTTTCCCTTATTCCCTTTATCCATCATTATTTATACCATCCTTTTCTTCTATTGCTTCCCATCAAAGCCATAGGATTCAGAGAATTCTTTAATGATCTTATGATACTATTTATTCATATGATGGTAATATGTGGGAGAATATTTCCTTTCTAAATGTTGGCTTAATTCCATGAATGATATAACCCTTCTTACTCTTTGATCATACGTATTACTAGAGTTATCATTCCTTCTACTTGGTGCCATTTCTAAATAATGGCATACACTAGGTCAGTTTATGAATCACAATTCATAATTCCAAACATGTAAAATACCTTAAATAAATTTAATAGTTTATGGATATAATGCAAAATCACAAAAATGTTTTCTTTAGGAGGTATATACTCATAAACCCTTCATAGTGTTTTGTAAAGAAAATGAGAATTATCCTATGCCTATCACCTGTGAGTGTCATAACCAAGAGTGCAGCAAGGCCAGTAGTTGTGCACCAGTTCCCATTCCAGTCTAGCTCAAAGCGGTGTTTTTGGGTTTTACCCCTAGGTACATCTGTGCCAAAGCTTCCTCTACCTGCTCGTATACAGACATGGATTTATTTTCTTGGAAAACTCACAAAATCTATAAATTACCAAAAATTATATGAATTCCTTCTATACGAATCCCCAAAGTCTATCTTAGGTTTATGTGAACTAATCATAGTTTTTCTCAATCTATCTTCCAAGGTTATTGCTAAACATCCTCTGATACCAACTGTAATGCCCCGACCCCAGTTACCTAGAGTTGGTGCATTATTTTAATACATTGCCATGATTACAAGGAATCAAGTCCCAAAGGACCGATTAGTTAATCAGTCTTGGAAAATAGATTACATACATGAACTTTACATTAAAATTTCAAACATACAACACATCATATATAGTGTTTTGAGAACTCCATTATTCCCTTAGCTTAACCCTTATTATCAATCACAATACCCTTCTTGGAATCCTGGGAAGAATAAAACATAGAAAGAGGTGAGCTCAAATGCTCAGTAAGGGTAAGAAATACAACAGAAGATAACATAAATATTAATCATGGTTAATAATTGAAACCACCTGCCTTTACCAATAATAAACATGCATACTTTTATGGTAGGAAAATGAGCTGAGTAAATAATGCGATAATAATACATAATCATGGGTATTCTACTAGTCATATGACCACATAAACCATCCATATTTTTTTCATAATGAGGGAATATATAATACCATACATTCAAAAAAAATTGTCAAAGTCTCGACCAAGACGTCTAAAAATGATTAAGGTATCGTCTAAAACCATATATCAAATTGGGAAAGGGCCTTGGCCAATTCCACATATAGTTGTCTCATTAGACCTACCAATGCATCGAGGAGCTATAGAGGACTCCACCCGTCACTTACTATGTCCAATACATTCCTCATATGAAAAGGTTGAAACATAACATAAACATTCATTTTAGAACTAGTATACTAAATGTCAATACTTTAACCATAAATGACGAATGGTATAAAAATAGAACATCCACAGTCAAACATATCATAACTCATTCAATATAATATGGAATATTTTATTATAATAAATCAACCTCAATCAAAAATAATATCCAGTAAAGGATGCTGACATAGTTGAAAATGTTGAATAAAACTTCTTGAGAGAAATATCCTTTTTAAACAATCATTTAAAAGCCACACATTTATAAAGGAATTAATTTAGAATATATTTTTGAATCAAAGTGTCCCATACCACTATTAATCTTTTGAAAATAATTATTATTTCAAAACATTCATATTCATATAAATAAATCCTTAAAATCATTTTGAAAACATGGACATTAATTAAAAAGATTTAGAAAGATAAATCTTTAAAACATTTAAAATTCTGATGTTGATAAAGAGTACCATTAAAAAATATTTAAAGTATTCATTTTGAAATCATTTTTATGAAAAATGGACATGGATAATAAACATGTCCTAGAAAATACATAGACATAAACAATCTCGGATAATAATGATATTGAGGAATTAACCCTTACCAATTTGGTAACTTACAAAACATACACCCCATGAAAGAAGTATCATACAATGAATATGTAAATACACATAAATTAAAGTGTATTGCACACAGAATACAATTATGGTCAGTACGTACACCACACAAAAGGTAATAGTGGCAATATGACATGAATCTCATGGGAATAAGGAGTGAGATGAAAACCCCTTACCTTGCAATTTCCTTTAGTCGAGGGTATGTTTAAACTCATGTATGAAGATCGTAGTATGTTATTAAAGTATACCAGAACCATATTAATATTTATGACATCATAAATGATTCACTTATACCATTATACTACCCATTTAGTAATAATTTCCATGTTAAATTAACATTTCGTTAAATAATCACTTTCTTTATCGTACGTGTTTTAACTTTTTACCCTTGATTGTATCACTTAGATAAATATTTAAGTACTTCCATAATATAAAAAATTATTTATATATCATATATATTTAGAATATAAATATGTATAATAGACATATATATGAAATTAAAAACACCGTTTATGAAGATAGTAGTCCGTACGTACGAATAAACGTTGTTTCCATTTTCATCTTGTATTGAACAGAACTAAGTGAATAAGATATATGTAAGTATATATATATTTGTATATATCTCCAGTAAAATTATTATGTCATATATTATATACATATTAGTAATATATATATTTTTATAATCGTCGATGAATTATGAACGCGGAAATAAATCCCATCATGTCATGGAGACTGTAATCTGTACGTACGCACGAGCGACAATATCATTTCCTTAAAGTTGTGGAATTGGATGGTATATTAATATTACAGAGACATTATAATATTATTTTCATTATTTATATACATATTACTCATCATTATATCCATCCAAATAATATAGTGTTGAATAACAAATTACACCACGGCGGGGAGACGGAAAGTTGTACGTACGCACGCATGGGGACATTATCATTCATAAGATGGATATGATAATTAATATAGTTTTTCCATATTTATAATAACATCACATTATATGGAATATACTGGAGTTATTGTTTTAAAATTTAATCAACAAAGAAAGAGTAATTGGACGAATAAGAGAACTTGAAAGAGGGTGGTGAAATCATTACCTCTTCTTCGGGTTCTTCATTTTGATTTGATCAAAAGGGATCTTTAAGATGGATTTATGACAAAATGAGGGCCTCTAGGATAAATTGAGTAAAGTATATAGGATATTTGGGAAGGGGTTGGCTGAGCCAAATGGCTTAGAAGGTGTGAAATAGGGAGAAGGGGATGTGCCCTTTTATAAGAGGGGTGAGGGTCACTTTAGGAAATGATTAAAGTATTAATTTATTATACAATCATATTCGGTTTTTAATTATTAAAAATGAATTTATTTAGATAATAAGGTGGTTATGGGTCTAAATAATCTCAACCAATAGGGTTTATAAAAGTTTAGGTTACCATTTTAACCTTATATTTTAGATTTTACTCTTAGTTAAATAGTTTAACTTTTACCGTGTCTTCTTGTATTATTACACTATATCGTTAATAAACTTACTCTAAGCTTCCAAGAAATCCTCACGTGGATCATTAATGACATATATAATAATATTTAAGACCTTTTTCCGAATATTACATTTTTAGGAAAATTATATCAACCAATAATATAGTATTTGTTTTAAATATTAATTTATGTCAATTTTGACACTATTTGGTATTTTGTTTTTTTGAAAGTCGTCAAAACTTGGATACTTAGAAAAAGATACCTTGAATCATCCCTAAGATGTCATATTCACCTATAAAATTCGTGGATGTCATAAAAACATTGAAATTATATTTATTTTAATATTTATAATGCCTTTTATTTTATTCTTTCATGAATAAGGTAATTACTGTATCATCATTGTGTCATAAATAAAGTTATATATTTAATCTCTAAAATTTTTAAATAAAATACCATGATGTATTAAATATCTTTATCTTTCTAATGAATATTTATAATCTAATTTATCGCTTTTATAACCATATATTAAAAAAAATTTAGTTATAAAACTTTGATTTTAACAATATTAACTCTTCTTTGAATTAGGTAATAATAAGTGTCCTAATCTAATCCAAGTGGACCTAAATGATAATAATTTATTCCTAAGTATGTTTCTGGTCGAGATAATCTTTTACAACAGAATTATGACATGTGTTAGGGTAATATTAATATCATGTTTACCCTTAATTACCCTATTTACTTTTAACCGTGGAAAATAAAAGTAAAAATATAATGTTAAAAAAATTATTTTTATCTCATTGAACCACATTTTACTTACTGATATCAACTGCGTATCTCAGATTTTTTTAAATTCCACTCACAGAAGTGGTAAAATTAAGTTTTATGAGAATTTGCAAAAGCTCCTTGGAGGTGGGTAAAAGACGGTAAAAAGTTCAATAGAATTATGTATATATAAAATTAATATAAAATGACTCCAATGAATTAAATAGAACTTATATAGGTATTACGTATCTATTTTTTCAAAAATAAATTTATATAAAATAAATAATTATTTAAATAACAAGTCAGTGTTAACTAATAACTCAGTGTTTTTCACTATTAATCAAAATTGAATGTTTTCAGAAAAATGCCAAAAAAACACCCTAAGATAATTTTTATATTATGAATCCAAAAATGATTTAAATTTTACCAAATTCAAAACATCTAAGTTTTATTAATTAATTTAAAATTAATTCTCGTTCTTAAAACCAAAAAGTGGGTTTTTAAGAAAAAATAACTATCAAAATATTGATACTTGTTTATGTTCAATTTCAAAGTGAATTACTCCCAATGAACAATATTTAATTAAATTGTAAAAATATAATCTAATTATACTTTAAAACCACTCAAATTTATAATTTAACACTATAAATTATTTTGATTAAAAAAGTTGTTTTTAGTTAAAATTTAGTATTTTTCACTATTCACCCAAATATGAAAGTCATCTAAAAAACATAAAAAATTCATCAAAACTAAATATTTATGTTCTAATTCTAAAGAAGAAGTTTATTTTGTCAAATTGAATATATAAAAGTTTTAAATATTTGATTTTAAAATGGTTATCCATTAAATGGCCGTAAAATTGCATTTTTGGAATAATAATTCTTTTATGTGAAAAAAATAAATTTGGTATTAAATTATGTCTAAGAAACTCATAATATGGATTCTAAAATTATAAGGATTATATAATGTTCAAAATTCAGTTAATAAAATTCATAACCGCTTCTGAATGGCTAGTTTGGTAAGTCGTGAGGCGCTTGAACTTAGTGTTGTGTGTAGTGCAATTTATTGTGTTACATTGAAGAAATAACATACTATGAAATCTTGGGGTGTTACATGTTTGACCCGAATCAGTCTGGGCCAACATGACCCAACCTGGGTCCACCCAGAGTCTGATCTGACCCATTTTGGTCCACTATCTTGGTGTTGTCCCATCTCCCCCGAATGGACACAGGTCTGTTCGGGTCATCCAACAGCGCGACAAGGTTGCTGACCTATCTCATGGTCCGTTTAAGGGTGGGACATACAGATGTGGGTCCACCACCACCATGACATCTCCTCCACGGCACACCGCCGACCATCAATGCGGCCAACATCGTTAGGCTTCACATTGTTTGTCGCGCACCTATTGGTGTTAGTGCCATAGATGGTCTTTGGCACTGCCGCCGTCATAGACGGTCACCAGCACTGCCGCTTCGGTGGTTCCACGTCAGTTGTGCCACAATGGAGGCACATTTGCAGGCCATCGGTGAAGCTCTGGTGGTCTGATATTCTTTCTGTATTTTCTTACAGGCCTCCAAGGACACCACATTCACTTCATGACCCTTGGGTTTTCCTTGTCATCATGTTTAACATTCATCCACTATGAACACATCAAAACCATCATCGGCAGAGTGTTCAGGACTTTTTTATATTTGAACGCCCCTTCGCGTTAGTGTTTCAATGAGGGAAAGTAATAAAATCAATTTGCAGATTAATTTCCCATAATAACCACTCAATAATTCAAATGAATCATGGATTAACCCATTATTTGGTAAATCCGCAGTCATAATATAATTCAAGAATGGGGTGGGTTGAATTGATAATTCTCTATGAATAAACAAAACCCCTACCATGAACATGTTGGATTCTACTTATGAGGAAGGAGGATAATCCATTATTCAAATTCATTCATCTACGTTCGTCGTTCTCTGAATCGAATCCTCAACGGCAGTGTTCATTCATCGTTGGAGAGGATTTCTTCACGAACTTCGTCAAGAGTTCTCCCACAGTCACCCCATAACCATTCTAAGAACTTTTTATTTATAGAAATTTAATGTGTTTATCTCTTTGTTCATTAATTTGGTTCACTAATGAATCTCAATTAATGATCCATTTTATTGCCTAAGAATGCAGTTACACAACAATTGTAACAAGCTATTAAATTATTTCATTTAATTTCTAGTGACCATGTGGTCCTCCCACCATCGCTTAACAGTATAAAAAAAGATAAAATAACATTTATTTATATTATTATTTTTTCGAAATATTTGAAATTTATCATTTTTGTCTGACCCTTGCCGGTAAAAGTTAAGATTACCTTAAGAAAATCTTGGCACTGAAAATTCAATGTTTCCCTTGTATATTCATTCTGAGAACTGGTTCAAATGATATAAATCCTCAATCGTATGTTTACTAAACATACCTTACAAAAGTTCAAAAAAAAAATCGGGTTCTCCGGGCCTCAGAATCACGTGCTATCAATTTTCATAGTATCACAATAATTTTATTAAATAAAAAAAAATTTGGAATTTTCGAGTCTTTAATTTATTGAATGTATATATATAAGATATAACACCTAATTGGATAATTTAAATGGATAACCATGATTCAAAACCAAGAGACATATAATTACATATATAAATTTCATTTATATGTTATACATTTTTATTTTTCTCAGTCTCCCTGTTATTTTAATTAACTATAGGATTCTCATCTCTATTTTAATTTTAAATATCATAAAATCATAAAATATTGAATGGTTCTGTAATTATACATTCATGAGCTATAAATTCCCTATATAATTATAGTTATAGTTATTATTTTATATTAATAATTTTTTGGACTATTCAAACCCCATCTAAAATCATGGAGATTGAACAATTTGTTAGAACCAAAAATATGATATTTTTTAATACATAATATGTAACTCCTATTAGGACAATGTTTATGGACAATTTTTTTTGGAAATTATAATCACACATACTTGATTGATGAATGATTTTATAATTTAGTTTTATTTAATATCCATATATAATTACAATATAAATTTTTTCTATATGGAGACCACTCTTCACATCCTGATTCATCAACATATTTTAACTAATTTAAAGAGGATACTTAATCCCCAGGGGAATCACCATATCAAATGTGGATATTATTTCACATTGATAAATAATGTCTTCATAATATTATTTAGATTATATCCACAATATAGTTTGTGAAAAAATTTATTAATTAATATAATATTTTATATGTGTAATGTTACACACAACCCCATGTTTTAATGATCTGTGATATTATATTAATGTTATTTTTTAAATGACCCTGTAAAACCATTTTCATTAGATATATAGGTATGAATAGTAGTATCATATTTTTTAATATAACAATAAATTGTTCAGATAATGATAAAATATTTATAAAAAATTACATTACACTTAGAAATATCATTATATTCTTTGAATGTACATTTTTAATAGAATTGTTTTTATTTATTTTGTTGATAAATATATTAAAATTAAACTTTTAAATATTTTGAAATAGTAATACATAAAAATGGCATAAAACTTGAAATAATCATTGAAATTCTAAATTAGAGGTAATTTTATTTGATTTCTCACAAAATAATATTTTATATGACTATTGAAAAATACTAGTTTTTATTGAAAAATATCATTTTGTTTAAATAATTTTTGAGGTTATGTTTGAATAAGTATGGTTTCAAAAATAAAATTAGTTATCAAATATATGTATTAATATATTTTATTTATCTTTAGTTAATTTAATATTTACATTTGATATAAATTTCATTCGTCATTTAATCCTTTTCTCTTTCCCAAAATATTTTCCATCACATATGATTAATTAATTTAAAATTAAAATTTTCTACATATATGAATGGAATTTTAACAATTTGGTTAAATATTTGGTATAAAAATCATTTTTATTATATAATATGATAAACTAAAGTTTATGAAATTCTTTATATAATAGAAGCAAACATTAATTACCACGATTATTGTGTATCTGGTTTACCAAGGTTTAAAAAATCATATGGGGTAAAATGAACTATGAACTCAACCAATACCAACTTTAAAGATATATATATATACAATAAATTTACTATCATTCCATAATATATCATTATAGATTCTTTTTTCATTTAAAAAAATTAAAATTGTACCAGTCAATTAAATATCCAATAGCCACCCCATATTCCCTTCTCATTCAATTTCAAAAGCCCATTTTAATGAAATATATGAACAAACCAGTTCATAGATTTTCTCATATAAAACATCATTGCATAAATCTATTAGAAACAAATCCTCAAAATCATTTCAAATCAGAACAAAAGATATTTCTTGATAATGTGTAAACAACCTAGACCGATCATTTTATGTTATTTCTTACTCAAAATAATTATATTATTATTAAATGATTTTGATATAGTAAAATTATTGTCTTACTTATACTAAGATGAAATTATTATTATTTGTTAAAATATGTATACATATTTATCCACAAAATCGGATACATACTAGTCATTCGTGTGTATGGTGGAACACCACCTCATGAACAAATGTTTTTAGTTTCCATCACCCCCTATCAAAACTACATATAAAGTTTTATTTAATTGATATAAAACATATTTATGATATTATACCTATTTAGTTATAATATATCTTATAACTTCTTACCTCCCAACCTATTTTGAAAAATAATTTTACTCATATGTACAATGGGTTACCACCTCGCTAACCGATGGGATGCTTTTTTCATTTTTATATTTCCATGATAGTTATAAATATAGATTAATTAAAATTATATGATATTAGAAACATGTTTATACTTATATTATCATTATGTAAAAATTAATCTTTAATTTTGTTATGTCCCATGAATTTATAGAATAAAATATTTTATTATCTATTAATATTTATGAAAAAAGAATTAATTTTACTTTAATGGGGAAACTTTTCCTAACAACAGGCTTGACATGAAGCAACGGGTTTCTCTTAAATAATACATTTCAAATATCATTGAGTAATACCGAAAAATAATATAATAATATGATTATTATTTTAAATGGTTGTTAATGCCTAGAAATTTTAATGAAAGAAATGAACAGGAATAACAACTCAGTTCTAACACATTTCCGTTAAATGTCTTTTCATTTATCAAAGACATTTTAGAGTCTTAGAATGAGAATGAATCAAATTTTAAGCATAAAATACTCTAATTTTTTTGAAAATTTTATTTTCACGCCTTTTGATAGAGAATCCATTTTAAATATATTTTTTGTAACTTTTATATGTAATATTTCAAAAAATAATCTTTTTATTTAGAAGCGGAACAAAAAAATTAATTTTGTTGAAATTTGGTTTTATTATTGATGAAATTCACATTTTAATGAATGGTGAAATATACCGCATTTTAATTAAAAACTACATTTTCATATAATTTATTTAATTAGTTAGAATTTCCTTTCTTTCAAATGTGAAATTGGATTTCTTTTTTCATTTAATCCAATGTTGGTCAATTGAAGTAATTTATACTTGAAATTGGACATAAACACCTAAAAATATTTGGATAGTTTATATTTTTTTAAACACATTTTTTTACATCAAGAATTAAATTTAAATAAATTATTACTATTTATATATTTTTAACTTAAAAAAATTGATTCCTTATTTGTAATAAAAATTCCAATATTTTTTAAATATGAGACTTTTATTTTTTAACATTATGAATAGTATATTTAGTAATTATTTTGATTTACCATTGTTAAATTGTAAATTAAGCATATAAGGGTTTAAAAATTAAATTTTAATAAAATAAGACTACCATAAAATGTGTCGTAATACTATTGGATTAGTTTTTTTGTGAAAATTATAATCCTTAGGCCGAACTATTGTATTTTAGGATCCACTTGGGTGTTAAAATTACATGTTATAATAAATAATTTAACGTAAATTGGAATATAAAAAAAACAAGTATCATTTTAATAAAATAATTACGGTGGGCTTATATAATTGTTCTATTATACTATTGATAATAATATTAAATATAAATAGATACTTATATTAATGTATTTTATTTATAATTTTTATACATTAAATAAATAAATTTATTTATTACCTGGTGATGTAGTGATTACCTTGTTAATGAATGATTCCAATAAATGATATTATAAATTTTAAAATAAATGTATTTTCAAAATTTTAATTCGATAAATTAATTTAATGGATTATTATGACGTATTAGTTATTTTTTTTTCTTTTTAAGGAATTTAGTGTTATTTATTTAATAAGAATCAATTACAAAATAGTGTCAAAATTGACATTAATGAGATTTTAAAATAATTAATATTTTATTACATGATCCAATACTCATTAAAATTAATGATTCATCCAACTAACTTATATAATGGTATAAATGTAATTATTTCTCAACTTTGGTACCTATTTTCTTTTTATAGTAATAATAGTAACCATATATTATGAAAAGAAAATAATATATAGTAAGAGTTAATGTTTTTAGCTATGGGTTAATGAGAAATGATATTTTTAATTTGGTGACCTAATAACGTCAAAAACAAACTGGTTGTATGGATATCGATCCATCCTCATATTCCCCTATAAATCTATCACTTTGGAACATTTATAAATTCAAAAATAATTTTGTAATAAAATAATATTTCAAGACCTTCATAAAATGCCCCTCGACTCTCTTATAAAAAGAACACCACTTCTACCCACTTACTCAAACCACTAAAGCCATATTTCTCCACCAAATTCTTCTAAAATAATCTACCAATATGCCTACCTTCCTCTTAAAATCATAACAATGGTATGAAGGCTATTCAAGAAACACTTTTGTCTCAAATTAAAAGAATTTATCTAGTCTATAGGTAACATCTTCTCTGAAGTATCTTTCCTTTACATTATTTATCCACTCCATATGATCTTATTTTTCATTTATTACATAATAAAATCAGAATCCTAAATATACTATGTGTTTTTATGAGATGTATTCGAACTAAATTTACTAACCCCTCTATCTAATGGATAGAAATGTACTTTTTATGTATATATTGAACTACTACCTCACGAAACGTTGATTATTTAATTTTCCTATAACACCTATCATAGTGCCCACTATGATGAAAATGAATTTTTATATGATATATATTATATTTATATTTCCTATATTCTTATATAATTTTAATTTACAATATACCTTTTTTCATTACATGATGAGTAAATATGATAATTTTTTTTGAGGATGTGAGGACTACCACCCCCTCAAAGCTATATGACTCGTTCATTCTATACATAGAACATATAAAGGATGTTTTTAATAAAAATTGGAAAAATATTTGTCATAAATATAATTCTAATATTATTATATACATTTTTTTATTATTGTTTTAATATGAAAAATAAATGAATGTAGTGGTCATGTGTACGTACGACATACCGTCTTCATGAATGGTGCATTTAATTTACTATCTCAAAATAATATAGAAATTATAAATATGTATATACATGATATAATTGATATTTTAATCCTTAATAATATTCTGTATATTATTGAATTTATACCACATGGAAAATTTACATCATATAAGTTCTTTTTCAACTAAAGTATCAAATATCAACAAACCGACCGATATGAATTTGAAAAATTATTTAAAATTTTTAACATGATCATAAGTAATATGAATTGAATAATAAACATGAAAAATATTTTTATGTTAGTAGAGGTTAACCAATGTTTATTATAAAGGAATATAATGAATAAATGAGTCAATTCAGACTCAATGTAAGGGACTCTTCCTCAATCTCTTTTAATTGAGGTATATTTTGATAAAATACTCCTTGTTTTATACAGTGTATAATAAACCCCTTTGACTTTTAATTTCACTCAAAGGGAATCATTTTTCTATGAATCATTTTACTAAATTACAAAAGGAATGTTTTTGTCATATGCGACAACAAGGACCTCTCTTCCACTGTAACCCTTATTTGATATTTGGATTCCACTATAAGACGAAGTGTTTTTAAAAGGAAAAGAAATCAGTTATTTACCGTTTTTAGGAGTTTTGCAAGTGAAAATAGTTTAGAATGTTCATTTACTATTTCAATATCTATAAATTAAATCTTTTTATTGCAAATTAAATTTTATGAGTGAATTACTGGTAATTTCCATCATTTATGTTTTATTATTATATAATGGTTCTTGGACATTTTATTGGTGGTTACATGATAAACCAAGGACAGTAAGTTAGGTGATAAACCAAAGAGTTTTGGTTACATGATAAACCATGGATGGGTTGTTACGTTATAACCTTAATTTAATTACGTATGTATCTTGACAAAGGAAATTGATGCTGTTTAAACATGAAACAATAACATGTTTCTTTTTAATTTGTTTTTGTTTTCAGAAAAAAAATGGATTGTGAGTATAATTTTCTAATTTGAAATACTCTAGTTGAAATGTATGATTTAGTGCCTAATTAACATAATCTCATAACATATATATATCCTCGATGGGAATTAATGTCATATTAAAGAATTATCTCAAGAATAAGTACTCTTTAAGGATGGGGTCTTATAATTGGCATCAGAGGTCAGTTTAGATAACTTTAGGAGTTTGAATGTTATTAATATAATAGACATAAAATACGTTTTACTATATGTTCAAGATGATATATCATTTCATGATTAGCACAATACATCATCTTTGATATGTTTGGTCAGAATAGTTTTCCATAGAGGAATTAGGAAAACTGTGCAGGGAAGGCATACAATGAAAAATAACCTTCCAAATAAATACCCTGATATCATCGGAATCAGAACTGAAGAGTTTGTTGCATAGGTGGATCAATTAACTCAGAATATAAATGGTGGTGGTGTCCATGCACAATAACAAATATACCAACCATATAGTCATATATCAATCATAGTGAATTTCATTATACCATTTCCCCCATCATTTATAGGATCATTGGACCTTATGGAATATGAATAGTGAATTAAGGTACTAGAAAAAAAATTTCATACAATGAGGTATTCAAACAATCCAAAGGTTATTATTTTAGTTTATAATTTTGAGGGTGAATCCAATCAATGTGGGTAAATTATTAAAAATATAAGAAGATTTGAATAGATTTATTCCATGGAATGAGATGAATTTAAGAATATAATCCTTGAAAACTATTTTCCTCATGTTGTTTGACATTGGATGGAAAATCAATTATTGGAATTGATAAAAAGTGAAGAATATTGTGTGGATTCATATGATGAAAACATCACCAATTTTTCAAGGTACATCCAAAATTTTATTCGAGATATTGATATTAAGGTAAATAGGTTTTACCCAGGATTTAAGCCATAATATCATATGATGTTAGGTTCACATGAGATTAAAAAATATGAGAAACTTGTCTGAAGTGTTGAGAAGGTTGAAATGGCGTTTTCTAATGATCATGTGTTCAATGGAATAAAATAAAAGAAGTGACCCAGCTTGATTGAATTGGAAAATAATTCATCAATAAATTCTGGAGGTAAGAAAACTAAATTCCTAACATGTGATAAGTGTATTAAAAGGAATCATGGAGAATGTCACCTAAATTCTATGAACTAATTCGGATGTGGTAATACTTGTCATGTTGTGTGTAAATGTAAGCGATATGATCAGGAAAACAATGAAAACCCAGCTGTAAGATGTTTTAGTTGCAATGAGATTGGACATTATGCCAATGTGTGTCCAATTTTTATTACCCAAGGTATAAACTACAAAGATCGAATGAAAGAGGGAATGAAAAAAATCATTTCCCACTACTACAGTTGACGTGAGACCATCCAATAAAGTAGTCACAGGTATGTTATATGTTTCATAAAAATATACCAATACTCTATTTCAAACTGGATCATTACATTACATCATTTCCATGAGAATTTCATGTAAATTTGAAATAAATCATCTTGAAAGAGTTATAAAACTTTTTGTAAAAACTAAATGTTGATTTACTAAAACCTCCAAAATTTATTAAAATATTCCAATTACCATTAATAGGATTATCTTTCCTCCAAATCTTGTTGGATGTTCAATATTATAATTTGATATCATTTTGGGCATGGAGTGGATTATAGTTTCTCATTCTAAAATATATAATAATTCTAGAAATTTATTATTCAATGATTTCATACCATTGATAACATATCAAAAAGCTGAAATATTGATTAAAGATGTCAATGAATGTTTTCACTATCATGTTGTTGAAAGGAAAAAACTATTTTTATCTGGGACATTTGAGTTGTGAATGTATTAAAAAAATTGTTTCCTAATGAATTCCCTAGTATTTTTCTCAATTGGGTGGTTGATTTAAATATTTATTTAGTGAATGATGAAAATCCTATTCTTAAACCACTGTATCGAATGTCTTAATCAGAACTAGTGGAATTAAAATATCTATTGGAAAAATTATTTCCTAATGTTTTCATTTCACCTAGCACTTCACCATGGGGGGATTCAGTTTCATTTCTGAAAAAGAAATATGTTTCCGTGAGACGGTGTATGGATTACAAAGGCTTGAATGACATCATTATTAAGAACATGTATCTATTTCCTCATAAAGATAATGTGTTTTATGGGAACTAGGACGCTATGTATTTTATGAAGATGGATTTTAGATCCAGGTACCCTCTGCTATTGGTAATGGAAGATGAAATTCCAAATACTTATTTCCAAATAAGGTTTGGGCATTGTGAGTTTGTATTTAATCCCTTTGGGTTATCTAATGATGCTGATGTATTTATGAATCTCATGAATAGAGTCTTTCATCAGTTTTCAGTTGTGATTATAAATAACATTTTGGAATATTCTAAAATATTATAAGAACATGAATTTCACTTAAGGGTTTTTTTGAAAAACATCAATGAAATGAAACTATACGTAATGTTTAGTAACGGTGAATTTTTTTGCAAAAAAATTCATTCCATGGTCATTTAATTTCAAACTATGGAATAACAGTTGACACATATAAAACAAAATTAGTTGAGCAGTGGGAAAGTCTAACCAATATCACAGAGTTTTATAATCTTCTTAAATTATCATGTTCTTACTGAAGGTTTGTTGAAAACATTTCATAGATATCTATCCCAATAACTATGATTACAATTAAGGGAGTTAATTTTGTATGTAAAAAATGTGTTGATTTTTTTTGGAAAAAATTAGAATATTTGTAAATGCTACTATATAGGCCCTTCATTCAAGGAATTATTAATTTGTTATCTACAGTGATGCATCGTAAAATAGAATTGGTTGTGAAAAAATAAAGAGATATCAGGTTGTTGTTTATTCTTTACATTAGTTGAAACATCAAGAGATAAGTTACCCTACAAATGATTTGTAACTTGCATATTTTTGCTTTAAAAATTAGTGGACATCATTTGTAAAGAATAATGATTAAAATTTATACTAATCAAAATAAATTTAAGTGTACATTGACATAAAAATAATTAAACATGAGACAAAGGATATGGATATTATGAATCAAGAATTATTATTGCACGATTTTTTACCATCTAGGAAATGAAAATAATGTTTCTGATGCTTTCATTCAAAATACGAACTCAATATTAACCCTGATATGTTTGGAATGTGATTTTATTAATATGATTTGATGAATTTTGGATTAGAAGTTGTTGGTGTAGGGAATTCCACTTTTTTGTATCAGGTTTTAGTGAAATCATATCAATCATTCAAAATTAAGAATGTTATCATGAAGATAGTGAGTCAAAGAAAAAGGTAGAATTGGTTCAGAAGTGATTGTTACATAAATTTTACATTGATAAAGATTGTGTTTGGCGGCTTTGAATGAAATTATTTATTCATTAGGATTCACAATATTATAAATAGTTGATATTTGAAGCTCATAATTCTCTATTTTTAGTTCATCATGGTAGTACTAGGATGTAAACATTTCATTTGGAGTATTACTTTTGGAATAGAATGAAATGAGATATTTTTGAATTTATTATTAACTGTCTGACTTGTCAACAGGTTAATGCTAATTATCATTTTCCAAATAAGATGATTCAGAATTTTCTTATTTCAGAGTTGAAATGGAATAATATATCCCTAGATTTCCTATTGGTATTACCACAGAAATCTAGAGGTAACAATTAAATCGTGGCTGTTATTGATCAGTCAACTAAATTTGGTGATTTTATTCCTATTTGAGATACTCTATCTCTAGATCAAAATTCATGATGGAATATTACTGATATTTTCAAGATACATGGAGTTCCCCCACTCAATAGTATCATATTGTGATCCCATATTCACTTTCCATTTTTGGAAAGGACATCATAAGTCATTGACAACTGAAAATTTAGTATAGCTTTTCATCCTCAATAAAATGGGAAGTTAAAATAAATATTTCATACATTCAAGTATATGTGTTTCCAAAAAAAATTACAAGGCGCACGCATCCATATGTTTCAGATAAGGATGCACTGATTGTTATCCCACATTCTATCTATCTAATGATCCGAAGAATCTGTCGCTTATTTAGGGATGTTTTCTCCTTGATCGAAATAGGATGATGGGATGTAGGTTCTTCCATCTATGGGTTCCTCCCTGGAAATCATCACCTAATCCTGGTCTCCCATAAATATTAAGACATTGTTTCAGAATCTCATTCTCAGTTCCATAACATTGTGGATGCCGGTTAATTACACTACTTCCATCAGGACATTCCATGTGGTCTTGATAGGGAAACAACCTTCGTTTAGAGTATATGGTAACATCAAGCATGTTTTGGCATATCTGGATGCATGGAAATTGGGGAACCAATATTCTTCCTCATATAAGGTAATATCAAAGGTGTAGAACCCCCAGAATCTCATGTTAATCATGGGGTATCTTATGTCGAAGGCATGTCTCTGTGGTTTTCCTCATCTTCCCATGCGTAGCACGGGGTATGTCGTGAGGTTAAAAACTTGCAGAGACGGTTAATCCAAAGGTGTGTCTTCCGAGGATTTCCTCAGGAATCTCATTTTTATAATGATGTAGGTCAAGAGTTTAACATCTTTTAGAGACAAAATGATGGTGATCAATATGTCCCTTATAGACAGATCATATTTGTACATCCCTATGAGGTGTTCGAGGAGTGTTTACTAGGTGGATGGATCATAACACTCAATAAGAGCAGACCCCGGATGGTTTGTCCAATAAAGGGAAGATATCGGACCGTGAAGGATCATATAGACACCACTAAGGGATGATCAGAAAGTGTGACCCCCATAATGATGGAATCCAAAGATTACATTCACTGTAATTGAACCATGTGGAGGATTCCTATATACCCAGTGTAGACGATAGGGATCAAAACTGATGTAGTTCAAGGTGTTGATGAATATGGGTGTACCCAAAGGACAACGACCTAGAGACAAGTTGGGTATTATGAATTTATAGCTTTCCATATCCAAAGGAATACTCTTCGGTGGATGGTTATAGATGTTGGGGGGCTAATGCATGGTTAGTTTCCTGGGTGATGCAATGAGCAGCGCTAGGATGAATGTCAAGGTCTCAACGGGATGTGGTGCCCTGGGTGATAATTAGGATGGATTATGGATATTTGAATGAAGTGGAGGCAGAATGAGATGAAACTGTCATTATGGTGACAATAGTGTCGGGCTTGAGCCTCGAAGAGACATCCTACATATCCCTGTGGCATTGAATCAATGTATGTATAGTTCTGCGAGGGTTCTATCAGCATACTGATGGTTGGGGTGCTAACAAGATACCACGGGATGGGGTTGACAATTGCTTACCACTGAATAGTGGATCACAATGGATTACTAATGATTGGGGTGATCACAACATCTTATTGATGAATTGTGGATAGTTTAGTGTCATGTGGGAAAAAAGGGGTGAACAGTTTAATATCAGGCAAGATGGGGGTGGACTGAAATGAAGTGGTCGGGACCAATGGGTGTGGGGCTTGAACCTTGAGGAGGATGCCTACGTACCATTCCTTGCTGAGGATCAAAGTCCACATAGTTTGGAATGGGTGTTGGTGAACCGACCTGAAGTCAGTAGGGACAAATGGTTGATGGGATTGAACCTTGAGGTGGCTTCCTATGTACCTTGCCTTGGCATGATTCAAAGTCCACGTAGTTCGGATAGAAAATGGCATGGGATTGAACCTCATGAAGGCTTCCTATGTACCATACCATGGAATATATCAAAGTCTTCTTTGTTTGGAAGGTTTTGGTGAACTGACAAATAGGGTCCTAGGCCAATGTCAGTTTGGATTGAACCTTAGGGTGGCATCCTGTGTACCTTGCCCGGGAAAGGATCAAAGACCACATAGTTCAGATGGTAGTGTTTAGGGATTACACTATAGGCTAACCAAGAAGGATTCCATGGCCATTGCTTACTCTAAGATCATGTGAGTCATGCTCGGTGTGAGAAATAAGAGGTTGCAAATAACTGATGATCACAACACAACGGTGCATCCCTGAAAGTTGATGAATGGGGATTATGCATGGAAGCTACCCGGGGTGCCGCTATGTAACAGAAGTGGTGAATGGGGCTTACTCATGGAATCTACCCTGGTGTCTCTATGTAGCGATAGTGGTGAATGTGGCTTACGCAAGGATGTTTCCCGGGTGCCACTATGGAGTGGCAACGGTGAATGGGGCTTATGGAAAGAAGATGCATGGGTGTCGTTATGGAGGGCCAATGGTAAATGGGTCTTACACATATAATCTACCACAATGCCACTATGGAGGGGAAATGGTGAATGGGGATTACTCATGAAAACTTCCCGGGTGCCGCTATGGTGTGACAATGGTGGATGGGGCTTACGCATGGGAGATGCCTGTGTTCCTTCCTCATGTCTGGCCTTGAGGGCACCACAAATCACTAGTGGGTTGAGGCATGTAACATAGGTATACACTTATGCACTAGTGCACAATGAGGATTACACCAAGGGGAATTGAATCATTCTGAACAAAGGGAGATGAAATGTTTGAATCACATTCCTGACATTCAGAATGTGGTGAGGGCGGTTTGATGATGGGGGATGATTGTTGAAAATGTTTGAAACATAGAATACATATCGTGTTATCCTGAAATGGTGTAAAAACAAAAGAGCGTCGAATGATGACCCTATTGGAAACACAGGACCAGAAACAAATTGTTTTCCAGAGGCTTCTAGGGTGTTGGACAATGATGGTAGGTGAGCCGAGGCATCACGGGACCAGGCTGTTAGCAGGTCCCTTCAGAAATTAATGAGGTTGAAGAATAGAATAAAAGACGCATGAATCATGAGGTGGTGATATGTAGTAATCAAAAATATTCCATTTCTCATGAAATTAAACAATTATAATCATGGAATGAGGCATATTATGCATGTCACATACGACATCTCTTATTTGGATGAAGTGGCATCCTATAATTGAATGATAGGGCATACTATAGTTTATATTCAGGTAGAGGGGATTGTTTGCATCTTATTCTTGGCACATAAGGCATATCTTATTTTGAACAAGAGGCATCAAATTATTTAAGGATATGGAATGATACTATTTAGAGTCATGTAGTGAGGACTATTATCATCTTATTCTTGTAGCATAATGCATCTCTTGTTTGGAGTAAGTGGCATCCTATATTTTACATATAGGGTGAACTACAGTTTATAGTCATGTATATAGGTATTTTCGTCATAAGGCTCTTAGAAATGGATGGGGTTGGGACATACAAATGAGAGGCCATTTTAGGTTCAACCTAGCATAGGAGTGATGTGATAGGGTATGTATGTGTAACTAGAGGAATGGTTCGACTCAAGGTACTCAGGGAATTGATGATGGGAATCTCAACTCACGACATGGGAAATGAACAAAGAGGCTTATGTGAACTCAAGGTGTTTCATGATGTGAAGAGGACTGTCTCAAATCATGGTATTCTATATGTGAAATGTGGATTCACATAAGGGACAATGGAAAATGTCAACGTCCTAGCTTGAACAGTTCATTGTGTGACTCTCCATTTGTCTTGGGGGTCAGTGAAAGAAGATAATGGATGGGAACTGATACCGAGTGGGGGTGTGAGGTTGCAGCCCCCGTAGTATGGACTGGTAGGGTTAATGGTAGGATCTTGGAAAACGATAGGTCTTCACAATGTAGCTTTGTGGAGGAAATATGCTAGTGGAGTATGGGGTCTCACAAAAAAGCTTCATAAAGGAATGTTGCTCGTGGAGCATGGAATCACTGAGAAAAGGAGCTCATGTAGCATGGACTCATAGACCAAAGGGGGTCATGGAGTGAAGAGGATCGAGGAGAAAAGGTGCTCTTGTGGAAAATCATCTCGCAGAGCAATGCAGCTCATAGAGCAAAGAGGATCAATGTGCAATGCATCTCGTGGTGAAAAACATCTCGCGAAGCAAAGGCTCTCGCAGAGCCTCAAACAACCCAAAGGAGCTACCTTCCCTGCAAATGGTGGAGCCCTTCGGGATGGGAATCACATTGCGAAGCATGGGGGATCTGCAAAAATGGGGGATCTTCCCCCAAGGGAAGGCATCATAGTTCTTATGAATGTGGGTGAGCTGGGTATTTATAGGTGATGGAGGTCAGCAGAGTGCGCTGAGGATCACAAATGCGCGCCATGAATAAAATTGCACTCCACAACTGGAGGGATTTCCCTCATGTTTCTCTCAATCATGGTGTCGACCATCATTGATCATCAAATCACTTGTCGAGGCTCGGATCATGTTCCCTCATGTTTCTCATAGTTGCAAAGCCGAATATCATCCAACATCGTGTTCCTTGTGGATGCTCTGGTAAAGTTCCTCTACTATATGATCGCATATGGAGCTTCGTGAATGGATTCCATGAACCAGTTGTCCTGCCCAACTTAGAAAGTCCATAAATCATAAATCGTAACCCTGATAGGGCTCTAAGACCAGTCTAATCGATGATTTCAAAACATGATACGATCTTGAAATATGTATTGACGTATTAGAAAAATTTTGGGGATGCATTATACATTACCAACTAATCCCCCCCCCCATAAAAATGGGGCCCATCGAGGATAACAAGGGTGAGGCGGATCACATTTTGAGGAAATATCTATGGAAACACATGTCATGGGGTCCATTGTACCTCGATCACTTTGAGTAAATATCCAACTAAATCTCTATGTCTGTGTGAGCCATGATAGGTTAGTGAAACAGGATCTAGAAGAGTGTCATTCACCTGTACGATAGTGTTAATCAACAGAATATGTGAGGGGTTGGAATGGGACATCGATCACTATTGTGAAAATCCTAAAAGATGGCTTGCAGTGGAAGAATGGGGCTCTCTGAACATCCTATCAGGATTTCCCAGAAGAAAGAGGGAGGCTTGACTGGAGAATGAAGCCTCTCAGTACAGTCAAATTACTATTTTTCCAGTGTGCTCTGTTGCAAGAGTTGGGTAACTCCATGAGGTTTTTAATTATTCTGAACATAGGGGAGTGGAAAGTGTGAATCACGGTTCCCAAAATTTGTGACATCGTAGTGATGGAATGGACATTAAAGATAACTTTTGACCATGTTCAAAACACAGTATCATTGTTGCGTTTGCCAGAAATGGGGATAACAAATGAGGGTCGACCGTTGAACATGTTCGAAACAGAGGTCCTGACTCTTAATGCTACCCATTAGTCTTCCAGAATGTTCAACCATGATAGTAGGTGAGTCATAGGCCGAGCATTCAAAATCATCTGAGGTTATTTTAGATGTGAAGGAAGATGAGTGACCTCATAAAGGGAATGAAAAGCCTAGAGTGTGGAGTGATGATGTTTTTCGAATGGAGTCTAAAACTCTTGAAATTACGCCACCATGGTGAAGACACATTAGGTGGGGGCATCGATCTAATCATGGATCATACATATTTATAAATAGGAACTCTATAAAGAGGACACATGATTCCTTCCCATTATATGTCATACAGATCCGGATGATGAATGGAATAGTTTAACGTCATATTACTAGGATGCTTCACAAATTTCTATGGTCATACTTTTTGGACCAAGGTTAAAATATTAAAGTCATGTTACATAAACTGTAGGCTCTTGGTTTATTGTCATAATGAGTGGATCGTGATTGGGGATGAGGGTCCAGAAGAGTTAATGATCCAAGGGCTGGTTCAAAGGTTAAATGCCTTGGCATCACTACATATCCCATAAAGATGAGAATCAAGAAAAATGTAGTTATTGAAGAATGGCACGGTCAGTGGCCAATGTGGATCGAGGTAATCCATTCTGTCAAGGGATCTAATGCATCCCATAGTTACTATAGTGAATCCTAAACTTGATCTGGGTAGAGATGAAGTTTAATGTCATGTGTGGAGGACATGTGGACCCATGTAGTTTTACATCATACGGTAGGATGTGGAGTGAAAGGGGATATCTCAATAATGGAGTACATGATGAAATAACAATAAACCCGATTTGAATGAGAACATAAACTTCTACACCACACCAGGTATCCTAGGAAGAAGTTTTATAGGTCAACGGACCAAATGTGAGAGTTTTTATGGGCTCAAAGCAAAGTAGTCATGTGTTCCTACGTATCCCATCAGGATTAGAATCAAGACGAACGTAGTTCTAGGCACAACATTTTCAAATACCAACATTGGTATGGGGAATCCTCTCTAGCGAGGAAGCAGACACATCCCATAATTATCATTGGGGATCATGAACATGTCTAGGGTAGGGGACAAATTTTATGTTCATGCATTGAGGATGTGGTT
The DNA here is from genome assembly GCA_963277665.1 of Viscum album. NCBI lineage: Eukaryota > Viridiplantae > Streptophyta > Magnoliopsida > Santalales > Viscaceae > Viscum > Viscum album. The sequence goes on from OY728152.1 coordinate 1,294,237,808, forward strand.
ACCCAGAATGTAAATGTGTGGTGTAGTCAATATCCCAATGTAACTAAGGACATAGACAATCCACACCACAACGCACAATCTCTGAGGAATCCTTATGGTGAGGGACTGAATGTTAAAATTGGGATGGGCCCACGAAGGGTAGTCTCGGCATTCCTACGTAACCCATAAGGATGTGAATCAAGCCACACATAGTTCTGAGACTGCAAATTAATATCATGTAAGACAAGTGGTATGTGTAGTTCATCTACACCAGTACACATCCTACCAAAACCACTATGCCCAAGTGAATCATGCTCGATATGGGAAACAATGAGTGCTTATGGGATGTTCCTAGTACAGGGAGGCATAGATTAAGGTCAATTGGTAACTAGGTGAATGGCGTCCCAATGATACCGATCTTCCTACTTAATAGACTGTGATACACGATTGGGGAAAATCCCAGTTTGCTGGAATTACACATTATCATAAAGAAGTGGAAACATGTGATTTTGGATGTTCAATACCTGGACCACAATGATGGTGGTGTGAGTATAGAGGATGATTGCTGACTATGTTCAAAACACAATATCCATTTCACATTAGCAAAGAATGGGGACAGGAAAATGAGTCTTGACTGCGGACCATGTTCGAAACATGGTACATGTCGCAAATGTCTTTCGAGGTCTTCAGGGGTATTGGACCAAGACGGTAGAAAGACAATGTGTCATAAGAACAGGCCATAAAGGGGGTCCCTTCAGACATGGAAGAGAATGTGAATCCAAATAAAGGGCTCATGAATCCTGAACATGAATCAACGGAATATCATTGTGAGAATTCCACACCTTATGGTCTTTGAGAAGACGCATTTGGGTATGCCAATGAGATGTGTCATAAAGAGGAAGTTGAATCCCTTTCTGAGGAAAAGGGTCATGGGGTCTCACGATCTTAGCGCAAGGTCATAGAGTAGACCATTAAGGGGTGACTGGGTTTCATAGACTGTGTGCAGGGTTGTGATGTAGCCAAACCCAACGTGTAGTTTCTATATAGAGATCTTAGTTTAGCATCATAAAACTCTGACCCGGTTAGGAAGAGACAAGGGAGACACATGATGCGGTTGTCGAAAAACCTAACATGAATAAGAATCCAAGAGGAATTCGCCACTCCACATGCTCCCAAAGGAGTTCGGGCAAAGTGGCCAGAATAAGGGGAAACAATATTTAAGATTCCTAGGGCTGGAACCGGAATTTAAATATATAGGAATTCCTACATATCCCATGAGAATGGAAATCAGTCCACCCATAGTTCAAGAAGATGTAATGCAGTTTGAAATATAGCAGCAAGGACATGGATTGGAATTATGTTATGTTCATAGATATCAGACTATAGGGAAGAAAGACTCTTCCAAATGATCACAATCCTATACCTAATCCCTAAGCCCATGTGAGCTACACTCGATGGGGGAAACAGGGGAAGAGAATGTCTTCCTATCACATGGAATAAACACAAAGGGGATATCAGTGTGAGACCTCGAATGATGCCTCATTGTGGCTTTATCCTCATAACATGCAAATGTGCACAAAGGGATAGTACCTAGAGTATCAAAATTACACTTAGACATTATGGAGTGGAAAATGATGTGAATCCCACAACCAATATTTAGGGATTTATGGGGTTGGTGTGAAGAGGGAGGATAACTGTTTACCATGTTTAAAATATAGCATCCATATCATGTGACCTGAAATGGGAACATCAAATGAGTGTCTACCACTAAACATATCTTCAACGTGGGACTTGGATCAAATTGTGGTTCGAGATACTCAGGAACATTGGACCGAAATGATAGAAGAGACCTTAGGCTGAGTATCTGTATATTTCGGGGGCCCTTTTGGATGTCAAAGATGATGGAAACCCAAATAAAAGGGAACATGAAGCCTGAGGATGGGTGATAACACATCCATGATGCATTCAACACTCTAGGTGCTAAACCAGAGTGCTTCTATGAAAATTGGTGAACATCAACTGACGGTGAGGTATGTAGCATGGCTGTTACAATCCCAACATGAATGAGGATATAAGCCCATACCACACCACATGCCCTCCCTCATGCGGAACTCAAGGAAATGGACTAGTGAGATGAGGTTTCTAAAAATATGGATGGAACTGAAGAAGAAATTTTTGGGCATTTCTACATATCTCATGTGGATGGGAATCAATCCATATATTGTTCGGGGGTGTCGTTCATTTTAAAGTCATGCACTAAGTAAAAATATTGGTGCAAGGTATCTGAACAAGGGATGTGTATGGAACGACGAGTAACCCGTCATGCATGAGGACATAAGCCCATACCACACAGTACAATCCTAATTGAGAACATGGTCTAGGGGACCAAAAAGGATGAGGGGCCTAAGGCCAGTACACATATGGAAATTCACAGACAGTTTTCCATTTGACGTCTAGTAGTGAGGACACTGGTGAACTTAGTTGAAGGTCATGGAGCACTGGAAGTAGATGTTGAGTTTAATGTCATGTGCATGGGACATATGGCAATAAAGGGTGAATCCCTATTCCTATTATGTGGGAGACGAGAGGATGACAATGATGATCGGGGATAATTGTTGACCATGTTTGAAACATTGTATCCGTATTGAGTAACCATGGATGGGGGAAAGCAATTGAGCATCGACCGTTGACCATATTTGCAACACAAAACATGTACCAATTTTTGGCATGAGATCCTTGAGGAAATTGGCCAGAAATGGTATGAGAGCCCTTAGTCCAAGAATCTGTAACATTCAGGGGTCATTTTGGATGTGAATGTTGGTGGGAACCCAAATGATGGGACAAAAGAAGAATGTTGGGACTCGTGCAGTTTAACATCTTATGACAACGACGAGTGATGTATGGAGGTTAGGGTAACATAGTTTTGACCATGGTTGCTACAATTTTAGGTTGTGTGGCTTTGACCATGGTTGCTGCAATTTTTGGTTATGTCACTTTGAGCATGGTTGCTGCAGTTTTAGGTCCCATAGCTTTGACCCATATTTTTTATAGTTTTTTTTCATGCGACCAAGTAATTATCCTGCAGTTTAACATCATGTGACCAAGAAGATGGTTGTTATTCAATTTATTGTCATGAAACACAGATATTACCTAGTAGTTTAACGCCATGCAACCAAGACGATGGTTGTTATGCAGTTTAACGTCATACAACTTGGATGTAAAACCACATAGATTGTGTTGGTAGAGGGATGGTCAACTTTAACCCATTATAGTGGGTTGCGATGTGGGGGGAATCAATATGATGGGATTCCCTTAAATTTCCTGATGGTTTTCATGGAGGTTCTCCAAGCATGGGATGGGATACCTCATGACGAAACTTCCACAAGATGGTTTCAAGGCCACACTAGAGGACCTTTGTGGTTGATGCAATGTGGTAGTTTGGATGAAACATAATGTTTCAAGGGTGATAGGGGTGACAACATTCCCTTAGTCCAGAGGAGCGATGATGAAAGGATCATTGGAACGATGGGGTGATGGAGCCCTAAAGGCATGGAAGCCTGGAGAGTCTGTATGATGGGGCGATGGATCCCAGAAGGCATGGAAGTCTGGATCATCTGTACGATGGGGGAAATGGATCCTATAAGACGTGTAAGTCTGGACATCGGTATTGGGGGGGGGATGGAGCACGGAAGGTGTGGAAGCCTAAGAAGTCTGTAGGAAAAGGAAAATGGATCATGTAAGGTGTGGAAGCCTGGAGTGTCGCTACGATGGGGGTGATGGATACCAAAATGCGTGTAAGCATAGAGCATCAGTTTGATTGGGGTGATGGAGCCCAAAAGTTGTGGAATCCTGGAGCATCGGTATGATGGGGGCGATGGATCCTGAAAGGCGTGGAAGCCTGGATCATCTGTACGTCATTGGAAATGGATCCCAGAAGGTGTGGAATCCTTGAGTGTTTCTACGACAAGGGCGATGGAGCCTGGAAGGCATTGAAGCCTTGAATGTTAGTACGACAAGGGAGATGGATCCTGAAAGGTGTGTATTCCTAGAGTGTCAGTATGACGGGTCGATGAAGCCCGAAAGGCATGGAAGCCCTGAGCATCGGTATGACATGGGTGATGGAGCCCAGAAAGCATGGATGCCTGTGGCATTAGTAAGATAGTGGTGATGGATCCCTGAAGGCCTAGAACCCTTGAGCGTCGGTACGTTTGGGTGATGGTGCCCGGAAGGCATAGAAGCCTAGAAGGCATGGAATCCTGTACGCCAGTACGATGGTGAGGTGGAGCCATGAAGTCATGGAATATTGGAGTGTGGGTACAACAGGGAGGTGGAGCATGGATGTCATGGAAGACTGGAACATTGGTATGATTGGGGCGATGGATCCCAGAAGGCATAGTATCCTAGAATGTCGGTACGATTGGAAGATGGAGCCCAAAAGGTGTGGAATCCTAGACTTCATTACGATGGGGGAGAAGGATCCAAGAAGGCACGGAAGCTAGGAGTGTCGGTTCGATGGGTAAATGGAGCCTAGAAGGGCTTCGAAATCACCATTTTTGAATAGTAGTGGTGCAGGGAGGACCATCGTAGTGGATTCTGGTGCGGTTGGAGATATATCATTGGATTGGGTTCAGTTTTTCCCTGCGATCCCTATGAGGCGGTGGAGTCGGCAAGGATCTGTTGATGTAAGGAGGAATAATCCACCTTCACAGTTTATGAGGTTGGAAGAGTTGGCGAGGAGCCGAAGGAGTCTGGGGCAGATACCACCTGCGCAGTCTCTTATGGCGGTGAAGCTAGCGAGGAGCCGATGGAGTCACAGGGGGAGGATGTCCCCTGTGTGGCCTTATAAGGTTGTGTAGTAAGTGAGGAGCCAAAGTATTTGGGGGAAAATTCCCCCTACGCATCCTCTTAAGGTGTTGGAGATGGTGAGGAGACGAAGGACTCAGGGACAGATTCCCCCTTCACGGCCTCTTATGGAGTCAGGGTCGGCGAGGAGTCTCCAAGTGCAGCCTCTTGAGGTGATGGTGTCAACGGGGAGCCAATGGAGTCAGGTGGTGGACGCCACCTGTGTGGCCTCCTTAGGCAGTGGGGTCGGTGAGGAGCCAATGGATTCAGGTGGATGATGCCACCTATGTGCCCTATTAAGGCGTTGGTGTCATCGAGGTACCGATGGAGTAAGGGGAGGATTCCCTATGTGCGGCCTCTTGAGGCGGTGGAGTCAGTGATGTACCGATAGAGTCAGGGGAGGAATCCCCCTGCACTACATCTTGAGGTGGCGGGATGGCGAGGAGCTGATGGAGTCTGGGGATAGGTTCCCCCTAAGCAGCCTCATGAGGTGGCAGGGTTGGCGTGGAGCCGATGTAGTTGGGGGCGGCTACCCCTACGCGAACACTTTAGGTGGCGGTGACGGCGAGGAGCTAGAGGATTCGAGGTAGATTCCCCCTGTGCAGCCACTTATGTTGGTGAAGTAGGGGAGGAACCAAAGAAGTATGGGTGGATTCACCCTGCATTTCCTCTTAAGGTGAAGGATTCGGTGTGGAGCCTAAGGAGTTGGGGGAGGATTCCACCTACACGGCCTATTAAGCTGGTGGAGTCGGCGACAAGCTGATGGAGTCAAGGCGGATGCCCCTTGCATGACCTCTTAAGGGGAAAAAGTCAGTGCGGAGCTGAAGGAGTTGAGTAAAATGCCCCCTACGCGACCACTTAATGTGGCGGAGTCACTGAGGAGTCGAGGAAGTCAGAGAAGATGTCCCCTATGTGGCCTCATAAGGCGGCAGAGTAGGAGAGGAGACGAAGGAGTATGGGTGGATTCCCCCAACGAGGCCTCTTAAGGCGCAGAGTCGGCGAGGAGTCGATGGATTCAATGGAGTTGAGGGAGATTACCCCTTGGTGGCCTCTTATGGCAGCGGAGTCAACGAGGAGCCTATGGATTCTGGGGAGGATTCCACCTGTGCGGCCTATTAAGGAAGTGAAGTCATTGAGGAGACGATAGAGATGGGGGTGGATTCTCCCTTATCGGCCACATAAGGTGGCAGTGTCAGTGAGGAGCTGTTGGAGTCGGGAGAGGATTCCCCCTACACCACCTCTTAAGGCGGTGGATTTAGTGAGGAGCTGATGGAGTCGAGGTAGGATGCCCCCTTCGCAGACTCTTAAGGTGGAAGAGTCGGCGAGTAGTCGATGGATTCTTTGGAGGATTCCCAATGTGAAACCTCTTAAGGAGGTGGCATCGGCATTCGGCCAATGTAGTTGAGGGCAGATGCCCCTTGAGTGGCCTCTTATGGTGGTGGTGTCGGTGAGGAGCCAAAGTATTCAAGAGGCGGATTCCCCCTACACGGCCTCTTAGGTCAGTAGAGTCAGCAAGGAGCAGATTGGGTTGGGGAATATGCCCCTTACGCAACCTATTAAGAAGGAATAGTCAGTAAGGAGACGAAGGAGTCATAGAAGATGCCCCCTGTGTGGCCTCTTAAAGAGGTGGAGTGGGTGAGGAGTTGAAGGAGTCTGGGTGGATGCCCCCTATGCGGCCTCTTAAGGTGGAGGAGTCAGTGAGGATATGATAGAGTCTAGGGAGGATTCCCCCAGTGTGGCCTATTAAGGCAAAGGAGTCGGTGAGGAGCTTAAGGTGTTAGGTGAGGATTCCCCCTGCAAGGCATTTTAAGGCGGAAGATTCATCAAGGAGCTGATGGAGAGGGGGAAGATGCCCCCTACGGGTCCTCTTAAGGAGGAAGAGTCAGAGAGGATCCGAATGAGTCGGGGGTGGATGCCCCATGCATTGGAGCTTGAGGTGATGGGGTATGTGATGAGTCGATGGAGTCAGGGCCGATGCCCCCCATGTGGCCTCATAAGGCTGTAGAGTCGGCGAGGAGCTGAATGAATTGGGGCGGATGTCCCCTGCATGGCATCTTATGGCAGCAGAGTTGGTGAGGAGCCGATGGAGTTAGGGGAGGATCCCCCCTGCACGGTCTCTTAATGTGGCAGGGTCGGCATGGAGCAGATGGAGTTGGGTGGCCATTGCCACCTGCATGGCCTATTTAGGTGGTGTGGTTGGCAAAGATCCAATGGAGTCTGGTATAGGATTCCACCAGTGTGGCCTCTTAAGGGGGCAGGGTTGGCGAGAAGCCAATGGAGTCAGGGGAATATTCCCCATGTGTGACCTCTCGAGGTTGTGGGGTCTATGAGGAGCTGATTGAGTCAGGGGGCAGGTGGCCCCTGCGTGGACCCTTCAAGCAGTGTGGTCGACGAGGATCCAAAAGAGTCAAGGCATATGAACCCTAAGTGGCCTCTTAAGGAGTAAGATTTGACGAGGACCTGATGGATTCATGGGAGGATTTCTCCTATGTGACCTTTAGAGGTGGTTGGGTCGGTGAGGAGCCAATGGAATCGGGTGGAAAATTCCACATGTGAGACCTCTTAAGGCGGTGAGGTCGGTGAGGGTCAGATGGAGTCAGGCAGTGGATGCCACCTGCATGGCTTCTTATGGTGGTGGGGTCGGCGTGGAGCTGATGGAGTTAGGGGAGGATTTCCCCTGTGCGGCCTCTTGAGGCGGCATGGTTGTCGAGGAGCTGATAGAGTTGGGGGCGCGTGCCCACTGTGTAGCCTCTTCAGGCAGCGGGGTCAGCGAGGAGCCGATGGAGTCGGGGGAGGCTACCCCCTGTATGACATCTCAAGGCAGAAAAGTTGTCGAGGAGTTGCACGAGTTGGGGTGGATGCCCACTGTGCTTCCTCTTAAGGCGGTGGAGTCGGTGAGTACCTGAAGAAGTCAGGGAAGATTTTCGTATGTGGCCCATTATGGTGGAAGAGTCATCGATAAAATGATGGAGTCACGGGGGAGTTCCCCCTTCATGGCCACCTAAGTCGGCGGGGATGGAGAGGAGTCGAAGGAGTCAGGGCGGATTCCCCCTGCATGGCCTCATAAGGATGAAGAGTCAAAGTAGAGCCGATGGAGTCATAGGAGGATTCCCCAAACATGACCTCTTGTAGAGGCAGTGTCGGTGAGGAGCTGATGGAGTCGGGTGGCGGATTCCACCTGTGCGACCTCTTAAGGTGGCTGGGTCGGTGAGGAGGGGATTGAGTCGAGGGAGGATTCCCCTTGTGTGTCCACTTAAGGTGGCGATGTCTGGGAGGATCTGAAAAACATGGTGGATAATTCCCCTTTCACGACCCCTTAAGGCGGCGGAGTCGGTGAGATGATGATGGAGTCAAGGGAGGATTCCACCAGCATGGCCTCTTAAGGTAGCGAAGTCCGCGAGCAGCCGATGGAGTCAGGGGAGGATTCCCCCTAGGTAGCCTCTTACGGCAGTAGAGTTAGGGAGGATCTGATGGAGTCTGGGGAGTATAACCCATGTGCCGCCTCTTAAGCTGGTGACATTGGCGAGGAGCCGAAGGATTCGGGGGAGGATGCCATCTGTGTGGCCTCTTAAAGTGGAAGGGTCGGTAAGGAGATGATGGATTCCAGGGGCCGATTTCACCTGAGTAGCCTCTTATGGAGGAAGAGACAAGGTGGTGACAAAGGAGTTGGGGGCGGGGGGGGGGGGTATGCCCCCAGTTCAGAGACTTAATGTGGTGGAGTCAGCGAGGAGTTGAAGGAGTCGGGGGAAGATGCCCCGGTATCGGCACATAAGGCAGAGGGGTCGTCGATGAGCCGATGGATTCAGGGGAAGATTCCCGCTGCAAGGCATTATATTAAGGAGGTGACGGTGAGAAGCTGAAGGAGTCAAGGGAGGATGCCCCCACTGCAAGGCATATTAAGGTGGTATGGTCTCTGAAGAGTCCTTTTAATCAGGGGGTATTCCACCTGTGTGGCCTCTTGAGGTTGTAGGGTCAGTGTGGTGCCGATGAAGACGGGTGGAAGATTCCACCTATGTGGCCTCTTTAGGCGGCGTGGTCTGTGAGGACCTGATGGATTCGGGTGGTGGATGCCACCGACATAACCTTTTATGGTGGTGGGGTTAGCAAGGAGCCGATGGTGTCAAGGGAAGATTCCCCCTGTGTGACCTCTTCAGGCTACGTTGTTGACAAGGACCTCATAGAGTCTAGGGAGGATTCCCCCAGGAAGACCTCTTTAGGGGGCGAGGTTGACAAGGAGCTGATGGAGTCAGGGGGTGGGTGCCCCCTCTGTGGCCTCTTATGGTGGTGGGGTTTTCGAGGAGTTGATAGAGTTGGGGGCGGCTGCCCCCCCTACGTGGCCTCTTAAGGTGGACGAGTTGGCGAGGAGTTGAAGGAGTTGAAGGGATTCCCCCTACGTGGCCTCTTAAGTCGGATGAGTCAGCGAGTAGCTGGAAGAGTTAGGTTGTATTTCCCCCAACATGGCCTCTTAAGGCAGAGGATTTGGAGAGGAGCAGATGGAGTCGGGGTAGGATTCCCCATGTGTGTACTCTTAAGGTGGGAGAGTCAGTGAGAAGCATATGGAGTGGGGGGAGGATTCCCCATGTTCAGCCTCTTAAGGCGGACGAGTTGACAAGGATTCGATGGAGTTGGGGGTGGATTCCTCCAGCGTGGCCTCTTAAGGTGACAGAGTTGGGGAGTAGCTGATGGTGTTGGATGAGGATTCCCCCTACATGACCTCTTAAGGTGGAAGAGTCGATGAGGAGCTGATGGAGTCATTAGAGGATTCCACCTACGTATCCCCTTAAGGTGGCGGAGTCGGTGAGGAGCCAATGGAGTCGATGTAGGATGCCAACTACATGGCCTCTTAAACCGGTGGAGTCGGCGAGGAGCCGATGGAGTTGGTAGAGGATTACCCCTGCACAACCTCTTAAGGCGGCAGTGTCGGCGAGGAGCCGATGGAGTCGTCGGAGGATTCCCCATGTATGTCCTCCTAAGGCGGCTATGGCGTCAAGGAATCGAAGGAGTCTGGGGCGGATTCCCCCTGCAAGACCTCTAAATGTGCCAGAGTTGGCGAGTAGCAGATGGTGTTAGGGCCGATACCCCCTACACGACCTATTTATGTGGCGGAGTCAGTGAGGAGTCGAAGGAGTTGGGTTGGATACCCCCTATACAGCCTCTTAAGGCGGCAGAGACAGCATTGAGCCAAAGAAGTTAGGGTGAATGCCTCCAACATGGCCACTTAAGGTAGCGGAGTCGGTGAGGAACTGATGGAGTCAGGGGGAATTCCCCTAGCACAGCCTCTTATGGTGGAGGAGTCTATGAGGAGCCGAAAGAGTTAGGGGAGGATTCCCCATATAATGCCTCTTATGGTGGTAGATTCGGAAAAGATCCAAAGGAGTTGGGGCAGATTCCCCCTTTTTGGCCTCTTAAGGTGGCAGAGTTGGAGGGGAGCTGAAGGAGTCGGGGGGGATACCCCCTATGCGGCCTCATGAGGTGGTGGGGTCTTCAATGAGCCCATGGAGTCAGGGGGAAGATACCCCTTATGCAGCCTCATAAGGCAGTAGTGTCGGCAGGGATCTGAAGGGGCCGAGGGCAGATAACACCAAAGTGGCCTATTAAGGTGGTGGAGTCAGCGAGGAGCTGATGGATTCGAGGGAGGATTCCCCCTACACGGACTCTTGATAAGGTGGGGTCAGCGATCAGCCGATGTTGTTGGGTGGAGGATGCCACCTGTGAGAAATTTTCAGGTGGCAGGTTCAATGAGGAGCCAATGTAGTCGGGTGGGGGATGCCACATGTGTGGCCTCTTAAGGCGGTAGAGTCGGCGAGGAGCAGAAGCAGTCAGGCTAGATGCCCCTTATGTGGCCTCTTAAGGAAGTGGATTCGGAATGGATCCGATGGAGTCGGGGGAGGGTGCCCCCTTCCCAGCCTCCTAAGGAATCGGGGATGGATAGGAGCCAAAGGAGTTGGGGTGGATGCCCCATTCACAGCCTCTTAAGGTGATAGAGTCGATGAGGAGCCGATGGTGTAGGGGGAGGATTCCCCCTACGTGACCTCTTGAGGCGGTGGTGTCATCGAGGAGCCGATCGAGTCGGGTGGTGGATGCCACCTACGTGTCCTCTTAAGGTAGCGTGTTCGGTGAGGAGCTGATGGAGTCAGGTGGTGGATGTCACCTTCATGACCACTTATGGCGGTGAGGTTATTGAGGAGCTGATGGAGTTGGGAGAGGTTTCACCCTTTGCGGCCTCTTTATGCAGTGGTTTCGGCGAGGAGTCGATAGGGTCGGGGGCGGGTGACCCCTGTGCTTCCTCTTAAAGATGAGGGGTTTCCGAGGAGCTGATGGAGTCAAGGAGTTTCCCTTGTAAGGCCTCTTAAGGTGAGGAAGTCAGCGAGGAACCGAAAGAGTCGGGGCAGATGCCCCCAGTTCGGCCTATTAAGGCGACATAGTCGGTGAGCTGCCGAAGGAGTCAGGGCAGATGCCCCCTTCATGTCCTCTTAAAGTGGAGGATTCAGCGAGGAGATGATGGATTCGGGCGGCAGGTTCCCCCTATGCGTCATCTTAAGGAAGCGGGGTCAGCAATGAGCCAAAGGAGTCAGGGTGGATGCCCCCTGCGTGGCCTCTTATAGAGGTAGAGTCGATGAGGAGCCAATGGAGTCGAAAGAGGGTTCACCCTACGTGACCTCTTAGGGTGGCGGTGTCGGTGAGAATCCAATGGAGTCTGGTGGTGTATGTAACTAGCGCGGCCACTTAAGGTGGCAGGGTCGGTGAGGATCAGATGGAGTCAGGGTTGGATACACCCTATTTATCCACTTGAGGTGGCATGTTCAACGGGAAGCTGATAGAGACAGGGGCGGTTTCCCCCTACACAGCCTCTTCAGGCAGCGGGGTCGGTGAGGTGTCAATGGAGTTGGAGGCTTCTGTACCTTGTGTGGCCTATTTAGGTGGTGAAGTCTGTGAGTATCTAAAAGAGTCAGGGCGTCTTCCCCCTGCGTGACCTCTAAAGGAATTGGAGTCGGCATGGAGCTGAAGGAGTCGGGGTGGACGCCCCATGCACGACCTCTTATGGTCGGGGGAGGATTCCCCCATTGTTGCATCTTAAGGAAGCATAGTCAGTGAGAAGCTTACGGAGTCAAGGAAGGACTCCCTGTGCATGGCCTCTTAAGGTGGAAGAGTTGGCAATGAGCTGATGGAGTTAAGAGAGGATGCCACATGTGTGGCATCATAAGGCTGCGAAGTCAGCGAGGAGCTGATGGATTTGGGGGTTGATTCCCCCTGCACGGCCTCTTATGGAATTGGGGTCATAGAGGAGCCTATGGAGTTGGGGAGAAGATTCCTCCTGCATGGCCTCTAAATGCGGTGGAGTCGGAGAGGATCTAATGGTGTCGGGGGAGGATTCCCCCTGTGCAGCATATTAAGACGGCGAAGTCTGTGAGAATTCGATGGAGTTGGGGGTGGATTCCCCCTCTGCGACCACTTATGGAGGTATAGTTGGTGAGGAGCATATGGAGTCGGGTATGATACCACCTACATAGATTCATAAGGCGATCGAGTCTGCGAGTAGCCTAAGATGTCGGGGCGGATTCCCCCTGCATTTCCATTTAAGGTAGCAGAGTTGACGAGGTGCTGAAGGAATTAGGGCGGATTCCCCCTTCATGGCCTCTTGAGGTAGCATAGTCAGTGAGGAGATGATGGTGTTAGTGGATGATTCCCCCAGCACATCCTCTTAAGGCAGAGGAGTCGACGAGGAGTTGAAGAGATAGGGTTGGATGCCCCCCACAAGGCCTCTTAAGGTGGAAGAGTCTGCGAGGAGCTAATGGAGTCAGGGTGGGTTCCCCCTGCGGGGCCTCATAAGGCATTAGAGTCAGAGAGAATCCAAAAGAGTCAGTGGAAGATTCCCCATGTGTGGCCTCTTGAGATGGCGGGGTTACTGATGAGCTGATGGAGTGTGGGGGAAGATGCCCACTGTGTGGCCTCATAAAGCAGCGGAGTTGGCGAGGAGCTGAAAGGGTCAGGGGGCGGGTGCGCTTGTGCAGCCTCTTTAGGCAGAGGGGTAGGGAGGAGCCAATGGAGTTGGGGTAGCAACCCCATGTGGGGCATCATAAGGCATGGAAGTCATGAAGGAGATAAAATATTCGAGGTGGATTCCCCCTACACAGCCTCTAAATGCCGTGATGTCTTCATGGAGCTGAATGAGTCAGAGTCGATTCCCCTTGTGGGGCCCCTTAAGGTTGTATGGTTGATGAGGAGCTGATGGAGTTGGGGGAGTATTTCCCCAACAAGACCTCCTGGGCTGGCAGTGTCAGCGAGGAGCCGATGGAGTCTGGTTGTGGATGCCACATGTGTGGCCTCTTAAGGTGGTAGGGTAGGTGAGGAGAAGATGGAGTCAGGGGAGGATTCCCCTTGTGAAGCCTCTTGAGGAGGAAAGGTCGATGTGGAGAAGATAGAGATGGGGGGCGTGTGCCCCATCAGTAGCCTCTTTAGGAGGCGGGGTTGGTGAGGAGCTGATGGAGTCGGGGCGTCTGCCCCCTGCGCAGTCTCTTCAGGCAGCACAGTCAGCAAGGATCTGAAAGAGTTGGGGCCTCTGCCACCTACGCAGCCTTTTAAACATTAGTAGTCTGCGAGGAGCTGAAGGATTCGAGGCGGATTCCCCCTCCATGGCCTCTTAAGGCATATGAGTTAGTGAGAATCATAAAGAGTCAGGGGTGGATTCCCCCTACATGGCATCTTAATTTGGCAGATTCAGTGAGGAGCTAATGGATTCTAAATGGATACCCCATGCATGGCCTCTAAAGGTGCAGAGTCGGAGAGGTGCCGATAGTTTCGAGGCGGATGACCCATATGAGGAATCTTAATGTGGCAGACTCAGCAAGGAGATGAAGTATTTGCAGAAGATTCCCCATGTGTGGCCTCTTAAGGTGGTGTAGTCAGTGAGGTGGCTATGGAGTCGGGGGAGGATTCCCTCGACACGGACATGTAAGACAATAGTTTCGGTGAGATGCTGATGGTGTCGGGGTGGGGTGGGGGAGTGGGGACTCCCCCTGTGCAGCCTCTTAAGGTGGCTGAGTCGGCAAAGAGCTGATGGAGTTGGGGGAGGATTCCCCATGCATAACCTATTAAGGGAGAAAAGTCTTTGAGGATATGATGGAGTCGGGGGAGGATTCCCGCAGTGTGGCCTCCTAAGGTAGAAGGTTTGGCGAGGAGCTGATGGAGTCAGTGGAAGAATCCCCATGCACATCCTCTAATTGCAGCATAGTCGGTGAGGATTCGATGGAGTCAGGGGAAGATCACCCATGTGCGGACTCTTAAGGAGTAGGAGTCTGTGAGAAGCTGATGGTGTCAGGGGAGGATTCTCCCTACGTAACCTCTTAATGCAGCGGGATCGGCGAGGAGCCAATGGATTTGAGGGTGTATGCCCCCTACGTGGCCTTTTAGGGTGGTGAGGTCGGTGAGAAGATGATGGAGTGGGAGGAGGAATCGTCCTACGCGGCCTCTAAGGGTGGCGGTGGCAGCAAGGAGCTGAAGGAGATAAGGGAAAATGGCCCATGGGCGGCCTCTTAAGGTGGAGAAGTTAGCGAGGAGCCGAAGGAGTCAAGGGGGGATTCCCTCTACACATCATTTTAAGGTGGAGGAGACAGTGAGGAGCTAGTTGGGTCAAGGGAAGATTCCCCCTTCACGGCCTCATAATGTGGCAGAGTCGATGAGGAGATGATGAAGTCAAGGCTGATGCTCCCTACATGAACTCTTATTGTGGAGGGGTTGGTGAGGATCTGATGGAGTCAGGGGAAGATGCCCCATGCATGCCATCTTATGGCGGAGGTGTGGTTTAGGATTCAATGGAGTTGGGGGAGGATGGCCATTGTGCAGCATGTTGAGGCGACAAGGTCAGCGAGGAGCCATTGGAGTTGGGGGCGGATGCCCCTTGTGCGACCACTTGAGGCGGTGGGGTCGGCGGGGAGCCGATGGATTCTGGTGGCGGATGCCCCCTGTGTAGCCTTTTGAGGCTGAAAGGTCAACGAGGAGACATGGATTTAGGGTTGGATTCCCCCTACGCAGCCTCTTCAAGCGGAGGCGACGAAGAGCCAAAGGGGTTGGGGGATCCCCATTGCACGAACTCTTAAGGAGGCAGAGTCTGCGAGGATCTAAAAATGTCGGGAATGGATTCCCGCTCTTTAGCCTCTTAAAATAGTTGGGTCTGCAAGGAGCTGATGGAGTCAGGGGTAAATTCCCACTACACAGCCTCTTAAGGCAGTGACATTGATGAGGAGCCGAAAGAGTCGGGGGTGGATGCCACCTTGTGTGGCCTCTTAAGGCGGCTAGGTTAGCGAACAGTAGATGGAGTCGGGGGGATTCCTCCTATGAGGCCTCTTGAGGCGGCGAGTTCAGTGAGGAGCTGATGGAGTCGAGTGGTTGATGCCACCTACGCTGACTCTTTAAGTGGAGGGATCGGCAGGTACCCTTTAGAGTTGAGTGGCGGATGCCACTTGTGCGACCTGTTATGGCAGCGTGGTCGGTGTGGAGCTAATGGAATCGGTGGAGGATTCCCCCTGTGTAGCCTCTTGAGGTGGTGGGGTCAGCGAGGACCCGAGGGTGTTCGGGGAGGATTTCCCCTATGTGGCCTCTTGATGTGGCAGGGTCAACGAGGTGCTGATGGAGTCGCGGGGCGGGTTCCCCCTACGTAGCCTCTTCAGGCGGTGGGTTCGACGAGGAGTCTTTGGAGTCGGGATCGTCTGCCCCCTACATGGCCTCTTCAGGCGATGAAGTTGGCGAGGAGCCGAAAGAGTCTCAGTGTCTTCCACTTGTGCTACCTCTTAAGGTTTATGAGTCAGCAATGAGCCGAAGGTGTCGGGGAAAATTCCCCTTGTGCGGCCTCTTAAGGCAGAGGAGTCAGTGAGGAGCTGAATGAGTCAGGGACGGATGACCCCAACATGACCTCTTAAGGATGATAAGTCGGCAAGGAGCCGATGGAGTCTTGGAGGATGCCCCTTCTCGGCCTCTTAAGGAGAAGATTCTATGAGGAGATGAATGTTTTAGGGTATTTTCCCCCTACATAGCCTTTTAAATAGGCCGATTCAGCATATAACCAAAGGATTCGGGGCGGATTCCCCCTACGTGGCCTTTTGAGGCGGTGGATTCGGTGATGAGAAGATGGATTCGGGGGAGGATTCCCCTTGTGCGACCTCTTTAGGTAGCACAGTCAAGGAGAAGATGATAGATTCATGGGATGATTCCCCTAGTGCGGCCTCTTAAGGCAGCAGAGTCGGCGAGGAGACAATGGAGTCAGGGGAGTATGCCTCATATGCAGACTATTAAGGAGGCAGAGTCGGTGAGGTGCTGATGGAGTCGAGGAAGGATTTCCAATGTGCGACCTCTTAAGGAAATGATTTCAGCGAGGAGGTGATGGAGTCGATGGTTAGATACCCCCTGCAAGGCCTCTAATGGCAGCCTAGTCAATAAGGAAACGATAGAGTCATAGAAGGATACCCCCTGCATGACCTCTTAAGGCGACAGAGTCTGCATGAAGCCGATAGAGTCCGGGGTGGATTCCCCATTCATGGCCTCTTAAGGTGGCAGTGTTGAAGATGAGCTGATGGAGTTGGGGAGGATGACCCCTGTGCGACATCTTATGGTGGCGGGGTAGGCGAGAAGTCAATGGAGTTGGGGGGGGGAGGTATTCCCCTTGCGCGGACTTTGAAGGCGGCAGTGTCATTCAGAAGCCAAAGGAGTCGAGGGCAGATTCCCCCTGCGTAGCCTCTTAAGGTGTTGTAGTCAGCAAGGAGCTGAAGGATTCATGAGGGGGGATGCCCCCTGGACGACCACTTTAGGAGGTGGAGTTAGTGAGGATCCGATGGAGTCAGAGGCGGATGCCCCCTGCATGGACTCATAAGGAGGTGAGGTCGGTGAGGAACTGATGGAGTCGGGGGCGGATGCCCCGTGTGTGACCTCTTAAGGTGGAAGCATCGGCGAGGAGCCGATGGAGTCAGGGGAGGATACCCCATGAAAATTACGTTGTGGCAGTGAGGTCAGCGAGGAGCCGATGGAGTCGAGGGCGGGATCCCCCTGTGTGACCTCTTTAGGTGGTGGGGTTGGTGAGGAGGTGATGGAGTCAAGTTGCGGATTCCCCCTATGAAGCCACTTGAGGTGGAGAGGTCGGTGGGGAGCTGATTGAGTCAGGTGGCGAATTCCACCTGTGTGGCCTCTTGAGGTGGCAGGTTCAACGACGATATGATGTAGTCGTGGGTGGATTCCCCTTGTGCATCCTCTTTAGGTGGTAGTGTTGGTTAGGAGCCGATAGAGTCGGGGTGTAGATTCCCCCTTCGCTACCTATTGAGGTGGTGAGGTCAGTGAGGAGCTGATGGATTCGGGGGCGGATACCCCCTGCACGACCTCTTGAGGCAGCAGGTTGGAGAGGCATTGATGGAGTCATGTGGTGGATGCCACCTGCGTGGCCTCCTGAGGTGGCGGGGTCGGTGATGATCTGATGGATTCGGGTGGCAGATCCCACCTTCACGGCTACTTGAAGAGGTGCGGTCGGTGAGGAGCCGATGGAGTCGAGGGTGGGTGCCCCCTATGAGACCTCTTAAGTCGGCGGTGTCAGTGAGAGCTGATGGAGTCAGGGGAGGATGCCCCCAATGCATCCTCTTATGACAGCAGAGTTGGAGAGGAGCTGAAGGATTCTGGGGAAGATGCTCCCTGCACGGACTCTTAAGGTGGTGGGGTTGGAGAGAAGTCGATGGAATCGGGGGCGGATGCCCTCTGCACGGCCACTTAAGAGGGAGGAGTTAGTGAGGAGACGATGGAGTTAGGGAAGCATCCCCCCCCTACGCAGCCTCTTAAGGTGGTAGCGTTAGCTAGGAGCTTATGGAGTAAGGGGAAGATTCCCCCTACGCGACCTCTTAAGGTGGCGGCACCCACGAGGAGCCGATGGACCATAATATTCACTCACCAAATTGAACACATCCTCTCACATATGAAGCTGAGGAAATTCACTAGGGAGATACCACATTTTTTCTGACATATTTTTTTTACTTGTTATTAAATGACAAGAGATTCACGTCGGGTTACCCAATTCTATTTCTGATGCTTTCGCCGAGATGCATGCATCCAGCTGTTTCAGAGGAGGATGCCCTGGTTTTTTCCTTGCATTGCCACTTTCCAAAGGCAGTCGGTATGTGTCGATTAATCAGGGATGTTTTCCCCTTGATCGAAATGAGATGTTGGCATGTAGGTTCCTCCTTCCATGGATTTCTCCGTAGAACTCGTCACCTAGTCCGGGTCACCCTTAAAGATTAATTAATTGTTCTTGAATCTAGTTCCCACCTCCATATCTATGAGAATATTGGTTAATTAAACTAATTACCTCAAGACATTCCATTGGGTCTTGATAGGGCAGCAATTTTCGGTTGGATTAGACGGTAAAATTAGGCATGTCAGGGCATATCTAGATGCGTTAAAATTGGGGAACCTGTATTCTTCCTCATCAGAGGGAATCTCAAAGGCGTAGAACATGAGGCATCCCATGTTAGTCCTAGGGTATCTTATGATAGAGGCATGTCTCTAAGGTTTTCCTTAACTTCCCCACATAGCACGGGGTATGTCGTGAGGTAAATATCTTGTGGAGATGGTTACGCCAAAGGCATATGTTCTGAGGTTTTCTTCAGGTAGATCATGTTTATCACGAGGTAGCCATGAGATTAAATTATTGTGGAGGCAGAATGAGGGTGACCAGATTTTCCCACAGATACAAATCAGATTGGTACATCCCTAGGAGGCAGTTCAAGGAGTGTTTACCTGGTGGATGGATCAGAACACTCAATAAGAGAGGACCCAAGAAGGTGTGTCCCGTAAAGGGAAGTCGTCACACCGTGAAGGATGATCTAGACAACCCTGAGGGTAGATCATAAAGATTGAACCCCAGAATAAGGGAAACCATGGATTAGGATTGCATGGGATTGAACCTTATGGAGGTTTCCTATGTTACCTGTGTAGACGACAGGGATCAAAACCCACCTTGTTCGAAGGGGTGATGAATTAGGGTGTACACAAAGGAAAATGACCCAGATACATGTTTAGTCTTATTCTTGGATAGTGGCCCATCCCAAGAGGGATACCCTTGGGTGGATAGTTATGGATGTTGTTGGGAGTATGCATTGTTAGCTACCCAGGGGGAAAAAGGAGTAGTGTTGAGATGAATGTCATGATCTCCCGAGGATGTGGTGGCCCGGGATAGAATGCGGATGGATGATGGAGAGTTTAATGAAGTGGAGAGGGAATGATATGGAACCATCATGAATGTGATATCAGTGTTGGGATTAGCTTTTAAGAGACTTCCTACATATCCCTGTGATAGGGAATCAACGTCTTCATAGTTTGGTGGGGGTTCCAAAGGCATAACGCTGGTTGGGGTTCCAATGATTTACCACCGGATGGAGTTGACAATGGCTTACCACTAAAATGGGGATTACAATGGCTTACCGTTGGTTGGGGGATTATAGGGGCTTACCAGTGAATAGGGGTCAATTTAGTGTCATGTAGGATAAAAAGGGTAGTGTAGTTTAACGTCAAGTAGGACGCAAGTACCGACATGAATTGGTCAGGACCAATAGGTTTTGGGCTTGAACCTCAGGGTGGTATCCTACAAACCCTTCCATAGTGAGGATCAAAGTTCACATAGTTTATAATGGGTGTTGGTGAACCGATGTGAAGGGATTCAGGACCAATGGTTATTGGGATAGAACATCTGGGAGGCTCCATATGTACCTTTCCTTGGAAATAATCAAAGTCTACATAGTTTTGAAAGAAAATGAGGTGGTATTGAACCATAAAGAGGCATCCTACGTACCTTAAATTGGCATGGATCAATGTCCACGTAGATCAGAAGGGATTGGTGAACCAATGTGGAGGGTTCGAGAACAATGTTTGTTGGGGTTGGACATCAGGATGGCTTCTTATGTACCTTTCCCTAGAAAAGATCAATGTCCACATAGTTCATAAGGTGGTGTTTAGGGCATACACACCAAGCTATCCGGGAAGGATTCAATGGTAAATTCTTACTCTAAGCTTATGTGATTCATGTTCTATATGAGAAGAAAGAGGCAACAAAGACTTGGTGATCATGGTGGTAAGGTGCGTCATGAATGGTGATGAATGGGGAAAACACGTGGAAGCTGTCTGTGGGCCATAATGGAGTTGAAGGGTTGATTGGGGCTTATTAAATGAAGTTACCTGAGTACCACTATGGAGTGACATTGGTGAATGAGGCATAAACATGGTTGCTGCCTGGGTGCCTCAATAGTACAAAAATGGAAAATAGGGCTTACACAAGGAAGCTACCTGAGTGCTGCTATGGAGTGGTAATAGTTAATGAGGCTTATGGAAGAAAGTTGCCCTAGTGCCGCTATAGAGGGGAAATGGTTAATGAGGCTTATGAAAGGAATCTTCCTGGGTGATTCTATGGAGCGGAAATGGTGGATGGGGCTAATGCATGGGAGCTGCCTTTTTGCCTTCCTCATGTCTGTCCATGAGGGCATCCCAACAGACTGGTGTGTTGAGGCATGTAATAGTGGTCTACACATATGCGATTGTGCACAAGCAGGATAACACCAAGGGGTGTTGTAATCAGTCTGAATAAAAGGAGATTAAAAGTATGAATCACATGACTGACATTAGTAATGTAGTGAGGGTGGCATGAAAATAGAGGATGACAGTTTACCATGTTTGACACACTACATCCAAATCATGTTATCCTGAAATTGGGCACAAACAAACATGGGTTGACTTTTGACCCTGTTTGAAACACATTTCCTGACTCCAAGTGTTTTCAATGTCTTCTAGGGCGTTTTCCTATGATGGTAGGTGATCCGAGGTTGCATGGGACATGGCCATTAGGGGGTTCTTTCAGACATGAAAGATGATGAAAATCCAAATGAAGGACACACAATGCATGAGGTGGAGTGATGGAATGCTCAAACAGATTCCAACACTAATGAAATTACGCCACGGTAATCATGGATAGAGGCATCATAATCTTATCACATAATCCATCTATTATTTGGATGAAAAGGCATCCAATTAATGAATGATTAGGCATAATATAGTTTTCAGTTAGGTAGAGAGGGTTGTTTTCATCTTATTCATGATGTATAAGTCATATTTTAATTGGAAGAAGAGGCATCCTGTTATTTAATGATAGGGAATGCTACAGTTTAAAGTCATTTAGTGAGTACAATTAGCATCTAATGCTAGGAGCATAAGGAATAGTTGATTGGATTAAGAGAAGTCCTATATTTTTAATATAGTGTGCACTACTGTTTATAGTCATGCTGATAGGAATTTTAGGCATAAAGAGCCTAGAAATGGATGGTTTTGGGACTTACTAAAGAGTAGCCCTTTCTGGTTAAACCTATCATTGGAGCGAAGTGATAGAATTTGGATGATTTTTTTGAGGAATGGTTAGACTCATGGTACTCGGGACATTGATTATGAAAATCTCAACTCATGACATGGGATTTGAACCAAGAGGAATATGTGAACTAAAGGTGTTTCATGGTGTGTTGAGGAGTATATCAAATCATGGTATACCATAGGTGGAAGGTGGATGCACATAAGGGAACATTGGAAAATGTCGATGTCCTGGCACAAAAATTTTACTGTGTGACTTTCTATTTTTCATGGGGTATAGTGATAGAAGCGAAGGGCGGACCCCAAGGGTCGGGACCATAGCCTGGCAGTGAACCCGAGCAGGGGTGCGGCCCCCAGCATTAAGGACCAGTGGGAAAAAATATAGGATCTACACAAAGGATATGTCTTCCTTATGTATCTTTTCATATGAAAGGTTCTTGAGGAGCATGGGGTATCATAAAGTAGCTTCGTGAAGAAATCTGCTTGAGGAGAATGGACTCGCGGATCATGGGGGCTCATGGAGCATGGACCCAAGTAGAAAAGGATCTCACGAAGTGAAGCAGATCATTGAGCAACAGTTCCTAAAGAGAAAATCATCTCTTGGAGCAAAGGGGAAGGTGGATCAAAGGGTCTCGTGGAGAAAAGCATCTCTCATAGCAATGCGAATCACGAATCTAAGCGGCACACGAAGCAAAGGATCTCATGGAGCCTTGAGCAACCCGAAGGAGCACCCACCTTTGAAAAGGGAAGTGCCGTTTGCGAAGGGGATCACTCTATAGAGTATGGGATATTTGTGAAAAGGGAGATCAGCTGCCCAAGTGGCAGCGTGACCATCTTTATGAAGGGGGGGGGGGGTGAGTCTGGTATTTATAGGAAATGGAGGTAGATGGAGTGTTCTATAAAGAAAATCATGTGCCATAACTATATGGAGTTCACTCATGTTTCATGTTATTGTAGATACAACCATCATCCAGCATTGCAGCACTCGTGGAGGCTCTAGTCAAGTTCCCTTAAGTTTCTCATAGTTTTGGAGCTGACCGTCATTGACCTTCGCAACACTCATATAGGCTACAGTCAAGTTCTATACTCCCCGATCATGAAGGGTGGTTCACGAATAGACTTCGGGAACTAGTTTTCCATCCCATCTTCAAAATTTCATAACACATAATCAATAACTCCATTCGGGATCCATGACCAGTCAAATCAATGCTTTCTAAATGGGGTACGATCATAGATCATATATTGATGCATTTGGAACATTTTGGGGATGTGTTTTCTGGTACCAAAAATATGTTTTGTTCTTTTTCAATGGATTAATGGATTTTTTGGGGTCAACATATTTCATTTATTTAATTTTAATATAATAAAAATTTACAATTAATTATACAGATGGAACCATTTTAAGAATTATATGGAAATTACTGTCTAACTCAAGCTTTGTGGGAGAAGTTGGTGATAAGAATTTTATGGGACTAGAATTGGTAGAAGATTTGTTAGAAAAAGTTCATTTTATTCATATGCACATGAGGTAATCATAGATCTAATAGTAATGTTTTGAAGATTAGAGGAGGAAGGATCATTATTTCAAGGTAGGTGATCTTGTATTTCTCAAAGTTTCTATATGGAAAAACGTGATGCATTTTGGTAAAAATGGAAAGTTGAGTCCAAGGTTCAATGGACCATTTGAAATAATAGTGAAAGTTAAATCATTTTCCATCAGGTATAGTTTACCTTCACATTTATCCTAGGTACACAATGTTTTACATGGATCAAGGTTGAGAAAGTATATGTCAGATCCATCACATGTTTGGAGTTTAGAGGTCATTCAGTTGGAAGAAAATAATTCTTATAAGGATTAACATGTACATATTATTGAATTGAGAGATATTATGTTGCTGAATAAGGTTATTCATCAGGTAATGGTGTTGTTAAAAATATTTATGGTTTAATAGGAAACTTTGGAATCTGAAAATACTACGAAGGATAAATATCCCCACTTATTTGATAGGTAAATAAAATTTCAAGGATATAATTTCAAAAAGGATTGAATGATATATCATCCAAGGAATTTATAAAATAAAACATTTTCATATATACTAATAATTATCAATAATATATTAATTTTACATTAAATATGACACTTTTTCTAATACAATACTCGACACACAACAACAAGTTTCACCTAAATCTTACGTAGCACACAACATTGAGTTACACTGTAAAATAATATATTATTATTATTATTATTATTTTCAATGTTAGTTAATGCATTGTCATTGTATTCGATTTAATGAATAGAATTAAAAAATTGTTATTACACATGTTTGTAAAATGTTTTCACACATAAACAATAAACTTTTGAGGGTAAAAATGAGAATGGGTCCAATTTTAATAATAAAATACTTTTAAACTATTAAAATGATGTTTTACAACTTTTTGATGGAAAATACTATTTAAATATATTTTTGTCACTTTAATAATATCTATTTTACAAAATAGAAGTCTTCATTATTTTTGGGACATCAAAATTTAATTTTGTTAAAATTTAGTTATTTTCTAATGAAATTATTATTTTAATGGATTGTGAAAAATACATAATTGTAATTGAAAAATATGTGTTCATCTAATTTATATAAATAGATAGATTTAACTTTTAATTGGTTTTAACATGTAATTTTATTATTTTTTATCATTTAATATAATGTTGGAAATTTCAAGTAGTTTCACATTGAAATTGGGCAAAAACACATTTCAATCCTTTCATAGTTTCAACTTTAAAAAACATGATTTTTGATTTTGACAGAAAAATTTAATAATAAAATTATTACTAAAATTTAATGGATTTGAATTTGGAAATTTGATTCCACATATGGAAACATAATGTCCATATTTTTTATATTGGTACCTTTTATTTTGGGATATTATGAATAGTAACTTTAGTAGTTATTTTTATTTATCGAGGTTAAAGGGATAATTTGGTAAATAAGGGTAAAAAATTAATATTTTAATAGTTTAGAACTACCCTTAAAGGTATCTAAAAACTATTGGATGAGTTATGAATGATGATGATATTACATAGGAAAAAATTGGAAATTGAGAGCCACTTGGTTGTGAAAATGACATATTATAATAATTACATTAATATAAAGAGATATATAACATAAACATGTATCTTTTTACAAATTCAATTTTAAGGTGTGGTTATATAATTGATCTATTTGACTATAAATAGTGATTATAAATATTAAAATATATTATACATAAATTTATTTATTTATAGTTTTGATACATTGTATAAATAAATTTATTTATGACACAATAATGATGTAGTGATTACCATATTATTAAAAGATTTAAATAAATGATATTATAAATATTAAAATAAATGAAATATGAAAATTTGTATTCCATAAATTAATTTTATGGATTATTATAACATTATATATTTTAGATAATTTTTTTTGGTCGAAGGAATCAAGTATTATTACATTAACAAAAATCAATTACTAAATATTGTCAAAATTGAAATAAATGAGTTTTTAAAATAGATAATATTCTATTAAGGATATAATAGTCCTAAAATAATTTTATTCCTCTAATTAAATTATATAATTTAAAAAATTTAATTATTTATCCACTTTTGGTTCCATTTTCATTTTATAATAACTATAGTAACTATATATTATGAAAATACTAGAAGACATGGTATGAGTTAATGTTTTTGTCTAATGGTTAATGATAAAATATAAGGATATTTTGGTGAAACAAATATGTATAAAACATATTTAATTATTGGATTTAATCCCATCCTCATATTATCATTGAAATATATCACATTTGAACTATTATAATTCAAATTTCTTTTTATAATAAAATAATATTTCATGACCTTCCTAAAGTGCCCATCCTCCGTCTTATAAAAGGCCACCACCACTAACCACATAATCATACATATCAAGCCTCATGGATTGCCCTAATTCTATTAAAATGAGCTCCCACAATCCATCCCTTCCTCCTTGAATCCCTATCATGGGTATAGGAAAATTCATTAAATATTTTTGGCTCAAATCAAAAAAAGATACACGATTTAGAGGTGACATCAACTCTAAAATTTCATTCCTTTATTTTCCTTCTCCACTCATTATTATATTAATATTATTTGATTAAATATCAAAATAAAATTACTCAGTATACTAGGATGTTTTTATGAGATTTATTCGAGCTACACTTACTCACACCTCCAGGTAATGGATATGAACCGATTGATAATGTGTACGGAGAACTACTGCCTCACAGAATGATTATTATTCAATTTTCCTCTACCTCCTATCATATAAGCCATTATGATGGAACTATATTTATATATGATATATATTATAGTTATATTTTCTTTATTCTTAGGTAATTTTTATTTACCAAATACCATTATGCTTTCCCGGATGTGTAAATATGATTATTTCATTTGAGAAAGTGTGGACTATCACCCACTCAAATTGATATGAGTCATTCATGAAATAAATTGACCACATAAAGGATGGTTTTATTTAACCTATAAGACAAAAATGATATAAGTATAAATATGGTGTAATATTATACATTTATATCATTTAATTATTATTTTAGTAATATGAATAATAAATGAAAGTAGCATTAATATGTACATACAACCTACTATATCCATGAATGGTGCATTTCATTTATTATCTCAAAATATTATAAATATTATAAATATATATATATAATAGACATATATGATATTTAAATCATGAATAATATACTAGATATGAAGGAATTTTGACCACATGTACAATTTAATTCAAAAAACATCATTTTTGACTCAAGTACGGAATATCGACCAACCGACCAATATTCTCTTAAATAATTGAATAATTTTTCTAACATGATGATAAGTAATATAAAATGAAACATAATCTTCAAAAAGGTTCTTAATACAATATAAATTAACCTATTTATAAAATAAATTAATATAAAGAAAGAACGGGACATGTTGGACTCATGGTGAGGGACTTCGTCTCAATCTCATTTCATCAAGGATTATTTTTATAATATACCCCTAATTCATTAATAATGAGTATAATAAACCTGTTTTAAATTTTATTTCATTTAAAGGTAATATATTTCCAAATAAGAATTTTATTAAATAGGAATGAAATGTTTTTAACGTATACAATGACAACGATATCTCCACCGCCGTAAATGTTTTTTGATATTTGACATCCTCTATAAGCCTTAGTCTCTTTAAACGAAAAATAAATCCCTTATTTTTTATTTTTTGGGTTTTGGTATTTAAAATGGTATTGAATGTTAATTTACTATTTTAATATCTGGAAATTACCTCTTTTGATTTCAAATGAAATTTTTTGAGTGAAATGTTGATAATTGCAATCATTAATGTTTTTTTATTATATAATTGTAGTTGGGAATTTAATTGGTGGTTACCTGATAAAAAAGGACTGCTACTTACGTGATAAACCCAATAATGGTGGTTCCACAATAATCCATGGACTGGTGGTTATTTTATAACCTCAAATGCATTAGGTATATAAGTTAGTCATAATGATATTCTATTTAGTGATATGTGTGGATGTCAACTATATGGTTATTCCATTTAGTTATGTTTATGCCTTATGTTACATTTATATGTAATATGTTGCTTTCTATGGGTTTATGGTAATATTTTTATTACAAAAATGGAATGAAACTATGTTATATTTAGTGAAGTATATTTACTACTTCTTAAAGTTGAATAGTATGACATTATGATAACCATTCATGGTATTCATGTTATCCCTATACTAATATATTTCAATCATTTTGTATCCCTTTCAAAGGTATTTATTCTCCAGCCATGTTCTAAAATGATATTCAAAGGACATAATGAAGAATAATTTCATGTATGGGATCAAGGAAAATTCATGCAATTTAAAGATGAAACAATACCATTTTTCTTTTTAGAGTGTTTTTTATGATAAAATATATAGTGAGTAGAAGATTATACTTTTTAATACTGATGTACATATGTTTGTGTTATGGACTTTTTCTTTAAATTTATAAACCTAAAAAAATCCCCAATGTGATTTAAACTAACATTAATGACTTATACCATGATTATGTAATTTTTAATGTAGGGGCTTATCTCTATACCTTTCATGTGAATATGAAAATGTCCCTCGTGTGTACAACAGGCTATCATCTCACTATGCGGTGTGATTCATTCATCACTTATGATTTACATGGATCTAAAATTGATTGCATAAAATGAAAATATTTAATATTTATGAGATTAACACGATTCAATAATTATAATATGTTATCTACTTTTCTTTCACCCAATCCATCAGGAATATTGAATCCTCATTCATGCATACATATGACCTACGACGCTAATGAATACTGTATTTTACATTCTATCTCAAACATTTATAGATTACACTAAATAAAATAAATGGAATATATATACTATTAAAATAATTTTTTTCTGTATGGGGTTTATTTGTGTAAGATATTTTTAATAGTTTAAAAAATAACGAATCAAAACATTCTAGAAAAACAATGAATTTATTATCCAAAATGGTATTTTAACATTGAATTGTTAATAAAAAATTAATAAATGGTCTTAAAAAAATTGAATATCATATGATGTATTTAACTATGAAAAATTAAAAGGTTTTTAACACATTTTAATTATTATGAATTAGGTTCTATCATTTACTCTTCAAATCAAGACATATGGTAAGGGATTTATAGTATCTCATTTATTTCTGGGAGATAAATTCTATAATCAGCACCTATTTCTTTTATATCATGTATATACTACACTATTTTCATACTAAAAAATTAATATAAATATTCTCATGAAATGTAATGTTTATTTTTATTTCATTATTTAATAGATCAGGGGATTAAAATTTACCAATGTCGTAAGGGAATTGCAATAAAATCTCGTCACTTATCTGGTTGGATTATATTTATGCTTCTAATGATGAAATATTTCAGTCTACCACTAAAGGAAATCATATGTTTACTCCCCCTATGTATATTCTGTAAAACAATTACTTCATTTTCCCCTATTTATTTACTCATATTTCAAAAAAAAAATTTATGAAAAGATGAAATGTTATTTTTGAAAAAATAAAAGTTGAAAGGTTATTTCTCCCTTTCATGAACACTGAATGTTTGAAGGATTAATTAATATGTGTGAAAGCATATGTTCAATGAAATGATTTTTAAAATGGCCTCAATTATAAAAAATAAAATTTGAAAATATATTTTTAAAAATAATATTTTTAAATTATTATTAAATATTAAATTATAATTTATTATGTCTTTTGATAGGTAGTGTGGTTTCAAAAAAAATTATGTTTTAAAAACATTAATACTGTTGAAAAGGTAATAGCTTCATAAAATGATTAAAAATATTTTTAAATATTCAATTAAATTTTTTCATTTCATATTCAAAGAGTTGTGTTTTAATTATATATATTAAACTTGTAGTTTAAAAATATGATTTAATAAAAATAATTTATTCCTCAATAAATATACCATGTTACTTTTCATTCAAATAAATTTTAATTTATGATGACAACCTTTATTTTTAATTAATCTCTACTGGGTATATAATAAAATGATACCATCACTATAAATAATATGGATGGTTTGTGTATATAAAAAATATATTTTTATAAAACACATTAATTTTTTAGATGTTAGGATATGATGAATTGAGTTGATTATTATGAGAACTATTTCAATTCAATGTATTACGATATCATGAAATGATATATAAAACACAATTATTATCATGGGATATATTGTGGTGAATAATTGATTTAATTCGATCAAACCATTTTATGGTTTTAATTATGTGAAATTTTATTTGTAACAACCATCAATTGTTGACTCATTATAACCAAAGTGTTATGGATCCTTTATCACCATTCATCGCACTGAGAAAGGATTATTATTTTAGTGCTCAAAGGGTACATGGGAGGTTATATATAGACATAAATTGGGTACACAATAGGTTATACAAAGATAAAAATATGGTATATTAGAGGTTATAACATAACTAGAAGAGTGGTAAAATGAATTATATCCTATACCCAATGAAGTTAAATTGGTGGTTATCCCAAGACTAACATTTTTTAATGCCTTTGTGGGTATCCATATCATACAATATTCTATGATTATGTGTATTCCACACATCAATGTATTATTATAATGTTATTATGTGAAGGATCATTTTTCTTGATTCATTTATTATTCATGTCTTATAAATAACAAGGATTTATTTGATGATTTATATTTATAAAATATGATACCAAGGCTATATTTTTCCAATGTGAATGTCATGTTATCAAACAATTATGCTCCTCGTATTTTTATTTCTATCTTACTTTCCATTATAGAGTATTTAATCTCACCTTATTTATGTTCCATCTTACTAGTTTATGAGGAATCTTTTAATGTTTGGTAATTTCTAAGAAGATTACTACATGCAGGTATAATTATAGGGGATGTTGAAGAAATTTCATTAAATAAGTTTGTTTTGTGTCTAGAATCCATGTAAACTAAAACTATATAGTCCATAATAATATATTTTTGAAATGTATTTATTATTAATAAAAAATATTTAATATTTATTAATTATTTTATTGGTCATTACAATTTTAAGCAAATGAATTATTTTTTAATCCATTATAACTTAGGATGACAAAAAAAACAGTTTGATCCATAGAGATAATTCTAAAGACTTATATATAGATTTTCTAACAATAAGGATTAACATGACTTAAGGTATATACAAAATGGCCAATAGTTTTGGTAATGTAAATGGAGAGTGGTTTACAGGTCATTTTATCCCTATGCAGATACTAAATGTGGACGTGGTTCTCACATAGAGGTATGTGCATGAAATATCTCTAAAAATGTAAATTTGAGATAGACTCAATATACACATACTTAATGATAATTGGAATTTATTCACACATAGTTTTATATTCTTTGGGGATAAACTATGTAAATTGAAAACATCTTTATGAACCATCATACCATAATTAATTTATGTACAGGAAAGATGTAGGTCATGCCCAAAGATTGAAAATGTGAATTTAAGATCTAGACATCCTATAAATTATTTTTCAATGATTTGGTGGTTTCCCATAATTTTTTTAATTGCATGACCTATTACTCATTATTTATTTCAATAGTGAGATCTAAAAAGGAATTGATAAATATTGAATGTGATAATAAATTTGTTAATGTGAAAGAAAATGGTAAGATTACTACAGTAAAGGATAATTGGTTATATCAAAATCATTTTTCATGATATATTATTAACAACATAAACCATAAAAAAATATCAGACTCACTAAATAGGAGAATGATATATATAGATTGGTGTTTTAGTAGTGAAGACTATTAGGGAAGGAATTTTTAGTTTTTTATATTTCTAGGATGTGTAAATTGGAAATCAAGAGAATGACTCAATGACAATATTTTTAATCAATGAATGGTATTACCAATTGATGGAATTTTTTAAGGTGGAATGTATGATAATAATTCAAATGTATGACTTATGGGAGAATCTAATGAATATAATGAATAATATTATATTATTAATGGTTATAATACTAATGATTGGGAGAAAATGATTTACATATAAATGTTATTGGTTGTTTGAAAAACTATATTAAAGGTGACAAGAATTATTAAATTGTGGAAAATTAATGTTATGCCTTAAAACATATTTTGTATTATAGGAAATAGGTGATATGGAATAAGATGAAGAAGCATAATAATCAATTTAAGAAAAAATTTAATTACTGAACAATCTGTGTATTACAAATTGTGAATTTTGTCACATGAATAATGTAATATATAATGATAGTTAAATATATTTTTTCCATTAATGATTTGAAAGAATATGTGGGAATGTGATGATGATCTTCAATTTTGATTGAATGGAAATGTTTTTATTTTTTGGAAAAAATGATTAAGGGAAAATGACACAAAATCTGTTCCTGATATGGAGATAATGATATCTTGATTAACATATTATTGATATTAATAAATTAATTTCTATACTATTTATGACCATATAAATATTTAATAATATATATAAAATTTTCATTATGTTATTATTTATAGTGTTTAAAAAATTATTAAATATGCTGTATATATTAATTCATCTAAGGTTTTATTCAAGGAATGTGGGTGATTTTTTTAATTTTTCATTTCTGGTATTTTTAGTTATTAAGAGGTTTTAAAAAATATAAGATCAGTGAATTAATATATTTTTCATGGGATCACTAAGAAATAATTAATGTTTTTTGGGATATTAATATAATATTTACTAAATTAGAGTCCTTATTATATTTTGAAAATTATTTTAATGGACATAAGATTATCGATTAAAGTAATGTTTTCAGATGAACATTTGATGATTATTTAGAAACTAATATGTTAATTCAACATTTGAATCTATTTTCATGACTTGTGATAATAATTTTGAATTAGATAATAACAATTTTTAGAGGGAATGACAGATAATTATTTTATAGATTCTATGATCCAGTAGTGCTTCACGCATAAAAAATCATCTTTACTTATTTAAGTAACAGGTGATGTATAAATATCTCGAATCACCACAGAATGATGGGATTTGTCTTATAAAATTGAACAAAATCTTATAATTATATATTATCATGGAAATTTTAAAAAATTAGTCAAAGTATCATGAAATAAAATTTTATACTACATTATTCATATCTATTTATATAAATTGCAATTTTTATACAACCTAATTTTGTGTTTTTATAATGCGATCATTAACATTCTTCTGACCAACTGTCTCTATCACTCCCTATAACTATTTTGACATTAATATTTCATTACGTGTCCAAATAATAACTTCCCACCTATTTTCTAATATTTGGAATCCTATTTCATGTTGTTTCATATGACATTCACACATTCATTTGATTCAGTTCAAAACAGTGTATTATTAACACTTCTTACTATGTTATGTTCTCCTAAAATGTTTCTCAAATATTGAACTATTTTTTAAATGGAAAAATAATAATTATGGGGATAGATTTCAATAAATAGAGTTATAATGAAACATTTCATGTTTTAATTATTTTTTTTGAATTTACTGTTTTTATATATTTTATTGAATGAAAAAATGAGTTTTAATTAATAAATACATATTATTAAATTTATTTTATGTTTAACAGTGATATTAATTAGTTATTAAATATGGAGAAGTAAATAATAATAATAATAATTTTAAATGTAAAAAATATGTATTTATATAAAGAAAATATATTAATATATTTGGACATAACTTTCGTTAATGTCATAATATTATTTAAATGTAAATATTCTCTAATAAATTTTTTTTCACATTGTAAACATAAATAAAAATATTTTTTT
This sequence comes from Viscum album, assembly GCA_963277665.1. Classification (NCBI taxonomy): domain Eukaryota; kingdom Viridiplantae; phylum Streptophyta; class Magnoliopsida; order Santalales; family Viscaceae; genus Viscum; species Viscum album. The sequence continues at coordinate 1,294,270,463 of OY728152.1, forward strand.
CATAATTTTATAAAAAAATACACTAAAAAAATATAATTTATTAGATATTAATTTAATAATTATAATATAGTTATTTGGGATTATTATGAAAATATTAATTCCCCGATGAATAATGAGTAATACTTTTTAATTTTAAAATTTCATAAATTTTTTTGAATTCATAAGGTCAATTTTATATTATTATTTTTTAATAATTTATACTATTTAACTAATATATTTATTAATTATATTTATGTCACTCGAATTAATTTCATATTTAATTTTGATATAAATATGTTTTATACTTTAAATTTTATTCCCAATTGAGACCCTCTTTTTCCCACTTATACATGATTAATTTTACAATATATATTTATAAATAATTCAATTTAAATTATTAAAATTTATTAAATATTATAAATCGAAATAATTATTATTATATAATTATTTCAAATTAATTTTTACTATTATGAATAGTAAAAATATTAAAAAATGATTTCGTGGTTAAAATGAAAATGTGCTTATCTGGAGTTAATCTAAATAGATAAGAAATAAAATGATTTAAAATCTTATCAAAACCCAACATTATTTACATTTATAGACATTAAAAGATATTTTATGGGTCAATATAATATTTTAGTTCCTTTTATCATGAAAAATTTTTGGGTACCCCTTTTTATTAAAAAATTACAAGTGTGCCATGCACAATGTTTATGAAAGGACGCCCACTCTGCCCTTTATATAAAACATCAAAAACAAGTTTTATTGGAAAATATAAGAACAAATAACATAATTAATTATGCAATAATATAATAAAATTATTTTTTTGATAAATCCATCTTAAAAATCCTTTTTGGGGAAACTAAAAAATGTTTTTTGAAAAAAGATAATGCCCCTAAATGAGTGTATTTATTTTTTATTATAACTCATTAAATTTTTTATTTAAACATGATTATATAATTTCTTATCTATATTACATATAATTATATGTTATTTCGATTAGAAAATAACCTGAATAAATCTCCAATCTAAATAAATGGGTTTTGATGTCATCATGCTTGTGTATGGAAAATTTCCACCTCGTGAGCTATTATTCATCATTTTCTGTCACCATATATCAGTGATAGATAAAAAAAGTCATATAATGTGCATATATTATATTTATTATTATTTATAGGTCTATAATTATAACGAAACATCAATCTTCTTACATCAGAACTAGTTTGAAAACAATAATGTTACTCATGTGTACAGAGGACCACTACCTCACGTACTAATAGGATGTATTTTTCATTTCTATTTTACCTTGATGGTAATATATATATATTAAACTAACATATATGATATTTTAATCAAATATATTCTTATGAAATTATAACTTCACATGTACCTCCTTTTTTCATTATGGGGGAATACACTAACATTCTTCATGTGTATGATAGACTACCACATCGTGAAGTAATGTAATTAGTTACCAACGAACGATTTTCATAAGTTATTAGGATAATATTAAATAAAAATATGTTATATATATATAAATGTGAAATAAAAATTATTATATAAGTATTAATATATTATTTAAATTTATTTTATCTAATACATCTACAAAATGGAAACAATGTTCATGTGTACGTACGACCTACCATATTTATATATGGTTTACTCATTTATTATCTTTATAATTTATTAGTTACTAAGAAAAAAATATAAAAATATATTATATTTATATTACGGTTAAAAAAATTAATATATTAAACCATTATTATGTTATGTTTACTTAAAATATAAAATCAAAACATAAACAAAAATAGTAGTTAGAACCTGAAATATGATTTTAACATGGAATTGATAACAAGTCGGTATTAAATAGTCATATGTATATGGAATAAAATATATATGTATTGTTATTTAATATATATATATATAATTAAATTAAATTTATCATATATGATTTTCAAACATTTACAAAATATGTCATGACATATTGAAGGAGAATTCTAGTCGATCTATTACATCAAAGCGACAAATGTGATAGTCACCACTAATATCAATGTTGTTGTGTATATAATAACTTGTTAACACATTATATCATGAATATACATATGTTAATTACATTTAATGTTTTATTTTATTTTATTATTTACTAGGTATTGTGGTTCAATTTTGTAAAAAGTATTTTACAATTCAATCTTTTTATTTATAAAGATTGTTTCCATTTATTCCTATTACGATGAAATATTATGACACATATCTAAAATAACCCAGTAATATTTTTTTAATCTATTTATTTCCTTATATTATATGTTTCCCTTAATTTTATTCTTTTTATATATTAATAATTATAAAATAATGGTTTTAAATAAATTAAATTTAATTATACCTTTAGTCAAAATCCCTTTTTTCATCCACATTGTGGTTTTCAAAAAATATTTTCAGAATTATGATAATGTTTTTTAATGATTAGTTATTTTAAATTTTACCATAATTTTATATTTGAAAAATATATAATATTAATCGTTTTTCAATTTTCATAACAAGGTATGATATTTTGTTATTGAAATATAAAATGAATATTTGTTTTAACATGTATGGAATATCCAAAAAAAAATTACCACTCAATCATTTACATAATCCATTATAAATTTTTATGGTTATTTTTTTAACAAAATATATTTTAATTTTTTTTATTTTATTTTTTATTTTAATTTATAACATCATGATGAAATTCTCTAAATGATTTATAAATATACCATTATAATTTTCAATGGTTATATAAAAAAATTAAATTATAAAATGTTTTATATTTTATATAAGTATTGTTGAAAGTGGAAAGGGTATTCCTCTCGATAAAAGAATTAAATTATTGATGAATAATACATTATAATTACTAAATATATTTCAAAATTAATTTACATCCATAATATTCTATGAATTTGTTGGTTTAAAAATGTTATTTTCAAATAAATGTTATTTTCCTCCAAAAATATTCTATGTAATTTTTAATTAAAAATAATTTCTCATCTATGAATAATGTAAATGATACTACTTATCATATAATAGGTATATGTTGCAATTATAATAGATTTTTTTACTTTCAATATTTTGATAATTATTATAAGGAATAATTTTTTATTAATCTCTTCCCATTTCCATTAGTTATGCTATGATGAATTGATGAGATATTTATGAAGCCCATTTTATTATAATTGATTATAATATGATGCAATTATATATGAAACCCATTTAATTTCATGATATTTGATAGTGATTTTTTTTATCTTTTGGAACACACATGTATGGTTTTCATTATGTTAATGTGGATAAATTATAACAATGGGTGGGAATCATGTTATAAAAAAGAGGATTGGGAAATATATCTCACTCTAATGTATTATGTAATTATTTATGTTATATGATATTGAATGGTGTATAGAGGTAATCCCTATCCATAAATAGGTTACATGAAAGGATTTTAAAATCAAAAAAATTACTACATGCCAGGATATCATAAACCCATGAAGAGGGTAATCTAGCAGTGACCTTTGACCAGGGATGGTACATGCATGGTTAGCCAAATTTTAAATGTTCTGGATGTCTTGATGGGTATCCTTGACATATAAATTTATATACTGTTATGTATTCCAAAGTATATGTATTATATAAAATTTATTTACTCATGGACCATGATTATTGATTTTATTTTGATTTGAAGTCTTATGAAAAACCATGATATATTACATAAAATCTCAAATTACGATCTTTATTCTGTAAATCAAAAATTTCATTAAACTCCTAATAGTATAACATTAACCATAAATAACTCAAAAATTTCAAGATTACAAATAAAATCACATAGACATATATTTATCACTATTATATCAAATTTATATACATATTAAGGGTCATTGTCCCTCAATAATCTATTTTTCAAAGGGGTCAAATTTCCATGATAACAATTTTCATGGTCGTCGATATAATTCAAAATATGTCATAAAATATTTTTTGAGAAACTACTATAATATAATTCTTATTTTATATGATATATATAACAATAATATCATTGTTTAAATAATTTTACAACATTTTTCATGATTCCAAAATTAGAGGAACCTTAATCCTTCCACTCGTTACTTAGTAATACCAAAAACATGACATGGACTACATAGCTTACAGGTGGGTATATTCCCTTGACTCGTTGGATTTTTTTCATAGTTTCCCATACTCATATATTTAAATCATTTAAAATTTTAAACTTAATTCATAAACTTTATATAACAATTAAGGTTGTCATTCTCTCCATAATTAAATCAATCACTCTTTCTATTCATGAATGTTCCTAAATTTTTATTTACTCTACTATAATATTGGTAAAATAAAACTTTACCATCATAAACTTATTCATATTTTTACTACATATCCACTTATTCACTTAATTCCCTTTGAATTCTTAATAATTTTAAAATCCATTATCTGTACTGAAACCACATGATACTATTTACTTATATGATTAGAATGTCTAGTACTATTTAAACATTGAATTATTGGATTCATCTGATCATATATATTGTCAATATTTCACTATGGATTACATACATAGTTCACATTATACATTTATAGAATTGTATATTCTGTTTCATACAATGAAATATTTATATAATCCTTTTTTCCATGTTTGCCAAATTTTTATTCCAAACCCACTCTTTTAGCATAAACAATATTCCATTACACGATTATTACCATATAATTATTCAATCAAATATATTTATTATTTGAAATTATTGTATTGATTTAATGACCTCCATTAATCTAACTATCCTAAAAGATTATAAAATACCATGAAAACATTACCCCTTTTATTTCATTTGAATGTGTGAAATATATTATTTATGTTACATATATATAAATTATATACTAATGGATTCAATTTCCCATTTAATGATAGTGTATAGAGAGTAATAAATAAATATGAAATTATTTTAACTCATGGTGGATTAGTATTATGTTGTATTTGGCCATGGTTATTACTCATAACCAGATTCCTAAAACCCAAAATCATTAAAATTAGATTAGTTCTGCCTGTAGTTCTAGATCTATTTCATTATCCATCATATGGGGACATCAAACAATAGGGTATGTGAATTGGTAAGTTTTAAAGTCCTTCATCTACAATTATTTTCTAAATAATGGAATACAATATATTAGATAATGATGTTATGAATAATAAGTTATAATACAAAATATATTGGTATATTTAACATAAATTTAAATATTTTTGAAAATAAAATATCATAATGAAAAACATGGTTTCCTTTGGAATTATTTTAAATAATAATAATAAATTAAATTCCTAAATTGTTATTTTTAATTAAAATGTGAAATATACAATTAATCTCTCCCAGATGTTTCAAACTAGGTTGAATGTAAGACCCATTTTCATGAACATGGAAATGATCATGTCAAATCAAAATCCACCCATTTTGAAATTATTACCCCTATGTAAAACTATTCCATAACCCATCAAAATATGATATATATACAATGATGTATTTCAAGGAAAAACAAAAAATCTATTTCTCCTCAAAATATTTAGTTGTTTCTTATTCATATAAAAAAATTATTCATATGAAAATTTACCCTACTATATGTACTCCTAAAACTATTTCCATAAGATATATTAAAAAAATTCTTAGATACCAACTATAAGGATCCAGAACCTAGTAAACAATGGAGAGTGGTTACATTATTATATATATATATTAGAAACATGTTATCAAATCATAGATGACCAAAAAAATTTGTAGTACCAGAAAACATTATAGAAACATGAAATTCAAGGTACAATTTAAAACATAAAATTTCAAAAACATATATTATGAATTGGATTATTTCCATTTGAATATCTCTGTATATCATGATAAACACATTATAAAATCATTGGGAAAATAAATTATAAAAAAAGTGATGAGTTCAGATTCTTAATAAGACAATGTGTAAAATGGAATGTATTATTAATATATTAAGATAATCAATAGTTAATTTTAAATAACGGAAAATAATTCCATCTCAAAAATAACATGATAATAATATGGAACCAATAATGAATTATCAAATAAATACATATAGATAATCACATGATATTAAAACATATTAATAGATATTATAAAATATTTATAATCACAGTGAACTAATTACATGATCTCATAATAAGAGAATTCATAAATATAGAAATCATTAATATACTTATTAGTCATTATTACAATATATCATAGATTAATTGGTATATCCAAAAAAATCTTAGGCTTGTTTATCTCAAGAGTCCTGCTGATTCATTAAGGGGAAATTGTGGCCCCCTTCCATCAAATACAGTATAGAAAAAATTCCTCTTGTTATACGAGTGATTCATAATCAACATAATAATTAGTATTGTAAATTTCACATACATATTGTAAATACTATTCCTAATATGTAATCAAAATAAAATACAAACATGACTAATATAGAAAATGGTATCAAACTATATTATCCTCAATAAGAATGACCATAAACTACTATGAACAACAAAATTTATGGGTTTATTAGATTTTATGCTAAATTAATCTTATGTAAATTTATGGTTATATTTAATGGGGAAATTTAATTTCTCTAAAAATTTATATGAAATCATTAATTTTATTAATATAAATTTCATAATGAAAATCAATTAAAATAACTAAAAATCTCCACTATATTAATAGATAATATTTCATCAATAAATTCTTTATAAACAAGTAAGGAATTATTTAATGTAATGAGTGTTCATGATTAAAAAATTTTGAATCATGCAATATATATTTAAAAAGATTCATTTCAAATTATATTATAAAAATGTCAAAATGTACCATGTATTGAAATAAATTGGAAGTTTCCTTTCAAAAACTATTGAAAATCCCAGAAAGGCAAAAAATTTGACTAATAAAATATATGGAGAATGATCAATATTTTGTTGAAAACATTTCCATAAATAAAAGGTTTTAGTAGAATATGGTTTTTTATTAAACAGAGAAATATTGTCATATGTTATTTGACAAATGATCTATAATTTTATGTACTGATGAAATGTTAAATTTCATGATTACATTAAACAATCATGAAAAAACATTGGATAATAAAATTCAACAGTTCATTAAGACTTAATTCATAATATTTCCTCATCATAAACAATATCATAAACAGTCATGATAATCAATGAGATGGTAAGATAAATAATTACCTCTTTGGTTACATCTGATTCAATATACCCATGATATAAAAAATAATCCAATGAAAATTTAACTAACATTAAAATTAAATAATTCATGATATAATATATCAATAGTGTATTTTTGTTTACCACATAATAAAAATATGTGTTCCATTTGGGATAAGTCTCATTAAAGTAAATGTGAGGTGAGAATCCCTTATCCATGGTACGAATTCAATTATATAAATTAAATACCACTATATAAAATTATAGTTATATTATAAAAAATAAAATAATTTGACTAATATAATTCATGACATATATTATTTTCTTATTATCATTTTTACCTAATTAAAAAAAATAATTTCAAAAAATTACATTTTCTATTGACAAATGATTTATTTCATGTATGTTTCGGTTATATAATTGAATTATATTTATTTTGATCATGGATAAATTATATATATAATTTAAATTAGGATATAAACATAATATGTATTTATTATATATGTGTTTATATCCATCAATAAATGTTAATGATAGGAAATATATTACACTTTTTATAGATAAAGTAGTTCATACATACAGATGAACAAATCTCCTATTTTACTAATGGATATAACCAAATTACAATGACCATAAATTCACCTTTTAATAGTAATTATTATATAATATATACAATTAATATTAAAAAAATAGATCATCTTTATCATCAATCTATATTGAATATGGAAAAAATATCATATCTCTATGTAGAAGCGGTATTCTGAAGGATGTAGTATCTGCATTATAATCATCCAAATAATTGAATTTTATGAAGATGGATGAGATTTATATAAATAATTATCAATGGTTAGGTTATTAATGTTACATTATTTACAATAACCTATTCATTTCTACCTTTTACAAAAAAGATAAAAAATCTGAATCATATTGCATCATGATGTGGTAGTTTTTTGTACACTATAGTGATGTTATCGTACCCCCCCATAGAAAATGGAATGTATATCAGGATATAACATATCATATTTAAATAGGCATAATAATGTATTATTTATAATATCTATATGTTAAATTCATCATAATATCCTTCATTAAATGATATTGATGGATATTGAATTGCATCTATTTTTTAGTAGGTAGTCTGTCATGATCAATTGATTCATTTTTAAATAGACATAAATTTACATGGATATAATCTATTAAATTCAATTAAAAAAATTTATATAGGATATATTATTGTTATTATATTATCATAGTTTATTAAGGTTATGTACAGTCTCAATAATAAATAAAACATATATAAACATTATGAATTTTCCCTCTAATTTGGAGAACATCATTAGGTTTATAACAAAAACATTCCAAGAAGGGATTCATAATCACAATAAGGAAAATGAGATATATGAATTGAATTGAGGTTTTTATTTGGAAATTTATTTTTATAATAATAGTTTTATCAATGTGTGAATATTATAGGTTAGGTTGTGGTCATTTTTAAGAGGGGGAAAGGAAATACATTTAATTTTTTTAACAGAATAAGGATACACATGTATTTATCATTCCCTAATATTCCCAAATATCTCAGTATTGATCCAAAGAGGTGGTAAAATTAAAAAATGAAAAAATTAGTTATTAAAAATTATTTGGTTAATTTTTTACCATTTATTTATTTTTTTTATCCCCATGGTAGTCCATGTTTTACCTTAATTAATGTTATTATATTTTTCCTCAATCACTATTCATTATGTTAAAAAATTTTGTTCACCTCATTATATACTAAAATTTATTATGATTAAAAATATTGAATACATTTTGGAAAATTTAAATCATTAAAAGTTGAATAATTCATTTCGAAATTAAACTAATAGATTCATTGATGAATATAATTTTCAAAAGAAAATATTTAAAATTTTTAAAATGGTTTTATATGAGAATTAAATATTAAATAGACTAAAATGAATGTTTCAATATAGAAAATATAAATAGTATGGAAGAATTATTTTTCAATGTGTTTTATTATGAGGGGTTTTTCCTTACACAATCATTAACCAGGGGTAACACAATCATTATTAATGATATATTCCAATAGTTTCCTCATCCATAACTGAGTACAACCAAATTTTCTAAAAGAAATTTGTCAATTGATTCATAAAAACCATTTACACTTAGGTAATCTCAATGTTCATGATTATGGGAGATCTGGATCATCACATCCTTTTACATGGTATTATTTCATAATCAATGACTCTCTAAAATATATATGTTCTAGAATATCTACTTAACCCACATACTGGACTAGTTTCGCATTAAATTGATGATAATATATATATATTAAATAAAAAAGTATGGGGAATCATTTATTGAATTTATATTTATGTACTCATGGTTGTTATATGTTTCACATTAATGAATAAATTTTTTATTTGATAAAGTCGTATATTTGGAAAATTTGGAATTTTATTCCCCACAAAAAGGAGATTAATATACATAAGAGGGGATTGACTAATTATGAGGAATCCTACATATCCCAGTTACTCTATAAATCAAAAATCATATAGTTATTAAAACTCATTCAGTTTAGAATCATCTGGAAAGGACAAATTTGTGGGGTCTTTAGCATGTAATATTTTAGATCGATTCTTGAGGAGATGTCCTATGTATCGAGGATATTGTATGATTTGGTGTTTTCATTTTTTTATCACACCCTTATGACTGGACCAAAGGTAAATGGACTTCTATGAGTGATTTTTCTATTTTTTTATCAATTTTCATGGATTATAAAGTTTTATTTCAATGGATTTTGTAGAATCATGATGAAAATGACATGTTCACAATTACCATATAATCCCAAATGGGATACATACTATGTTAGAAATGAAGGATATAAATTGATCCACATCATTTAATTTGGATGAATGAATTGTAACTTAGACAAACTTTGGATGTTAATGTAGATATCAATCCTTGAAGAGAGACCCTATGTATCAGGTTTGTTGAATGAATCAAAGTCATCACATTTTAGTTGATTTCTATGTTTTCTAATGTATGATGTAGAGTAATCATCCAATTGGAATTATTAGGTCATAATGATTTAAATATTAGTGAAATTAGTGGAATTACACCAATATATATTCCTATTTCAGTTCTAGCTAGACAGTAAGGGTTATGTCCTACGTATCTGAGTTATGGAAGGAATCATGGTGCTCTTAGTTCAAATAATTAAACCCTAAACACTAAGATTTCCATTAGGAGAGGTAAATATCAAGATATGTCATCGATCATGGATAATACTCTGAGGTTTACCATTCCATTGTAGAGTCTTATGACTAAAATAGGTGATTATTATAACTCTTTAATACAAATTGGGCAATGAATGTTGTGATAAACAAGACATGGAAAATAGAAAGTATCACTACATTGCCGCAATCAATTCTTTGGAATTATATAAAAAGTCACTTTTGGGAAAGTGAAAACCATACATTGAGAGCCAGCAGTGTGTCCCGCGTCCTCTTAAACCACACACCACATTTAAAATTGAAAAATTCCACATTCAAAATTCAAAGTCCAAAATTCAAAACTTCTTCCATATCCACCTAGATCCACGAGCTAATCCACAAATCATCATGACCTCGAACCATGAGAGGTCAAGTCGCTGCCATCATCATGATCAGGAACGCCACCCTCACCGTCAGAGACGAAACCATTGATGTCATCTAGTTCCATCATCATCGCCATTCCAAAATCACACCAGTCACCGGAAAACAACCTTTGTAACCACTGAATCACCCACCAAAACATCATGAAACAATAACCACAACCATCATCATCGTCTTCTCAATCCAACATCATTGATGTTGGCAGAAGTAGCTTGTCATTGTCAAAATCACTGTCGTCCACCACCAACTCCCGTAGACGCCGGTTACCGCAACGAAGAGCCTCCTGGAGTAGATCACCCACAAGATCTTCCTCCAGAAATCCAATAACGCCAGAAGAAGGATGCCCCAAATCGAACCAACCCAACACCAGATCCTGTCGCCACCATCAGAATAGATGAAGAAGACCCCTTCGATCCTTCGAAGTGATGAATCCACTGCAGAACAACCCTTGAATGCTTAAACAAACCATCGGACGATGCCACATCGCCAAAAATTGTGAACCCATGAACGCACTGAAGAGAATGTCGGTGAACAATGTGACCATCGCAAGCAGGTCTTACAGATGGAGATCGTGAACCGAAAAAGTCTCAAAGCCCATAACAGCATTTTCACAGCAATATTGGTGAGCCACGAACAGGACAGGAGAATGCCAGAAGAATCCACAGAGATCCACCACGGGGGAGAGGTCAGCGGCGACGGGGGAAAACCTAGTGTCGTAAGCCCCTTACATGGTCATCCACTCATAGATTGAGTATCACTACATTGTATGTGAACCTTATGAACAACTAATGTTATTCAAAGGATAATTTAGAGATCATTATATAGAGGGGAATCCTACATATCATTTTTATGGTAGGAATCTAAGTCATTATAATTAAGTTGGTTTAGTCTTACACATTGACGTTTCCATTATACACATGTCCTAATTGTATACCAAACACATGTTGATTAACCAATAATTTTTCCTTGATTTTATGCTTCTCATATAGGAGGGTGTTTTCAAGAAAGGTCCTAAGAAAATTAAATGATATGATAGACTTTTATAATGGGATTCACGTAACTTGAATGGAATGTCTGAGGGTTTTCTCATGGAAATAGATGAATTTTCTTGAATACATCGAATGAATTATCCGGTTGATTCTAGAAGAAATCACAATAACCTGTATGATAAGACTAACATGTGTCCTATAATCCATCTAAAATACCATGGATCCATCGCAAGAGATGGATAACACTCTTGGTGGGAATCACGAGAGTCCTGGTGACATATCTTGGTGTGTGTCTCATGTCCAAGTTGAAATATCTAGATTCCAATTCTAATAATGGATAACATGTTGGAGGGATGTCACAAGAGCTATCTAACATGAACAGGTGCTACAATGTGACTATACTGACATGAATTAGAGCTGGAATATGGATTACACATAACTTCCAAAGGATACTAAAATTAATTCATGTCGATCCTAGAGGGTTCCACGAGTCATGGAAGGCTTTTAAATAGTGTTCTATGTGACTTTATTTGATATGTCCAATAGTCTTTGCTTGATCCATATGGTGTTACAATAGATAATCTCGTGATCTAGCCAACATTTCTTATTCTACTGCTTGATAATGATGGTTCATGTGAATAAAATCGGGATAACTGTCTATGTTTATCTTTGTCAGTATCTCGCCTTTTGGTATATGTTCTAGACATTATATTTAGAATACCATTGATTTTTTCAATGTTATTTAATTTTTAGTATCCCTTTATTTAGAAAATGTGTAGGTTATTCATCTTGTGTCCTACAAGAACTACATTACCAGAACTATGAGTTATCACAGGAATTGATTATGTATTTTTCATTATTCCTCCATTTGTTCCCATGATCTTACAATGTATGGATGCTTTTCAGATCACAAGATCTTCTACTCCATGAAATTATTAATTTCTCTATAGTGTGCCAATGCAATTGAATAGAAAACTTCCAACCCTTCATCTGATGATTTTTTATTCTTTTTTAATGGTGGGGTTTATGAATTAAATGCCTTTACACCATAGTTTTTTACCATATTACACATCCCGTATTTTAAAAATCTTGGATTTAGTCTGAAGGTGGTATTTAGCATCATGTGTCCTTATGAGTTCACACTGTAAATCACTCCTAGGGTATCGCATATGGTTCATGGAAAATAAGTACATCCCATAAATTACTCATTTATTGTATTGATTACAATTAATGTGGCCGTGTTGAATCATTTATAAAAACTGAAGGACTTCCATATTGTCCTATCAAGATGTACATGGTCCATATCAAAATATTGGAGACTATTAAAAGCACTTCACTTGTTATCATGTGACTTGGGTGAAATTTTTCATGAGACAATGATGGAACATCAAGGGACCATTGTAAAACTATGAGAGAGTTATCAAGGCATCTTACATGACTATATTGTAGAAAAACATAGCATACTGCATGAGGTTTACAACAACTGTTGAATCCAACACCTCCCATTTTCACTTCCATTGATTATTTTATAATGGATGGGGTTCACAAAAGATTATTTGGGTGCTATCAAATTCTATTCCACTACAATTTTGTGATGAATATCATAAACAATATTTTTCACATGGATATTAATAGGTATTTAATGTATAATTACAATTATGATATAAAATGGAAATATGATATGACATGGAAATTTCCAATACCTTTCGTGGGATGATGACCATATTCTAGAGGGATTTCACACGATGTGACAGGCACATATTTGTGGCCATGTGTTGATGACTTCCAATGGAATTTCACATGACATTTATGACCAAACGAGGAACCAAAATCATATACGTTTATGTAATTTTTTTTTCTAAAATGGATGGAGATCACATGAATTTTCTGTAATGTTATTGATGATAATCATTATACCCATTAGTGATGAATTTTTTTTGTTTTATGACCACATTAGGCTTAATCAATTTTGATGTTTTACTCTTATTTTACATGGGATTGTGTATGGTTTTTTCATGAACCAACCAGTTGGAAGGATTCATAACCTAGGGATCATATCTAGTTTCAACCACGTGATACATGATTTTTAGGGAGCCTTTTAGAAAGAATAATTTCTTGTTGAAGGGGATGCATGGTATCATCTATAGGTTATTAGACACATATGGCCATTTGTATGACCATATTCGGGTCATTTGATCATGTGTCTATATATAGTTCATGGGATCTATGATACATTGGAAACCTACTTTTTTATTATCATTGAGTGTATATAATACCCATATTAATCAACTTTTTCATTTGTGTATTTTTTTTATTCTCATTTTTCAGGTATCAATGAATTCCTTGACTCTAGATTGGCATCCATGTGGAAAAGGGAATATTTATAAGGAATGTATATTCCTACATCGGCCTTTTTATCTATTGTGATTCATCATCATGGGTGATGATAAGTCTATTGGAAGATATTTTGTATTCTGTGGTATTCCCATATATATAGGGTAGTGGAGAGCGATTAATTCACTGCCTACTCACTTCTCCAGATCACTCACCTAGACTCCACCACATAACCCTATCAAAACACCCTACAAAAATTTATGATAGTGATTCCATTCCATGGGACAATTTATGAATGATATTCTTTATAATACATCCCTTTCTATTGTGCACGGTTGAGCCAACCATGATCTAAGCATAGGTAATTTCATAACCATCTATCATGGGGATTATATTGTCCTGAGGGTTCTATGTTGTCTGCAAACTTGATCACATGATACATTTTGTATAATGTGGCTCATGTTACCATTTATAGGTCACTTGATTATGAGTCCTAATAGTGGTAATGTGATTTCACAATGGCTTGTGGGCATATGAGATTTAAAATATATTCGAGAGTGAGGTGTATAACGATTTCTTCGTGTAATTCATGAATTACATTGAAAATTTATGAAAATAACATATTTTTTCTAGTTTATGAATTATTTAATATATTTTATTTTATATTTTTGACTTATTAAACTAACTTATGTTCAGATGGGGGCTGTCTTTCATCATGGTTCTTCCATTATAGCAAAATAGCGAACCATTATTACTATAAACCACAATTTTTAACCTTGGTAGTAGGATATATTTGAAAATGATGTTTTGAAGAATCATATCTCATTTAAGATTCATAATAATTGTTATGAAACCATCTTCCTCTATAATTTTTTATGCTACTTGATGATGTATTCATCCATCCCCCAGACTTCAAATTTCCATCTCACAAGGTGTCAACTTCTATTGACTGTGCTCAAATGAAAATTACTGATGATGGATGCCTAGTAACTTATCAATCATATTGGTTTTTTATATGTCGAAATACTATTATTTAGTTCTATATTTATATTGATTGACTTATAATCTTATTTTCCAGTGTTTTTCTAGTACATGTGGCTAATCTCTGAGCTACCAGTGTGGTAGATGGATCTTGAAATTGGATCTCCATACAGCTAACATTAGTATGATGTAGACATGCACTCTATTTTTTATATTCATGGATAGGTTAAAAAATATTGATATAACACTACTTTTATTATATGATTTAATTGATATTTTGATCATTATATTTCGTTTTTCAATTTTATTAATCATTCATGATGTAAATGACATTATATTTATATGATTTATATAAATCGCCAATGATACCTATAATTTTTAAAATATTATGAGAAAATAAATATATAGATATTAATATTTAAATAAAAATAAATTAATATCAATAAAATCTCATTAATCTCCACCAACATGATATTCTTTATTAATGTATTTAATTTATTTATCTTGTGATCACATGATTTTCTCTTAGTTCATTCAGGTAGGATAGATGTCCCATAGATAGAGTGTACATTTTTTCCTAATTCGAATTGAATTTTGAGAATAACTTGACATTCACTAAGGCAATGTTTGGATCTTTAGAAGTTTTAATTTTCTTTCAAATTAAATAATGGTTGTGTTGTAATTTAGGTTATTTTACCTTAGAAATTTTATTTATGTAATTTAGGAAAATTTAACGTGGACTTCTTATTATTGTTGTTTGGGGTCTTTTAGCTTAGAAAATCAATTTTTTTAGTTATGGGTATTTTTTCTCGGTCCTTATATATTTATATTTTAGGGAATTTCATCTCATAAATTCTATTTCTATAGTTTAATGTATTTTATCTCAGACCATATATAGTTGTAGTTTAGTGTATTTTAACCCACCCTTCTTCTACAATTGTTAAGGGTGTTTTAGCTCGAACCACATATTTCTATAGATTACAATCTTTTAGCTCACATATTCTATCACTATAGTTTATGGAATTTTATATCCATCATTCATTTATAAATTTTTAGGTACATTTATCTAAGACCTTCTATTATTGTAGTGTACAACCATTTAGCTCAACCCATATATATATATGTAGTTTGGTGTCTTTTAGCTCGAATATGTTATATGATTGTGGAATATGAAGAATAATTTCTTGGAAAGACCCAAAAAAACTAGGTTGTTGAGTTCTAACATGGTATTGTCAAGGATCATGAGGTTCATAGATCCTTTCCATTAAATAGTTTTCCCCCTGGATAGTAGTTCATGTCCCTTATTCATCAATATCTTTTCAAAATAGATGTGTCTCTACTATATTCCGTCTTTCATTAAAGGTTAATGGGGGAAATATTGGTCTTTCTAGAAATAATAGGGATTCTAGACCAAACTATATGTTTTTATATGGTTTATACAATTCATAATCCAAAATATTGAGTATTTGAGTATGGTATGGGGAATATATTATTTGGATGACCTATAACAAAATGAGGTGAATGGTTCAATAATAAAGTTTATAGGGCACACAATAATTAAATATCATTTTTTATAAGGGGAAATTCCATTTAATATTAGGCCAAATACCTTTTTCTTCCAAATCATGTCCATGAAAATATGATCTAGATTTATTTTTTATGGCCATGCATGATTTTTAGAAATGAAATATCCAGACTATGATGTTGGCTTTGATAGAAAAGATATTCAGAAGGGGTTATATCACCCTAAAATGGTTCAAAACTTAATTTCTTGGATGAAGCTTATTCTCTATGGTTTGGATCATGAGGTGTGGTCATTAAACGTTTCAATAATTGAGTTTCACATTCTAGGATTTAGAAATGGTATAAAACACGGTTACCCGATGTCATGTATGTAAAATCATCCTGAATAGTTCGGCATAGAATTTGTGAAACATGATTCATAATGATCATGTCATGAGGATGATATGAGACAATCATATTGAGGATAACCCAAAAGTCATTAAAGATATGGGTTATACTACAACAATGTTAGGGCTCAAAAGGATGAGAACGTATATTTTTTATAGTGACACATTTATTTTATGGCCATATAAGAAAATGGAGGAACCCTATGAATACATTCAAAGTAAAAAAATGGTTTCATAGAAAACTTGTATCCTTTACATGTTTAGTGGAAGATTGTTGCGATATATGGAAACCGAATCATGATGATGGATTTATATAATTTATAATATCCATGAATTTTTTAAGGACCCTAAAAACTATTTCGTGTCCTGGAAAACATATTCTCATGACAATGATATGTGTAAAATATTTACCCTAACATCTTCCTAAATTAGGTGATCTTGTGATTGTATCATGGATGTTATTTGTTATAAAGAGAAATCCCTAGGATCTTTATTCCTTATTCACTTTCAACCTAATTTTGTCTGATTATCTATAGATGATGATCTTAGTGAGAAAATACAAGAATTTTTCTCATGCTTCCTTTTCTAGGTATTAAACCTAAAAAGAGTTTTGGATCATTAATTAGTGGTTTAAGGTCTTTTGATTTTGACTATAATAGGTAATAATTTATGGTTCTAAAACAT
The DNA here is from genome assembly GCA_963277665.1 of Viscum album. Classification (NCBI taxonomy): domain Eukaryota; kingdom Viridiplantae; phylum Streptophyta; class Magnoliopsida; order Santalales; family Viscaceae; genus Viscum; species Viscum album. The sequence goes on from OY728152.1 coordinate 1,294,288,218, forward strand.
TGAAAAATAAATATGGATGTTTATGAACATAAAAAAATGGACCATATAAGGTGTGTTATACACAAGATCTAAGTTTTGATACACATGGTCAAGAGTACGACAACATACTTCAAAGTGGGAGGTCAAAACGTTATAAAACATTGATCTAGGTTATCATGTGATGATTAATGATATAGGGAAATTATACCAGTAGTATTTCATATCGCACTGATTTACTGATTTCATCCACAGTGGTCTCAAGGATAATAATTAAAAGAATGATATTTCTTCTAAATGACTCAATAGGTTGACGAACCTACATGGATATTATCGGTCTATAGGCATACATGAATTGTCAAAAAAGTGTCCCTAGAAACTGGTTATCATTTACATGGGATATCGATGGTCAGTGGTGAATTTATTTTCTCAAGACAAAAATTTTAAATTATGGATTGGATCTATTAAAAGATGATAGAAGCACACCATGATTTGGTTGATCAGGGCATGGACCTAGTGGTCAGTTGATTGGGGAAAGAAAATGAAGGATAATTTGTACAATGTAACATAATTCAGTGGGGATATATTTATATCTTTGTAGTATATCATCATAAATAATGGAAATTTTCCATGATGTTCCCCATCACATGTTAAGGACATTTCAGTTGTGTATTTAAAATTTAATGCAGCTAGGATTATTTCTTTACAGATTAATGTCATGTTGTAAGGGTGTGGGGATCGACATAAAAAATAGAACATTATAAATTTGGTGCACAGTAATGTTGTGAGTTGGTATGTCTCGTAGGTAATAAAATGGAGCTTGTATGACTCACCACCCTAAAGGTTGCAGTTCATTGATTTTGTTAATTATTTTAGTTGGGCCTAGGATTATAGATTTGAGCATCACAAATTATCCTATGATCAATGAAATTAGGCCACCCGTAGTTATGGAAAGGGAAATTCTATATGCTTGTATTGAGCATACAGAAAGGATGATATCATTTTCATTTATTTTATAGTCGGTTCTATGATTGGAGTTATATGGGACACCATGTATCTTATGATGACCCGAATAAGACCACACATATTTCTTGAAGAACAATGTAGTTTATATTCATGTAGAAAAGATATTAGATTCCCAGAATGAAAAGGGGTATGTTGGCTTGGCATAGAGATTGAATCTATGGTATCACTATATATCCTACAATGAATGAAATTAAGCCACACATAGTTCTATTTAGTCAACATTATTTTTCTTGTTTGTCCTATATGTAGAGATGCCATCATTTTTATGTTATTTGTGAATGGTTCCCTGATTAATGTTCGGAGAATCATTATGTATCCTATGATTTATGGAGTCATGTCACACATATTTCATGAAAGTTGATATTGTAGGACACCAACACCATCAATTGAGGTCATTTTGAAAAATGTCTATATGAAGGTAATGTTTTATATCATGAAAATCACAATGAAACTACAGTTTAATGTCATGCAGGAAGGACTCATGGAATTCCTTTTTAAGGTCTTGAAATTCATGACAGTGATGAACCCACCATGAGTTGTTATTCCTTGTTTTTTTCCATCAGTTAATAAAATTTAAAATCTAGGTAATCTATTATAAGTGTTAGAAAAAATTGATCTACAATGGTTCCTCTCACCATAGATTACAGATTTATGATAGGAAATGGTCATTTTGTGTTATGTTTTGATTTGGACCAAGATATATTATTTATGTAACACTTCATATCTCATTGAAAATGATATCCAATCCATATATTGTTCATGAGAACGATGATGTTTATTGTTTTTTAGTAAGGAAGTTTTCCATTTAGTTAAATTTCATGTGGTTAAGATGAAGTTCAGTAACATGAAGGGAAATGAATATTTTTGATCCATTCAATTTTTTATCATGATATAAGGACAATGTTCATGTAGATTATTTTCATTCGGTATGTTAGTATCCGTATTGATTATAATCACGTGGTCAGGATTTAGGGAACCATTCAATTTTAGTGTCTTGCTGCCATAACCTCAGATGATGTGAAGTGAAAAATATTCTTTATAGGACCATATCATACAAATTATTTAATTGTATCTAGGTTGACAGGCATATTTTATAGTCACATAACAAATATTAGAATGTAATATTGAATTCCATGTAACTAGGAGAATTGGACATGCAGTTTATTTCAACGCAGTAAGGATGAGAATCAAATGATTACATTTATGAATAGTATTTCATGAGACGTATCACATTGGTTGGCGGTGTGACATTCTCCACATCCATTATGGTCAATGAGTAGGCTACATTATTATATACCTTATTTAGTATGTATGATCCTTCAAACTTGGGTTACATCATTGTAGGGTTCTTTCCCAGTATAGTTGGGTATATAATGGTCAATAAAAAATTTACATGGTGGAAGGAACAAAGTATACACCTTTTATTAATGTCTTGAGAGATCTGATTCTAATGGAATTCAAGGTGGTTCAGTGTACACAACCTATTTTCATCAAGACCCTTCAATTAATCTGTCCAATTTTGTGATTTATAGTAACATTTAGTATTTGAAAATTAGATATTCAGAGTAATGTAATATGGGATTCAATGGGAAACATTTCCATGGAACTGTACACCAATGGGTATGGTGTTTCTTTTATAGCAGTGCACATGGTGGTATAGTAGGACCATAAATAATGGTGTAAATCTTTTGGGAAGTACATAATATCCTTTCTCAACACCTTTAGGAGTATATGTTTTATCATCTTATTGAAGTCCCATTTCTATCCATTTTTGCTGCATGACTGTGATATTAGTTATTGGACTCAATATTGTACGAATAGACTTCTTCATCAAAACTATGTTATTAATGATCATGATGTTTTACATTAATATTTTTTGAAATTACTTGAAACTAGTGATGATACAGGGCTTTATCTATTTGATGATGTTATTTTTAACACATATTTTATGGCTATTTCCCAATCTCATTTGGAAAAGGCACTGGTAGTAGTAAGGATTTACATTAAATTTTTAGATGTGGCTTTGGGAAATATCCCCATAACATCCAATCCAAAAAAATAGAGGAATATTTATCTTCATAATGAAATTATGGGGTATATGGATAATGTTTAAATGGGTCTCGAACATATGAAATTCACCTGTTAATTATTAAAATTCTTATATCATTGTTTTCCATATTTATCCCTACCTATTGATTTTGTGGGAGATCTTGGTCCTCGATTGATCAACATCATAGGATCCTTCATGGAATTATTCCTAGGAAATGATAATCTCTCCTTCTAATATGCATCTATGAATGATTCTATAAACACCTCACATGTGATGGGACCTATGATAATTTAGACAGCTCCACAGGCAAGTATTCACAAAAAATCGGAAAATTTGTTCCCTTATAGCTTAATATCATGGGAGACAAATAATTTTCAGATAACTGATTTTGGGCACTATCGATCCAGGGGTGGTAAAGAGTTCATCTATCTATTGAGGGTTTCCAACCTTATTGATTTTTTCAATATAATAGATGTTTAATTATGATATAATTCATCGTGGTGTGATATAGATGATTTATCCTTCCACACTAGGTTCAAATAGAACTATGGTTTTTTTATCCAATGCATCAATGTGAACATTTTTTGGTTAGGGACGTTTTTGGGACATGAGATCAATAAGGAACTATTCTATCCTTCTAATGAAATAGCTATCAAGAGGGGATAATTATTCAATAAATGGAATATTCTCCATTGACATACTTTATCAGTAGTTCTGAATTCCCATTGATATACAAGTATGTTATCTATATTCATCGTGATAATTCCAACCAACTTATGAAGGCTCTCTAATATGAATCACTTGTCATGAAATCTTTAGATAGTGAGAAATATTAGGAAAAAACATTTTTTATGGGGAAACAAATATATTCCTTAATTCACAATAATTGAACATAAGATTTTCAATCATTTTTTCAATAGGAGTTTTGGAGGTGCCATCAAAAAACTGTTTCAATGTATGGGGAGTTTCTATGGAATAAAATACAACATCATATAGAATCTCTGTATCCATAGGTTTATTTTCTAGGGATTTATATGCAACAATGAAATCATTGAAAACTTTTCCTTTCAATAATTATTTTTTGATAAGGACTAAATGTCTAGTTTCATTAAAATGACGTCCCCTTATTCTAAATTACCAGTCATCTTTTTATGAAGGATGATATAATTTATAGAATCAATTCATGAGACAATACATACATTATGGTGATGAATTTAATGCCTCTATTTTTTCACAACAATGATAGGTGGATGGATGTTATTTTTGGGAAAACAATATGTGGTCACATTTTCTAGAATTTGATAGTCTGAGCTATTAGAGATAGTTCTCACTCCAAAAATTATTTTCTAGTGTCTGTAAGGTTCCATGTGAGCTTCCCATATAAGGCACATTCATGATGAGTTTAATCCCTTACAGTGGAGGCATTAGAACCTATGGGTGTATCAAATAACAACAGATACCTTCAATTGATTATTAAAAGGATTAAAAATCTTATAGTGGTCGTATTCCTTAGCCCAAAGTGCATGAACTGGGAGAAGGATATCCAATAATGTGCATTGAAGGTTGTGGATTATTCCCCTTCATGGGAAATTTTTATTTAATTATAACCATAATAATTATCAATGAAGTATATGAATTAGAATCTATCACTTACATTGATCAAGAGTTATGTGATTGGAAATGGGAAATCATATTATGGGAGATTCAGATTATGTTCACTTAAATTGATTTCGAACCTAATATACCCATTCCATTTCATTATAGTGATGGTGTTGGAAATAAATCTTTGGTTTTTCACATATATGAAAAAAATTCTTCGATCAAAATTTTAATATCCACATTTAAATTGGTGTAATGAGAGGGGTTCATCCTCTTAAAATCATTCTTAATCACTCGATGACAATTGTTAAATCTGAGATGGTTTATTATCACATGTTTACTTAGTTCCACAATATGTTTATAGTTCGAATCCATCATATCTAATTTTTTATTTTGAAATTAAAAATATATATATTTCTATTCGAGGTGGATGTTAATTCTAGTCAACATTGGCCGAGGGTGTTCTTATATTACCATATTTAATTAATAGATCTCATAAATGACTATGATGATTCTTTCTTGGAATATGGGATGGGAGTTCAAGATATTTTCATCATATTCTTTCACCTCTATATCTGTGGAGAAATGTCTTGATGAGGTTGGAAATATGTGGGCTTCTCTATCACTATCGGGGTTACAATGTCCCTGATAAGAGACATTATAATCCAATTTTTCTGGAGTTAATGTGGAGATATTCTATAACATATTTCATTTCTACACCATCACTGGTGATAGGTGGGGAATAGACCTATGGGTTATAGTGTATCACCTTCCTGATATTTATAGGGATTATATAGTTCTTTATATCATAATAATGGGATTTTAAGGTGTTATCCCCAAACCATTGGTTGTTGAATTTGTTATATCTTCATCCATAATTAGTTATTTCCTTCCATTTTTTTAGAAAATTTCCTTATCATATGTGGCTTCATTAGAATCATAGGTGGAAAATGACCATGTGGTATGATGACCATTCCATTTATGGGGTATTTCAGATATTGATGGAATTTTTAAGGATCCTTCATTTGGCTATTTAGCTTAGAACATCATAAAAGGAAATTTTAAATAGTGTCTTGGTGGATAACCATAATCTCAACATAAAATGTGTTATCCAAAACATTATTGTGAGAATATGATTCTATTGAGTAATTTTCTCACTCTTATCATACCTTTGAACAACCATCCTTGTAGGAGATAATCCCCCTTTGCTATATACCATACCGCATGAGATTTAGATCAGGATGATATTGATCCAAGAAACATTATACAATATTTCCCATCAAATAGCGATAATATTGATTCAATACAAATCTTATATGGCCATGTGGTTCCCTAGGATGATATATTCCACGTCGTGCTCTATGAATGGGATAAATAAATGGATTTATGCTTACATGGTCTCCAATTTATTGGCCTCGACTATAATAAATTATGTTTTAAATTACTATGTGATTTTTATGGAATTAATGAGATACTCCCTAAGTTATTTTGAATGATAGACCAGATCGGATATTGATTACCTGGATGGGAAAACCACCAACTACTTTAGAATTTTTTACTTTTGTTCCAATGGTTATGGATTCCAACGGTGGGGTTTATCCTCGATGTGTGTCTTTGGAACTTAGAAATTTAAGGTTTATTGACTATTTAATGTTATGATGTCAAGGTAGTATATTCTTATAGTGTCACAAGTAGTGAAAAACTTTTTTGTTTCATTCAATGATCATATAATTGAAACCCTTCCAAAAAGTCACAAATCAAAACTAGGCATGGGTGACTACATTAGGGTTCAAGGATGCCTCCATGTCTATTTTTATCTAGCTAGAGAAATTTATGATGATTATCAGATGCTTATATGACCTATTTGTGAATGGTATAACTATACTTGGTTCGATCATGACCGTGTTGTCCCTTGTATCCACATATCATGCACGTGTAGCCTCATATTTCATTGTTATAAGTGGATAAATAATATAATGATGAATATTCAACAACATTGATTGGGTATTCTATGTGTATCATATTTAAAACACCAATTAGAATATAATCATCTGATGAGGGTTCTATTTGATGAGGCATTTCCCATTCTTTGTATATTTCTTGAAATAAATATTGAAGTGTTAGAGAATTCACTAGAGATGAAAATGAATCATCCTCTTTATTTTCATCATTATTCGGATGGCCACACCATCTCTTGGTAGGCATATCTAATTTCACTCCTTGGTTGGTAGAGATATTGTCCCTTGTGGCAACTATACTATCCATGTGGTGTGATCTTGATAAAAAATCATTAGTATCATCTAATTGTAGAATATTCCTTTATATGTAGATGTAAAGTTTCACTAACCACCGTCATCTTCTAATAGTAAAATAGTTATGCAGGTCCCTTCAACATAGGATTTAACATACACCACCTATCCAGAATCCACTTGGAATTAAAGGATAAATTAGATGAAGTAGTACAAGCTATTACGACCCATCATTCTATGGAATTTGTGGTTATTAGAATGTATAGAGATATTGATCTCATTTATATTCTCTGGTTGTGGTATATTAATAATGTTTCATTCCATGTCCACCATGATAAAACTAGGGGGATGTTCATTTTATAAGTAGTATGCTTTTATCATTCATTTATCAAATCATGGGTGACCCTGATTTCTCTCTTCTTCTTCCTGAGTGATATATTGTGGTTTTTTAGCCTCAATAGGATGCGATGTTAAAATGAGTTCTACCTTGGTTATTGGATGGGAACTGCTGCTGGCATGAGGGTGGATGTGGAAACTTTTTATTTTTTTATCCACCCCCCCCCCCATTCAAGGGTAATTTGGGATCACTGAATAGAATACTGAATGAAATGTTTTGCTTTAGAAAACCCATTGAACCCATCTGGATACCTCTTTTGATCATAGGTGTCTATATATCTTCCCAAATATTTTGAAAGATGAGTCCTAGTAGTTTATTTTACAAGGGATGGATTCTGATTGAATAGTTTAAGAATTTCCAACTTGATATGATGTCAGAAAAGCACTCATTTTTTAATTTCAAGTTGTTCATAATGATGGTTATTTTCATTTTCTTGATCAATGATATGAACAATTAAAATAATTAATGACAAATTTCTTATCATCCTACAAAGAAACATGCTAGAATATTTTTCTACAATACAGGTAAATGCTAATTAGTCGTTACAAATGACCTTATATTTGTTGAATCGGGTAGTTCTTAAGGGCCTATAATTGTCACACATTCAGATAAAATGTGTGTCAGTGATTCTTCAGGGATTCCTTCATCTATAAAATTGGATAATATATGATTACAAAAAATTTGTGTGCAAAATTTACCATCCACTCATTTAGGATGTGAATTCTTCTCAGACTGTACAGTTTCACATATTCCTTCCATGGGTTCCATTCGAGTTTCCAAGGAATCTATTATGCGTAGTAGATTTTAAGGAACTACTTTCTCAGTAACCACGCATATATAGGGATTGGTTGGTAATTAATGTGGTGGATCACCTTCATATATAATTGATTATTGTTTCATCTAAATAGTAAATTATTTCCCTGAAGAGGTAGATGTTTTCACTCTGATAGAGGGAATAATGAACATTTTCAAAATCCTAATTTCCTTATACCAACTACCTTGATATATAGACCTTAAAATGCTCAAATACAACCCTTTCTCGAAACCTAGATATATGAGGGAAAATATTATTCTCTTCCGAATGAAGATGACCATAAAGAATAATATTGCTATATAACTTCTCATTGAGATGCATGATAGTTTTTATCAATCTAATATTTTAAAAATTGTTCATCCATGGAAGAAAATTTAACACTTCTAGGTGTGGATATTGATTTAGACACACATTTAACATTTTCTATTTTTTTATTTCACTATTGAGGTGGAAACCAGATATTCATAGGTTTTATATTGTTGACCCTATACTAGTTCTAGGTGTAGAAATAATTAGTATGAGAATTAAAATAACCCTCCTCTCATGGACAATATGTAATTTTGTGGACTCTTGTATTTGTGTCTTGAACCATCTTATATTTTGGGTATATGGTAAATAAATTCACTAGATAATATCAAGAAATGTTTTTTCTGATTAAATTTAGTACAACATTATGATTCTTAACTACAATCGTCATTTTATTTCACTGAACCCATGTCCATATTGGAATGTTTTGGTATTAATCCCTCATATAGTGTAATCACCAACAATGAATGTTTATCCAATATTGTTATATGAATACTAACATTGAAGGAGTTTCCAATCATAGTTGTTGAATCACACATGAATAGATGATTTTCTTCTTACGATGGGTGGAATGGATGGAATGCAGACAGTTTATTTTTCTATCCCTCCCTAGAGATGTCCTATAGTCTTTATAGTGATGATGATGCAGAAAATGTCCCTAGCCATGCAGACTGGTAATTACATGGGGCCATAATTTTTATTGATTAATATTGTCATTGTTAATATATTGATTCTTTCAATGATTTTCTTATTCTCTGGATGGATATTTATTGAAAATTTTGACATACCTATGAGGTGAAGTTGATCTTGAACCACCATTTATTTCACCACGACCCTCTTAAGTGATGATGAACAATGTGATGTTGACTGTGGAAAAAATTATCCCAACCCAGTTTGGTTGGGATGATCTTGATTAAAAATATCTTTTCTAGGGATCCTCTCAAGTGATGATGAACCTAATAATGACGATTAAGATATAAATTACCATTTCCTTGTGTGCTTGGGTTTGATTGAATATTTTTCATTATATAATTAATCCTATAAAGAATTTATTATCTGATTGGTGGATTTAGTGGTCTTTATTCCCTTGGATCTTGGATTTGGTCCTATTCTAATGTTCTACAATGTATGCTACTACATTATCTCATTTAATTTGGTGAAGTTATTATCTTCTTGGATATTAGAGTGATCGAAACCAATGATGGGAATTATTCTTCACTGATAGTTGAAAAGTTTATCACAACATCAAATTTCTTCACTGAAAGTAATTCTTATTACACTTAGGAACATATTTTTGAAGTCATGTTGGTTATCATGTCCATACATTCACTATTTTTGTGCATCATTAATGTTGGCGAATTTGATTTATGTTACCAACTATAAAGATAGTTATATGGTTCAATAATTTCTCCAGTGGCTATGAAATTACATGATTTTATAACAAAATGGTTCAGTTCTTCCAGGGGTGTGGAAAAAAGTAATACTATATAAATTCCTCATCCTTAAATGATGATATATTAGGTTCCTTTAGAGATTTTATGTCTAATGGTAATGATACAATGTCAGCAAGCATATTTCATATATTTGTTGTTCTTTTCCTATTTCAGATCATTGACAATGGACATAACAGCTATATCGAGCTAAAAACATATTATTTTGATGGTACGAAGATGAACCTCTTATCCTTGATAAGGGAAGTGTATAGTATTCATTAAATTTTTAGTTTCAATAATATTTTTCATATATAAGGCATGAAATATTTTTCTACATCATCTGGGACCTCATTGTCAGATGTGGAGAGGGTCTAGGACATGATGGGTTTTTTTCATGATAACTCTCTCTACTTGTAAATATTAGCCTCCTCTCCTTCATGCTTACATACCTCAATCGTACTATAACATATATAATTCTTCTGAGGGTGTATTTCTAATTAGAGTGTTGTAATGATAGAAGCAAATATATAACTATATGTGATTGACACATTTTCATCGATCACCTCTTCTAATGATGGAATCTACGTTTTAAACAGATCACTATACACAGGATTCTAGGAAAGAAGAGGATTTAATTGTCTTTGGTAGGTATCATTTTGGGTTGGTTAACCACATTAGATGTTATTGGTAGAGTCCCTATGATACATCTCCACAATAGCATGAAGTAGAATATCATTGTAATGATAATATTCCACTATGTAATAGAGTTGACAGACAACTGTTGTGTAGATAATGTGTCAATAACAACTTTTGTGACATTATTATTGTGATGATTAGGAATATGCGTATCATCCTTTATAATAGATAGAACTTGTTGACCATCATTTTGTAATTTTATGGGTATATTATCCATTTATATGATGGTTTTTAGAATATTATTACTACCATCAGGTGATGTGCATGTATGATACTACTTATCTGAAGACACTAGAATATGCCAATGAGATATCTCATTATTGAAAAGAATATAAGCACATCCTGAGGAAATTTCAATTCTCACATGGTGACCCTCAGTAAGTATGGGAGTATGATCCTAGTCCCATGCCTTTTGAATGTGCCGCTGGTTTTCCTTGGTAGGAATATATGAATTATTGGAGGCATTTTACAATAACAAATTGTAATCCCACATATATGGTAGAATATGAGACTGGTCAAAATATAAATTGAACTCCATAATATGCTGATGAACTTCTAGAATGGGGGAAGGGTTATGATCATCCTCTTGTATTTCCCTACAATGTTGTTGGTGTTGTCATTAATTGGATTAAGAATGAATATGTTCCTTGATCATGTGACCTACTAAACTACTCTAGGAGTGATTCAATGATAGAAATATATTCCAATCATAAGGCATGTTTAATTATAACATGGTTATCCTCAACCAGATTGGGGATATATGCTGATCTATGGGATTTGGATTATTCTACAAGACATCTTGGATAATAATATTATCATGTCTTGAAAAATTCTCCCATATCACATGGTCATCCCTACCTAGAATAGAGATTTACTATTGATCATATCCCTTTAAAATATGCCAAATTTTTAATATAATGTTCCCCTTTCATAGGGGGTGTGTTGGAAGAGTTATTTAACTTTCACTAAGATGTATTGTAATTTAAGCAATGTGTGTTCATGGATATAGGATAGAGAATTCTCAATATCAATTATATACTAGAATATTTCTTCAATTGATGTAGGGATATGATCCCACAACATTCCTCATCCAACCACCATAATACACAGATGGGATTCTTACATAGTGGTAGGTTTATGTGCTAACCCCATGCATGTTATAGGGACATTCCCATTGACTTTTTCCCAGTGAACGTGAATATGAGTCTTCATGTTAGTTACTACAAAAATAATCTAGAAGACATCATTAGTTGTAGTGGGGGTATGATTCCTCTCCAAGATATCTAGTTTCATCCTCTCCTGATGCTTCTTCCTTGTTTCTCATGCATGGAAATCAGAGGTGGAAGTCTATTAGTTAGTAACCTATGAAGGAGGATAATGGGTAATAGTGTAATGGTGCTGGAAACAATTATTTACAAGTGACCTTATTAGTGGCACCAAAATGATAATGTATATGTATTTGTCTCCCTGGTCCTTCTTCAACAGGGACTAAATACGGTGGTTATTGCACTGCATGGATAAGATAAAGGAGAGGTTTTCTGTGACTAGGGCCACTAGATTAGTTGTAACCCTACCTATAAAATTTTTAATCATTTTTTAATGAATGGAGACCCTCTCTAGTTTATTTGTTCATTGGAATTGTTCAATGTCCATGGTGTTCATAGAACATTTCATTCACCGACTAACAATGATTCTTTGGGGGAGGTGATAACACTTTACTACCCATGTGGAATGCAGTCATATGTGATTTACTAGAATATTCACTGGAATATAAAGATATTTTCTCATATCTGAATATTGTTGATAAGAGAAGCATCTAAAATAATGCATTAGAAAATGAATTGGTCCATCTATTAGGGTGGAATCATAGGAAATATATCTTCTCAATCCGATATTAATGATTAAAACAATATTCTATTACTTTTGGATTTCTAAATTCTACACATGTAGACATGTCAACATGAGGATGTGATTACTTATAGATTATTATTGTTAATGTTGTTCAATTGTATGTTTTATTCTCAGGTCATCACCTTTGTTTGAGATGACAACAATGTGTCCTGATACATGAATAACAGATATTTTTTTATTTGTTAGATTCACATCAGGTTCACCATTTTAATTATTTTATTGAATTAAAACCAAATAACCGTATAGATAATAACCCAATGAAAATGTTATTAAGTTATTTAAATCATGTTAATTTTTTTGCTAGTGAAGATACAAGACATATTTGTTCGTGGTTTGTCCTGATGGTTGTTGGTGAGGGGTTAATTGTTTTTAAAATCATTAATGTTGGGTCACCTCTATCGTTTATAACAGAAACCCCCAATGACTACCTGATCTTTAACTCAGTTAAATCATTTTTTACATTCATAGTTGGTCAATTAGGGATTCAAAACCAAGGATGTATAGGGACTCACATTGTTTGAGAGAATGTGAGATATGGATTATCAAAAACTAATTTTGGGGATTGATTCCTACTCTAGGACACTTTCATATATTTAAAATATGCTAGATAATCTAGTTTTAAAAAAAATACAAGATATGTTATTAACAAAATTATTATATGACAAGTCACTTTTATATATAAAACAATGGGTGATATCTTGACCATCTATTCATTTTCATGGTTTTTCATCTATATCCCAATAATGAATTTATTTTTATGTGGTGAAGATGTAAAACTAGGAACATTTGTATTTTGTAACATGAATGGATTTGTTTAATACTCCAAGAAGGGTATTGAGCCATTATGAGGAATCCAATGTATCCCAGTAACTCCTAGAATAAAAACCCAAGTAGTTTGTTAAACCGATTGAGTTTATCATCTTTTAGAAAAGATATATTTTCATGTATATTTGAACCATGTATTGGAGCTCCAGTCGTAAGGAGACGTCCTATATATCTTTTATATTGAAGGAATTTGAGTTATAAAATTTCAATTATTCCCATAAGAAATTCCCCAAGGGAGAAACCATAATATAATTTATTTTTATATATTTTTACTACATTAAGAAATCATACTATGATTTCCCTAGTTAGTGGGGTTTCATGATTCAAATGATGTCTACACTATGACTTCCTATGCCCTTGTGAGATATGATCAGTGTGGGAAAAATGGTACAGAATGTGATCATCCTCATTGCATATGGATATGAGTCTTGTGTAATGATACATCACTTGAATGATAATATATATCTCAAACCTCAAAGGGGTTCCAGACATATCCTAGTTAGGGATGGAATCAGAGTCATCATAGTTTAGTTTATTTCTATGTCCATTGTAGGATGAGTTAGAGTACTTAGACCATGTGAAAGATTTGGTACCAATGGTTGAAATGATAGATACCTATGGTGACATATAATAAAGTGGATTCCTATAATACTTTTGTCTAACGCTCTATGAATAGGAAAAACATATCCTGGTTGTGGAAGGAATCATCTTCAGCATAGGTAAAGTATTTGGGGCTTATACACTATTTTTTACCTTATATGAGGGGTATATCATGTTATGTGATTGATCGAGGATTACACATTGAGGTTTAACGTTCCATTATATATACATATAATTAAAATGATATAATTATTTCAACTCTCTATAGTGAGGTTATCAATGAATTGTGGAAAAAAGTAATGGAAGATGAATAGTTTGGCTACTTTTCAATAAGGGAATTATGCAGAGGTACATCCCCTTGGTGTTTAATATTGATCTCTTGAATCTAATAAGTGTAATACATATTTAAATTTTTATAGGAATCAAATACATCATTGTTATGATGGTCTAGTCATACATACCAACATTTAACTTATAGACCCGACCTACCTTTCAGCCAGATGTGCCTTCATTATTTACTATCCATGCCTTTATATATTTTTTCATGTATGTGGATTTATTCCAAACACATCCTTGAACAATTACATACTATATCTCACTTTTACAAGGTATTTTTTGTAACCTCTATGAAATTTCTATTGGTTATTGCATTATATTGTATGCCTTTTCTAGAGGAAGTTTCATGAGCTTGATTGTTTATCTTGGAATATATAACATGATTCTAGATGACATGAATATTGGGTGTCTTGTTATCTTGAGAAAATACCTAGGTTCTATTCCCAGATCTAGATGAATCTCTTAGAGGATAACACATTATTAATGGTTACATATCACAAATTTTGTGTCATATCAATACTATCATATTTGGAGGACATCATGAAGCTTGGATGGCATTTTGAAGGGACTTTTCTAGAGCTATATGACTTGACTGGGTGACACAATGAGAGTCTTATGAAATAAATTGGTGATAGAAAATGGATAATGAAATATCTATGAATGACACATTATGGCCTGAATAGATAACCTTGGTGGTTTCATGAAACTCAAATGGCATGTTTGGGGGTTCCATGTGACTTTAATTTCCATGTTCAGGTGACGTTTCATGATCCAAATGTAAAACCAACAGAGAATATTGTGATCTTTGAGACATGTCTAGGATCATTCCCATGACATGGGAGGTTAAAGTGTATCACCTGAGGATTTTCATGTGTGTTTATTCTTATAATTATACAACCATTTAGTCATTTTTTCCATTATATTCCGAATGACATTGATATGTTCAATGTTTTCTTATTTTATATCTCTCATGATATATAATGTGTGTGCGTTGTTCTTTATGTGTCGTTCCTTATGTCATTAACATAATCTATGCGTGATCATGTGATGTTCATATGAATTATTAATGGACTCTTCAATTGTTACATAGATATTACCTAGTCGGAATCATTTCGCATTGTAGGATTAGCCGATTCGGGAAATTTGATATCCTCCTTGTGGGCACTGATTCATCTTGATGAAAAATTACAACCCTTTGACTTGAGATAATTCATGGAATTTTATATACTGATTTGGGCTATGTAAAGGACCAATTAGACTAGTTGTTCATTGGTTTGTGTGGCTCAAATGACATAGATCCATGCTGGAGTTGATGAAGGGATTATACATCACACATCATCTCATATTACCAAAGTATATCACTCGGGTATTCTCATATGAGTTTCAATGATAGAGAGACCATACTCTAAATTCTTCATTTATATGAGTATTGAAAATTATTGGGGTCTTATTGGATCATGTTGACATTACAAATGACAATCATATTATCATATTGAAATTCCCATGGGTATTCACAATATTTGGGCTTTGGTCAAAAATATTTCTTTTGATCTAAAGAAACACTTATAGAATAAATCATGATCCAAGTACAGATGATCAGAGGGTCATTGTGAGACCACATCACCATTGTAAAGGGTCCTTGTGTTATCATGTTGTGGAATTTTTTTTAAATGACATGATTTTTAGGGATGTGAGAGGCTCCTTCCTCCTCACCTTTTTATTTACACTTTTTATTTTATAATAGTTTTGTATCTCACATGAATTTTTTGTCTTTTATTAAGACAATTATGATTTTTTTGGGTGATGTATCATGTAACTAATAATGATCATATATAGTTGTGTATGAATTTCATAAAAAATATTGTTTTTTATTTAATTGATTCAAATTTTTACAAGGAGGTCACATGGAAATGTCTATAACCTTTCACAGAAAGAAGATGACATGCCAAAAGGCTTTTTCATGATATAGTGAGACATATATGGGGGTTTGAAGTGTCTTTTAGACCACCAAGGTAATGACAAATGAGGTTTATAACCACAAGAGGCTTCATACACCTCCCCTTTTATTTCATTAATTTCTGAAAAGTTTGGATATCCTTGGAGATTTCATGAATTATTTCTAGGACAATAATTCTCTACATTAGTGAGGTATCTCATGTGTTAAATGAGTTTATGATGATCACAAATTTTAGAATATTCCTCTAATTTTCCAGTGGTTTGGGAATTTTTTTTAGGAATATGTCTATTGAAAAGGTGAGTGACAGGGGAGATAACATATGGTTGTGCCATTTTAGCCACATTCTTCTAGTCATGTGACCACTTATCTACTATGATGATTTCACATTATATGCATGTAATTCTATACATTCATATTCCTTACCATTTTGGTTGAAATTATACCCATATTCATGCATTTCACTCTTTTAGGATTTTCCCATGATCACTTGGAAGGCATAAATAATAAAAAGATATTATATTTTAATATATTGTTATAATTTACATTAAAGACAATGTTAAAATAAATTAACATTATAAATAATTAAAAAACAATTTCCTATAATTTTTTTATTTTCACTATTCATCAATGATATAAGTTTTCTATGAAATTATAAACAATACACTATTATAATATGCAATGCAGATTTGAATAAAATTCTCTATATGAAAATTAACTTCCTAAAATTGGTAAAAATTAATTTTCAATTATGTGAAGTTTTTTTAACATTATTGAAGTTTAAAAAAAAGTATTCTTAAAAATATTTCTCTTTGTTTTAAAATTTCATAAGTTTTTTTCTAAAAAATAAATAACAATTGAATTTTTTTAATCATGTGGGAAATTTTTAGAGTTCAAAATTTATTTATCCTTACTCAATGCCTCTCATTTAATGGATTTTTTATAAGGGTGTATAATTTAATAACTTTTTTAGTCTTGTGGATTCATGTATCAAAAGATATCAAGAGTAATGAATTTATTTAAAAGAAAATATATTTTATGTCACAATGTGTTATATAATTCACTGTGAATGTTGTTGTTAGTTATATATGGTTTCATTCATGATTTTCATCTTCTAAAATCTCAGGGCGTTACATTTCAAATCGACTATTTCAGCCACAATATTTTGATATTGTTGAACCTCAGTTGACATATAACAAATTAATGGTTATAAAAGATTATATTCAGAAATAATATCATCTAAACATGGAAATGAAATTAAGAGATCATAATGATTCAAATAGGACTCATAAATGGTCTAGAAATATTTATCAACTTAATGAATAAGTCATTAAGTATTTCCTTGAATTTTTTTAGTAGTAATTAGATAATATATTTTGATATGCATCAACTGAATCATCGACCATGAAGCATATTCGAATATTTTTTTAAACACATTATGAAAGGAGATAGTATATTATTTTTTTAAAGAGATATCTCAATAGAGTAAGTGACATTGTAGTGAAATTGTTTGACCATCATAAGGATATATATGGACCGTATTAATACAATTGTGATTGAGGAGTGTCCCATACAAATATCTATAATTGAAATTCATAGTTTACTGGTACTATAATACTTTTATTAATTATTTTAATAAATTTATAATGATTTCAATATATTATAACCATTATTACATGATAGGGAGTATCATTTTTCTGGAGTTATTAATGTGTATCACGATTTTTTTAATTGAAAAAATGTTTTTATACATCAACAATCCTCATTATGAACATTAGAAAGGATCATTTCATGGTATAAAATTATATTTCTAGTAAGATATTCGGAAATTTATTAATTAAAATGATATGGAGAATGTATATTCTTCGAGGTGGTTGAATGATCATGAATTGAGCTATCCAACACATGATCGGGAGTCAGATATAGGAATATTATCATTGATAATTATTATATTTATATTTATAGGGAAAATTGTTATACATATATGAATCATATGATAATAAAATTTATTTTCACATGTAAAGAGATTAATACTATCTATAGTAATTGTATAGGGATAATCAATGATTATAACTAATCAATGTTCTACCATAATGAGAATGAAAATAATTTGGGAGCTATTTTATGTTGAGATGACCTAGATACCTTCTCAGTAATGTTAATTGGGAAGGATCCATACAGAATTGTCACATACTGGCATGGATCACACATCTATGGGCTGAAAGATGAATTGAGTCCTCAACCAAATTGGGCTCCCTATCCCCAGGGGTAGTTGACTGTAACCCATCCATTAAAAAATAACAAGATGGAATGACTCCTCACAACCCAAAACAAGATTCATGATATAAATAAAGGATAATTTAGTTCATCAAATAATATATTCTATAACAATCAATGTCATTCAATTTAAGAATACTTGAAAAAATATATAAAAACCCAAAGGAAATGTCCAAAACAATAGAAAGGACAACTAATACCCACAACCACTACTCCATGTTATTATGGAGGTACTCTCCAACAATATCACTAATGTAAATCCATACTCAACTTACTTTAACCTCACTAGGACACAGTGGAGAAGTTTCAGTTATTATATCCAAAATTATAATAATGAGCATACATTGTGAAGGGATGTTCACAATGTGATATAATCAAGCATACTAGGATACCACCCAGTTTTTCAATATCAAGTATCTGTAAAAAAAATAATAGCATTCTAAATATATTCAAACACTTGGAATAAAAAGAAGTTTAATTGTTTTATCTCAATAAAAATGTTAATGAATCCTATTTGTAAACATTTATAAATCCATTTTGTTAAAACATTTCAAATATTATTAATTTTATCAATGTATATACTAAAATAAAACACATTATAAAAAAATCCCATTAATATTGTGAAATAGATAACTATGAGACTATATATTAGTCTATATAAATCACAATAAACAACCAGTTTGTACATGATCCATTTGATAGCATAAAAATGAGCATAGTAACCCCTAATGAGTGAACCCTCTTATAATTCCATTACTAAGTCCCTAGAGAAAATTTATTTTGGAGTTGAGGAACAACATAATAGTGAAACCATGATAATTGAATAGATAATTCCCAATAACACTCCTTAAACATAATTACCCATGGATATCTATGTGATTCATTTCCCAAATCATTAGACCAAAAATACGATTGGAATAATAT
Source organism: Viscum album (assembly GCA_963277665.1). Taxonomy (NCBI): domain Eukaryota; kingdom Viridiplantae; phylum Streptophyta; class Magnoliopsida; order Santalales; family Viscaceae; genus Viscum; species Viscum album. The sequence continues at coordinate 1,294,307,591 of OY728152.1, forward strand.
GTCTTTAAAATATATCATATTTCAATGAATATTCATTGTATTAACAAAACATTTATGGAAAACCATTTCTCAAAACCCTAATTACACACACCAGAATGTATAAATCATAAAAATTTATTTTCATAAAAATTGAACAAAATAATAGCAATCTAATGTTCACATAACTAAAGATAGAGTCAGAACAACCCATCTATGTGTCATGTTTCTCAACAAAATCAATGAAATCCATAAGAACAGGATGGAATGGAGAAAGAGAAATGAAGGCCCTATAATTAATTCCCACATCATATAATAATATTCAAAATTAAAAGGATGGGTTGAAGTGGTTATTTAATACACACAATGAGAACCACACACCCCCCAAAATCACAAAAATAATAATAGTCCCATGGTATATGATATAAAATAGATCTATAAGGATCACACTAAATTCATCATGACAAGATCCGCTAATCTATTAATGAATCCCAAATATAAAACTTTTACTAATATAAATCATTATGTATAATTTTCTATCAAAAGGGAGGTATGTAGAGTATACATTATGGATATTGGTCACTAAACAAAGATACACACAATAGGAAGAAGAACCCACAATTTACAAAGACTGATTAGAGTTTGATTCATGTAAAAATGAAGGACACTGATTTATGATTCTATATTCAATAAGATAAAACCTATATGGAATGAATGTTTTAAATTTTAATGTTGGTATTTAGATGTTTAAAATAAAAGTAATAATCTACTTAAAAAATTGGATCATCAACTTAAAAATCCTATCCATTATATATTTTATGAAATAAAATATTTTATACAATTAATAGACTAATGTCACCATATATTTTCACAATTTCTTCACGGTGATTCATTTCTATAATAAATAAACCATCTATATCATAAGTGTTCCTTGGTAGACGTTCTCAGCCCAGTATCTAGGTAAAATGCCCGGAAACATTACTGATGTTATCCAACACTCATATAATCACTCTTAATGTTAATGGGGGAAAATATTTTATTCAGAATGTAACAATTAAAATACAATAATACATTCCATCCTGAGGATTTCATATAGAAGAAGGGTTCTCCTAAAATAGGTGGGGATCTATCTTTTTCACAAATGATTCACACTATAATCTATCATGTGATTCAGATTAATATTTCCATAACACATTGAATATAAAAATTGAATTCCATTGAAAATTAATTCATCATGGTATCGATGATACCCATCTTTTCCTCCATAATGGATTCATCATTCTATAATTAAATCTCTTATTATAATATAATATAATAAGTATTGGGGTGATATATCCATATTTATAAATAATAGAAAAGTTCATGGAAACCTATAATAAGATCTAGAAATTCAAAAGTATAAGTAAAAAAGAAAAATCATTCAGTGATTTCAATTTTGAAGCATATCTTAGAGACAACATTCCCCCTTTTCCATGCTAATAGTGTCCCAATCTATGAATAGATTCAATGAATAATTATTTGCATATTAAAATATCTAAAGTGAAACATCAATGATATGTTTATGATATCGTCCAACTCTTTATAGAAAATAGAGTTTGGAATATATTATGGATCCTCAATGATACCACTTGAATGATACATGGTCCCAAAAGAGAGGATTCTTATATGTATTCCAAATAATGGGATTTCCTCTACAAGATAACATAAAAAGGCTCAATGTTCTATTTATTTATTGATGAATAGATTCTATTCTATTAAGAAAACCCAGCAAGAACTTTATGGAAATCCAATGATCCACCATATTTTAGGATATAGGTACATTAAATACCTTAAAAATGAATAAATTTATTTTTTGACTATAAATCATTTGTATATAAATATTAATCAACTGATGTTGAGTCATCATAACCACATAGACAGACTGACTAAGTATGTAAGTACATTAGGGATCCCTATCCATCATAGTAGTATATTTAAACCCAGGTATCCTTATAATCTAGAGAATATATAGGTCAGCAATATCATGAACATTATTTGGGTGCCTTATTATAATAAAATGGGAATTTTTCTTTTACAGGACAACATCCACCCATATATCATTCTTCCAATTGGATTTCAATAGTAATCTATCATAAATTATGAATAAAACATAATCCCATTTCTATAGTGTCATGGGAATAGGAAAGAGAAAATCAAAAGGTGTTATATGTTCTCTTGTTAAAAGTTAGAGGTTGGAATAGTGGTACATAAAAACCACCAAGGGCATGTTGATTGCATTGACACTATAATCAGAATCTTATTTCATAATAAATCAAAATTAAATCCATATAAACATCCCCTGAATAATAATAGTTGTAAGAAAATATTCAAGGATTCTAGGACATAAACATGATCTCTAAAACAATGAATACCATCAGAAGTGAGATACTGATAATAAATAGTATCCCACTATTTATATTCTCCTATATTCATATAATATAATAAAATACCTACTATATATATAGAATATACATAAGGATAGATGACGATAACTTTTATCAAGTCATAACCATAACTGAATAATTATCCGGATGATCTAAAAACATATAATAAATATGCCCATTTATGTTTCAGTTATTTATTTAATGAAAACATATAGTGAATCGTTCTAATTAAGATATTTTGAAATGTTTTTTCCATCCCTAAGGTTTATGTGATTTCAAAATCAAATGTATAGTGTTAATACCCCAACCAGATCTATTTGAAATTCATTTCAATATGATAAATTACATAACACTAAATCATATGGTCTGAATGGCCATTTAATATCACCCCTAAAAGATATTATTATAATAACATATGTACATAAATAACTACAACCAGATCGACATCACAAGGGAGGTAATTATTCGCATTATATTGTATCTACTCAGGGCTATACTCCCCAACATAATCATCCTTTATAAAAATAATACCTACAATACCAATAAATTCATAACATAATTACACATACACCAAATCTAGATATAGTAATATCAAAATAGATTATGATGATAGATGGAATTACAACTCATTAAACAAACTATCACAAATAGAATCCATTAGAAATTTCACCCATTTCTTTGTATGAGTGGTTAAGTGGGACGTATTCTAAAGAAATCCATAATGAACAAATATTACTCTCCATAATGTCCCATGAATCATAGAATATTGAAGATATTATTTTCCTCCCCCAGTTAAACTATTATATTTACTGGATCATGGTTGAATAATAAACCAGGCTTAGAAGTCATTTTCCATGATAACATCTCTTTTTGAATCTTGAAATGTAATCTACAAATATTTCAATAAATTTATTGGGTTTTCATCATTTCCAGAAATAGATTCATATTAATATTTGTATCATTATCATATTTTTATTAAACTACAAAAGAATCTATGAACATTATGATAAAATATTATTGACACTGAGGGAATATACACTTCATCAAAACCACAATTACATTAGGATAATTAATTATAATAAAATAAAAATATATTTATAATATACATACCTTATTTTAAACAATTCATTGGTATATCATAATTGAGAACCCAAAGCAAATTATAACATGACTATATAACATACTTCAAAAACATCATTGGCTTCAATAACTAATATAACATGTCATCCAGATGGGGAAATGGGATCTTATTCTTTACCATCACACGGTTCAAAATTATATAATACACAAAAAAAATTAAACCAATATCCTTCTTGAAAAATTACACAATTTAGTCCCATGGTGAAACAATATGGTGAAAAAATGGTTCTCTATTAGTTCATCCAAGTTGATCTTGTGATTCCTCTACTTAATAAGTTCTACATTATTAGTGGTAATCTATGTCATCTTCATAATCTAGCCAATATCAATCCAAACCTCCACCCCCAATATAAAGGATGTATGAATATTTCATTTCATAAAAAAATATAGACATCCTAGAAAATCTTATTAAGATTGCTGAAATTGGAAACATCATTAGTGTTGACAACATCACTAAAAAACACTTGAGCATTGGGCATGTTGTTCATGCACATCCAAACCTCGTATACCACTATCCATGATTATATCATGATCTCCCATTAGATTAATGGAACCAAACACACTAATGATGAAAAATAAATCTCATCATTAAGAGAAACTGGAAAATACATCCAAATGTTATCGTAAAGTCAATCTAAATTGATATCTAATAAATTTTTGAATCCATCACAACAAATAAAAATAGAGAACAATATGTACATTGAATACCATATTATCTCATCTTTATAGAAGTTATTTACATATTTTTAATAATGAAAATGAGATCTATTGGTTATTTAAGCACATATAAAAAGTAGAACGACAACTAAAATCATGAGAAACTATTATAAAATAATATATTCCAATATAAACTGATAAAAAATGGAACCTCTCACCATATATAGGGTTATATTATCATATTAAAGAAAACCATCAAGTGTTTGAAGGTGAATTGGTATTATGGATTTTTTTGATCTGTGTGGTCATTTAATCTTGGAACTATGATGTAGTGTCATTTGGATATTAAGATCCCTGACCACCATTATGTGTTGAAATATCCCTACTTATGACTTGTGAATGATAGAAGTCTCCACTAGAATTTCACATATCATTTGTAGAAGAATAAGTACATCAGTTGAAAACATACATTCATCACTGATACATTGATAAATGAAAATAAATAGTAGTCATAAATGTTTAACAAGATTATATATATTGATAACCACACACCTCACTATTAAAATTATAATTACAATTCATCATACATCACTGTGTACCACTAAAGCTACATCTAGTTGGAAGAAAAGGGACAATAATAATTATATTTTCTATTTTTCTCTTCACTTTCATTATATATATTTGATAATTGGTATCATAGGTAAATGAAAAAAAAAATATACCCATGTAGTCATATATCTCATCATAAACACTAAGGTTATATCATAATGTTCAACAGGTCATTCTTTGTAACATATGGAGAAAAATTAACTATGCATGAAAACCAACTGTGGTACTCTGCAATTGAATAATAACTCATCAATAATGTGAGGAAGCCAAAATAAATATTCATCATTTTAGACTAATCCATGAACTATTGAATAAAAGGTCTTTTAATCCCCACTAAATCCAATATCATGTGACAATATGCATTTACCAAATTATCCCATGATTTCTTTTTGGGTCGCTTAAGCCAGAATGTTGTAAACCTCAGCATGATAACCTTTAGTCTATCAAAAAATTAATTATCTAGTTATTTTTGTAAAAAAATACCATTCTCCTCTTGTGTACCATCAATAGCCGTAATGGATGTTGTATTTTCATGAATAATAACATTATAGAGGTCTATGTATCATATAAATCCTCAGTATTCTGTAATAATTAGTTACAAAACTGTTGTTACATTTTTTCCTATGTCATGAACATCTCACATGATAGACTATATAATATTTGATCAAAATGAGGATTCATTTGAGGAGAATCCAATGAACCCCTATTATAAATCGTAAATGAATTCTTTGACGTATATGGTTTCACCACAAAATACAAGAAAAAGAGTTGAAAGTATAATAATCATAGTTCAAACAAGAAATACCATTAGACGAAACTATGATTAGGGAAAAATGAAAACACAAGGGACTTATATCCCAATGTCCCTAGGTAACGTGTGGAATATTATGGAATGATATGGCCATATACTCACAACAATGTACCACTATTGTACTGAGAATAAATTTTCATATCCCAAGAGAAACTTAGAAAGAGAATAACTTAATATGATACCAAATTATGAAATATTTAGTAGGATCACCAATAAATGGGTAATAATCTGAATAGTGGAATGATAAAAATGTATTTATTGACAAATATATGTTGGAGAATAACACCTTGTCATTAAAAAAACAAAAGGGAAATATTTCTTGTAGCGTGAAATGATATACATACCATAAATATAAATTCTTGGGAAATACCAAAAAAACAATTAATATAACAAGAAAATATAGTTATAGTGACACATTATAATAAACTAAGATAAAATCCCAATGAAAAGTATACAAAAATATTATTAATAAGGTAATAACATCTTCATAATTAGATATTGGTGGATATCCCAACTTCTCAGCACTAGATACCCATACCCATCTAATATGAACCTCACCAACTCATTGTATAACATACCTTTTCCTTAATTAATAGGCATTTAATGTTTTACATGATTCCAATAGGGTTTTTCATGTGTTTTATTAAAATGATTTGGGAACAGAAATCAGGTGTTCTATTTCATATATATATATATAGCGATTGAAATGTTTTTTTGGAAGATCATTCCATGATAATTCGTAAAATAGTATATATGTCAAAAAATTATAAATAAACAACCATTTTCCACATTATATAACATGTCAAGTAAAACAATTCAATACATATAATATTTATCAATGAAGTAATTCCAACATAAAACCATTTCTAACAAAATATTTTTAAATCATGGGAGGGTTCAATACATGTCAGGATCGAACAATAATATTACTATAATCAATCAATATAGTACACTCAATTTAGTAGATCACAATATTGAGAATAATATGAACACTACAAGATGGAACACATCAACAATATCAATACCATGTCCCTAGTGCAATATGACTTTGGAGATGAAGAACACCCAATGACTTAAAACCCCAATAACAAAATTTTTGAGTGCCAACAACATAAAATAAAACAAACTACCCAAGGAATACCATGACCTATATTTCCCAAATTATTTCATCAAATAAAATATCTAAAATAAATTTCCTAATCCCAATTAAAAATTCATTAGAAATAAATTTTAATTATAATGACCCAACCTTAAAACATTATATAATCATGAATTAAATGAAAAATTCACAGTGAGGATCTTTTCAGGTTTATCATTTTAGATAATTAGGCCATAACTATTACATTTCATCTCAAAAATTACAAAGTAGACAATTTAACTCAGTTTCCATTTTTACTATAAAATAAAAACTCTTAATAAAAATTGTCATGTATAGATCCATGTTTTAGATAGCATGACTTTACCTTGATACCATCCCCAACCCTATTCATCTTTTAGTCATGTGAAAAACATTTCAAATACTTGGGATGTGCCTAAAAAGCACAATAAGGTTTATATAACAAAGAATCAAAACATTAGATCATCAATACATACATAACATAGGCTCTTTAACATACCTCAAGAAATCATAAGATTTATTAAATACACATAGAAATCGTAAATCATAAAGGTAACTTGTTGCCTATATAACATCGTGACATTGTAGCTTTTATAGCAATGTTGGAAGTTACATTTGGAATACCCATAACAATATATTCCATAAATATCTTAAGAAAAACTTTCATGTTTACATCTGTCACGTTACAAAATGCATTGGAGAGCTATCTCAGCCTCACCGGCCGTTGGATTATCTCAAAACCACCTGTATATGTAACAATTCCCAAGAACCTTAACGTATTAATAAATAATAAAACAAATATAAAGGAAAGATGAAATTTCCACATTTCAATCACAATATATAATATAAATATACTGATATAAAAAATCCATTATCAAAATCATTTTCAATACCAAAATATGTAACAGAGTATATGGTATTTATTTTTTTAATACATTATGTCTTGTTAAGGATGCCAAAGATCAAATAGTACTCATGGCTAGGGAAAAGGTGATTGACACCACTTACATTAAAAAAATTATTCCTTTTTTTCCTTTAGTAAAACTCCTCACAGAAAAATATATCTTTTGAAATGAAATGTGATGTCAAATATTTTTAAACACCTTTTAACATAAAGTCATGTATAAAACAAAATATGCCTCAATGAAAGGAGATTGAGACGAAGTGCCCTACCTTATGTACAACCTGACTCGATCATTCTATAATCTCATGAATAATAACCTAAAGTTAATTTCTAATTTCATAATTAACTTTTTCATGTTTGTTTTTCTATTTATATTTATTATTATATTTCTAAAAAAATAGATAATTATTTTAGTTCATATCGGAAATTTTGACGATGTTCATTACTTGATTTAAAAATGAACTTGTTATAATTAAAAATTGTCCTTATGGTCAAAATACTATTATCTCTGTAATGATATTAATGATTTAGATATAATATATATCATATATATCCAATATTTATAATACAACATAACATTTGGAGGTAATAAATGAAAAGCACTGTTCATGGAGATGGTAAGTTATACGTACGCATGAACACTACATTCATTTATATTTCATATTTAATGGAATGAAATATTAATGATAAACAGGTATATTATAATTCTAGTATAGTATAATATATAATTTCATTAACTCTATCTTTTATACATTCCACGTAGGTCATGAACGAGTCATATCTTTTTGAGGGGGCGACAGTCTGCACTTCTTCAAATGAAATTATCGTATTTACCCACAATGGAAAACCATAAAGGTATTCTATAAATGAAAAATATAGAAGAATAGAAAAAATATAAATCTATTATATATCTCATATAACTACAGTTCCAACTTAATGGACACCATAAGAGGTGGTAGGAGAATATTTTAAACAAACATCATTTCGTGAGGTGTTAGTTTGCAGTCCACAGAAACAATATGTTCTTTACCAATTAGATGGATGTGTGTGTAAGTGTAGATCTAATCCTTACCTTAAAAACAACCTAGTATATTTTTTAGGATGGTATAACTCTGAGTATGATATACTATATAATACCAAATGTAAGATTGAAATAGTAATGAGATTCTCAGATACAAGAGGGGAGTTAATTGTACTTTTAAAAAATTCCTAAGGAAATTTTGAGTAACCAAAATTCACAACTCCTCAAAGTTCTAAAGAATTTATTGATTCCAGAAAAGTGATTCCGGAAGTGAAACTTAACAAAAGTTTACACCAACTAAGATTCTACCTTAAAGCGTATAGAATCTAACTAAATAAGAGTACAAGTAAGGAAGTATAATAAATTTATACTTTCTTGAACTATACAAAATGTAGAAGAAGAAAAAAGTAGTAAAACTACAAGAAACAAACAATAACTCTTTTAACCCAAAGAGAAGGGTATCCAACAAACCTGCATAAGAGGTCCCTTGATTTATACTTTCATGAAAGTCTATCTTACCCACACAAGGGTAATCCATTGATATGAATATCAGAGTCTATCTTGCTATCCCCGAAAGCCCTTAACTATCAGGTAGTCAGCCCCTCTATCTTCCTCAGCAAGGAATCCCTCAACTTCAAGGTGTTGGAACCTCTGTCTTCCTATCCCCGGAATCCCATGGTTGTAATCAACATTAATTGGAGTCGTACGAAGAAAGTATGCACAAGGAAATGTTTGAACATGCTGTTCAAACTTTCTACACGAAGCATTGAGAGTTGATAAGAGCCTCTCTCTCAAAAAATCACTTCAGCAGCACTTAGTCAAAGATCAGTGTCAAAGTTGTGTCTACTTTTCAAATGAGCTATTATTTATAGGCGAAGCTCCAACGGTCTTCTCCCTCCTCCAATGGTCATATTTTTCATTGAATTTTGGAGGGACCTTTACACGTGTCACTCAAACAATTTTTAGTCAATAACTGAAAGCACGGAATCATTTTGTAATGAAACAAGTGTAAGCATAAGTAAAACTGAAGTTCATAATGTAAGAAAATAAAATTTCGGAGTCTACTCAGAAAATGAATTCGGAGTCTTGAGTATTAAGATATTCGGATTCGGTTTCCCTAAGGAATTCGTAATAAGACTTCTTCACTAGAATTCGTTATCAGAATTCTTCACTAGAATTCTTAATGAAAATTCTTAATAAGAATTTTTCACTAGAATTTGTAATGAGAATTCGTAATCAGAATTCTTTACTGGAATTCGTAATGAGAATTCGTAATCAGAATTCTTCACTAGAATTCGTAATCAAAATTTGTAATCAGAATTATTCACTAGAATTCATTATGAGAATTAATAATAAAAATTCCTCATCAGAATTCTGAATGAGAATTCATAATCAGAATTGATCATCAGAATTCAGAGTCGAACAACATGAGAGTTTGTATCCAGAATTCGGAGTGGATCATCATGAGAGTTAGTGCCCATAATTCGCAGTGGAAGACAGAATAACTTATTTCTAAGTATTATATGTTTCTGAGGTCTTGGACTTCAATCCAAATTTTATACTTATACATATTTATGATATGAATAAGGAAATCTTGGTAAGGGTAAATTTCCTTAAGGAAGGAAATTCTCTTTATAGAAGTAAAATATAGATTTTCTTAAGTATAATGTGTTTGTGATTTTCAAAACAAGAAGGAATGGAAAATTCATAAGTAAAACCTTATTAACTCAACCATATCCCCCTTTTTGGAAAGTACAAACAAGCTTTCAAAAAATAATAGAAGACCTTAGAAAAAATTCTTTAGCCTTTGAAATTAAAACTTATCTCCCTTTGATTATAGATGATGGTGAATACAACTAACTCCCCCTTAGGCTTTGAAACTCTAAAGATTGTATTCTGGATTTCTGGAATGGAATTTTCATTATCATAAGAATGAAAAACATTGTAATGAGAAACTCCCACTTAGATAATCTCCCCCTTAATTAGGGATATTTCCTCTTTACTTAGAAATTTTTCTTCTTCCTTATAGATTTTTTCTTCTCCCTTTTGAGTTCTTTTTCTTTCTCCCCCTTTGTGATTTTCAGAAAGAATTTAAGGGAATGGAAAAGAAAAATGTTACCTGAAATATTAGTAAAGACATGCAAGGAAAACTGGGAACCACGATTCTATTATAATTTGAATAATTTTTACAAGGAAAATAAAATGAAACAATAGATCAGATTGAGTTTATTTTTCTTCCTTCTCATTCGAGACTAACTTATTCAAGAGGGTTTTCAACTTGTTCAGGTCTTTCTGATCCTCCTCATATTATTTTTCTAAGGCTTTAATTATTTCATCATGTGCCTTCAGAGCCTCATAATCTTCCTTAAAATTTTCATCCTGCTTCACAAGATTTTTTTCGATCTCAATCCTGAGATCTCTGTCCCCTTTCCAACCATGTGAAACAGAATTAAGCTTCCCATTCAGATATTTCACTTGTTGATTCCGTGAATTTTGCTCATGGGTCAGTTTGTCCTGTAGATTCATCTGCTTGACATCCTCTGTATCAAAAGCTTTTTTTACTTCATGATGAAATTGATCAAACTCTGCAAATTCTCCACTAACATTATTTGACCATAGAGTTACTTTGCTTCATGACTTTCTGTGAACATCATAATTGATAAGAAAGTTTATATGGTCAGCCTCAATCTTCACCCACTTATCCATCACCATGGATAGTGATTTCGATTTCTGATTTAGACTGTTTTGAAGCATCTTTCATCTGGAGTATATGGTGGGAAAGATCGGAATGGTGTCCACCAATTTTTTTAGATACTCAAAAACAAAGTCATGTCTCGGTGCTGATGATTCCGAATCAAATATCTTTCTAGTTAAATAATATTCTTCAATCTCCACCAGATTTCTTCTAGAAGAAACACCAACATCTTTTTCCTTATGATAACTTTTTTTGTGGTGTCTATAAGCACTTGCTTAACCTTATCAACTTTCAGAATGGGTTCTTCCTCAAGAGATTCCTCCTCACATTCAGATATTTGAACAATCTTATCTTCATCTGGTTTCTCCTTCTCTGCTCCATTTCCAAGAATGTGTTTCTCATAACATTCTTCCTCAGATAATTCATTGTCTTTTTCTTCTTCCTTATCATCATATTTGTTTCCATTTTTTTCATCTCCCTTTCCCGGAGTGACAAGATTTGAGGATTCGGCCTCAGATGTTCGTAGTGGTGGTTTTTCATATGGGTTTTTCTTCTCTTGATACTCTTATAATTGTTTGATCAAGTCATCTAGATAACCACATCCTTCTTCAACTTCTTATTATTACTCTAATTCGTCTACTTCCTCTTCTTCTAATCTTTCAATAACTTCTTTTTATTTAGGATTTTACGGAGTGATGTAATACTTTCCATGGGTCTTTGGTAATGGGTCAACAATAATAGTTTCCGGAATGGGAATATTCTCAGGGGCTACCTCTGTGGCTTTCCAAATTTATTGCACAACTTCAGCATCAGACAATTTCTTCTTCATTTTCTTTACTTTTTCTACCTTCTCAAGGTATTCGGCCATCTTCTCCCTTAATGATTTAGCTTCTGCAGGGTCCAATCCAAACGGAGGTTCCCCTTCCTTCCTCTTCTCCTTATATTCCCTCCACTTAGCGTCCACCTCATCTTGATATGCTTTCTGTTTCATTGGCTTGGGAGGTACGGATTAGGTTTCCATAGCTTTAGGGTTCTTGACTTCAGTGACCACTTCATTCAATTTTCTCTTCTTACCAGCCTTATTCACTGGCTCATCATTCTCCACATTTTCTGGATTGGATTCTTCCTCTTCCGGATTAGCTTCAGTCTCTTTGGAAAATTATAAAACTCTCATGTTTCCTTGGAATAATCCATATTCATCCTTTTCAAGATATCATCACAAACAAGCATAACCTTGCAATTCCGAGCCTTAGACATGCATGAAATCTTGAAAGAATCCAGACACTGAACTATCAGCTTTGATAGTAAGGCATGGTACATGATGATTAGAGATCTCAAATTTACCTCCTTAATGTTCTTGATTGACACAAGAACATGCCTCATTCGATTAATTTTTTTTAGATTCACCAAGAAATCTAAGAAATATATATCACTTTTTTTCAGGGTATCTTTGTCACCCATTCTCAGAACAAAGAAACCTTGTAGCCATAGTTGAAGGATCAGATTATTAGAAGATAGGTGAGCAATCATGGATGTATTTACATCATCAAGACCAAGACACTCCAAGGAATTCACATTAACAAAACTGCCTTGAACATCTGGATTTTTGTGTGAGAAAAATTCAGTTTCTCTATTATATGCCAGCCCCACCATGCTTGCTACCTTGGTGTAAGTAAGTTTGTAATTATTCCCATAATACATGAAAGAAAATTTTTCTCTTCCCTCTTACTCAAATAATCATTATGATTCATATAACTCTACAAGTAACTCTGGATAGACCCCATCTTGAACACTTGTCTTTTTTATACATACTTCTTCCCAACCATTCAACTTGATATTCTTAGAGATGATAGAATCGTACTTGTAAAAGTTTAGATGGACCAGTCTTTCTCTATAAACTTTCCATTTTGAGATTGGATTGGTGGTAGACATTTCTTGAGAAGTGGATTCTACAGACATTCGGAATCACGGAGCATTGAGAGATTCAAAACGAGCTTTAAGAACTGATGTAGAGCTTCAAGACACGAGATCTTGGAGATCGATGTGAGACAAAAATAGGAGTGACCTTTATATAGGTGATAGAGGTGTCCTTTTAACTTCCATAACCAATATAATGGTTGAAAAAAAACTGATCTAATCTAACGGCTGAAATCATACCCGCAAGAAAATATTTAATCCAGTCTTTTGAGGTTTTAAGAAAAACATTCGGATTTAAAAAGAAACAAATCCAAGAAATTTTAAAAGAAAAAGAAACTACCAGCTACTAAAATGGAGTACAAAAAAGTTGAGTAAGGAAGGCATACCTTTCGAATTGTCTAGGAAGTTTATTCGTAATAGTTAATAATCTTCTTGAATAGAAATTGACTTAGATAAAATCACTATGGAAAAATTTTGAATACAAAAAATTTTCATGACGAAAATTTTGAGTATGGAATATTTCCATTACAAAAGTTTCGGTTCCAAAAATTTATATTAAGAAAATTTAAGGTCTGAATAATTTCATTATGAAATGTTCAGTTCCGAAAATTTCATTACGAAAATTTCCAGTACGAAAACATCATTATGAAAATTTCCAATACAAAAACATTAGTTCTGAAACATCCATTAAAAAAATTTAATATCTAAATAATTCTATTACAAAGACTTCAGTTTCAAAACATCCATTATGAAAATGTCAGTTCTGAAAATTTCATTACAAAAATATTCAGTTCCAAAAATTTCCTTAACAAAAATTCCTATAACGAATTTTTTTACAATGATATTATTTTGAAAAACATTACATTAAAAAATATGAAAAAAATAATTAAGAAAATCATTAAAAGCTCATTACGAAAAATATGAAAATATTGAATAATAGATATACCCCCCCCCTATGAAAAGGAGTTTATTACTATAAGGGGTATGGTTCAACAAGAAGTTAATGATGGAAAATTACCTCACAGTTATCATTCCCAACTTCTGTTTAATGTATTCAAATCTATCGGAAAGTAAAGATTTTGTGAAAATGTCAGCAAGTTGATCCTGTGTTCTAATAAATTGAAGATTGATATCTCATTTTAGTGTGTTATCCTTATGAAAGTGATGCCTAATATCTTTGTGTTTTGCACGAGAGTGATGTGTAGGGTTTTTACTAAGGGCAATGGAACTTGTGTTATCACACAAAATTTGAGTCTTAGTAAAACTGAAGCCATAGTATTTGAGTGTGTGTTGCATCCACAACACATGAGCACAACAACTTCCAACTTCTACATATTCAGCTTCAGCAGTGGATAGTGCTACTGAGTGTTGCTTCTTGGAAGACCAAGAAACTAATGAATCTCCTAAAAAATGACAAGTTCCGGATGTACTCTTTATATCCAGTCTTAATCCACCAAAGTCAACATCTGAAAAACTCTATAAAACAAAATCATTTCAAGAAGTATAAAATAGTCCTAAATCCATGGTTCCCTTCATGTAGTGAAAAATTATTTTCTCTGCCTTTAAATGAGATTCCTTAGGATTGGATTGATTTCTAGCACATAAGCATTCTGAAAACATTTTGTCTGGTCGACTAGCTGTCAAGTAAATTAGACTTCCTATCATACCTCTAAAAGATGTTTGATCTACTGGTTTCCCAGCTTCGTCAAGATCAAGTGTGTTTGAAGTACCAATAGGAGTACTTATACTCTTAGTATTGTCATACCCATTATTTTTAAGAATATATTTAATATATTTATGTTGGGATATGTATATTCCTTCTGGTTTTTGAGAAATTTGAAAACCAAGGAAAAATGTAAACTCACCCATCATACTCATTTCAATCTCTGATTTCATTAGATCCACAAAGCAATTAGTTATAGATTTCTTTTTTGAACCAAATATAATGTCATCAACATATATTTGAACAATAAAAACATTTTTATTATCTTTCTTTATAAAAAGAGTTGGATCTAAATTCTCCATAACATAGTTATTTTGAAGCAAAAATCCTGTAAGTCTATCTTACCAAGCTCTAGGTGCTTGTTCAAGGCCATACAAAGCTGTAGTAAGTCTAAAAACATGATAATGATTTTTAGTGTCTTCACAGCCAGGAGGTTGTTCAACAAAAAACTTCCTCTTGAACATAACCCTTAAGGAAAGCACATTTCAGATCCATTTGAAAAAGGTTTAAATTGAAGAATGCTGCAAAGGCAAGTAAAATTTGAATAGATTCAATTCTAGCTACTGGAGCATAGGTTTATTCATAGTCTATTCCTTTTATTGATTATATCCTTTAGAAACCAATCTAGATTTGTTTCTAATGATGAATCCATTTTCATCACACTTATTTCTGAAGACCCATTTTACTCCAATAATAGAATTTCCCATAGGTCATTCAACCATGGTCTTGACTTTATTACTTTCAAATTAATTTAGTTCATCTTGCATGGATTTTATCAAATCATCATCACCTAAAGCTTCATCAGTGCTTTTTGGATCCAATTGGGAAAGGAATGCTAGATGCTATATTTCATTTGTTAAGGAACATCTAGTCCTAACAGGTCGATTGACAACACCAATGATCCTGTCACTGGGATTATTCTTTAGAAACGACTGATTTGGGTTTTTTAAAACTTCTTCATCAATATAGGCTATAAAATCTTGTGGGGTAAATATTTCAGAAGCATATTCTTGAACATTTTCCATATTAGAAGGATTTTCTATCAAAGGATGATAGTCAGTTCATGAAAACACATCCGGAGATGTAGGTTGAGGTTGTTTCAAACCAAAGGGATCATTTTAATAAAATTTTACATGTACTATTTCTTCAATAGTGCAAGTGTTTTTGTGGAAAACTCTATAAGCCTTAGAAGTTGTGGAGTAGCCTAAGAAAATTCCTTCATCAGATTTTGGTGCGAATTTTGGTAGATTATATTTAGTATTCAGAATGAATACTTTGCATCCAAAAACCTTAAAGTAGGAAAGTCGGGGTTTTCTACCATTCAATAACTCATAAGGTGTTTTATTAAGAAAATGTCTAATTAAATCTTGATTTATAGTATGAAAAGCAGTAATTACAACTTCCGGCCAAAAATGTTTGGCTACAGAATACTCACTCAACATGGTTCTAGTTATCTCTTGAAGAACTCTATTTATTCTTTCAACAACACTATTCTATTAAGGTGTTCTGGGTGCTAAATTTTTTTAACTAATACCTTTTCTGTTACAAAAATATTCAAAATCAGAATTTTGAAATTCTCCTCCATGATCACTATGAATAGTTTTCAAAGGAATATTTTTTGCATTTTTGACTTGATCTCTAAATGATTTGAAATAAGAAAAAACCATAGATTTCTTTTCTATAAAATAGTCCCACATAAATTGAGTGTAATCATCAACTAAAACAAATAAATAGTACTTTCCCCCAATGCTTCTAGTTTGTGTAGGACCGAAAAGATCCATATGCACTAGTTGTAGTGCATCAGTAGTTGAGACTTCACTGGCTGATTTAAAACATCATTTATGTTTCTTTCCATATTGAAAAGGGTCACAAAATTTTGAAGAATCAAATCTATGCTCTGGTAGATCCTTAACTAAGCCTTTATTAGAAATTTTGCATAAGTTCCTAAGGTTATAGTGTCCTAACCTTCTATGCCACAACCAAAATGATCTTCCATTGCACTAAGTCAACATAAGTCTTGGATCCTAAGGTCTTATAAGTTTAGTGTGTAAACATTCTCTTGCCTATTGGTAGAAAGAATGAATTTTTCCTTTGAATTGTGTACTAAGAACTTATCATTCCTAATATTCACAAGGTAGCCTTTATCACATAATTGACTTATACTGATGATGTTCTTCTTAAGACCCTTAACAAATAAAACATTTGAAATCAAAGTTTTTCCAAGAAGAACGATGTTACCTATACCAATAATTTCCCCCTAAGCATTATCTCCAAAAGTTACTTTTCCTCCTTTCATTTTGATAATATTTGCAAAATAGTCTTTGTTACCAGTCATATGCCAGGAACATCCACTATCCATGTACCACGTTTTATTGTTGGTAATTTCCCTATTTTCTTGAAAATAATAAAAAGTTAGGTTTTCAGAATCCAGACATTCTTGGATCTAGAAATTTCAAAAAGTAAAATTTTGGGTACCAACATCTTCTTAGAAAAATAACTTTATGAAATCCTAAAGATTGGGTTTTGTTTAAGGAACAATTATTTGCCTAGTGACCACCACATTGACACTTTGTGCAAAATGGGGCACTTTGAGGAGAAAAGTAGTTGTTACAATAAAAAATGGTTTAGAACTAGTGTAACCAAAACCAGAAGTATTATTTCGAGGTCGGATTTGTGAATACATTTTATCAAAATTTACTTTACCAAGGGTATAGTTTGACAAACACTTCCACAAAAAAAAATATTTAGGATTTGAGTTTAATAACTATGTTCTTATCTTCAAAAACATCTGACTTTGAGCTTGACCTAGGCTCGAAAACATTTTTCATAGAAATTACTTTTCCAATATCTTTAGAAAGTTTATTCTTCTCAGAATTTACTTCCTCAATATTTTTTGAAATACATTCAAAATCAGAATTTTTCTTATCAAGATCTTTAGAAAGATCTGATATTTCCTAAATAAGAATTTCATTCCTAGAAATTTCCTTATCAATAATTTTCATGAGTTTTGAGTTATCAATCTCAAGTAGTTTAGTAGACATAGAAACTTTTTCAAAGGTAGGTAAAGTTTTTTCTTCATCAGAAGAAGATTATTCATTATAAGATTTATAATATTTACTATCATTAGAATTTAAAGAAACGTTGGTCATGGATTCATCATTTTGTACCATAGCCATAAAAAAATGATTATCAATGGGTAGCCTGGCTAAAAGATGAAAATTCATCTGTCCTGAAGAATCATAATATGATGATTCTTCTAAAGAGTCACCACCACTGGTACTCTAGGTGTCATTAGATTTCATATATTTCTTAGCATTTTCTCTATAAAACTTATTTCTATTCATTTCATAAATCCATTCTTTTCTTTCATTCTTTTTAATCAAAGGACAATTAGGTCTAATGTGTCCAGCTCTCTTGCATTCATAACATGGGACTTTTGAATCTTTCTTATCTTTCCTTTCCTTCTTCTTATACTTGGATTGGAAATTTCTTTGTCTATCTATTTTGTTCATCCTTTGAGCCAGATTAGCTAACTCATTTTCTGAGATTTCACTCTCACTATATTTGGACTTGATAATAACCTCCCTAGACTTGTATCTAGTTACTCTCTTAGGAGTCTTAGATTTCATGTGATTTGAAGTTTTAGTAAAAGAAACACTGCAATTTCTATTCTTCTTCTTTATGTTGTCAGTATCTCTCTTAATTCTAGTCTCATGTTGAAGAAGAGTTCCAAATAGTTCATCAAGAGAAATTTTATTAACCATCCTATTTTCATCAATAGAAGTTCTCTTTGATTCCCACTAATTTGGAATTATATCTATGATCTTTTCAACAAGGACTTCATCATCTAGACCTTTCTCTCCCATAGATTGAAAGCTATTCACGATGGTCATGAATCTCTGTTGCACCTTACAAATTGGTTCTCTATAAGGAAAATTAAAACCATGATACTCCACACAGAGCATGTCTCTTCTAGTCTCAATCACGTTAGATGTACCAAAATGTGTAACATCAAGTTTCTTCCATATACAGTTTGCTGTTTCACAAGAAAAAATTTGGCTATATATGTTCCTAGTCATTGAACAAATCAAAGTATTGATTACATATAGTTGATTTGGTATTCATGCTTTTCTTGATTAGTAAAAGAACTTACATCCTTGTCAGGAATTTTATATCCACTGGTAAGCATAACAAAGTTATCAACCCCAGTGTTGATAATGAATTTCATCATACGATCTCTCCAATATTCTTAATCATTACCATAAAAAACTTGTGGTCTAGATGGATTTAGGTTATCAAAAGAACCAACATTTAAACATGTCATTATTAAGAAAATACTTGGAACAAAAATTTGTTAAAAGTATAAGTTTGTAAACAAGATAAAATATTCTAAGAAAGAAAAATTTAACTTTAAGACAAAAGTGATTCTGAACTATGATTCCAAAAAATATGAATCCAGAAAATGAATCCGAAAAATAGTATGAATATGAAAAACAGATTCCGAAAAATATGAATCCGGAAAATGTGAATTCGAGAATGTCTTTATGAATATAATCATGAGATTAATTCAGATTCATCCAAGGCTCTGATACCAATTGTTGAATTAGTGCAGCGTTTGAGGTTTCCAACCGATGATACCAATTGTTAGGATGGTATAACTCTGATTATGATATACTCTATAATACCAAATGTAGGATTGAAATAGTAACGAGATTCTCAGATACAAGAGGGGGGGGGGGTGAATTGTACTTTTAGAAAATCTCTAAATAAATTTTCAGAAAACAAAATTCACAACTCTTCAAAGTTCTAAATACTTGCTTGATTCCGGAAAAGTGATTCCAGAAGTGAAACTTAACAAAAGATTACACCAACTATGATTCTACTTTAATGTGTATAGAATCTAACTAAATCCGAGTACAAGTAAGGAAGTATAAGAAAGTCATACATTCATTAACAATATAAAATGAAGCGGAAAAACATAGTAAAACTAAAAGTAACAAACAATAACTCTTTTAACCCAAAGATAAGGGTATCCAACAACCCTGGATAAGAGGTCCCTTGATTTATACTTTCAAGAATGTTTGTCTTACCCACACCAGGGTAAGCCCTCGATACGAAGATCGGGGTCTGTCTTGTTATCCCCGCAAGCCCTCAGCTATCAGGTAGTCGGAACCTCTGTCTTCCTCAGCAAGGAAGCCCTCAACTTCAAAGTGTGGGAACCTCTATCTTCATATACCCAGAAGCCCTCGATTGTATTCAGCATCAATCGGAGTCGCACGAAGAAATTCTGCACAAGGAAAAGTTTGAACAAGCTGTTCAAACTTTCTGCACAAAGATTTGGGAGTTGATAAGAGCCTCTCTCTCTAAAAATCACTTCAAAAGCACTTTGTCAAAGATCAGTGTCAATGTTGTTTCTTCTATTCAAATGAGATTCTATTTATAGGCGAAGCTCCAACAGTCGGCTCCCTCCTCCAACGGTCATATTTTTCCTTTAATTTCATAGGGACCTTTACACGTGTCACTCAAAAAATGGTTAGTCAATAACAGAAAGCACAACATCGATTTTTAATGAAACAAGTGTAAGAATAAGTAAAACTGATGTTCAGAATGTAAGCAAATAAAAGTTCAGAGTCTACTCAGAAAATGAATTTGGAGTCTAGAGTACTAAGATATTCGGATTCGGTTTCTCTAAGGAATTCGTAATGAGAATTTGTAGTCATACATCTTCACTAGAATTCGTAATGAGAATTCATAATCAGAATTATTCATTAGAGTTCGTAATAAGAATTTGTAATCAGAATTCTTCACTAGAATTTTTAATGAGAATTTGTAATCAGAATTATTCATTGGAATTCGTAATCAGAATTTGTAATCAGAATTCTTCACTAGGATTCGTAATTGGAATTCGTAATCAGAATTATTCACTGGAATTCATAATGAGAATTCGTAATCAGAATTCCTCATAAGAATTTGGAATGAGAATTCGTAATCAGAATTCTTCATCAGAATTCAGAGCCGAACTACAATAGAGTTCATATCAATAATTCGGAGTGGAACTAAATGAAAGTTCGTATCCATAATTCGGAGTAGAACTTCATGAGAGTTCGTACCCAGAATTCAGAGTAGAAAACAGAATACCTTATATGTAAGTATTATATGTTTCAAAGGTTTTGGACTTCAATCTGAATTTTAAACATAGACAAATTTATTATATGAATAAGGAAATCTAGGTAAGGGTAAATTTCATTAAGGAAGTAAATTTTCCATATAGAATTAAAATATAGATTTGCTTAAGTATAAGGTGTTTGTGATTTTCAAAACAAGAAGGAATGGAAAAGTCATAAGGAAAACCTTATTGACTCAACAATATTGAGGATAGTTTTGTTGTTATAAAATAAGTGAAAAAAATGTTTGTGGGGTTGGAGATGTAAAAAAACTTAAGCGAATACATTATCTTTAAATTGGGTATCTCCTTTTGGTTTAAACCAAAAGGATTACATGAATTGCCTTCTGCCTAGGGGAAGACTTCTAGGAGGAGGATAGGGATGTAGGGAACTTAATTGGGTAGTGGTTTGACGTTCCAAGGGGCTTGATAATTGTGAGGAATGGGTTATAATGAAGGCTTTTTATAAGGGGGAGGTGCTCTTTACGAATGTTTGAAAATATTATTTTATTATACAATGATTTTCAGTTTTTAAAGGTCCAAAATTCATTAATTTCTAAGATAAGATGACTTATGTTTGAAATAAAATCATCCAATAAGAATTAGACAGGTTTGGGATATATTTTTAATTTTATAATCTTATTTATTTTAATCATTCATTAATGAGGTAAATACTGCATCATTATTGTGTTATAAGTAATTTTATTTATTTGATGTATAAAAATTGTAAAAAAATACCACGATGTAAGAAATATTTTTATCTTTAAAAATAATATTTATAGTTAAAGAGATAACTTATATAACCACATGTAAAAATTGATTTACTAAAAGATATATGTTTGTGTTATTTTTGTCTTTACATTAAATTAATTAATATAAAGCGTCATTATCACTCTTTAGTGTAACCATGGGGTCTCAAAATCGATCCATGGATGACCATTTTCTTAAATTTATAAACCAATTGGATTAGGACACATGTTAGGGTAAATTAATAGTGTTATAATATTAGTTTTACCTTGAATTGCCATATTTACCTTTAACTGCATTAAATAGAAGATAGAATTTACTATTCACCAAAAAATATTTTCAACATATTGATCCACATTTTATTTACTAATAATAATAATGTATTTCATATTTTTTAAATTCAATTCACAGAAGTGGTAAAATTTCATTTAAATTAAGAATTCATCTTTTTAACCACTACTCAGTGTTTTCATTGTTCATCAAAAATGATGTTTTTCAAAAAAATAGAAAAAATTCAGCCTAAGCTGTATTTGATATTACGAATTCAAAAATTATTTATATTTTACTAGAATTACAAACATATATATTTTATTAATTATTTTAAAATTAATTCGGGTTGTCAAAACAAAATCGTGTTTTTACGAAACAATAACTATCAAAAACTGTAACATGTTTATGTCCTATTTCAAAGTAAAATTACTTCAAATGACCATTATTGGATTAAACGGTGAAAAAAAATCTGGATAAACTTTAAAACCAATTAAAAATATAATCTAACCATATAAATAAATTATATTAAAAGGCGGTTTTGAAATAAAACGAAGTAATTTTCACTATTCATAAAAATTAAACATTATCAGAAAAAACTAAAAATTTACCCAAAGTAAATTTTGATGTCCCAATTCAAAATAATTACTTTATTTTGTCAAATAGAACATATAAAATTGACCAAAACTAGATTTAATGAGGGTTCACTATCAAAAGGCGATAAATTGACCTTTAGAGTATTTATGCTTAGAATCGGATTCTTTCTTATTTTAAGCATCTAAAATTTATTGGGTATATGTAAAAACATTTAGAAAACCTGTATAATCATATTGTTGTTAATTATGTCCATTCATTACAATACAATAGATAGGTGTTAACTACCATTTATAATAAAATTATATTATTTTTTCTGTATGAATCAGCATTGTGTGCAACATAAGATTTCAATGAAACTCGTTGTTGCATATCGGGTGTGCCATCAAACGTAGAATCCCATTTAAAGGAAAATGAATATCAAATTAAAAAATATTAATAAATATGACAATATATTATTCTTTAATTACTTAGGCTATTATATCCTTCCCCGTTTTGGAAATTGCGTCCTCACAATATTTATTCACTTATCAAATAAGTAGGGGTATTTATCCCTCATATCATTTTTAGATTCACATGTTTCCTCTTTATCCATATGGTTTTTTTTAAAATACTTTACATGATGAATTAACTTATTTTGAAAAACTTTTACACTTTTTTCAAGAATATGGACTGGTTGTTCTTCATAAGCGAGACTCCCTTCCATCTGAACTACATCTGGGCTCAAAACATGAGATGGAACTGATATATACTTTCTTAACATTGATACATGAAATACATTGTTTACCTTGGATAAACTTGGATGTAAATCCACTCTATAGGCAAAAGATCCAACATTCACCACGATTTAATAAGGTCTAATAAACCTCGGACTCAACATTCATTTTAACCAAAATGCATCACACTTTTCCATAGAGAAAATTTGAGAAATACATGATCACCTACCTAAAAAGAAAGATCCTTCATCTGGTTATCCACATAACTTTTCTGCCTAATCTGATTTGTTCTCATGTACTTTTGAATCAACTGAAAATTCTCTTCCATCTCTTCAAACAATTCTGGTCCCATCAGCTTCATTCACCTATATCATCCCAAAAAGCTGGAGTCTAACATCACTTCCCATATAATGCCTCAAGTGGAGCCATCTGTATTCTAGAATGGAAATTATTATTATAAAAAATTCATCTAAAGAATGATATTGGTCCTAAAATCCCTGGTAACCCTTCAAGAAATCACGTAGCATATCCTTCATGGTCTGAATTGTTCCTTCTGACTACCAATCTGATTGGGGATGAATAGTTTTACTGAAATTTAATTTAGTTTCCAACAATTTCTAAAGGCCTTTCAAAAAGTTAGAAGTAAAATTTGGATCATGATCAAATAAAATAGTGAGTGGAGAACCATGAAACCATAAAATATCTCTAACAGACCACTAAGAATGTTCATCTAGAGAAAAAGTATCTTGAATATGATATAAATGAGCATATTTAGTCAATCAATCAACAATAACCCATATTATATTATTAACTCGAGATGACATTTGTAATTCAACAATGAAGTCTAGGGATATATTTTCCCATTTCCACTCTAGCACAAGTAAAGACTAATGTATCCCTTTTGTTAACTACAACTCTGTTATATCCTGTTGACAAGTCAAACATATCATAGTACAATCACCAAATTCACTTTTCATTCCATCACACCATGTAATACTGTCGAATATCTCTATACCTCTTAGTACTGCCTAGATGAACTGAAAACGGAGAACTATGAGCTTCACATAACAACTTATTCATCAACTGTGAATCACAAGGCACACATAATCACTTTATAATCATCAAAACACAATCATTATCAATGATAAAATCAGACAACTTACCCATATGGACCAACTCTACCATTTTCTACAACTCACTATCTTCCTTCTTTTCTTTCTTAATTTGTTCTAAAAGAGATGATTTCACTGACACCTAAATCAATATAGAGGAATTACCGAAACCAACAACTTCTATGACAAATTTCATCATAACAAAAACAGATATATCTTGTTCTAAATGTAACATGGATAATGTAGAATAACTTTTTTGGCTCAAAGAATCATCCACTTTATTATCTTTTCTCAGATGGTAATAGATTGTTCAATCATAATCATTGATTAATTCCATACATCTCCTATGTCTCATGATCAATTCATTCTGAGTGAATATATACTTCAAATATTTTTGTTCAGTATATATTTGACATTTTTGTACATACAGATGATGCCTCCAAAATTTAAAAGAAAATACAACAATAGCTAATTTTAAATCATGTGCAGGGGAATTTCACTCAAGTGGTTTAAAATAATGTGATGAATATGAAATTACCTGATCATTCTATATAAGGACACAACCAAGTCCTTTCAACGAAGCATAACTTTAGATAAATAACTTTTCATTTCTGTAAGGTTGTTCCAAAACAGAGTTATTCACCAATCTTATTTTCAACTCCTGTAAACAATCATCACATTCATTTTTTCAAATGAACTTAACACCTTTCCAAGTTAACTAAGTCATTGGTAAAGATAACCATGAAACATTTTCAACAAAAATCTGGTAATAACCTACCATACCAAGAAAAATAAAAATCGCCGTTATATTTGTGGGGCTTGTCCATTCTTCAACAACATTGGTTTTAGCAGGATCAAAAGTTATGCCATTTTTAGAAACAATGTAATCAAGGAAAGGAATTTGCTGTAAAATAAACTCAAAATTTATGAATTTCCCATATAGTTTCTTTCCTTTTTGGGTTTTCAAGACAACCCTTAAATGGATTTTTTCCTCTCTTTCTTATAGAATAAACCAAAATATCATCAATGAACAGAACCATAGAATTATCCAAGAACTCATGAAAAATTCTATTGATACGATCAATGAATACAGAAGGTGAATTGGTTAACCCTAAAGGCATAACTAAAATTTCATTATGTCTATATCTAGTGTGAAACACGGTATACAGAATGTAATCTTCCTTTACTTTTAACTGATGGTACCCCGACCTTAAATCATTCTTCAAGAAATAATGGGCTCCCTAGAGCTGATAAAAAAATCATCAGTATGAGGAAAAGTATACTTATTCTTAATAGTTATGTTATTAAATTCTATATAATCAATGAAAAGTCTCATTTAACCAACAATACAAGATCACCAAATGGTGATTAACTAGGTTGAATGAAAAATTTTCCATATAACTCTTGTAATTGAATCTTTAACTCTAAAAGTTCCAGTGGGCCATTCGATAAGGGGGGATTGAAATTGGCCTAGCATCATGAACTAAGTAAATAGTAAAATTAACTTCCTGATCATGTACAATACATGGAAACTCATCATAAAAAACATAATGATACTCATTTACCACTAGCACATCATTAATCTGAACAGTTCCTTTGTTTTCAACAATATGTGCAATGTAACATTAATTTCCATTTATTACTAGTTTATCAGCTTCCTAATATGTTATCAAATGTAAGGGTTCATTCTTCTAAACAAAAAGAAAATGTTTCTAAAAAACCTTTTTACTTATTTATTCAATCTTAGAACAATAAACAGAAAGCCAATACATACCCAAAATTACTTCAAACTCTATTGGAGGAAAAAAAGGATTGTTGGTAGATTATTTCCACACACAAGGACAGGAAGGTTCTTATGTTTTTTTCTCAACATTTCCCCATGGTGATCTTACCAAAATTTTAGGATTCATATCTTGATATTGAATTCCCAATTTACTAGAAAACTTATCAGAAATAAAATAGCGTGTATACACTAAATAAAACAACACAATGGCATAATATGAACAAACACACAATGTACCCGATACTACCTAATTTGATGGCCCAACATATGTTGAAGTAGTTAAAAAGGATTTCACCACCCCATTATTCTTGTAGTCTGGCTACTTTCCCTCAGTTGTTGGACTCTCAACTACATAATGACCCATTTTATTGCACATAAAACATTTTACAGACTATAAATCAGATTTTTTTTCTTACCATTACACTGATCTTTTTCATTTCAATTACGATCCTTATGTTTCATTTTACCACATCGGTAGCACTTACCATAATTAAATAGTCATTCCCCATCATGCTTTTTACCACGGTTTTCACAAACTGTAAACATAAGTTTCTTACTATCAGACATTTTTGAAGAGTTCTTCCCTTTTGTCTACCACCTCGACCTCTTATTCTGTTTTTTGTTAAAGAACACCTGATCATTGGCATACTCAAATTCCACCTACACCGCATATCGAACAACAATTTCATGTCATTTGAACTCATGAGAAGTTAAATCCCTTCAAGAAATTGGCTTCAATACTGAGTAAAAATTATTGATATTACTATCATGATCTCTTAGGAAATTTGAAGCATATCGTGCTAGTCGAGTAAATTTTGCTTCCTAAGAGACCACTAAGTCATCATCCTTCGACAATTCCAAGAATTGTTTTTACGTCCTAAGACGAACCACCTTAAGAAAATATTTTTCAAGAAACCTACCATTTAATTCATCCCAATCAAGAGCAAAAATATCCCCACTATCCTATATATTTTTCCCCATAGACCACCACTGATCGGCTTCAAATTCAAAATAGTTTACAACAAGACATACCTTTTTTTGTTTTAAACATCCCATGAACTACAAAATATTCTCCAGTTCATTAATTCACCCTTCAACTAGCACAAGGTTATATGATCTACTGAATGATAGGGGATGATGCCTCATGAAATGATCCACTACTGACATGTTTCAATGTGGTTGTTCTAGATGATTGCATGCATATATACCACCACCATTTATATCCTGAGTCAACTATGCCATCACTGCAAAAAACTGTTCAATTCCTATTCTAACCATCTTAGGTTACTGATTTGGTATGTTGTCTTCCTTCTGATGTCATCCAATAATAGCTTCATTGATTCTTCTATGGAAAACCATTTTTTACACAGAAATATCTTAGGGGACGCGATATGGTAATGTGTAAATGAAATATCATTTCAATCATAACATAAACAAAAAAAATTTATGGATATTAATTTAACTATATCCAAACTCCTAATGTGGTCTAAACCAAACTCTAATACCAAATATAAAGACTACGCCTTAAAAATTTACAATGTCCTAAATTAAATGAGTAATTCACATTAAATATCATTTCAAGTTTAGAGTTTTAGAGAATTAATCTGTAACTATTACATTACATATATAAAAATACAACGTAGAAAATTCTACTCAGATTCCATTTTTTCTATAAAATAAAAACTATTAAAAAATATTCATTTCTAGTTCCATATTTTAGACAACATGACTTTCCCTTAATCCAATCCTTGGCCCTATTCATCATTAATTCCTGTGATAAACATTTAAAAACATGGGATAAACATTAAAATCATGGTAAGGAATATAAAACAATTAATGAAAGCATTAGATCATTAATTCGTACATAACATAAGGTCTTTAACATACTTAGTGAAATCATAAGATTTACGAAATACACATAGAAATAAGAAATCATAATGTTAACTTGTGGCATTCATAACATACATACATTGTATCTTTCACAGCTACATCGGGAGTTACATTTCGAATACCCATCATAGTATATTCCATAAATCCCATAGGAAAAACATTCACGTTTACCTCTATCACGTTACCCAATGCATTAGAGAGCTATCTCAGGCTCAACCACCCTAGGTTTATCACTGAACCACCCATAAACATAATAATTCCCAACAACCATATCATAGTCCTAACACATAAAAAAATATATAAGAAAGATAACATTTCCACATTTCAATCGAAATATATCACTTAAATATGTTGACCTAACAAATCCATTACAAAAAAAAATTTCAATAAAACAATGTATATAAAAATATATGATATTTATTTTCAATTTAAAAACATTACTTCTTGTTAAGGAAGCCAAAGATCAAATAATACTCTTCACGGTTGAGAAGGTCATTGTCACCGGTTATGTTAAAAAGAAACATTATTTATTGTCGTTTAGTTAAAAAACTCGTAAAAAAATTATTTTAAAAATAATTGAGATGTAATAAGATTTTATAAACCATATAGAAGAATGTCATTAATAAATCAAAATATTCCACAATGAAAGGAGATTGAGATGATGTCCCTTACCTAGTGTCTGACATGACTCGATCTTTCTTGAATCTACTAAATAATAAAATTAAGATAATTTATACTTGCTAAAGAACCATTTTAAGGTTCAGTATTTCCTTATATCAATTATTAATTTAATATAACTATTAGTTAATTATTTGAGTACATATCCGACATTTTTTCGATGTTCAGATCGTTAGATAAAAATGAACTTGATATAAATATAAATTGTCAATGTGGTCGACATTCCATTATCTCCGGAATGATATTCATGATTTAGATATAATTTATATAATATATATCAAGTATATATGTATTTATAATAGTACATAACATTTTTAATTATGAAATGAAAGGCACCGTTCATGGAGATGTTAATTCATACGTACGCATGAACGCTACTATCATTTTTATTTCGTATTTAATGGAATGAGAATTTAATGACGTATAAGTATATTTTAATTACAGTATAATATCACATATAATTTCATTAACTCCATCCTTTATACATTCCACGTATTTCATGAACGAGTCATATCACATTGAGGGGGTGGTAGTCCGCACTTCCTCAAATGAAATTATCATATTTACCCACTATGGAAAACCTTAAAGGTATTACATAAATGAAAAATACAAATCATAGAGACAATATAAATATAATATATATCACATATAAATATATTGTTATATTAATGGCCACTATAAGAGGTTTTAAGAAAATTTTGAAAAATCATTGTTTCGTGAGGCGTTAGTTTTCTGTCCTCTAAAACATTATATACTTTACCCATTAGATGGAGGTGTGTGTAAGTGTAGTTCTAATACCTATCATAACAAAAACATAGTATATTTAGGATAACTATGTTTTTATAAATGAAAATAATAAAAATGGTTTAGGGGGTTGTAGAAGTAAAATAAAATAAAATAATTTAAGAGAAGGTTTTACCTTTAAATCAATTATATTTCTTCGGTTTGAACCAAATGATATAATCAAATTTCCATCTACCAAGGGGAAGGATTCTAGGAGGATAATAGGGATGTAGGGAGATTAATTTGGTAGTGGTTGGATGATACAAGGGGATTGAGAAGTTTCATTAATGGGATATTAGTGAGGTCCTTTTATAAGGGGGAGTAGTGGCTCTTTAGAAATTTTTGAAAATATTATTTTATTATACAAATAGTTTTGGTTTCTAAAGGTCCAAAACTATTCAAATTTGAATATTAGATGACTAATCTTCGAAATTGAATTATAAAATAAAAATTGGACTGGTTTTGGATATTGTTTTAATACTTATAATCTTATTTAGTCAAATCCTTAAATAATGAGGTAAATATTACATCATTATTGTGTCATAAATAATTTTATTTATTTGATATCTAAAAATTATAATAAAATTCCATGATATAGTGAATATTTTTATAATTCCAACGAATATTTATAGTCAAAGATATAACTTATATTACCCCATGTAAAAAATTGATTTACTAAAATATATATGTTTATGTTATTTTTTTCTTTACTTTAAATATATTAATATAAAGTGTCGTTATCACTCTTTACTGGCTTCATGGGTTCCCAAAATCGGCCAAATTATTCCCATTTAATGTAAATGTATCAAAAAATAGTATTAGAACAAATGTTAGGGTTAATTAGTATTATTATATTATTATTTTTACCTTCAATTTCCCTATTTACACTTAACAGCACTAAATAAATGGCAGAAGTTACTATTCACTAAAATTCTTTTCATATTATTGAATCAAATTTTACATAATAATAAAAACATTGTATGTTGGATTTTCTAAATTTAATTCACAGAAGCAGTAAAATTTCATTTAAATTCAAAAGTTTGCTTTTTAACTACAACTTAGTGTTTTCACTATCCAAAAAAATATGGGTTTTCAGAATAATTCCAAACATTCATCCTAAGATATATTTGAAATAATGAATTTAAAAATGATGTCTATTTTACTAATTTCAAATCATAGAGGATGGATTAATTAATTTTAAATTATTTTCCGTTGTCTAACCAAAAGAATGTTTTTAAGAAGGAATAACAATCAATAGATTGACATTTGTTTATGTCCAATTGCAAAGTGAAATTACATAAAATGATCGAAATTGGATTAAATGGTAAATATATAATCTAATTACACTTTCAAACCAATTAAAAATATAATTTATCCATATAAATAAATTAGATTAAAACCCAGTTTTTAATTAAAATAATGTATTTTTCACTATTCATTAAAATAACATTATCAGAAAAATATAACAAATTTACCCAAAGTAAACTTTGATGTCTCTATTCTAAATAAGAATTTTATTTTTGTCAAATAGAACATATTAAAGTGAAAAAAACTAGATTTAAAGAGGTTTTTCCATCAAAAGGATGTAAATCAACCATTTAACGAATATTAGAGAATTTATGCTTAAAATTAGATTATTTCTTATTTTAAGCAACTAAAATTTATTGGATAAATGTAAAAACATTTAAAAAATATGTATATTCATATTTTATTTAGTTCTTTTAATTCCCTTGAATACAACGACAAGGTTTTAACTGCCATTTAAAATAATATTATATTATTATTTTTCAATAAAACACTATATTGTGTGAAACATAAGATTTCAAAGAAACCTGTTGTTGAATATCTGGTATGCCATAAAAATAACATCTAATTTCATGTAAAACTAATATTTAATTCACAAATAATGATAAATTTGAAAATTTATTATTCCTTATTTACCTGGGATGTTACATTAATTTACCAAAATAATGGGAAAACCATCTTCTCTCGCCAATCTGTTATAATTATTTCCATTGAATAGGTACTTCATTTTTCATTAAAAAGGATCAAAATAATGGTTAACCAGATGTTATATTGAGTTAGAACCTCCAAAATTATTCTTATATCCCATTCCAAAAGAGACAGTATCCAAATACTGTGGATGGAATGCCTAATGAAATTATTGTCTCTATCCATGATTCAAAATTTTTATATTGATTTTATATAATAAAAAGGGTTGGGTGATAGGAGATGACACACATATATCAAGAACAACACACACCACACCATTTCCAATGGATTAATTTTATAGAAGAATAAGATTACATAACAAATCAGGAATTCTCAAAAAAGTGTCACATTCATAAGATCAATCAATTAATGAATGGAAACAATTCCCCAACCACAGCTAAAGGAAACATAGTAGAAAAAGAAACACATATTAAGAGACATGTAGTGTGACCAACACATAAATATATCATCAAACAATGTGATCTACAAGAGGATGATGTACCCCCAACCGTTTTGGATAGACTATAGTTCTTATGAGGGATGAAAAAATGTGATTCATTTTTTTAGTATATAAAAATGTAACTACTTTTGATAATGATTTTTTTTAAAAAATTATAAATGATGGATTTATAGTGTAACATCACTAGGAAATTATATATGTCAAAAAAATATCCACACATCAAAAACCGCGACGGACATATTTACCATGTAGAATAGTTTATATATTGTAATTGAATTTATACCATGACCCACAGTAATTGTATTTTCCCTGGTAACAACCTATATAGTAAATAAACCAATTTCTCCCTAAATATTCCCAATAGGTAGTGCACATCCTCAACCTTACAACAAATATCCCAAACAATTCTTGATGACCTTTAAACCAAAAAAATCACTCTTAAAATAATATAGGGGAAATTTTACTTAGGATGTAGAATTATTAATCATAGAAATCATGGACATGAGGATCATATATGATGAAACATCATAATTCATTTATCAAATTATTTCTCAACCATCACTTTTGGATAATAAAAAGTAATCCAAAAAATTCATATTGAAATTCACAATGTTGTTGGATAAATAAGCAATGAAAAACTATCAAAGTTCAATATTATTTATTATTGTGTTATATTCGTTGAGATATTTCTATGTTTATAATCAAATTCAGACTGTTTGAATAACCTACTAAATGAAGAACACATAATGACCTTCTCAATGCACCCAGGTGTCATAATGATGTGTTAAGGTCTATGAAACTACTACTAGTGGGAAAATATGAAGAAAAAGATGAAAATAAATGAATTAATGTTCCTAGTATATTTATAAGTAATTAATGAATGTAAAAACTATAATGAAATTAGTGGTCCGTTACCTATATATAGATATATAGAAAAACATCTCTATTTTTTTTTGTCAACAGTCTATAAAAGATGAAAAAAGGATCGATGTGATATAATTTATTAGAAGATATGTGGGCCAGAAATGTTCTATGATTAAATTTGACAAATAAATATAATGGTAACTAAATTGGTAAATGTAATATTAAAAAAGTTAAAAAAAATTCACTATTACATTAGGGGGATAAAATTTAATTATATAACTATTGTGAATTATTTTTATGAGAAATTTATAATGAGGATGAAGAAAAATAAATACCTAGATTATCTCTACTACAGTGAGTCGTGATATTTTGGAAGAAGGGTATGTTCTGAACTAGGTACACCTTCAACTTTTAGAATATCAATCACATAAGAGATATGGATTATTGACTAGAACACCCACCAAAAAAATTCATTATTTAATGATGTATTCCATACATACAACCTATGGAGGTACATACCAGATCAATCTCATTTACAAAATTGAGATCTATTACACCAGTCATAGGTTTTCAGTAATGGAAAGAAGCTATCAATGTTCATGGTTTATAGAGAAAACATCCTCTAAAACTACGAAAATCACATAATTAAATTACTATAGTAAAAACATAAGTAAGAAAATGACACATGAGAATAAGAATAGGGGATGATGAAAATGTAACATCACTTATTCTAATATTTTTATGTAAAATGAAATCTATATTATCAAAAATATTATGTGTAATGATTACCATGACCTCTAACATTATGAATATATTTTTTAATGAGTTAAAAATTATTTGTTCATAAAATTTTAGAAATCTAATAAGGAATTGAACATATAATCATTAATATTGACTTAAATTATGACCTCAAATATTGAGGAATGAAGGGATAATAAAAATTTATTCACTATAATTTTCATTTTTCCAACAACATTAGATCATCCAGGAAAGTTGGGTCAAAAAATATTATATGGGATATATTGAGCATACCCATGTGGAATCCCATTATGTAAATGATTAAAATTCTCTATTTGATTATTATTTAAAAATGAATGGTTTAGAAAATAAATAGCCCCATCTAAATAGCATTGTTGTATTTGATGAGGCTTCCAAATATCCCAGGAATAATAGATACCTCTAGATGAATCATTATATGAAGGAAATAAAATAAATATTTCAATAATCAAATATGATCATATTCTGTATGACACGTATTTTTTGAAAAATATTTTTCTTCAATTATGACCATTGAAAGGTCTCCACGTTAGGTCACATAGGAAATCCCAATAAAAATCCTAATCCAGTAGTTGGAGAAATCAAATTGAAAGGGCCCTGATTTTATCATGATTATACTATTGAGAATAATTTGATGTTATCTACGCTGAACCCATTGGTATCCCCATTAGTTATATCTCCCACTACATATCTCTCTCTTGAAATAATAGAGTTAAAAATAAAGAATATTCTCAAAGCACTGATTGGTAAGGGTCATTCTCAAAGGAACCATAATCTATAGATTCTAAAAGGGTAACTCTAGTGTATAAATATACAGAATATGTACTATCGAAAAAGCATATTCATTCCTCTGAGTTATGTTTTTTGGTTTGATGTGGCGGAGCAGCCATTATCTACTTAGCATGCAGAGACAATGATAAATTACAACTTGAATGAGGAGCATCGTGCTACTGATGGAATAATAACAGAGATAGATTGAATCAAGCAACAAAAGGGAGTCAATATAACTCCAATATAATTAAGGGAAAATGTGGAAGGAAACATAATAAAATTTTAGGGTAATTTTGCATGGTATATAGTGCCATGGGAAAGCGTATAAACCCTCTAATAATGAAAATACTCTATTGGAACTATCAATGGATTAGGAATTCACCAATTGACCAATCTCTTAAACATTATGGCATGTCTTATGAAAATATTACTATTGTAATTTCCAATCGAAATAATTATCATTTGGATTTGGAATTATTTTAATTGGGGCTCACATGGATATATATGTTTCTCTCAAAACATGACTAAATGAAACATGGTTCATATATTAGATCTGAAGCATGGTAGTAACAATATTATAATAGGAAATAGGTTTCAATAGTGAATCTTAGAAACTTTCAGCACCATGGTATTTTTTTCTTCTATGTCATTTGTTTATGATTCCAACTCATTCATTAGAAGAAAGTAGTTATGGAATTAGTTTGATGTTGTTGCTAAAAACATGAGAAATGAAGTGATTTTTATGTTTGATTTAAATAATTATTGTTATATTAGGAAAGAAATTGTATCAATTTTAATAATGAAATATCCATGTAATTCGTTAATT
This sequence comes from Viscum album, assembly GCA_963277665.1. Classification (NCBI taxonomy): domain Eukaryota; kingdom Viridiplantae; phylum Streptophyta; class Magnoliopsida; order Santalales; family Viscaceae; genus Viscum; species Viscum album. Next base: position 1,294,343,007 of record OY728152.1, read on the forward strand.
TTAATATTATTTTCATCCCTTTTGAGGTACCAATTTATGGAGCTCACATCACATGGTTCTGTTATGTTACAAATAAAAGTTAATAAATAATCATTGATATATGTTATGTTCAAATGGATTATATGAGTACTTCAATTAGATACTAAGGTAACACCAAGCCACATTACCACTAAAAACACAACCCTATCATCATTTAATTTCACATAATTTTAAGAGTAGATGCATATGTGATCTTTCTCAAATTAGATCATATATAAAAATATAATCTATTATAAATGTTCTTACTCGATATCACCATTAAAATTGTAATCACATTATCTAACATGGTAAAGCTTTAGGTTAACCCATTGTTGTGATTAAGAAACTTTTTGTACATTTTGATGATCGGGTTGGATATTATATTAGATGCAGAAAAAAATCATTATTTTTTTTGTGGTTGAATACTTGTATGAAAGAAAAATAGGATCTCAAAGCATCATGTAGTGATGGGGTGAACCCATCTATTTATCTCTCGTTGTTTATGATTATTTTGGTTAATAGTGTGAAGAAATTATCTAGAATGAATATTCTAAAGAATCATTAATTAGATAGATAAAATTAAAGTGATGTATATCTCATAATATAGAGTGTGTGATTAGTGATCTCAGTGATCACCTGTAAAGTTATTATTTTTAATTTATTTATACAAATGGCCTAGAAGCTTTATTAGTGAAATAAATAAATGATTAAAAATTTCATATTTACTAGGTTGGTTAATGTAGGTGAAATAATAATTTTTTTCATAGATGGGTTGTATAATTCCCTTTTAATGTGGAGTACTTAGAATAAAAATTCATAGTAACTTCATTTATGATAATAGTAACAAATTATCATAGATACTTTTATCATACGATGATCCTTCAATTGAATTTTTTTTATGTATTTTCAATAGAAGAATATTTGATGGCTATCCATATTATATTTCGTCAGTTTTCTACCTCCCACTCATGAACTGTTATATTGATATCACATAATACTACAAATGGATGGTTAGAAATCAACCAAATTTTAACTGTTCGATCACATTATGAAATGATATACCGATCCCTAATACCATGAATATTCCACTAAGAGATCATAAAATGAAAATTTATGATTTTTATCACAATACCACAAAGTATTTTATTTAATTTACCCTCTAGATGATATTGAGATCAAGAAGTATTAATTCTTGGATTCATGTAGAGCGGTAATGAATCCTAAAAAAATGGACCCTATTTTATATTAAATTAATACATGTTGTATTCTAAATAGTCCATCATTCCATAATAATGGCTAATAAAATTTAAGGTACCTTCCATTCATCCATTATTAATCTTACATATTTCTACGGTCTAGAAACAATTTATTTCCATCCAATGGTTAATTTAGGAGTTATTAGAATAAAATATTATCAGTTTTTTATCATTTTTGGATAGTTGATGATAACATAAAATATCATTTGGTGGGTTTTAGCATTCCCACGATCTATAGAATCATATTAGTACTTTTATAAACATTAATATTTGTAAAAATATTCCACAGGATGATCTCATCAGCACAAAAATCAAGGCTAGACAAATATAACTAGATCTAAATTTTGTTATAACTATATTTTCCTTTGTCATTTTTTTGTTTGGATGGAAATAAATGAAATAAATATTGATAACAAAATAGTGAATGATCATAATAGGATTTTTAAACTTCTAATAGATGTTCATGATGCAGAAATTATATATATTAGGGGTATGATTACCCCCTTTATTGACCATTGATTCCTATAGAATCTATATTTTTATAGTAGGCCTGTGAAGCTGCTGGTTCTTATGTATTTTTCTTGATTCAGGAGATTCCATTTTTAATTATTGTCGATGATGATTGTGATGCCTCTTGAATTCTAGGCCTCTTTGAATATGGATGTATTTTCCACCTATACCCTTGTATCGTTAATGGTTGCAATCATCACTACATTAGAATCAACATAGCTTATAAGGATAAATTATTGTCCATTTTTATACCATTAAAAAATATCCCTTTAATTAGTAGAAATTCATATAGACTGAAAATGACTTTTAACTTACTATTAAGACCATGAATGATAAAACCTTGAATGATCCCTAGATACATCATCCATATTGGATAGAATTCATAAACCACCCAAGCACCTTAATTGGACTGTGTATTGTGCCTATAGAGAAGATAATAAAGAATAAGAATACATTTAAATGAATAAAATCATGTAAATTAACTTATTGTGGTCCTTTTGGATACCTAGGGATTGTGCACCATTGGAGGATGTTGATTTGGGGGAAGTGTCCCAATTTCATTTTAAAAAAACCCCTTGTAACGCCAACTATTTTTTTATATTTCTTTTATTGGTAAATTTTAATCTCCGTCTCATCCAATTCATGGATCATCTCCTTATTATCATAAAATTCATATCATATATGGAATATTCATCTCAATATATTATTAGGGTGATTTTTTATTTTTCTACAATAGTGTAACCTTTTACAATTATTGAAATATGAAAAATAAGACACATAACAGTTTAGTCAAAATATGTGATTTTTTTTGTCCTGGATGATATTGAAACCCACTAGTTAGAAAAAAATTACAATTTTTTTATGTAGCCCAATGAATCAATAATAGTGGTAGATGACTTTCAAAATCATAAACTAATTATTTTAATATTCAAAAAGACAACTATCCCCACCTCTTGTCAATACAAACAAAGAAAACACCTAATACTCCCAAAATGTAAGCCATAGATTGATGCATCATTCATCCAAACCCCCTTCCTAATAATATCTACATTACATAGTTCTTAATTTATAATAAAAATAAATTTTAATGGTGATATAAGTGGTTTCATAAAAATAGGTAACCAAATGAAAAGGGATAATTATCATAACATCTTATGTAATTTTATTCTTCTTCTACCACACCATTAAGTTATCCATAAAACTATAATTATTAATATAATTATACTAAATATTATTATATGTTACTATTTCGGTTTAATATCTATCGTACTCCATACATTCACTCATTTCTAAAAGTACAGTATTATTTAAATATGGTTGCTTCACAACCTCTATGAGAAACAAACTTTATATTTATATGCCACCTCTATGGTTTGTTATGAAACAAAATAATATCGTATAATGTTATTATAATAACATTATTATAACTTATATTCTTTTTATATTGATTTAACAACCTTTTAATTAAATAAAATGAACATAGTACATGACATTCAGTAAAAAAGAAAAAATAAACTATCCAGTTAACATTTACATTTTTTCAAAAATATTAACCCTGATGGTATAACATAAAATTTTCTCTTTTTTATTTTCATAACTTATATTCATATTAACAAAGTGATATAAAATATATATATTTTTAATCCCATTTTAATGTAATCAAGATTTTCTGACAAGTGTTCTGATCTTGGTTTCATCAAACGTGCACCCATAAAACTCGACAATTAAACCTTAATTCAACTATGTTTTATTATAAATAAACAAAATAAAAAAGTAATAAAAATTATATAGATATAAAATTTTGTAAAATTTTTAATAAAATAATATTATATCAATACGTTTGAAATTTAGTGAAATTGTACAGTGATAATAGAATAAAAGCTAAGGTATTTATATGAACCACCATATCTTCATTGGATTACACATTCATTATAATTACGTTGAATTATCTAGCTATTTACCTTATTTTATACTTATATATACTTTATATATGTTCTAAAAATATTTAAATAGTATGATTCACAGTTCATTGATAGATATATACGTGTTTTAAAAGGTTATCTCTTCAATTTCTATTGATTAGGAATCATGAATAAAGGGATCTTTTTTTACCAATTTTCATGTATTACATCATAATAGGTTGTAAAACACAATTTTTTATATAAAATGTCATTTTTAATGGAAATGAGTTTTAGATAATTATTATGTTAATTTCATATTCGTTTTCCCAATTTTAATAATTATTACCATTGTTCAAAAATCTCATCATTAGTGTCATCTTTCAAAATGAATTTTAAAAAATATTCATGCATTAACATCACATGGATATAAATTGTAAAGGAATATGATTATAAAACGTCCTATATAGTTTTAATATGTTATTTTATTAATACTGTTATGATATAACATATTTTCCTAATATATAACACGCTTATGAATCCCATTTCTATCCATTGATAATCATTATGTTTATGAAATATACATGATTTCCAAACATCAATCACGTATACATGTAAATGTTATGATTGTTATTCCAAGATTGAGCACTAATTCACGAGATAATAATTTATCCTCAGATTATATATATAGGAATAATGAGTGAATAAATTCCATGATAAGACTATATTAACCATCTGATGTTGTCTAGGATGTTATCCATGACTTATGATTATGTCAGGATTTATTCTGCAATGACATTCTTATTCTTCCATGATCATATCATACCTTGTTATTTGTAATATTTTTCCATAAAAAAAATCAATATCCATTTCCAGTAGGGTATCTTTTCATGTTGTTTAGATCGTATGATATGCATTGTAATCATAGTTATTACAATTTAGGGATTATTGGATCACTAGTTTCCCTTATGTATTCCAAATGTTTTCTAACTAAATTTTAGGTGCTCAAATTTATTTTTTAGATCATTATGTATTTTAAAATGAACATTTTTTTGTCCTTTTCCAGTTAAAATTTTATGTAACTATTCTTAGAAATATTTTAGTCTTATCTATAAGGTTATATCATTAAACATTACGTAATCATGATTTATATGATTAATTTTCATTGAGGTTAATTTCAGGTTAAGAGTTTAATAAAATTTGGTAATAACTAATACAAAATAACATAAATATTATGAATTAGTAAATTATACTCAATATCTATTTTTTCATAATATAAAACAATTTATAAAAATTTATGAATTTTTTTTCTTGATAAAAATCATTAAAACATTCCTATGGACTTTTTCCTTTATATTCCCAATAATTATACCCCATGGAATAACATTAAATAAATATGGAATGATCACAAAAATCTTAGTAAATAATTTAAAATTAGTAATAAAACTTTTAGGCCACAAATACTTTAATCTAATGAAAACATTTTCACAAAAGCATAATTTTCACCAGTAAAACGAAACATAAAATCTTTAACATTCCTCATGAAATAATATGATTCATGAAAACAACCTATAAAATTTCAATAATAAATGTATTTTTTAGAATTTTTTTCATACATACATGGTCTCTTCCACAACTATATAGTGAGTATCCTCGATGAGTACATTTGAAATACCCATCACAGAATATTCGATAAATATCTTAGTAGAAACCTTATATTTTAACTCCTTCTCATTCCCCAATGAATTGGATATATATAACTAGCTCACATGCCCATAGTTTTATCATTGAACCGCCCATATAAATATAAAATTATAATGAACCAGAACATAACATAACATATTAAATAAGAATAATGCAAAAATATAATTTTCACATTGCAATCACAAGATATCATTTAAAAATATTGACATAATAAATCCCTTAACAATAAATTGATTACAAAAATACCCAAACATTAAATAAGGGATTTATATTCATTTTAATTATTCATGGATTATAGTGGAATCCAAATATCTTCTAATGGTTACGGTTGGGGAGATGTTTTTTTCGCCGCATACTCAAATTAAAACATTAATTTTATCATTTTATCAAGAAATAATTTTTTTTAAATTATCCATGTAAAATCCAAGTAATTAAGTAAAATTAAAAAGGTTTGATTATGAAACTTATAAAATATGTTGGCGTATAACAAAAAAATATTCCTCAGTGAAATGAGATTGAGGTAAAGTCCCTTATATTGAGTTTGAATCTTCTCATATGTTATTAATATTCCAAAAAAATAAAATTATGTTAATTTATAATTTATTTATAATGTCATTATTTTTAATTTTTTTATATCACTTATGACCATTTTATAAAAATTACTTAATTATTTAAGTTCATGTCAGATGTTTTGTTGATATTCGGTACTTGAGTCGAAAATAACATTGGTACAATGTTAATAGTCTATGTGATCAAATAAAATACATCTATAGAATAATATTCATAACATTATTTTCAGTAATATAAATAAATTATACATTTAAATAAAACCATGATTTGTGGATATGAAAAATGTACAACGATCTAAACACGGATACGGTATGTTGTACGCACGCATGAGTAACATATTCCATTATTCATAGATAATTATAGAAAGAAGTTAAGTATTATTATATATTTCTACAATGAACATAAAAACATTAATATAATATTTATAATTGAAATATATATACAAACACACACAAACGTATATATATATATATCATATAAGTGATATAATTAATAAAAACAAGTCGCATCGCTTTATCGAGGTGATACTTCATACGTACACATAAACGATGTTATCATTTTTACAATCATGGAAAGTAATAATGTAATTAAAATGTTATTATATTTTTATTATGATTATGTTTTGAATATAAATTATGTATATGAATTCCATTATTGTAACCAGTCAACAGAGGTGGTTATTGAAATTTAATTATATCGGTTCTTGGAGGAGATAGTTTAAGTATGCACTAACGATTAGTTACTTTACCAATTAATGGAAGTGGGGATGGATTTAGATGATGATATTAACATAATAATATTTAATTATATTTAGGATACTGTATTTATTATTTCATTTGGTATGGATAATATAAAATGGAAATGGAAGAAGAAATATAATAGTAATACTAAAATAATAACATTACATTTACATCAGATGATCCCATTTATTAACATCATAACACCACTACGAAGTGTGTTCTATGTAAATAAAAGACTCAATAATGTGGGTATAGATTCTATAAAGTGATGTTTGATGATATTTTATGAACCAAATATTTAGTATTTGTGATTATTAGAGATGAATTGGTTCCTTTTTATAGGAGAGGTGAGGGGAAACTATGGAATTACAAAAAGTATTAAATTAATATAAATTAAATTTCCATTCTATATGTGTCAAAAATCATTTGTTCAAAAATTGGAATAGTATGAGCCTAAAAATAATCATCAAATTAAAATTATAAATATTTTAGTTGTTTTTTAATCCATATAATTTTGTTTTATCTGGTTTTAACTCATAGAATTTTGTCATGTAAATTACAATTAGAGGTATACAATAATTACCAAAGAATGTAAAATGTAAAATGAATGTGTCATTAATGATATTGGTAGATTAATACCATATTTTTTGGATAAATCATTTTTTTTATCTATATATAATTTAATTAAAAAATTTATATTTTAAAATATGAAAAATGTCAATTTTGACACTAATCATTATAGGATTTTTTTTAAAATCTCAAAACAACATGATTCATTTGAAAAATCAACATTACCAGAATCCTAACATGTAATATTTATCTAGAAAGTTCATATATAACATAAAATATTTAAATTATATATTTTTTAATGTTATTAATATCATTTCTTTTATTATTTCAATATTAAATCTATTACACTGTCAAATTTTGTCATAATTGAATTTAATTATATAATTACTAATGATTATGTCATGAAACAACCCGGGTCGACCATGAACTGGTCACCGGAGCCAATATGCGGAAAGGATCAATAGGAATTCTCGATCCTCTAGAGCTAGCAACAAGCACCAGGGTATTAACTGAGAACAATGTGAATGATTTCAGTCAATTAAAACAAACTAAGTAGTAGAAATAAAATATAACAACGTAAAGTAAATCAATTCCATGAAAAAGGATGACCAACAAACTACAACAAACTAACCTGACCATGAAGAAAACTCCACACGACCACAAGAGTAGATCACCAATCCATAATCAACTCTCTCATATTGCTAGAAATCTTGAGTTAATCATTCAACAGAAACTAAAAATAGGAAAAAACTATAGGTCTGAGTATTAAAACTCAACTGGCATGACCAAAAATCTATTTCCAAATAAATACCCTTAAATAAAGAATTTACCAATCTCAGGTTTGAAATAAATTATATAAAATATTTTTTTCTACAGACACTTTCATTTCTAAAATGAATAACAGTCCATTGCACTTTTTAATTTAAAAACAAGTTTAATGTCTGAAGGAAAAATGTGCATTATATATTAAAAACATATTTGCGGACAATTTGTAAATACATGTTTTAATTAATATTCAAGAGGAAATCCACACACAACAAACAACACACTATAAGAGAAACAGAAATGTAGCAAATACGGACTAGCAACTGAAGAAATCCCCTTAATCATCCTTCACAAACAAATAAGCACAAAAGAAAAAATGGGTCGAACCTAGGAGCTCATGAATAATCCAGAACGTACTATACATGTGACTCATCAGGAAGGCATGCCTACTCTCGATGATGTCATAACTCCCTAATGCCCGATCATCGCCCGACCTGGCCTGATCGAGGGACCCAATCACATAGAAATAATAACAAAACAACACTCTACATTGGGCCACTAGCAAGCGAGTAATCTAAAGTAGTTCAAAAATCTTTCATAGAAAATTCACTTACTATGTCAGGTTATAATTTCAACACGTGTAATAAATTGGTGTGAGTCAACAATGTAAATCCACCAGTCACGGTGCACAAATATCCCACACAACTCAAATAATCAACGTACACAAAAAGATCACCCTTGTGTCACCTCCAAGAATGTTTTTCAAAATAATTTATTTTATCAAAGTGTCAATTGGGCATGATGCATCTTTAAAAAGAATCATCCTTTCTCAAGGGAATAAAAACCATTTTCTCATGAATTAGATGAAAACATTTACCATCAAATGATAACCACAATTAAAAATTTGTGAATTCAGTTCAAAGTATAAACATGTAGTATTTCACTATTGTGTGTCAGTTTATCAAGAATATAATTCATGCACTGTGTATAAAATAATATGGTATTTTTAAATCATGAAATTATTCAATAATTAATTATATTATATTATTACTCGTTTATTGAAATCAATGAAATATAAAGAAATTAATAAATTATATATTTAAAGGTGATAGTAGTGGGGGACTTACCATGGCTCACAATCCAAATATGATCATGCAACAAGCATTACACGACGTGAAATCACACACAAGATGATGATCATATGGCCACGAATAAAGAAAACCATGCCAACACACTACATCCACAAAGATAACTAAACACAAAAAATGATAATTTAAAATAAATCAATCAAAAGACAACACAAACATAACCTCAAACTCATTGAAAATTAATTTAAGTAAAATCAGACCGCTCACCTTAGGAGGTGGGTGTTTTTCATGCATCTGGTTGTGAACTAAATGTGTAGCTAGCTATGAGAACGAATGAGGCATGAGTCGATGAGGAAATTAAAAAGGGTCGGAAACACCAACATGGAGGGTCGCTAGTAGGGAGAGACTGGAAAAGGGTTTGTTGGCCGATAATGTTACCAGTAGGAGGTTGCTTGCTAGAAAATGGCCGACAAGGGAGGTTTTGAATCCAGCAGGTGTGCTTCGGAAAGGGTAGTTTCCAGAAAACACAGCAGGAGTTGAGGTCCGGGTTGCTGGAGGCGAGTTGGATGGTGAGCGGGGGTCGGCCGGTGTGTGGGTAGGATGCAGAGGTTTCCAGAGGGTGCAGTCGCAGATGAGGGAGGGGGATGAGGGAGGATTGGGTATGGGGTTTTGGTTAGCTGTCTGGTAGCCGGTGGAGATAATGTGGTCGGTCGGGCATGCGGTGCAGGCAGGGGAGGATCCGGGGTCGCCAGACAGCGGGATCCGGCTGGAGGTCACCGACTGGGCCAGCCATAGGAGGAGATCATGGGGGCATTATAAAGACCCATAAATTTCAAGAAAATTTTTTTCCATAATTTCTTTAGGATTTTCGAGTACGTAGTTTCTAACAGCAGCTGATTCTGAGGCCGAGTGTGCCCGAAATCAATTTTTGATGTTTAGCTCGGGTACGTTTAGTGAACGAATGAGTGGGTTTTTTTAACTTTTGAACTGATACTCAGAATCAAAATGTGAGGGCACCGATGAAACCGCAGTGCCAGTAATTGCTTAAGAGCACTTTTTATGGAGTTTCATTTTCTCAGGAAGAGTTGTTTAAATTTGTGTAAAGGTAAGTGTAAGGGAAATTAAATTGTGTTAATAAATTTATTTCACTTGTAAGAGGATAAACCCCATGTGTGGAAGTTGGGAGGGGACCCACTAAATTCCTAAATCATGGTAGGATTTTAGTGAGGTGGGGCCCACATAATCCACACCCCTTCAATTTTACTCTAACTCCTCTAAACCTCTTAATGTTTGCAACCCCCCATAAATTTATGACTTTCCCTCTTCTCTTTTATTGAATGCCATGTAAAGACCCGTAAAATTCAAGTGAAATTTTTTCTTAATTTTCTTTGGATTTTTACAAGAGCGCGGTTTTTAACAGCACCTGATTCTGAGGCCCGGAGTGCCCGGAATCAATTTTCTGAAGTTTGGCTCGGGTACGTTTAGTGAACGAACGAGCGGGAATTTCTAACTTTTGAACCGGTGCCCGGAATCGAATTCCGAGGGCACCGATGAACTCGCAGCGCCGATTTTCTCTTAAGTAGACCTTTTCCAAGGTTGCGTTTTATGCGGAATGAAAGTTAGTTTTTGGAAAAATAAAAAGAAGTTAAATAATATGTGGAAACACATTTTATTTTTAACTTGTTGGTTAAATCCTTCCAAAGGGAGTTACGGGTGGGACCCACATCCACTTAACCTCCCTTGGGAGGATTAAGTGTGGTGGGGTCCACATGAACCCTAACACTTCATCTACTCTTTCAAAACTCCCTATAACTCCTCTTTAATTAACTTGACAACTTGGGTTATTAAATGGGTTGAGTTGTTTAATTTCAAACCTTTGAATTTAAAAATGGTTTGGTTGTGTAAATAAAATAAGGCTTAGCTTATTTTATTTTGGTTAGAATTCTCTTACCACCTTGAGAGAATTTGGAGCTTTCTTCTTCTTCTTCAAACTCAACGAAGAACGCGAAGAACGATGTTCTTCAACGAAGAACCTATCCGTCAAAGAACTCGTTCCTTTCGCAACGCCGTATCCGCGACGCGACGTACTTCTTCCGCGTCATCTCTTCCGCGACGATTTCCAGCGACAAAATCGCCGTCAAATAACATCGAATCCTCGCTTCACGACGTCGATGTCCTTTTCCCGCGATGCCGACCACCGCGACACTCGTCTTCCGTGGGTCGTTGACGAACATCGTTCTTGAAACTGAGGTAGGGGTTTGTTGTTTCTTTATTTAATTAAATCTCGTTCTTGGTTCTAGCATGACAATCTTTGAGGTTAAATGATTAAGTGTTATCGTCTAACAAGAGGGGGGCGGACCGCACAAACATGGCTGAACCCCCACCCCCCCCCCCCTTCTTTGTTCATGAATGTTTATTGTGGATGAAACGAGATGGCGTGGTTCCGTCGCACCACGCGGGAATCACATGGCAATTATTGCGTGGCGCCGTCGCACCACGCCGTGGAAAGAATTATCATGAACGCGATGCCGTCGCGCCGCGTCGAAGGAAACCGAAGGCGTCGTAGCCAGAGTGGGGCCGCGACGGAGGGGCGCAGTGCCGTCGCACCGCGCCGGACGACGAAGGCCGCGGCTGGTTCCGGGCCGCGGCGGAACGTGATGACCGACGGCCAGCCGGGCCGCCGGTGCCGGCAGACGGAAGAGGACCGGCCCTTGCCGGTCCTGTTGAGAAGAAGCTGGCCGGCTAGGTCGGGCCGGCCGGGATTGTGGAAACCGGGGGAATTTAATTCCCCCGGGCGGTTTAATGGCCCCCCATTATGAGGGGGGCCGGTTTCACAAAGGGGGGCAGGCGCCCCCCCCCCCCCCCCCCCCCCGTTTCAAGCAAGCTCGACCTTCAACCGAGCTGGCAACGCGCCCAGTGCGATGCCTTGCGCCGAACCGGCGCGCCTGGCCGGTTCGCCCGGCCGGGCCGCGCCGGGCCGGGTCGACCCTTTCTAGGGCGGGTCGATCCGGTTCGGGCCATCCGGGGGGTCTCGGGCCGGGATGGCCCGGGCCCGAAACCCCCGTTACCGAGCGGTTTGGATTCAAATGCTCATTACTTGGGCTACGGATCTCCAAACGACGCGCCGTCAGCGGCGATGCGATCCTTGGATCAAGTCGGTCATTTTGGTATATCGCACTCAAGGTTTTGGAATACTTTTAGTTCAGCCGGGTTGGTTCGTACACGAAACCAACCGGGCCCTCGGAGCCGAAACGCTCATATCTTGAGCTACGGACGTCCGATCGACGTGTCGTCAGCTTTGTTGAGTTCCTCTTTGTGAGACGGATCTTTTGGCACTCTCCTCCCGAGGTTTAGACGCAGGTGGAGTACGGTCGGGTTGGTTTTTCCTTAAAACCCAACCGGGCCCCTCGAACGAAAAAGCCGATAACTCTCAGACCGGGCGTCCGATCGACGCGCCGTCTGTTGCGTTAAGTTCCTGTTGATGATATGGAACTTTTGGATACATCAACTCTGGACTTTGTGACAGATGATGTATCAGCCTCTCGGCTCGTGGAGCGAATCCTCCAGAACGAGCTTGCTGTGTGCGGGAACCCTAGAGCTGGCTGCGACTGCGACTGCGACTGCTACTGCTACTGTGACTGCGACGACGATAGTACAGAGATCCTTGGTGGATTCGACGATGACGACTACAGCACTCAGCGATCCTACGTGGATCAGTGCTACCGGTCTTGTGTGGGCCCGATCCTGTGTGGGTCCAATCCTATGTGGGTCTGCGCTCAGCGGTCCTGTGTGAACCAGTGCCTACAGGTCCTGTGTGGGCCCGATATTGTGTGGGTCATTGCGGGGGTTAGTACCTATCGATCCTTTGTGGGTCTGATGACTTAGATGGATCGGTGATCATCTCTATCGTCTTCCGAAGAAGTATACCTGTGTGAGATAAATCATGTTGCTTTTCTGTGTGGAATGTGTTGTGCTATCCTATGTGGATTTCTTTTTCTTTCCTGTGTGGAATACGTATACTTTCCTGTGTGGACTGAGTTGTACTTGGGCTCGGAGGTTGGAGCGTATTGGAATTGATGACTTAGGTATATGTATGGGCATATACCTAAGCAGTGTCGGTTGTTACTTAGTGATTGTATCTTACCTTTGTGGTTTATCCTTTGTGGATTTTGGGAGACCTTCAGGGGTCTTGGGGTCCCTACTGAGTAGCTTATACTCACCCCTGCACGGGCTATACCCGCACTACGTTGTGTTGGTTGCAGACGACGGACAGCGTTGATCGTAGTTGAGGCTTGCTGAGCAGGAAGGTACCAGGAGGTGGACCACTGGGCGAGACATGCTCGGAGCGGACGGCGGGACCCGAGGAGCTGTGGAGCTATCTGTACCCACCCTTCAGGTGGGATTTCCAGTGGACAGCTCGGTGTAGCGGCTTTTACATTATAGTTGCTATTTTTCCCTTTCGAGTTGTACTTTACTTTCAGTTTGGGTTTGTATACTGGCCCATTTACTCTTCCACACTTTCAGTTGTACTCTGTTTTTACTTAGTGTTTACTTTTCCGCTTGCTTACTCTGTGGTGCATGTTTACTTTACAAAGGCAATGCCTTCCCTTTTTACCGGGATTTACGCATTGGTGCTAGTCTCCAGCCCCTGGCCTATGGAAGGCAGGCTTGGGGTAGTCACGGCACGGGCCCCGAGTGCGTGTCGTGACAAATTGGTATCAGAGGAGTTCGGTTCTACTGCGAACTCTGATCTTTTCTATGTGAAGCAATAATGTTTAGTGTATTGAGTGTGGTTATCAGTCCAGGGAGTCCAGTGTTGGTGCGGCAGCCGACGTATCCGTACACCAAGACCCTAACATCTGATTTATGACATAATTCACGAAAACATTGATTGCGTGTGTGTTTCAAGTTTTCTTTGTGATTACTTTGTATCAGCTCACCAGGTATACTGTTCTGACCGTGGCGCACCTATTTCCTTTTCAGGATGGCCCCACGACGGCAGCCAACTAGGGTTCCGAGAGTCGAGCGTGACGACAGCCCACCGAGCGACGAGGCCTCGGTGCAGGGCCCTTTGTCAGCAGTGGCACCAGCGGTAGCACTACCCGTCGAGCCACCGATGCTTCCAGTACCAGCCGTTGACGATGCACGTCGCCTCAGCGCACTGCATGAGTTTCAGCGCCAGCGACCACCCAGGTTTCGTGGGGAGACAGACCCCCAGGCAGCCGAGGACTGGCTGGAGGCAGTGGTACCAGTTTTCAGGCTAGTGAGGACACCATCAGACCTCATGGTGATCCTCGCTGCGAGCCTACTGCACGCAGCAGCAGGACGATGGTGGAGCTCGATGCTCCAGGTGCACTATGAGGCATCTCTTCTATGGACGGACTTTGAGATCCTCTTCCACTCGGAGTTCGTCCCAGCCACCCTCCATGCGGTGCGCATCCAGGAGCTTCTTCAGCTGCGGCAGGGCAGCATGACGGTCGCTCAGTACTCGGCGAGATTTACTAATCTCTCGCACTACTCGACTGACATGGTACGAGACCCATTCTTCCGGGCCCGGACCTTCGACCAGGGTTTGAGACACGAGATCAGGGCATCGCTGATCTCCTTCAGCATACCGACTCAGACGGGAGTACTGGAGCGGGCCCTTTTGATCGAGAGCTTCCTTGCTGAGTCTACACCAGCGCCGAGACCCACTGCAGGGTGGCACTTGGCAGAGTCTTCTACAGTAGGCAGTCGAAGGATGACTCAAGGGTCCAGGCAGACCAGACCTTCAGGCAGACGACCTCAGGACACTGGCTCAGCAGTGCCGGGCACACAGTGTGGAGCCAGTCTTTCAAGAGGCAGACAGTGCTACTCGTGCGGCGGGCAGGGCCACATGGCTCGTGACTGCCCGACCCTCCGTGCTGAGGAGCAGCAGACAGTTGAGGGACCACCGAGGCAGAGGCAGAGGGTCGACCGTGGCGGTCCGCAGGGAGGAGGTGGATGAGGCAGAGGAGTTGTCCGAGCAGCAGGTGGTGGGTGACTCTTTGAGGCTCTACCACCACCACCACCAGGAGGTCCACCCCGACCACAGGGAGCTGGTGGGCAGAGACAGGCACAGCTCCAGGCAGCAGAGGCCTACGACCACGGCGCACCTGAGATGATTCGAGGTACTATCTGTGTCTATTCCACCCTTGCTGCAGTACTTATAGACACAGGAGCGAGTCACTCTTTCATAGTCGCTGCCCTTGTTCGGAGCTCGGAGATTCCGACAGAGCCGTTGGCTCGATCCTTACGGCTAGAGACTCCTACGGGAGCAGACTCGACGATTACGAACTGGTGCCGGCAGTGTGAGCTTACTCTAGGGGGCGAGAGCTTCGGCTGGGATCTTCTTGTAGCAGCGTCGAGGCCTTATGACGTCATCTTCGGCATGGATTGGCTATCTACGGTCCATGAACAGATTGACTGTTTTAGGCGCAAGGTGCGATGTGTACGCGCCGATGGGAGCAGGTTCACCTTCACCGGCGAGAAGGGAGCCTTTGCAGCACAGGATGGACTTCCGTAGAGGAGCGGACAGCCAATCACTCATCAGTTGGCTAGCCTCATCCTTGGAGCAGTTGACGTGCGGAGTCCTGGTTTTCCTGCAGTGGTGGATCAGTTTGCAGACGTTTTTCCCGACGACGTTCTAGGGCTACCTCCTCGCAGAGAGGTAGACTTTTATAATGACCTGTACCCCGGGATAGCCCCGATATCCACTCCAGCATATCGGATGGCCCCCGCCGAGCTTCGAGAGATACGGGTACAGTTGGAGGACTTGCAGGGCAAGGGGTTTATCCAACCCAGTGTTTCACCTGGGGCTTCCCCGATATTGTTCGCCAAGAAGGCGGACGGGAGCTTGAGACTTTGTGTTGACTATAGTCGCCTGAACCAGGTGACGGTGAGGAACAAGTATCCGCTACCGAGGATTGATGACCTCTTTGATCATCTCAAGGGAGCACGGTGGTTCTCGAAGATAGACCTCAGGTCAGGATATCATCATCTCAGAGTTAGAGATGAGGACGTGCCGAAGACGGCCTTCAGATGTCGGTATGGCCACTATGAGTTCTTGGTAATGCCTTTCGGCATAACCAATTCTCCAGCAGTGTTCATGGCCCTCATGAACAAGATCTTTCAGCCATACCTTGATCGGTTTGTCGTGGTATTCATCGACGATATACTGATTTACTCGACAACTGAGGAGGAGCACGCCTACCACTTGCGGGTTGTACTAGACACACTCCGAGAGCACCAGCTTTATGGTAAACTCTCGAAGTGCCAGTTCTGGATACGTGAGGTCCACTTCTTGGGACACATCATCTCTGAGGCGGGAGTTGCAGTGGATCCTGCGAAGATCAAGGCAGTGTTAGCTTGGGAGCCACCCAGGAGCGTGACGGAGGTTCGGAGTTTCTTGGGACTAGCCGGACACTATCGGAGATTTGTGCCAGACTTCTCTAGAGTTGCGGCACCACTCACAGCTTTGACGAAGAAGGGTAAACCCTTCATGTGGGCAGACAGATATCAGCAGAGCTTCCAGGAGCTGAGACAGAGATGGACAAGCGCACCTATCTTGAGGTTGTCTGAGGAGGGAGTAGGGTACGTATTCTACTGCGATGCATCAGGGACCGGACTCGGATGTGTTCTAATGCAGGAGCGGGCAGTGATCACCTATGAATCACGTCAGTTGAGGCCACATGAGCAGAACTACGCTACCCATGACCTGGAGTTAGCATCAGTGGTCTTCGCTCTGAAAACAAGGCGACACTACCTGATGGGCGAGCGCTTTACAGTCTTTTCTGATCATCAGAGTCTCAGGTATATCTTCTCGCATAAGGACCTGAACCTGAGACAACGACGATGGCTCGAGTTCCTCCAGGACTATGACTTTGAGATATTCTATACTCCTGGAAAGGGGAACGTGGTAGCTGATGCCCTCAGTAGGAGGACGGGAATTCAGCTACTTGAGGAGGCGACGGAGCATCTAGCCTCTTTGCAGATATCCTTCGTGGATAGAGATGGAGCAGCCTTCCTTCAGTCTCTCACAGTCACTCCTCCACTACTGCAGCAGGTCAGAGAGGCACAGTGAGAGGACGCTGACTGTGAGACACGGCGTGCACAGATATCCTCGGGACAGGCACCTGATGGTTTCTCCCTTGGAGCAGAGCACGACATCCTTTTCAGAGGACGTACCATGGTACTAGTCGCTTTGCGAGAGGAGGTGCTGAGAGAGTTTCACACTTCTCCTTTGGAAGTACATCCTGGAGTGGTGAAGATGTACCAGGATCTCAGACGACAGCACTGGTGGCCGGGCATGAAGAAGGTTGTGGCAGAGTTCATTTCTCGATGCCTCACCTGTCAGCAGGTGAAGGCAGAGCATCAGGTACCAACAGGCTTGGTACAGCCCTTGGAGGTCCCGGAGTGGAAGTGGGACGGCATATCTATGGAATTCGTGACTGGACTTACACGTACTTCCAGAGGTCACGACTCCATCTGGGTGATTGTCGACCGACTCACCAAGTCGGCTCACTTCTTACCCATTCGAGAGCAGGGCTTAGTGGAGAGCTTGGGACGTATCTATGTTCAAGAGATTGTGTGGCTCCACGGTGTGCTATAATCTATCGTCTCCGATCGAGATGCTCGCTTTACTTCCCAGATTTGGAAGGGGTTGTAGGAGGCGTTCGGGATGTAGCTACGTCTGAGCATAGCCTTTCACCCTCAGACGGATGGTCAGACGGAGAGGACCATTCAGACTCTCAAGGACATGCTCCGCGCATGTGTCCTTGACTTTGGTCGTAGCTGGGAGGACCACCTACCCTTGGTGGAGTTTGCGTACAACAACAGCTACCACTCCACCATCGGGATGGCACCGTATGAGGCGTTTTATGGACGACCTTGTAGATCTCCTTTGTGCTGGAAAGACCCTAGGGAGTCAGCACTTGTGGGGCCGGAGATGGTCCAGGCCACGACAGAGAAGGTCCAGGTCATCCAGGAGCGGATGAGGACAGCTCAGAGCCGGCAGAAGTCATATGCTGACAGGAGGCGGAGGCCACTAGAGTTCGAGGATGGCGACCACGTCTTCTTGCGGGTCTCATCTCGACGTGGTATACAAAGATTTGGCCGAGACGGCATGTTATCTCCGCGCTTCATTGGACCCTTCCAGGTCCTCAGCAGGATTGGTGAGGTGGCTTATCGCCTGGCTCTACCACCTCAGTTGCACCGGGTGCACGACGTCTTCCACGTGTCTCAGCTGAGGAGATACGTGCACGACCCGACACACATCATTAACCATGGGGAGCTTGACGTTGACGACAGGGTGACTTTTACGGAGGTCCCGGTGGAGATAGAGGATCGACAGGAGCGGGTCCTACGTGGATGGTCGATTCCTCTAGTGCGCATCAGATGGCAGCACGGGAATCTCTAGGAGAGTACTTGGGAGTGGGAGGCTCAGATGCGCGCTCAGTACCCTCTTTCGTTTCCCTAGTTTTTGATGTATCTTTACGGGGAGGTAAATCCCTGAGGTGGGAGTAATGTAAAGACCCGTAAAATTAAAGGGAAATTTTTTCTTAATTTTCTTTGGATTTTTACAAGAGCGGGGTTTCTGACGGCACCTGATTCCGAGGCCCAGAGTGCCTGGAATAAATTTTCCGTAGTTTGGCTCGAGTACGTTCAGTGAACGAACGAGCGGGAATTTCTAACTTTTTAACCGGTGCCCAGAATCGAATTCTGAGGGCACCGATGAACTCGCAGCGCCGATTTTTGCTTAAGGAGTCCTTTTCCAAGGTTGCGGTTTATGCGGAATGAAAGTAATTTTGGGAAAAATTAAAAGAAGTTAAATAAAATGTGGAAGCACATTTTATTTTTAACTTGTTGGTTAACTCCTTCCAAAGGGAGTTAGGGGTGGGACCCACATCCACTTAACCTCCCTTGGGAGGATTAAGTGTGGTGGGGCCCACACGAACCCTAACACTTCATCTACTCTTTTAAAACTCCCTATAACTCCTCTTTAATTAACTTGACAACTTGGGTTATTAAATGGGTCGAGTTGTTTAATTTCAAACCTTTGAATTTCAAAATGGTTTGGTTGTGTAAATAAAATAAGGCTTAGCTTATTTTATTTTGGTTAGAATTCTCTTACCACCTTGAGAGAATTTGGAGCTTTCTTCTTCTTCTTCAAACTCAACGAAGAACGCGAAGAACACCGTTCTTCAATGAAGAACCTCTCCGTCGAAGAACTCGGTCCTTTCGCAACGCCGTATCCGCAACGTGACGTACTTCTTCCGCGTCATCTCTTCCGCGACGATTTCCCGCGACAAAATCACCGTCAAAGAACTTTGAATCCTCGCTTCACGACGTCAACGTCCTTTTCCCGCGATGCCGACCACCGCGGCGCTCGTCTTCCGCGGGTCGTTGACGAACATCGTTCTTGAAACCGAGGTAGGGGTTTGTTGTTGCTTTATTTAATTAAATCTCGTTCTTGGTTCTAGCATGACAATCATTGAGGTTAAATGATTAAGTGTTATCGTCTAACGAGAGGGGGGGGGGCGGACCGCACAAACACGGCCAAACCCCCCCTCATTTGTTCTTGAATGTTTCTTGCGGATGAAACGAGATGGCGTGGTGTCGTCGCACCACGCGGGAATCACACGGCAATTATTGTGTGGCGCCGTCGCGCCACGCCGTGGAAAGAATTATCATGAACGTGACGTCGTCGCGCCGCGTCGAAGGAAACCGAAGGAGCCGTGGCTGGAGCGGGGCCGCGGCGGAGGGGCGCGGTGCCGTCGCACCGTGCCGGACGATGAAGGCCGCGGACGGTTTCGGGCCGCGGCGGAACGTGATGACCGACGGCCAGCCAGGCCGCCGGTGCCGGAAGACGGAAGAGGACCGGCCCTTGCCGGTCCTGTTGAGAAGAAGCCGGCCGGCCAGGTCGGGCCGGCCGGGATAGTGGAAACCCGGGGAATTTAATTCCCCCGGGTGGTTTAATGGCCCCCCATTATGAGGGGGGGCGGATTCACAAAGGGGGGCAGCCCCCCCCCCCCCCCCCCGTTTCCAGCAAGCTCGGCCTTCGGCCGAGCTGGCAGCGCGCCTAGCGCGCTGGCTTGCGCCGAACCGGCGCGCCTGGCCGGTTCGCCAGGCCGGGCCGCGCCGGGCAGGGTCGACCCGGTTCGGGCCATCCGGGGGTCTCGGGCCGGGACGGCCCGGGCCCGAAACCCCCGTTACCGAGCGGTTTGGATTCAAATTCCCATAACTTGGGCTACGGATCTTCAAATGACGCGCCGTCAGCGGCGATGCGATCCTTGGATCAAGTCGGTCGTTTCGGTATATCGCACTCAAGGTTTCGGAATACTTTGAGTTCGGCCAGGTTGGTTCGTACACGAAACCTACCGGGCCCTCGGAGCGGAAATGCTCATATCTTGAGCTACGGACGTCCGATCGACGTGTCGTCAGCTTTGTTGACTTCCTCTTTGTGAGACGGATCTTTTGGCACTCTCCGCCCAAGGTTTGGACGCAGGTGGAGTATGGTCAGGTTGGTTTTTCCTTAAAAACCAACCGGGCCCCTGGAACGAAAAAGCCGATAACTCTCAGACCGGGCGTCCGATCGACGCGCCGTCTATTGCGTTGAGTTCCTGTTGACGATACGGAACTTCTGGATACATCAACTCTGGACTTTGTGATAGTTGATGTATCAGCCTCTCGGCTCGTGGAGCGGATCCTCCCGAACGAGCTTGCTGTGTGCGGGAACCCTAGAGCTGGCTGCGACTGCGACTGCGACTGCTACTGCTACTGTGACTGCGATGACGACAATACAGAGATCCTTGGTGGATTCGACGATGATGACTACAACACTCAGCAAACCTAGGTGGATCAGTGCTACAGGTCTTGTGTGGGCCCGATCCTGTGTGGGTCCGATCCTATGTTGGTCTGCGCTCAGCGGTCCTGTGTGAACCAGTGCCTACAGGTCCTGTGTGGGCCCGATCTTGTGTGGGTCATTGTGGGGGTTAGTACCTATCGATCCTTTGTGGGTCCGATGACTTAGATGGATCATTGATCATCTCTATCGTCTTCCGAAGAAGTATACCTATGTGAGCTGAATCCTGTTGCTTTCCTGTGTGGAATGTGTTGTGCTATCCTGTGTGGATTTCGTTTGCTTTCCTGTGTGGAATACGTATACTTTCCTGTGTGGACTGAGTTGTACTTGGGCTCGGAGGTTGGAGCGTATTGGAATTGATGACTTAGGTATATGTATGGGCATATACCTAAGTAGTGTCGGTTGTTACTTAGTGATTGTATCTTACCTTTGTGGTTTATCCTTTGTGGATTTTGGGAGACCTTCAGGTGTCTCGGGGTCCCTACTGAGTAGCTTATACTCACCCCTACACGGGCTATGCCCGCACTACGTTGTGTTGGTTGCAGACAACGGACAGCGTTGATCATAGTTGAGGCTTGCTGAGCAGGACGGTACCAGGAGGTGGACCACTGGGCGAGACGTGCTCGGAGCGGACGACGGGACCCGAGGAGCAGTGGAGCTATCTGTACCCACCCTTCAGGTGGGATTTCCAGTGGACAGCTCGGTCTAGCGGCTTTTACTTTACAGTTGTTGTTTTTCCCTTTCGAGTTGTACTTTACTTTCAGTTTGGGTTTGTATACTGGCCCGTTTACTTTTCCGTACTTTCAGTTGTACTCTGTTTTTACTTAGTGTTTACTTTTCTGCTTGCTTACTATGTGGTGCATGTTTACTTTACAAAGGCAATGCCTTCCCTTTTTACCGGGATTTACGCCTTGGTGCTAGTCGCCAGCCCCTGGCCTATGGATGGCGGGCATGGGGTAGTCATGGCACGGACCCCAAGGGCGGGTCGTGACAGCCAACACACCCTATTCAATTAAATGAACTCATTAATTAATTGAATTAGTTGTTTCTTTTTTGAATTTGAAATTTGTTGGCATGTGTGAATAAAATAAGACAAATTCTTATTTTATTTTTGGGTTGATTCGTTGTGTGGAGTCGGGGGAGAGAATAACCAATGTCTCGAAGATCTTATTCTTCCTCGTTGAAGAACACAAAGAACGCCGGAGCACCAAAGAGTGATCGATGTGCCATTCTTCTCCTCTTCGTAGCCTGTGTGACATGTCATCCACCTTGGATATATGCCGACGTTGTCAACCCCGACACCGTATTTGACATCATTGTTGAGGTAGGAAATTGTTTTACTTTCAAGATTTATTTACGTTCGGCATTGTTGTTTATTATGCCGCTTGTTATCAAGATAACAGGAGGAGGTCAGACCACACGAACACGGCCAAACCTCCTTCCCATTACTGTTGATTTTTCACTATGGTTAGGAACAGAGGCGGCGGGGTGCTGTCGCACCGCTCGGAAATGAGGGAACCGCGGCCGGTGCAGGCCGCGGTGAAGGAGCGTGGCGCCGTCGCGCCGTGCCGTTGAAGCCGAAAGAGGATGCGGCCGGAGCGGGGCCACGGCGTAGGGGCGTGATGCCATTGGGCCGCGCCGGTCAGACAATGGCCATGGCCTAAGTTCGCGGCGGTGTAGGGAGTGACGGCAGGAAATCAGGCCACTGGTGCTTCGGAAGGGTAGGACCGCAGGGTCCCACGGCGGCACAACGGCTGGCCAACACGGTCGGCCGTTCGGGAAGGCCGGGGGTCGTAACCCCCGGTGACAGATAGTGCGGGGCCCCTCCATGTGGTGGCCCATAGTTTCAAGACCAGGGGGGGCAGTGCCCCCCCCCCCTTCCGCGTGCGCTCCGCTTGCAGGAGCCGCACCATGCGGACATGCCGCGCCGGGCCTGACCGCCCGCACCGGGCCGGGCCGTCCGCGCTGGGCCGAACCCCTGCGTCGGGCCGCGCCAGCCGAATCGGGCCGCAACCTAATGGTCCAGACCCGGACCATGGCTGGTTCGACCCGGTTCGGGCTGACCCAGGGGGTTTTGGGTCGGGTCGGTACGGGCCCGATCCCCCTAAAAACCGGATGATTCGTTCAAAAGCTTTTAACATGGGCTACAGACCTTCAATTGATGCACCGTCTGTTGCGATGAGATCCTTGGATCGAGATGGTCGTTTCGGTATATTACACTCAATGTTTAAGAGAACTTTGGGTATGGCCGGGTTGGTTCGAACATGAAATCAACAGGGCCCTCAGAGCAGAAATGCTGATAACTTGAGCTCCAGACGTCCGATTGACGTGTCGTCGACTTTGTTGGATTCCTTTTAGTGAGACGGACCTTTTGGATTACTCTGCTCGAGGTTTGGATGCAGTTGGAGTACTTTCGGGTTGGTTTTAGCATAAAAACCAACTGGGCCTCTGGGATGAAAAAGCCAATAACTCTCAGACCGGGCGTCCGATTGATGCGCCGACTGTTACTTTGAGTTACTTTTGACGAGACGGAACTTTTAGATACATAAAATTCTAACTTCATGTCATTTGATGTATCGAACCCCTTGGCTCGTGGAGTGGACCCTCCCGGAATCAAGCATGCTGTGTGCGGGAAGCCTAGAGCTGGCTGCGATTGCGACGACGATGACGACTGTACTGAGATCCTCTGTGGGTTCGGCAGCGACGACGACCGTACTGAAATCCTTCGTGGGTTCGATGACTACTATTCTTGTATCTTATGTGGGTACGACAGTATGTGACTACTGTTCTTGTATCCTACGTGGGTCCAGTAGTATTTGACTTTGTACTTGCATCCTACGTGGGTCCGACAAAGTAGCTGGTCTTGTATCCTTTGTGGGTCCGATAGCTTAGCTAGTCTTGTATCCTATGTGGGTACGACAGCTTAGATGAATCAGCGGCTACATCTAATCATCTATATCGTCTTACGAAGAAGTATACCTGTGTGATCTGATTCTTGACTTTCAATCATTATCTTTTATATGATTGTTTTGCTATCCTGTGTGGATTGAGTTGTGTTATCCTGTGTAGATTGGATTGTTCTTTCCCGTGTGGACTAGTTCGAACATGGGCTCGGATGTTGGAGTCGAACTGGAATTGATGAATTAGGTATATGTATGGGCATATACCTAAGTAGAGTTGGTTTTTACTTCGTGACTATATCATTCCTTTGTGGTTTATCCTTTATGGATTCTGGGAGACCTTCAGGGGTCTCGGGGTCCCTACTGAGTAGCTTATACTCACCCCTGCATGGTCTATGCCCGCACTACGTTGTGTTGGATGCAGACGATGGACATCGCTGATCAAGGTAGGAGCTCGTGGAGCTGGACAGTACCTGGTGGTGGATCACTGGACGAGACTTGCTCGGAGCAGACGACTGGAGCCGAGGAGTAGAGGAGACTATCTGTACCCACCTTTGAGGTGGGATTTCCAGAGGATGCCTTGGACTTTCTTCTTTACTTTTCTGCTGCTGTACTCTTTTTTCAGTTGTACATTATTTTCAGTTTGGGTTTGTATACTAGCCCATTTACTTTCCAGCACTTACTTGTGTACCCAGTTTACTTAGTGTTTATTTCTGCTTTCTTACTTTGTGGTGTTTTGTTTTCTTACATGAAGGCAATGCCTTCCCTTATATCGGGATTTACGCCTTTGGTGCTTGTCGCCCGCCCCTGGCCTATGGAAGGTGGGCTTGGGGTAGTCACGATACGGGTCTCGAGGACGGGTCGTAACAAATTGGTATCAAAGGAGTTCGGTTCTACTGCAGAACTCAAGACTCTGATCGTTCTTCTACGTGAAGTAATAGTGTTAAAGGTATCGAGTGTGGTTATCAGTCCAGTGAGTCCAGTGTTGGTGTGGTGGCTAACGTATCCATACACTAGGACCCTGACTTCTGATTTTCGACTCAATGCACGAAGACATTGATTGCATGTGTGTTTCAAAAGTTTTTTGTGAATACATTGTGTCAGATCACCAGGTATACTATGTTGATCGTGGCACACCTGTCTCTTTTCAGGATGGCCCCATGACATCAGCCAGTTAGGGTTCTGAGCTTTGTGTGAGACGACAGCCCACCGAGCGACGAGGCCTTAGTGCTGGGACCTTTTACAGCGGAGGCACCGACAGTAACTCTACCCGCTGAGCCACTGATGCCACCAGCCCCAGCCGCTGAGAGTGCACGTCCTCTTAGTGCACTGCACTAGTTTCATCCTCAGAGACCGCCCAGATTCTGTGGGGAGACGGACCCTCTGGCATCAAATTATTGGATGGAGGCTGTTTTACGAGTTTTATGGTTATTAGGGACACCATCTAACCCCATGGTGGTCCTTGCAGCGAGTCTCCTGCACGCGGCAGCAGGAAGATGGTGGTGCCTAATGCTCTAGGTGCACGACGAGGCATCTCTCCTTTGGTCAGACTTCAAGAGCCTCTTTCGCTCGGAGTTCATCCCAGCCACCCTCCGTGCGTTGCGCATTCAGGAGCTACTACAGCTGCGGCTGGGCACCGTGACAGTAGCCCAGTACTCGGAGAGATTTACCGATCTCTCACGCTATTCCACGGACATGGTATGTGACCCATTCTTCTGGGACCAGACCTTCGAGCAGGGACTGAGGCATGAGATCAGGGCTTCGATGATCTCCGTCAGTATACCAACGCAGGCCAGAGTACTGGAGCGAGACCTTCTCGTAGAGAGCTTTCTTGTTGAGCCTACACCAGCAGCAAGACCTACCATAGGGCGGCATGTAGCTGAGTCTTATGCAGCTGGTTGTCGACGGATGTCACAGGGGTCCAAGTGGACCATACCATCTGGAAGACGACCTCAGGACAGCGTCTCAGAGGTGTGGGGCACACGGCGTAGAGCCAGTCTTATGAGGAGAAAACAGTTCTATGCATACGGCGGGCATGACCACTTGGCTCGTGACTGCCCGACCCACCATGTAGAGAAGCAGCAGACAGTTGAGGGACCACCCTGGTAGAGGCAGAGTTTCGACTGTGTCGGTTCGCAGGGAGCAGGCGGACGTGGCAGAGGAGCTGGCCGAGTAGTAGGTGGGGGGGGAGACGCTTTGAGGCTCTACCACCACCACCACCACCACCAGGAGGTCCACCTCGACCACAGGGAGATGGCGGGCAGAGGCAGGCTCAGCTTCATTCAGTGGAGGCCTACGACCACGGCGCACCAGAGATGATTTGAGGTACTATCTGTGTCTACTCCACCCTTTCTACAGTTCTTATAGACCTAGGAGCAAGTCATTATTTTATTTCGGTTGCCCTTGTTCGGAGCTCGGAAATTCCGACGGAGCCGTTGGCTCGATCCTTACGGCTAGAGACTTTTACAGGAGTAGACACGACGATTATGCACTGGTGTCGGTAGTGTGAGATTACTCTAGGAGGCGAGAGCATCAGATGGGATCTTCTTGTAGCGGCGTCGAGGCCTTACGACGTCATCTAGGTCATGGATTGGTTATCTACAGTCCATGCTCAGATTTACTGTATTAGGTATAGGGTACGGTGTGTCTGCACCGATGGGAGCAGGTTCACCTTCACCGGTGAGAAGGGAGCCTTTGCAGCGCAGGATGGACTCACGCAGAGGAGAGGACAGCTGATCACTCATCATTTGGATAGCCTCATCCTAGGAGCAGTTGACGTGCGGAGTCCGAGTTTTCCTATAGTGGTGGATCAGTTTGCGGACTTTTTTCCTCAAGACGTTCCAAGACTACTTCCTCGCAGATAGGTAGAATTCTACATCGACCTATACCCTGGGATAACCCAAATATCTACACCAGCCTATCAGATGGATCCCGCTGAGCTTTGAGAGCTACAGGTACATCTGGAGGACTTAAAGCGCAAGGGATTCATTAAACCCAGTGTTTCACCCTGGGCTTCACCGATTTTGTTCGCCAAGAAGGCAGACGGGAGCTTGCGACTATGTGTTGATTACCGTCGCCTGAACCAGGTGACCATGAAGAAAACGTATCCTCTTCTGAGGATTGATGACCTCTTCGATTAGCTCAAGGGAGCTCGGTGGTTCTCGAAGATAGACCTCGGGTCAGGCTATCAACTGCTTAGAGTTCGAGACGAGGATGTGCAGAAGATGGCCTTCAGATGTCGGTATGGCCACTATGAGTTCTTGTTTATGCCTTTTAGCATAACCAATGCTCCAACAGTGTTCTTGAGCCTCATGAACATGATCTTCCAGCCTTACCTCGATCGATTTCTTGTGGTCTTCATCGACGACATATTGATATACTCGGCTACTAAGGAGGAGCACGCCTACCACTTGCGGGTTGTACTACACACACTCCGAGAGCACCAGCTTTATGGTGAGCTCTCGAAGTGTCAGTTTTGGATATGCAAGGTTCACTTCTTCGGACACGTCATTTATGAGGCGGGAGTTGCGGTGGATCCTGCGAAGATCGAGGCAGTGCTAGCTTGGGAGCCACCTTGGAGAGTGGCAGATGTGCGGAGTTTCCTAGGTTTGGCTAGGTCCTACCGGAGATTTGTGCCAGACTTCTCCAGAGTTGCGACACCACTTTTAGCTTTGACGAAGAAGGGAAAACCCTTCGTGTGGTCAGATAGATGTCAGCAGAGCTTCGAGGAGCTGAGACAGAGATTGACCAGCACACCTATCTTTAGGCTACCAGAAAAGGGATTAGGGTACGTAGTCTACTGTGATGCATCAGGGACCTGAATCAGGTGTGTCCTGATGCAGGAGCAAGCAGTGATCACCTATAGATCACGATAGTTGAGGTAGCATGAGCAGAACTATGCTACCCATGACCTAGAGTTAGCAGTAGTGGTCTTCACTCTGAAGATGTGGCGGCACTATCTGATGGGTGAGCGCTTTACAGTCTATTATGACCACCAGAGTCTCAGGTACATCTTCTCATAGAAGGACCTAAACCTGAGACAGTGGTGATGGATCGAGTTCCTCTAGGACTATGATTTTTTGATAGTCTATACTCCTGGAAAGGGGAACGTAGTAGCCGATGCCCTCAGCTGGAGGATAGGCATTCAACTACTTGGAGAGGCGACAGAGCAGCTAGCTGCTTTGCAGATATCCTTCGTGGATAGAGATGGAGCAGCCTTTCTTCACTCACTCCTCCACTTCTTCAGTGGGTCAGAGAGGCACAGCGTGGGGACGTTGACTGTGAGACGCGACGTGCATAGATTTCCATAGGACAGGCACCTGATGGACTCTCTATAGGAGGAGACACGTCGTCCTTTTCAGAGGATGTACCATGGTACCAGCTGCTTTGTAGGAGGAGGTGCTGAGAGAGTTTCACACTTCTCCTTTGGCGGTACATATAGTAGTAGCGAAGATGTACCAGGATCTCAGACGACAACACTAGTGGTTGGGGATGAAGAAGGATGTGGCATAGTTCGTTTCTCGATGCCTCACCTGCCAGCAGGTGACGGTGGATCACCAGGTACCAGCAGGCTTGGTACATCCTGTGGAGGTCCCAGAGTGGAAGTGGGATGTCATATCTATGGATTTTGTGACTGGAATTCCACGTACTTCTAGAGGTCACGACTCCATTTGGGTGATTGTCGACAGACTCACCAAGTCGGACCACTTTTTACCCATCAGAGAGTAGGGCTCAGTGGAGAGCTTAGGACATCTCAACGTTCATGAGATTTTATGGCTTCATGGTGTTCCATCATCTATCGTCTCTGATTGATATTCTCTCTTTACTTACCGGCTTTGGAAGGGCTTGCAGGAGGAATTCGGGACACAGCTACGTCTGAGCACCGCCTTTCACCCTCGGAAGGATGGTCAGACGGAGAGGATCATTCAGACTCTCAAGGAAATGCTCCGTGCATGTTTCCTCGACTTTGGTTGCAGCTGGGAGGATCACCTACAATCAGTGGAGTTTGCGTACAACAACATCTACCACTCCAACCTCGAGATGGAACCTTACAAGGCATTGTATGGCCGACCTTACAGGTCACCTATGTACTGGACAGACCATGGGGAGTCAGCACTTGTGAGACCAGAGATGGTCCAGGCCATGATAGAGAAGGTCTAGATCATCCAGGAGTGGGTGAGGACAGCTCAGAGATGACAGAAGTCCTATGCTGACAGGAGGCAAAGACCACTAGAGTTCAAGGATAGTGACCACGTTTTCTTGCGGGTCTCACCTCGACGTGGATTAAGGAGGTTTTCCCGGGGCGGCAAGTTATCTCCGCGCTTCATCGGTCCATTCTAGGTTCTCAGCAGGATAGGCGAGGTGGCTTATCTACTGGCTTTACCACCTCAGTTACATCGGGTGCACGACGTATTCCACATATCTCAGCTGAGGAGATATGTGCACGATCCGACGCATATCATCGACCATGGGGAGCTGGACATCGATGACGGAGTGACTTTTTCCAAGGTCCCAGTGGAGATAGAGGATCGACAGGAGAGGGTCCTATGTGGGCGGTCGATTCCTCTAGTGCGCATCAGGTGGCATCACGGGAACCTCCCAGAGAGAACTTGGGAGCGGGAGGCTCAGATGCGTGCTCAGTACCCTCTTTTGCTTCCCAAGTTTGTGATGTATCATCACGGGGATGTTAATCCCTGAGGTGGGAGTAATGTAAAGACCCATAAATTTGAAGGAATTTTTTTTCATAATTTCTTTGGGATTTATGAGTACGCAATTTCTGACGGCACCTGATTCCAAGGCCCAGTGTGCTCGAAATCCATTTCTAAAGTTTAGCTTGGGTACGTTCAGTGAACGAACGAGCGGGTTTTCCTAACATTTGACCCAATGCTCGGAATCAAAATATGAGGGCACTGATAAAACCGCAACACCGGTAATTGCTTAAGAGCACTTTTTCTGGAGTTTCATTTTCTCAGGAAGAGTTGTTTAAATTTTTGTAAGTGTAAGTATAAGTGAAATTAAATTGTGTTAATAATTTTACTTCACTTGTAAGAGGATTAACCCCATGTGTGGAAGTTGGGGGGGACCCACTAAAATCCTAACTCTTGGTAGGCTATTAGTGAGGTGGGGCCCACGCGATCCCCACCCCTTGAATTTTAATATAACTCCTCTAACCCTCTAAATGTTGGAAACCCCCCATAAATTTATGACTTTCCCTCTTCTCTTTTATTGAATGCCAACACACCCTATTCAATTAATTGAACTCATTAATTAATTGATTTTTTTTGAATTTTAAAGATGTTGGCATATGTGAATAAAATAAGACAAAGTCTTATTTTATTTTTGGGTGGATTCGTTGTGTGGAGTCGGGGGAGAGAATAACCAAAGTCTCGAAGATCTTCTTCTTCCTCGTTGAAGAACACGAAGAACGCCAGAGCACCAAAGAGTGATCCACATGCCGTTATTCTCCTCTCTGTAGCCGGTGTGAGACGCCATCCACCTTGGACATACGCCGATGTCATCAACCCCAACACCGTCATTGACATCATTGTTGAGATAGGGAATTGTTTTACGTTCAAGATTAATTTACGTTCTTCGTTGTTGTTTATTAAGCCACATGTTATCAAGATAATGGGTGGAGGTCGGGCATCACGAACATGGCCAAACCTCAATCCCATTGTTGTTGATTTTTCGCTATGGATTGGAACGGAGGTGGCGCGGTGTTATCGCACCGCTTGGAAACGAGGGAACCGCAGCCGGTGTGGGCCGCGACGAAGGAGCATGGCGCCGTCGCGCAGTGCCGTTGAATGTGAAAGAGGTCGCGGCCGGAGCGGGCCCGTGGTGGAGGGGCATGGCATCGTCGTGCCACGCTGGTCGGACAAAGTCTGTGGCCTAAGGTGGCGGCGGTACAAAGAGGGGCCACCAGAAATCCGGCCGCCGACGCTTCGGAAGGGCGGGACCGCGGTGTCCCGCGACGGCATAACGGCCGGCCAGCATGGCCGGCCGTTCGCGAAGGCCGGTGGTCGTAACCCTTGACGGAAGACTGGGCGGGGCCCCCCCACGTGGGGGGCCACTGTTTCATGACCAGGGGCAGCGCCACCCCCCCCCCCCCCTCCTTCCACATGCACTCCACACGCGGGCGCCACACCGCGCGGACCGGCCACACCGGGCCGGACCGCCCGCACCGAGCCGGGCCGTCCGCGCTAGGCAGGACCCCCGCGCTGGGTCGGACCGCGCCGGCAGGGCTGGCCCGCGCTAGCCGGGCCGGGCCACGCCCTAATGGGCCTGACCCGGACCTGGGTCGGGTCGCCCTGGTTCGGGCCGATCCAGGGGGTTTTGGGTCGGGTCGGTCCTGGCCCAAACCCACTAAAAACGGGCAGATTCGTTCAAATGCCCGTAAGATGGGCCACATACCTCTGATTGATGCATCGTCAGTTGAGATCCGATCCTTGGATCGAGATGGTCGTTTCAGAATATTACATTCAAGGTTTCAGAGAACTTTGTGTATGTCCAGGTTGGTTTGAACACGAAACCAACCGGGCCCTCGGAGAGGAATCACTTATAACATGAGCTCCGGACGTCCGATTGACGTGTCGTCGACTTTGCTGGATTCCTCTTAGTGATACGGTCCTTTCGGCTTACTCCGCTCAAGGTTTGGATGCAGCTGGAGTACGGTCTGGTTGGTTTTAGCATAAAAACCAACCGGGCCTTTGGGACGAAAAAGACAATAACTCTCAGACCGGGCATCCGATTGATGCGTCATCTGTCACGTTGAGTTCCTTTTGACGATACAGAACTTTGGGATACATCAACTCCGGACATCCTGTCAGTTGATGTATCGACCCCCTTCGCTCGTGGAGCGGAACCTCCTGGAATCGAGCGTGCTGTGTGCGGGAACCCTAGAGCTGGCTGCGACTGTGACAACGATAATGACTATACTGGGATCCTCCATGGGTTCGGCAGCAAGGACGACCGTACTGAAATCCTACGCGGGTTCGACGATGATGAATACTATTCTTGTATCCTAGGTGGGTCCGACAGTATGTGACTACTGTCCTTGTATCCTACGTGGATCCAACAGTATTTGACTTTGTACTTGTATACTACGTGGGTCTGGCAGAGTAGCTAGTTTTGTATCCTTTGTGGGTCCGACAGTTTAGTTGGTCTTGTATCCTATGTGGGTCTGATAGCTTAGATGAATCAGTGGCTACATCTGAACATCTCTATCATCTTACGAAGAAGTACACCTGTGTGAGCTGAGTCTTGACTTTCAATCATTATCTTTGATATGATTGTTTTGCTATCCTGTGTGGATTGGGTTGTGTTATCCGGTGTGGATTGGATTGTGCTTTCCTGTGTGGACTAGTTCGGACATGGGCTCGGATGTTGGAGCCAAACTGGAATTGATGACTTAGATATATGTATGGGCATATACCTAAGTATAGTTGTTTGTTACTTCGTGAATGTATCATTCCATTGTGGTTTATCATCTGTGGATTCTGGGAGACCTTCGGGGGTGTCCGGGTCCCTACTGAGTAGTGTATACTCACCCATGCACGGGCTATGCCCGCACTACATTGTGTTGGATGCAGACGACAGACAGCGTTGATCGAGGTAGGAGCTTGTGGAGCTGGACGGTACCTGGAGGTGGATCACTGGACGAGATGTGCTCGGAGCGGACGGCTGGAGCTGAGGAGCAGATGAGACTATCTGTACCCACCCTTCAGGTGGGATTTCCAGAGGATGGCTCGGACTTGCTGCTTTACTTTTCTGCTGTTGTACTCTCTTTTAAGTTGTACTTTACATTCAGTTTGGGTTTGTATGCTGGCACATTTACTATCCAGCACTTACTTTTGTACCCAGTTTACATAGTGTTTATTTATGCTTGCTTACTCTGTGGTGTTTTGTTTTCATACATAAAGGCAATGCCTTCCCTTATATCGAGATTTATGACTTTGGTGCTTGTCACCAGCCCCTGGCCTATGGAAGGCGGGTTTGAGTTAGTCACAACACGGGTCCCGAGGACGGGTCGTGACAGGAATTCTCACACTGCAATATAGGAGAAGGGGGGAGGGGTCCGCTGCTGCTGGCCGGACGAAGCCGGTAAGGGGTGTGGGTCGTTGCGCTACTGGTGGGTGAGTATCCAAAGGCGATGCAAGGGGTGCGCGACTGCGGGATGAGGCCAACGAGGGGCATGAAATTCAGTGCAGGGCAGGAGGTAGAGAGCGGCCTCATAAAGGTGGATTCCCTGAAGGCAGGAGTCATGTGAGGAGAAGGAAAGAGGGGGGGAGGATCTGTGGGGAAAAAATAAGAGAGAGAGGATGTGTATATAAAAAAAATAAACCTCCACAAAAAGGAATATAAAAATAAAATAAAATAATAAATAAAAATAAAATAAAAATTAAAAATCAAAACCTAACAATATTAATAATAATAATAATACTAATAATAATAAAAATAATATTAATAACTTTAATATATAATAATTATATTAATATTAACATAAATAATAATAAGATTTACAATACACTTAATAATAAAAAATAAAACTTTAACAATAATATAAAAAATTTGATAACAAAAATTATTTAATAATAATATAATATAAATATTAGTGACAAAATAATGTCATTATTACAATAAGATAGTTTATTTTTTTCAGCTCATTTCATTTATTTTATTTGGCCGACTAAAACGCCATAGTCCCGGAGGTGCCCGAGCTAAGCGCACGTCTTCAGCAAGTTGTGCAGTGCCCATGTATCGGCCGAAAATATCACTTGTAGTAATAATACTTATTATAATAAAAATAAATATAAAAATAATATCAATAATAATAATTCATCAATTACAATAATAATGATCATATTATCAATAATAAAAATAATGATTTCTAATTGATAATAATACTAATAAGAACATTAATAATCATTCTGATAAAAATATAAATAATAAAAATACATTGTTCGCTTTAATGATAATAATAAGTTTATTATCAATAAAATTTTTAAATAACACAATAAATATAAAAATTCTCTCATTTTAATTTTCTGAAGATGAGCGGATCATGCCGATGCCTGTGCAGGGCCAGGCGGGGTTTCTGAAATGTTCTCTGCCCATGCATCAAAGGACGTCACCTAAAAAATGTTCACTTTTTGAAAAAACTCAAAAATATCATTCGGGATTCAACCTAAACCATGACAAAATATATTTATTTCAACGTAAATAAAAAAATTAAATAATCAAATTGGTATGTCTATGACAATTCTCCCCACTATAATACTTTTCGCACTCAGAAATTCACAACAAGGTCTATTACCAATGATGAAACTCCTTAAGTGTCAATCACCCCCAAATTTTTAAGCGCCTCCAATTGATTGATCCAAATGAACACCGAACTCCCATTAGAGGAAACTCATTCTCAAAACATAAACACATTAAACCCAACCAAAATGAAACATAAAACAAACCTTTGGTACTGACATGGGGAGGCCCGAACGGACTCCCCACCATAAGAAACAAACCAAAATGAATTCAACCAGACACAATATGGGTATCCCCACTATAAAGACTGACAAGATAAACCAATCTTGAATGCTACCCACACAGACCTGAAACCCCACCACAAGGGTAGGGGAGGGAAGGGTCTAACAAATCCAACATCAAAACTACCGTCAACGGTACCTCAATGAGGTCACACCCTCAAAAGGTACACAAACCATGCCACACTAATGATCGAGATCATACCAAGGCCCTTCTTCACTGTTGTGGTTCTTCTTACTATGTGCCACATTCATTCTGAGACCTATGGTTAGAGCACCGATGATTGAAGCCTCTCATTCTTCACATTCAGGCTTCAAAAATTCCATGTCATAACATACAAACCAGAATTTTACTGCAAGAAGATCCATTAGAATTAATAATTCAAAGAGGTTTGAAAAGAAGCATTATTAAAAATGACTGGATGGAAACACCACAAAACACTACAAGAGATGACCAATACATCCAAGGAACACAAGAAAGAGAAAACCTCCAAATTGATCCTTGAATATCGTCATACTCCTATAGACGGGCTGAGTTGACCATCGACTAGTCAGATCTTGCTTCAGTGTGTTTCTTGGAAATACCTCAATAGAATCACTGCAAGTGACCCTAAATCGTCTTCCACATACAAATAAGCACTAAAGAAAACATGGGTCGAAACTAGGAGCTTGTGAAAAATCCATAACGTACTATACATGTGACTCATCCAGAAGGGATGTCTACTCTCGATGACGTCATAATGCCCTAACGTCTGATCATCACCCTACCCGACATGATAGAGGGGCCCAATCCCATAGAAATTATAACCAAACACCGCTCTACTAGGGGCCACTAGCTAGTGCGTAATCTAAATTAGTGCAAAAATCATTCACAGAAAAATCACTTGATATGTCAGGTTTTCAAGTCAACACATGTAATAAATGGGGGGAGAGTAAACAATGTAAATCAACTAGTCACGATACACAAAAATCACACACAACTAACACAATAAACGTACACAAAAAGATCCCCCCTATGTCACCTAAATGAATGTTTTCCAAAATAATTTATTTTATTAAAGTGCAAATGGGAGTGATGCTACTTTTAAAAGAAACACTATTTCTCGAGAGAAACCAAACCATGAGCTCATGCATTAGAAGAAAACATTTACCAACATACAAAAACAACAATTTAAAATCTATGAATTATGTTCAAAAGGCACCCAGGCATTCATTCAATATTGTGTGTTTGTTCGTATAGAAAATAATTCGAGGGCCATAAGTAAAATAAATAGTTTCATTTACATCAAGTATTTATTCCCAAATTAGTTTTCTTTTACTATTTCTCAATTATTGAAATCGGTGAAATATCCAAAAATTACTAAATCATATATTAAAAGGTGAGTGCAGTGAGGGACCAACCTTACCTCAAAATCCAAATACAATGACACGACATGCCTCACACGATGTGAAAGAACCCGCATGATGTTGATTGGAGGACCAGAAAAATGAAAACCTTGAAAACAGGTTGCAATCCCAAAGATAACTAACAACACATAAACCATAATTTAAAATAAATCAAACAAAAAAAAAATCAAAAACCTCACCAAAACCACAGTGAAAATTGAATTGAAATGAACCCACACCACTCTCCTTTGGAGGAGGGCGTTTTCGTGCATCTGTGTGCGAACTAGGCACGCAGCTGGCCATGCGAACGAACGAGGTAGGAGTCGATGGGACAATCAAAAGTGGGCAGCAACAGTGATAGGGAAGGTTACTGGCTGGGAGAGACAGAAAATGGGGTCGCTGTCGGGGAATGTTTCCAGCCAGAAGTCACTGTTAGGAAAATGGCCGGTGAGGGAGGTTGCAGGTCCAGCAGGTGTGTGCCGACAAGGTTAGTTTTTAGAAAACATAGTTGGAGTCGCAGTTCTGGTGGCTGGAGGCGATTTCGACAGCGAGCAGGGGTTGGACAACGTGTAGGTTGGAGGTAGAGTCTGCCGAAGGGTGCGGTCACGGATGAGGGATGTGGTTGTGGGAGGCTTGGGTCTGTGGTGCTACGTTGCTGGCTGGCAGCCGGTGCATGGAAGGTGGTCGGTTGGGGTGTTCAGTGTAGGTAGGGGAGGATCTGGGGTCGTCGAACAGCAGGATCCGGCCAGAGGTGGCTGGTTGGGCCGACCAAAGGAGGAGATCCGGTGGGGTTGTGCTCACGCTGCAAAAAGGGATAAGTGGGAGGGGGTTTCCCGCCGCTGGCCGGATGAAGGAGGGATGGGGTGTGGGGTAATGCGCAACTGGTGGGTGAGCAGCTGAAGGCACTACCGGGGGGGGGGGGGGGGGATGCGAGATGGAAATTATAAACACTAGAAAAAAGAGAGATAAAAATAAAATCAAAAAAATAAATAAAAATAATATAAAAATTAAAAATTGAAACCTGACAATAATAATAAAAAAATAATAATAACAATAAAAATAATAATAATAAATTTAATCTAGAATAATAATAATAATATTATTATTAACCTAAATTATAATAAGATTAACAATACATATAATAATAAGTAAAACAACTTAAACAATAATATAAAAATTCAAAAAATAATAATTTTGATAATAAAAATTATATAATAACAATATAATATTATTATTCATGATAAAATAATATAATTAATGCAATAAGTTGGTTATGTATGTTTTTCAGATCATTTAATTTTATTATTGGGCCAACTCAAACGACAAAATCATGCATGTGCCCAAGATAAACACACGACATTCTCTAGCCATACGGTGCCCGCACACCAGCCCAAAATATCAAAAGTAGTAGTAATAATAATAATAAAAATAATAAAAATACTAATAATTCACCAATTGAAATAATAATGACAATAATCCCAATAATAATAATATATTCTTATTGATAATAGTACTAATAAGAACATTAATAATCATACTGATAAAAATATAAATAATAAAAATACTAGGTTCACTTTAATGATAATTGTAAGATCATTAACAACCTTTTCTTAAATAATGCAATAAATTGCAAAAGTCGCACATTTTAATATTCCAAAGATGGGCGGATCATGCCGACGACTAGGCAGGGTTGTGCGGAGTTTCCCAAACATGCTCCGTCCATGCATCTAACAACATCAACTAAAAAATGCACACTTTTTTTACAAAACTCAAAAATATGTTTTGGGATTTATCCTGAACATCGACTAAATTTATTTAAGGGCAAGTAAATAATAAAATAAAATAATCGAATAGATCTAGGTGTGATAGATTATAAATAAATTTCCATTTTTCATGTAATATTAATATCATTATAAGTATAATTCATTGTTTAATATATCAATTACATAACACCATGTTAAAATTATTTTCTTAAAAGGAGACATATTTATGACATATTAGCCTTTACTTAATATTAAATTTTATAAATGTAATAAACACACACAAGTGGCATCCAACGGTCAAAATTTCATCCCAAAGATGTTTTTGATAGAACATTAGTCATCAAATATGATAAGAACAAGTGATAGGGTAATTTGATAATATTAAAATACTAATTTTACCTTCAATTACCCAATATACCTTTAACCATGGTAAATAATATTTTAATGATACTATTCACCAAAAATGATTTTGACCCTATTGGACCAAATTTATATACTGAGTATTACCATATATGTCTGTTTTTGAAAATTCAATTCATAGAAGTGGTTAAATGATTTTTAACACTAAAGCAATTAATGGTTTGAGAAAATATGTTTTTATGTAAAATATTCAAAATTTCACATATTTTTTCTATTTATATTTTATTGGAAAAAGCATCCAACAAAATAAATTTGATTAACTAATCAAAAAATAATCTAATTATACCTTAAAACCATGACAAATTATATTCTATCTATATAAAAAAATTATATGAGAAATAGTGTTTGAATTAAAATGCATTATTTTTAACTATTCTTTAAAATGTTAAATTTATCAAAAAGAAACCAAATATCTATCCAAACTAAATTTTTATTTCACGATTTCAAATAAGTAGATTTATTTTTCTAATAATACATATAAAAGTGTCAAAAAAATATTTAAAATGGGTTCACCATCAAAAGGTGGTTAAAAGTCTTTTTATAAAATAATCCTTTTATTCATATAATTGATTTTTTATATCATGTCTAGAAAAAATATAATATGAATTTTAAACATCGTATTTGATTTATATATCATTAATATATTCCAAAACGAGTGATTTTATTAATGTATAAAATCAATTATTCACACTTATGTAGGTTTTCCAATAAAACACATCCTTTATATTCAATTAGTTTTAATTTTCATTTCCAATTAATTTTTTAACCAAGGAATCTTTATATAAACATGTCTAAACCCTATATTCTATTTTTTTAAAATTGTTCATTTCCAAAATTCTAATGGATATAAGATAACTACAAGGTGAAATAATAATATTTAATATATATTATATTTATGAATAATATTGTGTTGTGTGCAACAAAATATTTTGGAGAAACCAATTTATTGGGTAACCTATCATTCATAGCATCCTTTCTAAAGTATAATTACTATGAAATATTATAATTATATAATTACATTCTATTTTACTTGACTCTCACCTTCTAGAAATTATAATTCATAGCATCCATTATAATTATATATTTACATTTTACGATCCTTTTAATAATGTTATGGAATTATTTAACTAAATATAATAGGAAAAAAAGGAATTATACTTATTTAACAAGTATAGTTTCGTCCTCAAATTAAATTTCACCAAAAACTCATCTTTTCTCCAAATGATGAGTATTTAAGATGATTTTTTCACACATTAATAAAATTTTATCGAATAACATAATACCAAAAATATTAACTATCTATTCCTCATATCTTGAAACATTAATTGAAACCAAAAATTTAGGATAAAAATAATCTTAATCCACAAATATTGTAATCAATTAAAGAAGAATGACTAATTTTAAACTCCAAAATTCAAAAGTAATACACCAAGTCCAACATACACCATTCAAAAAAATAAATATCAGCAAAATTATTCAAAAAACTATAACTATATTTAAATACAAATTTTTTTAATGATTTAATCATATAATATTCCAATACATGTTATAAAATTTTACTCCAAATGACATCAACCATTATTGAGACTCAAACCAAATATGTAATTTCGAAAATCACATATTCTTTTATTAAAGTTAATCATTTCCAAAAATAACCAAAATCTCTATAAGTCCATAATAAAAACCATAGATTAATCAAAACTAAAATTCATCCATTACTCCTCAAATAAAATCTCATTGTAATCTATCTTCCCTAGGAATATAGGGTTCCCAAAATTGTTAATTTCTTATAAAATTACATATATCACTTATTCCCAAAATCATTTACCTACACTAAGGATATCCATTTGATAAAACATAAGTTCTAAAAAAACAACTTATTCTTATTATATCTAACCATTTAATTAAAAAAATGAAATATTATTTGGGGACATTTTATAGGCCAATTTTGGGTGATAAAGCCTTGTCTCACTTTTGTATGGGTTCAAGTTCCACATCCTAGTCTAACACAGTGGGTTGTCACCCTTCATATGGGTTGTCATTTTAAAAAATTATATACTTTTTTAACATACCCAAAATTATATAAAATCCTCAAAAAATAACCATAACATGTTTTATAATCAAATTGTGTCACATACCTATATTTTGAAACAAATAAGTGTAATAGCCCATAATTACATAAAAACTAATGATAAAATAAACTCTAATACTTATCCTTACCTTTTCAATTATGTCAAAATGACAAATATTTTATTCTTCATTGAATAAAATTTTCTCATACAAAAAATCATGAATTCACATATTGAAAAAATCCTTCTAATGTAATGTCATCATCAAAATAGAATTAACAATTTTAAAAATTAAATAATCTGATAGTCTACTGTAACTCATGAATCATTTATATGAAGATTTTTAAATCATTTAGTGTTATTCATGATTCATTGTCCATGTTTTTCCATATTATTCTTTAATACATATTTAAAAAAATAACAATTAGGAACTAAGATTCAATAATTAATAACATGAGACAATAAATAATCCATACCTTACAATGGGTATTTTTAGTTTCCACAACATCAATTGGAATGCAAATTTATATTGCTTAAAAAATATTTTATGGATATCCTAATCTCATTAATGAACCTTCATCCTAAGACAATGATTTTCATAATGACCATACTCCCTACATTTAAAAATTAAATTGATAACTCATAATGAACTTCATTCCATTTCCTAGAGTCAACTAAACTCTTCATATTTCCATGATAGGTTATTACTTTATGATTTTCATACAACATATACCACAACATTCTATCCCTTTAAAATATATTAGTAGGTGTTTATTTCCACATCATAGATACATATGTCATTTAATATAATTACCTTAATGATTAATACCTAAAATCCCATAGAGTTTAATTTATCTCATATAAAATGAATTGTAAAAATCACTAATGTTCAAGTGGTTAATCATGAATTCTAATAGTTGGTTTAGGATAAGCAAAATATTTCTCATTGTTGATCCTATTTCATTTGGTTTATTTTTCAGATAACCACCACATTTTTCGTCACATACATTATTTTTATTTGGGTTACTGTTGTATGCATACATTTACTAAAACCAAAAAGGTTAGTATTAGTATAATAAAAAAATCATCATAGAGTATCATATGAGAAAGATAAACACTATGTTATACTTGTTCATGTAATATAAAAACAATTAAATTTAAATAAAATTAATATGATTATTTATATTATACTAATCATTAATGTTATATATAACATGTATCTTTTTCTTAAATATCACCCTAACCTCTAATGGTGTCTAAAATATCATTTGATACCATCAAGATGACCACAATCTTATACATTACATCATCTTGAGTTATGTTAAGAATTAACATTGTGGAACCTTTTAGGTTTAGTTCTTATGAGAATTATTCCATAAATATTAATTAATAAAATAAATATTACACTGTTAAAAAGTCTATCAATATCCATTTTCAATAATCTAAATCATTTTAAAATAAATGCTAATTTATATTTGATAATAAAAATATACATAAATTTCCTCTTATCATCTTCCATTATTTTTCCCATTGTTATCCCTTATTGAAAAACATTTCAAAAACAATGAATGAGTATTAAAATCTATGTAAGGAATATATGATATGTAAAGAAATTTTCAATCCATGAATACTTTAATCACATGAAATAATTTTCAAAAAATCATGAATTTCACACATAAAAAGTATAATCCTTAACAGACTTCATGGAATCAAGAGAATCATGAAAAAATCTTATAAATAATCTATTATACAGGTAACATCTTCAATCAATATCCTTATTACATTATGTCTTTAATATCTCTATAAAGTGTACACATCATTATTAAATTTGGAATGCCCATCATAGTATATTACCTTAATATATTAGCAGAATCATTATATCTCAAATATATAACATTATCCAATGCATTGAAA
Organism: Viscum album; assembly: GCA_963277665.1. Classification (NCBI taxonomy): domain Eukaryota; kingdom Viridiplantae; phylum Streptophyta; class Magnoliopsida; order Santalales; family Viscaceae; genus Viscum; species Viscum album. Next base: position 1,294,384,994 of record OY728152.1, read on the forward strand.
TACTGTCATAGGCTCACCTTCACTATATTTTTCATGGAACCACCCATATAGATATACAATTCCCAAGATCAATAACATAATCATAACCCATAAATCATGAATAATGTGAATATAATATTACCGCATTGCAATGAAAAGATATCATTTCAATATATTTAAATAATAATACCTCATAAAAAATCAATTTAAAAATATTAATGCATATTTTGTAAGTCAAACATCATATAATGGTTATGGCGGGGGGAGTTGTCACCACATACAGTAAAAAATAATTTCATTTTTTGTTTTGTAAGGAAATGAAGACTAATTTTAAAAAAATTATTTCATTTTTAAAACCTTATAATGACTTAATAGTGAAATGGGTTGATCATACACCTTATAAAAGAAGGTGGTGTATAATATCAAAATATTCCTCAATGAAAAGAGATTGAGACAAAATCCCTTACCTCTAGTTTAAATAATATTGTACATTCACTATCTTACTAAATAATAAAATTAAGTTAATTTATATAGGTTTCAGAAATACATTTATTTCCATTATTCCTTTTATATCACTAATCACTATGTTATAACAATTTCATAATGATACAATTTCATGAAATACACTTTTCTGAAATTTGGTATTTGAGTCGAAAATGGACTTGGTACGATATCTATAGTCCATGTTGTCATAATTACATAATCTCTAGATTATGATTCATGAAATTATTATCACTTTATACATAAATTGTACCGTTAAATAATACTATGAACTTTGGTTATCCAAAATTAAAAATTATATAATCATGGAGATGGTTAGTTATACGTATGCATGAGTAGAGTTTTTCATTTTTCATTTTTCATTATAGAAAGAAGATATGTCCAATTTTTTATTTAAATAATTTTAATAAAATAATTATTATCATATTAACATATTAAATGTACTTATATTTATCAAACATGTGATATAATGAATAATAACAAGTCACATCGTTTTGCTGAGGTGATAGTTCACACGTACGCATGAACAACATTATCATTTTTATGTGCATGGAATGTAAGAATATAATTGATATATTATTATATAATAATGATTAATATATCATGAAAATCACATATGAACATAAATTGAATTATTATAAACTTTCATTGGAGAAGGTTAAGGAAGTCAAAATGTTTATGTAAGTGTGAGTATTAATGAGGAATGAGTGCCTTTTTATAAGATAGGGGAGAGGCACCATTGGAATTATAAAAAAATATTAAATTAATATTAATTCAATTTCAATTCTAAATGGTTACAAAATCAGTTAGTTAAAATTTATTATCAGTATCGGTTGATATATAAACATCCACATAATATTATACATGTTTTGTTTTTTTTCTTAATCATTTTATATTCGTTTTAACAGCTTTTAACATTTACTAATATATCATGGAATATAAAATTAGAGGGTTGAAATAAGAAAAAAACATATTTCCCACATTCTAATAAATGTATCATTAATTATATTTTTAGAGATTTATGATGTTAGGGCAGAGTATTATTTTGTAGAAATTCCATATCATTTATTTCAATATTTTTCATGTTAAAAGATGAATTATGTCTATTTTGACACTATTCATTACATGAAATTATCAAAATATCATTAAAACATGACTACATCAAAGAAACTATATTAGAACAATCATAAAATATCATATTAATCCATAAAATTTGTTTATGACCTAACATATATCAAATTATATTTATTTGAATATTCTTAATATATGTTATTTGATTCTTTATTCAATAATTTCTTTCTACATAACCTTTTTGTGATAAATAAATTTAATAATTTAATTCCTAAAAATTATAAATAAATCACAATGTTGTATGAAATAATTTTATATTTCAAAGGACTATTCATAGTTTAATATATCAACTACCTAACTCCATATTAAAATTGTACAAACAATAAGATACATATTTATTACATATTTTCCATTATATTAAATTAAATGTTTTAAATATAATAACCACATCCATGTTGCATCCAAATATAACAATTTCAGTAAAATTATGGTCACAGATGATAATAACTCATCGAATAAGATTATGATACATTTTTGGTTAATTTTATAATATAATAATAATAATTCTACCTTTAATTTCCCTATTTACCTTTAACCTTGGTAAATAAATTACTAAAGTTATTATTCACCAAAAAATATTTTGCTCAAGTTGGACCAAATTTTACAAATTGATTACAACCATGTATTTAGGTTTTTTAATGTTCAACTATAAAATGAGGTTAATTTTGGTTTAACACTAATCTCATTCAAGGATCATGAAATATGTTTTTTAAATAAAACATTCAAATGATCATATAGTTTTCTATTTACTTTTAATTGGAATAATATTACTGTTTCGGTGCAGATGTGCGTCGGGTTTCTGTTCTGACGTTGTTCCGCCAGGACGCGTTCGCGCGTGCGCTCGTCGACCCGAGGGGATGGGAGCGCGGCTTGTGGCCCCGCAGTCCCGCTTTCCAAAGGCGGGCGGCATCCGTCCCTTATTCAGGGACGTATGCTCCTTGATCGAAACCGGGATGATGGGATATCGGCTCTTCCTTCCGTAGACGTCTCCTCGGAACTCGTCGCCTAATCCGAGTCTCCCTCATAGATTTAAGAATGTTCCTGAATCTCGTTCCTGGCGCCATATCTTCATGGACACCGGTTAATTACGCTGCTTCCACCCAGACGCTCCAAGGAGTCTGGTCGGGGCAGCAACCCGCGGTGAGGAGACCGGGTAGCTCTGGGTGTTGGGGGCGTGTCTTAACACTGCGGCTCTGCATGTCTGCCTTCCGTCCCTAATAGGGCTTCTCGAAGGCGTGATGGCCTGAGGCATCCCGCGCTGGGTGCGGGGAACTGCGTTACCTGAGGTTTTCCTCAGCTTCCCATGTTTAACACGGGGTATGCTGCGAGTTTAATGTCCAGCGGGGACGGCATCGGACTGATCAACACGAGGAGTGGATCAGATGACAGAACCCCTTGCGGGGAACCTCCGACACTGGGGCCAGCACATGGGCGGCTTCCCGAGTGAAGTGGAGTGGAATGAAATGGCATGACCCCACCGGGATGTGGCGGCCCGGGTAAGGATCAGGATGGATGATGGAGTGAAGAGCTTGGACCCCGTAGAGGCTTCCTACGTACCACGCGTTAGCGCGGATCAAAGTCAGCGTAGTTCAGATATACAGTTTAACCTCATGCTGGACGAAGGCAAGCCGACTCACGAGGAGGTCGAGGCTGCCGGGTGGAGGATTGAACCGAACCACCTCGCATGGAGGGGGATGGAACGGCCGGGTGGATCACAGTTTCACGTCATGCTGGACATTGGAAAGCCAACTCACGAGGAGGTCGAGGCTGCCGGGCGGAGGATTGAACCAGACCACCTCGCACGGAGGGGGATGGAACGGCCGGGTGGATCACAGTTTCACGTCATGCTGGACATTGGCAAGCTGACTCACGAGGAGGTCGAGGCTGCCGGGCGGAGGATTGAACCGAACCACCTCGCACGGATGGGGATGGAACGGTCGGGTGGATCACAGTTTCACGTCATGCTGGACATTGGCAAGCCGACTCACGAGGAGGTCGAGGCTGCCGGGCGGAGGATTGAACCGAACCACCTCGCACGGAGGGGGATGGAACGGCCGGGTGGATCACAGTTTCACGTCATGCTGGACGATGGTGTTTGGGGCTTACACTCTAAGGAGGCCCATATGTGGCAAAGATCAGTTGGAGAGGGACTTGGGTCGAAGATGATAGACACCTCGATCCCTGTCACGCCCTCTACTGGCTTCAGCAGTGGGGAAGCACAATGGAGATACACACGTGCAGTCCCCCACAAGAAACTAGGGGTTTGTAATACCCTACCCCCGTGGGCGAAGGCCACTCCAATAAATCGTCCCTAAAGAGGGGCAATCCCGACATCCCTGTAGAGACGAGCGGGTGGGGGCCACATCGAAACCGGGGGATCGGATGAAGCGGACGGTTTAACGTCTTGCCAGACGAAGTACAGTTTAACGTCGTGTGTTGAGGACGAAGCGGACGGTTTAACGTCTTGCCAGACGAAGTACAGTTTAACGTCATGTTGGACGAAGTGGATGGTTTAACGTCTTGCCGAACGAAGTACAGTTTAACGTCATGTTGGACGAAGAGGACGGTTTAACTTCTTGCCGGATGAAGAACAGTTTAATGTCGTGTATTGAGGACGATGGATGCTTGGCAGTTTAACGTCCTGCAGCGCGGACGACGTGCTGCCGCCAATGGGTCTGTGTCACTTCGCGCGAGCCTGGAGGGCCGCACGGGAAGACAACGCACGGTGCGGGCACCCGGGATGAAGATCATCGGGCACCACGCAGGCGGGTACCCTCAGGGGGTCAAAGGGGGCGACCCTGGCGGTTTGCGCGCAAAAGAGGAGCTTGGCGCGCAATACCGCGGGTCGGCGCGCAATTGGGCGGGCTGGCGCGCAATTGGTCCAGCGCTTTGCGCGCGGAAGATAGAGATTGCACGCACCGGGCCTTTGATAGCGCGTGGGGGAATGTCCACTTAGTATGGGGGGTGCGCGCAATCGGGCTGGATTGCGCGCACCCGGGGGGCAATTGCACGCAAGAGGATTCTTTTGCGCGCGAAGGCCATCGGGTGAGGAGTTGGTCAAAGGAAAGGAGCCAGAGGGGTTGTGCGCGAAGGCGAACCCCGGGGCTTGCTTGCACGAAATAAAGGAGGTTACCTGAAGTTCGGCATTGCGCGCGGAGGGGGCGGGATTGCGCGCACGAGCGACACTTCGAATTCTGGAAACCTTTAAAACGTTGGGGGTCGCCTTGTATTTATAGGCAACCCCGGGCGCGCAATTCGGCTCGCGGGCGCGCAATTCGGCGCGCGGGCGCGCAACGTGGCGCGGGCGCGAAATCGGGGTTTGGCGCGCTTCAGGTCCGTGCACGGGCATCGGGCATGGAAAATTACGCGCCGACTCGGCCCATTGCGCGAATCCCGGAAGGATTGCGCGCGTATAGCCAATATTGCGCGCGAGCCTCCGAAATTTCGCGCAAGGTCTTCGGGCCTTCTGAAACGTGCTTCTGACTCCAAACATGACCTCAAATTCTTCATCCGGAACTTCGTTTGAGGAGCAACGGACTTTTCCGGCGTCTACAAAAGCCCCCCCTCGGAATCTGATCGGCGAGAGGTCGCAACGATCGGGTTCCGAGGGAGACGCCGGAATGCCGAAGTCCTGGTCAGGCATCCTCAGCAGGAGTAGGAGAGGCGCCAGCAGGACAGGGCGGGGGCCAGACACCTATCATTGAATTGATAAGCACTGAGGGGTTCCCTGCTGCAATTGCTCCTGCGGCGGCCGGGACAGCGGAAGATGACGGTCTGGACTCCCGTAAGTCTTCTTACTTTACTGTTGGTGCTTGTCGTTGACGATCCGTGACTAACCACGGCATGCCTTGCGCAGTGATCTCAATACTGGAGGCTCATCGGGCTGTCGAACCCGGGCCATCCACGAGTGGACCAGTGGCAGACATGCCGCCTTCTCCGGAACAGAATTCTCACACCGAGCCGACCCCACCAACTGCTGATCAGGGGGCAACGGACGCCGGCGGTGCTGCCATAGGAGAGAGGTTGGGGGCTGACGAGGGTGTCAACGCCACTGGGGCGAGAGAAGAAGGTCGCCCAGATGTTGGGGAACTTATCCCCTGTGAGGACATCCCAGGGGCGGACCCTACAGCAGACCTGCTGGCTGCCTTCCCTGCCTACCGGCCTGCCGACCCCGAGGAGATGGACGACTCGGACTCGGAGGCGGTCGAGGAGAGTCGGATAACGCGCCGCAGGGGGTGGAAGTGCATCCAGCGCTTCCTCAAGCGACCCCCATCGGAGTGGCTGGGGCGCATGGGATCGCTTCAAACCTGACTACGCTTCCTGTGTGCCGGGGGAGCTGATGCTCGACGCCTCCATCTGACGGTCCATGATCTCATGGCCGAAAAGATGCGCGAGAGCCGCCGGCGTGCCGACGTCGCACAATGTCGGGACATGTCGGAGAACACGTGGGCGCTCCTCGTGGCGGAGCAGGAAGTCCGGCGCCTCGAAGGGCAGGCGACAGAGAAGGAGGCCTTCGTCGCAGTGTGCACTGAGCTTGTGGAGCAATTGACGGCCCAGCTGGATGACGCCCAGACACAGCTGATGGAGGCAGGCCACCAGATGGTCACACTTCAAGTCGAGCGGGAGCGCGCACAGGCCATGATCGGCGAGCTGTGCGCTGCGACCGCCGACGAAGAGAGGGCATGCAGAGAGCGAGAAGCAGCTCTGTAGGCCTCCAGCCAAAGGGTAGCGGCGTTGGAAAGATCCATTCAGCACGCTAATCCCTAGGGGCTTTGTTTTTGCCATTCCCAAAACATTTTTCTTCCGCTACTCAATACTTCGATCCATTTGTATGAATCAACATATTTATCTGCATCTTTTGGCTTAACGTGCTCAACCACAATTCATTGTCTTGCGGGAGCGTTAACCCAGCTTCAGGCATCCACAATTGGGCCTGGATTTCTAAGGAAAAGAGGGAGGCCATTCCTAGGAAAGGAGACCTCAGACCTAATCAATGTACCATCCCCCCGACTTGTTCCGACACACGAGCGGGACAACGCTAGGGGCGTTGAGATTTTATCCGAACATAGGGAGATGAAAAGGGTGAATCGCGTATCCCGAATTTAGAAATCCACGGCGGTCAGTCTTCCAGGAAATGCCCAAGACGGCAAGCGGACAATGGATCAATCGACCATACTACTACAATAGACGGACCGAAGGTCATCATTCATATTGCAGGAGGCGGATCACATGTCATCATCAATACCGCTTTGGGGGTTCCTTCAGACACAAGGGTGGAAATCCGGATCAAAAGGGCATGCGAAGCGTGGGGCGAAGTGATGATTTGTTCGGACAGAATCCAACACTCCCAAAATTGCGCCACCGTGGGGAAAGTGTATTAGGCGGATGCACTAATCTGGCCATGAATCACCCCAATTCTCAGACAGAACCTCTTTGACGAGGAAACTGTCGCTTCCCATCATTGCAATGGGGCATCCCGAGCTGAATTGGGGAGAATATCACGACCGCACCACTCTACCAGAAGCCAGGCCAGACGGCCGGCGACGAGGAGGGGAGAGACTTAGCGATCCCTGAGGCTGGACCCGAGTCGAGATGCCCGGGCATTCCTACGTACTCCATCAGGCTGGAGATCAAGCCACACGTAGTTCTGGAAGTGCAGTTTTAACGTCATGCGGGACGTAGAACCCCGATTAGGGAGATCTTAGTTTAAGGTCGTAGAGCTCGGACCATAGGGGCAGATCTTAGTTTAAGGTCTTAGAGCTCGGACCATAAGAACCTCAAAGTACGCCACATCGTGGTCCTATCCCCTGGATATGCGAAGATGCACTGAGGGATAGTGTCAAGAGTGCCGAGATTTTTCCTGGTCAGAATGGGAGGTGGAAAACGTAATGTGAATCATGCGGCCATTCACTCAAGGACTGGGGGCACCGGCGTAACGATATGGGAGTACTGCCGACCGTGGCAGAAAAGCAGCATCAATATCGCACTGACCGTTGATGGAATGAGGCAGCAAACGAGCATCAACCGCTCAAGCGCAGGATTCATATCGACTTGTTGCCCAAGGCCCTTGGGGGCACCAGCCCGAATCGGTGGGAGAGCACTGAGGCATTGTATCCAGACCGCTCACGGGGGGTTCCACCCAGGGCGTAGGTGATGGGTCCGAATGAAGGGGAGCATGAAGCCTGAAAAGTGGAAGGAACCTGACCAAGCTGAACCTGACCCTCCTGGCAATAGACCAGAGTGCTCTTGACACCGGTAAACCACTACAAGGGGTCAAGGGACACGCCTTGAGGGTGACCCGAAGGCGACAGATTCCCAAGAGAAGGGGGAATCTTTTAAGAGGTGGGGGGCTAGACCCGAAGTTTCAAACATCCGGGCGTTCCTACGTATCCCATAAGGATGGGAATCAAGACACACGTAGTTCTTGAAGCGCGGCGCAACACAATCGGGCACCAGCGCGGGGAGGGGTGCGGGTCTGGCCCTCGCACCCAGAAGAAGCGGTATTTGATATTTCTTGTTTGTCCTTAAAGGTGGATGGTTTTTCTTTGTGCAGCGACCTGCCTGTGATTAAGAAATCCCTGGCGTCGCCACAATAATCAAGCCATGAAAGGCATTGATAAATGGCGTGGTTATTAACCAGCGCCCAACATGAGTGTCCTCTGAGAAGAACATCACGATGCAGTGCCGTTTCTCGTCGGGCGGCCAAGACGATCAGAGTTTACGGTCGTGTGGTAAGACCAGGAAACACAGTTTAAGGTCGTGTGGCTCGGACCATGGAGGAATCCGCTTATTGTGATACGGAGGATCCAGCGGAGGTGGGGACACATCCCAGCCCTGCGGTCACGCACAATTCCAGGAGAAGGATCCTGGGATAGGGGCCTGCATATGTCTATCAACCGAGGGGCAGAGATGCTAGCCTCCAGCTATGCTGGGCCCAGAACGCGATTGTTCGGGCGACTCCTTCCTCCTCATGGGGACGAGGGTCTAGATACACATGGCCCTTAGGGAGGACATTAGCATATATCATTGGTGCTCATATCGTGGGAGCCTCGAATGGCACCATTACCCTGGTTGGCCTGCCTAACGTGTAGAGGTGTACTGAGGGTCAGTATGAAGAGAGAGTGTCGAGTTTCCACTACAACGCACTGAGGCAGAGTGTGATAAGGACTGCACAACCAATGTTCATAGCCTGAAAGAGTTGACATGGCGATCAAGGATGTTGCTGACCATATTCGCAACACAACATCCAATCGCGTCAGCCTAGGATGAGGCAAGCAAACGAGCATCAACCTCTCAAGCGCAGGATTCATATCGATTTGCTACCCAAGACCCGCCGGTAAATCGACCGGGAGCGGTAGGAGAGCACTAAGGCATCGCATCCAAACCGCTAATGAGGATCCCTTTGAGTGAAGGCCCGAACAAGAGGAAGCGCGAGGCCTGACAAGTAACACAGGACTTGTCGGGATTGAATCCGACACTACAGGTCATAGACCGGAGTACCCCAAAACATGCTAACAGATCACCGGAAAGGGTAGGAGGACTCACTTTGAGAGCATCCAAAGGACAAAAGATCCCCGTGATCAACCAAGAGACGGGGCTGGACCTGGAACACAAACGTCCAGGCGGTCCTACGTATCCCATAAAGATGGTAATCAAGCCGTACGTAGTTCTTGAGAGGCAGTTTAACATCTTGCGGGACGAAGTGCAGTTTAACGTCATGCGGGACGATGGAGCATGCAGTTTAAAGTCCTGCAGCGTGGACGAATGCAGTTTAACGTCATGGGGGACGAAGTGCAGTTTAACGTCGTGCGGGACGAAGTGCAGTTTAACGTCATGCGGGACGAAGTGCAGTTTAACGTCATGCGGGATGAAGTGCAGTTTAACGTCATGCGGGACGAAGTGCAGTTTAACGTCATGCGGGACGAAGTGCAGTTTAACATCATGCGGGACGAAGTGCAGTTTAACATCATGCGGGATGAAGTGCAGTTTAACGTCATGCGGGACGAAGTGCAGTTTAACGTCATGCGGGATGATGTGCAGTTTAACGTCATGCAGGACGAAGTGCAGTTTAACGTCATGCGGGACGATGTGCAGTTTAACGTCATGCGGGACGAAGTGCAGTTTAACGTCATGCGGGACGATGTGCAGTTTAACGTCATGCGTGACGAAGTGCAGTTTAATGTCATGCGGGACGAAGTGCACTCAGGCAAAGTACTGCTTGAGGAACCTAGCGTTGGTGGGAGGAGTGACACACTCACCATCCATAGTCGCTAGAGAGTACGCACCATTGGGATAGACCTTGTGGACGACCAAAGGTCCATCCCACTTGGGCTCCAACTTGGGCGGCTTCCTACCGGGGATCATTGGTGCTCTTAGGGCCAGTACTAGGTCACCCTGCCGGAAAGAGAGGAGGCGAACCTTCTTATTGAAAGCTCGAGCCATTCTGCTCTGATGCCTCTCCATGTTGTGCAAAGCGTGAAGCCTATTCTCATCCAGTGCTTCCAACTCGACTAGACGGGCTTCAGCAGCTCTGCCCGACGCTTGCTGGTCGTAGACCGCAGTGCGCAAGGATGGTAACTGGACCTCGATGGGCAGGACGACCTCAGCTCCATACACCAGGGAATAATGGGTCATCTGGGTGGAATTGCGAGTCGTCGTCCGATAAGCCCAGAGGGCGTTGGGGAGCTTGTTCGGCCAACTCTTCTTGTTCTGACCAACCATCTTTTGCAGAATGTTAGAGAGGGTTTTGTTAAACTCCTCAATCTGTCCATTCACCTCCACATGATAGCGATATGTATGGTTCGAGCGAATGTTGTACTTGGCGTACAACTTCTTCAACTCGGTTGCTCGAAAATTGGCTCCGTTATCCGTGAGGATAGCGTGAGGCACTCCAAATCGATAAATGATGTTGGAGGTCATGAAGTCAGCAATAGAACAGGATTTGACCTCTCTGAGCGGAATCGCCTCTGCCCATTTGGAGAAGAAGTCCGTGGTGGTCAGAATGAACCGACACTGGCGAGCCGTCACCGGCGGGTAAGGTCCCACAACGTCCAGCCCCCAGACTGCAAAGGGCCAAGAATACCTGGTGGTATGGAGAGGCTCCGGCGGCCGATGCACAAAGTTCGCATGAACCTGGCACGCATGGAACTTCCTGGAATACTCGATGCAGTCATGGATCATGGAGGGCCAGAAGTATCCCAACCTCCGAATCTGGTGGGACAGCTTCGGCCCAGTCTGGTGGGCACCACATGAACCAGCATGAACCTCTTTCATGACTCGTGTGATCTCAACTCCCTGATGGCAACGGAGGAGAACACCATCAAATCCGCGTCTATAGAGGATCTGCTCCAGGCCGAGACTGCTCTGGAGGACAAACTGCGATGCGTGGCGTTGAACTCGCTCGCGCTCGGCCCGATCCGACGGGAGAATGCCATGTTGGAGGTACTTGACCAAGGGCGTCCTCCAATCAGGGGCTTGTTCGACTTCCATATCTGTGGTACTCGGGGCTCCAGACACAGGGGCAACCGTGGTGAGATTACTTACCGAAGGGCCGCGATCTCCCTCCGGGATAACGGGAGCGATGAGCCTGCGGTGCGTCACGCGGATGATCAGGTTGTCCTGTTCAGGCTCCACGAGTGACCCAGCAAGGTTGGCCAAAGCATCTGCTCGACCGTTCTGCGACCGGGGAATATGGACAATTTCTGGCCGAGAAGGGAACTGGGCCATCAGGAGGAGGGTGCACTCCAGTAATGGCACAAGTTCCGGCTTCCTGACAACATAGTCGCCATTGATCTGCTTAACGACCAGCTCGGAGTCCCCTTTCACACACAGATGGGGCACGTCGATCTCGAGAGCTAACTCGAGGCCAGTGATGAGGGCATGGTATTCCGCCTCATTGTTGGTACAGCCCTCTGACAACAGGAAAGAGTATGGCAGCACGACTTGCTCCGGGGTAATGAAGACGATACCCAAGCCCACTCTGTTGAGCTTAGGATTATCGAGTCTTCTACCGGTGGGGCTCCGGGAGGCACCGTCAAAGTGCATATGCCAGCATGGATCGGCACGATCGACCGAGAGAACGGCCTCATCAGGAAATCCTAGATCCAGCGGCTGATCCGCGGAGGTCGGGTGATCAGCTAGAAAGTCCGCCAATGCTTTCCCTTTGATGGACTTCTGAGACACATACCTGATGTCGAACTGCTGGAGAACCACAGCCCACCGCGCTAGATGGCCAGTCAACATAGGCCGACTCAGGATATATTTCAACGGGTCTACCTGAGAAACCAACTGTACCTCGTGGTGCCGCAAGTAGTGCCGTAATTTCTGTACGGCAAATACGAGCGCCAGGCAGCTCTTGTCGATGGGGGAATACCTAACTTCCGCATCGAGGAGCATGCAACTGAGGTAATAGAGGCTATTCTCTGTTCCCTCGTTGTTCTTCTGGGTGATAAGGGCACCAAGGGACCGTTCCAGGGCAGTCACATAAAGGACCAGCGGCTTCCCGGATACAGGCGACATCAGAACCGGAGGTTGAAGCAGGTACTGCTTGATTTCCTCGAAAGTGGTCTGACACTCCTTATCCCATACATAGGTGGAAACTTTCTTCATGATCCGAGAAAAGGGCTTACACTTTCCGGCCAGATTCGCGATGAATCGGCGTATATAGGCTAAGTGGCCTTGGAACCCTTGCAGTTCCCGAATGTTACCTGGGGGAGGCATCTGGCTAATCGCCCTGATCTTCTCTGGGTCGATCTCAATACCCCAGTATCTTACCACAAAGACAAGAAACTTCCCGGAGGTGGCCCCGAAGGCACACTTCAACGGGTTCATCCTCAGGCGGGGAGACCGGAGGAAGCCAGACACTTTCTCAAGATCTTTGAGATGGTCCTGACGCTTGCGCGATTTGACCACCAAGTCGTCGACGTAGCATTCCACCAGTGTGCCGAGGATTGTCTTGAATATGCGGTGCATCGCCCATTGATAGGTGGCACCTGCATTCTTCAGGCCAAAGGGAATGACCTGGTAACAAAAGGTACCTTGGGGGGCCCTGAAGGCAGTGAACTCCTCATCCTCAGGGGCCATCTGGATTTGGTTGTATCCGGAGTATCCATCCATGAAGGAGAGGGCTTGGAACCCTGCCGTGGCTTCAATCAACAGCTCTGTCACCGGAAGGGGAAAATCATCCTTCGGACAGTGGCGGTTGAGATCGCGGAAGTCGATACAGACTCTGATCTGCCTGTTCTTCTTCCTGACCGGCACAATGTTGGCCAGCCATCTGGGGTACTGAACATCCCTCACGAAGTTGGCTTTGATAAGCTTGTCAACTTCGGCCTCAACCATGGCACCGTGGAATGGGTGCATCTTCCTGGGAGGCTGCTTGAACCCGCGATTGTTCGCCGGGAGACCAAGGCGGTGGACGGCTACCTGAGGATCTAGCCCCGACATCTCGTCATAGCCACAAGAGAACACATCACGGTGCTGTCTGAGGAAGTCCACGTACTGCTGCCGCTCCTCAGAGGGCATGGCGGCACTGACCAATGTGGGTCTTGGATCTGCCTCGGTTCCAAGGTTCACCTGTACTAACTCATCGACCGTGGCGGAGACGCGCTCCTCAAAGGCTGGGGGTGCATCTTCCATGTCCTCTCCACTCGGGGAGGGATCGTCCACGAGAGAGACTGCGTTGGAAACTGCATTGGGGCTAACAGATCCTGCTGGGCCGCTGGTGCTGGCATGGGCGGTCGTGGTCATCTCATCAGGAGACTCACAGGCCGTCGAGACCATGGATACGTCCAACCGATTGATCGGGAGGATGTAAGCGTCATCCAAACATGCCCAGGGATCACTTGCAACAGCGACAGGCTCAACCTCACCTGTCAGGATCTGCTTATCCTTGATCTTGTAATAGTCCATGTCTAGATAGCGGGATTCACATGAGGCAAAAGGAGAGGCATCTCCCTGAAGCACGCCTAACCGACCATTAAGGGAGTATTTAAGGCATTGGTGGTATGATGAGGGAACCGCCGCATGAAGGTGGAGCCATGGCCTGCCCATCAATGCGTTATACGCACTGTCCTGAGAGACTACCATGAATTCGGTGTTGGCAACCAGGTCACCGAACTGGGTCTTCAAACGTATCTTGCTGACCGGAGTTTGCTCGGTGCGGTCGTACCCCTGGATCCTGAGGTCGGAGGGAATCAAGTCATCCTCAGACAACCCCAATCTCCGGAGCGTCCGAGTTGGAATCAGGTTAATCCCGGACCCCGTGTCGACAAGACAGTGCCGGACTTCAAGGCCATTGAACTGGCCAGTAACATACAGTGGACGAATGTGCCCCTGTATAGGAGGGTCTTCATCCTTACCAGAGAACGAGATAACTGCCTGACATTCGGCGTTCTCAATCGCTTCGGCGTGAAAGGCCTCTGCAGCCGCAACCTCTGTCTCAAACTGGAGGGGGCTCTTCAGGGCTTCAGCGAGCGCCTCACGCATCTCAGGTGACAGGCACAGAGCCTCAAGGATAGAGAGCCTTGCTGGGATGTCGGCCAAGTGCTTCAGGACATCATACTTTCTTGCCAAGCGCGAGCCCCTGGTTGCAGGAGGATGCTCTGCGGTTGGAGGCATGACGGGCCTTGCCGGTTGGACCGGCGGCCGACTGGTGCTTGGCGCATCTCACTGTTCACTGGTTGAAGCCCGGGAATTGGTCACTGTACTGGGGCCAGGAGGCCGGGATGGACTCGTGGCAGGACGGGGCTGGTCGCGGCGCGGCTGAGGCAGTTCTGCCTGGTCCCACACCACAAACGGTGGCGGAGGCAAATCTGTCATCCCCGGATGGGGGGGCTGCGCGCGCTGAGCTCGGTTCTGAGTCTGCTGCCTAGTCTCAGTGGCGTGCATGACCTGGCTTGAGGTACCAACTGCCGTGCCCCAGCGACTCCTGTTGTTGCGGTTCCTCCGACGGTGGCGACAACCGGGGACACTAGGGAGGTCCACCCAGTGTTCTTAAACGTCGGGAACCGAAAAGGGATTTACCAGCTCGACAGTATTAACCGAAGCGTAGCCAACACTGTCACCGGGCGAATCATTCATCACCGGGCGGATCCAGGGAGGGACCCCCATCTCCGGGGGCATGAAATCGCCGAGAGTGCGGGATAGTGGCGGAACTGGCGGGGTGCGCTCTTTCTTCTTGCGCCGCCGCCGTTTGTTCTTCTCGGAAGAGGCAGGCTGGGACGACGATGCCGAAGCAGCACCCGCAGATTCTGGGGGCTCAGGCTGATTCAAGCACACACGGATGATTCCATGGGTGCGAATGATCGTCTTGCGGGCCATCCAGTCATTATACTTCTGGGATCCGCGGTCGGAGACCAGCTGCCATTCGTCCTCGTCGCCACTATCGTCATCTGATCTCACGAACACACCCTCCACTTATGCTGGAGCTGGGCCCAACCTGATTACATTGTTGTTAATCTGGTCTTGGAGCCAGTCCTTAAACACGTAGCACCGCCGGATGGTGTGCCCCAGGGCCCGATGGTAAGGGCAGTAGCGGGGGTTATCCGTGAGATGTGCCTCCTCTGGCCTCCAACACTCAGGCAGTCGCACAATCCTCTATTCCAGGGTGCTCCAGGAATAAACGGGGACCTGATCCTCGTGAAATGAGTAAGTCAGGTATTTCGGGGCCCTGGGAGCGTGGTCTTGACGAGGGGATGGAGGGGCCTGCCGAGGAGGTGGACCCCGATTATCTCGCCTGGGTTATGGTGGTACATTACGCGGAGGGGTCGGCCGGTTCTGGGGCTGCCGCTGCTGGGCCGGGAACTGAGCCCATGGAGGCGGATTCCTGTGAGGCTGTGGAGATGGCCTCACCGGCAGCAGCTCCAACTACCTAGGGGCCTCTATCTGGGCAACAGCAGCGGGCTCAGCCCTGCTGACTCTCCTTGCAGGGATCATAGGAGGCAGCGGGCGTGCCTGACTGGCCTGTTGTAGGGATTCCTCAAGACGCTGAGCTTTGTCTCAGAAGTCCCTGAACCCTCCGGGGTAATTCTGAGTGATCAAGGAAGGGATCAACTTGGTCTTGACATTCCCAACGCACATTGTCAGCAACTGCTCTTGAGTCAATGGAATGTCAAGGGAATACGTGAGACCCTTCCATCGGGTGATGAAATCCGCGACTCGCTCATCAGGCCTTTGCTTGCACTTGAAGAGGTCTACAATACTCGTCTTCTGGGTCGTGGAACTGAACTGGTAGAGGAACTGTCTACGAAGGTCCTCCCAGCTAGTTATCGACCCGACGGGGAGCTGGCTGTACCAGACAAACGCTGGCCCTTCCAGTGTCTGGACAAAGCAGCAAAGCTTAGCGGCCTCCTGCTGCGCCGGAGTTCCCAACATAGGCCCGCACCTCGAGTTGAAGTGAGACAAATGCTGTGGCGGATCTCCAGTCCCGTTGAAGGGGGAGAAAGCGGGGTTCCCGAATCCCGGAGGTGCTGGCATGTCATCCACCCATGCTGGGTATGGCTTGCCGTCCGGTGGGATCGCCACTTGCCGAGTCTCCAAGGCTTCCAAACGGGCAATGAGTGCCACCATTGGATCGTCCGGACATGGGTTCCAGTCCTGGCGAGGTTCTCTAACTGCGAGCGCATTGGATGGCTCTTCAATCGGGTCGTCGACCGGGTCGTCGAACTCGGCAGCTCGTGGGATGGTGGGCGGAGCGGCCCTTGGGGCAGCGGGAGGAATCCGAGCGGGGTCTCTCAGGTAGTCACGCCGTTCGGGAGGGTGTGGTGAAACACACCGCGCCCTCTTTCCATAGGCAATGGCCTCTCCCCTGTCGGCAAACACGGCATAATCACAGTTGCCCGGGAGAGTCTCGTCGAGGAGTGGTTGTTCCTGTCCCTGCTGTCCTGGCCTAGGATCACCGTAGTCAGGCCGCCGCTCTGCAGTGCGCTCGGCGAGGAGCTGGTCAACTAGATTCTTCTTCTCGGTGATCTATTGAAGTAGCGTGGCCTTCTCGGGATCCTCATCTGCCCTCTGCATGGAGGCAGATGGGTCGGCGGGCCTTACAGCCCCGCCGTGCTCTTTACCTTTGCTGACGTTTCGGCTCAACGTTAGTGCTTCAGTGGGTGTGGGGAGACCCAGGAGTTTCCTCTGGTGACGAGTAACTCTCACCGATGGATCCAATGACGGCTTGTCTTCAGGGGGAGAGCCCTCGTCGAGAAGTTCCAAGCCGTTCCCCTCTCCCGACAGGTTAGCCATATTGACCGTTTCCGTCCCTGGGGATGTACCCTCAGGGCTGCCCAGCGAGTCGGGCTATCGGCGAATCGCACTGAAGCGTAGGGCAGCGTACTGCCCCCATCCACGGATGTACACGTGGGGGGTGGCTTCCTCGATAACCTTGTGGAGTACTTGAAAACACTCAACGCATCGTCGTTGGAGGGCCCTGTGGTGCCCAAATGACCCGGGGTGCCGAACCGCGGGGAGCGTGGCCAGGTCAATCTGACGGCACTGCTCACCAATATCCTCCAGGTGTGCTTGACTCCCGGGATATGGAATTTGTAGGTGGTGAAGACGAGAGTGAGTCTCCCGGAGAGTTCGGAGGAAGCATTCGAACTCATCCGGGGTGAGCGATTCTTGTGCATCAAAGTCTGGTCCTGCGACTGGCCAAAACTTCTCAGGGAAGTGGCCCTCTGCAAGGACGGTCCACAAGCTCCACGACTCAAACTCGGGACCCAGGTCTTGTTGGTCCCCTTCAGCGACTGGGAATGGACGGGGAGCTGGCAGTGGTGCCGAGGCAGGCTGCTGGGCCGGCGGGCTGGCCAGCGGTGAATACGGCGAGCAGGCCGATTGTCCTCCATATCCCGGGCCGCCCTCTGAGGGTTGCGGTGCCCCAGCTACCACATCACGATAGGACGGGCTGGCGAGCGAACATCCTGCCGTAGCGTCGGTGCTCGCCGAGGGTGCACTAGATCGTGGCTCGACCGTTGGTCCCCAGAAAAGGTCTCCGGTTTCTCCGATCGAGGCAGAAGGCGCTTCCGGAGCGGCCGGTACCAATCGCAAGCTTGATCCTTGGGGGTCTACCAGGACCTCGCTACTCCGGATATACCTTCAGAGAGAAGTGGGGATCACATTGATCTCGCTCTCGGGGAGTACGAGGATGACGTGCCGCATTCCTACCCCTACCCCTGACTGGCGGGATCGGGGGGAGGGCTCCGTCGCCGAATCATACTCCACCTCTGTATCAGAGAAACGAACCGATCGGATCTCTGTCCGGAATTCCCTAACATTCCTCCCTCGACGTCGACGCCTCGCCTTCCTTCCCCTGGGTGGTTCTTCGGGGCGTGGCTGATCTCTGTCCTGGCGTCCTCTGGACGCACCGGTGCTGGGGCCAAGAGGACTGGAAACCAAGGTGCGAGGAGCACCAGGACAGATATCAAAGGGGACGCGGGGAGAGATGATTCCGGGCAGGCCTCCGGGCCGGGATCGGAAGGTGGGATAACCCATGCCTCTTGGATCGGCCACACAGAGTAGACCCTGCTTGTGAATAGCGCTACCGCGTGGTGGTCTGTGGTGGCTATTGCTTGTGCCAGCAACCAGGAGAGTCAACCCAACCTGCCTTTGGGGCGGTCGGGGCCTCGATCCAGGTCGGGCATAGAAGTGCCCCTGCTCAGCATGCGCAGGGGCCTGGTGACTGGAGCCAGCAGTGGCTTGGGCCAACGTGGCCGCTGATGCTAGGGCCCCAAGGTGGGCATCCTCTTCCGCTCGTGCCCGACGTTGGCGTCGGGGCAGACGAGTCGGGATCAGCGGCGCAGGCAGGTGGAAAGCCCGTTCTTCGACTTGAGAAGCCTGGCGGCGGTGTCGACGTGGCCTGGTAGGAGCCCTTATCGCGGATCCCTGGAGAGAATCTCGGATAGTGTGGTCCCGGACATCCTCCACCTCATCCTCATAGGGGAGGGAGTTGTCGGAGCGCTCCAGGGATAAACTCCCGAAGCAGTTGGACGTCGAGGTAGGCAGCGGTGCCTCCCTACGCAGCCCTCGGGGGCGGCGTTGGTGGCGAGGTGCAGCTTCCTCGAGGTCTAGGCGAGCCACGTCCATGGTGGGGATGACTCCCTCTTCCTCATATCTCCACACCAAATTGTTGATCACCCTTCTCTGGATGACCTCCAAGGGGGAGAGAGGGCGTGGTTGTCCCGCAGTTGCGGCTGCTGGGACGACTGTGGAACGGGCGGGACCACGCGGAGTAGCCGCGTCGTTGTTTCCCCTACCCCTGCGCCAGTGGGCGGGCGGCGATCGGGCACTGGATTGGGCGACCTGATTCCTGAAAGAAGGGAGAAGAACCCATTAATACTGACATGAAACGGAATAGACAACCAATCATCCAGTGCCACGACGCCTTCCGTGGGGGGAACCCAGGCCATCGACGTCGTGAGACGGAGTGCCCGATTTTCCTTCCCCAGCCCCTAGCAGGTTCCGTGCCCCGGTGCTGAATGCTCGGCCGGGCAACATGCTAGTCTTCCAACACCTCTGAAAGCTATCGGTCTTCGTATTGAGGAGAATAGATTCACGTCGGGTTCACCGTTTTCTGTTTCGGTGCGGATGTGCGTCGGGTTTCTGTTCCGACGCTGTTCCTCCAGGACGCGTTCGCGCGTGCGCTCGTCGACCCGAGGGGATGGGAGCGCGGCTTGTGGCCCCGCAGTCCCGCTTTCCAAAGGCGGGAGGCATCCGTCCCTTATTCAGGGACGTCTGCTCCTTGATCGAAACCGGGATGATGGGATGTCGGCTCCTCCTTCCGTGGACGTCTCCTCGGAACTCGTCGCCTAATCCGGGTTTCCCTCATAGATTTAAGAATGTTCGTGAATCTCGTTCGCGGCGCCATATCTTCATGGACACCGGTTAATTATGCTGCTTCCGCCTAGACGCTCCAAGGAGTTTGGTCGGGGCAGCAACCCGCGGTGAGGAGACCGGGTAGCTCTGGGTGTTGGGGGCGTGTCTTAACACTGCGGCTCTGCATGTCTGCCTTCCGTCCCTAATAGGGCTTATCGAAGGCGTGATGGCCTGAGGCATCCCACGCTGGGTGCGGGGAACTGCGTTACCTGAGGTTTTCCTCAGCTTCCCATGTTTAACACGGGGTATGCCGCGAGTTTAACGTCCAACGGGGACGACATCGGACTGATCAACACGAGGAGTGGATCAGATGACAGAACCCCTTGCGTGGAACCTCCGACGCTGGGGCCAACACATGGGCGGCTTCCCGAGTGAAGTGGAGTGGAATGAAATGGCATGACCCCACCGGGATGTGGCGGCCTGGGTAAGGATCAGGATGGATGATGGAGTGAAGAGCTTGGACCCCGTAGAGGCTTCCTACGTACCGCGCGTTAGCGCGGATCAAAGTCAGCGTAGTTCGGATATACAGTTTAACGTCATGCTGGACGAAGGCAAGCCGACTCACGAGGAGGTCGAGGCTGTCGGGCGGAGGATTGAACTGAACCACCTCGCACGGAGGGGGATGGAACGGACGAGTGGATCACAGTTTCACGTCATGCTGGACATTGGCAAGCCGACTCACGAGGAGGTCGAGGCTGCCGGGCGGAGGATTGAACCAGACCACCTCGCACGGAGGGGGATGGAACAGCCGGGTGGATCACAGTTTCACGTCATGCTGGACATTGGCAAGCCGACTCACAAGGAGGTCGAGGCTGCCAGGCGGAGGATTGAACCGAACCACCTCGCACGGAGGGGGATGGAACAGACGGGTGGATCATAGTTTCACGTCATGCTGGACATTGGCAAGCCGACTCACGAGGAGGTCGAGGCTGCCGGGCGAAGGATTGAACCGAACCACCTCGCACGGAGGGGGATGGAACGGCCGGGTGGATCACAGTTTCATGTCATGCTGGACGATGGTGTTTGGGGCTTACACTCTAAGGAGGCCCATATGCGGCAAAGCTCAGTTGGAGAGGGACTTGGGCTGAAGATGATAGACACCTCGATCACTGCCACGCCCTCTACTGGCTTCGGCAGTGGGGAAGCACAATGGAGATACACACTTGCAGTCCCCCACAAGAAACTAGGGGTTTGTAATACCCTACCCCCGTGGGCGAAGGCCACTCCAATAAATCGTCCCTAAAGAGGGGCAATCCCGACATCCATGCAGAGACGATCGGGTGGGGGCCACATCCAAACCGGGGGATCGGATGAAGCGGACGGTTTAACGTCTTGCCAGACGAAGTACAGTTTAACGTCGTGTGTTGAGGACGAAGCGGACGGTTTAACGTCTTGCCGGACGAAGTACAGTTTAACGTCATGTTGGACGAAGTAGACATTTTAACGTCTTTCCGGACGAAGTACAGTTTAACGTCATGTTGGACGAAGCGGACGGTTTAACTTCTTGCCGGACGAAGTACAGTTTAACGTCGTGTGTTGAGGACGATGGATGCTTGGCAGTTTAACGTCCTGCAGCGCGGACGACGTTCTGCCGCCAATGGGTCCGTGTCACTTCGCGCGAGCCTGGAGGGCCGCACGGGAAGACAACGCACGGTGCGGGAACCCGGGATGAAGATCATCAGGCGCCACGCAGGAGGGTACCCTCAGGGGGTCAAAGGGGGCAACCCTGGTTGTTTGCGCGCAAAAGAGGATCTTGGCGCGCAATACCGCGGGTCGGCGCGCAATTGGGTGGGCTGGCGCGCAATTGGGCCAGAGCTTTGCGCGCGGAAGATAGAGATTGCGCGCACCGGGCCTCTGATAGCGCGCGGGGGAATGGCCACTTAGTAAGGGGGGGTGCGCGCAATCGAGCTGGATTGCGCGCACCCGGGGGGCAATTGCGCGCAAGAGGCTTCTTTTGTGTGAGAAGGCCTTCGGGTGAGGAGTTGGTCAAAGGAAAGGAGCCAGAGGGGTTGCGCGCGAAGGCGAACCCCGGGGCTTGCTTGCACGAAATAAAGGAGGTTACCTGAAGTTAGGCATTGCGCGCGGAGGGGACGGGATTGCGCGCACGAGCGACACTTCGAATTCTGGCAACCTTTAAAACTTTGGGGGTCGCCTTATATTTATAGGCAACCCCGGGCGCGCAATTCGGCGCGCGGGCGCGCAATTCGGCACGCGGGCACGCAACGCGGCGCGGGCGCAAAATCGGGGCCTGGCGCGCTTCAAGGCCGCACACGGGCGTCGGGCGCGGAAAATTACGCTCCGACTCGGCCCATTGCGCGAATCCCGGAAGGATTGCGCGCGTATAGCCAATATTGCGCGCGATCCTCCGAAATTTCGCGCAAGGTCTTCGGGCCTTCCGAAACGTGCTTCTGACTCCAAACATGACCTCGCTTTCTTCATCCGGAACTTCGTTTGAGGAGCAACAGACTTTTACGGCGTCTACAATTACCATGTACTAAATTGGATAAAATGAGAAAAATATAATTTAAATATACCATTAAGCCATGTAAAAGGATCATATATAAAATTTAATAAATTATCTAAAAATTAGTTTTGAATTAAATGCATTATTGTTTTCTATTTAGTATAATATGAATGTTATCAAAAAATACCAAACAATAATCCAAAATAAATTTTCGGTCTATATACTAAAACATTATTTTTTTAAATATATCATATAAAATATTCACAAACAAATTTTAAAATGGATTCTCCATAAAAAAGCATCAAAAATGACTTTTTTTGAAAAACATTTCATTAATTTATAAAATAGAATTTCTTCTTTATATCATGTTAACAAAAAATAAGAGTTGCATTTTAAACATCATAAATAATTTATATTTACTTAATATTATACAATAATAATTATTTGATTTTTTAATGAATACATTTATTCACACTTTATTGTTTTTATAAGAAATCATTTATATTCTGTTGGAAATTAATTTTATTTCTAATTAATATTCTAACCAACAAAATATTTTTATAAACATCCATAAATCCTATTTTAAAAATAAATTTAATACCATCCATTCCCTATATTTTAAGAGATATGATATAACAATAATATAAAATAATAATATTAATAATATGTTATTTTTTAATATAACTCCATCTTGGGAGTAATTAAATATTTCAGAGAAAACCATTGTTTCAGGACAGGTACTCAATCAGATATAACAACCCTTTTCAAGTAAAATTACTATGGAAAATTCTTATTCTATAATTTCTTAAGGAGTTACAGTTTCAATCTATTGGATTTATTTTTTGGTAATTTATTTTAAAAATCAAGTAATATTTTGTGTAAATGTTTTGGGTCTCTAAAATAAGTCATCTAAAATGCAATTTTTTATCTAATAAGTGAGATTCCTTAGTCCAATCATATATAATAATGGAATCACAATAGAAAATAATGAAATTAGAGTAGTGATTCCTTTGGAGCATCTTATGAATGTGTTTAAGATCATGAACATCCTATGATTGTCTAGATATTACTATAAATCAATTCAGTAATTTTTTTGTTGAATTGTCTATTAATATGATCAAATCAACGCATAAAATAGTTCAATATATATGATAATTATAAAAAATTCCAAAATGTGTGGATTGTGTGGTATTCATCAAATCAATTTTGTATTCATCCTATGTTGGGGTTGTCATATTTAATGTTTTGTAATTCTTCATGATTTGGATTGGGTTATTGGGTAATATAATCATATTATATTGTGAAATATTTTCCTTAGAGGTTATTCCTCCATGGGATGAATTGGTGTACTCCTGAACTCAAGTTACCAGTGTCAACCCATGTATTAAAAAAATTGAAAGGCTATTTTTTGGGATGTAGTAAATATTGTTTTAAGAATATACGATTTCTATGTATGTCATTACATATTGAGAATAAAATAGTCATCCATAATTAAATGTGGATTACCTATATAATTTTTTCATTGTTAGAGATTATGAACCATGAGTTGTAAAATTTTATGCAATGGGGGAATAAGATGATGAATTACACTCAATGAGTAAATTTTTTTGAGATTAATTTGAATATATTATAAAATATAAAAATTCTAGAATAATTTATATAACACATCTTCAATAGATTATAAGATTTAGTTGGAGTATGAAACAAGTAGAAATATTTTCTGTAAACGAAGTGTCTTAAATTTCTAGGTTGCCATAATCGATTAGTATTTGTCTCATGTGGTTGTTGTTCTTTTCTATATGATTTTTTTGTACCATAGGAATTTCATCATGTTTTTATTAGGGAAAAGAAAATAGTATTGTATGTAACCACACCCCAAGGATGAAAATATTTTTTGGTATTATAATCTACTAAATTTATGGATGACGATTATGGGGTTGGTTACTGATTTTTTGTTTCAGTTTTGTAATTGTTAGAGGATCAATGTTCAGTATAAAAGAATTATATGGATATTTTATACAATCCTAACATGAATATATATGTGTGAAAATATTCATAGATTCTGAATTATTATTATATCTTAAAATATATTTTTTAATGATACAATTTGAGTAATTATTTATCAGTCAACCAAGTCAAATTTTTTTCTTTTGATAGTGAGTCTATGGACTTGAAGGAGATAAAAAAATTATAAATTAGATATATCATAATTATTCATTGAATTAATAAAGTCATTTATTTAATTGATGAAACTATATTAACATATATTGTTTAAATCAGGTGGTTTTGAAATTATAGTTTAAGTTGAGTCTATTGTATGATCCGCAAATATAATGTCAGAATAAGTTGGCTATCATGATACTTATAGATATTATTAAGCATTCATGGTTGATTTAAATATTTTTGGGTATAGTCAAATATAAGTGATTGATGTTTACTATGAAATTAGTAATGAACCATTAAATAAAATTTCATCCTTTGGATCTCTTTATTAGCAGTAATGTTGATCACTACTCCATTTAATATATTTGGGTGAGATATCCTTTTTTGGATCAAGCCTAGACTTTGAGTGGATAGAGAAGATAGAGTTTTTTTAAAATATAATAGGTGAAAATTCATATACATAAATATTTTTATGTCAATCATATTAATCATTCATTTATCTTTAAGGTTGGTAATCATGTGTTTTGTGTGATTATATTGTGTTGTTAAATTATTTGCTATGGAAAATGTTATTTCTTGATATATTTAATGATTTAGTAGTTTTCCTTAAAAAACATAATGAATTATAGTTAATGTTTTTTTACCTTTAAAATTTGATGATGTACCATTTCTACCCATAACATTTTATACAGTTATGGAATTTTTATTTAAGCTCAACAGAATAGGAAATTAATAAATAATTTATATAATGGATTTTCAAAACAATCTATTATGTGATAAATAAATTCCCCTGGTCTAGGAGAAAAAAATTGCAACATTTATAACCCTCAGATATGGGAGGGCATTGAATTGGTAATGTAGTTATACCCAATATTTCCTTCAATTCAAATCCTTTAATTATTTTTTCGAATAATGTGGCATTATAGAGAGAATTATGACACATGCTTTACCTCTTCTATGTTTCTCATTTAATTTTTTATTTTTCAATATATCTACATAATAGTTTTCAATAAACTAGTGTAAAAATATTTATTTTTATTGAAATTATTCTTTGGTGAACTATCATCGAATTATTATTAATAATCATGAACCCAAACATGTGAATGGAGACAAGGGGCTTATTGTCAAATATTCATACACTATTATAATTTCATACAAACTATAGGGGATATATAATAAAATATTTTGATCAATATTGTGTATTATAGTAACCCATATCCCTTTTATATTATTTTTATTAATGATAATTCAAACATTTCCTTTAACATTCTTATCATAAAAATGTGAAATTTTCTAAATTAATCATTCTAGTTTATATTAACCCACTCCCCTATTTTCCCAAATATTACGAATACTCCTATCATAATATTAATAAATTCTCTCGCAGTTCCTCCTTTAATGACTTTTCTAATAGTTGTGGATTAAATTACCTTAATTCTTGATATATATTTTATATTAAATTATCCTTTAAATTATTTATATTTTCTTCCACTACCTTTAAATTTTTGATAAAAATTAACGTTTAATAATAGATTTTAATGATATTTCTTCCTAAATTATGATTGTGAGTAACCCCTCCACTATAATACTGTAGTTTAAAAACAAGATTTCAATGATTACTATGTTTTGATGTATGTGCCACTACATAATGGTTCATTCTATTTAAAAACCTTAGGTTCTTGATTTTTGTTTTATTTAATAAATTATAATTATTTATTTGAGTTATAAAGAGTTTTTAATTTAATTTCTCTTTGAATATTAAAATGTGTATTTTGATTTGACTTGTTCAATTGAATTTCCTTGTAATTCATTTTTATTTCTAAAAATAGAATGATATAATATTTAAAAAGTATATTTATAGCTAAAATATTTCAATTAGTTATTTGAAATGTTTATTTCAATTTATTGGTGTTTAATAGAAAATGGAAATGATTAATTATATATTTCTATTTATATATGATGAGGACCAACTATTGGATGTAGATGGGGTTCTATGATTAATTAAAAATTCATAATAATATAACCTAAGAGTAAATATTGTTCTAGATACATATTTTTTCACTATTAGAAAATGTGAGATAATATGAGGGATTAAATTTTCTTATGTTGATGGAATGCATTTCTATGTTAGTTAATAAAGAATATTTAATTGGTAATTATATTTATGTATGCATGATATAATTCTTGTAGAGATTATTATTTAATATTGACTAGTATGATCATGTCTATGAAACATGTATGTTTTCAATTTTTATAAATTACCATTTTATCACATTATATCATTTTATCATTCATTTGATTCATGTAATTTTTAAATATGGATTTTTTATCATTTAATTCATAATAATAATCTGCAATTATTTTTTTCATTAATGATAGAATTCATTTTTGTAATAAATATTCAATTATTGAAATTTATTTCATGATGTTTTCAATGAAATAATTATGGATGAATTAGCGGATAAATCATTTGAATGGATGGTAGTAACATATTGTCATTTGGATCATACCATAGATAAACCCAATGTGTATATGTATACTCAATTTTAATGGATATGGTATTCTGTAAGACTATTAAAATTTTTTGTGGTTATATCTAATTCTCATATTCCATATTTCTTCTAGTGGATGGGGTTTCCATTATTCACAAGGAGGTGGACTAAATTTGAGAAAATTTGGAGCTAGTTAATGTTTAGGTTTCTATAAATCAACCACATTGAACATGTAAAAATTTTTTAGTCTCATGTTTATGAATGATTTTATAAGATTTTTATTATAATGGCATGGAATTTATGTTTAGCTGGTATACTATTTTAATGTTTTTTGCTTTTTATTCCTTCATCATAACTAACAAATTATTTACATTCATGATAATCTCATATATAGATGAGTATTTGTTTTTATTTTCTATGGAATAGATGATGATTTTATTTTATTCAATCGATGAAACAGATCCCAATGTTTATATTTGATACCCTAGTACCTTTTAGAATCCCACAAAAATCATTAAATCACTTCAATACTTTAGGAATATGATATGTTCTGACCTGTTAGGTCAACATTGGATAATTGATTATATGCGAAGACATTTTCATCCAAATATTGATATATATAGGTAACTATATGACCTAAAATCTACCATCATATTAATTATAAGATATTGACTAATGAAAAGGACAACAAAATATATTTTTTGGAGAATATAGTAAATGTATCATCATGAAATATAACAATTAAATAATTAAAATAATTAATAGTCTAAGAAAAAATAGTGAACCATATAATAATATTTTAATGAATGTGACATGTATACAAATATTTTTTATTTTGAAATATTATAATAATTTGGGTGATACAATCATAAAATAAGAAAAAAAAAACTCTCAACTCTCAAAGAAACTATTGCACATAAGAAATAGTGAGGTTCCCCACTACACTATCCTTGGAATCTCATCAAACATTTCTTATAATCCAAAAAACATCATTGATATCTCTTACATGTTATATGTGTATTACCTAACCTATAATCCAACAAAAAATTCACCACATTTTAATGGTTTCCCATGAATGGTGAGAGTAAAAAATATCTGAATTATTACCAATAGTGTCACTAATTGAATCTTAATATTTATACACAATTTAAATTAATTGAATAAGTATTAATTGAATTATAAGAATTCCCATTTATAATAATGGTCCACGAAACAATAATCAAAATTATTTTCATATAATATTTTTCTAATGATTAAATAAAATTTTTAATCAATTGTTTTCACATATAATAACTATTTAAAATAATAGTCTAGAAAATATATAAAAAATGGAGCACTAATAAAATGTTGTTGAATTCATAACAGTTATAACAGTCTTCTAAAATATTGTCTATATGTACATTTCAAATTATAGTTTTATATCTTCCTTCATGATCCCCTCTTAATAGATTGACCGATTGTATACACCTATAGCATAAAAATATCAAACTATGTTAGTAAGAAAAAATTTCATCATGGTAAATCTATAAATAAGAAATAAATCTCCACAATTTAAGAATAGTATATCTATTATTATATGTATTCATGTTGAATTTTCATATTAATTGATGTCATAGAAGGTCTACCATCAACTATATAGAGACATGGAACATAACATAGATAGAAATAATATTATATCATCATAATATATATAATATTAATGAATAGTACTAATAATACCTCAGAGAGTATATCAAACAACATATATCATTCCAGAGTGAATAACACAATAGATATTTTACATATAAAATCTTTTCGTATTTATCCCCATTGAATGGTTACACCCATTGATCAATAGAACAATCATTATACCATATTAAATGTTAAAAAAATATAATTTTTAAGATATTAATAATCTAATAGTTAAAATTTTTTATAGCAGGTTCAAATAAAAAATTATTCCATAAGAGATCAAATAATGTTTTATAAAATATTAATTTGGACACGTCTCAAGAAATTTTGTAGTTACCAGATCTGTGATCATGAAATCATATCATCCAATAATGAATATAGTATATCAATTCTAAATGTAAAAAATGAAATTTCATAATAATAAATGAATCCCCATCAAAAAAATCTTCCATTAATATCGCATTACACCAAATAATGAGTGTCAACTAATGTAACCTTGTCATATACATCAGATAATATCTTTTTCATTATGAGTTATTTTATTATAATCTATTAACTCATAATTATTTTCAACTCCAATCTAACCATTATTAAGCACTACCAACCTCATAAGTGATAAAATACACTCAATAATTAACATGTATTTAAATGAAGCTCATGTCATATGATATACAAAGAATATACCAATCTTAACATACTCCCAAAACGGTTGGTTAACCTCCCCCATCATTCAATATAAAAAATGTAGCTATTTTTGCAATCCCATCACACTAGTAAACCACCAATTACATTTATAAGAGTCATTTCATGATAAAGATTACATTATAACCCTGATAATTAATCTATTTGTTGGAGTTTATAAAAATAAAAATCATTAATTTAATATCCAATCAAATCCAGTGATTCCCCTTAATGAGAATCAATGTTTCAAAAACTCAAAATAATAGTTTATTACATCCATTTTAACAATGAAAAAATAGATTCAATTATTACTACACAAAATGCTCACCCCTATAAAAACACACTAGATAAATGTAAATGAATAAAAAATACACACACACTATTTTTTGAAATATAATTTATTGTAGAAATGCAAGTGTAGTGGTGTTTATAATGGCATGGCTTTTGTAGAATCATGAAATATTATGCTTAATATTAATACAATACTATTAGTGTGGTAATTTAATGTCTTAAAATATAATTATTTTCCATATTGTGGCTCTATCCATGACATTTCATTACCTTATATACATCTTAAAAATAAAATGTAATTGTGTTTTCAAAGTAGAATGTAAAGAGTTTAACGAATAATTTTTTTTGGAATTTATTGATATTAGTAAGAACTTGTCTATATCCATAACCACTATTTGTAACCATTGAGGAATAGTTTGGTTTATTGTGGTTTGTTTCCAGATCATATATATGGATTTAAATTTAATTTTATGGTGTGTATCATTTTTCACAAATAATTTCCCACAATAAAATTTTCTCCAATATAGATTTATATTTCTATTCATGAAGATTAATTTAATAGTGCCTCTGAATGAGGTAATATTTCAAATTAGATAGGTTATTCTCACTACCCATAAACATCATATGAATAAGGATTCCATTTTATAATTATGTTTACCACTAGCAATATCATTTCAATGAGAATGTATATACTATATCAAAATTCAAAAGGTAATATATTCTTGTGAATGTTGTGGTATGAGAGAAACATCCACATTGTTTTTATTATTAATTTAATTAATGATGAAAATATAAATATGTCTTTTCTATAATATTTTTAATATTTATATAAATTTATTATTTTACATAGATCCTCATAAAAAAATATTTTTAGAGAGATAAATATGGTTAACTATACAATTTCTATAATGCAATGGAATAGTCTGGTAAAATGGGTGCCACAAATTTTCATGAACACTAATGAATGAATAATTAAAATTAATACATATTGGTTTATAGATAAATAGATCATGGTTTGTGGATATTATATATATTCTATGGGGGACACGAATTCACTGGCCAGAACACCACCTAACCTACTTATTTTTATGTTTACATTCCCAATCCAAGATAAAATAATCCATGTTGAATCATAAACCATCATGTATTCATAATTGTATATGTAATGATTTTTCCTAAAATAAATATCAACGAATAAATAGTATCATATGAAATAAGTAATTGGACATCGACATCGATATAAATAAAAAATATAATAATATAATCATGGATGCATGAATCATAATCATATAGTACTTTTCCATCATGGGTAAGCCAAAACGATTATAAATAAATATAACTAAAACATAATATAGAATATAAATGTATAAATGGAATGTCTTATTATTAGTTAATAGATTTTAGAAAAGATCAACCATGTCCCAAGTACCCTTGGGGATGGTTTTATAATAGTAACCACCAAAAGAATGTTGCACCATACTTCCCTAAGAATATTTTATGAATAATAATATAAATAATTTTTATTAAAAAATTAACATAGTTGATATTTCTATCTTTATCACATAAAAAACTCAGCTTCACATGTCTCCCACATGTTAGAATAAAACCATATGTATTACGATGCATCAATATAGGAATTAACTGTTGAAATAAATAGTCAATTAAAATACAATAGTATTAGAGAATAATAAAATATGTAATATATGAGATAATTTTTAAGGTTGTTATATGGAAATTAAATTTAGAATCTTATCTCTATAATAAATATATCTTATTCATCAAATCAAACAAGAATTGGGGGCCATCAAGGATAATGATATTTTTTGACCGTTCTATTTTGTCATCCTATTTACATATATCATTTTATTAGTGATAATTGATTTTATGGAGAACCCATTGACCATTGATATTAGATATTCAATAAAAAATACTGATTAAAGAACCCAAAATTTTCATAAATAAAAAATGTACTTTAATTTAATTTCATAATATTACTGAATCCTTATCTATAAATTGGCATTTGTGATTAAAACTCGTCATAGTAAAATATAACCATTACGAAATGTTACAGCCTAAAATTTCAAGAGATTAACACAGTATTCAATAACCTATTTGATAAAAACCTTACATTAAGCTATTTTTACATGAAACATTTTGTTTTACTAGACATAAATATATTATTAATATCATATCATAATCTGAAACTTATCTCCTAGATGTATGAATATTGGTTTTGAATTTAATTATGTAACATAGAAAAATATTTCTTTCATACATTTACATTGTTTAACTAATGATAATAAACAAATTCATTTTGAATAAAAAACTGTTTTCTTAAAATAGTAATTTTATGGTTGAAAATTTATTCTTGCTTTTCAAAAAGTGTTGAAATTTAACATTTAATAATTTTAGGAAATTGATTTGTGGAAATTAATAATATTTTAATTTATAATTATAATATTATATTATGGTTAATTTATGGAATTTTTCTAATGTGTTATTATTTATGAATAATTTAATATAATAAATTTTAATTGAAACCATCCATTTTTAGAAAACTTATAATGTTAAATAATATTTAAAATTATTTTAAATGTAAAATTAGTTAAATTTTATGTCCATTAAAACAATTTAGATCACTAGAATCATTATCATATTATATTTTTTTATACAAAATCATTATATACCTTTGAACATTTTACCCCAAGAACCTCGCATTCATTAAATGTGTGCATGATTAATTTTAAATTAGTATTTTCAACTTATATGAACATAATATATTAACAATGTATTATTTATTGGAAATCATAAAAATTTATTATGCTTAATAACATATAAATAATTTTTAAATAAAAATAATTCTCAAATTGGTGCAAATTTTTTAAAACAATTATGCTAAAAATAAGGTTACACATTGGTTAAACTAAGATAACAAGTGTTAAAATGACATACCAACTTGTCCAATACAAATTTTATGTACATATTTTCGCCCTTAAAAAGAGAGGATCTATTTTCATTATTTTTGGAACACTTTTCCATGAAATTATCCTATATAATAAGTTATGTAAAAAAAATAATGTTTTCACCATTTAATATTTCTAAAGAATTGGATCAAGGAAAAAAATATATTTCTATATTTGTATTATATTGAAATAAATTCAGTTTTGTTTCACTATAATTTTTTATAAAATTATATTAGATTAAATAATTACATAATATTTTTATGAAATCCTAACATAGATTTTTATAGAAATAAATTAAATATTGTCAATGCAACTGAAAATATTAAAAGATAACAAATTTAATTAATTATAGTGATCCATTATATTCTAATAATATATAAATTTACCCCTGTGTGAAAAAATATATTTTAATTTTACAGTTTCATAATATTTTTAAATTCATTTAAAACGAATAATTTTAAAATTGATATTAATGATATTTTTGTTAAATAATATTTCATTAAATAATTTAACATTTAAATAAATAATATTATTTAAAAATTATAATAAGACAATAATAAAAATCAATTCTGTAGAATTTATGGATCATTTTTTAATTTATAATGAATATATTAATTTTTATATAGTTACAACTATGTTATCACTGTTAAGGTTAAAACTTTTTTTTTCACATTACATGCTCTACTGTTAAAATTAGTCTACAACATTAATTTCGTAGATAATTTTTAAATAAGATAAAATATTTATAATTATTGGGTTCAAATTTTCGTTTATTAAACACTTTTATTTATTCTTATAAGATAAATTTTTTAGGTTAGAAAACATGATTCCATAGAGAAAAAATTATATGATTTCAGATACATAGTCATTAAGGGAATCATTTCTGAACATGTGTTTTAATGTGTGGTGGTGGTGTGTATCATCCATGAAATACCTAATACCCTTAAATTATATATTTTTGAGACAATTGAGATTATATTGAACTCCCAATACTGAATACATTTTTTTATTTAAAAAAATTGCACTCCACCCCAAATGAAAAAGGTCTCTCACTCCCCTAATTAATTCACACAACCCAAGACATTTTTGATGATAAAAACTACAAAAAAAATCCATAAAAATGTATAAATATTCTAGATTCCTTGTTTTGTGTTGAAATATTTCCTAGAGTGACATTAGATCCATCCTACTGGGGATTCCCAATGAATATGTAATGTTAGTCAATGAACATTTTTATTTTATTTATGTTGCCACTTCATTACCTTCATACTAAAACTGTTGATATAAGAAACTAAATATAATTAATATAATTATATTTTTTAGGATATGTCTAGGAACTATAACCATATTCACTTCCAACAAATTGTTTATGAAATAAATTTTCATGTATATGACATACTACCACCTTACGAACCAATGTCATCCATTTTTACATTACCACTTATATAGGATTGGTATTTTAATGAATCTATAGTATATGTTATATATATATATATAATTATTGTTATGGTTTAGTTATTTCTTATAAGCCTTTTTTACAATCAATTTCATATGATATATTATAAATTCACTTTTCTGTCTGGCAGACTACCA
Organism: Viscum album; assembly: GCA_963277665.1. Taxonomy (NCBI): domain Eukaryota; kingdom Viridiplantae; phylum Streptophyta; class Magnoliopsida; order Santalales; family Viscaceae; genus Viscum; species Viscum album. Next base: position 1,294,418,782 of record OY728152.1, read on the forward strand.
CATTTCTAATCAATAGGATTCTTCTTCCAACAATGCATTACATAGAAGGTGATATGTGTATTCTTAATGATTATATGTTATATAAATGAAAGTATTATTATATTCATGATATACATACCAATATTTATTTATAATATATATCATTATCATTCTTACCTTTTCACTAGATGAAAGTTGATAATATCACTTTTTTATTTGTGGACTACCTCCTTCAGGAATGAACAACACTCCCTTTTAATCACCACAACACATGAAATATATATAAATGTATTTATAGGGAAATAATACTCTTATTAATATATGATGGTCAGTATTTAATGGAAAAATATTACATAACTACTTTCTATATTGATAATTGAAAAATTGAAATGTTACATAGATCCAATATTTAGTAATTTTCATAGCTAAAAATTCAGTTATTATTAACCTTGTAATTTTTACAACAATGTTATATCATGATGAATTTCAATATCATTTTTTTGATTAAATTCTATGTGTTTATATTTATTTATAATTTCATATTGATTATTTAATTTAAAATTATTATGTGTTATAGGTGTAAAATTATTTACCTCTTTATATTATTTATTCATATTGATTAATGATAGATTTCACTCAACATAACTCATACATGTCATTTTTCATCAACCTTACCATTTTCCCTTTAATAATGATACAATGAATAGTTCTTGGAAGGATTTTTCCATGAGGCAGTTTATTTGAATTTTTTATGTATGATGTTTTATTTTGTTTTACCAAAGTAAAATGTGTATCATATATACATATTTTTCACTATAAATACTCTATTTATCACCTCATAAGGATGTTATTCATTATATCTATGAAAATTTCATAATGTAAGGCACTGAAAATGGGATACTAAGATTAGGGTTTTTATAGTTGGTATTCAAGAATATTTAGTAGATACCATTGGATCAAGATTAATCTAAACATAAATAAAATAATATAACATGAAGATTGAATTTTATGATAAGTATATATAAAAATCATGATATTCTGTTAATGTATTGATGATTTATGTTTCCGAAGAATTAATTACTTTTTGAATACTACATGTGCATTTGTTTTTTGGAAGAGTGGTATGTGAGAGTAAAAACTATGAAAAAGTAATATCAGGAAAGACTCAATTTATTCCTGATACAAGATAGTAGACATTAAAACCCACCTATTTAAACACTCCCATGAGATATAATGAAGAAATTTAACATTTTATTTATAAACATTTATGATGGAATGTAATTTTAAAGTATCACCAATGAAGCCGTGTTTATGATTTAGAGATTAGTTATCCCTAAATTATTTAATAAATGTCATGTATTCCATTACTTATGGAATTTTAAATTATTATTCAATATGTTATGATCTAATATAGTGGACATCAACTTTTATAAATTCATATAAGATGAAGGAAGGTGGTACAAATCAATAGATTTAATTAAAATTATAATAAATAATGTCTCTTTAATGATCCTATGATGATATGATAATGGAAACTAGTCTCTCAATCATTATCATCATATAGGGAAATAGTTTCATGTAATAAAAAATCTGAAAAATATTTATCAAATAATTATATATTTAATGGGATGAATGATAAGAAATATATGGAATAGATAAAGTTGTACTAGGTGAATAATGGAATTAAGTACATTAAAAATATTTGTAACATATGAAGGAAACATCATGGTACTTGATTCAGAGGACAATTATTATGATTCTTATGTGTAGAAAAATTACAACTTAATAATGATTTAAATGTTATGAAAGAATATTAATTATACAATAAATAAATGATAAAGACATAGAACCCCACAAAAATTAATGTCTCATGGGTCAAAGGGATATACCTCATGAGAAGCTAAGAAATCAGGGTCATGATAATTCTATTAACAAACATGAAGAAGAAATAATTATGTGCTTTGTTTGGATTCCAAAATTATATCATTTGAGTATTATACCAACCTCATTTTGGTTATAAGATTAAAGAAAATATAAATGGATTATATAGAATAATTTTTAAATTATAGATTAGATAGTGTTTGATTTATGGTACCTAGGACCACAAATAATGATTTTTTTATATTATTACTTCATTGAAGACATATTATTAATGGAAATATAGTTCTTCATATGATTATTATGTAGATATAATGATTGTGGGATACAAATATTATTCATAATGATAAAGTAATTTTGATATTACAACTTAACTAAGAACAAATTCATGATTTATTGAAACTATTTTTTATGAAATCATTGATGGTGTTAAAAAATTAAAATTATATAATGTACACTTATAATTTGAAAATTTTATTTTTCAATTAATGAAGCATGCAATATTTATAAATTTATTTATGTTAATTCATTTTATTACAATTTTTCAAAATAATACAAGATCAATGTATTTTCATGATTGGTTTGTGATAAATAAAATATACATAATACTATTTATGGGTTTAATGGTAACTTGAAATTTGATATTCACTGACCTTAATTCAAAATTGTCTGATTGTGATATTTTGGATGGTTTATAAGGTTATCAATTTATGTAATATATTAAGTTGAAATTAATGAGTTATTGGATATTTTTTTAAAAATAATTCTTTCTTAGTGCAGTCATGACGAATATCTTGTTACACTTTTATTGGCCATATTTTATGTTAAAATGTATTATTTAGTGCTTCATTGATAATAAATAAATTATATAAATTGTCTTATTGGTCAAGGGATGAATTGGAAATTGATAGAAGCCTAACCAAATGATAAAATTATTATTATTATTAAATAGAAAAGTATCAAGTATGTATATTTACTCCAACTCATTGAAATTTAAATAATTACTAAACTCTTGGAGAAGTATAATGAAATAATTATTTTTAGGTTCTAATAGTTTTTATGGACACATATAACATCTTCCACACATCTAGTTTATGTCATTAAGTTTATTAAATTCTATATGATGATGTTATAAATCTCTCTACCATAGTAATCGTGTATTATTTTATCTTCTATGTCAATGTTATCACATACCGAATATTTTATACTAAATTAAAACCTTGTTATGTTATTATTAAAGATGAACTTCACACATAGAATTCTATCTAATAAATATTATTTTTTATAAACCCGTTTTACAATGATGGTTTATCAATATTATTATTTCAAAATATCTAACCCTTCATTTTCAATAACATTTTTAAATTATTGGGATGTAGTTTATCAATGATTGGGATAATTCATCATCCTAGGATTCTAAAGGAATTAATTTTTATTTGATATCATATTTGATAGGCAACACTATTTTTTTCATGCGTTAAACGTATCGATGAGTTTTATCAGACAATAATATACTACTAATATTTTTATTTAATTTGTAAATTATTAACTAAAATTTAGAATAAATTTTAACTATAAAATTAATTACATTTTGGAAAAATTTATATTACATATGTAAATTTTTTATAATTTTAAAACTAATTAGAATCATTATGATTATAAAGATTTGTTTTGGGGAAAGCCTATATTTCTTTAAAATATGGTTTACCCTTTCATTTTTAACTATATATAGAAGTATGTTTTAAATTATTTTAAAATTTAATTATAAAATAGTAACATATATTTTTGAAATAGGGTACAAAAATATATTATGAATAATTTTTGAAAATTTTCAGAAAGGATTACTCTTACAAAAAAAATGGAAATATTGAATATTTATAAAAACTGGTATTTTTATAAAAATTGGAAATTTAGGTTATTTTAATCAACATCATATAACATTTAGATTAAAAAACATTATATTATTTTGAAATTTTTTTATTTTTTAAAAAAACTTTCTCTACACTTCTATTACATTAATAATAAATTTAAGTTTTTTTCAATCCCATTAATTATATTTTTATGAATGGATAATATTTTTGAAATGAAAATAACTTATATTTTATAATAAAGTAAATTTAATTTTTGAACAAAATGAATTGTGAATGAAAATTATATTTATTTAGCATGGTTATATTAAAAATATGTTTACCATGGGGTTAAACCAATATGATAAGGATAAAAGGACCAAAAAATAATTCTAAATCACAATTTCTATAAGTATTCCAAACTCAAAAACCATTGGGTTAATTTTAATGAGTTGTGGTGACACATATCCAAGAAATTGAACTACAAATTAATTTATATCATGGAAAATACAAAACATAAACATTCATCATTTTAATATATATAATTCATTATAATAAGGAAAAATAAATGATTTGTTCTAGAATTTTTTTAATAATAATTAGTATATTTTTTCCGTAAAAATTTATTTAAAATTTTTTCACTGAAATAATTCCCTAATATTCCTAACTGAGTGTGATGTATTATTTAATAGGTGAATAATAATATAAAAATTTATACTAATAGTATTAAAATATAATTAAATTGAATGATTTATAATGTTAAATTATAATTTAATATGATTATATCATGTCAAATAGGATTCAAAAATATATATTCTAATTTCTTAATGGTATTGATGTTATTATATTCAATTAAACTAGATAATTTCAAAATTTCCATTAATTTTATGTTATGAAAAATATTATTTTTATATTTATTTAAAAATACTAAAAATCATATATTAGAATAGTTTATTTGGAAATAATAATAATTATAAAATATGATCCATTTATATACTCATTTTTAACTTATATTTTATATAGTGAACCCAAATTAGAAATCTATATGTTTATCCAAGTATTGATAAAACTATGTTTGTTCATGTTACACAGGATTGTTTTAATATTAATTTGAAAATGACATTTGATTTATAATTCATAAATTATGTATTATTATTTATAAAAAATGGTCCAATATTATCTAATATTTATCTCATTAATTTAGTCATAATGGATAAATTACATTGATAGAAATGTATTTACCATTTCAAAACCTAAAAATAGGAAAATTAATGAAACATATGTGTTTTCCAAGAAAATGATTAATAAAAGTGTTTTACTTTGTTATAAAGGTATTCTATCACCATGTTATCCATAAAAACATTAATTTTCAGTTTCAGAGCCATATGAGGTATGATTGACCTCCATGTAGTGAATACATTTGGGTATTTAAAAAAATTCCACTCATCCTCAATGATAAAATGCTACTCACTAAACTAACTTATTCACACCAATGAATACATATTTATGGATTAATGATTAAAATAATATAATCTAGACATGCCTATAATATTCATGGAATCCTTATATTTTATTGAAATCCATCATTGGCTGAAATTACTAAAAACATATGAAGGATAATTGTAACATCCCTTTCTTCCATGTTACACTTCTCTTTGAATAATGTAGTAGCCTGTGTTGCACGGAACATTGAGTTCTAACACACACCACAACCAATCAAACTAGTCATTATGAATAGTAATACCCACTTTTTGAAATTTTATACATTTTATCTTTCAAAATGGAATTCATTTTGGGATTCGGAATATCGAAATTATCTTAGGGTGAATTTTTTATACTTTTCGGATAACTTTCATATTTTGATTAGTAGTGAAAATTACTAAATTTTAATTAAAAACTAATTTTTAAATCGAAATAATTATTAGTGATAAATTATGAATTTGAGTGATTTTAGAGTATAATTAGATTATATTTTTACCATTTAATCCAATTTTGGTCATTGGAAATAATTTTACAATTAAACTGGACATAAGCAAGTTCCAATCTTTTGATAATGATTATCTCTTAAAAACACGTTTTTTGTTTTAACAACGGGAATTAATTTTAAATAAATTTTTCCACTTATGTGTTTTGAATTTAGAAAAATGGATTCCATATTTAGAATCATGAGGTCCAAATTGTGTAAATAGGTAACTATTATTTTTAGACATTTTGAATAATTACTTCGGTAAATATTTTATTTACCATCGTTTAAGGGTAAATCAGGTAAATAAGGGTAAAATATAATATTATAATAATAATAAATTAACTAAAAACACGTCCTAAACGTATTTTTTGATACATGTCCGCCCATGGGAATCTTTGGGTATATTTTGGGACCCGATGAATCCACTTGTAAGTGATAGTGAAACTTTATATTAATTAAGTTAAAGTAAATACAAAAATGACATAAGCATATATCTTTTAGAAAACTAATTTCTACATAGGGTTATATATTTTATATTTTAGACTATATTTTTTAATTCCATTTTTAAAAATATTTCCTACATGATTGTATTTTATTTATAATTTTTAAACATTAAATAATTAAATTTATTAAGGACACAACAACGATGCAATATTTTCTTTATTAATGAAAGAATCAAATAATTAGTATTATAAATGTTAAAATAATTATAATTTGAATGTTTTGATGACATAAAAAAATTTATTGGATTATATGACATGTTAGTATTTCTTAAATGAATTTGGTTCGAATTAATAACGTTTTTATTACTTTAAAAAAATCAACTATTAAATAGTGTCAAAATTGACATAAATGAGTTTTTAAAACACATATTATATTATTAATTGATATTCTATTATTAAAAAACTAAGTTTTGTCCAAAGTACTTATATAATGATAGTTTTATTATTAATGGACAACTTAGGGGTCTCTATGAAGTTTATTGTAAGTTTATTGACAATATAATATATAAATACAAAGAGACTAGGTAAATGTCAACCTATTTAACAAAAAGTTAAATAAAAAAGATAAAGTTAATATAGTGAACCAATCCTGTCTAAACCCTATTGGTTGAGTGTTTTGCGACCTTTCCACACCTCAAAATTTAAATAATCCACTTTGGAGCCATTATAAACCGAATATGAATTTATTATAAAATAATATTTCTAGATTTTCCAAAGGTGCCCCTAACCCCTCTTATAAAAGGGAACTCCCCCTTCTCTCAAATTCATACCTTCAAAGCCTTTTGACTCAGCCAAACCCAACAAAAATATTCTCTCATCTTCCATCAATTCAACCTAGAGACAATAGTTTGATCAGAAATCCAACCTATGGAGCCCTTTTGATCAAATAAAAAGGAAGAACCCGAAGAAGAGGTAATGTTTTCACCACCCTTTTTCAAGTTCTTTTCTTCTTCCACTTCTTATTTCTGTGTTATTTCCATTTTAAAATAATAAATCCAGAATCATCTATATACTATGATGTTATTTCACATCTATATTCATTATTCTAACTATCTTATGAATGATAATGTCACCAAGCATGCATACGTACGACTTACCATCTCCACACCGTGGTGTAATTTCTTATTCAACACTATGTTATTTGGATGGATATAATGATGTGTAATATTTATATAAATAATGAAAATAACATGATAATGTCTTTGTAAAATTAATATACCATCCAATTCCACAACTTTAAGGATGTGATATTATCGCTCGTGCGTACGTATAGATTGTCGTCTCCAAGACGCGATGAGATTCATTTCCAAGTTCACCACTCATCGACGATTATAGAAATATATATTACTAATATGTTTGTAATATATGACATAATAATGCTACTGGATATATATATATATATACGTACTTACATATATTTTATTCACTTTGTTCCGTTCAATACATTATGAAAACAGAAACAATATTTGTGCGTACGTCCGGACTACCGTCTCCAAAAAAAGTGTTTTCCATTTCATATATACGTCTATTATACATATTTATATTCTAAATATATATGATATATAAATCATTTTTTATATTCTGTAAGTATTTAGATACTTATCTAGGTGATACAATCAAGAGTAACAAGTTAAAACACGTACGATAAAGAAAGCGATTATTACCCAAAATGTTAATTTAACATGGAAATTATTATTATATGGGTAGTATAAAGTCATAAATGAATAAAGTATGATATAATAAATATTAATATGGTTTTGGTATAATTTTATAACATACTACAGTCTTCATATAGGAGTTTAAATGTACCCTTGACAAAAGGAAAGTGCAAGGTAAGGGGTTTTCATCTCACTCCTTATTCCCGTGAGATTCATGCCATATTTCCACTATTACCTTTTTGTAGTGTATGTACTGCCCATAATTGTATTTTTTGTATAATACACTTTAATTTATGTGTATTAACTTATTCATTGTATGATACCTCTTTCATGGGGTGTATACTTCCTAATTTACCAAATTGGTAAGGGTTAATTTCACAATCTTTTTATTATCCGAGGTTAATTTTACATAAGTATCTACTAGGACATATTTATTATTCATTTCCATGTTTCATGAACGAGTTTTAAAAGGGGTTATTTTAAGGAACCATTTTACTAAAACATCATTTCAAATGATTTAAATATTTATTCTTCTAAATCATTCTCATTAATGTCCATGTCATCCAAATGGTTTTTAATGATTTATTTATATGGACATTAATGTTTTTAAAATGTTAATTCATTTCAAAAGATTCAAAGTGGTATGGGAAAATTTTATTAAAAAAATGTCTTTAAATTTCTTCCTTCCTAAATTGTGTGACTTTTAAATGTTTTCATGAAATATGGGTATTTATCTCAAAGAGTTTTACAAATCATTTTCATCTATGTCCAAATGTTTTAGTGGATTTTAAACTTGTTTTTAAGTTGATTTATCATGATACAAATCTTCCATATTGTATTGAAGGTGTTGTGATATGTTTGACTGTGGATGTGTTATTTTTATACCATTAATGGTTTATGGTGAAAGTATTGACATTTGTATGCTAGTTTCAATATGAATGTTTACGTAATGTTTAAACCTATTCATATGAGGAATGCATTGGACATAGTATGTGATGGGTGGAGCCCGCTATAGCTCCTTGATGCATTGGTAGGTCTCATGAGACAAACTAGTGTCTTGGCACAAGGCCTTGACAAAATCTTATTTGTAGTCTTGGCACAACTCCTTGACTATGTGGTTATGATAGTCTGGCATTATGTATTCCATCATTATGAAAGTGGTTAGTGATATTGCATGTGATTATTCTACTAGTATAATATCCATTTGAATAAGTAACTGAAATTAGTTCATTTTATTTTTGCCATATTATGCTGATGTTCAAGTTTAAAAGGCTTTTTTTAGTTATACATTGCCTTAAATGTTTATTCTTATTTATGAAAGTTTCCACTATATTGTTATCCTTACTGAGCATCTGAGATCACCCCTTTCTATGTTTTATTTTTCCTAGGATTCCAAGAAGTGTATTGTGATTGATATGAAATGTTGAGCCAATGGAATAATGGCATTCACAAAGGATTAGTTACGTTGTTTTGTATGTTATAAAGTGTAATGTAACATTCATGTATGTAATCTATTTTCCAAGACTGCTAAACTGATCGGTCCTTCGGGACTTGATTCCTTGTATTCATGCCAATGTATTAAAATAATTCACCGACTCTAGGTAACTGGGGTCAGGGCTTTACAGTTGGTATCCGAGAAGTTTAGAAATAAACATGGAAACTAGATTTAGATAAACTCTAACTAGAGCACATTACCCTAAGATAGACTTTGATGATTTTTATAGAAGAACATCTTATAATTTTGGTACTTTAGAGATTTTGTGAGTTTTCCAAGCAATACATCCCTGTCTGGATACGAGCAGGTAGAGGCGGCTCTAGCACAGATGTAGCGAGGGGTAAAACCCAAAAACACCACTTTGAGATAGACTTGAATGGGAACTGGTGCCCGACAATAGGCCTTGCTGCAGTCTTGGTTACGACACTCTCGGGGGATATGCTTAGGATAATTCTCATTTTCTTTACAAACCATTATGAAGGGTTTATGAGTATGTACTTCCTCAAAGAAGACATTTTAATGATTATGGATTATATCCATAAACTGTTTCATTTATTTTAAGTGTTTTACAAGTTTGGTATTAGGTATTTATATTCAAAAACTAATCTTGTGTATACCATTTTTTAGAAATGGAGCCCAATAGAAGGAATGAGAACTCTAGAAATATGAAATATCCAAAGAGTAAGAAGGATCATATCATTAATGGTATTTAGCCATAATTTAGAAGGGAAATAGTCTCCCACGTATTATCATCAAATGAAGAATTAGTATCACGAGATGATAAGATAAGTAAATAATTCTCAAAGTCCTATGGATTCTAAAAGAAGCCAGAGAAGAAAATGATGGTAGAGAGAATGAAAAATAAAGTGAAGAAGGTAAAGAAGGATTTTCCCTTATGTGATTACTATGGAAAGAATCACCTTGGAAAATTCTTGATGGGAATGGGAGTATGTTATTAGTGTCGAGAAAAAGGACACCACGTTCACGATTGTGAGGGTAAGAAAAACGTTTCAAATGTACAATGCTTCATCTTCAAGGAGTTGGGACACTATGCAAATCAATGTTCAAATCATCAGGGTATGCCCCAAATGATGATATTGGATAATAATAAAGTTATGATACTACCACAGATGAAGAAGAATGACTAGTGTTCTTATGTTTTTATTAAATAATTATTTCATTTGAGTGTTGAATCAATGATGTACTGGTTATATGAATTATGGAGATAGAAAAGGATTGTACTACATTACTATTTCATTGAGGATTTGAGATTATATGGTACTATGAAAATTGACTCAATAGCAAGTTAAACTTTTTTTTGAAAATACATTGTTAAAGGAAATGTAATCCTTAATATGGTCTTGATACTGAGGTAGTAATTTTGGAATAAGAGGTGGTTGATTTGGATAAATTATATTGGATATTCTTGACTTCCTTGGAACTTATTAATAGTTTGTTTATTTCATAATTGTTGGAATATTTAAAATTTTTGGATATAAAGAATATATCTAGTATTCTATAAAGAATAAGGGAGAATGAATGTAATCAATAATGAATTTATGGTAATTCAGGATGTTACCGTGTTTTAAAATAATACATGATGAAGGTGTTCACATGTTATTCCACAGAAAAAAGGATCTTCATTGTGTTTAAACTCCTCATAAATTTTTTACTATGAGTTTGGATAAAAGTATTTTGGATAATTCTAAAGGATTGAATGAATTATGTTTGAAAGGTTATTTTTGGATTTTTATAAAAGGACAACACGCAGACAGTGTGACAACCCGTCGCGTCAGACAAAGCTGCGGGAATCGAACCCACAACCATAGTGCGATTGGGATTTATCACCTACCACTGGACTACGTGAAGTTACAAGATGGTATAACGTAGTTTCTTTTTTATAAAGTGTTTGATATGTGAATTATAAATTCATTATATTTGGAATCATATATGATTAATTTTGAGTTGTATTATGTTTTGGAGTGAAAGATGAGTTTGTGGTAGAAATTTATTAATGGATAAAACTCTAATTATAAAGTAAGTATATCTCCTTATGATATTATCCAATCTCATAAATGAATTTTTCAACATTATGAACAGGAACATAGAACAAAAACATTGTCCTAGATGGTACCTCTGATTATCACAAATTTATGGCTTTGTGATTGTTGGCCTTTTCATAGCCATGTTCTCTACCACTCTCCATCAAATATTTATGGTTATATTTATCTTTCATATCCATGTTTTCCTACATGGAACCCTAGTATGTGTTATTTTCAGTAACCTTCATACTTACCAATCTCTATTTTAAATAGAGGCCTCATTAATCCATTTTTCGATGTGGGATTTCAACTAAGATATTTTGAAATGTCAACCCCAAGTATCCAATACCAAGCATAAATTATGAGGACGCAAATTATTGAATGAGGGGAAAATGTAACACCCCAAAATTCCATGGTAAGCTTCTCTTTGAATAATATAGTAGTGTGTATTGTACGCAACTTTGAGTTCTAACACACACCACAACCAATCAAACTAACCGTAATGAATATAAATATCCAATTTTAGAAAAATCATACATTTTATCATTCAAAATGGACTTCATTTTTGGATTCAGAAAATCGAAATTAGCTAAGGGTGAATTTTTGGTACTTTTCGGATAACTTTCTTATTTTGATGAATAGTGAAAATTACTAAATTTTAATTAAAACCAACTTTTTTAATCTTAATAATTAATAGTGATAAATTATGAATTTGAGTGATTTTATAGTATAATTATAATTTATTTTTACCATTTAATCCTATGTTGGTCATTGGACATAATTTAACATTTAAAATGGACATAAGCAAGTGCCAATCTTTTGTTAGTAAATACAAAAATTACACTTTATATTAATTAAGTTAAAGTAAATACAAAAAATGACATAAGCATATATCTTTTAGAAACATAATATTTACATAGGGTTATATATGTTATATTTTCGACTCAAAATATTCATTAGAAAGATAAAAATATTTCCTACATAATGGTATTTTATTTATAATTTTTAGAAATTATATAATTAAATTTATTTATGACACAATAATGATGCATTATTTTCCTTCTTAGTGAATGAAACAAATAATTAGTATTATAAATGTTAAAATAAATATAAGTTGAAAGTTTTTATGACATCCAAAAATTATATTGGTTAATATAACATGTTAGTATTGCTTAAATAAATTTGTTTCTAATTAATAAAGTTGTTAAGACTTTAACAAAAATGAATTATTAAATAGGGTCAAAATTGACATAAAGGCGTTTTTAAAACAAATATTATATTATTAATTTATATTCTATTCCTAGAAATATAAGTTTCAACCAAAGTACATATATAATGTTAGGTGTATTATTAATGGACCACTTGGGGGTCTCTTGGAAGTTTATGGTAAGTTTATTGAGTATATAATATAAAAATACAAAGAGACATTGTAAATGTCAAACTATTTAACTAAGAGTTAAATAAAAAAGATAAAGTTATTATTGTGACCCAAACCTATGTAAAACCTATTGGTTGAGTGGTGTTAGACCTATCCCCACCTTAAAATATAAAAATCCACTTTGGGTCCCTCATAAACCAAATATTAATTTATTATAAAATAATATTTCTAACTTTTCCAAAGGTACCCCTCACCCATCTTATAAAAGGGCACTCCCCCTTTTCTCAAATTCATACCTTAAAAGCCTATTGGCTCGGCCAAACCCAGCCCAAATATTTACTCAACTTCTATAAATTAATCCTAGAGACCATAGTTTGATCAGAAAGCCAACCTAAGGATCCCTTTTGATCAAATCAAAAGGAAGAATCTGAAGAAGAGGTAATGTTTTCACCACCCTCTTTCAATTTAATTTATCCTTCCAATTCTTCTTTATTTATTATTTACATTATAAAATAATAACTCCAATATATTCTATATACAATGATGTTATTTCACAACAATATTCATTATTATATCCATCTTATGAATGATAATGTCACCATGTGTTCGTACGTACGACATACCGTCTCCACAAAGTGGTTTAATTTGTTATTCAACACTATGTTATTTGGATAGATATAATGAAGAGTAAAATGTATATAAATAATGAAAAAAACATGATAATGTATCTTTAAAATTAATATACCATCCAATTCCACACCTTTATGGAAATGATATTGACGCTCATGCGTACGTATGGATTACCGTCTCCACGACGCGATGAGATTCATTTCCAAGTTCACCACTCATCGACGATTATAGAAATATATATTACTAATATGTTTGTAATATATGACATAATAATTCTAATGGAGATATATATATATATATCTACATATATATATTTTATTTACTTAGTTCTGTTCAATACATTATGAAAACCGAAACAGCGTTTATGCATACGTACGAACTACCGTCTCCATAAACGGTGTTTTCCATTTCATATATATGTCTATTATACATATTTATATTCTAAATATATATGATATATAAATCATTTTTTATATTATGGAAGTATTTAAATCGTGATCTAGGTGATACAATCATGAGTAACAAGTTAAAACACGTACGATAAAGAAAGTGATTATTACCCGAAATGTTAATTTAACATGGAAATTATTATTAAATGGGTAGTATAAAGTCATAAATGAATAATGTATGATATAATAAATATTAATATGGTTCTGGTATAATTTAATAACATACTACGGTCTTTATACATGAGGTTAAACGTACCCTCGACTAAAGGAAAGTGCAATATAAGGGGTTTTCTTCTCACTCCTTATTCCCATGAGATTCATGCCATATTGCCACTATTACCTTTTGTGTAGTGTATGTACAGCCCATATTTGTATTATTTGTGTAATACACTTTAATTTATGTGTATTTACATATTCATTATATGATACCTCTTTTATGGGTTGTATGTTTCCTATGTTACCAAATTGGTAAGGGTTAATTTTACAATATCTTTGTTATCCGAGGTTGTTTTTACATAACTATATACTGGAAAATATTTATTATTCATGTCCATATTTCATGAAAGAGTTTTCAAAGGTATTATTTTAAGGAACCTTTTTACTAATACATCATTTCAAATGTTTTAAATATTTATTCTTCTAAATTTTTCTCATTAATGTCCATGTCTTCAAAATGGTTTTTTAGGATTGATTTATCTGGACATTAATGTTTTTAAAATGTTAATTCGTTTCAAAAGTATCAAAGTGGTATGGGACACTTTTATTAAAAAATGTCTTTAAATGTCTTCCTTTCTAAATTGGGTGACATTAAAATGTTTTCATCAAAAAGGGGTATTTCTCTCAATGATTTTTACAAATCATTTTCATCTATGTATAAATCTTATAGTAGATTTTAATCTTGTTTTGAAGTTGATTTATCAGGATACAAATCTTACATATTGTATTCTAGTTTTGTGTTATGTCTGACTGTGGATGTGTTATTTTTATACCATTCATGTTTTATGGTGAAAGTATTGACATTTAATATGATAGTTTTAATATGAATGATTATGTTATGATTAAACCTGTTCATATGAGGAATGCATTAGACTTAGTAAGTGATGGGTGGAGCCTACTATAGCTCCTAGATGCATAGGTAGTTCTCATGAGACACACAAGTGTCTTGAAAAAATGCCTAGACAAATTCTTAATTGTAGTCTTGGCACAAGGCCTTGACTATGTGGTTATGATAGTCTGGCATTATGCATTCCATCCTTATGAAAGTGGTTAGTGATATTTCATTTGATTATTTGACTAGTACAATATCCATTTGAATAAGTAAATTGCATTACTTTATTTTATTTTTTCCATATTAGGCTAATGTTCACGTTTAAAAGGATTTTGTTTTAGTTATACATTTCCTTAAATGTTTATGCTTATTTATGAATGTTTCTGTTGTATTGTTAGCCTTACTAAGCATCTGACCTCACCCCTTTCTATTATTTATTTTTCCCAGGATTCCCAGAAGTGTATTGTGATTGATATTCAGGGTCAAGCCAAGGGAATAATAGCGTTCATAAAGGATTATTTATATTGTTTTGTATGTTATAAAGTGTAATGTAACAGTCATTTATGTAATCTATTTTCCAAGACTGCTAAACTGATCGGTCCTTCAGGACTTGATTCATTTTAATCATACCATTGTATTAAAATAATGCATCGACTCTAGGTAACCAGGGTTGGGGAGTAACAATAACTGAAATAGAGTTAATTTTTTTCAATGAGAATTTTCAATTAATTAAAACCTCAACCTCATTAATTTTTCCCAAAAACATGATCATATAATAACTTTGGTATCATTTATATTTTTTGATGTTCTTACTATAACTTAATGACCTATATCAATCTCCACATGTATCAAATGAATTATGATAATATTGTTAATCTGTATGGTGGAATACACTCTCATGAACCTATGTCATTCATTTTACCCTTAACACCTCCCAGATACAGGAGTTATGATTTATATATTGTATACATGTGATATTTATAATATAATTAATTATTTGGATTCATTATATGATATAATTTTTTATTTCCATTTCATAGGAGATATTATAACATCACTCAACAGGTTGGTGGACTACCGGCTCGTTTTGCGATGTGGTCAGTCTTCCACTAACTCATTACATGGATGTTGATAAGTGTAATATTAATTTTTTTATTGAAATGAAATAGTTATTATTATATTCATGAAAAATTTATCATTTTGATAAGATATTTTTTTTTTTCATTTTTCACTTTTTTTAAAAATTTATGATGATAATGTTGTTTTTATTTGTGAAGAATACTGGCCTCATAGAATGATTTAACTCAATTTTCAACACATAAAGACATGAATTTGGAATTTGTGTTTATTTAATATTATATTATTCTATTTAATATATTATTACCATTCTAGAAATGTAACTTATTAGTTTCCTCATTTCAATAAAGATCCTTAAATAGGTAATCATTACTCATGTGTATGTATTCCATACAGTCTCCATGGTTGTATCCAAAATCTTTCTCAATACCATCACTAATGAATGGTCATAAATATATTATATATATAAAAATATTATAATTATTTCATGTATATTATTATTTTAATGATATTAATTTATAATATGTGAATGAACCATATGTTTCATGAAAAAATATTAATGATAAAACAAGGAAATTAGTCATTTGAACCATGAAAAAACATGAAATGTTATAAATGAATGGGTGTTAATATGTTATACAATAAACATATATGAAATTTTAATTATTCTTATGGTTCTTATATATGTTAAAAACATGTTTGAAACCACTTTTATCAATGATAAATAACAACCAACCAAAAAGATTCATAATTTAAGGGATTGAATATCAATTAAAATTTCATTGAGAATTTATTATTATAGTGAACAAATTCACATTTATAAGTTATAAATACTTCCCATTTGATTGGAAATATCATTTATACATCATTGATCATGTAATTTTAATTTCCAATTTGAATTATTTCATCAATTTAAATTTGAAATTAAAATAAACAAATGATAAAAGTTATTATGCAATCTCAAATTCATTTTTGTCTGGTAACAATCTATCAAATCAATCAATTTCAGGTAGTAATTTTTAATTTGAAATTTAAATTATGTTTTATATTCATATTATTATGTGATGGATTGGATTATATCATAAACCATATTTTGTTTTTAAATATGTCTTTTAATTCGAACGTTAAATGATTAACGAGGGAAATGTTGATAAATATGTGTGCTTTACATAGTATATATATTTGATAATTCATGTTATTTATGTATTAAATATATTATTACATGTTTTATTAATACCATATACATTAAATATAATATTTGGGTACTTATTAATAAATTCTAAATGAGGTATTATTTTTTTGATGAGATAAATTAGTTACCAAAATAATATGGGCTTTCCAAGTAGGTTTTTAAATCTCTTAATGATAGATCATGATAGTAAAGGTATCATGTTATTGTGAAAAATGACATCCAATATTTAATAATTCGCTTCATTAAAAATATATTTATTATTTACCTTTATTTTTTCAAAATGATATTATATCTTAATTCACTTCATTCTTATATTATTAATTAATTGCTATGTTTTTTCGTTAATTTATCTTTATATATTTATTATGACATAGAAAGTAATTATGTGGATTTTTTATTTAAGATTAATAATTGATTATGATTTTTTTATTAATGATATATTACTCATTAATTATCTCTTACTATTAATTTTAGTTCACTTTTATTTTGTTTTATTTCTATAGGATATGAAAAATAATTCTTGGCATGATATTCCTAGGAATTAGTTCATTTTATCTTGTTATGTATTAGGTTTTTTATAATGTAAAATTGGTATAATATATATACATATAGATATCTAAAACTAATAAACCATTCTATTATTTTTGATGTGATTCATTGAATTTATGCTGATGTAATAAAGTAAGAGATTATATGTGGTAAACTATACTATGATTCATTATATGAACACATTGATATATAGTTTATTTAAATAATAAGGTAATTTGGATTAATCAATGAACATTTTAACCTAATTATATTAATCTAAATAAAATATTTCACCTCCATAACATCCATTTTTATCAGTAATAATGGGGGACCCATGCACCATTTCATGACACCACAATCTGGATGTTATTTGACCAATAAAGGGGATATATACAATGAAATATGAATCAACTAAGAATATTAACTACTCCATGGGTGGTATAAAACATCCCATGCACCCAAAAAAAATATTTACACTTAATAAATAAATAACTAGTATCGAATCCATGTATGTGGATATATTCCAAGAGAGTAACCTATAGTAAGGGTGTTCAAAAAATATTAACACACACGTAATTATATATTTGACCGAATTGGAACATATAATTTCAACATCAATGAGTATTAATTTTAGA
The DNA here is from genome assembly GCA_963277665.1 of Viscum album. Taxonomy (NCBI): domain Eukaryota; kingdom Viridiplantae; phylum Streptophyta; class Magnoliopsida; order Santalales; family Viscaceae; genus Viscum; species Viscum album. The sequence goes on from OY728152.1 coordinate 1,294,437,087, forward strand.
TGGTAAATATTAAAATAATATAAAATTGTTTGTGATAATATTATAAGAATAAAATTATAAGATGTCTATATTATTACCTTATTTGAATTTTAAAATATTTATTATAAACTATATAATTCATGATGAGTGCATTAGGTTTCATGATTTCTATTAACACTAGGGATAGTTTATTTTTTACAAGAATATCTAATACCATTTTTATAAACCATTAATTGTGTGCTTTGATTGTGAAGTTGCATATGTCGATCTCTATAGTCATGGGTGATTATTCTTTGAAGTATTTGTTCCTTGTAACATCATACCCAATATGTTCTCAATGTATAAAACATGTATTAATACATATAATATAAATCATATATATAATGGAAAAGAATATAGAGGGAACACCAAATGATTATTCTTAATTATGTCTCTTTGATAATTCGTTTAATGTAAACAAACATGGGTCAGAGATTTTTTTTACCTATATATGATGTTTCACCTCAACTTCTACACAGAACATATGTGGAGTAGTTGTATAACCATTTGATATAGATAAATTTTCAATGAATATATGTCTTTATACACTGAATAAAAATTTACCAATGTTTAGAGTGTATGATCATTTTAACAAGATATGTATTATTTTATTTTTAACAAAATCATATATATTAGAGAGTCTGAATTATATAAGGATATTTTTGGGGGTTTGTCCTATTTTTCATTAAAAAAAATTATGTTGAATCATTTAATGTTTATGGTAGAAATGAAATAATATAATAAAGGTCGAGGGTTAATTTACCCAATAAATAATTTATAAATGGTTGAAAGGTTCTAGACTAATTTATGGGTGAATTATCATTATTAAATATTGGAAATTTTATTAGAAATGATAGATATAAAAATATGATTTAATTATAATGTTTAATTTAGGAAAAAAACTATATGTAAAATTTTTATCCTTGAAAAAGTAATATAATATAATATTCTATTATAAAATTATAAATAACAAAATTCATAATCATGAATTATTAAAATCTTTTTATTGAATAAACTATATGAAATAATTAAATAATAAAATAATTTTTCTAGAATAATAAAAGGATAACAATCACATACATGATTTATTTTAAAGTTAATTTAATTTATTTCCCTTTAATACTTTGTATTGGGGGTTTCCCATGCATTTTTGGAGTAAATGGTGTGTTTTCATGATTTGGGCCAAACCGTGAGTTTATTTTCAGTTTTTGAAATTAATTTTATTTCTTTAATAACATCTTAGTTTTTAAACCTTTTTCACCCATTACACTTCCAAAATTAACTCCATTGAACTATTAAAACCACCATAGCAATTTGGAATCCTTAAAAATTCATTATCATCTTGGATTTGGGTGATCTAATTAAGTATCGGGCCAACCCGTAAGGCCATTTTTAGTTTTAAAATTGTTTTTATAGTCATTCATAAAATTTTCATTTATATTATTTTTCATTGATTCCACCTATCAAGTGATACCACTATAATTATCCACACCCGAAGCTTAGTTTTCCCCTCTTTGGAGACTATATAAGTCGAGAAATAAAGCTGAACATTTTAGGTTTCTAAAATCATCCATATTTCTCAAGTAAGTGACTATCCTTCTATGTTCAATCATTTTATTTAAGCTTTGTCCATTTTTTAATTAATCCATAAATTTCTAGAAACCAGGGCTTTGTACCTAGGGTATCATTTTGAGTTTCTTTGTCCAATATTCTGGTTTTAGGTTCGATCTCACTCCCTTGTAGTGCGGTGGTGGTGCGGTTGAAGTTCTGCACTAGGATTTGCGGTTCTTGGCACTTTTGGTTGATGAATACATATGTAGGTATTCTAGAATAAGTTTTATTATTGTATTTATGTTTCCTTTTTTTCCTCCTTCATTATTTTGACTGCAAAAATTGATTTAGGTATCATTTGAAAAGCTGTTTATTTTTAAGTACCAATTTTTTGTAACAATGGGTGTTTTACATAAGCAACCCATGTTGTGCCTCATGGTGTTGTTTTATAATTCATGAAATGGATTTATAAAAATGTTTTTATGCTGAAATTTCTAGATTGTTATAATTTTAGTCTCTATTGTGTTTTAAAAGAGGTATGTTATAATAATTTAAACTGCAAAATGTGGTTACTTTTCTTGAAATTTTTTTATGGAAATTATAAGTGGTTTATTGAGTTATATAAAATGTGGAAAGAATGTGTAGCTACTATTTTGAATTTGTGTGGCCAGAACTAATGTTTATATTTGAAAATGAATTTTGGTAACAGGTGGTAACTATTTGAGCACAAGACAGGAAGCCCGGGTAACTAGGTGGGCTAATTTGTACTAGTACGCTAGTGAATGGAGGGGTTTCAATCATGGTTCACATAGAAAGATTGACATTGATAAAAATATAAAAACTATAAAGGAGATGAATGGAGACCACTAGGTTATGGGTGTTCGCCCTACTCATGGTTCGTGCATGGGAACAAATTTTATTACAGTTACTTTCCTCGAGGTACATGGTCTTTAAGGCCCACAACTAACTAGTACATAGGGGTGTTCCAATGCTTGGTTCTCATGGCCTTTTTGGAATTTATCCTTTCCTTATGGTATTTTTGGATGTAAAAACCAGTATCTTACATGTTTTATTCAAATGAACTCATTATTTGATGTTTTCACCATTGAATGGTATTTTCATTTCAAAGATTCACTTTTAGAAATAAATGTTACCATTTTCTATTTATAACTCTTGCAAGCTTTTTATTTTATAATGCCTTTCACTTGGAATCCTTGGGTGATATCCTATTGGGCTTAGTAACACACCCTACTTACACCATTGGGAGTAAGTTGACTCAATCATGTTTGAAACATTCAAAGGCAAGGCCTTGGGTGATGGTAGTTCGTGTTGCTAGTTTCATTCCGTGGTGCAGTGTTGTGGAGACGACTCGTGGGTGATGACCCCTTGTCATGCGGAGTCTTGTGGAAAATTTTCTACTACGTTTATGTACCTTTGTACCCCTTGTGTCTTGTTTAATATCATATACTCAGTTCTGGATTTTATTAAGGATTGTTTGGACTAATTTTTCAGATTTGGTATATTGTCTGTTTTTTGTTATTTTATGAATCCAAACTCGAGTAAATTATTCCCACATACATTTTTACTAAGCCCAGGAACTTGTGACGGCCCATGGGGATAGGGAAAGCCCTTCGGGACTTGCCATGGGCTGGGTTTGGTGCCTGTTTGATTGAAACCCGATTCGGTTCGTGACAAAATAGTATCAAAGGAGGTTAACGTTTTTGGGTTATATTATTATTTTGGGATGAGTCGGGATAGACAAGAGATAGGAATATCAGGGCTCAGAGTATTGGTCATGAGTAGGGTTCCTGACCCATACCCCTCGTGAAAGACCGCGAGTCACCGTGGGATGTCATAATTGTTTTATTATCTTCACTTATAGGTGAGACGTGTGTGCTGCAGACTGCACATGGACATCGAGTGTGGTGATGTAGTTGTTTATTTTACTATTGTAATATGTTTGGAAAATTTATATATGATGTTATTCATGAAATTTTCAGAAATGTTGTACAAAATTTTCATTCTTGTGATTTTTTCCTTTTGTAGCAACATGCCTCTCCGGAAAGCTCCCATGCACCCATGGGAGGAAGTCGGAGAGAGTTCTCCTGCACCACTCAATCAAAGGATGATAGAAGACATGGTCTGATCTGCCCAGAATCTTGTACAGGGAGTGGTTCTGGCTCCTACTCCAGCCATAGAAGATGAGTTTGGGCCTAGGAAGGATATGGACCAGGAGTTCATGAAAAATAAACCTCCTTGTTTTCGAGGTAGCTCAGAACCTCAAGAGGCAGAGGAATGGCTCGAGAAGATAGAGTTTATGCTCGAGTTCATGGACACAAATTTGGAGGTCCGGTTGAAATGTGCCTCTTTTCAGCTATAGTGTCCCAACCGTATATGGTGGGAATTAGTGATTTAATATAGAAATCATGAAAACATGATCTGGAGATATTTTAAGGCCATATTAAACGAGAATTATTGTCCATAGGTTCTATCCTGTGCTAGATCTGTAGAATTCATGGATCATTCCCAGGGAGATCATTTAGTAATTTATTATGCTAACTATTTTTCTAAGCTAGTGTGGTACGCACATGACATTGTTTCTAATGAGATCTTTAAACCCCAGACGTTTTAGAAGGGGTTGTGACCATAAATTTACTCACAAATCTTCCTATTCAAGTTGGGAACATATGCTGAGGTGGTCAATAATGCTTGAATGGTAGATATTGAAAAAAAGGGGATGTATGGGATCTTTGGAGTGGTATCTGCTATAGTAACTAGTAGCTCTTCTAAAAAGAAGAGGAAGTGGGAAGAGCAGTGAAAGAAGGGAGGTGGCAGTTCAGGCCACTCTTCCAGGCAGTTTTCATAGGTGGATTAAGATTTGAGGACTGTCATGTGCCACCAGTGTGGGAAGACATGGCACATTCATCCAGAATTCCTTCATCCTCCAAAGTCCTATTTTCAGTGTGGATGTATGGGACACATGCAACACTTTTGCGGGACAACGCATCCACTTCAAAGTGGGGCAGGATCTGTGGCTCTGAGGGGAGTGCCAGCGTAGTCAGAGCCATCGGGGACAGGGGGATCTTGGTTTGGAGGTCATGGTGGTAGGGATGGATCCTCTTTTGGGCAGATCCAATTTAGGGTAGAGTCATAGGCAGGTTTTCATTCTTAGGAAAATACGAGGCATCTTCATGATGTGGAGTAAGCACCAACAAGATTGGATGTAGGGCCATAGACCGTCGGAGGTACATTTTTGATTGAATCTTCTTTATATGCTGCTCTTTTTGATACTGGAGCTTCAGTTTCATTTATATCTTCATGTATTGTGAGCACATTGAACTTGCCAACTAAGTTTTTATCTTTCGCGATGGAGTTGGTGATTCCATTGGGAAAGAACAAGGAGCATGGTCTCAGGTGCCCATCTAGTGCGCTCTCTATGTCGGGGGTGGAGATGGAGTGGGACCTCCTAGTCTTGGATATGGCCCCTTCTGATGTAATCCTTATCATGGTCTCATTGGTAAATTTTAAGGCGCACATCAATATCTATAGGAGTCAGGTGAGTTTCATGGCACCAAATGGCAGTCCACAGGTTTTTCTTGGGGAATGGGACACTCAATATGGTCATGTGGGACCTACACTCTCAGAGTTAGGGAATATTATCTTCCAGTTATCATTGATCATGCTAGAGGATGATGGTCAAGCTCATGAGGATGGATTACCTATTGTGGTGGATGAGTTCTCAGAGGTATTTCCAGATGATTTTTTAGGCTTTCCCCTAGAGCACGACGTGATGTTCTCGATTGATTTTGTACCGGGAACACAAATGATATGTCTTCCCTCATACCATATGGCCCCCACCAAGATGAGGGAATAAAATATACAGTTGGATGATTTATAATCTAAAGGATTTATTCGCCCGAGCATATCTCCATGCACCACTCCTGTTCTTTTTATAAAGAAGGCTGATGGATCCCTTTGATTGTGTATTGATTACCGAAATCTGAATAAGGTAACCATCTAGAATAAATATCCATTGCACCGAATTGATGAAATATTTGATCAGTTAAAGTGGTAAAAGTGGTTTTATAAAATAGACTTGGGTTCAGGTTATCACCCACTTAGGGTGAAAGAGGCAGATATCCCGAAGACTACATTCCGAAGTCGGTATAACCACTGTGAGTATTTGGTCGTTCCCTTCAGATTGACCAATGCTCTAGGAGACTTTATGGCACTCATGAATAGGGTGTTCCACCAGTATCTCGACTTATTCACCATAGTGTTCATGGATGACATCCTGGTTTACTATAAATCTGAGAAGGAGCAAGAGCACCATTTGAGAATCATGTTGGGAACTCTGCGGAATCACCACCTTTATGAAAATCCATACAAGTGTACCTTCTGTATCAGGGAGGTGAAGTTTTTGGGGCATGTGATCTCGGAGGAGGGAGTTTTGGTGGATCCTGAGAAGATCAGTGCAGTTATGTCATGGGAGCAACTGAAGAATGTGTTTTAGATCAAGAGTTTCCTTAGTCTGGCAGGTTACTATAGGCGGTTTGTTCGAGATATCTCTTGGATTTCTTCACCCATGACCACAGTCACCCACAAGAGGGTGAAGTTTGTGTGGAGCCCATAATTTCAGTCATCCTTTGAATAGTTGATGCGGAGGTTGACTACCACCACAGTCTTGATCCTACCAAAGTCTAGGAAGGGCTATGTTGTGTATTATGATGCTTCAGGTATGGGTCTCGGGTGTGTGCTTATGCAGGATGATCATGTGGTGTCATATGGCTCTCGCCATCTCCAACCAAATGAAAATAATCATCCAAACCATGACATAGATATAACGACATTAATTCATGCTTTAATGACTTGGAGCCACTATCTACTTGGGGAGATGTTTGTGGTCTACTCTGATCATAAAAGTTTGGCATACAACTTCTCACAGAAAGATCTCAATTTGAGGCAGTGTCACTGGATCGAATACCTGCATGGGTTTGATATTGATATTATCTATTCCCTGGGGATGGGTAATGTGGTAGCAGATGTGTTGAGAAGAAGAGTACCAGTGCAGGATTTGAGGATGTCCAGTGATGAGTTGACTCTGATGGGACTCTTTGCTCAGATTCATGTGGATACCAAGTAGTATAGTCGAGGTTCATTCTTGGAAGGTATTCAGTTGAACCCATCTCTTATAGAGTTGATTCAGCAGAAGCAGCCTAGTGATGACTTCATCTAGTGGCTGAAACCGATTCATCATGGTGGGGAGACATGTTCTGATTGGTCTTCTTCCCCCTAGGACATCTTGTGTTTCATGGGTCGTTCAATGGTGCCACTATCTGTGAGGAATATGGTAATGCAGGATAGCCACTAGTCACAGTGGGCTACCCACCCCCATACCACCATGAAGTACTATGATGTTTGTCGACAGTTCTGGTGACCAGGTATGAGGCGGGACATTGCTGACTTTGTATCGAGATGCTATACTTGACAATAGGTGAAAGAAGAACATCAGAAGCCATCTAGTTACCTTCAGCCACTACCCATTCCTACATAGAATTGGGATGAGGTTTCCTTGGATTTCATTATCAGATTACCTCATACACCTCGAGGTAATAATGCTATTTGGGTGGTGATTGATCGGCTGACCAAATCATCCCACATCATTCCTATCTATGATATAGATAAAGTGGATGAATTGGGCCGGTTGTATATTCAAAAGGTGTTAAGGCTTCATCATGATCCATCAAAATTTGTCTCAGATAGAGATCCACGCTTCACCTCTCGGTTTTGTGGAGGGCTTCAGAAGGCTTTGGGGTCACAAATTACGATGAGCACATCGTACCTTCCTCAGACAGATGGTCCGACAGAGTGGGAAAATCAGATCCTAGAAGACATGCTTTTTGTATGTGTCTTAGACTTCGGTGGTTCATGGGATTTCCATTTGGGGTTCGTTGAGTTTTCTTATAATAAAATCTACCAATCCTCAATTCGAATGGCTCCCTTTGAGGCACTCTATGGTCGGCCTTGCCGTTCCCCCTATGTTTGGCTGAGGTAGGTGAGACATCACTGTTGGGAACGAGCCTTATGCAAGAGACATCTGAAACAGTCAAGTTGATCAGGAAAAATTAATTGATAACTCAAATTCACCAGAAGTCATATACTGATATGAGGCATTGAGACCTAGAGGTTTTAGTGGGTGATCCAGTATTCTTGAAAGTGGCACCTTGTCTGGGTCAACGCCTCGTGGAGAAACAATGAAAGTTAATGCTAAGGTATGTCGGACCTTTTGAGATCTCCGAGCGTATTATCAAGGTGGCATGTGGGTTGGATTTTCCCTCTCAGTTGACATCCATCCATGGTGTTTTCCATGTCTCCCAGTTAAAGAAATACAACCCGTATTCGTCCCATGTGCTGAATTGGGAGGAGTTGGATATAGAGACTAATCTATCTCTTTTTGAGCAGTCAGTGAAAATAGTGGACATCCAAGAAAATGTTCTTCGGGGAAATTCTATTCCACTGGTCTGAGTTCTTTGGCAGCATGTGGGTGATACACATGAGATATGGGAGAAAAAGTCATGGGTTGAGGAAGAATACCCGAACCTGTTTTCCAATCAAGCATCGGGATGACTTTCAGGGGCGGAAAGTCATTCATGGTGGGGAGAATTGTAACATACATGATATATTTTAAATTTATTTTCATTTATTTTCCATTGTTTCTTTGTATTGGGGTTTCCCATGCATTTCTGGAGTAAATGGTGGGTTTTCAAGAGTTGGGGCAGATCATGAGTTTATTTCATGTTTTAAAAATTAACTTTGTTTCTTTAATAAATTCTTCATTTTTCAACTGTTTTCACCCATTCCACTTCCAAAATGACCTAAATATAACGATTAAAACCACCATAGTAATTTTTACCCCGTAAAAAGTCATTATCATATTGGACATGGGTGATCTACTTAAGTATTTGGCCAACCTGTAAGCCAATTTTCCTTTTAAAATTGTTTTTTATTCTTTAATAATGTTTTCATTTTTTGTTATTTTTCTATGATTCCACCTCTCACGTGACACCACTGAACCTAGACTCACCCCAAGCTTCTTTTCCCCCTATATGGAGATCGTATCAGTGGAAAATTAGGGCCGAACATATTAGGTTTCTAAAATCGTCCAGATTTCTCAAGTAAGTGACTATCCTTCTAAGTTCCTTCATTTTCCTTAAGATTTCTCCCTTTTTTCATGAATCACCAAATTTAAAAAATCTAGGGATTTGTACCTAGGGATTCGTTTTGAGTTTAATGGTCCAATATGTTGGTTTTAGGTTTGATCTCACCCCCTTCTGATGCGGTGGTGGTGTGGTTGAAGTTCCACACTATGATTTGTGGTTCTTGACTCATTTGGTAGGTGATTCCATATGTAGGTTTTCTAGAATAAGTTTGCTTGATGTATTTATATTTCTTTTATATTACTCCTTCGTTATTTTTACTGAGAAAAATTATTTGGGAATCATTTTAAATGCAGTTTATTTTTTAGTGCTAATTTTGTGTGATAATGGGTGTTTTACATATGCAACCCATATTTGCCTCTTGGTGTTGTTAAAAAATTCCTGGAATGGATTTATAAATATGTTTTTATGCTGAAATTTCTAGTTTTATATAGTATTGGTCTCCATTGGGTTTTAAAAGAGTTATTTTAGATGAATTTAATGCTTAAAATTTGGTTAATTTTCTTGAAATATTTTTTTTGAAATTATATGTGGTTTATTGAGTTATATAAAAGTTGAAAAGAATGTGTACCTACTGTTTTGAGTGTGTGTGACCAGAACTAATTTTTATATATGAAAATAGATTATGGTAACATGTGGTAACTATTTGAGCACAATACGGGATACCCGAGCAACTAGGTGAGCTAATTTGTACTAGTATGCTAGTGAACAGAGGGGTTTCGACCAAAGTTCGCTTAGAATGTTTGACGTGGATAACTCTAACAAAAATATAATGGAGGTGATTGGAGACCACTAGGTTATGGGTATGATCTATACTAGTGGCTCATGCATGGGAAAAAATTTATTATGATTACTTTCACTGATGTTCAAGATACTTAAGTCTCACAACTAACTAGTTCCTAGGGGTGTTCCTATGCTTGGTTCTTGTGGCCTTTTTGGAATTTATCCTATCCTTATCGTATTTTGGGATGTGAAAATCTATATCTTACATGTTTTATTCAAATTGACTCTTTATTTAATGTTTTCCCCAATGAAATGTATTTTCATTTCATAGTTTCACTTTTAGAAATAAATGATACCATTTTCTGTTTATTACTCTTGCAAGATTTTTATTTTATAATGCCTATCACATGGAATCCTTGGGTGATATCCTATTGGGAATAGTATCACACCCTAAATAATCCATTGGGTTTAATTAGACTTTATCATGTTTGACACATGCAAAGGCAAGGCCTTGGGTGATGGTAGTTCAGGTTGCTAGTTTCTTTCCATGGTGCGATGTTGTGGAGAGGGCTCGTGGGTGATGACCCCTTGTTGTGTGGAGTCTCATGCGAATTTTTCTACTGATTTTTTGTACCTTTGGACCCCTTGTGTCTTGATTAACCCCATATACCCAGTTCTGTATTTTATTAAGGCTTGTTTGGCATAATTTTTCAGATTTGGTATATTGTTTGTTTTTGGTTATTTTATGAATCCAAACTTGGGTAAATCGTTTCCACATTCATTTTTATGATACCCAGGCACTTGTTCCAACCTGTGGGGATAGAGAAAACCCTTCGATAATTTCCATGGGCTGAGTTTGGGGCTAGTTTGATAGTGACCAGATCCAGTTCGTGAAAATAATGTTTTTACATTATTATAAATATAATTTTTCCCATGATGAATTAAAAAATTGGTCAATATCCATTCTGTTATTATATAACTCATAACAAAAATATTTCATAATAAATTATAAAATAAATTGACTCGTTAAAAAATATCAAATCAGGAATTATATTTCTATCTGAGATCTATAAATAAAATAATAAATTTTAATTGTATTATTTATTTAACATCATATTATTTTTCATATTATTTTAAAAAATATAGACCATTTTAAATATTATTGTGAAAATAAATAATTATCATTTAAAAAGGTGCAGTACTCAATTTAACCATCATCAAAATAATTGTGGAAAAAATTTATAGGTAAAATTCAATAACAATATTATTATTTGGAAAAAATATCATAATATAATTCCTTAGAAAAATGTAAAACACCTTTGGGAGAGAATTTATTTTTTTGAAATAAAATTAATTTATTATGAAATATTGTTTCTAATGGAAATAAATTTAATAAATATCATCATTTTCCCTATGTGCGGATCAAATATTATCATTATTTATTCTCATGTCAAATAACTCTCAATTATTAATTTAATATACTGATATTTTATATAAACTATTCTATATTTCATGTAATTTTTTCTTCTTAATGAATTAATCTTGTGAATATAAATTTAATAATTAATTTAATAATTACTTATTTTAAATATAATTAATTTTTTCCCAATAATATATTCTTTCATTATTTATTTCACACATACACATAATAGAAATAAATAATTTGTAATATATTATATTGTAGAGTGAGATGAAAAATTGTCTACGAATCACATAATTCCAAAATAACATGATTTTTTACCAGAGTTTACATTTTAGAATTATATAATATTTAATCACTTTATTCTCTATTCATTTAAATCAAAATGTTTTCTTTTCATCATCTTGTAATTCATTGACCAGCATTGAGTAGAATGTAGGGAATCCAGCCACCATAATTTTTACCCTCTCTAAAGGAAATCATCCAAATTATTTTTTCTGGATTATGAGGAGAAATTTCTATATTGATGAAAATTAATTCTCCAATGACCATGTATATAACTATTAGTAAAATACTCCTTTGTAGTTACCAAAATATATACAACATCACAAAACTATCTCTATGTAAAAGTGGTTCTGATATAAAGTAGTGTATATCTATCAACATCTAGTCTCACTGAATGGTTATCATAATAGGAAATTATATTATTCAACATCTGTATAAATGAATAAACCCCTTTAAAAAGTATTATGATATTTATCTTCAAAAAGTAATTATGAAAATAATAGGTTTACAAATATATCCTAATATCTAGATAGTCTATAAATTTATAAAATTTATAGAAGTATTCAAAACACTATTAACTATTTAATAGAAATAATGGTGTTGAAACCACAATCCATTTAAGAAATAAATATAAAATATAATTTCAAAAACACAATTAATAGGAAATCATAATAAAAAATTGAAATACCTATAGGATAACATTCCAACAAAATGTTATGGTTAATCCCAAATGATACCAAAAAATTTCACTTACCTATTATAATTGATCATACCATGTGCATCCTCAAAACTCATTATCCAAGAAATATCACATTTTTGAGCCCATAACATTCATCATTTTTACCACATGAATGCTGAAGTAAGTTCCTTTTCGTTATCAAATTATAAAAAGTGTATAATATTTTTGTGTTATACATAACAACTATCAATCTTGAGATATTACCCACAAATTGGTATGTCACCGCATTGTATATGTAAAATATTAGTCAAATTGCTTTTCAAAATCCCATCATGATATTAAACACCAACCAAGTGTCTAGAAAAAAGTGGATAATTTTTTCTAAATAACACTATATCACCCATTAAATCAAATGATTAATGGTTGTCCCACAAATCGTTCATTAATTAATTTCATTTACAATCCATAAAAACCTATTTATATTTATTAAGGTGGATGTAAATAAAATCTAAATATTTCCATTTATTATATAACTATTAATATTGATATATTCTCTGAGAACTAATCACTCTAATCACTTTTAATCAACCACTCGTCATTAATTTCAATCCAAAAAAATTTCACCTCCATTGATCAATTTGGGCTTCTATCTATGGTGGAATCCATATTTAGTTCCATAATTCCTATAAAAATAATATTCCTTATCCATCTAGCTCATGGAAGTCATATACCATGAAATCACATATAAAGGAATAATTATGAGCTCATCAGAAATCATTAGTATGGACATATATTATAGAACCACTAATGTATAAATCTCATTTAAATCAAACAATCACACCCCACTAAAAAATAATATAATATATAGAATGGAATAAAATGTTATATTTAGTGTGAAATCCTACCTAAAACTACAGATATATCCTATTATAATGTTATATAATCCATAATTTCCCAAATTGAATCATTTCGTTGTCATCAAATTCATACATGATTCCCTTTCATAATAAAAAACTCACATTAATTAAATATTTTAAATTTAAAATTTTTTTATATCCCCCTTCCTTAATAAATAAATAATACTTAAAACCATAGAATTTAACTCACAGTCAACATGTTATAACATGATAAGAATGGGAGTGAAAGGTACTCTTGATGTTCCATTACAACTATTAAAAAAATACTCAATTTCCTTTCTCAATTAATTCAATAATATAATTTAATTTGACCATATTAACAATTAAATTAAATTAGGATTAGTAAATTAACAAATAATAGTAATAAATAAGACTTTTTCATCACTGAATAATATTTTTAGGGTAAATATAAAAAGTTACATTATAATTGGATAGTGTCATAATAATTTTAAAAAAAGTAATTTCATCTTCCTAAAAATTAGATATATAAGATAATTTAATGAATTCAATTGTATGATCGATAATCCAACCAGAAATAACTTTTACGAACAAAAATAAATCAACCGCTCTCAAATGGGAAACATGGGATAAATAAGAAGAGGTAAATCAAACATAATGAACTTCCTCAATAATCCCTATTAAATATTATTATAATAATGGATATAATAAATTTACATTATTTCCACCACATTTTCAACAATGAAAATAAATTTTACATTAATCAGTGCACATTTATTTGCTACAAAATGGATGATAGTGTAACTAGATAAAGGGTAGTTTTCACTTGGTAACCAATCTAATGGAAAATCATTCATGATTACACCACTCCCTACTAGATATTTTCATCATTATACCCAATGGACACTACATCCACCAATATTATCTTTTTAATTAAAATAAAAGTATTGATTTATATCAATTGTATTTAAACCAATCTTATACATCAATAAAACAAAAGCAATCATTTGTGAAAATTTATAAAGATAGAAACATGATCTGAATATGGAATTAAATGAAATAAATGTTTATAAACCTATTGGGGTCAATTCCCGCTCTGTATCCACCTACCACAAAAACTATTTTTCATAAAAAAATCCTATCATGTCACTCAATAACATCATAATGTTTCAGAATATATCTCTATTTGATCACCTTGTTCAGTAGGATTTGACACACAACCCTTTTCCAAATATCAAAATAATAATTGAATACTCATAATATCTGAATAAGAAAAATTACCTAGATCATTGAATAAACTTATTTTGTCTATTATACACACTATACATCATATAAAATGATGTTCAATATACAATAATTTATTCAATATACAACATCAAATGTAAAAAATTCATGTAGGTATCCCACTACCAAAATAATAACATAATATATAATGGAAAATATATCATACATATCATTATTTTTTATGAAATAATTAATGATATACAACATAATAATTTAACCACATAATACAGATTAGATATTTTTAACTTCATAGAATAATATCATTTGCTGAAAATATTTTCTTTCTTATTTTTCATGGAATTAAATTATGACAAAACTCCCCATATATGAATCTTCAAGACCATCACCGTGAATAAATCCATATATTAAATAATTTAATTTCTTTAATGTTATTTATACTCACCAATATAAAAAAATTTCCCAATAATGATCCACAAAACAATCTTGTATTCTATATCACATATATTCATTTATCTAAATTCCCCATATCTATTTTAAAATCACAAATAAATAAATAAATATTTGGGACATTATCTATTAATGAATCACATGATTCATACATCTAGGAATACTTATAATAAAAAACCACATATATGTTTGTTTTACATACCATTCCATAATAAAAATCATAATCATGCACATAAGAAATATTCATACATGAATCAAATCATTGGTGTTCACCCAACCTTATTATTTAACATTTTATTTATCAATAATTACAATCATATTTCAATTTCATTATCAACCTTCCATTTTAACTATTAATCTGGTGTCACTATATCCTAATAGATCAATCCAATTTTCTTAGGTAATGGGATAATGTTGTCATAGTATTTATTATTTCATTATCAAATCATTGGTAATTAATTATCACTATAAAACACCCTCTCGATTGACAAAGCTCATGGTAATTGAACTCTCTCCCTTAATAAGTCACTAAAAATGTTACTCCCTGAAACTGTCCCATAATCCAACCAGTATACCAATATGTTTTTTAATTCCAAATAAAAAAAGTTAATATATATTATTGTTTCTTTAAAGTTCTATCCCAGAAACTCAAATCATTGGTGTTTCATAGAAACTGGAAGTAATCATACAATGGTTATTATCAATGAAAATGTTATAACTCATCACTCTTAAGAAAATAGAGTTTAGATTTTAACAGTATAATCGTTAATAATTATATATTACTCAATAATCCCATGGTGATCTAATCATATTCCTAGATGAGACCAAGATACATGGTTCACTAATGGATAATTCTTCCCTAAAACTTCTAATCACATGACCTACTAACACAAATATATCACATATTTGTATAATGGGTTACATTATTAGTATATTATAAATTAAAATAACATATATCATATATATATATAGTTCATCAAAATACTAATCACATACCATGTATTCAACTCAATAAATTTAATACAACCAAAAGAGCATGATTAATGTCATCATCATGTAAAAGTTATATCTTCATTCTATGATAATTTCATCTACCCGGAGAGTGATTAGAATTATCTAATAAAACACACACACTACCCCTAATAATATAATGTTATTTTCCTCTATGATCATTTTAATCAAGCTAATTATAAGAAATACTATCGATCAACAACACATATCATATGATTACACACTATATTCAATAAGCGAGTATATACTAGATAAATACTCCCACTACTATTCTATGATAAAATTTTTAACTACCAAATCCGGTTGACAAGTTGAAATGGAAACATATAAAACTCTATCGTATAACATAAAAATTTAAATTACTATTAAAACATCATCAATAATATCCTAAAACATAAAATCAATTAATAGATCATTTTTCATATGAATGTCAAACTCTTTCCTCAAAAAAATTATTATAAGTGATTTAGGTACAATGTGTAAAAAAGAAATCTACATTAATTTAAAAATAAAATCCAATCCTATCATTTATTACTAAGTATCAACCAATTTTGAAAATTTTTACTTCACACCAAATAATTAAGAAAACAAAATTATTTCTTGATATGCATACATCCAAACACAAATCAATGAACAACATTGATGAACATTGATATACATTTAAAATATACTAAAAAATATATATTGGGCACTATTTCATCATGATTATGAAATCAATCATAGCATATGAACTATAAAAATTTATTGTTTTGAATACCTAAAGAAGCATTAATTATTCAATATCAATAATTAACTATAAATGTTTTTCGAACATATATATTAGATAAATATCATCAATACAGCGTACTTTATTATCATAATACCAAATAAAGTGAATCATATATAAAATAAGTTGGATTATAATGATTTCACTAATAGAGACTTGTCCAATGAATTTATAACCAATAGTTTAATCATATAAACCAAAACTAGTATATGACTTCATAAAATTCCCAATTTTATACTGTTGATGCATTGTGTAAATAAAGACCATTTTAGAATCCCATTTGAAAATAAAAAAAAATATCACTTATCATTTTATCTCAATTTCAAATGCTGATGCATTCTTTATTATCTTATTACATTATGGGAAATCTAAAGACTAATAAATAAAAAATAATATATTAATGTTGGTAAAATTGAATAAGTTCTATTAATGAAAAGTAATAAAACATGTAATTTCTATATAATGATATTTATTTTCTAATTTATATATATATATATATATATATTATTTTAAAAAAATATGGATTCTATCCAATTAGCTAATCTATGTATACATTATCTGCCTCATCCAATTTTTTTAGTTTATAAAATGAATAATGATACTACATCAAAACTATAATTATGAAACATGTCGAGTAACAATAACATATTTTTTTATTATTCTTTTAAATTTTTGTGATTTATGATTTTTTTGTAGTTGGGATTAAAATTTTTAATTTTCTACTTAAATATAAATATATACATATTTTTAATAATGCCAATACATAATTACTACAAATTATGACCCTATACATTAATGTAAGGGATGTTGGCCTCTTGTTCCTTTTTTCATGGTATGTGATTGGTATTATAAAACTAGTTCATTCACAAGGAAACTATTCAGATCATTTAAATCTATTGGTGTGAACCACATGGTTTCCATGTGCTTTTTTAATACAATTGTCATCACATTTTTTATAAAAAAATTTAATTTCTATGATTTTACATTCTCATTTAACACCACAATATCCCATAAAATTCATACACATCTTAAAATTCCTCTATAATCTATTGAAAAACTCCCTTCACATTTGGTGTTTTGGCTTCTCAATGGATCATAGTGAATTTTTTCAAATAAGGGGATGGGTTTTCTTGGATTTCAACAATTTCATTCTTATATTTTGAATCTCTCCTAATTTAACTAGATACGAGAACACTAGAGATTTATTAGGGAATATAATAGTTTTTGTTGACTATTTTAATAAAAATTCAAATTGTTTTGGAATTAAAAATATTTATACATAATTATTTTAGATATAAATGAATGTTGTGAGGTTTAATTAATTTTGAGGTAGGCATCTCTACCGAATGGGTATTTCCTTTGGAATATCATAAATACATGGATTTATATTCATTTAAACTGATTAATTATGAGATATTTGTGTTTTGAGGGGTGTTTAATTATATTTAATTATGAATAGACACATTTTTTATGTGACATAATATTTTCCTAGTAAATATTAATTAAAAACAATATAACACAAAATTTTATATACTGAGATTAATAGATGGAAATTTTGAATCCAAATAGATTTAATTGGTTATTTGAATAGTTTGGTGTCATTTTGATGTTTTGTTGACTATTGGAATGATTTATGATATAATATTTTTTTATTTTAGATATGGATTGACTAATGTATATACATAATAATTTTTGGATGAGTGGATTACATAGTCTGTTATATTACTATTATATAATTTTCTCTGATTATATAATGATTTATTATTAGAAATATCAAGATAATGTGAATGATAATATTTAATTCAGTTAGATAAATACATTTCATACATTTCGTAGAAGAGTAATTGGGATTGTATATTGGTTCATGTATACTGGATAGTGTTCTCATAGTGAGTGATTCAAGACATGGAAATATTCAATCAATAAAACCATGAATGAATAGATGGGTTATTTGTTTTTTAATAATTAATTCTATTACAATAATTTAAAAATTATTTTATTCATGAATTCATACACATCCCATTTTTGGTTTATTTTTATTCTGATTATTTTTAGTAATTATTGTCTTTAATGAAATAATCGTTTTTCAATATAAATATATTAAAAAAATTTATTTAATATTTTGTAAAAATTAAACCTATAAATAATTATTAAATTAATCATATTGATTAATTTATGTAACCTATGGTAATTGTTTCCTCTCTATACATATATGTGTGGGTAATATTCAGACGTGGTATTATATTATAAAAGTCATGTAATTTGCTTCATGGGGTTTGGTTGAACATTTTGATGCGCATCATACTTCTTTAATATAGTGGTGTTTTTCTTTGGGTCATGAGAATATAAATTTATTATCTTCATTTTTACGTAGTTATTAATATTTTTGTTATATTATATACTATACTTTTGAATGGAAGATTTATCAATATTTTTATATTGTGGTCATTTATCACATTGTTTATTCTAATTATTTAATATAGAAGTGTTATTGGATTATAAATATAGTTATATAATATTATTTTTTATTATTTGTTTATGAAAATAATTATGTATAAGTATGATCATCCCAAAAATGAATGATTCAGGATTTTTTATAGGATTTATTTGTGATGTGGATATTTTATTATATGGTTCAAAATATTCTTACTATTTATAATTAATACGTTATGAAAGTCACCAAAACATTGTTATCAGGAATGCATTTATGCAATTATAAAATCTATTTATAGTTAATGTGTAAATATGAATTGGTCATAGTTTTCAAAAAAACATGATTAGATACATACAGTTATTAAGGGATTGAGTTTAAAATATATATTTCACTATCATTGAAGGATTTATTTGTGTGGGGGAAATCATTTCCATGTATTATTAATGTTAAATAGGTATTAAAAATGGGTATTCACTAATTGAGTCAATGATTTGAACATGGAAAATGATTTATTTTATTTTATTAGAAATTGATGAATACAAGATTATTTTTAGATGATATCTTGTGTTATTTTAGTAAATTTTTTAGTTTTTGGTTCAAATAATGATATAAAATAATGTAAAATGTTTATTAAAACCCATTTGGTAGTCATGTGGTCGATTGTGGATACACATCTAGTGGAACTCCTATGGTTTTTATAATGATTACATATACATGTTGAAAAAATTATAAAATTAGTGTAAATTCATATATTCTTAATTTTTTTACAACTTCCCTATTTATGAATGGTATGATTTATATTATTTTTTCATTAAGTGTTATTGAGTGGTGAATTTTGATTAAATTTATTTAATTTGAATTTGAATTTTATTTTCTTGAACCTTCAGACATGTGATTTATAAATTGCACCTCCACAAAATTACATAAATAACTAATGAAAGGATTTAATGGAAAATGTCATAAAGGATCACCCACTTATAAATAATTTAATAATTGAATTACTTATCATGAATATAAGATCACTGTTATTTGTGTGTGGAAGATATAATACAAAAATAGCCTTTCATGATTATGAATTTACTATATAGAAATATTATATTTTCAATTGAATAAAAGATCTCACAATCCCGATTAGTAGGTATAATGGACATCTAGAGATATTAATATTTTTTAGATACATAATTTTTATGATGTATAATTACAAAAGACCATATTTTATACAACTAAATGGATATATTTATATTTTACATTTAAACCCATTTTTAGATGGTTATCACTAGGGTCACTATCAATATGATATTCATTTACCAGGACTTCTCTAAATTATTTATAGTGGGTAAAGCCCATGACTACCCATCAATACTCAAAAGGAGAATTTTTAGAAGTATTTTCCATATGAACTACCCAATAAGAGAATATTTCTCTTAATATAATAATTAATATTTACCCTATATATCAACACATCGAAATAGGGTCCAGGAATGAGATCTAGCAGATTAACATTCCAGTTTTTTTCTAAATTTCAGAAATGTGACATATGAAATTGTAACAAAAGGTACTGATTTAGTAGGTTTTACAAGGCTCTATGATATCCCTTTAGTGGAAATATATATTTTTTCATCTTCACTTCTTTGAATAATAATTTATATGGTATATTTTTTTGTTGTTGTGGGGAGAATTATTATTCTTCAGATTTTACACAAGGGGAATATTCATGGAATTTAGTGATCAATTGGATATAGTGTGGAAAATAAGGTCACACTATATGAAAGTTCATAGATAAAGTCATTATGTTCCATCAATATGGTTTCCCTAGGAACATTTAATTTTAACACAAAAGAAAAAATCACAAGATTATATTTAAATATTTATTTTCTAGAAGCTTCCATATTTTTTTGATTCATATATGACTTTGAGACCACATTATCACTGTAATGGTGATATTAACCAAGATATGAAAAAATAATGTGGTATTATATCCCAATTACTCTATATAATAAAACATTTTCTATAGTATTTGGATGTTGGTATGTCCACATGGCATGTATAGTTCATATTACTTCATCAATGACATTGGCATTCATCGATATAGCAACTTCCCATTTCAATATCTAACTAAATTTTATTGATTATATTATAATTAAATATTATCTAATATAATTTATAATGGATTTACCAACATTATTGGAAAGGAAGAGAGATTAAGTAATCATGTGCCCTAGGTGTCATGTTATAATCACACATTTTGAGATTATGTGGGATCTCATGATCCTTAACCAATATTTTTTAATTACATTATATTCTTGGATAGATGATTAGTTTTAAACCCATAATCATTTCTAACCATATTTAACAATAGTTCATTTATCCTAATGGGATTAGTAATAGAATAAATTATGAGTGCGGTCATAGGATTTGTAAGCAATGACTTTGTACTCTATATATTTTATAGGGGTTTTTATAAGTTGTTTAGTTTACACATTGATATATTTTTGTAGGTATTAGTGCGAAAAAATTCATGGGTGGAATGTTGGTATCTTTCTATTTTTTCAAATTCAATTTCTAGAGTGAGGTATATTTATATATCAAGATAGCACCTTAGATGACATGTTTCACCATTCTATTTAATGAAATGGATCATGTAACCCCATTATTTGTTAATATCTTTTTTGGATAAATTAAATTTTGTTGATTTATTTTTATATACACCCTACAAAAAGTTAATATTTCACTTCATGAAACGCCATATTGGAATTCATTACATGCAACACCGAGCCTATACCAAGAATGTAACACCCCAAGATTTCATAGTGTGTTATTTCTTCAAAATAATTCATTAACTTGCACTACACGAAACACCGAGTTCAATCGCACCATGAAATACCAAACAAGTCATTAAAAATATGTTATGAATAATATTAACTAAATTTTAAACTAATATATCCTTATAATTTTAGAATCTATATTATGAGTTTCTTAGACATAATGCAAGAAAAAATTCATTTTCAGTATTTCACTTTTATCAACTTTTAATAGTGAACCCTTTCTAAATACAATATTTTAAACTTTTTGACTAAATGGGGACATAAAAAATTTAAAATGAAACATCCCAATCTTCCACGGTACGCTTTCCTTTGAATAATACAGTAGCGTATGTTGTTCGCAACTTCGAGTTTTAACACACACCACAACCGATCAAACTAGCCGTTATGAATAGTAATAACTACTTTTTGAAATTTTATCTCTCAAAATGGACTTCATTTTTGGATTCAGAATATCTAATTTAGCCTAAGGTGAAATTTTGGTACTTTTCGGATAACTTTAATATTTTGATGAATAGTGAAAATTACTAAATTTTAATTAAAAACAACTTTTTTAATCAAAATAATTAAAAGTGATAAATAATGAATTTGAGTGGTTTTAAAGTATATTTATAATATATTTTTACCATTTAATTCAATTTTGGTCATTGGAGATAATTTTACCATTAAACCGGACATAAACAAGTGTCAATCTTTTGATAGATATTGTCTCTTAAAAACACGCATTTTGTTTTAACAACGGCAATTAATTTTAAATTAATTTCTACCACTTATGTGTTTTGAATTTGGAAAAATGGATTCCATATTTGGATTCAGGATTTTCAAATTGTGTAAATAGGTAACTTTTATTTTTATACATTTTGAATAATTACTTCGTTTAATATTTTATTTACCATGGTTAAGGGTAAATCTGGTAAATAAGGGTTAAAAAATAATATTATAATAATACTAAATTACCCTAAAACGTGTCCTAACATTATTGTTTGATACATGTTCGACCATAGGCATACTTGGGTCGATTTTGGGACCCCATGGATCCACTTGTAGGTGATAGGGACACTTTATTTTAATTAAGTTAAAATAAGTACACAAATGACATAAGCATATATCTTTTAGAAAAACAATTTTTACATAGGGTTATATATGTTGGGGTTTCATCTATAAATATTAATTAGAAATATAAAAAGATTTCATACATAATAATATTTTATTTATAATTTTTAGACTTTAAATAATTTAATTTATTTATGACACAATGATGATGCAGTAATTACCATAATAGTGACAAATTAAAATAATTGATATTATAAATACCCAAATAAATATAATTTGAGACTTTTAATGAATTAAACTAATTTTATAGGTTAATATTACATATTAGGATTTATTTAATTGACTTTTTCGAATTAATAATTCTGTTATGAGTTTCACAAAAAATAAACTATTGAATAGTGTCAAAATTGACATAAAAGAGTTTTTAAAACAAATATTATATTATTAATTGATATTAAATTCTTAAAAATCTAAGGTTCGGCCAAGAGACTTATATCATTATATTTGTATCATTATTGGACCACTTGGGGGTCTCTTGGATGTATATAGTAAGTTTATTAACTATATAATATAAAAATACAAAGTGACATGGTAAATGTCAAACTAATTAACTAAGAGTTAAAACTAAAAGATAAGGTTAATATAATGACCCAACCTGTATAAATTCTATTGGTTGAATGGTTTTAGAACTATAACCACCTTAAAATTTAAATAATCCACTTTTTAGCCATTAGAAACCGAATATGAATTTATTATAATTTTATATTTCTAGTTTTTCCAAAGGTGCCCCTCACCCCTCTTATAAAAGGGAACTCCTCCTTCTCATTTCTTCACACCTTCAAAGCCTTTTGGTTCGGCCAAAATCTGCCCAAATACTCTCCCAAATTCCCTCACTACAACCTAGAGACCTTATTTTGATCAGAAAGCCAACCTAAGGATCCCTTTTGATCAAATCAAAAGGAAGAACCCGAAGAAGAGGTAATGATTTCACCACCCTTTTTCAAGTTCCTTTCTTCTTCCACTTATTTTTCCTTTGTTGTTACCATTCTAAAATAATTACTCCAGTATCATATATATACTGTGATGTTATTATAAATATGGTACAACCATATTCACTATTCTATCCATCCTTTGAATAACATGTCACTATATGTGCGTATGTACGGCTTACCGTCTCCACGTCGTGGTGTAATTGTTATTCAATAAATTATTATTTGGATGGGTATAATAATGACATGTAACTCATGTAAATAATAAATATAACATGATAATGATTCTTTATATATGATATACCATCCAATTATATATTATTTTAATATCAAAAGAATGATATTATCGCTCGTGCGTACGTACGGACTACCCTCTCCACGAACGCGATGAGATTCATTCTCCATCGTATCCATTCAAGTATAATTCTCATTTGATGATTAATAATAGTATATAAGGAGTTTATATAATTCTGGATATGAATGAGATACAACCTATCCATTACAAAAATGGCTTACGTAACAGAACATATAAAAGAAAACGAGTAAGTTAACACCCGAAACGACGATAATTCTAAGATATTATTAACAAAGCAATGTTAAAAGATCATATATGATATAATATTAATGTATATGATTATTGAATAATTTAATAACTATTATTTCACCATTATAAAGGAGTTTAACCTACCCTCAACCAAGGAAAAGTATAAGGTAAGGGTTTATTTCACAATCTCTTCATTATCTGAGGTTGTTTATACGCAATTATCTAATGGGATCTCTTTATCATCCACATCCATGTTCCTTAAAAATGTATTTAAAAACATTTTTACTTTTTACTAGACAATGGGTTAAATTCATTTATACCCTTATGTGTTTTGAAAGGAATCTTTCCGTCATTTTCTAAACAAGGCACTTTTAACCTTTTCGACAAATTTAAGGTAAGAATGTTTTTTAACTTATATGGCGGGTGCGGCTATTTACCGCCATTATAAAATCACCAAAGCTTCCATTAGAAGCTTATAAGAATATTTTCAAAGTAAATTTTTTATTTTATAATTATGTGACTTTTAAATGATTTCAAAATGAATATTTTAAGAATCTGTGAAAGGTACTCTTTATCAAGATCATAATTTTAAATGTTTTAAAGATTTATCTTTATAAATATTTTTAATTAATGTCCATATATTCAAAATGATTTTAAGGATTTATTTATATGGACATGAATGTTTTGAAATGATATTTTTTTAAAAAGATTCAAAGTAGTATCAGACACTTTGATTCAATTTTTTTTAAATTACTTCCTTTACAAATGTGTGACTTTTCAATGATTTCGAGAAAAGATATATTTCTCTCAAATAGTTTTGATTTTCATCTATGTCAACATCCTTTGATGAATTTTAAGCTTATTTGAAGTTTATTTATTATGATACAAAACTTTTGTATTGTATTGAAGGTTTTGTGATATGTTTTACTGTGGATGTGTTATTTTTATACCATTCATGGTTTATAGAGAAAGTATTGACATTTCATATGCTAGTTTTAATAAGAATGTTTATGTTATGTTTAAACCTTTTCATATGGGAATGAATTAGACTTAGTAAGTGACGGGTGGAGCCCGCTATAGCTCCTCGATGCATCGGTTGGTCTCATGAGACAAACTAGTGTCTTGGCACAAGGCCTTGGAAAAATCTTATTTGTAGTCTTGGCACGAGGCCTTGGCTATGTGGTTATGATAGTCTGGCATTATGCAATCCATCATTATGAATGTGGTTATTGAGATTGCATGTGATTATTCGATTATTAGAATATCCATGTTGATAAGTAAATGGAATTATTTTATTTTATTTTTTCCATAATATATTTAAGTTCAAGTTTAAAAGGCTTTTGTTTTAGTTATACACTGCCTTAAATGTTTATTATTATTTATGAATGTTTTCTCTATATTGTTATCCTTACTGGGAATTTGAGCTCACCCCTTTTATATGTTTTATTTTTCCTAGGATGTGAAGAAGTAAATTATGAATGACCTGTAGGGATATTATGAGGGGATAATAGTGTGGACTATGGAGACAGTATGTTGTTGTAGTAGTTTTTTACTTTATGATGTAATGTAAAACATTATGAATATATCTAGTGTTTCCAAGGCTACTAAACCAATCGGTCTTTTGATATTTGATCTTTCTTGTGATCATGCCAATGTTATGTAATAATGCACCGAATCTGGGTAACTGGGGTCGGGGCGTTACAGTTGGTATTAGAGGAAGTTTAGTAAAAACCCTAAAAGCTAGATTTAGATAAACTCTGATTAGAGCACATAGATTTAAGATGGACTTTGAGGATTAGTATTGAAGAACATCCTATAATTTTGGTATTGTAGAGATTTTGTGAGTTTTCCGAGCAATACATCCCTATCTGGATACGAGCAGGTAGAGGCAGCTCTGGCACAGATGTACCTATAGGTAAAACCCGAAAACACCGCTTTGAGATAGGCTCGAACGGGAACTGGTGCACAATAACAGGCCTTGCTGCACTCTTGGTTACGAAACTCCCGGGGGATATGCATAGGATAATTCTCATTTTCTTTCCAAACCATTATGAATGGTTTATGAGTATATACTTCCTCAAAGGAGACATTTTTATGATTATGGATTATATCCATAAACTATTTAATTTATGTTATGTGTTTTACAAGTTTGGGATTAGGTATTGTTTTTCATAAACTAATCTAGTGTATGCCATTGTTTAGAAATGGCACCCAGTAGAAGGAATGAGAACTCCAGCAATGCACATGATCCAAAGAGAAGTAAGGATCATATCTTTCATGGTCTTAAGCTAGAATTTATAAGAGAAATAGTCTCCCATGTATTATCATCTGATTAAGAAATAATATCATGTGTTGATATGATAAGTAAAGAGTTTACTGAGTCCTATGGCTATTAAGGGAAGTAAGAGAAGAAAAGGATGGAAGAGGGAAAGATGGATAAAGGGAAGAGGGAAAAGAAGAATTTTCCCATATGTGATAACTGTGGAAAGAAACACTCTGGAACTTGCCTAAAAGGAATGGGAGTTTGTTAAAAGTGTGGAGGAAAAGGGCACAATGTACATGATTGCAAGGGTAAGAAAATGGTTTCAAATGTACAATGCTTCATTTGCAAGGAGTTTGGACACTACACGAACCTATGTCCTAGTCATCAGACTATGCCGCAAATGATGCTATTGGATAATAGTCAAGTTATGATACAACCACAGATGAAGAGGAAGGATTGGAGTTCTTATGTTGATTATGTCATTTGAGTGTTGTATCAACAATGTACTTGTTATAATAATTATGGAGTATATATGGATTGTACTGCAATACTATTTCATTAAGGACTTGAGATTGTGTGAAACAAAGAAAACTGACTCAATACCATGATATATTTTTGGAAAATATATGGTTGAGAGAATGATAAACCATAATATAGTTCTAATACCGAGGTAGTGATTTTGGAATAATACATGATTGATTTGGATAAATTATATTGGATATTCTTGACTACCTTGAAACTGATTAATGATTTGTATATTCCATCAATGTTGGGGTTTACAAAATTTTTGGATTGAATGAGTATATCTATTATTCTATTAGTAATAAGGGATCATGAATGTAATCAATAAGGTTTTATGATAATTCAGGATACTGCAGTGTTTTAATAGAATAAATGATGAAGGTGATCACATGTTATTACGTGGAAAAAAGGATCTTCATTGTGTTTACCTTATAAATTTTGGACAGAAGTATTTTGGATAGTTCTAGTTTGGATTATTTTGGATTGCCATAAAAGGACAACTCGGAGGTCGGGCGGCAACCCGTCGCGTCCGGAAAGGCCACGAGACTTGAACCCACAACCGAAGGGCGAAAAGGGTGTATCACCTACCACTGACCCACGTGATGTCCGAGATTAAATAATGTCGTTTTTTTAAAATATCTCGTAGATGAATTATAAATTCTTTTTTTGGAACCCTATATGAATATGATAAATAGAATATATTTTTATCCATCTATTCTCTTTTAGAGTGAAATATGAGTTTGTGGTAGAAATTAGTTAAAGGATGGAACTCTACTTGTCAATAATATATTTTTCTTCTTCTCTTATTCTATAAGAAAATTAATTCTTATACTTTATTTGAGGAATCCTAAAACAAAAAATGTGTTATCCTAATACCCTATGTTTTGTTGAACCGATGGTATTTCAAATCCTCATAGATTGATGAATTTAAGGACCACAATTTTACACTTGTTTGTGATTGATGACCTCAATCACTACTTATAAATATTTATGTTTTCCCTCCAATTATATGTCTCTAATTGCCACCAATGTTCTCCTAATCGAGATCATAATTTGGTGGTGACCCTTTCATTTCTCTTTTCCTCATATTAAGAATAAATTTTAGTAACCTAATTTCGGATGTGGGTTTTCCCACAAAGATATTTTCGATTTTCAACCTTTTATTTTCGAAGAACAATTTCAAATTATGAGGACGCAATTTATTTAAGGAGGGGAGAATGTAACACCCCAAGATTTCATAGTGTGTTATTT
The DNA here is from genome assembly GCA_963277665.1 of Viscum album. Classification (NCBI taxonomy): domain Eukaryota; kingdom Viridiplantae; phylum Streptophyta; class Magnoliopsida; order Santalales; family Viscaceae; genus Viscum; species Viscum album. The sequence continues at coordinate 1,294,465,202 of OY728152.1, forward strand.
CTTCAAAATAATTCATTAACTTGCACTACATGCAACACCGAGTTCAATCACACCATGAATTACCAAACAAGCCATTCAAAAGAGGTTATGAATAGTATTAACTAAATTTTAAACTAATATATCCTTATAATTTTAGAATCCATATTATGAGTTTCTTAGACATAATGCAAGAACAAATTCATTTTCAGTATTGCACTTTTATCAAATTTTAATAGTGAACCCTTTTTAAATACAATATTTTAAACTTTTTTAATAAATGGGGACACCAAAAATTTAAAATGAAACATCCCAAGCTTCCACGATACACTTTCTTTTGAATAATATAGTAGCGTGTGTTGTACGCAACTTCGAGTTTTAACACAGACCACAACTGATCAAACTTGCCGTTTATGAATAGTAATACCTAGTTTTTGAAATTTTATCTCTCAAAATGGACTTCATTTTTGGATTTGGAATATTGAATTTAGCCTAAGGTAAAATTTTGGTACTTTTCGAATAACTTTAATATTTTGATGAATAGTGAAAATTACTAAATTTTAATTAAAAACAACTTTTTTAATCAAAATAATTAAAAGTGAAAAATAATGAATTTAAGTCATTTTAAAGTATATTTAGAATATATTTTTACCATTTAATACAATGTTGGTCATTGTAGATAATTTTACCATTAAACCGGACATAAACAAGTGTCAATCTTTTGATAGATATTATCTCTTAAAAACACGTATTTTGTTTTAACAACGGGAATTAATTTTAAATTAATTTCTGCCACTTTTGTGTTTTGAATTTGGAAAAATGGTTTCCATATTTTGAATCAGGATTTTAAAATTGTGTAAATAGGTAACTTTCATTTTTAGACATTTTGAATAATTACTTCGTTAAATATTTTATTTACCATGGTTAAGGGTAAATATGGTAAATAAGGGTTAAAAAATAATATTATAATAATACTAAATTACCCTAAAACGTATCCTAGTATTATTGGTTGGTACATGTTCTACCATAGGCATCTTTGGGTCTATTTTGGGACCCCATGGATCCACTTGTAGGTGATAGGGACACTTTATTTTAATTAAGTTAAAATAAGTACAAAAATGACATAAGCATATATCTTTTAGAAAACCAATTTTTACATAGGGTTATATATGTTGGGGTTTCGACTATAAATATTCATTAGAAAGATAAAACTATTTCATACCTAATGATATTTTATTTATAATTTTTAGACTTTAAATAATTTAATTAATTTATGACACAATGATGATGCAATAATTACCATAATCGTGACAAATTAAAATAATTGATATTATAAATACCCAAATAAATATAATTTTAGACTTTTAATGAGTTAAAATAATTTTATAGGATAATATTACATATTAGGATTGATTTAATTGACTTTTTATAATTAATAATTCTGTTATGAGTTTCACAAAAATCAGCTATTGAATAGTGTCAAAATTGACATAAAAGAGTTTTTAAAACAAATATTATATTATTAATTGATATTAAATTCCTAAAAATCTAAGGTTCAGCCAAGAGACTTATATCATGATAGGTGTATCATTAAATGACCACTTGGGGGTCTCTTGGATGTATATAGTAATTTTATTAACTATATAATATAAAAATACAAAGTGACATGGTAAATGTCAAACTAATTAACAAAGAGTTAATAATAAAAGATAAGGTTAATATAATGACCCAAACCTGTCTAAATTCTATTGGTTGAATGGTTTTAGACCTATCCCCACCTTAAAAGTAAAATAATCTACTTTTGAGCCATTAGAAACCGAATATGAATTTATTATAAATTAATATTTCTAGCTTTTCCAAAGGTGCCCCTCACCCCTCTTATAAAAGGGAACTCCTCCTTCTCATTTCTTCACACCTTCAAAGCCTTTGGATTGGCCAAACTCTGCCCAAATACTCTCCCAACTTCACTCACTACAACCTAGAGACCTTATTTTGATCAGAAATCCAACCTAAGGAGCCCTTTTGATCAAATCAAAAGGAAGAACCCGAAGAAGAGGTAATGATTTCACCACCCTTTTTCAAGTTCCTTTCTTCTTCCACTTATTTTTCCTTTGTTGTTACCATTATAAAATAATAACTCCAGTATCATATATATACTGTGATGTTATTATAAATATGGTACAACCATATTCACTATTCTATCCATCCTTTGAATAACATGTCATTATACGTGCGTACGTACGACTTACCGTCTCCATGTCGTGGTGTAAGTGTTATTTAATAAATTATTATTTGGATGGGTATAATAATGATGTGTAAATCATGTAAATAATAAATATAACATGATAAATATTATGTATATATGATATACCATCCAATTATATATTATTTTAATATCAAAATAATGATATTATCGCTCGTGCATACGTACAGACTACCCTCTCCACGAACACGATGAGATTAATTCTCCATCGTATCCATTCAAGTATAATTCTCATTTGATGATTAATAATAGTATATAAGGACTTGATATCATTCTGGATATGAACGAGATACAAACTATCCATTACCAACATGGCTTACGTAACAAAACATATAAAAGAAAATGATTAAGTTAACACCCGAAACGACGATAATTCTAAGATATTATTAACAAAGAAATGTTAAAAGATCATATATGATATCATATTAATGAATATGATTATTGAATAATTTAATAACAATTATTTCACCATTATACAGGAGGTTAACCTACCCTCAACCAAGGAAAAGTATAAGGTAAGGGTTTATTTAACAATCTCTTCATTATCCGAGGTTGTTAATAAACAATTATCTACTGGGATCTCTTTATCATCCACATCCATGTTCCTTAAAAATGTATTTAAAAACATTTTTACTTTTTACTAGAAAATGGGTTAAAGTAATTTATACCCTTATGTGTTTTTAAAGGAATCTTTCCGTCGTTTTCCAAACAAGGCACTTTTAACCTTTTCGACAAATTTAAGGAAATAATGTTTTTTCAACTTATACGGTGGGTGCGACTATTTACCGCCGTTATAAAATCGTCAAAGCTTCCCTTAGAATCTTATAAGAATATTTTCAAAGTAAATGTTTTATTTTATAATTATGTGAATTTTAAATGATTTCAAAATGAATATTTTAAGAATTTGTGAAAGGTACTCTTTATCAAGATCATAATTTTAAATGTTTTAAAGATTTATCCTTCTAAATATTTTTAATTAATGTCCATATTTTCAAAATGATTTTAAGGATTTATTTATATGGAAATGAATGTTTTTAAATGATATTTCTTTTAAAAAGTTTCAAATTAGTATGGGATACTTTGATTCAAAAATCTCTTTTAAATTACTTCCCTTACAAATGTGTGACTTTTCAATGATTTCAAGAAATAAGATATTTCTCTCAAATAGTTTTGATTTTCATCTATATCAACATATTTTGATGGATTTTAAGCTTATTTGAAGTTTATTTATTATGATGCAGAACTTTTGTATTGTATTGAAGGTTTTTTGATATGTTTTACTATGGATGTGTTATTTTTATACCATTCATGGTTTATGGAGAAAGTATTGACATTTTGTATGCTAGTTTTAATACGAATGTTTATGTTATGTTTAAACCTTTTCATATGGGAATTCATTGGACTTAGTAAGTGATGGGTGGAGCCCGCTATAGCTCCTCGATGCATCGGTAGGTCTCATGAGACAAATTAGTGTCTTGGCACAAGGCCTTGGAAAAATCTTATTTGTAGTCTTGGCATGGGGCCTTGGCTATGTGGTTATGATAGTCTGACATTATGCATTCCATCATTATGAAAGTGGTTATTGATATTGCATGTGATTATTCGATTAGTAGAATATCCATGTGGATAAGTAAATGGCATTATTTCATTTTATTTTTTCCATACTATGTTGAAGTTCAAGTTTAAAAGGCTTTTTTTAGTTATACACTGCCTTAAATGTTTATTATTATTTATGAAAGTTTTCTCTATATTTTTATCCTTACTGAGAATTTGAGCTCACCCCTTTTCTATGTTTTATTTTTCCCAGGATGTGAAGAAGTAAATTATGAATGACCTGCAGGGATATTATGAGGGGATAATAGTGTGGACTATGGAGACAATATGTTGTTGTAGTAGTTTTTCACTTTATAATGTAATGTAAAACATTATGAATATATCTAGTCTTTACAAGGCTACTAAACCAATCGGTCTTTCGATATTTGATCTTTCTTGTGATCATGCCAATGTTATGTAATAATGCACCGACTCTGGGTAACTGGGGTCGGTGCGTTACAAAGAAAAACATTACTGTTATAATAATTTAATAAATACAATAATGACCTAGTCATAATAACAAAGTTAATGAATATTATCATCCACATCTGGAAATATATACGTTAAATATTATATTTATTTTTTTCACTCATCTAATATGTTTTATAGACATAAAATATGAACATACCTAATTTTAATTATAAAGAATACGTACATTTCTAAAAGGAATTTTCCAGCATTGTAATGAAAAACATACTTAAAATATGACATTTTAAAATTTTATAAACTCCATTTGACATAAATAATATTTTTTTATATTTTAAATTAAAAATATTAATAAATTAAACTTTTAATTTATTTTTAAATATTTTAATCTATTGATGAATAGTGAAAATATTTACTTTTATTGAAAACTGTATATTCTGTTAATGTATTTACAAGGACATATTTTTTTTATCAGTTTAAAATCTAATTAGTTAACATTAATATAAAATTATTCAATTATGATTTTTGAAAATGAATTTTTAGTTAAATTTATTATAAAAACATTTCATGTTTTAAAAGGAAATTTCTTTTCAAAATACAGTTTTCATGGTTTTTAACCTATATTAATTAAAATAAAATGCCAAAACCTATATTTTTTGAAAGATTAAAAATGGATACTTATTTTGGATTAATAAGTGCCAATATGAGTAAATAACACCCTTTTAAATTTGGAAAATATGAATAGTATATTTTTTAAAAAATTACCACAATTAAGGGTAAATCATGTAATTAATGGTAAAAATAATGTTAGAAATATTATAAAATTTTCCTAAAAAATGGGAAAATGATGTAATATTATGATAATTTAACTCTTAACACACTTGGATCGAAATTGAATTACTTAATGTGAAATTCCCCATGAAAATGGAATATATAGTATTTAAATCATTAAAAGTCACAGAAAAACACATTCATTGGCATAAATATCACTTATGGGTCCATATAACATAAAATTATTTTATACTTTAATAAAAAGGATTTTATTTAGATTAATTTTTTTAATTTTAATGATATTAATTAGTTGTTAAATTTTATATTTTAATAATTAACATTAATCCTTATGCCACACTGACGTAGTGCTTATGCAAGAAGATGAATAATCATTAATAAGATTTTAAATATAATGGTAGTAACCAATAAATGACTAAAAGACATACCTAAATCATATTGATTTTTTATAAATAAACTATATTCTTCCATTTTTATAATGAATGATAATGTAGAGATATTAATTTTATAGGGGAATATGTCATTTTAGGGGTGTATTAAATTATTTTTTTGAAGTTATATTACAGTTTTGATTCTCATAATGTTAATGTAATGAATTGTATCAAAATTTACAAAAATTATATTTTATGAAAATTATATGTAATTAAATCATTTGAAAAATAATTAAAATATTTAAAAAATAAATAGTGATTATGATATGTTCTAAAATATCATTAATATATTATTTATTAGAAATTGTAACCATGTCAATAAATATAACAAAGTTATAATATTAACATACATTTTACCTTAGTTTAAATTAAAATAGATTAACTTAGTGTTAATAAAAATGATAAGGTTTAAAAAAATATAAAAACAAGTATAAAATAAATTTTTAGATGATATTACTACCAAATTGTATCTTATATATGAATAAATAGAATTTTTTAGGTATTTGTATTGATATTTAATTTATTATATATATATATATATATGAAATTACAAAAGTGCCCCTTATATTAATTATTTAAGGGCACTACCTCCATCACGTATTCACATCACATTGAGCTATAAATATTGAAAATACCCTAATAATAATCTTTTCAAATTCCATAGACTCATTATACTGGTTTGGGTATTCATAATAGACAATCCTACCACCATTAGGTGGATATGTAATGGATTTTTTTCCAAATATTATGTAACTATCATTACTGAGTATTTTATTATTATTTATTCATTAGAATTATCATCATGTGTTTTCTCCATTATAAATTTAAAAATCCATTATGTCCTATTTTATTATACTTTTTACAAATGTGGAATAATCATATTCCACCGATTACCATCCAATTAAAAATAATATCATTGCCCAATATGACTTACCATCTCCACATCGTGGGGTAATTTATTTTTCATCACCACATTATTTGGATGGATATAATGATGGAAATAATATATATATGATAATTATAACATTATATTCATTCTAGATTGTACATTACTATATCATCATCTTCATTACCATTTTACAATTAATGTACTTATACCATCGCTCATGTGTATGTACAACCCATTATATCCACAATGTGATGTGATTAATTTTCCATGTTTCCTATTAATCAATGACTATAACAATTTATTTATTGAAAAAATATATGATATATATATAATCTTATGTAATATAATTATTTAGATGGTTAAACTATGTATTATCATAAAAAATTTGACTTATATGACAGAACATGTTTACGAAAATGAACCAGTTAATGCCCAAATGAATGGTAATAATGAAATGTAATTAACAAAATAGAGAAAAGAATATAATAGAGAATCATATATGATATAATAAATATGTAAATGGTTTTTTATAAATTAACAACATTATTTAAATCATTAGAAAATAGGTTCATGTATGTACAATTTAAATCCAAACTTTGGTAAATGATTTTTGTCTCGCTTTTTTCTGTGACACAAAGACCGTATACAAATTTTTTTTGTGGTGTATATACTTCATAATAATTTATTAAATTAGTATTATTATTGAATATTATTATGTGTTTTATCCACATACTTTTCTTTCATTCATGGAGAATATGATATGATTGATTATAATGTGGTAAAGGATAACATCATAATATCATTATTATTTGGGATGGATTATATATAAGTATCAGCTGGGAAATATTTATCATCCCTAAAAATGTTTCATAGAAATTTAATAAAATATATTATTTCTATTCTTATATAAATTTTTGATGTATTTTAATCCATTTTTACTTCCTTCTAAATGGTTTAAATAAAATATTTATTTCATTATCCAATTGAGGTAATTTTTCACTTTTTGAAAAAAAATATGACATGAAGGTTTTCTTTACTTATACAGCATAAGAAAAATTATACACATTCCTGTTGTGCTATTTCCTATAAAAATAAATGACATTCATATAATCTTATTTTAAAATAATATTTATTTTTTAAAAATTGTGATTCATTTTATTAAAATTAATCTTTTTTAAATATGTAAGGATATTTTTCTCAACAATTATTTTTATGTGATACTTGAAAAATATTTTCCAATTATGATGATAGTTTTTCATGATACTTCTACTTCATTTGGAATATTTTTTAGTTTACACACTCCCTGTTGAATCAATGGCTGGTATTTGTTTATGATTCAATGATATTTATGATACCAATTTATTAATAATATTTTATATTATGATTCAATTATTTTGTTGAAAACCATTTCTTTTGTATGGATTCTGATATGGTTTATTTTTATTTGGTACAGATATGAATATATATTATTATGTTATGTGTGAGACCTATATATTTGTCTAATTCATTGGGTAATGATTTATGTATCATGAGATAATTATAGGGAACATGTCGATGAGCATGATATAAAATGGGAAAAAGGAGAAACATAATCCATTAAAAGGAATGGACTATGATTGGAGATAGTGGTGTGTCCCTCACAATAGGTGTAATCCCTATGATGTTCCTTGATATGTTTTGAAAAAATTACTTCATTTATCGTGAATGATAGTATATTTTTACATTCCTTCCACTGTTCTACGTTTTATTTCTATGTTATGATTTAATGGTTTATGATTTTGACTCTATTATGATTCTTGTTTTATAAATAAAATATCTATGCAATGAATCATGTATAGGATATTTGATATGAATGTTATGATCTTAAAATTTAATTCTTATGTTCTTATACATTTATTAATATTTTATTTTTATATATCTCCATTATTTAGCCTTACTAAGATACAACGATAACCCTTTCTTATGATTCATTTTCCTAGGTTATGAGGATAGAGGGTAAATGTATTTTATCAAGAAGGATTTAACATATAAGAACTTGATCATGGATTGTGAACAAATAAATGATGGGTATAGTGGGACATAATGTGGATCTCTATGCTCTATTTGTTTATAAATCCAAATTGTTAAGAGTATTTCAACGTTATATAAAACTATAAATATAAAATATCCTTGATTTTGTAATGGATCCAATTTTTCAATATTAAGTTTTATTTTTAGAAGAAATAAATATGGACACATTTTTAATGATTGTGTCATTATCACTAAAATAGAATGTGTGGAATATGGGAAATTATATTTGGTATTAAAAAATTGTTTGGATAACAAATTATAATAGGTTGTTTTCGATAGTTTTTATTGTAAGAGTTATACACTCCATAATTTGTATATAATAGAATAAGTTCAGAGTCTTAGAAACCCATGTTGATGTTTTTAGAAAATAATTTTTAAGGAGACTAATTATGTTCTAATAAACATTATTTCTCAGGTAATTATGTATTATAAAATTTAGGGACGAAAAAATAAAATGTATGTGATAACTTATAAAAAAAATAAATTAATGTCAAATATTTTAATGATTTTTATGATTCTTACCATGTTTTTAAATGCTTATAAGGATTATATTAATTTATTTATAGAAATAGTACAATAAATATGATTTTTTACAACATGTCACGTCCAACTAAGCCATAGTGATTGAGCCTATGATCAAAAGGTGAGATGGGTGCATCACCTACCACTATCCTATATAAAGTCCCAATTAGTATTTATTTTCACTTTTCGTTACATGATTAGATTGATTAAGGTATTTTTCATTTTGATAACCTAATTTTTATCATATAGATAACACTGGGAAATAGAAATTTATTTGGTGTTATGTTTTTAATGTATTTTCGGATTATGATCACTATTTCTAAAACACTACATGATTATGGTAAATAGAACAGATATGGATTTTATTTTAGGAATAATTGTTGAAATATATTTTTTGACCATATTTAATTTTATTTTTTAATGATTCTTCTTATTTACAAAATACTTTTCATACCTAGGAGATTATTATATAAATAAATTTTTGGTACGATCCATTAAGAGTGAATAATATTATTTGGATATAAATGTTGATATTTAAAATTTAAGACAATGTGAATAAATACATTTTATTATTGGTATTAAATATTAGTTTAGAATATTTTTGATAAATTTTAATGATAGTCATTTTTTGAAGGATCAAAGTTAAACTTTGTGTATTAGTTATAAAATGGAGAATTTTTTTAGTGGTTTATTATATAATGTACTAACTTATTTTTAATTATAAATTTATAATGATAGGAATAATTTAATTTTATATGATATTAAGTATATTATATTAGGTAGATAATTATTTTCATGATTAATGCATGAAATAGTAATGTATAATACTCAAAATTATAGTAAAACCTTAGTTTCAGTTTGATGCATTTTAAATGAAATAACATGACATTTCATGTAATATTATTTCCTCATGTTCTTAATATATGTAGTAAAATAATCCATATACTATAGAAAATGGATTTTGAAAATGAAAAATTTAAACACTAAACAATGGTATTTTATGTAATGATAAACCTATAGTTTTGTGATGGTTATCTTTATAATTATAATATTCTCTATAACACTCTATAAAAACATGATAGTTTTATTTATCATTCATGTATTATTGTGACTATTGTTTATTAATATCACATTAATAAGAATAATATAATGGTCACCTACACATATCCTTATTCATTCTTATTAAGAGGATGTTTTATTATAATGAATTATGATATGGGTTTCCCAAATAGGTGTTTTTAATTATCATCCATCGATTTGTGATGTAAAATTTCAGATTGCATTTATGTGACATCCTTTTTCAATTTTTGATTAGATTGGAAAGGTATATTAGGTACTGGTGACACCACTAAATCAAAGTCAAAATCATGATTTGTTGCATGTATCTCTTTTCCGGAAGTACATACCCAATCATTCACATGTAAAAAACATAGAGGTTATATCATCAGAGAATGTTTTTATTTATGACGAGAAACCTATAAAATTATTGGATTATAGAGATAATGTTAAAAAAAGTAATTCCACTCAATTGGTTATTATTTGGGGAGAAACCAAATGTTCAAAAATATTATATTGTAACATGATTATATGGTGAGGTATAAATATCCTCATTTTTTTCTTATAATGATGAACAACGATGGAGAAATTCATTTTAAGGGGGGTAGAATGTAATTGCCTATGTTTTAATGGACCTTTTTTCGAATAAATTAAATTTATTGGATGTTTTTCATTACACTCTACACCATTTTAGGATTGGGATTAACACAACTATTTTTTATCTTGTGTTACACATAATGCTAAATTTCTACAAAGCATCATTTTATTATTCTTAAAAATAAACCTGAAAATCATAACAATGTCATTAAAATAAAATTAATCTATTGTATAGAACAAATAATTAATTTTATATTTTATATATTTAATTGAATGTTTTATAATTCTTCTAGTAAGTTATATAGAATTATATTAATAGGGAAAAAAAATTTAGAATAAATTGGTGGTATTTTTTAAAAAGGTTGTTTTACCACCATTTAACTGAACAAATGTATAGAAAATATAATTTTGAAATTCAGTAAAAATTATTTTAAAAATAATCTTTTTTTTTTATTTTAAATTTCAAAATTATGTTAGGTTTGATATGTAGGATTTTTAAATATTCATCTTTTAATGAATTGTGAATTTTAGTATTTTTTTAAAACTATATTTTCTTTTAAAGACTTTGTAAGGGGAAATTATTTTCTTGACTAGTTTAAAATTTTAATTATATCAGTTTAATTTAAATTAATAAAATAAATATTTTTGAAAATAATAGTATAATTTAATTTATTAGAAAAAAATTTTATATATTAAAAAACATTTATTTCAAAAAAGTTCTTTTCCTTACATTTTGCAAGATATATTTTAAATAAAATTCAACAAATTATTTTCTTTAATTATGAAAAATGGTACCCAAATTTGATTTATATGATCATAATATAGTAAATATGTCTCTTTTGATTTGTAAAATATTATTATATTCTTTGATAAATTTTTTTATCATTATTAAGGGTAAATCGTGTAATTTAAGGATAAAATAATATTGTAAATATTCTAAAATTACCCTTAGAAGTAGAAAAATGTTGTTGATTTTTGATAATTTGACACATAACCCTTAATTTTAGAAAATGAATTATTTTATGGAAACTTCTCCATGAATATGACTTATATAATTCTTAAATCAAAGAATGATATAAAATGTTTCATTTTTTTAATAAGTCTACTGTGTACACATAGGGAAAGTTATGTCATTAAATATTATATAGAATTATATAGAATTTAATTTCTTTATTTACATGATATAATTTTATTTAAATTTTTATATTTTAAATAGTTACCTATAGCGCTATTAGAAAACTATAGTAGTGCTTGTTCAAGTATATAAAAAATAAATAAAATGATTTTAATTAAAATGTTAGTTATAAATAATATATAATAACCCTTGAAAAAATATTATCGGTTTACTATATATTGAACATAATCATCCATGGGTTGAATTAATGTCCATTTGGTTCTATATGAAAATTATTAAGATGTTTATAATATTTAATTTAATAAAAAGTCAAACATGCCACACCCTTATTTTTAATAAATATAATTTTTTTAATATGGTCATAAAAAATAGATATTATAATGTATAAATATTATATTTAAATATAAAATATTTATCAAAATCCTTGTAATTTATTTATAATTTTAAAAATTAAATAATTTCTTTTATTAATAACAGAACAATGATGTGGTAATTATTCAACTAAAGAAAAAATCAAATAAATGATATTAGAAATATTAAAATAAATATTATATGAATTAATTATGTTTACATATGATTTTTATATTATATTATAATATATATATTTTTTAATTAAATTACATAGTTTTAATTGGTTTATTTTTATATTCTAAAGAAAATGTTCAGAATCGTGTAAAAAATTGACACTGATGATATTTTATAAATATAATATTTTATTAAATTATAAAGATAAAATTATTTATTTATTTATAAAAAATAAAAATTAACTATTATGTGTTCTTAATTGAAATTAATTTACTATACTTGGTCAATTTAACCCATATAAGTTAATATTACAATGTTTTTACATAAAAACATTTTCATACATTTGTTAAAATTAAAATATGTTAACTATGGTTTAATCTAAATGATAATGTTTAAAATAATCCCAAAACGTGTCTAATGTATATTTAATGATGATATTAACAACATATATAATATTAAATTTGAATAAATTTTATTTTGGATTTATTTTTATTAACATTTAAATTATTATATATTAATATTTTTATGAAATTTCAAAATGTTCCTCTCACCATTATTATAAAAGGATATATAATACCTCAATTATTTACATAACAATATGACTTCATGAGTGACTATGTCATCCCCATTTCTCTTCCAAAAATCTCATGAAATGCTTTGAAAGTAATGGTATTCTCAAATGACCAACTATAGTGTCTCTGTCATGATATCTAATGGAAGTTCTCCAAATAATCAGTAATCAGTTTTACCCACACATTCAAGATTATTTATTCTTCAACATACTCTTCATATTATTTTCCAATTTAATATAATAAAACTTGTATCTCCTAATTTTTTAATGTTATTATGATTATGGATCAACTATTATCACCCTTTTATTCATCCAATGAATTGAAAATGTATTCTGCATGTGTATGTATGACATTACATCTCCACATCATGGTGTTATATTTTTTTCATCACCAACATAATTTGATGTGAATAATGATAGAATATATATATAATGAAATTTTATTATTTTTTATAGAAAATTAATATAACATCATATTACATTCCATTTAACCATTTAGGGTATGATGGCATTGCTCATGTGTACGCATGACCTACTGTCTCCACGATGTCTTGTGATTAATTTGGAATGTTTATCATTAGGAAATGATTATAAAAATTTATAATATTAAAAATAATGATATATATAATACCCTAATATAAATATCGAGATTATGGAACTATATTTGATTAAAGAAAACATGGACTTATATGAAAAAACATTCATACGAAAATGAACGAATTATCACCGAATGAAGGGTAATAATTATATGTTATTAAAGAATGTGTGATACTATTGTATAATAGAATGATATATAACATCATAGATATTAATATTTCTCTATTTCTAATTGGTAACATTATTTAAAAAATTATTCATGAGGTTTATTTATGTACAAAGTAAATGATACCTAATGTAAAGGATTCTGGTCTCACATTAATTTTTGTAGGAAACATGTTGTATACTCTGCATATTTATTTTGAGTGGATTATATATTACCCAATAATATACTTAATGAGAATGATTATGAGTATTATGTTATTTTCATATACATATAATTTTCCTTATTTCTTGGGGATTATTGTTCAACTGATTATAATGTTGTATATGATAATTTCACAATATCATTAGTATTCATTATTGTTTACTAGTAATTTTATACTGGGGAATATTAATATTTTATGTCAATGTTTCTTGAAAATTTCTTTCAAATTATTTTCACTATTCATATACAAAATTTTAAATTCATCTTCACGCATGTGTAAATTTTAAATAAATGATTTTAAAGAAATAATTTTTATCTGTTTTTGAAAATAGGTACATTGTGAATTTTCAATTAAAAGTATGAAATGAATTATTTTTTAACTTATAAGGATTGAACATGATTCTTTGAATTCCTAATTCCTTAATTAAGTTACTATTATCATACAATTTTATGATATGATCTTAAAATGATTTGTTTTTTTTAAATGGATCATAATTTTAAATAATTGAAGCATTTTAAATATGGAAATTATATTTTTCCTTAATAGTAATTTTCATGTGATCTCCCAAAATAATTTTCAATTTATGATAACATTATTTGATGTATCTTTTATATCATTGGAAATAAAATTCATGGATTATATCCCAAAATATTATAGGGTTGTTATATATTTAAGATGGGGTGATATTTATGAAACCCATTTATCTACTGTGGGTTTTCAAATGATGGAATACTGTTTATAAATCCCATTTGGTATTACATGTTCTAATATGATTAATTTTATTATGGGACATTTATGTGTAGTTTTACAGATTTGATGGGTGGGACTTATTTCTTTCCCAAACGTATAGGGTAACAATTTTTTATATCATGAGATAATTATGGAAACAAAGACAATGAGAATGATCCCATACGGAATGAAAGGAAAAACTTATCACTAACAATGAAATGATAGTTACTCAGGATAATAGAATATTATTCCATATATGCATAATCTCATTGATGTTCACAGATAGGTTTTTCCAATACGAAATGAATTATTTGGAATGATGTTACATGTCTATCTATCTGCTATAATTACATGTATTGTTTCAATGTTATGTGGTTATGGTTTATCCAATTGTCTCACATATAATTCATGTTTTATGAACATAAAATAATTATGAGATGAATCATTTATATTACCTTTAATGTACTGGTTATGATATTCAAAATATATGATTATATTTATATACCATAATGTTTATGTTATAATGAAATATCTCCTTTATTTAACCTTAAAAATAATTTGAGATCACCATTTCCTATGTTTTACAATATTTATTTTGATTAAATATAATAAATTATATTTTTTAGTAAGGATTCTACATGGATTATGTTGATATAATTTATCTTATAAAAAATTTTGTTATAGTGGGTGATCATGTTGATCATTAAGAACTTGTTATTTATGAAGCCAAATTGTTAAGTTATTTTCCTAAATCTATAAAATTATAATCCTAAAAGGAAGATGGGTATGTATGTGATCTGATGATTCTTTATGATTTTGTAGGTTTCAATGGAAAAAATATGACCGCATTCCTAATGATTATGTCTTTATCAAATGAACTGGTTGTATAGATTTTAGGGGTGTTACATATCCTATTTTAAAAAGAGACTGATTATTAAACTACATTGAATAGAAATTATGGTAAAAATCACTATTATGACCTGACATTATGACTTACAAACTCTCTTTTGATTTCATGAAATTCATTAATAATATTTTGAGTCACTGTATTTATTCATTTTTTGTCATTTTTTATGTTATCTTGATGAAATCAATGTTACGGGTGTATCACAAAGAACATATAGTAATTTTCTGAATTAAATAAATGAGGACTTCATACATGATAATATATATATGTGGGTTAGTTATATATCTTATATATTTTATATCTTGGATAATGGGATATTTTAAAATACAATAACTATAAGAAAAATTTAAATCCACGAAATAATTAATTTGCAGATCCTTAGTAATTTGAAAAAATAGTAATCTTCCTTAGATTGGCTATATACTATAACTATTCTAAGCAGGATTAATTTTTATTAGATTACCCCTTAATATAATTAACTCATAATTTATTTAGGTTTTGTTACCATGAGTATTATTATAGATATATCATGTATTATAATATTTCATATATTTTGACGCTCAGTGTATGTGATTTCGGTGTGTGATGACGTAACATCATCTTGTAGTTATGTATTTAACACAGTAGTTATTCTATTATTCACACATTTGTAGAATTACATAAATAAATACATCGAGTTATCCATGGTACTTCATACGGTGGAGGTAAAGAACTAGTATGTATTTGAATCATGTTTTGACGTGTATTTGAACAATAATAATATTCAATATACTCGTACATATACGAAAAAATATCATTGTTTGATTTTAGGTTGACTGTGTATAAAATTTTGATATAGATTCATCTTACATTCCGATAGTGGGGAATATCGAATCTGAGGCACTGATTCACAAATACCAGCCAAATAAAAGAAATTAGTGGATAATGGAGCTTGATGGTTTATTCTGATTCCATGTGTTAAAATATTAAATAGAAATTGGATTTTGTTTTTTTGAGTTTGGTGTATAGAAAATAAGTATTAGATGATATAAATGTTCCTAAGTATGAAATAAACCATATTTATTAATTTACTAGAATATTTTTAAATTTAGGGGAGACCTAATTGAACTGTTCTTAATCAATTGATGGAGTAATTTTTTGTAAGAGTTTTTTCAAACCCTTTTAATTGATCAATTGGTTGATATCTGGTTTTCACATGGTTTTTTGATTCATTCCCAATGAAAACCAATATATTTCATGTCTTTATACAATTTTACATACGGATTCGGATTAATCCATATATGGATGGTGTGTCTAAATATAATACATGAAACTGGGATCAATATCATATATCAGTGACATATATGTCTATTGTAGTCCCTTCCTATATTGACCTAATATTTTATCAATTTAAATTCCATTATATTAATTATTTAATATTGTATAATAACAAAATAGAACAGAATTAAAGCCTTATAAATGACGAATGAATGAAATAAAATGCATTAATAGTATTTATGTAACCTATACTAATGAAATAGTAACATGAAATTTTGAATAGTAATTTGACACTTAAAATTAGTAAACCCGCCAATTATATAGTAACATCCCCAAAAATTTTATGAATAAAATTTATCAACCTTATAGGTGATAATATGATAGAGTTATTTCATAGTAAAAGTAAACAAATATTTTAAAAATTATTAATTAATTGTTGGTATTTCCATAAGGAATAAATTTTAAATAACAAATTTTTTGGTAATTTAATAATTATTTTAAAAAAAATTATTCTCATAAATTCTATTCCAAAAAAAATATTATAAATTTTTATGATTATTTGAAATTTTTATGAGACTGTAATTATTTTTTCAACGTGTTAGAAAACTTTTTTAATTAAAAATTTTATTTTCAAGTAAACGATGATGTTAACTAAAATTTATATTACCTATATATGAAAAATTATTTTCATAAAATGGAGTTAATTTTTTTTCTACATGTTGAAAAATGATCAGAGATAATTAAAGGTATTTTTCTATAATACTGGATTAATTTAGGAATATTTAAATACATTAATTTATGGTATATATAGTATAAGTAAAATACACTATTCATTGAGTCATGGATGATGTAAGTACAATTGGTTCTGACTAACATGATATATTTACTCTATTTAGTCTCGTGATCATCACTATTTTATAACTATAGAAAACAAATTGTGTAAAATAATGAAAAAACACCCATCTTTTCCACTATAAATATCACCCATCACACCCTATTCTCTTTAAAATTATAAAGCATTGAGGCTTGAGCAAATTCTATGAAAACCGCTACCCAATCCCATATCAATTGTCTAGGATATACTAGTATCATTAAAAGTCCAAAACCATTTCCCGACGGAGGGTCTCAAGGCGGTGATATTTAAGAGGAAAAATCTTCATTTTCATTTAATTTATTCTCAATATCATTTTTTCTTCTCTTCTACCCATATGATCAAATAAAATATAATTTATAAATCCAGTAAGTTTGATATTATTTATTTATATCATATTAATTTAATATAAATCATGAAACTTCTCTGTCTTCCTCTTTTATTCTTAACATGATAATGTCACCTCTGATTTCTCCTTTTACAAAAATCATGGGCGATTCACATTCATTAACAGTTAACATATTTAAGGGAGTTAAAAAAGCATTAATTGGGTGAAAAAAATATTTCAATCATTATTTTTAAAAAAAATTATATTCTTTAACTATCATATAAACACAATACTAAATGATAAATCAAAATGACATCTTTTTTATCAAAACCTGCAAAAAAATATCTAAAACCATCTTCATTAATTTACATCTAATGATTATTCCCTGTGGTATTTAACCAAATTATTCACTAGTCCATTAAAACTTAATTGATTTCATATCTAAAATATAATAACAATTCTATATATTTATCTAGATTTTAAATGATATTCCTTTCATGAATGTAAGTGAACTGATAAAGAAAACCTTCAAATTTAATGCTATCTATTAATTAAATTAAAATTTAAACGACATCAAAAAATTTATAATATAACCTAATAAATCAATAATGAATCATATTAATTTATAAAATCTTCTATATATTTTTATAATTAATGAATCTAAGGTGATTGTATAGGATATTAATATGCTGGAAGCATTTAGAATCAATGTAAGGGAAAATCTAAAACTGAACTCTCTTTCATTGGGTTTTCCCTCTTTCACAACATTTTCTATATGGATATTCCATAAATATCATTTCATCATAATTATCCTCACTTCTATGGGATATACAAGATTTCCAACTGAGTTTATTAAAATGATAATGTCTTAAAAAAACAGTTCTTCAAAAAAATAAACCTTTTACTAATCAAGATTGTTTTTTCATCAACCGAGCTTGATGATTCAATTATGTTATTTCCTCTCTCTTTTGGGAACCAACATTTTTGAATAAATTCTTATTTAGGTAATCACCTTCCATTTGATGGGTAATTTTACATTCTTGATATGTCTTTTTTATAAGTTTCATGCATTATAATGTAATTGTTATGATGTGATGAGTGCGCACATAATTATATTTTTAAAAGTAAATGTTAATTTCATGACCTGACTTCTCCAAAAAGGAGATAAGGGATGGCATATTTCCAGACCCTTCCTTCTTTATGTTGAAGTAGAGATAATGACCCCCGAGACCCGCCTTCGATAGCTCCCGGAGTGGCGAACAGAACCAAGGTTATAGAAGAACACCCAAGATGTAAGACATTACCCTTTTTTATAGATCGGGAGATAAGATAGAAACCCCAACAACACTAAAGCTGATAGTAAAGGTAAATCCGAAAGTAAACCATTCCCATATGCATGTTCAAAAGTAAAATATACAAGACAGAATAACTCCAAAGGTAAAGTACCAAGAAATAGGAAAACGAAAATAGCAATTGTCCCAAGGTTTGAGCTAGTACGATCCTGCATGATCCTTGAAGTCCTCCTAGAAACCTAAAATAAGTTTATATACATATTTTTATCCTATAAGTATACTCATTAGGGAAAACCAAGGGACCTCGTTCACAAGTTGAGAGGAATTCTAATGCCCTATGAGAAAAAGAGATAACCAAAACATCGAGCAAGGTAAACTATCCACCCAAGCGTCAACAAGGCACACTCCCCAAATAACGCATGTAATGTAACGTATAATAAAAGCACATCGATGTTTGGGTACACTGCACCACTTTCCCACTAGTTATTGACGACATACTACGCATCGTACCAATCCCGCCATCCTCATCACAGTCCCACTACCGCACCCGCCCGCACACACCTGGGCCACAACCACACATCCCACCCGCAAAAACCTGGGCCACAACCACCTTCATGTCTGCAAAAACCTTAGCAACAACCACCATGCATAACCATGTCCTCAAACACCTGGGCCCGAACAACTACTACCATGCCTGAAGACATCTGGGCCTCATCCCGAAGATTCTTGGGAACAACCTGCCCGCACACACCTGGGCCAACCACCACAACTACCCTACCTGAAGAATCTTGGGCTATAATGGAAGTTAGGCCATCACAGCCTGCTCGAAGAGTCTTGGGCTATTTGGGAAAAGAAGGAGAAAATGAGATAATTACCAGGCACTCATAGGAGTGTTGTGAAAAACACCCTCCCCTATGAAATCGGGGTATTCAGCACAAAATGCTCAACTTGGGAGGGGTGCGAATAAGAAAACATAAAAACTACAGATATATATATATATATAGTTAACAAGCACTCATCCCACCCTAGGGTTCTCAAATCCAACCTAAGAATAACACCCTTATTACTATTCATTCATAAAAGAACAGCACAACACTCACGGAAAAGTCACAACTCATTCCCAAAACCAGTTCCCCATTTAAACCATTATTGTTTTCATGTTCAAGTGATCCCATTTAGGTGAATTCCACACTTATGGGAAAATAACCCGCATAATGACAAGCCAAAGATAGAGAAACACCCAAACAACAATTTAAGCATTGACACCCAGTTCTCTTGTGAAGTCACAACAACAAAGGGATAAGTGATATCCCGAAAAGTACTAGAACCAAACCAAGCCTTGAGATACATCCCACAACATTTATATTCATAACCAACAACCATGCCACAACCGAGGATCACATCCTCACCCACATCTTCCCATAATCACCAAGCAGAACAACACACCTACTACCAAAATATAGTCGAAAACTTCCAGGTTCAAGAACATCATTCATTAGGTTCCTCTTTATGTTTGCTAACCGGGGTGATCACACAGGGATTATTGTTTTACTGAACATCCATTTAAACCAAACTGAGTTTAGGTGACTAACCAATTTCCATGTTAATTTTATTTATTCATTACAAAAGAAAAGAGTTTATTAGGACGCAAGGAAATACCACTAACGACCATGATTTTCAGTGATCACAAGCCCATACAGTTCAAAACACATATCAACATAAAATAGTATAGAAGAACATAAATCACACCCCCTTAATTCTTTAAAGGTACATTCATTATCTTCATTAAGTTTGGTTTCATCAAACCCCACAGAAAAATCGCATTCCCACCCGCATGATACACAGTAAGGAGAGACGAATGTAAAACACTACCTAGTTGATCAAGGATAGATGTTTTCCACGCACCAAGAATGTCAGGGACTCCATGGGTGAGAAAAAAGGTTCCAGCATAGGTGAACCTCTTCTCTCGGGAAGGGAGACTCCAAACTCCCTGGGAAAAAAAAAGAGGCCAGCCCAAAGGAAGAAGAAGAAGAAGAAATTCCTGTGCGATATATAGATAAGATCCCGTTGTTATGGGATATGGATATTTGAACGGATTTAAAGTTGGATCGTGGTTTCCAACATGGCTGGGTGGTTACACATGACATGATTAATTTTTATTTAATGATTCCTATTGGAAAAGGTGGTAACATTTGTGATTTTAATGGATTTTATATAAATGGAGGGGCCTGATACGCGGACACGCAGCTGGGTCCATTGAGGGTCGCCCTGCCCTTAGTAATTTAAACATTGATTAAGGGCTTAAAAAGGGAATTAAACCACTTCCAAAAAGTTAAAAAGGCCTAAAAGTGTTGTTACGAGTGAAATTGCAGAAGCAAAACCCGACAAGGCCTGGTGGCACTGATTGTGCCTCACACGGATTGGTCCCACTGATAGATCACACTAGTCGGTGAGGCATCGATCGGTGACACACTGATCATGTCACACCGGTTAGTCCCAAGGATCAGTGACACACTGATCGTATCCCACCGGTCGGTGGGGCATCGATTGGGGGCACACCGATCAGTCGCATACCGATCTATCGCACACCGATCGGTCGCCCGTCGATCGGTCGCACAGATCGGTCCCACACCAAACGGTCACACACCAATCAGTCGTATGCCGATCGGTCACCCACCGATTGGTCGCACCCCAATCCGTCGCACATCGATCGGTCGTACACTGATCGATCACACCCACCGAGACCCCACCCTTTGGATCCAGATTTTGGTAAAGGGGTGGACCATGAGGGTTTGATCCATCACATTAGATACCTCTCAAACTATTCTCTCCCTTGAGAATCAAATACAAACTAGAAGAAGATAGGGGGGTCCGAACAACCGCCTCGAAAGATACCTCTCAGGAGTGAACCACATCGACATCTAAAAACACATCTCCCTCAAGTAACCAGGAAACACCCAAGGGTCAACTGTCCAGTCATATGGATTAAGAAGTTCCTTCTTCCGTGTCAAGATAATATCCTCTTTGGGAAGCACTGACTCACCCCCACGTGTTTAACTGCATACACCTCAATGTGTTTGGATTAGGTATTGAGTCCTCCCTTATCCCCAGTAAAGAAATTTCACAACACTCCCCAGGTAGGGAAACAAAACATCTCATAAACTAACAAGGTCAGCAGTACATCACAACAAGCATAGAAAGAAACAGAACAAAACTCAAAACAACTCTAGGTATTGGGCGTGCATCTGCGTCTCCCGTTACCAGGTACTCTCCTCGAGCCTTCCATGCCTCCACAACACACGAACCAAAGGGATTGTTAATCCTCCGAGCTCCTTCTCTTCACGATCCTCAATCCTCACTTGTCATTCCAGAAAGGTCACGTTGTCCCCGATATCCATCGTTCCCCAGTCGAGGACATGTGAATCGTCATGTAGATTTCATTGGTGTTGGGACACATGGAAGATTTCATGTATCCTCAGTAGCGGCGGTGGTAGCGCTTGCTAATAATCCACCTCTCTAACCCGCAATAACACTTCGATGGGTCTGATGAATCTGGGAGAAATCATACTCCCCCTATCGAACCTCTGTTGTCCACGCCGATGAGAGACCTTCAAGAAGATGTGGTCCCCGATCCCAAACTCATAGGGTATCCTCTTATTATTGACATATGACTTTTTTCAGTCCGGTGCTGCCTTCGTCCTCTCCCGTATAAGCTGAACCTTCTCTGTTGTGCTCTACACCACTTCCAGGCCAAGAAAACTTGTTTCCCTACCCTTAGTCCAGCACACGGGTGAGTGATACGACCTTCCATACAGAGATTCGGAATGGAGCCATGCAAATGGTAGAGTGATATCTATTATTGTAGGAAAACTCTACTATAGGCATGTGTCGCACCCACGATCCCCCAAAATCTAGTATACATGCCCACAACATATCCTCCAAGGTATGTATGGTGCTCTCTATCAGTCCATTTGTCTGGGGATAGAAAGTAGTTCTAAGACGTAGTTGGGTGCCAAAATCATGCTATAATCCTCTCCATATTTGTGAGGTAAACCTTTCATCCCTATCTGAGACTATGGATCTCGGAACTCCATGAAACCGCACCACCTCATCCACGCACCTTCGTGCTAAGGCATCGACGGCACCCGACTCCTTGATCGCCAGGAAGTGAGCCGATTTCGTCAACTGGTCCACCACTACTCTGATAGTGTCGCAGCCTCCTTGAACCTTGGGTATTCCCATGAAGAAATCCATTGATGTGTCATCCCACTTCCACTTAGAGACATCCAAAGGCTGCAAAAAACTACGTGAAACACTGTGTTCATCCTTCACCTACTGACACAGTAGGCATTTGGCCACGAACTCTGCCATTGCCCGCTTCACCCCGGGCCACCAGAACTGACCTCTCAAGCCCCGGTACATCTTGGAAACTCCCAGGTGCACCGCTAGGGGTGATTTGTGGAACACCCTAAGAACTCTCTTGAGAATCGCCTCTGGAACAAACAGCTTTTCTCGGAAAAGAACCCGATTCTGACCATCCTCTGTCCACCCTTCCGGAGCATCACTTGGGTTAATCTGGTCATGCATCACTTCACTTTCTGAGTCTCCCCTTTGGGACTCCTCTACCTACCGCAACATAGAATACAACATTGTCATCTGATATAGGCAAACTCTACCACCTTCCATCCTTGCATCAAGGTGCAGTGCATCAAACTCCTCCATTGCCTTCTAACCATCTGCCAACTCTCGAACTACATCGTTCTACGACGTCCTACCCAAGGAATCAGCCACCACATTCCCATTCCCTGAGTTGTAAGAAATATCGAAGTCGTAGTCCTGAAATAACTCCATTCACCTTCACTGTCATATGTTTAGGTCCCGCTGGGGGAAGAAATTCTTCAATATTTTTTGATCGGTGTAGACCACGAAGCATTCCCCAGCAAGTTAATGCCGCCACAACTTTAGTGCGAACACGAACACTGCATGCTCCTGATCGTGGGTGGCATAGTTATGATCATGGGGACGTAACTGCCTAGACCCATAAGAGACCATCCCTTTCCGATGTATCAACACACATCCGAGGCCTTGCCCTGAAGCATCACAGAATAGCTCATACACCGCCCCTTCTTCAGGTAACCTCAGTATTGGGTCACTTACCAATATATCCTTCAGAAAACTGATGGCTGCCTCGCACTACCCATTCCACATGAAATCCCAATCCTTCCTGGTCAAGGCTGTCAAAGGTGACCCAACTTGGGAGAAGTTGAGCACGAACATCCGATAGTAACCTTCCAGACCTAAGAAACTATGAACTTCTGTCACACTCTTGGGTGCTGCCCAAGAAATAATTGCCTCGACCTTCAATGGGTCCAATGATATCCGCTGCTCAGACACTATGTACCCAAGGAAATGCACTTCTCGCATCCATAACTTTTACTTGGAAAATTTCCCATGGAGTTGGGGTCATGGGAGGACCTCTAAACCCATTATCAGGTGCTCAGAGTTAGCCTCCTTTTCTCTTGAGTAGATCAGGATGTCGTCAATAAATATGACTACGAACTGATCCAGGTATTCCCGGAAGATGGAGTTCATGATTTCCATGAACACAACTAGAGCGTTTGTAATGCCGAACGACATGCCCACAAACTCAAAGTGCCCATATCTACACCTGAAGGCAGTATTAGAGATATCGCCCTCCTCTACCCTCACTTGGTGATATCCAGACCATGGATCGATCTTCGAGAACCAAACTTCTCTCCTCTGCTGGTCAAAGAGATCTTCTATACTCGGGAGAGGGTAGCGATACTTGAACCTCACCTGATTCAGTCTCATGTATACTATGCACAACCTTAGACCACCATCTGCCTTCTTTACAAACAAGACAGGGGTAGCCCACAGTGATGCACTTGGCCGAACAAACCCCTTCTTCATCATATCGTCAATCCGGATCCACAAATCCCGCAACTCAGAAGGTGCCATCTGGTAGGGAGCCATAGAAATCAGATGGGCACCAGGTTGCAATTCTATACCAAACTCAACATCATGTCGAGGGGGTAGAGTCTCCACCTCTTTAGGGAAGATGTCCATAAAATCCCTGATGATCCCTAGGACTTCTACCATCTCTCCATCCACCGACTCCAGTGATAGTTCATCCAACAGGGAAATGAGGGGCTCTTCTGGTCTTCTGTTTTTTTGCAACCCTGATCGCTGATGTAAGTTACACATTGACTTCCCAATTCTAAAAACATGAACCTTCCACGGAAGCAGTCAATGAGGGCGCATACAGAGAACATCCAATCAATGCCAAGGATGACATCGTGTGGTTGTATCTGCAACAGTAGAAGAGCCCTGATAGACTGATGTGTCCCAATCATCAGTCTACACCCTAGAGAAACATAAAGCAAGCCGGTCTGACCTCCGACTAGCGTGCTCAGCACCAGGGGTGCTGAAAGTCTCTCGTCGTCTAATACTAGGGCATGGGCCAGATTGGGTGTAACAAAGGAGTGATAAGCTTCTGTTTGGAACAAGTCATATGCAAGCGTAATGAACAATATGGTCGTACCTCAAACGACCTCTGGCCCTACAGGAACTGCTACCTCCGCAACGTGAAACTGCCCATGCCTAGCTCCTCTACCTCTCGGTTGCCAGCCGCCTCCCCGACCACGCCCTGGTCGAGGTCCTTGAGGAGCTTCCTGAGGTCAGCCTCCTCCCACCATTTCTGGTCTCGGAGGGGTGGGAGCCAGCTGGCCCTACTGCTGCTGCAAAAGGGGCCTAGCAGGAAACTGTTGTGGTTGAGGTGGGCGCTGAACCTACCCACCCCCGCTGTATTGTAATCTGTCCGAGAACTGATTCCGAATGTGTCCATGGCCCCCAAAAATGAATCACCTCAGTCCTGGGTTCGAAGGAAATGGGTGAGGACTGGGGGATCAGAACTAGAACTACTGAGGCTTGCTTCCTGCTGGTCAAAACCTAGAGGGTGCTCATGATGGAAGCCTGCTGCGAACAGCCTTCCCATTCGATGAGCCCAACTAGATTCCCTCTCATGATACACGTCCCAGTGTGTGAATCCTTTCCACCACTTCAACTTTCTTCTGGACCTATAAGTATGTCTGTAAGGTGAAATGAGTAACAACATACTGAAGAGAATGTCAAAGTGCCTCCCCCAAACATTGCCCAAGACTCCTCATCCAGAAAGAGGTCAGGAGAAAAGTGAATGAGATCCTTGAACTTGATCCCCAAATCTCTTACGGACATGCTCCCATACTAGAGGGAGAGCAGCTCCTGCATCTTTTATGCCTTCATCGTGGAAGGGAGGAATTCCGCCCAGAACTACCTCTTGAAATTAGCCTACGCAACCTCATCCTCCTTCTTTTCCCTGAGAACAAGCTTCCACCACTGGCACGATGCTCCTCGCATCTGGATGATGGCCAGAAGAACCCATTACTCTATCGGAGCCCTAATCAAGCCGAAAGATATCACTATCTCCTCGAGCCATCTCTCAGTCTCCACATCTAAGATGCTACCCCCGTACTTCCCAAGGGTCTGCCGCTGAAAGGAATGAAGAGTCCTCTTCCACTAATCGTCCTCCTCTCAGTTAGACCTCTGTTGATCATCCAATGTAACCTATGGTGCCTCAATCGTCCGCACTACTCGTGGTTATCTCCCTGGTGCCATAGCTACATGGTAAACAAGGAATGCCTTATCCCGAGTAGTGTAGAATATTGTTCTTAAATTCTGTTCGGATTATTATTCATTTTAAACCCCAAAAATTCCCATGAAACCCAAGAACACAAGTCACTATGATGCATGTACCTCCCCTAGGGTCTCAACCCAGAAATCAGTGCGGCCTTACATGGTCGTTCGGTAGGTCTATAGTCCTTGAATTTCATCACTAGGGCCCCTAAAATTACGTGTCCTAGCTATTATTCCCAGGCCTATTTCACGCACCAAGATCATGCAACACTGTTTCCCTACCATCCCTTGCAATCCTCACTGTGCCTAACCCCAGACTCCATCCAATCTCACAACCTCTCCTCTGATACCATTCTGTCATGACCCGCCTTCACTAAAAAGGAGAGAAGGGACAACAGATTTCCAAACCCTTCCTTATTTAAGTTAAAGGAGAGATAATGAGCCCCGAGACCTACCTTCGATAGGTCTCGGAGTGGAGACCAACACCAAGGTTATAAAATCACACACAAGATGGAAGGCATTACCCTTTTTTATAGGATCGGGAGATAAGATAGCAACCCAAACAACACCAAAGTTGAATGTAAAGGTAATTCCGAAAGTAAAAAATTCCCCTATTCATGTTAAAAAGTATAAGATACAAGCCATAATAACTCCAAAGGTAATGTACCAAGAAAATGGAAAACGAAAACATCAATTGTCCCAAGGTCCGAGCTAGTATGGTCCTGCATGATCCCTGAAGTCCTCATGGAAACTTGAAAGCAGTATATATACGTAGGGTGAGCATATAATTATACTCAGTAGGGAAAAACAAGGGCCCTCGTTCACAAGTGGGGAGGAATTCTAATTCCCAATGAGAAAAAGAGATAACCAAAACATCTAGCAGGGTAAACTATCCACCCAAGCCTCATCAAGGCACACTGCCCAAATAACGCAAGTCAAGTAATGTATAGTAATAGCACATCATTGTTTGGGTACCCCATGCCACTTTCATAATTGTTATTGAAGACATCCTATGCATCGTACCAATCCCGCCATCCTCATCGCAGTCCCACTGCCACACCCACCCGCACACACCTAGTCCACAACCACACATCACACCCGCAAACACCTCGGCCACAACCACCATCCCGCCCGCAAACACCTGGGCCAGAACCACCATGCGTAACCACACCCGCAAACACCTGGGCCCGAACAACTACTACCATGCCCGAAGACACCTGGGCCTCATCCCGAAGATTGATGGGGACAACCTGCCCGCACACACCTAGGCCAACCACCACAACTACCATGCTCAAAGAATCATGGGATATAATGGACCTCAGGCTATCACAGCCTGCCCGAAGAGTGTTGGGCTATTCGGGAAAGGGACCAGAAAAGGAGCTAATAACCATCCACTCATCGGAGTGTTGGAAAAAATACTCTCCCCATGAAATGGGGGTGTTCGGCACTAAGTGCTCAACCTGGGTGGGGCATGAATAAGAAAACATAAAAACTACAGATATATATATAGTGAAGAAGCACTCATACCAACCTAGGGTTCCAAAATCCAACCTAATCATAACACCCTTGTTACTATTCATTCATAAAAGAACAACACATCACTCCTGGCCAAGTCCCAACTCATTCCCAAAACCAATTTCCCATTTAAACCATTCTTGTTTTCATGTTCATGTGATCCCATTTAGGTGAATCCCACAATACTGGGCAACTAACCGACATATCCACAAGCCAAAGAAAGAGAAACACCCAAAGAGAAATTTAAGCATTCACACCCGGTTCTCTTGTGAAGTCCCTACAACAAAGGGATAAGTGAGATCCCTCGAAGTACTGGAACCAAACCAAGCCTCAAGATATATCCCACACCATTTATATTCATAACCAACAACCGTACCATAGACAAGGATCCCATACTCACCCAAATCTTCCCATAAGCACCAAGAAGAACAACACACCTACTACCAAAACTGAGTGGAAAACTTCCAGGTTCAAGAACATCATTCATTAGGTTCCTCTTTCTATTTTTTAACTGGGGTGATCACACATGGATTCTTGTTTTACTAAACATCCATTTAAATAAAATTGAGTTTAGGTGACTAACCAATTTCAATGTTACAATTATTTAGTCATCACAATAGACAAGGGTTCATTTGGATGCAAGGAAAGACCACCAACGACCTTGATTTTCAGTGAGCACAAGCCCATGCAGTTCCCAACACATATCAACATAAAAGAGTATAGAAGAAAATCAATCACACCCCCTTAATTATTTATAGGTCCATTCATTATCTTCATTAAGTTTGGTTTCATCAAACCCCACGGAAACAATAGCATACCCACCCCACATGATACACAGTAAGGAGAGACGAAGGGAAACCCCTACCTGGTTGATCAAGGATCAATGTTTTCCACGCGCCAAGAACATCGGGGACTCCAAGGGTGAG
Organism: Viscum album; assembly: GCA_963277665.1. Taxonomy (NCBI): domain Eukaryota; kingdom Viridiplantae; phylum Streptophyta; class Magnoliopsida; order Santalales; family Viscaceae; genus Viscum; species Viscum album. The sequence goes on from OY728152.1 coordinate 1,294,494,527, forward strand.
CAGAAAGGTTCTGGAACATGAACACCTCTTGTCTCAGGAAGGGAGACGCCAAACACACTGGGGAAAAAAAGAGGTCAGTCCAAAGGAAGAAGAAGAAGAAGAAATTCCTATGTGATATATAGAGAAGATCCCATTGTTACGGGATATGGGTATATGAATGACTTTAAAGTCAGATTGTGGATTCCCACATGGTTGGGTGGTTACAAACGATGGTATTAATTGTTATTTAATGATTCCTATCAGAAAATGTGGTAATAGATATAATTTTAATGGATTTTATATAAACAGAGGGGTACGATACGCGGACACACAGTTGGGTCCGTTGAGGGTCGCCCCACCCTTAGGAATTTAAACATTTATTAAGGGATTAAAAACTGCCTTGAACCACTTACAAAAGGTTTAAAATGACTAAAAGTGGTGTTACGGGAGAAACTGCTGAAGAAAAACCCGAAAATGACGGATGGAACTGATCTTACCTCATAAAGATCGGTCGCACCGATTGATCACACCGGTCGGTGAGGCACCGATCGGTGCCACACCGATCGTGTCACACCTGTCGGTCACACCGATCGGTGACACACTGATCATGTCACACTGGTCGGTGGGGCACCGATTGTGTCACACCGATTGGGTGCCCACTGATCTGTCACACGCCGATCGATCGCACGCCGATCGGTCACACGCCGATTGGTCGCACGCCGATTGGTCGCACGCCGATCGGTCGCACGCCGATCGGTCGCACGCCGATCGGTCGCACGCCGATCGGTCGCACGCCGATCGGTCGCCCACCGATCGGTCGTACGTCGATCGATCACACCCACCGAGATGCCACCCTTAGGATCCAGATTTTGGAAATGGGGAGGACCATGAGGGTCTGGGCCATCACAGTAATGTTGTTACGAGTGAACCTAGAATTATATATATATCCATATAATTTGATAATGTGATGTATTTCATGATAAAATTAAAATATGTGTCAAGACAATTCTATATTTATCCACTAATATTTATTTTAGTTGACCACTAAGACACAATGTTTCATTATAATTCATTGCAACATTCAGGGCCATTTCATAATGATTACAATCTGGATTATGATCACATACCTATGTAATGATGATAATGATTATTTTCTATAATTGTTATATTAATTCTTGATCCTATATTTCTTATTACTAGTCTTTTATCTCATCTGGTTTTTGATGTATATCTTCATGTGATTGCTTGTTCTACGGAGAATTTTGAGTCCAATAAGAAGCTAGAGAAGAAGGAATTAATTAAATTTTTTATGTTTTGATTTGTAAATTTTATTTATGGTCCTAATTTTCCAAATATAATTAACATTTTTATTCTCATTATGTAATTATATTATGTTTAATGTAATTAAAATGAAGTTATAACATATTTAAAAATAATCAGGGTCACTAAAATTCTAATTTCATTATAGACGAGGGGCAAGATTTCTATTGATGATATTATTATCCTTCCTAATACTATATGTTGTATTATTTTGATTCGGTTGATTTCACATCAGTTTAAAAAATTCAATCATTTTCTTAATATTAGTGAATTGTTAGAGTTTGGAGATCATATAAATTTACGAATTTATGGGATCATAAATAATCACTACATGATTTTATAAATTATATGATATTAGTATCCAAACATGTCATCATTTTTTTGATAAAGTCATTATAGTCATAATGGGTGAATAGCTAATGTTGAGCATGATATTTCATACATTGATAGGTGATCTAACATATTGGTACCACTTGACACATAGGAATATTAATTAGTGTTTTTATTTGTTTTATCAGTAGATGGTATAAATATATTATAGGATCAACATATGATATATAGATACTCAATAACAAGTGGGGTGAATCGTATGATTAATAAAGAATTAGTTTTTGTCCTTCGAAATCATTATTTAATAATGATAAACAATCAAAATTCACAAAATTCACGAATATTTGCTGGAAATTAAAAATTATTTTCCCTTGAGATTAACAAACCATGAAATTATGTTCTAAGCATATATCTTCTGCTTTCTATAATGATCTATGTTCGAAAATGTTTAACTTCAATTTTTTCAAAATGTTGTAATCTTATTCACATGATGTTATTTAACTGTATATATTCATAGAGAAATAACACAAAAAATATTTTATAACTTATATTTAAATTGATATTCTTGATTATCATTATTGGTAAATGTTATGAAATCATTGTACGAGATAGTATAATCACTAGTAAGCATAACAATGTTGTCGTGCCCATGGTTAATAACAAATGTCTTTATTTGATCTATCCAATACACATAATCAATACTATAAACAATTGGTAGTCCTGTTGGATTTATATTGTCAAATGATCAAAAATTTATGCCTTCAACAATTTAAAAAACATGTCATTACCACTTTACACATTATTGTATTATGTATATAAATAATAAGTTTATATAAGAAACATGCACAAATAAAAAAAGTTCATGTCAATTAAGCAATGAAAATTTTCCATTTGATAATAAGTATAAGTATCCATATCTCAGATACCTCCTTTGATACCAATTTTAGGTTCTAAATGTGGTAAGTAGATACTAAATAACAATATGGGGTTATTATATGTTTAAAAACATTCATTTTTAATAACATAGAATCATTTTTTTACAATGTTTAATAGACAATACTCACAAAACCCTATAATATTATTATGAATGAAATTGGAAGGTCCCAAAGACTGTATATAAATATTATATAATGAAATAATAACACAAGTATACTTAAGTAAGAATCTACATCAAGGAATATATAATATTAAATAATAGTTATTACCACAAAGAATGTGTATAAAAGTTAAACATTATATTTATAATAAAATTTTTAACAGAATAAAAGAACATGTAATTAAAAATGAAGTGAATTTGTGATGAAATATTTTATCCCAAAGAGATGGGTATCAATAAACCATGGATAAAGCTCCCTTGATTTACAATTTAAAGAATGTCTATCTTATCTAAACCAGGATAAGCTCTCAATTCAAATATCGGTATCTCTATTGATATCCCCATTAGCCCTCGATCTATAAGGTGATCGGAACATCTATCTTCCATAAACATGGAATCATTCGATTATGTCGGTAATCAGACCTTATGTATTTTTTTCATCATGGATGTCGTAGATTGTATATGACAATATTCAGAATCGGACAAGACAAATTCTATTTTATTATTATTTATATATGTGGAACAAGATGTTCACAACAATAACTCTTCAAGGATTTCATTTGAAACAAATATGGAAGATCCCCCCCAGAGTATCAATTCATCAAAAAGTACACAACACTGAAAGCAATCAAATTTATGGGTATTTATATGAGAGATCTCCAATAATCACACTTTCTTCCAATGGTCATAGTTTTCATAAAATCATATAGGGACTATTGACACCAAAAGTTGGGATAAATAAGAAAAATAGGGAAGTATCTATGGATGCCTCGCGAAGCCCTTTTTCGGAGCCCAAAGTACCCACTCCCGTCGCGGAGCAAAGATGCGGGCCGCAACATGAGCCCCTTTGACATTCGTGAAACCAATGTGGAGCAAGGAGGTGGGCCGCAATGTGAACCCCTTTGATGTTCGTGAATCCTCCATGGAGCAAGGTGGTGGGCCGCAATGTAAACCCCTTTGACGTTCTCGATCTTGATGCGGAGTAAGGAGGTGGCACACACCTCGAACCCCATTGATGTTCATGAGCCCACTATGGAGCAAGGAGGGGGGACGCACTGCGAACCCTTTTGACGTTCGCGAGCCCGCTATAGAGCAAGGAGGTGGGATGCCCCACAAACCCCTTTGACGTTCGTAGCCCCAATGCGGAAGATGGAGTTGGGACACAATGCCAACCCCATTCACATTCGCGTGCCTGCTGTGGAGTAAGGAGGCGGGCCACAACACGAACCCCTTTAACGTTTAGGATCCCTCAGTAGAGAAAACTCACTCCTCGTGCTAATCAAGCTCTGAATGGCAACACATCTTGCCTATAAATGCAGGGCTCCACTCTATGACAAAGGATGGATTATTCAACCATTCACCTTCTGGGCTCTCAAAACACAAAGCACTCATTTCTTTGCAAACCATGAGCTCTTCAAGGTACTTCTTATTTGCAAAGTGCCTCCTCCTTATCTTTAACATAACCCGTCTTCCATGAGGGATGCCTTTCACGAATCCCACAGGCTGTTGCGAATGAAGGATATCCCCACAGGGACTCGGGTAGTCATGAAGCATTTATGCTTCACAAAACACCCTCCACACACACATGACCCACATGCTAAGGCAGGGTTACTGTGCTTCGCAATGAACATTGATTCATGACACCTTTCATAACGAGGAACCCCAGCTTCGCGAGGCATTGCATCGCGAATTCCTTTCCACTTTGCGACGATCCTCTCATATGCACATATTCCCTATGACTAGCCTTCGAAAATTCACATTGCGAAGCACATTCCTTCACGAAGCCCCTCTACTTCAGGGAGAACCAGAGCATTTGTGGGCTTCTAATGAACCTCTTTTCTCTGAAACTCCTTTTCCCATGCGACCCATTAGGTTTGAATAAAGTAACATCAAAATACATTTGATGAAACTTCATGTTGCATTACTTCACCTCATGATTCTTCGCATAGGCATGCTAATGGATATTTCTTCTTCGCATAGCCACTCGAATGTAGACCCTCCAATGGTTCTCTCTTTAACACCCCCCAACCACAACATTAACAATTAATTCATTCCCTCTAGGTAGGAAGGGTTTTAGTCATGTATGTCCTAGGGGTGCAGAGTAATCCCACCTCATCCAAGCTGCAGGTCATTAAACTGACAAGTACCATCATCTTCAGCACATGACGTGAAACTGTGACCATGACCGGTGTATCAGATGTGGGGTTCCGCCACCTTGGATATTCTGCACTCCGCCAGGTCTCTAGAAGAGTGATATTATTCATCACATGTGATGAGATCCTCTTTATTAGAGCGGTTTCTGTCTATGGGGAAATGGGAACCACCCTAATGTAAGCCCATATCTTTCCTTGCAAGAGATTGCACCCCTACTCCTCCTATCTTCTTGGGTGTCAAGTCCCTCTCCAGCTGGGATTTTTCACCATCCGAGCCTCCATCCCGGAGTAAGTCCCAATCTTCATAACCTTAGGCTATTAACCAGGAATAATCCCATATTTCTTCTTTAGTCCACTAACCATGTGCAACCCCATATTCTAATTCTCATGGATGCACCTTCTGCGACTTGATCATCAGGTCATTGTTGTCTCTTGTTTCTCACACTGAGCATGACTCACGTGGGATTTGATCATGCATCGACCATGACATCCTCTCTCAGAAACCTGTTGTGAGAGTCCCACACACCCCATCAGAACAATGAGGTCTTTGATCCTTGCCATGGCGTGGTACGTAGGAATCCTCCATGAGGTTCAAGCCCCCCACCCATTAGTAGTTATGACCATCTTCATGTAGGTTCGCCAACACCATCCAGAACTATGTGGACTTTGATCTTTCCTAAGGTTTGGTACGTAGGAAGCCTTCATTAGGTACATTCCAAACATCCAAAAGTTTTGACACCCTTCACATCGGTTCTCCAAACACCCACCCCAAACTACGTGGACTTAGATCCTTACTATGGTAAGGTACGTAAGAAGCCTCCATGAGGTTCAAGACCAACACCCAGTAGTCCCGGCCTACATCATGTCGGTTCACACCCCATCCTGAACTATGTGGGATTTGATTCCTGTCTCTTAGATAGGGTAAGTAGGAATCATCCATGTGGTTCAACCCCATCTAGCGGTAAGCTGTGGGGACCCCATTCAGTGGTAAGCCATTGACATTACTATTCAGTAGTAAGCCGTTGTCAACCCCATTTAGCGGTAATCCATTAAAATCCCCATCCAGAGGTAGGCCATTGTGACCACATTTAGCAGTAATCTATTGAAATTCCCATTCAGTGGTAAGTCATTGTCCACCCCATTTTGTGGTAAGCCGTTGTGACCTCGTCAAGCAGAAAGCCGTTGGGACCCCATCCAGCAGTAAGCCGTTGTGACCCCATCAAATTGTATGTCGTTTTGACTCCATTCAGTGGTAAGCCGCTGACATTACCATTCAGTAGTTAGACATTGTCAACCCCATTCAGCGGTAAGCCGTTGACATCCCCATCCGGCGGTATTCCGTTGTTACCCCATCCAGTGGTAAGCTGTTGAGATCCCAAATCGGCAGTATGCCATCGTCAGATGAACTACAAGGACTTGAATTCCCCACCAACGAGATATGTAGGAAGCCTCTTCGAGACTCAATCACAACATCACCATTTTCCTTGAGACGAACCCATCTCATTCTCCATCTAATTCATTAAGCCTTCAATCATCCATCCTGATTCTTACCCGGGCGCCACATCTCGGTGGGATTAGCCCACCTCATTCCGCATTCCCCTTTACTACAATCAGGGATATAAACACATGTTGGCCCTAACATAGGTGTTCACTCTAGAGGTTGAACCCATCTAATGCACTCTAATCAGTGTTCTGGTCAGTCAGATCCATCTCTGCTAGATATTAAACCCGCTGCATACCCAGTGATAAACATAGGAGGCTGAGGAAAACCTTAGATATATACCAATAGAAAAAATTCCCCACATTCGACAAGGGATTCATCAGGATTCTGAGCCCTTAATAATCCCTATAATAAGGGGAATAAGCCCAGACGTTCTAGTGTCCCAGCATCTAGACACACTAGTGATGTCCAATGTGACTACTCACCTGGCCGAAGGTTGCTTCCCTGACTGGACCCTTTAGAATGTTCCGAAAGAAGTAGTGTAATTATCAGTTGTCTATGAAGATATGGAACTAGGAAGAGTTTCATATAAAACTTCTTAAATCTATAAGGGAGACCTAGACTAGGTTACTAGTTTCTTGGGGGAATCCACGGATGGATGATCCGACATCCCATCATCCCATTTCAATCAAGGAGCAAATGTCCCTGAACAAGCGACATATGCCCACTGCCTTTGGAATGCAGGAATGTGGAAAAAAAAACCACAAATTTCATCCTCAAAAATTATTTACATGCACGCCCTGGCGAAAGCATCTGAAAAAGAAATGGTGAACCCAATGTGAAACTCTTATCCTTAGTATGGATATTAGTAGCGTTTGAGATATATGTTGATTATCATGTTACCAGATCAAGATATCCGGCACAATGTTCTACCAGGAAAATAGTGGGTCTAGCGTGAAACTCAATAGAAGTTAGGGTAGTAGAATGTTGGGAATCCCGATCTATGACATTGTCAACATGGATCCCTCTTACCGGTCATGGAAGATGGAATGGCGTTGGGGTACTGGTTGTAAATTCCCTTTTTTCCTTCAGCAAGGATGATTTAATCTCCCTGCTTTCCTGAACCAATCTACTAAACCCAGAGCTCGATCACTACCTACCCACCGACACAAGGGCGGGGACAATACTACAGTGGGAGACCCGTGTGGCTCCGCCTCTTTTGTGAAGGTCTAAATGGCCACAAACGTTGGGCTCCCCCGACCTATATCTCCATTTGAAATTTTTCAACAGAGGGTGATCAATGACCTCATATGACGGTACGATGAGGATGGTATTATCCTGACTCAGGATATGTCCCACTTGGATTTAGAGGCATCTACGCCATGTCATCAACACCACCCTTGAGGGCCGCACAAGGAGAAACTAATCCCCACTCTGACATATAACTATTTCAGGAGACTATCCACAGAATGTCTAGACGACTCCCTGCCCTACAATGACGAGGTAAGGGATGTTTGGGTTAGCACAGTTAGAGTCCCATTCTAGGGACTCCCAACAAGGGCTCCCACCATGTCGTGTCAGTGCCGCCACCCAGTCTTACTGGGCAAGGAGTAGGAGTTCCATATACAAATGCCATCAGCTTTGGTCTGTCTAACCCAATTCCAGCATCAGGTGCAAGCCGGAGAGGACCTCCGCCAAGGGGTGTCAACGTTAGCGGCTACTGTGTCCTGAGCCACCACTGATGCATATCAAAAACTCCATATGTATGCTGAGTAGGGATGTTCATATGCCTGGCCTGGATCATGGCCCCAACCACCCACAAGCAGGCTTGGTCGACTCTCTTGGTCGTCGTCACAGGTAGTGGTCGTCGCAGACTAACCCGCAGTGATTCCACCCAGTAAGGATGTCCTCCTCGTACCTCTACTATTGAGAACGTGGGCCTTCCCCACATTCAGTCTCAGTTTGGAGGTCCACCCTATGCCAAATTGAATCCAAATGAGGATCCTCTCTTTGGTGGTGATGTTCATTATGGAAGTCTCTCTGATGCCCACTACACCGGATATGAAGTCATTATTCCCACAAGAGACCATTGGTATGGGGACGTTGCCCATCCAGTCACTCTTCATTGTGGGGACCCTCCCCGTGTTATCGTACTAGCTTGCGAAGGTCCTCCTCACCTTGAAATAAGAGGAGTGATGGTCAACTCCACTTCACCAGCGCCCAACATAGTGGTCCTACCCAGGTTCAGCTCGACCAGTACGAGGACCCTCCACATACTAAATTCACCATGGTAAACAAGCAGGGTGGTTCTCCCCATGCTCCTAATAGCTCCAATGGGGGTCTTACCTACTCCATAACTACCCAGAGAGGTTCTCCATGTGTTCCCTTAGATATCAATCCTAGTGCTCCTCGCACCCCGGCTTACTCAAGCGGAGATTATCTCCTCCCCAGCACCAGAACAGCCGAATGAACTCCTCGTTCCATAAATCTACCATGTCCCAAAGAGCCATCTATGGGAAGGAAGGAAGGACATAACCACCATAAGAGGAATTATGGGAAGGTCCAGATAGATATCAAACTAGTCTTCTTCTCATACATCGATGTAGAGTATGACTCAGGGAAAAACCCTCTAATTTCTCATCCGAGCTAAGGGTTGGGGCAGGTATGAGGCGCATCAGTCTAGTACTACCAGAATACAAAGTCCATCAGATTCCCACCTCCCTCTATAGGTATATCTAGGATGATGAAATTTGGAAACCCAACATGTTATGATCATGCAATCACCACTATCATCACCGGAAGCACTCTATAACTCTACTAGAGAACACATAGAGCTATTTTGGTGACCAATGGCGGGTGAGAATCAACATGACATATCGATAGTAGCCCTAGACCCTGCACTAGGAACTGTGGTATTCATTTCATCCTACCGCGATGTGGTGGCCAAGTCACTACATTATTTGGAGGATAGCCCTAGATGTGGTGGTTTGTCAGCTCGCTCGCCGTACTATCCACTAGCTAGCCTACCATCCCAACGGTCTGCTTCGGTATCACTACCAGTTCCTCATCCTCCTCTGGTTGATGAGTGGGGTAATGAAGGGTCGGACCCTGAAGTTGAGCCAAGGATCTTATTGAATATCCTTGCAGTGGACCACTTTTCTATGGTATTTTGGCCCATAAAAGCGCCAGATTTCTGTGAACCATAATCCGCTACCCCCGAGGATGTTTATTGTTTCCGTCAAACCCTTTGAGAGATGCACATTCATATTTTTCATCAGCGAGTGTTTTATCCCAGCATCTAAGAGAATTTAGATGAAATTACAGAGCAATGTCATCTAGTTGATTTGGCAGCAGTCCCTGTGGCCCAGCGCCCTGAGTCACCAAGCCGCCGTAAGGCCATACAACAAAAATGCGCTCAGAGTTTCAATGTACTCTACATGTATATCAAGGAGAAAACCCCCCATGTGAAAATATGTGGCTCGGGGCTGTATGCTTCCCTACTATTCTGTCCTATCCGATGGCAGACTGACTCTCTAGGGAATATTGACGACATGACCATAGGAAGGGTCATTGTCAACATGGATGACATAATGAATGAATAGATCGAGATGTAGCTTAATTAAGAGGAATTACTCGTCTGCAGAGGAATATACTGGGGATCCCTACACCCAGCAAGGCACTGGTTCTCAGTCAGAATCTTGGTATGGGTAAAGAGTGGCTCAGAGTAGCCAAACACTCCGACCTATCCAATTCAGTGCAGAAGATGGTGGAGGACCCTAAAAAGGTCGCATTATGCCAACAACAAGACAAACAGAAAATGTTGGTCAATGACTACCAGGCTGAACGCGCTGTGGAACAACATCCAGAATACGGGGATTCATGACCAATACATCAGGGGCAGGAACAACTTCCCCTTGGTGAGCTACCTCAAGGGGAACCTGACCATCCTACCCCTGCAGATAGGGTTGAAGCTGGAACTTACGGAAAAACATCATCGTATGTCTAGCCAAACCCTCCGGGACGACGCGACAATCCATGGAACCCATCTTGGGTTCCTCGAACTGCCCCACAGGTCACTCCACCAGCCACTCAACGAGTTGCAGAGCCACCTTATCTTATTGAAGAACTTGTCAATGCACTCATGGTTAGGGATCCCCATCAACACAAGGAAACCCGCTTAGATGATCATATGGTGACACTCATTTTCCGCCTTCAGGCGTTGGAAACATGATACGTGGAACTACCGCCTGATGGAAATCCATATCTGGCATGGGTGGATGATATGTCGGAACCCTTGGGTTTCGGGAATACCACCTTTTCCCCCATCAATGGGAAAGAGGACCCGCCGCAACACCTGGCCCACTCTAACTCAAGGTGTGGCCCCATGTTGGGAACTCCTGCACTGCAAAAGACGCCAAGATATGATCTTTTCTAGATACATTGGAAGGACCTACATTTGTGTGGTACAACCATCTCCCCATAAGATCAGTAACCAGCTGGGAGGAACTCCGTAGGTAGTTCCTCTACCAGTTTAGTTCCACCACGCAGAAGACAGGTATCATCGAACTCTTCAAGTGCAAGCAGACTCCTGATGAGCGCGTCACTGACTTTGTCCCCCAGTGGAAAGGACTCACATATTCCCTGGAAATTCCTATGACACAGGAGAAATTTCTAACTATATGCGTAGGGAATGTCAAGACAGAACTGGTTCTCTTTATGATCACCTAGAACTATCTTGGGGGATTTCATATGTTCTCTGATAAGGCCAAGGGCCTGGAAGAAACACTGCAACTGGCTATCCAGGAAAGTCCTTTGCCTCCTGTAATTCCCACATGGAGGGATTCCAGAACCGATCCAACTGTGGTGGCCCAAATAGAGGCCCCCAGATAGCTGGAATTATTACCAAAGGAGCCACCTCCGCATCCTCATAAAGTCCCACCACCACATGTGCAACCTCCTGTCCAGAAACGATCGCCTCAAAATTGACATGTGCCCCCATGTAATGTGCTGTCACCGCCTAGGTGGGACAATTAAGCCACGACTCCTCGACATGCTCCTGAATCCCCTCATCAAGGTAAATATCTAAGGGCCCCCTTTCCAGACACAAGGAACCGAACATACTCATTCAAGGAGAATCATGTTCCTGACTATTTCCAGAGTGCCTTAGAATAGGGGATTGTGTGTTTTATTGAGTGCAGAAGGCCCGGGGAGGAAAACCTCACTAATCTCCCAAACTACTGACCCTATCACCAAATCATGGAGCACACTCTCAAGAAATTCTATGTGTTCAAGTACTGTATTCATGGCTGGGTCGATAAAAGCATAGCCAGGTTGGGCTTGGCCCCGACATAAATTACATGCATCATCGTAGGGCCAGATAGCAGTAGCGACAGTGAGGGCGAGCGGCATCAGGTTTCCAGTCACGGATCCTAGAAATATGACGATTGGATGGCTCGAAAAATAGTTTCCCATTCCCATGGTATCATTTTTGCATGCCTAAATTGGCCAGAACCATTATAAGCTGTGGCCACCACATCTGCATCGCCATCTCGGCCGACCTCATCCCAGAAGATAAAACACCAGTGGTGAAAGGGAAAGCAATGAACCCTGACAATGCCATCATCGTCCCGTACTCTCGGTGATTTCATGCCCCTGAAGATGGTAATTCCTCCTAGAATCCACCTAGTAGTGGATGACTCTTATAGTGAAAGTCAAGGGTACGATTTGGTTAACACCGTGGAGCTGGTAAACCCTTACATGACTCCCAAAGACAGGGAGCATCACGCGGACCTCCCCAATGTCCCCAGCCGACACCAAAGTTCATGAAGACGTGACCATATGGGTCATCGAGGCACATCTGTTGGAACTTCCAGTTAGGCTGTGCACACCTTTGGGACTAGAAAACAGGCCCAGCGCAGAGCTCAGCACGTGCAGCCTCCTCATCCGGTGTCATTAGGCCTGCCTCCACTACCGTTAGTGCTACTGGACCAAGAAGAGCTACCTAGTCCTCACTGTGATCATCCACACACCACCATGGACTGGTTCCAGTTCTCTAGCCCCATTATTGCAGGTACACCACTTGCTTCAAATAGTGAGCAGCGGGAAATTCCCAGCACCCGTCAGCGCTAGTCCAGCCAGCAGAGGCCACCATACCTCCTGCAAGTAGAAGTTCACACCTTCTATAGAAGAACAATGTTATTAAGCATCTTTCCAAAATTCCAGCAAGGATTTCCATTCTTGAGGACCTTCTCCTATCGTCATATATGCGTGAGTCCCTCACTGAGACTTTAAAAATCCCCCTCCTGTTTGAGACAGATGTTGCAGGCACAAAAGACTTTTATACTGAAGTGGTTGAGAATGCTGAATGATAGGCCATTATATCATTCTCTGGAGAAGATGAAGGATCTACCAAAGAAGAGAACATTCTCCCACTATACAACACTGACAAATTCAATGGTGTGGTGGTTCACTACAGTCTTTTTGATAGAGGCACCAGGATTAACCTTTTCTCGACACTGACACTGCAGATGCTGTGGTTATCCGAAGATGACTTGTCTCCCTCCAACCTAAAAATTCAAGGATACAGGAAAGTGCAGACCCTTTTTGGCAAGATCCATTTGAAGACCTAGTACGAGGTCCTAGTTTCAAGACCCAAGTTTATGGTTGTCTCCAAAGACACTACGTACAATGAATTGATGGGCATACCATGGCTCCACCTGCACGAGGTAGTTCCCTCATCGTATCACCAGTGCCTCAAGTACTCTTTTAATGGTTGAGGGGGCATGATTCAAGATTAAACGTCTCCTTTTTTCTCTTGTATAACACACCACCTAGATTTCGACTATTACAAGAGCAAGGAAAAGAAGATTCTGACATATGAGTTCGATCATTCCGCGGTTGAAACTGACCCCTGGGAAGGTCTGGATGATGCCTATGTCTTCCCGATCCATCAATTCGAGGCCACACCCCCCGATATGGGGCAATGTTTTATTGTATATGGTACAAGGGAGAAGCATATTCTCAGGTCCAAGCAATGTCAGGAGAACACTTAGTATTCTTATATGAATCAAGCCTCAATGATCCCTTATCCCCCCTACACCCATAAGGTATCGAGATGTCTGCCCCATGTCAATGAAAATACATCATACTTGCCTATTTCTCTAGGATAGAATCAAACAGAACAATATGACATGCCAATATTTCTTTGATATCATCAAGAGTGGCCTCGTGGGCCGAAGACAAGATAGAATCTGGTTGACAACCTTTATTTCTATAGTTTTGGCAGCACCAGAATCTCCCGATGCAGTGACCACTACCGCTCATGCAGGTACCAACCTCTCCTCAGGGTCTGTCAACTCGAAGAACTCTTCTACCACTGGGGATCCTTCCCCTGCATGTGAAGAAGAGGATTTGGAGGATGCTCCCCCCACCTTTGAGGAGGGTGTATCTACCACGGTTGATGAACTGGTAGAGGTGAACCTAATAAGCGAGGAAGACTCGAGACCCACATTGATCATTTCTGCCATGTCCCTCAAGGAGTAGGAGTGGTATGTAGACTTCCTAAAACATCATCATGATGTATTCACCTTGAGCTACGATGAGATGTCAAGACTAGATCCTCAGGTATCCATCCACCGCCTCGGTCTCCCTGTAAATCATCACAGGTTCAACCATCATCCAAGAAAGGTGAACCCTTCTCCTGGTGCCATGGTAGTGGCGGATGTTGATAAGCTCATCAGAGCCACTTTCGTCAAGGAGGTCTAGTACCCCAATTGGATAGACAACAATGTGCTAGTTAGGAAGAAGAATAGAAAGATCTGAGTCCACATCGACTTCAAGGATATGAACTGTCATTGTCTGAAAGATGATTTTCCCCTTCTTGTGATAGAGTTTTTTGTTGATGCTATGGCCGGGTTCCCATACCTCTCCTTCATGGATGGTTACTCTGGGTACAACCATATTCGAATGGCCCTCGAGGATGAGGAGTATATAGCATTCATGTAACCACATGGTACATTTTATTCCCAAGTCTGGCCCTTCGGCATAAAGAATGCAGGTGCCACCTATCAGAGGTCCATGCATCGCATATTCAAGACAATCCTCCAGACGTTGAGGGAATGTTATGTGGACGATTTGGTGGTCATTTCTCGCCATCTCCAGGACCATCTCAAGGACCATGAAAAAGTATTTGGATTTTTCTATTCTTGCCACCTGAAGATAAACCCATTCAAGTGTGCCTTTGGAGTCAACTTTGGGAAGTTCCCCAGCTTTATTGTCAGATAATGGGGTATCAAGATTGACACTGATATGATCGAGGCCATCAGCCATATGTATCCTCCAAGAAACATTTGGTAGCTTTGAGGTTTTCAAAGAAACTTTTCCTACATACACCAATTCATTGTGAATCTGACCAGAAAGTGTCAGCCCTTTTCTCAGCTAATGAAGAAAGATGCTGCCTATGAGTGGGATGAAGTGTGCTAGATTGTGTTTGAGGAAATCATGTAGTATCAGCTCTAGCCTCCAGTTTTAATGCCACCCATCTCTATAAATCCATTTGTACTTTATGTTACCACTCTATAACGATCTATTGGCACCCTACTCACCTAGAAGAACTATGAGGGGATGAATAACAACCATTACTACCTAAGTTGTATAATCCTTGATACGGGGATCAGATACTGCCCTATCGAAAAGAGCTTCCTTGAACTAGTATTTGCAGTACAAAAATTGCGACATAACTTGTAGCACCACATGGTACATCTGGTGTCTCGGGTAGACCCACTGAAGTACATTCTAAACCACCCCATGTTTATAGGACGTATAGCTCGATGGACAGTCATTCTTCAGAAGTTCGATATCAGGTTTTTACATTAGAAATATATTAAGGGGAAAGCATTGTTATACTTCCTTATTACCCATCCGGCTCCTGTGGAAGAGTCTTTGGATATCTATTTCCCTAATGAGGTGATACTCTCAGTAGAACAATCCATGTCATGCTGGAAGATGCACTTTGATGGTGCTTCCTGAAGCCCCACTGGTAGGAGCCTCAATGATCCCAGACTCAACAATATAGGCTTGGGTATCATCGTTATTATCCCAACACAATACATTCTATAGTACTCATTTTTGTTGTCAGAAGGCTTCACCAACAATGAGGTAGAGTATTAGACTCTTATCAATTTCCTCGAGATTTCCCAAGAGATTGATGTGCCCCATTTTCATGTGAAAGGAAATTCTGAACTAGTCATCATGAAGATCAACAGTGACTACGTCGTTAGAATTCCAGACCTCGTAATATTGTTGGGGCACACTATCCATCTAATGGCCTAGTTCCCATCTCAACTGGATGCCATTCATGTCCCTTGATCTCAAAACAGTTAAGCTGATGCCCTGGTCGCCCGGGCTACTTCACTAGCAGAACTCAAGTAGGATGATCTGATTATCCACGTGGCATATAGGATATTTATTGATCCTGTCACCTCCGATGAAGACGACGGCCTAAAGGTCATCCATCATACAGCCGGAGCCACCACGTCAAGACCCCAAGATGCAGTGGTTGAAGTGACTCCAAACTGGAGATCCCCCTATGTTGATTATCTCTAAAATAGTTACCTCCCAGCTGATTGAGATGAGCGTGGGTGAATAAAACATCGTGTGTTGTTGTTAACCCTCCAAGACGGCCCTGGAAATGAGCAGATTCTCTACAAGCACATATTTGATGGAGTTCTCCTATGTTTCATTCAAGGAGTCTAGATTTCTCAGGTCATGAAAGATGTTCACGCTGGTTCCTATAGGGATCATCAGACTGGCCTAGAGCTGTCCCATCAGATCTGGAGACTGGGGTACTTCTGGCCCTCTATGATCCACGACTGCATCGAGTTTTTCAAAATGGTTCATGCATGTCAATTTCATGCCAACTTCGTTCATCAGCCACCATAGCCTCTCCACTCCACCAAGTACTCTTTTGCATTTTTATGTGGGGACTTGATGACCTAGGACCATATCCACCGGTGACTACTCGCCAGTACAGGTTCATCCTGGAGGATATATATTTCTTCTCCAAGTGGGCGGAGGCAGTTTCACTCAAAGAGGTCAAGCCGCGTTCCATCGTTGACTTCATGAGATCCAATATCATCTACCGATTTAGAGTCCCTCAAGTCTTCCTCACCGATAATGGCACCAACATCTATTCAACTGAGTTGAAGAAGTTGTATTCCAAATACAACATCCGTTCTAATCATACATCCCTCTACTATGTGCAAGAAAATGGGCAGATCGAGGAGTTCAACAAGACCCTCTCTAATATTTTTCTAAAGATGGTTGGACAGAATAAAATGTGTTACAAGTACAAGCACCCCAATGCTCTCTGGGAATATCAGATGACTACTTGTAATTCCAAAAAGGTGACCGCATATTCCGTGGTATATGGAAAAAATTTCATTCAACCTATCAAGATTTAGTTTCCTTCATTATGCACGATGGTATCTAATCAGCAGTCACCGGATAACGTAGCTGAAATTCACCTGGCCGAGTTGGATGAACATGATGAAAAAAGGCTTCATACCAAGAAAAATCTGGAAAGGTTTCAGAATAACATTGACAGAGCCTTAAAAAAAGGGTTCGCCTCTTCTCTTTCTTGCAAGGTGATTTAGTCCTGGATTGGAGAACACGAATGATACGTAGTAGGAAACCACACAAGTTGGAGCCCAAATGGGACAGAACTTTCATTGATCACTAGGATTACCCCATTGGTGCATACTAACTAGTGACCCTGGATGGTGAGCATATAACTCCTCCCACTAATGCTAAGTTGCTCAAGAAATACTTTTCTTGAGTCATAGGGTCCCACATGTCCATAAACTAGAGGGTCCCACATGACCATAAACTGTAGGGTCCCACATGACAAAACACTATAGGGTCCCACATGAACATAAACTATATGGTCGCACATGACCATAAAATGTAGGGTCCCACATAACCATAAACAATATTGTACCACATGACCAAAAACTGTAGGGTCCCACATGACCATAAACTGTATTGTCCCACCTGACTATAAACTACAGGGTCCTAGATGACCATAAACCGTAGGATCCCACATGACCCTAAAATGTAGGGTCCCACATGAAAATAAAATGTTGGGTCCCACATGACCATAAACTGAAGGGTCCCACATGACCATAAACTGTAGGGTCCCACATGACCATAAACTGTAGGGTCCCACATGACAATAAACTGTAGGGTCCCACATGACCTTAAATTGTACGGTCCCAAATGACCAAAAACTATAGGGTCCCACAGGACCATAAATTGTAGGGTCACACATGACCATAAAATGTGGGGTCCCACATGACCATAAACTATATGCTCCTACACGACCTTTAACTGGACTATCCTGTATGACCCAAAACTACATGAAGTTCCTACACAACCCAAAACTGCATGAGGGTCCGGCATGACCCTAAACTGCTTCGTCCCTCATGTTGTTTAACTGTTCATCATCCTGCAAGGTGTTAAAAGGTATGGACCTTCTAGAATAACGTAAGGATTGATTCCAATATTTATGGGTTACATAGGGACACTCAGACACTCAGTTTTGAGTCCAACCCCCAGACTCATTTCATCAACTACCCCCTAGGTGTAGTTCTCTCAGAGGGTCCTTACACGGTATAATGTAGGGTAATTTATCCCCACTCATGTCAGGATTATAGCAGTCACCCCATGTCCCCTCTCCACATTATTCTATCCTCCCACGTCCTCACCGCATGATGTTAAACTGTAGGGCCTTCAAGGACTATGTATGAATTGATTCCAATACTCATGGGATACGTAAGAACGCTCGGAAATTTTGTATGTTGTCTTAGCCCCATACATCATAATTTCCCCTTTGGTTAAGAAAAACGGTTTGGTTCGGGATTTTGCCTCAATGCACCTCGAGTTCATCATAGCCCTGCCATGGGTTCCACTCCCCAGAGACATCCATCTCTTTCACTGTATTTCTTGACGTTGAAATGCATAGGCATAATTATGATTCACTCACGCTCCTTTTTTGGGACTCCATCATATTTCATGTTAAAATCAACCGTAGAATGGAATGGATGATAATCCCAAGGCCCCTCATACCAATAATGGCCAACATCATCAAGGATTTCGAACAACAAATTGACACACGCCCTGTGTTGCGAATATGGATAGCATGAGATCCATAGTTGTTGTTCCCATTCCAGGTCACAAGATATGGAAGTCGTGTTTCAAACATGGTCAACAGCTATCCATTGTTGTTATCTTCACTCCCATAGGTCCCAAATATTGATTGTAGTGGCTCGTTCTACCCCTCTATATCTTCAAGTTGTGGTCTCCCTCGGGTGATGCCAGTTGTTTGACCCTTATGAGATGGGGTGAACCTAATCCTACTCATTGTTTCCCACACCGAGCATAACTCACGTGGTCTTATGAGTTATGATAAGACGATTCCTGCATGAGAGGCCATATGGCTACAGTTAGTCGTGGCACCCAGCCTTAGGTCCTTCGATCCCTTCGGGCCCCTCACCCAAGTTCTCATTAAAGATTGGGTGGTACGCTAAGCACTCCCATCCACATTTCCACCGGGATATTTTGTCACATTACAAAAATCCCCCTGATATTTCCATCTCTTCATTTATGGTCCATCCCACATGTACATTCTTGGCCATGCTTTTCGAGTCCAATAATTGGGGATTCCTTCACCTTATATATCCAAAAGGGCCCCAGAATGGCATGGATGCTCTACCCAAGTGCTCTACTACCATTATGGGCTAACGTACTTGAGGATTGCGGGCAGAAAATTGATACAAGTCCCGTGTTGCAAATATGGTCAACGGTTGATGCTCAATTGTTCACCCCCTTATGGTCACACAAGGGTGGATACGGTGTTATGAACATGTTTAAAAGTGGTCCTCTATAATCATCGCCATTTTGTGGTCTTCCATATGGACGATGATGCACCGTCTCTGTTCTACACATATGACATTAAAGTAGGCATATATGGTCTGAGATCTATGGCCCTAAACTAAGATCTCCTTCCTCCTCAATATAAGTCATTAAAATATAAACTGGCTAGGACTTTCCATATGAGGGCCAACCGTAGGCCCCTTGTCCTCATCGGGCCCTCGACCCATGTTTTCAATTAGGTTTGTATGGTGGGGTGTGGGATTATGTCCCCATTCATGTCGGGTTACTTGCCACTCCATACGCCTCCCCTGTTTGAGGTATCTTTCCCTATTCTTCATCATGACTACAATACATTAAACTGAAAACTGGACGGGACATTCAATCTGAGGCCCAGCCTCAGGCCCCTTGGCCTTTTCGAGCCCCTGGACCAAGTCCTCACTCAGGATAGTACAATGTGGTTTGGGATTATGTCTTCATTCACGTCTGGTTACTCTCTGCATCGTACACCCCCCTTTTTTGGGGTATGCTACCCATTTGAGTCCTTTATATAATTAGGTGTGGCATGATTCCCATCCTATTAGGATACATAAGACCGCCCGAACATTTAGACTTCGGGTCCAGCTTCATCTCGTAGAAATCTCCCTTTCACCATGGCCCTTTGGCCTGCACTTTCACATGGAGAGGGGTATGTGGTATGGTATGGGCTTATGTCCTCATTCAAATCAGATCTATAACAACCATGCTATGTTACTCTTTCTACGGAGAAGTTCTCTATAACCTTGTTATTTACTCATCTTTTCAAATCTTCCACTCTCGTGTTGAGCCCCTCGATCCTCTTTGGTGATTCAACAATGTGCTGAAGATTACTCTGGTTCTATGTCTAGAGTGTCGGATTTTACCTGGACATGGTTTCTCCTATTTTTCAGGCTTCATGTTCACCTTTATTTGGGCTTCCATAATCTTTCACACCTGAAAGGACCCCCAATTGGAATGTATTCTAGGACTAAGGGAAATCGTACCATTACAGGCCAACATACTCGAGGGTTTTGGGAAACAAATCGATACATGTCCCACGTTGAGAATATGGCCAGTGGTCGATTCTCATTTGATTGTCACCATTTCCGGCTAATACGATATTGATGCTATGTTTCGAACACGGTCAACAATTATCCTCTCTCATCACACCAACACCTTTAATCCATGAATGTTGGTTACATGATTCACATTATTCTCCACCCCATCATTTCCAAATGGAATTTTGGCACTCATGACACTATCCCTCTGTGCGCATTTTCACGTTAGGAGGAAAAAAGACGCATTAAAGGCATCATTTGGGGATCCATACAGATTTCCATTTTGTGTGCATTCAAGGTATTGAAAAAAACCTATTCTTCCATTGTTTCCCACACTGATTTTGACTCACATGGGCTTAGGGATTGAGTTGGTGATTGCACTTACTCGGAAGTATTTCGATCCTCTATGGTCCGAGCTCTATGTCCATAAAATAAGATCTCTTTTAAAACTACATATAGCTTTATTCCCATTCTCATGGTATATGTAGGAACACCCAAACATATCGTCTTTGGGTCAAGTTCAACTTGGAGCTAGGTTCTCCTAACCAATATCCTCTCATCTTTCCTGGACCCTTGGCCTGAGGTTTCCTCCATAGAATTGTGCACGGTATGGTGTGGACCATGTCCTCATTCACATTGGGTATTCTTAATCATTCCATGCGCGTCCCCTCTAGAACCTCAAAATATCATGTATACATATGAGCCATATGAATTTGAACTATGACGCTTAGTCTCACACGACTTTAAACTATTGCATCTTTCCTACACGACATTAAAAATTCATGGTCGTTCCCATCACATGACCCTAAATTATTACATTATCATCTGGGTTGCCGGAAGAAAAATGGAATTGCTTTGTGATTTCCTCACCCAAGGGGATGTGATGTTTGGTATTGGTAACACACCACCCCATTCTCCAATGCTTGGATACGACTTGATTCCTATGGTGATACTTGGACCTTTCATATTAGGTCCATCGCCTCACAAAAAAAATACACACATTAATCCTAAAGGAAAAACTAGATATATCAAATACCACTTCTTTTGGTGCAAGGGACAGACCCGCACAACCTTATTATTCCTAGCACCGGTATCCAACCGCGCTGTCCATAGAACTACATAAATCATGATTCCCATCCTTATGGGGTATGTAGAATCATCTGTGCACCTAGTATCGGGCATGAACTATGTTTCTTTTTTAGTCCCTCGGCCTGAAACCTCCCCCATGATGCGCAGGGTGATCCGGACCAGGTCCTAATTCATGTTGGCTCTTTTAATTACATCTCTGTGTGTCTGTCATTTCCTACCACCCGTGGTCCATGTTCTTTGACCATAAACTAAGACCACTCTACATCATAGCCACAGGAAATTAAAAAATAAGACTTCTTCTAGAACTATGTTTATCTTGATTCCCATCCTCATGGGATATGTAGGAATGCCCAGGGTTTTTTTTCATCGGGTCCAGCCCCAGGAATATTCAAATCTTGTCCCTTGTTTTATGGCCCCTTGGTCCGTACTCATTTGGGAACATGTGGTGTCGCGAGTACCTCTTAGGTTCACGTTCATGTTGGGTTTTTCTATATCCTCACCATGTGCTTCCCATATCATTTCCCAATGTGTTCCAAGATCTATGACCTAAAACTAAGATGTCACTATGGGAACTGCACGTCATGTTTGGCTATTTCGCCACACAGCGCACAGTCCATTAAATCAAGCCCCCCTTAATGGTCCACCCAAGGACCTTAATATGAAAGTGTGCGACCACAATACCCTTGTCCTTGAGAGGGGACTCGACTCCCTATATCTGATATGTATTATAGTGGTATTCAGATGAGTAATGACAAAGAGCCCGAAGTATTTAATTTTCACGGGGACATTCCCCTCGTTCCATGTCCACGCTTCATGAGCCAATTATTTGAATCCTCATCCTCTTCCAAATCGGAAGGGACCCCCTTTATGGCCTGGTCTCATGACACACTGGCTTAATTGCAGTTTGGGGACAACATCCCTGAAGATCTAACATGACATTTGTGACAGGTCCAATGTTTCGAACGTGGTTATCAATCGACCCTCATTTGTTTATCCCCATTCCAGGCTAACGCGATATGGATACTGTGTTTTGAAAATGGTCAAAAACTATCCCATATCATCACGTCACCATCATTTTGGTCCTGATATCAAGCATCATGATTCACATATTTCCACATTCTTATGATCTTGTGGAATTCCAACATACTAGGAATTACTTTTTAGTGCATCCAGGTGCGTTATATAGGAGGGTCAGGATCAATGGGATATCATTCCCTTAGTGTCCAATCATCCCTAATGTGTGTCTCCCTATGCTAGGAAACTCCCATCACTACTTATTGTTTCCCACATCGAACACGAATCACGTGGGCATAGTAGTTCTGGAAGGACGTGTACTAGCGCAGCCATGCCACACGTACCTTTCCTCATCTCGCATGATGTTAGACTGTGCTATTAGAACAAATAATGGATTTATTCTCATCCATATGGGTTACATAAAAACACTAGACCACTTTGCTTCAATCCTGAACTAATATTCACTTTCGGTCCCTCGACCTGAAGTGTTTCCTCTGGGGATACATGGTGTGATCCAGACTCCAAGCCCTCATTCACGACGGGTTTATAGCTACCACACCACAAAATTCCTTCCCAGGAACTTCCCTTTCACTGCACCTCCTATCGTATGACGTTAAACTGCACGAGTCCACATGTCCTCAACGCATGACACTAAAATGTGGTTATACACTGAACAAGTTTGGGATTCCCTATGTTAATCATGAGATACATCAGCTTCCTCTCCAGAGAGGATTCTCCCTTCCAGGGTTGGTCTTTGACAATAATATTCCCAAAGAACTACGTTTGGGATTGATTCCCATTCTCATGGGATACCTATGAACCCACAGACATGTTGTCTCTAGGTATAGCATTTGGAATCATAATTCATGTTCCCCCTATTTTTTTGGTCCCTTGACCTAAGTTCTTTTGGGGAACCATGAAATTTCTGCTCTACCCCGAACAAGTTTGGGATTCCCAATGACAACATTGGGATGCAATAACTTCCTCACTGAAGAGGTCCTGTCTAGTATTATGAATGATCTATGATAAGACTGATATGACCACCTAATGGGTTTCCATCACAGTTGTGTAATTTCAAGAGTGATGGACTTCATTCGAACAATGCACCACTCCCTCATCCATGCTTTGTGGGCTAGTTATTAGGATCCTTATCCCCTTTAACATCTAATGGGACCCGCTAATAGTGTGGATGCTTGGCCTATGGCTGGCCTACTATCCTGGTCCAATGTTCTAGAAGACTAATGGATGACATTCTTAGTCAGACCCCATGTTTCGAACATGGTCAGTGGTCATCCCCTATTTGTCATCCCCATTTAAGGCTAACGTAATAAGGATACAGTGTTTCAAATATGGTCAACTGTCATTCTTAACGGCCATGTCATCCCCAAAGTGTTATGAATCTAGGTTATTGTGATCCACACGTTCCACTCCCTTATGTTCCAGTTGATTTCCAGTGCCTCCAGTGTTACCCCATTTGTGCAGAAGGGAACAACAAGAAACTGGTAATTCGACTGTTCTAAGAGCCTCATTCTCTGGTCAGGTCTCCCCATTCTATTTCTAGAAATCCAGGTTGGTTCTTCAAACCCTGGATACCCAAAAACAAGGTCAGAACTCTTATATTCAGATGGAATAATGTAGCAATAACCCCGTATTTCTCACATTGGGATCAACCCATGTGAGCTTAGGGATTGATCAATGGGCGTTTCACAAATATGATAGATGCGTGTAAAACCAACATTAATAACGGGACTCATGCATGCTATGGAACCCAAATAATTAATGTATGAGAGTAAGTTAGAAGGTTTGTGATCTCTACTACACCCGAGTGTCTATCCCTCCCATGGAAGAGTTAATCCCATCAAAGGAAAGCCTTAGCTCTGCCACCCTCTGGCTTGTGGCGTCTAGGATTTGCTACTACATGTTCAGTTCGTGCTCCTCCTCGACAGCGATGAGGTGCAGTTCCTCAGCTGCAATCTGGGATTTCTCTATGTCATTCTGGAAAATGTTCATCTCCATAGAATATTTCTTTAGGCCCTCTTCGGCCTCTGCCAGTTGAGCCTTCAATCTCAATATCAGCCCTGATTGCGCATTAAGGTTGGATGAGTGATCATCTGCCTGGTCCTTCCACCGCTGAACTTCATTATCAGCCTCTTGGAGCTTCTTGATGTTCACCGCTTTCTTTTTCTGTTAGCACACACCAAGGCCATGGTCATACCTCCAAATCATCTCCTCCATAAGATCTCATATGATTATATCAGGATGCTGGTTATCCACTCCCCCAATACATAGTTCATGCAGTTGCGAGCGATGTCTGTCCATCTCATCCAGCCATAGTGCCTGGGGGGTGTTACCAATGAAGTTCTTGAACAACTTCCATGATCGGTGATGGAATATGTTGCTATCCTCTTCATCATAGTCCATCTCGTCAAAGTCAACGCGGTTGGTAGGTTTATATGCAGGGAACGCCCTCTGAAACTCATTAGTAGGGTTTGTATCTGGCGTTTGATCAGGCACGACAAGACATGGGCTATCTGATCAATCATCATCATTGCATCCCACATCAATTATCTTGGGCATAGCCTCGCTGGGTGTCCCACCTGTGATCGAGAGCGCCATAGTCTTGTCTATCTGGATATCTTCCATCACAATCATAGCCCCTCTGGCAGTCCCAGTGGTCCCACCAGCGATCTAGGGCCTCTCCGAAATCTTCATGATCTGAGATTTGATCACCGACTTTTACCTCCTCTAGTGGGCTCCCTCTTCCAACTTTTTCCCCCCAGGAGGACTCGTCTGATTCTTCCAGTAGAGTAATGAACTCACTTAGTTCAGCGGCCAACAACTGTGGAGTGACTGTACGATCTAGAATCACATTGACACAGTCTGTCATGGGATGCAGGACACCCCGGGAATGCCCAATGTCCTCCATCTCCGTCAGGTACTGCTCTGCCTCCTCCTAGGACACTGCAAATCCAGCCCTGATAGGGCCTATCAACAGAAAATCTATCTCGAGATGGTTCAAGTGTGGCCACATCTCAGAAGGGCTAAGGAATTGCCGGTTGACATCCCAAATGTCCCAGGCCTCTGAGAAGACAACATTCTTTGGAATTTATATATGGTGCAACCACTTCCCTAGAGCCTGGATGGATATCCTATGAAATCCTCTCGATGGCCACCCCTTTGGGTGACTCTATTCTTCTGGAACCGTTGGGTCTGCTAATGTTGTTGGATCTATCGTTGCTGCCTCACCCTCAACTAGTAAAGGTATCACCTCCATGGAAGCCCTGCCACCACAGGATGCCCTTTCTGTCTTCTATCCCCAGCTTCGAGATTGGGGAGACTCACTATCACCGTCTTGAACGATCGGCAGTTTCAGCATCTCCCCTGGGTAGGCCACCTCCTAGAATTAGACATACTCTTTTAACAACCTAAAGACTACAGTAGGCAGAGGTTTCCCCCACCACATCTTCCCATCTTTCCACGTGAACATGAGACACATCTACCTCATAAAAAATGGGTGTTCTTCCTGGCACACCCCTAAATAGACATGCGGTGTTAGTCACTTCATACACCAAAGTTGTCGGGAAAATCAGTGCAGGGTGTTTGTCTCATAGAGGGGATCATAGTCCACCCTTGCCACCAGCACTCCACCTCAAAATCCTAGGAGATAGGATTATTTCTCTTTAGTTCCTTGGAATTCATTAGTAAGAGCACCTGTTGACAATGGGAATGGGTGAAAGTTGAATACCTCCACCTTCTACACCCGGTTTAGTACCAACAGTGTGGTCAGTTTGGCCAGAAAGCTACCCCCGATGTTCAGAATAGAGGGGGGGGGGAGATCGAACCTAGAGGAAATATGGGGTTAGGGTAGTCATAAAACCCCCTAACATGCGCCACTATCCACCCATACAGAAGGTGGAATGGACCTCATATTCTCTACGGCCTCTTCCCCTCGCTGACGTTCCACAGAAACTTGTATAGCTCAGTGAGCATCAGGATCCTGAGGTTGACTCCCCTTATAGTTTACAACATGGAAACCATGATAAATGTGCTCGTCGCACACCGATGTTTGTGTCCCTCACTAACAGGATCCATCTACAAATGAGAGTTGCGATGAATGCTACTATCTTGACTATCGGCTTCCACTCGGTGATGATGCTAAATCCCTAGGTTTTCCATTGGCTGTCCTCCAAGAGCCTCTAGTACAAGTGCTCCTTGCCTCATTGAGCACCCATTGGGAAATTTTGAGGCCTGAACAAAAAATATATGTCTTCTGGGAAGTTCAGAAACTGCTTGAACCACCACCTGAAATGGACATCCCTTACAACTTCTTTTTCCTCCCTTAGAACCAACTCCATCAACGCCATCGCCAGCCAAGGAATTTTCTCTAGATCCTCCCATGCACCCATAATGGGGAGTAATTCATCTTACATTTCCCCCAATATTGGGACTCCTAATATCTAGTGCACATCCCACAAGCTGGTTCCAACCTCCCCATAGTGTTGGTGGAAGGTATTGGTTCTAGAAGACTATCTACTTAACAACTCTGGCATCAACTACATCGGCTGATAAATGTACAATTGGGAGCCCAAGCCACCTCATAAAGTACCAATCTCCTCTCCTCTACCCCAAAATCTTCACATGAGGCACCTACACCGTTTTACTAGGCCCAATCATCTATGAAGATTTCACCCTTGCGTAGGTCCCACTCCCCAGACCATCTGTTCCCCTGGATCCTCAAGGTCGCCTTCTAGAATGTCTGGTACATAGGGGGGACATCTCGGGCTGTAGTTCATTCCAATCCACATTGATAAGGTGGTTATATAGGCAGTCAACATCGACGGGCATGGAGTCTTCTTGGGAATGGCCATCAGCCGCCCTGAACCATTAGCACTAACATGGTGTACATCTGAAGCAGTAAGTTGGAACGTCCCTACTTGCTTCAGAAATGATGACGTCATCCCTCAACCTGAAGCCATACAAAGGTAGCCTCTTTCATAATGAATAGTTTCTTTGGCTCTCAAATAGCATCTCCACCACGATCTGTGGTCAGAATGGCTCTGTATTAAATCCCCTAGGCTTAATATGTTCATCATCTCCTCCCTTCGGGCAGAGTCCATGATAACCCCTTGGAGGCCTCATGATGATCCATTCATTTTTTTTGGGAATTTCTTGTGGTCAGTTCACGAAGAACATTCAAAGATAAATCTCACATAGCTCGTTTGGGAAGAATGTCTGTAGATCCCTGCCATGAACATCAAAAATATAGTTGCTAAGAACTATCGCAGAGTCGAAGACTTGCTGTGCGCCGGGAAGAAGAATCCCCGATTCGTGGAGAGAAAGCACCGAGTATGCAGAGCTTCATGAATTGAGAGTGCTACAAGCCAAAGTCATAGAGGAAATAAAGGAAAAGAGAGAGTCCAACTCCCATATTTATTGGGGATAACCTTAGGAGCATCATGGCATGTCCTTGCTTCGCCGAGCTTCATGGTGTGCTCATCCCGCAAGTTGCCTTTATGCTGCGTGAGCCTTCTTCGTGAACCAAATTCGTGGACGAACCAATGATTTTGGTGATTGACCCACAGACTTTGACGCTTGATTTCTCTGCGGCTTCAAGTATAAGGGGGGAATTTGTTGACACCCAAATTTAGGATAAATAAGAATAAGAGTGATGTCTCTGTGGCTGCCTCACAAATCCCTTTAGCGGATCCCCATGGCCCCACGCCCATTGCAGATCAAGGAGGCGAGCTCCAACGCAAACCCCTTTGATGTTCGTGAACCCACCGTATAGTAAGGAGGCTTTCCACAATGCGAACCCTTTTGACATTCATGAACCCTCCACAGAGCAAGGAGGTGTGCCGCAATGTGAACCCCTTTGACATTCTTAAGCCCATCGTGGAGCAAGGAGGCGGCACGCACTGCTAACCCCTCAGATGTTCGCGAGCTTGCCGTAGAGCAAGGATGTGGGATGCACAGTGAACCCCTTTGATGTTCACGATCCCACCGCAGTGCAAGGAGGTGAGATTCCCTACAAACTTCTTTAACATTCACGACCCTACCGCAGATCAAGGAGGCATGCCAAAATGCAAACCCCTTTGACATTCACGAGCCGGCCACAGAGCAAGGATGCTAGCCACAACGCAAACCACTTTGACGTTCGTGAGACCGCCACAAAGAAAACTCTCTCTTCACAATGAGAGAGATATGCATTACAGCGCCTCTTACTGATAAATACAGGGCTCCATCGATCCCAATAGACGAATGATCCGACCTTTCACCTTCTAAGCACTCAAATTTTGAATCACTTCATGCTCTGCTATCCATGAGCTACTCATAGTACTTTTTCTTCATGAAGTGCCTCCGCCATGTCATTAATTGAACCCTAATTTTGAGAGGGATGCCTTTTTCAAAGCCCATGGGTGTTCATGAAGGAAAAATTTCCCTATGGGGAATCAGGTCATCGTGAAGTGTTTATGAATCATGAAACACCTTCCACACATTCATGACCCACATGGTAAGGTAGGGTTGATGTACGTCGCGAAGCACATTGCTTCAAGACACCTTGCTTCGCGAGGCACCCCCTGCTTCGTGTGGAATTACTTCGCGAATGCCTTTCCACTTCGCGAAGATCCTCCCATATGATCCTATTCTCAATGAATATCCTATGTAACATCACATCATGAAGGAAATTCCTTCACGAATCCTATCCATTTAATGTAGCACCAGAGCTTCGCAAGGATTCCTATAAACCCCTTTTCTCTGCAACTCTTTTTCGGTGTGGCCCTTCAGGTTTGTACAAAGTAAATTCAATGTCCCATGGACGATACTGACTGTCGCATTGCTTAGCCTCATGCTTCTTCATATAGGCATGATAATGGCTATTGATTCTTTTCATAGACACACTAACGTGGACCCCCCAATGGTTCTCTCTAAAACACCCCCGAACAACAACATTACTGATGCCTTCCGTCCGTCAAGGGGAGACGAGTATCGATAATGTAAGTCCTAGGGGTGAGGAGT
This sequence comes from Viscum album, assembly GCA_963277665.1. Lineage (NCBI taxonomy): Eukaryota > Viridiplantae > Streptophyta > Magnoliopsida > Santalales > Viscaceae > Viscum > Viscum album. The sequence goes on from OY728152.1 coordinate 1,294,523,969, forward strand.
AAACCCACATCGTTCGAGCTACAGGATGTTAAACTGCCAAGAACCATCATACTCAGCACCTGACAATAAACTGTGACCATGCCCCGTGCGTCATATGTCGAGTTCCCCCACCTTGGACATTCTGCACGCCCACATGTCTTCACGGAAGTGAGATCATTCCTCACATGGAATAAAATCCTCTTTATCGAAGCTGCGTCTGTCTGCGGGGTAAGGGAAACCACCATGGTGTATGCCCCTAGCTTTCCATGGAGGTGGTATCACCCCTGCTCCTCCACTCTTCCTAGGTGTCAAGTCCCTCTCCCGCTAGGATTTGTCACCATCCAGTCCTCTGTCCCAGAGTAAGTCCCAATCTTCATCACCTCGGGCAGCTAACCCAGCATAAGCCCCTATTTTCTCTTTGGACCGCTAACCATGCGTAACCCCCCCATTCCACTTCTCACGGACGCACCTTCCATAACATTATTGTCAAGTCCTTGGTATCTCTTGCTTCTCACACTGAGAATGACTCACGTGGGCTTAAATCAAGCATCTAACATGAAATCCTCTCTAGGCAGCATGGATTTTAAGTCCCACACACTCCACACAAACTACAAGGTCTTTGATCCTTTCCATAGATTGGTACGTAGGAAGCCTCCCTGAGGTTCAAGCCCACCAACCATTGGTTGTTCCGACCATCTTCATGGAAGTTCACCAACACCATCCCGAACAATGTGGAATTTGATTCTTGTTAAGGTATGGTTCGTAGGAAGCCTCCATGTGGCTCGATCCCAACACCCAGCAGTTTTGACCCCCTTCACATCGGTTCTCCAAACACCAACGCCAAATTAAGCGGACTTTGATCTTTGATAAGGTAAGGTATGTTGGAAACCTCCATGACGTTCAAGCCCACCACCAATCTCTCCTGACTAACTTCACACCAGTTCACTCCCCATCCTGAACTACATGGGATTTGATTCTTATCTCCTATATAGGGAACGTAGGAAGCCTCCATGAGGATCATCCCCATCCAGCGGTAAGCTGTTGTGACCCCATTCAGCGGTAAGACATTAACATTCCCATTCTGCGGTAAGCCGTTGTCAACCCCATTCAGCGATAAGCAGTTGAAATCCCCATCCAACGATAAGCCGTTGTGACACCATTCAGCGATAATCCATTGACATTCCTATTAGGTGGTAAGCCATTTTCAACCCCATTCAGTGGTAAGCCGTTGACATCCCCATCTAGCAGTATGCCACAGTGACCCCATCCAGCGGTAAGCCGTTGTGACCTCGTCCAGTGGTAAGTCATTGTGACCCCATCTACTGGTAAGCCATTGTGACCCCATTCAGTGGTAATCCATTGACATTACCATATAGCGGTAAGCTATTGTCAACCCCATTTAGCGGTAATCCATTGAAATCCCCATTCAGCTGTAAGCTGTTGTGACCCCATCCTTCGGTAAACCATTGAGATCCCAAATTACCGGTAAAACGTCATTAGATGAATTGCGTGGACTTTGATTCCTTGCCACCGGGATATGTAGGAAGCCTCTTCGAGACTCAATCCCAACATCACTGTTGTCCTCGAGACGAATCCATCACATTCTCTATCCACTTCATCAAACCTTCCATCATCCATCCTGATTCTTACCAGGGTCGCCACATCCCGATGGGATCATGCCACCTCATTCCCCAATCCCCTTAACAACAATCGTGAGGAAAACCAGACGTTGGCCCCAAAATCAGTGTTCCCTCCAGAGGTTGCACCCATCAGATCCACTCTAATCCGTGTTCTGATCAGTCCGATCTATCTCCAGTGGATGTTAAACCTGTGGCATACACTATGATAAACATAGGAAGATGAGGAAAACCTCAAATATATATATGCGTATTTCATAAAGTTCCCCATGGTAGATGTGGGATTACATGTGCATATACAACCTTGAGACACCCAGTAATACATGGAAGAAGCCCAGACGTTCCAGTGTCCCACTGTCCAGACACGCCGGTGATGTCCAACGTGACTACTCTCCTAACCAAAGGTTGCTGCCCTGACTGGACCCTTGGGAATTTTCCGACATAAGTAGTGTAATTTACTAGTGTCCATGAAGATATGGAAACAGGAAGAGTTTCACGAACAACATCTTAAATCTATAAGGGAGACCCGAACTAAGTGATGAGTTCCGAGGAGAAATCCACTGATGGAAGAACCGACATCCCATCATCCTATTTTGATCAAGGAGCAAATGTCCCTGGAAAAGAAATGGATGTCGCCCTCCTTTGGAATGCAAGAATAAGGGGAAAAAACTATCCCTTTGATCCTCGAACAAGAAGGACATGCGCATCCCAACGAAAGTGTTAGAAACAGGGACATTGATAGTTGGGATTTGTAATTGTCATACTGTAACTGAAACAAAGAAACCGTTTAAATATAAAAACCTTCACAAAAAATTATCTTTAAAAAAATATTTAAGAGTCTCAATGTATGAAATATTACATTATCAATATACCATAATTTTAAGAAACTTGTTAATACATTACAATAAGAAAATATCGTACAATTAAGAATGATAGGAAATCATATAATTATGGAAGTGTAGAGTCTATAAGAAAATTATAAAATCATAACATTGCGAAAATATAGAATATTAACGAATGTTAGGAAATCATTACAATAAGGAAATATAAATGAAAATAATGATATAAAATCAGATAATATATAATAAACTATAAAAATGGATGTGAAAAATTATTGAGAATTAAAATATATAAAACATTGTAAATCATGTTCGATTTTCCAAACGATTCTGAATATATGAAATGTCATGATTCAGAAAAAATTTTTCTAAGAGATTTGAAATATATAAAATCCATTAATTCAGTAATTGGTTTTCTGAGCATTTCAGAATCTTTGAAATGCACGAATTCGTAATTTATTTTTCTTTGAAATTCAGAATCTAATAAATGCACGAATTCAGAATCTAATAAATGCACGGATTCAGAATTATGATTTTGGATCAATTTAGAATCAATGAAATGCGATAATTCAGAATCAACGAAACAAATAAATTCTAATTATATGCTCATTTATCTTACTTGTAAATTGAATAGTTAATTTAAATGGTCTTGATGAAAATTATGTTAGCCAAAGCTATAAAAAATAAAAAATGATATTTCGGAATATGATTCTAAAAAATATATAATTACTTAAGGAATGAAATATCATAAAGGAAATGATGTTTTTGATTTCAAAAAAATAAATGCATGAAAAGTAATAAAGAAGAATTCGACTCAATAATATCACCCTTTTTGGAAAGCAGAAACAACATTTTTTGAAAAACAATATTTAGATCAAAACATCTTTATATTGAATTTAGAAAGAAATACTTATCTCCCACTATGTTTATGACTAACCGTGAATAAAAATAACTCCCCATTATGTTATGAGGCCCCCTATGGTTCGTATTCCTAACTTCACGAAATTTTCTTCTTTTCATATGGAAACAACTCTCCCATTTATTATGGATATATTCATTCATTAATCTCCACCTTAATTATACATTATCTTCCTTAGATTTATATTAATTTTATTTCATCTTCTCCCTTCTCCCCATTTTTTATTTTCAAAAATAAATGGTGGGATGTATGAGGTATGTGAAAAAATTAAACATACAATATGAAGTAATTGATAGCAACATTTTTATTGAAGGGATATTTTATAATTTTTTTAATAAAACTTAATTATTCATACTTCATTTGAATTATATTTTTTTAAATAGCCTTCATTGTATTCAGATCCATATGATCATATAGGATCACTATGGTAAGCTCTTCATGACCCATAATCATATTTTTAAGAAACATGTTCTTTTCTTGCTAATTTATTTCATCTCTTTGTGAGACTTATGATTTTCATCCACTTCATCATTATAAGAATTTAATATTTTAACTATATCATCAACAATGTTTAGTTTCCCATTTAGATCTATAACTTATTGAAAATGAATTTCTTTCCAATCCTTAAAATTCTCTAAGAAACTATTAGAATGATCTTGAATATAGTGTTCAGAATCTATGGAATCTCCCTTGACTATCGCAAACAAGTCATCAAAAACATAACTATAATGGTTTACTTGCTTCAAAAACATTGTGATTTATTTTCATGGTTTCCTATAAGAATCATAGTTGAGAACAAAATATTTGAAATCAACTTCATGAACTAATATTTTATTCAGTATTAGAGTTATAGAAACTTACATATGGTTTATTTTTTATCCAATATGGTAGCATATAGAGTCATGATTTGGAAAATAAGGAATGGTGTTATCAAATTTCTTCTATGATTGAACAAAAAAGTAATATCCTCATGAAGAGGAAGAGTATTTTGATTTGTATTAATCTTAATTAGATGTCCCAACATCTAGTTTCATAACATTATCATTCATTGGGATTGACTGCACCATTCAATGAACTATATTCATCACTTTAGAAACATGAAAAATCTTTTCACCACAACCACCATCATCATTATCGTTACTACTAAAAATATATTGTCCAAAATTGACTTTATTATCAACATTATATCAATTAACATGATCATTATGCGATGGTATTATATTCACATCAGTTTAAAAAAAATTCTCTTCTTGTTGAATAATTTCTAAAACTGATATACCTTTTGATTGAATCATAGATAAAGTGGATTGAGATGTTTTTATTGATAAATTATCTGATGAAACTTCCCAATGAATTCCATCAATTGGCCTAAACACACCATCACATTCCTTCTAAACAATATTCAGTTCTTCATCTAGGCCATAAAAATTCATAACTAATTCTATGGCAATAGTTTTTCCATAATGTATTGAAGGAGTTACAACAACCATTTATTGTGATAGTTAATGTGATTAAGTATATTAAATAAAAGATAAGAGAACATGAATATATTCTGAGGCCCTTTTTTTATCTCTATGCATGTCCTTAATTATCACTTATTTTAAATGTTTTCCCTATGATTATTTTCATTAGCCTTCTAATTATGCTCTTCAACAGATAAATTTTTTATGCCCTAGAATCATCTATATTAATCTAAAACATTGGTCCCCCTTATTTTCTTTTCTATATATTTTCTCTCCACATACCTATGAATTCATCAGTGTAGTATTTTAGTTTCTTATCATTCAGAGGTTTCAAAAATGAGATAATTACGGTTCTGATACATGATCATTTCATTTCTTGGGTTTTTATTTAGAACTTTTGCTTACAAGGCCATTTTTTCTAGTATTATCAACAAACTCATTCATCTCAACATAGAAGGATTATTTAATTCTTTTAAACATTTCATCACTTAACATGTGGATTTTAATCTTCTCTGGCTTTTAAATTCAAGTAGCTTTGAAAAAATATAAATAACACATCACGTGATTTGGATAATTTTCAGAGAGCATAATAATTTCATACTAGATTGTCTCGTCCTTTATCTTACTTATTGAATGAATGATAAAATTAAAAAAATTAAACTTCATATGATTAATAAAAAATATAATTTATCGACTTATGTGACTTTAAATGTTTCATTATCTCATTTGCTTGATATTAATAACCCTTGTAACCATATAATGAAAATCTATAAGTTAGATGAAGGATTAAAAATATTTACATTCTTGAATCCCTTAAGAACTAATGATTCATATGGTTTAACACTATTTTATGTACATTCAAAATATATAATATTATAATAAGGATAATATTTTTCTCCATCCTATGGTATGTAAATCATGTTGGTATATTTCATATAAGGCATCTAATAGGTCATTCCATAACTCTTAAAATGATGTTTCTCTTTTCTATATTCAAGGAAAAAATCAACTGACAGATAGAATTCTATAACCAAATATGCATACAAAAGATCATGATCTTTCATATTATTTATGATGAAAACATTCTCCCATCATTGAATCCAAATTATTTTTGAAATCATAGTGTTTTATTTGAGAATGAAATCCTGATCAACAAAACATTCTCGGAATACCGCCCAATCCTTATCATCCATATGAGCAGGAATTGATGTATGTGAAGATATATCCAGAGACTTTCATAAAATTTTGGAATATTATCTATGAATAATAATGAAGGCTTTGAAGGGTAGTATAGATTCAAAAAGAAATCTATGGAATCTGATGTGGTACATGTAATAAGGCCCCCCTTTAAATGGAACTCAAAGTGATGATCTATATTTCAAATATGATCAAAGATTTGACATAGATCTGATCAGATATTTATTTCGAAATTTTATGGGAGAATATTTATTAGTTATTTTCTTTTCTGTATTTAAGGAAATAAAATTAATTTAAGTAATGTTTTAATACATTATATTTTTTCATAATAAATTTATTAAATAACATCAAACAGATGTGTATGATATAAAACAACACGTAAAAAATGTTCATTTCGGAGTTGTTAGAATATTTTTTATTATTGGATACGATTGTTAAGAAATGTTTTGTTGGTGTTCGAGATCTTTTATTAGGTTCTGAAAAATATAATTAGGTTCTAAAAATATTTCTTAAGGTAAAAATTATACTCCCCCTATGAAAAAGAGTATCATAATGTTAAGAGTTAGTTTAAACAAAAAGATGACATGAATTATTACTTTATAGTTACCATTCGTAACTTTTTATTAATTAATTAAAATCTTGAATAAGGTAATTATATTTTGAAAATATTATCATGTTGTTCTTGAATTTAGTTAAATTATAAAATATTTTCTCCTTTATGTGTATGATCCTAAAGAAAGTGATGCCTAATATCTATGTGGATTTTATGAGAGTGATGTATAGTGGTTTTTATTAATGATACGACACTAGTTTTATTACACAGTCTCTGAGTTTTAGAATAACTCATTCCATAATATATGATTGTGTGTTTCATTCACAACACTTGAGTGCAACGAATTACAGATGCCACATATTTTGCTTCAGCAATGGAAAATGATACCAGTGTTTTTTCATACATGGCGAAGAAAATACAGAACCATCTATGAAATTAAAGCTTCTAAATGTACATTTCCTATCTATTCTAGAACCCCAAAAGTCATCAACCAAAATACTTTTTATGAAAAAATCATTTCCAGATAATTTTAACATCATAAGTCTATAGTTCCTTTTATGTGGTGAAATGTTTTTGGACAAATATTAAATAGAATTATTTTAGATTATATTGATATCATGAACATATTAATACATTAAATATTAAGTTTGGACCACTATATATGATGTGTAGTAAACATTTTATCATAACTCTAAAAGATTTTTTATCCACTGGTTTCCCACCTTCATCTAGATCAATAGTGTTTGAGATACCAATTAGAGTACTTATAATTTTTGTTTTTCCTTATCCATAATTTATAAGTTGATATTTAATATACATATATGGAGATATATAAGTTATGTCTGGTTTTTTTTGAAATTTGAAAACCAAGGAAAAATGTTAACTCACCCATCAAACACATTTCACACAACAGTTTCATAAGTTTTTCAAATTAATCAGTTAAATATTTCCGATTTTGTCATAAAATAGTGTCATCATCGTAAATTTGATGAATTAATAAATTTTATATTTCTTTCTTTATAAAAATGGGTTGGATCAATAGTTCCCTTAACATAGTTTCTTTTTAACAAAAATCATGTTAGTCTATCATCCCATTCTCTAGGGGCATTTTTACGACCATATAAAGAAATGGTATATTTAAAAAAATTATTAGGAAATTGGGTGTCTTAAAAACCAAGATGTTTTTCAACCTAAACATCCTCTTGAACAAATCAGTTATGAAAAGCTGACTTCACATCCATTTTAAATTGACTGATGTTAAAAAATGCAGAAAAGGCTAATAGAATTCGATTAGATTCATGATTTGTTATCAAAGAATAGGTTTCTTTGTAATCTATTCCTTATTGTTTATTATATCCTATATAATATGATAATGATTTAGTTCTTACTATTATTCCATTTTAATCACATTTATTTATGAATACCCACATTAATAAATTTATAGAGATTTATTTAGGTTATATAACCATGGTACAGACTCTATCCCTTTTAAATTCATTTAGTTATTATTTCATTAATTTAATCCAGTCATCATCACCCAATGATTCTTCAAAAAAATTTGGTTATAGTTGGGAATTAAAATATAGATGCTCTAATTCATTTCATAATGATCATATAGTCCTCAAAGGTTGTGGTAAATCACCATTGATATTATCATTGAGATGAAACTTTAGAAACAACTAACTTGTGTTTTGAAAAACATGTTCGTCAAAATGGGGCAAAAAATCATCTGGAGTTAATTCTTCAGAAACATTTTATTGACTATTCTCATGAATAGAAGAGTATTAAATCAATTTTTCATAACAATTTTTTGAAAAAAAACATTAAAATATTTTTTGTTGAGGATGTTTAAAAAGGTCCAGTTTAATATAATTTAATATGTATTGTTTCCTCTACAATACAAGAATATTTTTTTCAAAACTCTATAAGAATTTAAAGATGTTGTGTATCCTAGGAAAATTCCTTCATCATATTCGGGTTTGAATTTATATATGTTTTCCTTTTTATTCAAAATAAATACTCCTAATCCAAATACAGTGATGTATGAAACACCAGGTTTTTATCCATTATATAATTAATAAATATTAATCCAGCCATGTTATGTGGGGGAGAAGGTTTTATATTTCCATAGTTCCGTATTAGAGTATTGTTTTTCAAAGCTTATTAGATCAATAAATATCTTTTGTTATAATTTTTTTAAATTTGTATACCACAAATATTTTTCTCACATTTTAATTAACCTTATGGTCAAACCCTAAATCCATCACACATTACATAAAAATTCATAATTCTATTAATGATCCTCGGTAATTAAATATAAACGTCTATACTATGATCACCATACCCCTAAAAACATATCATATCCTTCAAATATTCTGTAAACATTGATCCTTGTAAATTTTAAATTGATCATATTGGATTTCATAAATGTGATTATTGATTTTCACTGTATATATCCAACTCACTTATTTTATTTTTTGTTTTACTTAATTCTTGTTGATTTTGTGACATAATACATAGTTATTGTATTCTGGCTATAATGAAATGTAATGTTGTTTTACGATTATTCAGAAAAACTATACTTATTTATAGGGTCATAAATATAAGGATCTTGAATATTATCAATGGAATTTAACTTATTGTAATAGAGTTCTATTTAGTAATGGTGTAATTACACATTATCAACAAGAAGATATATAAAAAATTATTATATTAAATTGAAATTTATGTATTTAGAATAAATATTTCTTTAATATTTTAGAATATTATAATTGTATAAAATATATATTAATAAAACAGTAATATGAAAATTTATGACATGTAGATACACCAAACTAATCATATATACCAATAAAACTATATAAATGAATCAAAATTCTATGATTGTAATATGTATTTTGAAAATAATTTTTTTTCAATATATATAACATGGATAGATATTTAAATTTAGATAATATTAAAAAAACCTCTCCTCCCATTACATATACTACTCCTCACCAACTATTATTAGAAAAAATTATAATCCATATATATTTAAAATATACATGAATTCAAATTCACAATCATTCCACCATTAAAATTTGTTTATTATCTCATCCTATTATCATTCGAAATAATATTAAAGGATTCCAAAATATGAGACAACAAATTGGTATGGTAAACTCTAAATTAAATTTCTTTAAAATATATTCTTCTTCTACCATATTCATATTTCATCAATAAGAATTAATAAATTTTAATAAATACTGTTAATATACTAAAATTTTGTTATTATATTTGAATATCCTTCTTATTCATTACCTTAATTAATTTTTACCAAGATAACAATGTTCACAATATGGTCGGTTCAACACATTTTTATTAAATGTTCTTTTATCTCCAATTCCTTCAATGAATGTTATAAAATTAAATAAATAAATTATTATTATAATATATAGTATATTAGTACATATTCATGTTGTATTATATTTTTATAGGTATTTTGTTAAATATAATGAATCTAGTTTATGATGGTTTGTAAAACAACCTAAATAAACTAACCATATACCATTAATAATTATTATAAGACAACAAAAACTATATTAGAACACATACTACTATTTGGGACTATTATTATTTACGATGTACATGAATAACATTAAAATTATATTTTGGTTTTGTAGTCCCATTTCAAAAGGACATCAATATGTATCCAAAAGTGTTATGACATGAAGTTATAAATAGAATTCCAAGGAAAAAAATGAAATTGATCTATATATCCCACCAAAATGGTAATTAATGAACAAAATATAATTAATGAAAATAAAATTCAATTGGAAATAGTTAATAATTAATTACTTAATATAATTTTATTATCCATGATGGGATGTTAAATTGAGGAATGCTTCTAGAACCAATTGATATGGATCCCCATAACCATAAATATTCATTGGTTTATTACTTTCCTCTTAATAAGAATATTGATATCACCCATTAATGATATTAAATGATAATAAATTCTATAAATATGAAACTTTATTTATAATTAAAGTATTCTGACTTCAATTAATTTTGTAATACATGTGTTATATAAGTTTCTAAAATTCCATCATTAATATCAAATTATATTATGTTCAACTTTTATATCCCATTTCCCTTTTATATAATGTGAATATAATATATTTAATATTATTTATGATATCATTATGGGTACTAATATTTTAGTAATTACCACTTTTCATTATCATTTATTTTCATATAAACATCCATACCTTGTATTTATTCAAAATTATCTAATATACCCATTAAAACCCCTTTTATTAAATTTTTTACCGCCAATTATATAATCTCTATCAATACATTTTTATTATATGAACTCTATTCTTTTATATTTTATTATTATGTACATTAATATGAATTTACAAAATATTTATTTTTGTTCTACTCTTTGAAATGTTTATGAAGTACCCTTTGATTATTATATGAGGAAATATTATACAACCCATTTCATTACATATGTTATTATTATGAATAAGACCTATGTTTGATTTCAATTTTTGTAACAAGAAATCATGTACATTACATAGATTCTTGAAGTTTAAAAATATCATTACATGATTTTAAATTTATTTAACCATTAGATACACATCAAGGATTGAAAAGTATATAATCATTAGAAGATTATACAAGGAATTAGAAAACATAATACTATAATAAATTTTTTTGATAATATTTATAATGTGATACTAACTCCCAATTACCTCCTATAACATTATAGAAAAACATGGGGAATTCATTGAAACCGTCGGTGTTCTAAAAATCCCAATAAGGGAATAAATCTAGAAATGTAATAGGGAACATGAGTCATAATTAGTAACATGATAACATAAAAGGAATTGATCAGGAATAAAAATAAAGGGGATTATAAAATATAACATTTATTCATATGACCATTCCTATATAATATTGTTATAAGAACATATAAAATGACATTAACATGGGACAAGGCTTACTTTTGAGTTAATATCACAAGGTGGAAAGGGTCCCATAATGGAATAGTTTTGCTCTATAATCCCATCCATAACATATCATAAGAAAAATCCAATACCAAATTAAATAGAGAACTATATGGGGTCCCTTGAATGAAATGGGTTTCAAAATTATTTCATATGGATTAACCAAAGGACATATCATATTATAATACATTAAAGTTGAGATTTAAATATATCATGTACATTAGTAAAGTAATAATAATAAAAGAGTGATATTAAAAATTTCAATCTGAAGTGAAAACATGACAACTATGGTTTGGTAACATTATAAATTACAACTATGTGAGGATTCCAGGAATAGAATAAATATTTTTTATAGTAGAAAATGAAATAATTATTTCCATTAAACAAAAAATTAACTGAATTTATTTTTCAAGATAAATAGAGTTATTTTATAAAATATTTATTCCACAAAAAAGTTAATGTAATGTACACTAATGTTGGTAAGAAACAAATAAATTCAATTTAAGTAGGTTTTTGTATTAAAAAAAATTGAGAATGAAACATTTTAAAACTATTATTTTCTAATAAGGAAATATGAATCGATATAATATATGAATGGACATATATATAAAATATTCCATATTTATATAGGAATATTGGAGAGATCATTTAAATCAATTCTGATGAAGCATTACCTAAAAGAAAATGGATGTTTAGAGATATCCATTTCCTTATGTCTGATAATGTAATTTCCTTCCACATATTTTCAATGATTAAAAAAATTAGATTCATTAATTAAAAAATTCAGAACCACATCCACATATATTTAGTTTAATATAATATTACTATGTGCATTTAGGTTCATTTGATGAGTTGTAATGTATAATTTTATTAATCTCCAAGAATTTGTTTCATTGTTTTTTGGTCAGTTAACTTGTATAAAATTATGATAGTTATTTTAATATGAAATTAATTATCTTGATGTAAATAGAAATATAATATTAATGATAAATTTTTATTTGAATTTTGGGGGTTTTATGACCATATCCATACTGTTTAATTTTATATAAATGTTTTTGTTTATAATTGATCTAGATTGTGAATCAATATATGAAAAAAATAATTAATTAATGTTGATAAATTATAATTGAATTTAAAAATTTTATGAAGGAATTATTGAGGAAAGAATAGTCAATTTCAATGGGGGTGGTTAACAATCATAACATGGAGAATGGTATCATTTTCCAATGAATTAGGGGAGATGACAAAAAGGGTCGATAGAAGATAATCCATTATAATTGTAAAACAATAGTATTTGCATGATAATAAAACTGTTATATTATGTTTGGTGATGTTGGTGACATTATGGTATAAGAAGGTTATAAATTAAAAGTAATAGTTTGAGAATGTTACCTCTGCGATATCACCTCCTAGAAGAACACCTGATGGTATATGTAATTTTTTTATTGGTGAGACCAATGACACTGGCACATTGGGAGAGTTGGGAGAAGAGATTTAGGAATATAATTATCATGATTCAAGGAATAGAATATGTGTTGAAAAGGGGTTGTGTGGGGTGGTATTTATAAGTGGGTTATAGGGGTTCTTTTTATTAATATATTAAATTTTTTTTATTATTGATTATGAATATAAATAGAATTTATTCATGTTAATTTATTTATTAAAAAGTAAATTTCAATTCAAAAAATGGATGATTTCAGCTTACATGAATAAAAACAATCTATTTATTTTATTGTTTTATATATGGATGAAACATATTTCACTATAAACTAAAAAGTATACTCGTTTATAAGAATTCAAGGAAAACATAAATAACATATATTAGATGTTTATATATCAATAATGAAATATATTTTTATGAAATTACTTTTATATATGTAGAAATGTTTAGTATTTAATATTATAACTATTTAAATAAATATGTATTTTAATATAATAACCAATTTTATGACCCATTGAAAAATTATTAAAGTTATAATAAATTTATAATATATTTATATTAAAACATAATATTAATCAATGGATCAATTTTTTTGGAAATAACGTTTCATATAAATCATTTTATTCAATATAAAAATTAAAATAAAATTATCACATTTTTTAAAAATTTCAACCAAATTTTTTCATTAGTAAAAACATTATTTACCAGCTCCATGACATAAATAAATTTTTTTTAATTTTTATGAAAGATATATATTATTATACATTACCATAAGAGTTTTAACAATTCTAGTAGTCATATTTATATTCCTAACAGTCAATTTAGAATTATAATGGGTGTCTTACAATTAAAAAAGTAATATTTATTATGGTAATATGTATTCCATTATTTTTATAAACACATATTATTCCCGTAATTATACATTAAAAAAATATCTCGGGAATATATATAAAATCATCATGAAAATTAATGTTTAATTTTAACATTTTTATTTATTTCTATAGAATGCAGTCATTTTATTGATCGTCCAGATCCAAATTATCAGATTTTTACCCTAAGGCATTATAAATGATTCCCAGTTGTAATAATTGGAATTAAATTTCATTTTAATTCTGAATAATTTATAATTGTTAATATTTTAAAATAGTGTTTTCGATTTTCTCAATATGATGTTTGTTCATTATAGTATATTTCATTATTATAAGAGGGAAACTTTTATTTTCTATAATTTTGTGTCTATATATTATTCCACAAAAAATAATTTTTTCCCAAATTTTTTTTAATATTAAATTCCATGGATAAAATTGGATATAGTACTTCCCCCAATTCACTTCATTCATTTCACATTACACCACTTCATACTTATGGAATCTCAATAGTACATTATGTTAGTGAGTTGTCTTATTGTTTCATACATTATAACTAGGATATATGATCGTAAATTTATAATCCTCATAAAAGATAATATTTTGTATCTACCACCTTTGAATACAGTACCTGTGATGGAACAGTTATGTACTTCCTCAAGATGGATGTCTGGAATAAATCATGTAGTAGATACATGGTTAGTCAAAGTCCTAGTTGATATATCACATCTCTAACAAGATAAAGAATATCTAAGGGGGTGATGTGCAAAAAATATACATTCTATTCTACCCATGTCTTATGAAACTCTTCAAAAGAGATATGGGAAGAAATACCTTTTCTATGACCCCATACTCTAGGTCTCATCAATGATTGTCTTCATTAATATTTTACAGAGATTGGGAAGACCAAATGTAACATCCCTAGTAAATAATGAAATAATAACTTTTATTTTCAATTAATATTTTTTAAATTAAATGTGAATTTTACTTTAAAGGGGATGATATGCTCGTTGGCGTAACTGATACGCAACAACAGGTTTCTTTGAAATCTTACGTTGCACAATAATAATATAATAATATTATTTTAAATGTAGATAAGGCCTAGACGTTGTATTGGAAGGAATGAATAGAACTAACTACAATATGATTATACAGGTTTTTTAAATGTTATTACGTCTATCTAATAAATTATAAAGGATTAAAATGTGAATTAATCTAATTTTAAGGATAAATAATCTAATATTTATTTAAAGGTCGATTAAAAGCCTTTTGAGGGACAACACTCTTTAAATATAGTGTTTTTCACTTTTATATGTTCTTTTTCACAAAATATCATTCTTATTCGGAATCTGGACATCAAGATTTACTTTGGGTAAATTTTTGGTATTTTTTTGATAAAATTACTTTTTATATGAATAGTGAAAAATACTGTATTTTAATTCAAAACTGCCTTTTAATATAATTTATATATATTTTTTGATTATATTTTTAATTTGTTTTAAAGTTTAATTAGATTTTATTTTTACAATTTAATACAATTTTAATCATTGAATTAATTTCACTTTGAAATTGGACATAAACAAATGTCAATATTTTGATAGTTTATATTTCTTAAAAACACGCAATTTGATTTGACAACATGAATTAATTTTTAATTAATTAATCCAACATCTATTTTTTGAATTTGATAAAATATAAATAATTTTTTCATTCATAATATCAAATATAACTTCGGCTGATTTTTTGGTAGTTTTCTGAAAACATCAATTTTTATGAATAGTGAAACAACTATGTATTAGTTAAAAACTATTTTTTCATTTAAATTAAATTTTACCACTTCTGTGAATTGAATTTCTAAAATCCAACATACATGGTTGTTATTAGTATGTATAATTTGATTCAATAAGATGAAAATAATATTTGGTGGATAGTAACTTTTCACTTTTATTTACCGCGATTAATTGTAAATAGGGTAATTCAAGATAAAAAAATATCATAATAATACAATATTACTTTAACACATGTCCTAAACTTATTGGTAGTGTCATGGCCGACTATAGGCATCTTTGGGTCTATTTTGGGACCCCATGGAGCCACATAATAGTGATAATGACACAATATTTTAATTAAGTTAATGTAAAGTCAAACATTACGAAAACAATTATCTTTTAGTAAATCTATCTTTAAAAGGGGTAATATAAGTTATAATTTAGACTATAAATATTCATCGGAAAGATAAAAATATTTCCTACTTCATGGTATTTTTTAAATTTTTTTTGACATCATATAAATAAATGTATCTATGACACAATAATGATGCAGTGTTTACCTAATTAATAAATGATTAAATAAATAAATCTATAAAGATTAAAAAAATATCCAAAATATTTCCAATTATAATTTGATGATTTTATTTTGACCATGAGTCATATTATCTTAGACTTTAATATGTTTTCGACCTTTATAAACAAAAAATCATTGTATAATAAAATAATATTTTCACACTTTCCTAAAGAGCCCCTCCTCCCCTTCATAAATTGCCCTCACCTCTAAACAACCCCTCACTCCTCTCAAGACACTTGGATCGTCAAAAACCTACCCAAATAAGCTCTCAAGATCCCTATGTTCCACCTAGAATCATTAACTAAGGTAGAAGGAACTTCATTATGTCCATTTGGGAAAAAAAGGAGTTACCCGATTTAAAGGTAACATCATTTCTTAAGTTCTTTTGTTTTATTTTCCTTCTCCAACCCCTAAAATATTTTTATTCTTTTCTTTTATAACCACATAATTATCCTATATATACTAGGATTTTGTTATGAGAAGTTTTAGAACTAAACTAAGACACACCTCCATCTAATGGGTGAAGTACATAGTGTTTCTATGGATGCAAAACTAACACCTCACGAACTGATGATTATTCGATTATCTACTACCACCTCTCATGGTGGCCATTATGATGGAACTATATTGATATATGATATATATTATGTTTATGTATTCTTTATGTTTCTATATTTTCATTTATAGAATACATTTATGGTTTCCATTACGGGTAAATGTGATAATTTCACTTGAGGAAGTGCGGACTACCGCCCTCTCAATGTGATATGACACGTTAATGCCATATGTGGGACGTATAAAGGATATAGTTCATTGTAACGTCTCGACCCGACTTACCATCTACCCGGTAGCCGTACCGGTCACCACATGGCCTCCAGTGCAACTCCCCAAATGCCAGAGGCTGCCGACTAGCAGCGAGGGCCAAGGTGAGTCTGTGAGGAGACTATGCCCTCATTACCAAAGTATCACAGCGGAATTAAAAACATACAATAGTGGAATAAGGTAACCAGTAGAAGATACATAGACATAAGAAATAGACAACAAATGGAAGGATCTAATACATATATGATGGTTCATGTCAATAAAACAAAGTTAAAGTACACAAGACACCAAAAAGAAACCAAAATGTATCCCTTGTCGCATCACATGCCTCAACTTGGTCCCGTGCGCTCCTACTCCGAGCAGAAAGTCAGGTACCTATACAAGGGATTTTCCCCTTCTCATTTCTTAAAGTCATATAATGTTCTTGGGTCCAAAACAAGACCCAAACAGGGTGTGAGACTAAATCCCAGTAGACAACCACCAAAGATCTGTGCTAATCTGTCAGTGAATATATAAAACTGGCAGTGTAATATAGAAGGTAGTAAACAAGGAAACTAGAAAGACCGACACAAGCTTGTTCTTTGGCTTGGCGTCGCTTCAAGTATCCATACCATTCATTAATCACTTCATTCATGTGCTGAAACCATTCCTTGAGCCCGTTTCTAGAATACACAATTCCGAAACCAGGCATTGCTTAGGGAGAAAATCCACCAACATCCTACAAGCCCGTTCGGGAGAACCTCCTTGGTACCCAGCCTCACTCTAGGTGAGGTATAGTCCATCATCTTAGCCCATCCCTGGAATCCTATAAATAAGATCCGGGTATCGCCCATGACATATCATGCCCTATTGAGTCCATCCATGGCATCTCACATGGGATCCATGATTCACTCGGCATATCAGTAACATGTCTCGTATGAGTCTGTCCATGGCCACTCACATTGGTTCCATGGTTCACCCATAACTTTGTTTCACAATTTAAGCAGTTCAAAATCATTTAACTCACGTGGGCTAGCAATTTAAGATTTAGCATATAAGGGTCAAGGGGAAAGACTCCATCCCATACCTGAAACCATTTCAATTATAATTTCATGCCATTTCAATTCCATTCATATTCAATTTCCATTTTTAACAACCCACATGGGAAAAAAGGACATGCCTCATAGGAATCCTGGGTCAAAATCCTTAAAAGTGCCATTCATGGAAATGCAGCCAAGGGGTGGTTCCTGTCTATTGTTTACAACCTAACTCAAGAACATACCATCCTATTAATATTACCTACAACATGCTAAGAAATAATAGGGCTATATTCATAGTTCAAGAGACACCTCAAAAGTGGGACTGTGGCACTCCGACATATATAAATAGCTTGACAATTAGCGAAAAGCACGAGACCACCTACCTTAGGCTCATACTAGATAGCTCGTCCAGTATTAGGCTCTGATTTGTCCTAGTTTGGAAGAAAATAGAAGAATAGACAATGAATGAAAATTTATGGCAGATGAGACTTAATCCAATCTACGTTCTTTATAACCAAAAGAATCGAGAAGGATTAAAAAGGAATCGAGGACTTACCATTGCGGATCTAACAAGACAAATGACAGTTGAAACAGAAATCGGACGAAGAAGCAGGATCAAAATCCCTCCGAAGCCTCTTCAGAGCCCTCCCAGGTGCCTCCCCCTGCTGTCCGGTTGACGAAGAATAATAGGTTTAGGTTTTTATACAATTTAATCAATTTAAAGAAAAATTAATTAAATTTCAAAATACAGCAGGTCGCACAGTTTACCCGCATGGCCTGGAAAACTGTGTGGAGACCGTTTGGACCTTACTGGAAGGCAAGAGGCAACCGCATGGCCACCCCGCACGATTTCCTCAAACTGTGCGTAGGTCGTGCTCCATCCTCTGCCAAGCCTGCACCAAGGTGCACGGCTTACCCAGGCTGTGTACAGGCCATGCGCAAAACGTGTGCCAGGCCATTTCTAGCCTAAAACTTGGTTCCGGGCTCCGAACAAGCCCCAGAAACCTCTGTAACTCCCTCGGTCAAGTTCGACATCCCCATTAGGCCTCAACAGAATAGTTAAACCAAAAACAAAAGGATCTGTACCTCGTATGAAAACCCGGGTTCTTACAATCTTCCCCCCTCATTGCAATTTGTCCCCAAATTTCTCTCAAAAGGGGGGGGGGGGGGGTCAAGATTTGTATGTGAATAGCACTGGCCACTGAGCACGCACGTTGGTCTCCCACTCCCAAGTCTTATCCTGTAAACTACCATGCTTCTATAACAACCGTACTAGAGGAACTGACCGGCCTTAGAGAAACTTCGTGCTCCTATCAACGATACGAATCTGATGCTCCTCAAAGGATGCTCCAACCTGAAGATCGACCTCCACAGGCTGGAAGGTATGAGACGGTTTTGAATAGTATCGTCGTAACTGAGAAATATGGAACACTTCATGCATGTCACGGTACCTATGAGGTAACTCCAACCGATAGGCTACCAGCCCAACCCTCTCCAAAATCTCAAGAGGCCCAACATATCTCTGTGATAGCTTACCCTGTCTTCTGATCTGCCTGGGTCCCAGCCTCGGTGAAACATGCAAGAAAACCTAATCCCCATCCTCAAACTCTAGGGGTCATCTGCGGTGATCAACATATGACTTATGATGAGAATGTGCAGTTTCCATCCACTTCTATATCAACTGGACCTGCTCAGAAGTCTCCTGAACATGACGCGGTCCCAATAAAGCCGCCTCACCTACCTCTAAATAGATCAGGGGTGATCGGAAAGGCCTAACATATAAATCCTCATACGGTGCCATCTGTATCAAAGAGGGTGGATGAAATAATAGATTCTACTAGGATCGTACCTCTCACCGTAGACAATCCCGCTCCCTGATCCTCGGAAGTAGGTTGCACTGCATACATCTGGCCTGAACCATAACCCTGTGATACAACCTCACTACCTGGAGCTGGCCCACTCTGACGCATTGGTGTACGCTATTCCGGGATACCTCTGCCACGACTACTACCTCAGCCTGCTCGGCCTGTCTCCCCACAAATCCCTGTCTGATGAAAGCTGCCGACTTTGCTCCTGCATATGGAGTCGGTGCAGACCCTCTATCAATGGCTACTAGTGAGATCGTTTTGAAAAAACGTTGAAGATGACTCATCTTTCCACATGAACGACACTCGACTGGGTCCCTCGGAAACTACGTCTTCATGTGTCCCAGCCTACCGCACTGGTAGCACCTCAGGTTGCTGATTGAATATTGGTTCTGACTTCAAGAATCACCGTGTGGATGATCCAGACGACGCTTCCTACTAACAGTCATTGTAGTACCTGATCTCGATGTCAAACCGCTCTAGCTTGCACCTCTAGCCTCTCTCAGGTTATGTTCTGTGATTAGTTCCTGGTTCACAATTCCAAAAATGGTAGTCAACCTGAAGATATTTACCTGAGATTGGATGTCATATCTCATACCATACTCAAAATTCCTGGTCCTTGACAGTTCATCGCCCATCAAGATAGGTGTGAAGCACTAAAGATCAGTAAAAAGGGTAGATTATTCCATCATTGATAACTCACCATGTTCCAGATGCAAGAACTCCCAGGCTTGATCGGTCCTAAAAGTCATAGGATAAAAGAAATCGTAGAAGGCCATTTGAAAATCAATCCAAGCCATCTCCTGATAATGATCCGACTAGGTGATCACATCCCAACACCTCTTGGAGGAATCACACAACATGTTCGTAGCGAGCTTGACCCTTATCTCAAGAGGGATCTCCAAATTCTCAAAGATAGCTAGTATCACCTCTAACCAGTAATCTGAAGCCTGTGGTCTGTCATCCCCTGAAAATGTAGGCAGATGCAACGGCTAAAACTCATTCGTCAACTCTTCCATAGTCAGGGCAGGTCGTAGTGATCCCTAAATGGTCTGCATAAAACCCAACAAGCTATCACGGAACTGTGCCTCAACACCTGGGTTTGGTACAACCGTCGGTGCCATAGCTAGCACAACTGGAGTTTCCTTTAATAGCCCATGGCCTACCATCACCAGAAAGTGGTGGTCATTGCTCTCCCGACATACCACTGGAGGTTGATGTGGTGGAATTACTCTTCAATGCCAAACACACGCGTCAGTTCAAGATTTTTAATGAGATTCGAAACTCCCAAGCATAAGAACCAGGAGAGGATAGGTCATGACCTTCCTAAAAACCATGTCAACCCACGGCCTGCTCCTAAATCCAGGACTGCAGAAGGAACAGTCACCAAAAACCACTAGAGTCACTCCCTCTTTCCCACTCAGAATTTGGGTCTAGGCCAGGCTCTATTTTCAACATTCATTCTATTAACATACCTTTGTTCAAAAGCGTTAACCAATGGTCCACCAAGTTCTGATCCCGGAGTGCCCATAAAACCTTAGGAATCAAAATTTGATGCACATATACCCAGAAAATACAATTTAATTTAGAATTTACATCCCATTGGTGCGTCACATCCCAATCCACAATGGCCCATACTCCTTATGAATTAAAATATAACGTCACTCTTCATTCATTTCACCCAATATAACACCATAGTAGGCACACCAAACAATCAACTATCAAAATAGCATGCAATAACCATCACAACACCTATCAAAAAAGAATGAAATATCTAATGCATCCAATATAGAATGGCATAATGGATGACATGTGATTCCTAACAAGGTCCCTATATGATGCATGAGATGGGAAACCCTCATCTCATCGGGTTGAAATGAAATAGAACCCACAATAATATGAATAGTATCAACAAAACCCATGTGCGTCACCCAACGGTGAAATCAGAACAACTGTAATAATCATAACTAGAAACACAATTCCAAATGAGGCAACTTGGCTTTTCCCTGTACGCTGGATTGCAACTCCCGGGCATAGTTTATTACCAAATTCCCTTCCCTTCCTACTACTATCTATAGTCACTAAATAGTAAGTCAAATTAGAAAAGGAAACCCTCTGATACCACTTTGTAATGTCCCGACCCGACTTACCATTCAACCCGGTAGCCGGACTGGTCTACACATGGCCTGAAGCGCATCTCCCCAAATGCCAGAGGCTACGGACTAGCAGCGAGGGACTAGGTGAGTCCATGGGGAGACTATTCCCTCATTACCAATGTATCACAACAGAATTACAAACATACAATAGCGGAAGAAGGTAACTTGTAGAAAACACATAGACATCAGAAATAGATAACAAATGGAAGGATCTGATACATATTTTATGGTGAAAATCAATACAACATAGTACAAGTACACAATAAATAAAAAATAAACCATAATTTATCCCCTGTCGCATCACAAGCCCCATCATGGTTCCGTGTGCTCCTACTCCGAGCAGCAAGTCAAGTACCTGTACAGAGGCTTTTCCCCTTCTCATTACCTGAAATCATATTATCTCCTTGGGTCCAAAACATGACCCAAATAGGGTGTGATACTAAATACCAGTAGTCAACCACCAAATACCTGTGTTAATCTGTCAGTGAATATATAAAACAGGTAGTGTAATATGGAAGACAGTGAACAAGGAAACTAGCAAGACCGACCCAATCTTGTTCTTTGTCTTGGCGTCGCTTCAAGTATCCATACCATTCATTAATCACTTCATTCATGTGTTCAAACCATTCCTTAAGCTCGTTCCTGGAATACTCAATTTGGAAACCAGGCATCGCTCAGAGAGAAAATCCACAAACACCCTACAAGCCCATTCCGGTGAACCTCCTAGGTACCCAGCCTCGCACTAGGTGAGGTATAGTCCGTCATCTGAGCCCATCCCCAGAATCCTATAAATAAGATCCAGGTGTCGCCCATGAAATATCATGACATATTGATTCCGTCCATGGAATCTCACACTGGATCCATGATTCACTTTTCATTTCAGTAACAAGTCTCATATGAGTCCATCCATGGAAACTCACATTGGTTCCATGGTTCACCCATGAATTTGATTCAAAATTTAAGTAGTTAAAAAGCATTTAACTCAAGTGGTCTAGAAATTAATGAATTAGCATACGAAGCTCAAGTGGCAGAACTCAATCCCATACCCGAAACCATTTCAATTATATTTCATCTCATTGCAATTCCATTCATATTCAATTTCCATTTTTAACAACCCATAAGGGAAGGAAAAGGGCATACCTCATAGGCATCCTGGGTCAAAATCTATAAAAGATCCATTCAAGGAAACGCACCCAAGGGGTGGTTTCTATACAAGGTTTACAACCTAACTCAAGCACATACCATCTAATTAATATTACCTACAACATGCTAGGAAATAACAAGGTAAAATTCCAGGTTCAAGCGACACCCCAAAAGTGGGCGTGCGACACTCCGACATATATAAAAAGCTTGAAAATCTGCGAAAATCGCAAGACCACCTACCTCAGGCTCGTACTATATAGATTGTCCAGTATCCAGCTCTGATTCATCCTGGTTTGGAATAAAACTGAAGAACAGACGAAGAATGAGAAATTAGGGCATATGAGCCTTAATCCAATCTGCGTTCGTTATAACTAGATGAATCAAGAAGGATTAAAAATTATTTGAGGACTTACCGTTATATATTTAACAGGAAGAATGGTGGTAGAAACAGATATCGGATGAAGAATAAGGATCAAAATAACTCTGAATCCTCTTGAGAGCTCTCCTATGTGCCTCCCCATGTTTTATGGTTGATGAAAAAGAATAGGTTTAGGTTATTATAAAATTTAATCAATTTAATTAAAAATAATTAAATTTCAAAATACATCATGTCGTATGGTTTACGTGCACAACCTGGAAAAACATGCGGAGACCATGCAGACCTTACTGGAAGGAAAGTCGCAACTGCACGACCACCCCGCACGGTTTCCTCAAACCGTGAGCAGGCCGTGCTCCATCCTCTGCCAAGCCTGCACCAAAGTGCATGGTTTACCCAGGCTATGCACAATCCTTGCGCAAACCATGTTCAATGCCACTTCTAGCCTAAAACATGGTTCCATGCTCCAAACAAGCCCCAGACACCTCCGTAACTCACTCGGTCAAGTTAGGCATCCCCGTTAGGCCACAATAGAATAGTTAAACCGAAATGAAATGGATTCATACCTCATATGAAAACCCATGTTCTTACATTAATGCCATTATATATTATATTATACAAGAATTATAATATACCTATATATCATTATGTTTTAATTCCATTAAAATAAGAAATATAAATGAATGTAGCATTCATGCGTGTGTACGGCTTACCGTCTCGATGAACGGTGCATTTCATTTCTTACCTCCAAATGTTATTTACTATTATAAATACATGTATATACTTTATATATATGATATATATGATATATAAATCATGAATATCATTATGTAACTAATGAAATTTGGACCATGTGAACAACATGTAATTATAAGAAGTCCATTTTGACTCAAGTACCAAATATCGACAAAACAACCATTATTAAAGTAAATTATTACATAATGTTTATGACTTGGTAATAAGTGATATAGAAGGAAAAATAAACTTGAATAAGGTTCTTAAGAAAGTATAAATTTCCTTTTTTTTATTATTCATGTGATTAAAGAACAAACGGGTCATGTCGGACATGAGGTAAGGGACTTCATCTCAATATCCTTTCATTAAGGAATATTTTGTTCTAATACACGACATTCATTTATACGTTGTATAAACAATTTTGAATTTTCAACTCATTCAAAGGGAATATTTTTCTACGAAGCATTTTACTAAATGTAAAAAAACCAGTTTCATTTTAACGTAATAGGTGATAATGACCATTCCTCCACCATGAGTATTATTTGATCTTTGGCTTCCATAACAAGTTGTAATGTTTTTAAAAGGAAAATAAATACCATATACTTTTTTTATGTATTTTGGTATTGAAAATGGATTTGATAATGGATTTTTATTATGTCAATATATTTAAATGATATATTGTGATTTAAATGAAGAATTTTTGTCTTCAAATTATGTTTTTTATGTGTTATGAATATGTTATAGTTCATGGGAATTTTTATGTATACGGGTGGTTCCATGATATACTTATGAAGGGTGAGCCTGAGATAGCTCTCCATTGCATTGGGTAACTTGAGAGAGGTAAACATGAATGTTTCTCCTAAGAGTTTTAAGTAATATAATATGATGGGTATTCTAAATGTAACTCCCTACATATTTGTGATAGCTACAATGCATGTACGATATGGATGACATAAGATACCATTATGATATATGTTTTCTAGGTGATATTCATAATTCTTATGATTTCATGAGGTATGTTAAAGAGCTTATGTTATGTATGAAATGATAAAAAAATGTTTTCATTCTTTGTTTTATTACCCTAACTGAGCATTTTATACTAATCCCATGTTTTGAAATGTTTTTCAACTGACATAATGATGAATAGGGTCAAGGATGGGATCAAGGAAAAGTCATGTTGTCTAAAAAATGGGACAAGACAAGACTATTTTTTTCAGTATTTTATATTTTATGAAGAAAATGGAAACAGAGTAGAATTGTCCAAATGGTAATTTTTGAGATATAATGTAATAGTTATGGACTACTTCTCTAAAACTCTAAACCTAAAAATATCATCAATGTGAATTTGTCATGACCCATCCCCCAGGGCCTGTATCGTGACTACCCCATGCCCGTCTTCTATAGGTCAGGGGCTAGCGACTAGCACCAAAGGTGTAAATCCCTAAACTGGGAAGGAAATGCCCTTATAATAGTAAAAAAAACACAACAGAGTAAGCATCTAGAAGTAAAACACTAAGAAAAATTGTATACAAAAGAGAGTTCTGAAAGTAAAGCGGGCCAGAAATACATGCCCAACAGTAAAGTACAATACAACTGAAATTCTAGTACAACTGAAGAAAAGAACTAAATCAGCTATAGGGTCGTCCAACAGGGTTTCAAAATGAAGGGTAGCTATATATGTCCTCCTCCGCACCCCATATCCGTTCGTCTGCTCCGTGTATGTCTCGTCGAGTGGTCCACCTCTAGGTACCATCCTGTTCTGCTACTCTCTACCCCGATCAACACTTTCCATTGACTGCAACCAACACAACGAGGTACGGGAATAGCCCATATAGGGGTAACTATAATGATACTCAGTAGGGACCCTGAGATCCTCAAGGTCTCACCAAAATCCAAAAAGGATAAATAAAAAGTATGAAAACAACGGATAACCATTACTTAGATATATGCCCATACATATACCTAAGATATTTAGTAACCCATCTCAATCAAGAGGAAAACAAGAAAGTCATTGAGTCAGCTCAAAACCAGGATTTTTCAGTGAAGTATATGAATACAGATGATTATTTGTGAAGATATATCATCTTATTTTGTCAAGAGGCACTGCTTCAGACCATATAGAGTCTGACCCACATAGGATCGATAGGTACTAACCCACACAGTGACCAACACAGGATCTGACCCACATAGGATCGGTATGCGCTGAACCACACTAGATCGCTGAGCACTGACCCACATAGGATTGGTATGCCCTAACCGACATAGGATCGTTGTGCACTGACCCACATAGGATCTAACCCACACAGAATCTGTATGCGCTAACCCACACAGGATCTCTGAGCACTAACCTCTGTATAAGAAGTCTCCAACCAAGGCCTCATTATCAGCCACTGGATTCCTCACACCTAGTGCATTCGAGTTCCGTAGAATCTACCCTCGAGATATCGGTCATACCTAGACTTCCACTAAACTCCACAAAGGATTAAACCAAAAGACTGCCATGTTGTAATGGTTATAACGCGATAGACAGTGCGTCAATCAGATGCCCGGTCTGTGAGTTATTGGCATTTCTGTTCCAGGGGCCTAGTTGGTTTTTAGGTTCAAACCAACATGACCATACTTTATATTTTTTCAAACATCAATTGAGGTATTCCAATAGAACCGTCATGCTCTATGCTTTAATTCTCCGCAAACGGTTCGTCGATCAGACACCTGTAGCCCATGATTTGGGAAAAAAGGTATAAACATGCCAAATGGGTCCGGGTCCGATCCGACCCAGTCCATACTGGGGTCCGACCCAGTCCGAAGAAGTAGCCTGGTCTGAGGGGGCGGCTCGACCAAGGGCGGACCATCCGAGGGTAGCCAGACCGAGGGTGGCCCGGCCGAGGGAGGCCCTGAGGAAGGCGGCCTGGCTGCCTGCCCTAGCCGCGCCCAGGGGGGAGGCACGCGACCCCTCGCACCCGAACAGCTCTGTCATTTGGTTGTGAGCCAAAACCGGTGCCAGGTGGCACCGGTCTAGAAAACATGGGATCCAACGGGCCCTTGAACCTCCCGGCTGGATCGAGATGCCAGCCGCTCCCCCCACTACTCCGCGCCCCTCCGCCACGTCCGGTCGTGGCTACGACTCTCTTTCCACGCTGCACAGCGGTGCCATACCCTCTTGGCGACCCAGTGGCCTTGCGCCACTGGTTCCCTCGTGGTCAGCCCAATGACGGTCGTCGTTGCTCTGCCTCCACCATCAACACAATGAGAACAACAACAAGGGGGAGGGTCGGACCATGTTCATGCGGTCCGTGCACTCCTCTTTAAGATGATATCAATTGGAAACAAGGAGAAAAACAAAACTATGAAGAACAGAGGGTAAATAATCATACATAATTCAACTCAATTCCCCCTACCTTTTGATTCATCACTCGACACTCCTTGTTTATTGATGGAGTCACGAAAGGAATTCAGAGGAGACCTTCATTCGTCGCATCCGATGCACATCCTCAATTTCTAGCTACATCAGTTCGTTTACAATGTTGCGTAGGGTTGATCATCAGGTGGCCGGGGACAAAGTCGAAGAAGAATGAAATTCTCTGGCGTTCTTTGCATTCTTCGTTCGGAGATTTTCTCTCTATATTTCCTCTCAAATCCACCACAAAAAAATAAGAATTTGCCTATGAAAATAATAGGAGGGTTTTCCAATTATTATGTTGGCATGTAATTCAAAATTAATGAATTAAGTGAGTGGGCCCCACAAAATTAAATTCTTGGGAGGTGTCACATTTAATTTGGGGGATGGAAAGAGTCTCTCCCCCATTTAAGAGGGAGAGGTGGGAGGTTTTATCCTCCATTATCAATATGGGTCGGGTGGTCCACACCCCTATCATTTAATATAGATGTTATGGGTTTTGGGTGGTCCCCACGTCGTAACCTCTCACGGGAGGTTATGCTCAGGTGGGACCCACCATCATAACCTCTAATGGGAGTTTGGTGTGTGGCGGTCCAACCATAAACTTCCTAGTGGAGGTTCTGACTACCTGCACTCACATGGAGGATGAAAAATAAAATAATCTGTTACTCTTTATTTTGTTATTTTTTTAAATAAAACCCAAAAACTAGCTTTTATCCTCGACTCACTGTCATTGAAGTGAAAGTCTTCTTAATCGAATACTGGCGATGCATGATCAACGATGCCCTTTGATTTCATATTTGAGCACAGGTTCAAAAGATATAAAGTCCTTCACATACATTTACTGAACGTACCCAAACAAAATTTCAGAAATTGAGTCTGGGAACACCGGGCCTCAGAATCAAGCACTATCAGAAACTAAAAACTCATAACATTCCCCTGAATTTATTAAAAAAAATTCCATGGAATTTTTGGGCCTTTACAGAATTATTCATTTTATTCAATATTCTTTAATTTTTAAGGACGAGTCTTTATAGTTGGTATCAGAGGTCTGTTTAGATAGCTTTAGGAGTTATGCTATTGATTATTTAATATCCATAAATTATGTTGTGTTAATATTGAAATGATATAGAATTTACAAGTTACCATGTTTCTTCTCTTAAGATATTTCTGTGTTCAGAATGGTTTTCTAGAGTAGAAACAGGGCATCTAGGTTGGGATTACAAAAGGAGGAAGACTACCTTCAAAATTAGCAACTTGAGATGGTCAGAATCAGAATTGAACAATTTGTTGCAGTGACGGCACAATTGACTCAGGCTATAAATGTTGGTGGTATCCCTACATGAGATCATCTAGATCAACCACAGATTAACACGTGACTTGTGAAGCATTTCATGATGCAACATCCCCCATCATTCAGAGGATCATCTGGCCCTGTTCATGCTGAAGGGTGGTTTAAAGCACAGGAGAAAAGTTTGATGTCATGGGGTGTTCAGAACATCCAAAGTCTAGTCTCACTATTTACTATTTTTAAGGTGAAGCTGATCAGTGGTGGTCGATGGTAAAAAATATCAGGTTTAGTAAGAAGATTGATTCTATTGATTAGGATGAATTCAAAGTTATGTTTCTTGAGAAATATTTTCCTAAGGTGGTTCGTCTTAGGATGGAAAAACAATTTCTGGAATTGTGGTAGGAGAATGACTCAGTGGCATCTTATGAAGAAAAATTAACTCGACTTGCAAAGTATAATCCCAATTTAATACGAGATCTTGATAGTAAAATCAAATGTTTTTACTTAGTATTAAATCCAAAGTGTCTAAGGGATTTATATTCTCGTGGGTTCAAATGTTAAGAAAAAATAGTTTGATGTGCGGAGAAGGAGGAAATAGAGTTTGTCGATGATCAGGTTTTCTTTGTCAAAGAACAAAATAATAGATCAACGTGGAAAGAGAAATGTAAGAACTCTTCATAAAAGTCTGATGGTAAGAAACTTAAGTTTATAGTTTGAAAAAATTGTTGTAAAAAGCATTCTGGGGAATATCTTTTTAATTCTGGTATGTGATACTGATGATGTAAAATGGAACATAAGGCTCATAATTGCAATGCAATAGTGATGGGTAATGGTAAAGAAAAATTTTATTTACAAATAGTAAAATGATTTCAGTGCAATGAAATTGGTCATTATGCAATGTAGTGTCCAATGAAGAACTCAAATAAGGGGAAGAAAATAGAAAACATTCAGAATGGGGTGGTGAAGTCCTTTGCAACAACTTCATCATATGGTGGTCCATCATACGAAGTAGATTCAAGTACAAAATTTGTTTGTTCAAATTATGCCAATGTGTTTTTTGATTTGGGGTCTACACATTCGTTCATTTCAGAGAAGTTTTCTATTAAATTGGGAAATAAATATAATGATTTGAATCCGAAAATTATGGTAAAAACACCAAGAGGAACTTTTTAAACAAAAAAAAATTATAATAACCTTCATGTTCTTGTGTGTGGAAAGAATCTACCTGCAAAACATATTGTTTTTCCTCTAGTAGAGTTTGATTTTATTTTGGGTATGGATTGGATTTTTGTTTATCATGCTAAGATTGACTGGAGATAAAAAGAGGTTTCCTTTCAGAATGATTTTCATTTTGGGTAGAGGAATGACCCCTTACTTTTGATAAAATATCTAAAAGCTTAGAAACTAGTAAAAGATGGAAATGAATGTTATGTTGAACATATTTTTGAAAACAAATGAACAATTCAGATTAATGATGTTCCAATGGTAAATGAGTACCTTGAAGTTTTTCTGGATGTTTTTCCTAGTATTATACCCAATTAGAATGTTGAATTTACTATTTAAATAGTTCCTGATGCAAAGCCAATTTCAAAACCCCCTTATCGATTGGATAAAATTGAACTTTTAGAGTTATAGAAGCAATTACAGGAGTTATTAGATAATGGTTTCATTCAAAACTAGTACATCACCATGGGGAACTCTTGTATTTTTGTTAAAAGGAATGATGGGTCAATGAGAAATTGAATTGATTATAGAGCATTGAATTATATCACAATTAAGATTAAGTATCCTTTGCCTCATATCAATGATTTTTTTGATTATCTCCTGGGAGCTCTGCATTTTTCGAAGATTGATTTGAGGTCTGGGTAGCTTCAGTTGAATGTAAATGAAGCAAACATTCTGAAGACCACATTTCATACTAGATATAGACATTATGAAATTGTAGTTATGTCATTGGGTTTAACCAATGCACCTGTTGTATTCATGAATCTTATGAATAGAATTTTTCATGAGTTCTTGGATAAGTTTTTGGTTGTTTTCATTGATGATATTTTGGTTTATTCTAAAAGTAAAGTGGATCCTGAAAGTCATTTAAGGGTTTTATTTCAAACCATATAAGAAAAGAAAATATTTGGGAAATTTAGCCAGTGTGAGTTTTGGTTACAACAAACTTTATTCCTTGGTCACATTATTTCAAAAAAATTGCATAACTACTGATCCTGATAAAAAAGGTTATTGAAGAATGGCCAAGACCCCTCAAATATAACTGAGATTCGTAGTTTTCTTGGTTTGGTAGGTTATTACCAGAGGATTTTTGAGAATTTTTCCCTGTTATCTAGTCCAATGATAAAGTTAACCAGAAAAGGGGTTAAGTTTTTTTGGACAAAATAACGTGATGATTGTTTTTAGTAATTGAAAAGAAGATGGGTGAATGTTCCAGTTTTGGCACTACCTTCTAGAAATGGTGAGTTTGTTATTTACAGCTACACTTCGTTCAAAGGACTTGGTCATGTCATTATGCAGAATGATCAAATAATTGCTTATGCTTCCCGACTGTTGAAACCTCATGATTTGAATTATCGTACACATGATAAGGAATTTGCTGCTATAGTTTTTTGATTAAAAAATTGGGAGGCATTATTTGTATGGAGTAAAATGTGAAGTATATACTGAACACAAAAGTATAAAATATATATATCCGCTCAGAATGAATTGAACATGAGACAGTGGAGATGGTTGGAATTAATCTAAGATTTTGATTGCAAAATCCTTTAATATTCGGGACAAGAAAATAAGGTGGATGTTGATTTGAGTCGAAAATGTAATGCTTCATTAAACATGATACATTTGGAACAAGATCCTTTGGTTTTTCATTTGATGATCTTTAGCATAGAAGTTGTTTGTGCAGGAAATTATTCTTTTTTTTTTCAGGTGTCTGTGAAATCCTCTCTATTAGACAGAATAAAAAAAGAATAGAAGGAATACAATGAGTTGTAGAAAAAGGTAGAGTTGGTTCAGAAGGGTAAGTTGCCTGAATTTTACATTTATAATGGTTGTGTTTTGAGGTTTGGAAATAGATTATGTGTGCCTTGTGATTCACAGTCAAAGAATGAGTTGTTATGTGAAGCTCACAGTTCCCCATTCTCAATTCATCATCGCAGTACTACGATGTACAACGATCATTGGGTGTATTACCAGTGGGATTGAATGAAAAAGAAATATTTATAATTTTATTATGAGGTGTTTTACTTTTCAAAAGGTTAATGTTGAGTGGCAGTTATTGAAAGGGAAGCTTCAGTATTTACCTGTACCAGAGTGGAAATTTGAAAATATATCCATGGACATCATTGTGGGATTACAAAAGACATCTCGAGGTAATAATTAAATCTGGGTTATTGTTGATGGGTTGACTAAATATTCTCTTTATTTCCTATTTGATATACATTGTCTCTAGATAAAAATTCTCAGTTGTATGTTAAAGAGATTGTATGGTTGCATGGAGTTCCTCTCTCAATTGTATCAGATTGTGATCCTAGGTTTACTTCTAACTTTTGGAAAGGCCTTCAGAAGTCATTGGGTACTGAATTAAATTTTAGTACATATTTTCATCCACAATATGATTGGGAGTCATATAAATCAATAAAGACCTTGGAGGATATGATACATTCTTGTTTAATGGATTTCCAGGGCAGTTGGGTCCAAAATATTTATTTGGTTGAATTTTCTTATAATAACAGTTTTCATTCCAGTATACTGATGGTTCCATTTGAGGCATTATATGGAAAGATGTGTCAAACTCCAGTTTTGGTGATGAAGTAGGTGAAAGGAAGCTGATTGGACCAGAATTAGTATAAGGTATGGTAGAAAATGTTTAGTTGATTCAGAAGCACATGAGAAAATCTCAAAGCAGGTAGAAACGTTATGCACATAATCAGACGAAGGATCCCTCTTTTAAGGTTGGTGATCATGCCTTTCTCAAGGATTCTCCATAGAAAAGTGTGATATGTTTTTGTAAGCAGGGAATGTTGAGTCTAAGTTTCATTGGACACTATGAAATCCTAGAGAAATTTGGATCAGTTTCTTAAAGAGTTTCATTACCTCCATGTTTTCCCATGTACACATTTTTTTTCTTGTTTCAAGGTTGAGAATTAATATTGTATATCCATCTCATATTTTAAGTCCAGAGGTAGTTCCGTTTGAAGAGAATATCTCTTATGAGAAACAACAAGTCCAGATTCTTGACCTAAGAGAGTAAATGTTGCGGGATAAGGTTTTTCACTAGGAAAATGTTTTGTTTAAATTCTATATGGTTTAAGAGGCAGCATGGGAATCTGAAAATTCTATGAGGGATAAATACCCCCATTTATTTGTTATGTGAATAAAATTGCAAGGAAACAATTTCCAAAAGGGGGGAAACATTTAACATCCCACGCAAATAAATAAATAATACATTTTCATTTTAATTAATTTATTGTCAATTAAATAATAATTTTACTTTATAGGGGTCGATATTCTCATTGGTTCACCCGATACACAACAACAGGTTTCTTTGAAATCTTACGTTGCATACTAAAAATATGATAATATTATTTTAAATATAGTTAACACATAGCTATTGTATTGATGGGAATGAATATAACTAACCGAAATATGATTATACATGTTTGTTAAATGTTTTTACATTTATCTAATAAATTTAGGAGGCTTGAAATGTGAATTGATCTAGTTTTACACATAGATACTCTAATAATTTTTACAAGCTATATTTACCAAATTTTGATAGAGAAAAATCAATAAATCTAGTTTTGGTCACTTTTAAATGTTCTTTTTGACAAAATAACGTTCTTAATCAGAATTGGGACATCAAGATTTACTTTGGGTAATTTTTTGGTAATTTTCTGGTAAAAATAATTTTTGGATAAATTGTGGAAACTACAATTTTTTAATTCAAATATGCCTTATAATATAATTTATTTTTATGGTTTGATTATATTTTAAATTGGATTTAATTTTTAATTGGATTATATTTTTCACTTTTAATCCAATGTTGGTCATTGGATTTAATTTCTCTTTAAAATTGGACATAAAAAAGTGTCATTATTTTGATTGTTAATATTTAATAGAAACAAGTTTTTTATTTTGACAACGGGAAATAATTTTAAATTAATTAATCCAACTAATATGATTTGAATTTTTTAAAATAGAAATCATTTTTGAATACAGAATATCAAATATAGAATAGGCAGAATTTTTGGTTGTTTTATAAAAAACATCAATTTTTGATGAATAGTGAAACCACAAAGTAGTAGTTAAAACAAGAATTTTTCATTTAAATTAAATTTTACTAATTCATTGAAATGAATTTTGAAAATCTGACATACATGGTTGTTATTAGTAAGTAAAATTTATTTCAATAAGATAAAAATAATTTTTCGTGAATCGTAACTTTTGACTTTTATGTACCATGGTTAAAGGTAAATTGGGTTATTCAAGGTAAAAATATATCATAATAGTACAAAATTATCTTCACACATGTCCTAACCTTATTGGTTGAGTCATGGCCGACCATGGGCATCCTTGGGTCTATGTTGGGACCCCCTGGAGCCACTTAAGAGTGATAATGACAATTTATTTTAATTAACATAATATAAAGACAAAAATTTCATAAAAAAATATTTTTTAGTAAATCAATTTTTACATGGGGTTATATAAGTTATTATTTAGACTATAAAAATTCATTGGAAAACTGAATCAATTTCCAAAATCATGTTATTTATTATAATTTTTATAAATCAAGTAAATAAAATTATTTATAACACAATAATGATGGAGTGTTTTCCTCATTAATAAATGATTTGAATAAAAAATATTATAAAGATTAAAATAATATCCAAAACCAGTCCAATTATTTTTGGGAAGATTTTATTTCGACCATGAGTACTATTATATTATACTTTAATAAGATTTGTGCCTTTGAAACCCAAAAAAATTATATAATAAAATAATATTTTCACACATTCCTAAAGAGCCACTCCCCCCCTTATAAAATGCACTCACCTCTAAACCATTACTCACTCCTATCAAGCCCCATGGATCATCCAAGAACATCACAAATAAGCTCTAGAAATCTTTATCTTCTACATAAAATCCTTAATTTCGGAATAAGGAACTTCAATAAGTTTTTTTTGTTCAATTCAAAGGGAGTTGCCCGATATAAAGGTATGGTCTTCTCTTAAGTTATTTTGTTTTATTTTCCTTCACCAACCCCCTAAAAACTTTTTGTTATTTTATTTTATAACAACACCAGTATCATAAATATACTAGGTTGTTGTTATGAGAAGGATTCTAACTACACTTACATACACCTCCATCTAATGGGAAAAGAACATAATGTTTCTATGGATGGAAAACTAACATCTCACAAAATGATGATTATTTAATTATCTCCTACCGCCTCTCATGGTGGCCATTAAGATGGAACTGTATTTATATATGATATATATAATGTTTATCTTTTATTCATGCTTATTTATTTTTCCTTTATATAATAAATTTATGGATTACATTATAGGTAAATGCGATAATTTCATTTGAGGATGTGCGGACTACAACCCCCTCAATGTGACATGACTCATTAATGACATATATGGGATGTATAAATGATATGTTTAATGATATTATATATGATATAATATTGGAATTATAATATACCTATGTATCATTATGTTTTAATTCTATTAAAATAAGAAATAGAAATGAAAGTCGTGTTCATGTGTGAACGATGCATTTCATTTCATACCTCCAAATGTTATGCACTGTTATAAATAAATGTTTATACTAGATATATATGATATATATGATATGTAAATCGTGAATATCATTATGGATATAATTAAATTTTGAGCACGTAAACAACATGTAATTCTAAGAAGTCCATTTTGACTCAAGTACCAAATATCGATGAAACAACCATTATTAACATAAATGATTGAATAATGTTTATAATATGGTAATAAGTGATATAAAAGGAATCATAAACTTTAAAAATGTTCTTAAGAAATTTGAAATACATTTTTTTATTAATCAGGTGATTAAAGAACAAATAGGTCATGTCAGACACAATGTAAGGGACTTCGTCTCAATCTCCATTCATTGAGGCATAGTTTATTTTAATACACGATGTTCTTTTAGACGCTGTATAAAATCCTTTGAATTCTCATTTCATTCAAATGGAATATTTTTCTATGTATCATTTTACTAAAAAAATATTTCTTTTTAACGTTAGTGGAGACAATGACCTTTCCCCTGCCACAAATATTATTTGATCTTTGGCTTCCTTAACTTTCTGTAATGTTTTTAAAATGAAAATAAATACCTTAGACTATTTTGTGTATTTTGGTATTGAAAATGGATTTTATAATGGATTTTTTTATGTTAATATATTTAAATGATATATTGTGATTTAAATGTGGAAATTTTATCTTCTCTTTATGTTTTTTTATGTATTAGGAATATGTTATGGTTCTTGTTTATTATTTACGTATATGGGTGGTTCCATGATAAACCTAGGGTAGGTGACCCTGAGATAGCTCTCTAATTCATTGGGTAACATGATAGAGGTAAATGTGGATGTTTCTTCAATGAGAAATAATGAATATATTGTGATGGGAATTCCAAATGTAACTCCCCACATAACTGTGATAGCTAGAATGTAAGTATGATATGGATTCCATAAGTTACCTTTATGATTTATTTTATCTACGTGTTATTCATAAATCTTATGATTTCATGAGGTATGTTAAAGATACTTTGTTATGGATGCAATGGTGAACTGATGTTTTATATTTTTTTTTTATAATCCTTACTAAGCCTTTTAGGCTCATCCCATGTTTTAAAATGTTTTTCACGTGTCCTAAAGGTGAATAGGGTCAAGGATTGGATCAAGGAAATTTCATGTTGTCTAGAACATGGGACTATACATGACTCTTTTTTTAAGAGTTTTTATTTTGTTTAAAAATTGAAACTGAGTTGAAGTGTCTACCTTGTAATTTATAAGATATAATGTGATTGTTATGGCCTAATTATCTAAAACACTAAACCTAAAAAGATCCTCAATTTGAATTATTTATTTAATTCAAGATTATTTAATGTTTAAGGGATAGTACTTATACCAAATGTTTAACTACATGTCTTATCATTCAATCATTTCATCAACCATTTCATGTCCCCTCTGCATTCATTCACCAACATCCTCCCTCCATGTGGATTATCTACATCTTTTACCATATGTGGATTTAGATAGAACTCTTTTTATTCTTGATTGGAACCTAATTTAGAATGATAATTCATCCAAAAGATGAATTTGGGCTATATATACATTGAATTTCATCGATCATGCTCTCAAAATATCTTCTTCAGTTTGAATAGTCTAAAAATATTGTCCATCAGTTTGATGGTGATAAGATATTATGATGTTCACACTCATCATTTAGAGCATGTTAAAGACATTTCCAATGTTTCTAGGAAATTCTCTTATATTAGTTGAATAATATCAATCATGATAGTCTAATTATTTTATCAACCTCTTTAGTGTATATGTATTCAAGAATATTGAGTGATAATTCTTCTTAAATTGGAATGAAGTAATTATTATTTCATTGATGATACATAATAAACCATATGTGAATATTTAAATTTTATATATTCTAATGTCATGTGAAAATGTAAATAGGTATTTTTCAATATTTCCATGTAGGTATGGGTAATTTTTGAATCCTCCCCTAAAAATTTAATATTTCATCCTTATATTTCTAAAATACTTCTAATAATCATTAAAATTCATATATATCCTTCTTCATATTTTCCCACAAATAGTTATATTTATATTGAGGATACATATTTTCCCTTTCCTGGGTGTATGGAGAAGGTTGGGTTATGTGCGTCATTCAAAATCACCCTCATTATCTCATGAGATGATGGTACACAAAGTCATGACCCAAATATTTTGAATCCTTCCTCAATAATTTTTATCTTCATGTATTTCAATTTTTTTATATCTTCAACCATCATTGGTATTTCCACATCACCACATTGAGAAACCTTTATCTTCTCTAAATGAGATTGTTAATAAATCCTTTGACA
Organism: Viscum album; assembly: GCA_963277665.1. NCBI lineage: Eukaryota > Viridiplantae > Streptophyta > Magnoliopsida > Santalales > Viscaceae > Viscum > Viscum album. Next base: position 1,294,562,145 of record OY728152.1, read on the forward strand.
ATAGAATAATGATGTTACTTCATTAAGGATTACCATATCCATCCTTTATATGTTTAATAATATTTTATCCCTCTAAATTATTATTATTATTGATAAATTTATTTGATCTATTCTACATAATTAAAAATATACTTTATTTACTTTAAAAGGATTATAGTAGATTTAGAAATCATATTCTATGATGATCTTTAACCCTATTTATTAGTGTGTACAAAGATCCGTATTTGTGACATTATATTTTCAATCCTTCTAATAAGTATATAGAATAAATATCTCCACTGATTGGTATTTCATGAAATGGTGTTGCTATAAGACTCTTTTTCAAACATATAGAATAGTCTTAACATTCACTAATCAATAATGGTTATACTCACTTGTATCTCAACATGGTTTGTGTGTTTTACAATCCCGATAAATTCCATAGAAGTGGTCTATAATAACTGTCTAGATCAAGGAATTTGGGCACCTCCATTATCGATTATGGGTTAGTTCACTGATATTATCTCTTAATATTAGGACGGTCTGTAGATATTCATATAATGGTGATAAAATTAAACAATAATAATAATTTTTTTATCTAAAATTCAAATATAGATTACACTACATATTGAGTCTCACTTTTCAGAGTCATTCTCACAACTTCAAATTATCTTTATACACAACCATTATTTTGGATTATGTCATAACATCATCTATAAATAATATTACGAATTTATAATTCAGTATACATTGAATAATTTTTTTATATATATGGAAATAAAAAGATAATTAGTGAGTCATATGGGAATATATATTAATACATTATCACCATAACATTTTTTAAAGGATTTTTTGAATATAATAATTATTTAAATTTAATTTTTCTTATCACGATTATGTTCATCCTTAGAGAAATAATTATCCTCACATAGATGATATAACATGAAAATTTTCCATGGATGGGGAGAATTATTACTCATCATGTTTTTTCTAAGATGATTATAATTAATTTAAAGGAGCATTGATACATCCTTCTTCTTGACAATGAGGACTGGAACACATCTTGGGGATGCTCTCAGGCATATAAACCTTTAGTGGGGATACACTTCTAACACTATCATAATTTCTTATAGCTCAATGGTGTACTTCTTGTAATTAGTATTTGATATTTCATGAGATCGAGGTATTATTTTAATCGGTAACTCAACCTCTTAGATATAAGGAAATCTAGTAAATTCATAAAAAAAACATGAAGATGTAGTCCCACAAAGTGATCATGTTTGAAAAAATGATGTAATAAATTATATAAATTTGATTCACTAGATATTATATATCACAAGGAAATATTATACCTTATTTAAAATAATATTCCCAATAATATTCATCATCCTCCTTACATTTTTCTTATATTGGAGGATTCCATGGGGTGTTTAGAGTGGAATAAAATACTTGAAATATAAATATTTATTTATTTAAAGATAGAGAATAAATTATGAATAATTCCTAAAACATCACAAAATTATGTTAGATGACATTTTATGAGAGTTTTTTTCCAAAAACATAGCTCATGGAAGAGTTATATATATTACATGGAATAATTTTCCCACTATTTAAGGTCACCATAACTCAACTTCAATATTTGGAGATGGTGTTGAAATAGTTCTACTAAACATGGAAGATATGAATGAATATATAGTAATACTAAAAACATCTTCTATTTATTAATTAATAAATAACATGAATACCTCTCACCACAACATTTTTATGATCCACCACACTAGTACAGATAATATTACCTTCCTTACAAAGTTTGAGGTTATATTGATTGATTTTCTCTAACAAAACTTTTCATGTAGAAGTGGTTCCTAAAATTCATATGTTCCTTGCTGTTGAAACATTTTACAATAGGGAGTGTATTGATACAAACCTTAAAATCCTATATTACATTAGATGGCTTCCTCATATCCCACAATAAATTATTATCCTAACTCCCTTATTTTCCACATTTGAAGAAAATCCTAGTTCCCATTACAAATTACCAATCATGATTCTTCCCACACATTTGATCAGATTGATGTTGGGTTCTCTTTACAACATGTATTTATCGATTAATAATATTTTATTAAATTACATTTTCCTATTTTTATCTCTGAGTACATGAAGGAAATATGATTCAAAAATCTCAATCTCAACCTTATGATCACAAAAAAACTATATCCTCATAGAAATAAATTTCCTTATTTTCCTAGGCTATTGTAAATTCGATATTAATAAACAAAAAAAAGAGATCCATTATACTCAAATTTTTCATGGAATTGCTGATGTTTTAGCATTCATTCCTTGAAATTGTTTCTTCGCATACCACGATAGATGAATAGTCATTTTCCATCAATCAATGGAACACCATCTATGACTTACAATGAGGTGTTATGGGAACATATTAGTTGAAAATATTTTCTTGTATCCATCAAATTAAATTGAATAATTTTTTTCCTTATACATCCTGCTAAAAACCAATTTCTACCATAGTTCTACTTCCCACAACAATGTTGTAGTCCAGTCGCAAGATTATATATTCGTCTAATCACTCTATGGAAAAGAATAAAATGTCATTGTACCTATTTCACATTACAGTGATGATGGTATATTATGATCAACTAGAAAAATGTGGAATTTGGGACACAAAGGATTCAATTAAATATTTCCAGTTATTAGGTTGTGTATGGAGTCATGAACAACATCATCCATTTTATCCATTACATTCATTATGTTTTGATGTCACCTTAAAATCCCATTAAACATCTTTTTAGATCAATAATCACATTTCTTATTATATTGGTAGTTAAAACTATTTCTCATATTTCAATAAATTAACAAAAAAGTTAAAAATATAAGTTATGGGTTAGAATACATAGATATTGAAAATACCAAAATAAAATAATTAATAAATAAATAATAACATATAAATTTAAATTATATCATAAATTATGATTCCTTAAATTTCACTGTAGGTCATATTTTGTGATTGAATTGTCCATGTGGTTCTTAAAAATATTTTCTAGTCCCAATACCTAACATTTGCTAGATCATCCATTAATACCCATTATAGTTACCCAGTACAATTACACACATTATTACATGAATTTATTTATAATAATCAATTGAATACAAAAACTACAACAAAACTGGGCAGGCCCAGCGCCACCCTTTATCCGCGCTAACGAAAAAGCGCTGATAAAGGGGGGGGGGGGGTACCTTTATCAGCGCTAGAAAAAGTGCTGATAAAAGTACCCCATGATCAACGCTTTTTTTAGCGCTGAAAAAGGTACCCCCTTTAACAACGTTTTTTTGTGCTGTTAAAGTTTACCCCTTTATGAGAGCTTTTTTAAGTAGCGCTGATAAAGGGGGGGGGGTCTTTATCATCACTTTTTTTTAAAATCATTGATAAAGGTTCTACTTCCAAAAAAATAATGAATTTTTTTTAATATTTAAATATAATTTTAAATATATTTTAGATAAGTATAAATATACAGTTACACATAATATATAAGATTTATAGTGAAAATGGATTATAAATCAATAAAAAAATATTTTTAATTAATAATTTTCTAATTATTATGGAGTAATATCCATTTAATAACAATTTGAAGACAAAAAAACAAAAAAAATTAAAAAAAGATCCAAAATATGTTGAAAACGCTACTCGAACTTCAAACTGCCATAACTTTTGATCCGGGTGTTCGTTTGAGCTCTACCATATATCAAATCAAAGTTTACGATGAGATCTACACACCTTTCACTCGGATTACCCCGGTTATGGTTTTTTCAAGGCCAAAAAATGCCCATAATGCCTCCAAAACTGAGTTTTTAGTTGGGAAACCCCGATTTTTTAACATTTTATGGATTTTCAGCCTTATTTAAAAGGGTATTATTGGATTTTTTTGGTGGGGACTGAATTTTTTACAAGGTATCAAATTCATATTGATATTATTTCTTTGAAATTTTATCATTATTTATAATGAACTGTTATTTCTAATCAAATATATAACAATATATACATATTTTCTTATATATTCACACATAAAAATTTAATTATAAAAATAAATAATAAAATATATTTAGATATAAAATATATTAGCTTTATCTAAATGATAAATAATATCCATTTTATTTAAAATACAAATATATTAATATTTATATACCTATATATTAATCTAAATATATATATATATATATATATATTAATATAACTACATATATATATATTAATATCACTATAAATATATATATTAATATAACTATATATTTATATTAATATAACTATATATATATATATTAATATAAATATATATTACTATATGAATAAATATTACTATATATATATAAATAGATATATCACTAATAGGAGTTCAAGTCAATACATGGGAGTGGCAAAGGCTTCAGGCACGCAGGGGGGAGGTCTTCAGATCAAATCTGGTTGGAGGTAGGGATGCGCGCGCATGGGTGAATCTGGGGATATCGCTGATAAAGGGTGGAGGGGTGTGTGCGGGGGCTAGAGAGGGGCAGAAATGCGCTGTAAAAGGGGGCTCAAGCGCTCTAAAAGCCCCCTGATTGGATGGATTTTTTTATTTTTATTTTAACTTTTATCAGCGCTAGAATGAAAGCACTGATAAAGGACCCTTTTATCAGCGCTGATAAAGGGGAACCCCCTTTATGTTTTCCGGAATTAATAGTACTTTTCTAGCGTTGTTAAAGGCCATTTTTAGCACTGATAGAAGCCATATTTTTAGTAGTGAAAAAAAATCATGAAGAATCCTAGTGTCATCAGAATGATAGAACCTAATTATAAAAAAATGAAACTTGAATAATTTTTTTTATGATAATTAATGTGAACCTACCCCTTTTTCATATCTTAATCCATTATAAGATAAACTAGAGAATTCACATACAAAAAGGGAGAGTTAAAAATATCTCTATACAAATAAATATAGAGATGAAACGTAGAACATGAGTGAGAATAAATAAGAATAGAACATAAATGAAATGGTTGGATGATAAAAATGTAGAGGAATATCATATTTTACATGGAACTATAATATGTTATACATATTTTATTTTTTTATAAGCATATAACATGAAATAATCCTTGGTCAAGGATAACTACTGAGGGGAAATCTTATGGTGGACAGTGTTCCATTATATATTAGGTTTACTCCCTATTCCCATAAATAAAATCTCATTATAAAAAATATTATCCAATGCATTGGAGTGTTACTGTAGTAGTATTATTCACAGAATGGTCTTCGGGCCAAAAATTTGGGCCTATGGGCCATGTAATGGGAAAAATTCCCATTGGGCCTTCACGATATGTAATGGGTATCCCACTACCAAGTAAAAGGAGGTATTTTCTTTGATTTAATAATAAATGAGGCTTCAGACCCATCCTTTAAATAATGCATTTAGATGTTAACCCTTTAAAAACTGTAATTACCAAAAAATATTTATGAATTGAGTTAGATATATGTGTCCTGAACATATATTAATAATATAGGATAAATATATAAGATTATTGAATATATAAATTGAGGATAAGGGAGATACATATTTTCCAAAAAAGAAATATCGATGTTCGTAGAGATCCTTACTTTATGTATGAATGTGTTATAGACATTCACTTAATCATCTAGATAATCAAACAGTACTAATTAATTAATCAATTCAGATAATTTAACAATTATTTTTTATTTTTTATAATTTTATTAATTTTTTGTTATGGTTATTTAATTTATTAGTAAAATTTAATTTATTTTTTATGGTATAATTCTATTTCATGGTATCCTGGACAATTCACCTATGTAAAGTTATGAATGTTCCATTAAAATGGATATACATATCTATAAGAGAAATGTAATTGTATACATGGTATTCTTAAAGGATAAATAGTCTAATATATCATTTTTTAGGAAATGAATGACTCATTTTATAAACCATTCAAGGTAAATGTTTAGTTTATTTTGTTGGTTTTTCTGAACACGAAAATCAAGATCTTTTTTATTTAGTTTTATTTATATATACTAATTCCATAATGTGAAACCAAATATAATATAAATAATATTTTAATATTGGAAAAAATATAAAAATTTAAACCATCCATGATTTCGTTATTCATATAATGTAAATTCATTATCGAGAATGCCTTTAATTGAGAAAACATTGACAATGATTTTATTTTACATCGAATAAGATGATATATGAAAATTGTTGGAAAGAATATAATAAATTATAAACAATAAATTATTTTATATAAACCATACAATCATTATTAAAAAATGTTGGATGAAGGAGTTTACGATATGGATGATGAAGAAAAGAAATTAACAGATGTAGTCTTGGAATGTTTCCTACTGAATATAATATACTAGGATAACCATAATAGGATTTGGATATTGTATATTTCTGTGTCTAGATTCACCTAGACATGGGGATAGATTGTATTATTTGATTTGGATGATATTTGGTATAAAAAATGGGCCCCACTATCATTACAAACACTACACTATAATATGATCATTAGGTAATGTCCCAGAAACTACCACTAGTTTCCCCATAGCTAGGTAGTCCCCTCCCTTAGGCCTATCCACATTCCTAAATGGGTTATCAGCCTAATTATTATCCCAATATTTACAACCATATTCTCTCTAGTATCTTTTATTCCTCACTCTCACACACTCAAGTAAGCTTCTAAGAAGGTCACCCATTTCTTATACTACCCCTTTCCCAGCATGCTTAGCTGGGGAGTTATAATCAGATAGGCTCTAGAATAGAAAGGAGGAACATATTAACATGATTCATATCATATATTACTTATGAAATTAATCTTTATAATGTGTCACATTAACCCCCCAACCACATCATTATTGAACAATATCATCATTATTGGCCATGTATCTTATCTCAAGCAGTTCCACCATACATATGTTTTGGATTCTCTTATCCTCTTCCATGTAATTTTTATAGACCCATCATATGGAATCCAAATAATTCACCATAAGGTTTACTGAAGTAATTATGGTATGATATACAAACCCTTTATTTCTATCCATATATTCTTTTCTCCTCTATTTCAATATTTATTTGATTCCACATTCTCTCCATTTTTAAAGAAATTTGTAATTCTTCTAATATCTTCAATTATACAATGATTTAATGGATAAAAAACTAGGAGTGGTATTTTATGTCCCTAATGTAGGTGGTGTAGAATCATTCTAGATGTTTAATGACTTCCTATACAATGATCTGTTTTTCCTTACACAATATTAATTTTGGGATTCCTCTTAAAATTTGAATTGGTGTTATTAAATGTCTTTCACATTTCTATATGATCATAGATAATGGAGAATGAACATGGATGGGTTTTCAACATAACCTATGAAACCCCATTGGTTCTTTATTTTACCTAGAAAAATTATATTATCCCTCTATATTATTTAAACACCTCTTGAGGTTTGACTCATCTTAAATTAATTCCTAAAATTAATGAATTGAAATAAATTTAATCGTATTTCTTGAGTTATTCCCTTATGTATTATGATATTTCCTTTATTCCCTTCATTTTTCTTAATATTATCCTTTTGGTTTCATTATTTATTCTTAAATCCTAAATATTATGGTCATTGTTGTGACTAATTCATATTTCTGAATTTGATATGCCTCATTCAACAGTTGTTTAGATTAAATAAATAAATTGGATATATTTTTTATCATATGAAATTAAAATTCTTTTTAATGATATGTGATGGTGAATTTCATTCATTATCTACTTATGTTATGAGGGTGAAAATGGGTCACAATACGATCAAATCTTCAATTGGATAGTTGTTCTTGGTATTTTTATATTTTTGAAATGTTTGGATCAACACTTAAATTTGAATATATCATTGTTTTGGGTATATTATTTACACCACTTTGGGTAATTAGTTCCCTAGTGGAGGCCATGTGGATGGGATCACACAAAACCTGGTAATACCTTATCACCAGTGATAAATGGTTGCCTATGTGATATATGAATATGGGATCAGAGGTTCATGCATATACAATGTTGAGAGTGATATGATAGAGAATGTTTAAGGCATCCTTGGATGGGATCTAAAGAATTAGATATTTTGGGAGGTCATGTAGAGACCATTGGGATTTTTTATGGATCATATTATATGGTATCTAGATTCCATACATGGTTTGACGGATAAATTTTACCACATTACATTTTATTCCGTGATATTGTATTATGTGAATGATTCACTGATGTCGTAGGGACACATCTTCCAATACAAATCATAATCTTGGGATTCATCCCCATATTATTCATTTTTTATTAGAAAACATTTACCAATATTATCCCTATTTAATAGGTTCACTTTGTTGAGAGACAGTCATATTAGGAATATGTAGGTTGTAGTGGTAGGGTTTCCTTGTTGAACTCATAGAGTTATGTTTTTATATTATTATTTTAATGAATTTATTATTTCATCACACTAATAATTTAATATTTCATGAACTAGATTGATGTAGAATCCATTGATGGTGTCATATAGTCAATAACACACAAACTGGTTGATATACCATTTTTACTCATCTAGACATCATGATGTCATATATTGATATAGGGAATCCCCTGACTCTTGAGGCTTGATTGATAGGTCTAGGATGGTTATGGGGGAAGATGAAAAAGCCTATGATCGTGATTAGTGTAGTAGATTAATTTCATCATTTCATTTATTTTGGAATGTTATATATACATTTATCCTTCTATATTATAGTGTACACAATTTATATAGCTACATTATCATCATCCTCAATTTGTATCTATTATTTATTCAGCTTAATCTTGATTATTTATATTTCATGGTATATTATTATTATTTTATTATATGCCTATTGATACTACTTATTCTATTTCAAATTAATCTTTTATCATTTTCCTCCACTCATATATATGATGAAGTAGTCTCCCCATGGAAACACCCTATTCCATAATTATGTGTCTGAAACATCTAGTGTATGGGGAGGGATGCTCGAGGTCTTATGTCCAATATTATAGGGAACTTATTTTTATGTTTTGGGAGAGAAACTATATTTTACATGCCTCAAGCCATTGAATTTGTGATGATAAGGGGTTTTGAGTGGTCTTATTTATAAGGGTAGGAGGGGTGTTTTGATTGTTCTATTCACAATTTTGTTATTCTATTTCAAGACTCTCAATAAAATTTTTTTCACTATATTTAGTAAATGCTTCATGTGAGTTTAAACCATGATTCAATTGCATCATCCATGACATAAAAATTTGGGTATTCGACTTATAATATCAAACATTGTAAAATACTAAATCTCAATATTTATCATGAATTCAACTATTTGAGATAATATAACATAACTAACCATTTAACTAAAGTAATATTTCAAAAATATAATTATTTTTAAGAAATAAATGTTTTAAAGACGATAAATTTAATTTAAAAAAAAAATCATTATTTTTTCAACAAATACCATTTTAAATATTATAAAAGATATTATGTCCCTTGAAAAAGTATTTATAGTGTTATGAAAATATATTATAATTATAATACAACATAATAATAATTTTTGAATCAATTTTATTAAGAAAAAATAGTTTAATAAATTATATTCGTTATAATATTTCAAATAAGAAGTTTACATTTTTCAAATATCCAAAACATAATATATCATTTTTAAAACATTTATTTACTTGTTAAATAAAATAAATATATAATATTTTCATTTAATATAATACCTAAATATTATTTTACATTTTAGTTAGTTATTTTACTATTCTAATTGTCTGGTTACTATTTATAGTTTACATATTTCTGTTACAAAAACCATGTTACAATTCCAATGGTCATATTTTATCAGTCAAATGGGTTCCATAATTTCATTAAATAACTGTTATACCATTTGATATTTAGTCACTTTTATTTTCAATAATGTTAATATATTGATCTGTTTTTAAAATAAATATTTCCTGACTACAATTATTTTTTATTTCAGGGACTTTTAATGTGAATATTTTTATTCTGGTATATTGAACATATCCACATTAACCTATTTTTATTTTCAAATTTTTTATTTATTTTCCCATATTAATATTTTTCATTTTTATAGGTTATGTTTTCAAAAAATGTATCATTCATTATTTATGAGAATATATTTTTTGGTTTCTGTTTTTGATGTCTGTCCATTAAATTACACGACCCAATTATATAAATTGAAATCTCATTTAATAAAATAGGACCTTAAATGCATTATGTGATTGAGCCTGTGAAATAGCACTTCAACACACTGGGTAATTTTTTTCCACAGGAAATGTGTGTATTTTATTAGTGACTAACCTTTTCTATGATGGGAAACTATTCACCATGTGTTTTTTTCTTTAAAGTTATCATTATATTTTTCTTATTTAATGTTAAATATTTATACCATGATCCTATTTTTACATGATCATATGATTCAATGTTTTATATATTATTCTATCATATGATGATTTGTGATCCATTAGTTGAATGATATCATGTTATTCATTCAGACTCAAACATAATTCTTTCTTATCATATTTACCAACATACTAATATTTTAGATCACCCATGTTTCAATATATTAATAATGTTATACTATGTAGTTTTAGGAGATCAACAATATTTATAGGAACATTATCCTTAATATAATAATGGTGTTATGTTTTAAATTATTATTTTTTATTCATGAATGATGTCTAATATGGACACTTGAACTTTCAATCCATGGGTTGTATTTATTAGATGTTTGTCTTCAATATCAGAAAATAATATGTGTAAAATAAATTGTCCACTAATGTTGGTATTAGATCTTGGAATAATAATTTTCTAGTATTAGGACTATAATAAATTAATGGAAATTGTAGAAATATCTTTAATAATAGAAGAATAACCATAAATCTGGATGATGAATATAGGGAGTGGTATCCAGGAAATTACATACATTTTTTATAATGAAATTTTATGTAGGTATGGGAATTGGGCACATAGGGAAAACAGTAATGATATGGGTAGATTGGGTATGAACACAATTGTCACATGGTGCATGAAATTGAGTCCCTAACACATACAATGTTCATCACACATGGAGGTTATTGTTTATAAAACTAAAAAAATATTTACAATATATAATAATTAATATGAACAGATTGTTGGGCTAGAAAAAATATTAGAAATATATTATAGATAAACCATATTGAAACATTGAGACACATAAGTTAGGATATAAATCTCATTTGTAAGTTATTCTTTATATATTAAATCATTCTATTATATATGTTTTTTAATTGGAATATTCTAATAACATTGATTATTGGGGACATATGATATTATTATAACAAGAATCAAAAAGTTAAATGAGAATTTTTGTTTCCTATTCATGGGAATAAATTCTCAAATATTATTATATTTCATGGAATTCATTCATTTCAGGAATATTTAGTAAAAATATTAAAACACCACATTGTATAATGGGGTTAGATCTATGTTTGAGAAAGGAAAATAGAAGAGATATTATATTGAAATTATAAAACCCCACCATGGTTATTGTTTGTGGATTGAATCGTTCATAAAATAACCTCATACTTACCTTCTTTGATTTCGATTAAATGTTTTGAATGTTTAGTTTTAAATTAGATAAATCCATTAACAACTTCTAAGAGAGGGTGGTCACTCTACAAATCCCATGTTATTACATACAAAGGTAAAAGTGTAAGGAAAGAGATAAATTCTTATTTCAGTTTTCATATCATCAGAATATATCATTTATTTTTTTCATACATATCAAGATTAGATAATTAAAACCATAGATAGAATCATGATTTAAGGGAAAAACATTATGAGGGATTACATTGATGTATTCCCAAAATTGTATTATAGCCTTCCTCCATAACGGGTGGTAGAGTTCCCAATATAACTCATATCTAGATCTCTTCCTATATTTAACACTTTATACAAAATTACCATGATTGAGTTATAATGAAGAAAATAAGATGATACAGGATAATATAGAAAATATTTTAATATATATGAACACTTCACCATGTTTTTCCAATAATATTTCTCTTTAATAAGGACAAGTAAATTTTTTGATTAATATATTATCATCCCCATTATTTATGTTAATGGATTATAATGAAAAAAGAATTATAAAAACTAGTCTCTAATTAAATTGATAGATGAAATTTTTGATCCATTACATATGGACTATTTCATCCCGATGTCGGTAAATCAGTATGGAAATGATCAATTATTAAATTAGGCATGAAAATATTCATAGAACTATCTTACAAGAAATTTATGGGAACTACATGATCATAGTGATGAGATTGAATCTCAAAAATGAAATATAAATAAAAATGTACAAGATTAATAGATACATTATTGATTACATTAAAAAATATTTAGTAGTTGTTAGTAATAATCTTGTGATAAGCTTAAAAATAATAGAAGATCATGACTAGAATTGAAATACAATGCTTATGAATTTTCAAAAGTAGAAGATATATGAAAAATATAGTAAATGTGATTTTATTATAGAGTAAGTATAATTCAAGGTGAATTTAATCCCTAGTAATGGGATATCTATGGATCCTTATATGATAATAAAATTTGAGGAATATCCTAGAAAAAACATATATGATAGAGATATGTACTCTATGTAGACTAGCTAGTTGTCACTGTTATATTTTGGTAAAAATATCATGATATTTACTACCTATATCAATGATATAATATAACTATTTTCACGATTCACACAACTATTTAATGTTTGATGGTAAAAATTCATTCTTCAATGAAGGTTATGGTTAATTTACTAAAAAAATAATAATGAGATTTCCAAAACCTCATTTCAAATTGAAATCACATTATCACAAGAACCAAAAATATGATCCATATTTGGATAAAATATTCATATTATTTAAAATATAGTGAAACATTAGTTATTAGTAGAAGTGAGAAATATATTGGGATCATAAGAATCTCAAGAATATGTTCTCATAGAAGAATAATTGTATTCTATGATGATCATTATCATAGCAGATCAAGGAATATAAGTACTCAATCTACCTGTAACATCTTCGATCCTAGTTCCACCTAGAGGTTCCCCAAACCTGATTGGTCACATAACCTTATGCATGTTTCCCAAAATTCCTGAGGCTACAAGCTATCAGGAGGTCCATGGTGTGAAAATGGGAATAAAATGCCCCCATTGGATGATTATACAAAGTAGGAGAAAAATAGTACACAATAGCAAATGTAGTAATACTATACAAAAAGGTAAATAGTGGAAGACTAATAGTAATAAAACTAATGGTGTATATATATATATAAACAATTCGGGTCACATGTCTCTTGGAATGCATCCACATCATTCCTAATACTGTTAATTCAATTAAATCAAATACAAAATAAAACATGTAACCCCAAGAGAATCCCAAGCCTCAGCTTGGTCCCATGTTCTTGACCTCCATCAACAATCAAGTACCTGATGAAAAATGGTTCTTGACTTTATTTATGCCTGCTACCATATAAAATATTTGGTGCCAAAACATGACCCAAATAGGTTATCAGATGAATCACAGCAGGAAACCACCAAAAGATCAGTGCCTAACTATTATTTAATAGATATATAGCTTGCAATATGAAAGAATGAAACAATAAACTATGATGTACTCAAAAGTAAATAATCCTACAATTTTAAATTACATTAATTTTAATTTATTATTATGTTCATTGATTCATGTATCCCTTTGGATCTATCCCCAAATCTTTATCACCAATGTAATTGTAAGCACATAAATCGTAGAAGACAATTTAAAAAACAATTTGGACCGAGTCCAAACATGTGTTTTGTCTTCTAAGACTCATCACAAACATTCAATTATTCTTAAACAACCATCTTGGAAATTTCTCAGAGTCTAATAAACCTAGTCTAACATTACAACAATTCACTTAATAACAACCTTATAGGTAGCTCCGACAGTCTAACCCTTATAATTAAGCCAGAAAACAATCATTTACAAAGGCCTCTAGGGAAGCACACATGGTCAATACCCCATGGTCATCCTAGAAATGATAAATTACAAATAACCACCATGTAGCTCTTATGGTTAAAACCCCTTTGATCAACATTCAAACAATTAATACCAAAATCAACCGAACTTAGGAAGCTCTCATATTCAAATTCCCCTTGGTCCATAATTCACGATGCAATCACATGAATCTCATATACTCAGTAACTCCATACTAGAAAACAAGGCATAAAAACATGGAAATCCTATCTAGAATCCTAAACCAAATGTTCAAGAAAGGGTGAAAAAGGGAAATGCACCCATGGTGTCCCATTATCATGGTATATACCCTTATACATAAGATACTACCTATTATCAATCTACAAAACCATGATAGGAAATAAATAGGGTATAATTCCAAACATGCAATACCTCAAACATAGGTATACAACACTTTTAGTACATATAATATAGTGATGATAAACTAAAGAAACAATCCTCCTACCTTCATGTCATATAATCAATATTCTAGAATTTTTCCCTTTATTTGGCCTAAAATGACATTAATCCACAACGAGGTGAAAACATTCAACCTTGAAATAATATTGAGAGAGGATGAATCATGAAGAGGGGATTTAAGAGCATGGATAAATAATCGGTGGGATTATAATACACTAGACACTATCTCAATCCAAGGTCAGTGGGACAATCAGGAGGGGTTCAAATTTCGTTGGCCGTTCAATGCTCTTGTTTACAAACCACAGGTTGAAAAACAAAATCTGGACATGTGTCGTGGTCCTACTTAATTACACCAAATAAAATGAAAACTACAAAGAATGTTTATTAATGTTACATGCCATGTAGTAGCCTTAACTGGCCCCTGCCTTAAGCTGTCAGTCAGGTCATCTACACAACCATGTACTTGGCCATTACACAACCAATATGGAGTAGTATGCGGTACACTAGGCACACGGTGGGTACTCATATGTCCACAGTCTGTAAATAAAAAATTCCCATTTTTCATTTTCCCCAAAACTACCCGAAATAAAGATCCACTCCTGAAATTAAGATCCTTGTTAATACAAGCTTTCCCCATAAAATTAGTCCATCCCCAAATTTACCTGACAAGAGTGGTGTAGATGAAACATAAAACAACTCTATCCACCGTGATCATATGTTTCCCTACCTCTATTATGTCTCATCATGTACTCTCCCCTACTTCCATTTGACACATATCAGAGGAACATACTGTCCCTGAAGAACCTTCGTACGGCGATCCACAATAAATATAAGGTTCTCTTAGAAGGACGAATCCACTTCCAAATCATCCTCCATGGGTTAAAAAACATAATATAGGTCAATAAATTAACATTCTAGATGGGAAACATGAAAGGAATCATTCATATCCTGGTACCTAAGAAGTAACTGCAATTGATCAGCAACCAACCTAACTCTCTCAAAAACCTCATATGACCCTACATATCTTGGTGAAGGATTACATTATATCCTAATCCCACAATGTCCCAATCTCATTGAGATTTGTAAGAAAACACAATCTATGACCTCGAACTCCATAGGTCATTTCCATCAATTAACATAAGATTTCAATTGAGACTCAGTAGTATCTATCTTCTTTTGAATCAACTCCACATGCTCAGTGGTCTCCTAGACAAGACGAGGTCCTAGTATAGCTACCTCTCTTGCCTCCAACCAACATAGGATTGATCGACATGGCCTACCATACAAATCTTCATATGGTTCCATATGAATCTTTTTTGAAAAAATATTATTATTGGAAAACTCTACTCTGGGTATGTGTCTCTCCCAAGAGCCCCCAAAATCCAAGAACCTTTATTGAAACATGTCCTCCAAAACTCGAATATTGTGCTCAGATTGGCCATATGTCAAGGGATGGTACTCTATACTCATAAGTACCTGTGTACCCAAATCCCTATATAGTCCCTGAAAGAAATGAGAAGTAAATCGGGCATCCGTTTTTGAAATGATAGTTTGCAGAACCCCATGTAAACATACAATCTTTTGGATGTTCAACTATCCAAGATCATCATAATTGATGGTTTCCTTAATTGTTATAAAATTATAATCCTTAATTCGTATGTCAACAACAACCAAGAAAACATTATTCCCTTGAGGTGATAGTGGTAATACATTCACAATATCTATTGAAACATCATTTCACATCCACTCAGGAATTGATCACTACGATAAAATCCCTACCAGTTGATAGGGTTCTACCTTCACCAACTGACAGGTGGAACATCCCATTACAAAACTAGAAACAACCCTCTTTATATTTTGCCACCAGTATTGACTATATAGATCTTAATTCAACTTGGTGACATCATGATGAACTCCCTAAACCAAGGAATTAAAATCTCACATCAATTACTCATGTATTTATGTTGACACCCATACACGTCGATGAAGATGCAAGGACTCATCATCACTTACAGTCCCTATAAAAGTATGGTCCTCTCCTAACACACACTCTCGTAGGACTAGGTATTTAGAATCTTATAGCTTCCTCATTTTCACTCGATCCAGAAGAGAAAAGGTAACAGCTGTAGAAGAAACAAAGGTCATCGCCAATCTGTCGTGTACATCAAAATAAACATTATAGATCATATACATAATCTACCACACATTGTTGGCCTCATTAACTATCTTAATATGAGTTCTCATGCTGAACACATCTGCCCAAACATTTCCTTTCGCAGAAGTGTAGGGAATATAAATGTATGTATATTAATGTTACTCGAACCACCCTCACTGTCATAAATTCTTATCTAACTGAGTAAATATATACATCAATATTTTGTCATCAGTGTATAACACAAAATTCTCTCACAAAAAATTATTTCTCCAAATTGTAAATCATGAACAACTACAGCTAACTCAATATCGTGTGTCAGGTATTTCCTCTAACATGGCCTTAACTTCCGAGACCCATACACAATGACTCCTTATCCCTTCATATGCATTGATACCAGACCAATACCAGATTAATCACTTTAAATTGTGAATCTATTTCCTGGATCCGGAAAAATTAGTATCAGTAAAGAATTTAACCTCTCTTTTATCTCCTAAAAGGCTAAATTACAGGAATTTTTTCACAAGTGATTAAAACCCTTCTCATTCAGGCTTTTTAGTGGTTCTTTTAAATTTTAAATGTCTTGTGTAAATCTCCTACAATACACAGTCATCCCTAGAAAACTCTATACATCAGTGAAATTATTCAATTACCCCCTTGAAACTACCGCACTAACTTTCGCTAGGTCTAATGTTACTTCTTTTTCTAAGATAACAAGCCCTAAGAAGTGAATATTGTCCATCCAAAAGTGGTACATTGAGAGTCTTTCATATAACGCAAGCACTCCTAGTATAATAAATACGATCTAAAAATAGATTTCATGGTCATGTCAGGTGTGATAGTACACCATGATATCATGCACAAAGACTACCACAAATTAATCCATGTAAGGATTGATTACTCATTTCATCAATGTCATGAAAAATAGCAGTGTATTCATGAGACCAAACAGAATAACCTAATACTTGATTAGACCTTACCTAATATGAAAGGATATAAGAGGTATATCTAATGGTCTAATGTTCTTCTGATAATAACTGGATCTCTAATAAATTCTAGAGAACACCTGGTCTCCTAGAAACTAATCACAAAGATCATTGATACTCATTAAGGTATATCTTAACTTGACCGTCAACTAGTTCATATTCCAATAATCCACACAAAGTCATTGGTACCATCTACCTTCTTCTCAAAAAGAACAGGAGAACCCCAAGGAGAAGTACAGGGTTAGATGAAACCCTTTTCCTGTAACTCCTCTAACAACTTCTTGTGCTCATGAAACTCTGGTGTAGCCATCAAATAACAAGAAATGGACATTGGTTCCTCTCCTAGAACAAGCGCAATATATCAGTCTACCACTATCTCTTTAGAGGTAAACATGAAAGGCCGTCTTGAAAGACATATAAGAAATGATAAACCACTGGAAGAATGTCCATCTCTGATGTCACATGGTCTTCCAGATATACACTAGATGTTTGGGCTGTAATTCTCCCCAACCCCAAATTCTTAGGCCAATCCCTTCCCGAATGGACATTCCATTACCCATTATATAGAAAATATCCACCCTTTGGTGATGTGATACCCAGACTATTACGATAACAGTCAAAAATGGCCTCAAAAGATACCCACACATCCATTATTATAATTACATTAAAGCCTTCCATATCTAAGACATAAAGGTCCCTTATGAAGTAACACCCAGCACCCTCAAGAGGGAACTCCTTGCACTGATGTACACTAGTCATCCTAATTCTACATAGAGTGTCTTGTGTCTTAAAATCATCAGAGGTAATGATATAGATCCCAAGGATCTCTAAAACAACCTCATATTTACAACTAAGGAAATACCCTATATCATAATGATTAGAAGATAAAAATGACGAAACTCAAATCATAAATCTTACAATAGAGGGTTTGAGATCCTGCTATGACTTGGTCTGCTCCATTGGAAATTTCTGAATTGTACCACGGTCCTGCGACCCTGCCTGACTACCCTAAGCTGATCCACCCAACTGTCACAAAAAACCATCCTTCTGGATTCCACGGACACAACATCCTCCTCAACCTGAATGTCCTAATGAACTCTAGTTCCATGAATGAGGATAATTTTGTGGTCCTTCTCTTGAAAGTGGAATCAACACAGATCCCTTCTCACATGCATTTGTTGAGAACATTAGAAAAAAAATGACAAATATGAGCCATCTTTCTACAAGATTGAAACATGACTAGGTTATATGGCCAATGTGGTCTAATATTCACACTCTTCATGGACTGGTATCATATCACCTAGGTTCCTTAAGATGCATCATTTAAAATCTCTCTATAGTGCTTCCCGCTATCTATAAAAGGAGTACCATCCCTTTTTGTTGAACTGCCCTCACACAAAGCTCCAAAATTCCTCATATTATTCTTGGTAATTATATCCAGATTCAATAAAACAGTCATTGAATTCAGCCTGAAAACATTCAACTATGATTAGATGTCGTACCTGATACCATCCTCAAATCGCCTAGCAAGTGGTAACTCATCACCTCAAAAAACATGTGTTTTGTGCTCTAACTCTGTAAAGATAGATGAATTAGAAGAAACCCAGGGTTTTGAAAATGAACGATGAGTGAATTTTCAAATATATCCACTAAAAACAACATTTACTCAACTATATTTTGAATTCTGAAAAACGGTCATCTAGAGTTGTGATCAGTAAGTCCTTTGGAGTCTAATAAAACAAACATGATTTATGGTGAATAGTAATATACACTTATAAATAGTATCATGAATCTTATGAATATTAAATTATGATATTATTTTATTTTCATAAGGTAATAATATAATGAGATCTTAATTAAATTTTAAATGTGATATAATACAAATAATACATTCAATTTTTTTATTTTTCCAATAAAATATGATTTTATTTAAAAATAAAATCAATAATATTTAGAAAATTATTTTTGATAAATGGAGTTAATATTTTAATTATATATGTATAGAAATGGTAGGGTTGATGTTATGATATTTTTATGAAATTCATGAATTTTTAATGAATAGTGAAATACGATAAAATATCGTATATTCAAATTATCAGTTGAATACACGATTTATGACATCATAAGTGACATAAGGCCACTCTTTTCAAACTCACATGAACTTATTACTATTAAGGGTCACCTAAAACAACACTATTGGTTGTCTTGATGGATATAATAAAATAATAAATAAAATATTCAAAATTTACCCCTCCACCACTATAAAAACCACCCTCCCTCCCTCTTCTCTTCAGTCCTCTAAGCATTGATGCTGCTCAATGGTCTACCCAATTAACTATCCCTAGTAACTCCACATTTCCTATAAGCTCTTGGTCATTTAAAAATACCAAAACCCCTTCCCTTATAGTGGTTCGTGAAGAGTATATTTCAAGAGGTAAAGCACCCTTCTTTTTCATTTCGTGTTATTTCAATTTATCTTCTTTTGTTATCCTTTCCGAACCTACTATATAAAAATGACCATGATAGATATATTATAATATTTATAATTGAATTATATTACATTAATGGAATAACCATCATCAATATTATTACTCTCTTTCTTTTATTTTATAAATGAAACCGACGTCCATGAGGTTCAAATTTATAACCTTCATGGATGAAAAAGATTCATACTTCAATTTTACATTCATTAAAAAGTCAGGAAACCGTTTTAATGGTTTAAATAGAAAATAATATATGTATTATAACTTAATTAATATTCAGAAATAGGTATACATACATATTATTAAATCGTATGACAAAACTAGTACCTAATAATCAAAATACTGCTAAAATAATATATGTGAATGTCATAAATATTTAATCTAATGATTCATAACCCTTCTAGGTAAAAAAATGATTGAAATTACCATTAAAAAATCTTTATGTTCATTAATAATATGTATTTATAATGATTTACATCCATTCCTCATGAAATCCATTAAATAAAAACAAGTTAACTGGTTATGAAAATAATGAAAAAGAACACTCCAGAATGACAAAAATCAATATAATAAATTATCAATAATGCAATAAATGATCTAAACAGAATTATGATAAACTAAATAAATGTATAATGGGTTCTGAAATATGTTATTAATAAGTATAATTTCATATTCTTGGAGCTTAAGTTCAAGAGCAGAACACATTCGGATTTAAGGAAAGGGGTTTTCCACCCGAACATCCATTTTCATTCAAGTTACTTTTATTGTATAATTACCATAATGAAATTATTATGTATTATTCTATTCCCTTAATAAATTTTTTATAGTGTTCTACATTTGTTTACCAACCAGAATCATTCCTTATTTTATGGGGAGTTACACATTTTAAAATGATCTATCAAAATTGTTTCTCAAATACTAGCCTCATTCAAGGGAATTTCTCAAATTCATACCTATTTTCCTAAGAATTATATAATCTGATTTTTTCAAAAAATTATCTTTATAAAGTCACACATTTTATTATAAAAATAAAATATTACATCATTTCTGGTTTTATACAAATATGTTTCCAAAATATCTCTTCTTTTCAAAATAAAAGATCAATTATCTCAAAAATTACTCTATGATTTTATAGGAGTATTTTCCTCCATATCGACACTCTTTAGAACTCTTGTGTTTAATTGGGAATAATATTTCATAGTATCATCTACCGTGTTTAATTTAATGGTGTATGATTAAATTGGAAGTGGATTTTCTATCCTAAAAATATTCATCAATTTACTCTGAATGGTTAGTGTTTATGCTTATCGTTCGGGGAAAGTTATTTAAATTTCATATATTATTTTGAATTTGAATGTATATGTTATTTATATTTATCCTTGTTAATTTGAGTAATGCATTGGAAAAATAATGTGTCATGTGGGTCCTAATATATCCCCTTGGTGAATCAGTATGTCTCATGAGACAAACAATGGTCTTGGAACAAGGCCTTGAGAAAATGATTTTTTATGGTCTTTGCACGAGGAAATGACAGTATGGATATGTTGTCTGAGATTATTCATTATATCATTATGAAAATAGTATTTAGATCCATGTGGTTATTCGACTAGTATAATATTCATGGTTATGTTTTATTATGGAATCATTTACTCTGCTCTTATTTCTACCATAATGTGATAATGTTTATTAGTTATTAACGACAATTTATTTAGTTATTCAACATAACTAATGTTTATATATCATTCACTATCTAACTTACCCTTACTAAGAATTCTAGCTTACCCCATTCATAATTTTCATTTTCTTAGCACAGGATGAATTTTGTAAGTAAGTTCATCCTAAAATAACCTAGGTGTTATAGATATTGTCAAAGGAGTTTCTATGTTGTTTTTCATTTCCTGTTATAATAATGATCTTATGTATGTAACATGTTTCAAATAATAGTAAAATATATGGCCCGTAGGGGTGCATATTATTTGTTTATATTCCAATGTAATTCAATATAGAACTGGCTCCTGTAAATTTGTGTCAGGTTCTTTCCTGAATAATCCATCACTAAGAGAGAACCCTTATCCACAATCATGAACTCATGGACTCGATCATCCCTGAAAGTCTCAGGGAAGAGTTAATCAGAGATGGTTTTCTAAAAACGTTCCTAAGTAATATCTCCACGAAATATTGACTATGAGATATTATCAAACAATCCTATTGTTGAATCACATTGCATGAACGTTTTGAGATTCACCCACCTCTCAAGAGGTGTATCTAGATTCTCAAAGATGGACAACATGGCCTCCAACCATGAATCTATAGCCTATGGTCCCCCATTATTTAATAATGCGGGAGGATGATACTCCTGGAACAACCTCGTCACCTCTTCCATAGTTGGGGTAGGATGCGGTGCTCCCTACAAATTCTTCATCATCCTCAAAAAGCCTTCACAGAAATGTGCCTCAACATCTGTCTTCGGTATAACTGTTGGTGCCAAGATGGGCATTATGGAAGCATCTTCTCGTAGTCCCTTATCTATGATTTCTCGGGTCTGTTCATCACCCTATATGTATCATAAAAACAGTGTAAATCTTGGTGGAATGACTCTTCAAATCCAAGGGAATACCTCACTTCATTATAATCAAGGACACCAATTTAGAAGCACATGAATGGAATAAGAGATGGAATGGATTTATGTTTTACAAAAGGGGATTACACAACATATAAAACTACTACATGATGTGTTCCCTTTAGCTATATCATGGGAGTGTACCACAACTAAATTGATTGTGTAACACGCCATACACAATTCCTGTTCCTCAAATGACACAACATTGACTAGAACATTCTCACAATCCAAGGTTCTTCTGCATGACTAGAACCACACAGTTCTCTCCCAATGTAAAACTACACGACGTGTTAACCCTATACACTGTCTGTATTACTTATGATCCATCCACCTGGGTCGTTAGACACATAGCGAGATACACAGTCAATTACCCCACAACGTGTATAATCAATACCCTGTGTGTACTAACCTATTTTCATCCACATGTGTCGTTAATCACACGACCGAACACATGTTCTATCAAAACATGATGTGTACACCTTGTATATGGGGTGTTTTACCTATTATTTCTCAACCCCATGTATCTTCACACATAGTTAGTCACATAGTCAACAACTACACAACTTTTACATATGATACACGATGTGTACTTAAGAAAAGTCAGTTCTTCTCAAACATAAAATTCAAAGTGTGTTCATAACATCACACCCAATGTTGTCTAAGTTTCTAGAATATAAGCGTTTTAAACATCACTAACATCCCTAGAAACATCAAATTTAACCACGACATTCCATGTTCTGATAATTGAGAGCCTATATTCCCTTAGAATCTAATTTTGGCATCCTTATTCATGTATTATTATTATAGAACACAATAAAAACTCCATAATGATCCACCAAATTCTAATCCACGAGGGCCCATAACACCATAGGGACAAAAAATTGGCATTCATCCAAATGAATCATTAAATATATCAATAGACTATAAAAATAGTAGGCATTCTATCATGACATCTATAATAATTTTATTTATATCTTTAACAACATCTATCTCTACAACAAGATTTTTTTAATGGACCCTAAATGGCATGAAAATAATGCCTGAAAAGTGATCTCTAGTATGTTCCTATATGATGCATGATATTGAATACCCTCATATCGTCATGTTACAACAGATATAGAACCACAATTATATCAATACTAACAACACAAAACCAGTGAATCACCAAACAGTGAAATCAAGTCAACTGTAATTATTTCAATACCAAAACAAATTCAATATTCAAGGTAACATGGATTTTCCCGATACCTGGGTTAGCTAATTCTAGAAACCTCATATTACCAACAACTTATTTCTTCCTATACTAGTCTTTTGGATCCCAATAGTAAGGCATGTACTAAATAAACCCCCTGATTCTACTTCATAACATCTTAGCACTATGTGCCTCCCAAATGTTCCCTAAACCCTATTGGTCCCATAAACTTAAGCGTGTTTCCTCAAATGCCAAAGGTTGTCGACTAGTAGCATGGGAAATTTTGTTCTAATTGTGAATGAATACACTCATTGGAAGAGTATACAAATCATAAGACTAATACTAAAAAAATTGGGGAAGTAGTAATACCATAAAACAAAATTAATCATTTAATACTGATTATAACAAAACAACTGAGGCATATTTATAAATTATGCATGTGACATGTGTATAATAATTCATCCAAACAAGTCACAATACTAGAAATAAAATACAACTAATAGCATCACAACCCTAATCTTGGTCCTAAGGTCTCTAGCTCTAACAACAATCTTGTACCTGATGAAGAAGGGTGTTTCTCTAATCAATTCATGCAACCATATAGTCTATTTGGGTCTAAAACATTACCCAAAAAGGGAGTGAGATAAATCCCAATTGGAAGTAACCAAATGATCAGTGACTAACTATCTGTGAATATATATATATATATATATATATATATATATATATGTAAATATGTATGAATGATGAAATAAATTAAGATATACTACAAATTAACCAATCCAACAGTTTTCAATTAATTTCCTTTTCATTTATTATTCAATTCACTGAATCATGAAAACCTTGGGATCTAGACTAAGTTATGTTTCCCCTATATAATAGTAACCGCATACATCTTATAAGAACATGAAAAAAATCATGTACGACCGAGTCCAAGCTTCTAATTTGGCTTGGAAAACTCATCACAGTCATTTAATTATTCATAAACAACCCTATGGGAATGTTCTCACAATCTAATCCAACTTGTCTAATAGAAAAAGAATTAAATTAATAATAACCCTCTAGGAAGATCTCATAGTCAAACCCCTCTACTATAATATATCAAAATTCATTTACAATGAACAACTGGGTTTCTCACCTGGTCAATACCGCATCTTCTACAAAGTATTGATAAATTATAAATGACCACCTAGTATCTCTCTCCGTCAATATTCGTTTTTCAATATTACAAAAATTAATTTAAAGATGACCCAAACTGAAGAAGATCTCATAGTAAAAATCCCCATTATCATAATTTCACAATGTGTATCACATGAATATCATATAATCAGTAGCACCACCCTAGAAAACAATGCATGGAAAACAAGGCAATCCTAACAGACATCCTAATCCAAACGGCCTGAAAAAAGTCAACAATGGAAACACCCATATGGTGTCCCATAATCAATGTATATACCCTTATGAAAATGCAATTACACATTATAAATATACCAAACCAATAAAGGTAATAAACATGGTCTAATTCAAAAAACAAAATACCCCATACATAGATTTATAACACTTTTAGCATATATTATTCAAATACGATCATGTAAAATAAATACCCACCTATCATGATGTTGTATGATGATGACACAATCAGAGGTATAACTCAACAGTGGGATTCCAACATACCTGAAGATGTCACAAACGATGGTCAAAGGGATAATCAGGAGGGGTTTGAAGTTATTTGACATTTCATCGCTCTTTAATAATAACCACAGGTAGTTGAAATAACTTTTGGACATGAGATGTGACCCCACTCTAATTTATCCAAAAAAAATATATCGTGTTCACTGAATGTACATTCCATGTATTATCGTTTACCATCCTCGGCCTAATGTTGTCTTCCATGTCACCTACATGGCCTTGTTCTCAGCTATTACATAGCCATTACATGGCTCTATACGGTATGCGGTTACACGACATGTACTCATAACTACACATTGTGTACATAGAAAAAAATCATTTCATTAGTTTTGAAAAAAAAACCATAAATAATGATCCATAATAGAAATGAAGATCTGGTTTCATACACCACTACAATATTAGGAATAAAAATATTATTTCATTTGATAAATGGAATATATCAAGTGTATATATAAATTATTATAATTGAGAAGGATATAATCTTCACAGACAAGAAAAGTATTGCCCTAGGTATTGTGAAGGAGATAAAATCGTCATTTCATTCTCTAATGATTCCTCATCTATCCATCTTATATAAGATAAAATATTATAAAATATATGTTCTTTAAATATAAAATAATTTAGATGATATTAGAAAAGGGAACTCCTAGAACATTAAATTTTTATTAAGAATGATTTTTAGTATTAGTTTCATGACATATTTTATGAAAATCTCCTTTGATAAATTAGAAAAATTGTAATTTTGTATATAGATCAACCTTCTCCATAATACAAGGATCTGGAATATATTTTGAGAAAATCAATACATCAATTTGTTGGATACTATGATGATGAAATAAAATTATATGTATAATGTTACCTAGTATTAAATAAAGTTATTTCTGAAAGGTTATATAATTAGAGGATAATGCAACCATTACATATATCAACATAGAAATCAGTGGAATTCACCATTTAATTTTTCAAAACATTTATAAAAACATTTAGATTATGTAATTATATATTTGATGTTTGGGATCATCTTATGAATTATATTCTTGTAATCCAAATTCAATAGGTCTTCAATCAAAAAAATCTCTTTGATATACATCATATTATTGTTGAGAATTCATGAAACACCACTATCAATTATATTCCATCAATATCCATGATCTAAGACAATGATTAGAATAAACTCTACAAAATAATATATAAAATGAGTTATACATTATTATAAATTATAAAAAAATGAAGGGCAATATAAGTGGACTATAATGACAGTTAATAAAATTTTGAGATAATTATCAAAGGACTTAATATGATATTGTAGAGACCCGAAGCTTATCGTACATGGACATTACATTACTTTTGCGGAATACTTAGTACATAACGAAAACACACACACAAGGATCGTAATAGTTTAGTGTCTTTGGAAACTCGGAACGTAATCTTCTAATCGTGGGGAAAGATCTTCAATATCTCCCATAAAGATATTCCCTTTTTTTTACCTAAAAACCTTTCTTTATATCCTGGGGAAAAGAAAACATAAAAGGGTGAGCTCAAATGCTCAGTAAGGGTAAACAAAAGAAATATCAATCACATCATATACATAAGAACATAGCTTTTGGAAATCTTAACCTGCAAAAGAGCTCATAATATCATAACATGGGATAAATAATAGAAGTGAAAATGAGATCCCCATAATCATAACATGAAACTTGAAACTTTGTGGAATGCACACATAATCATAGAAAATCATTTCTTGTTAGTCACGACTCATTGCCAAGACTATCTTAGTGGACAAAGTCCCTTTCTGAACCGAGTTCACTCCTCGTTTCAGTCCTGTATCACTGAACCGAAATAACCTTCCGTTCCAGCCATGTCTATCTCATGAGATATAAAATCTTTACCCAATGCATTGGAGGGAGATATAGGTCCCACCCATCTTATAATGAATCCTTTCTTATGTGTGCCACATAATCATAAAACATACATCATCGCATAACACATGTAACAAAAATGGGATTCTTGAAACATCATGACATCCTAAATCAATTCATATAAGATAAAGGAATTCATAAACATAATTCCATCACAACATAGTCAAATCAATGTAAAAATATGGATAGAAACAGAACCCTTTATTATCTTAGATGGAAAATAATTTTGATAAAACACTTGAATTGAATTCTTGAGGAAAATATCCTTTCTTATTCAAAATCAATTTCTTTTCACAAAACATCATGCAATTTTAAAAGAAAGAGATTTTATTGAAAATAGTCATGAAATATTTTAGAGGAAGCTTCATGAAAATAAGGCTTTATAAAACAATAGAAATCCGTTCGTGCCGTATAAGTTAAAAAAACATTCTTCGTACTTTTGTCGGAAAAGTCAAAAATTACCTCGTACGAAAAACGACAAAAGATTCCTTTCATACGTATTACTAAAAACTCACCGAAGGGAAAAAATGGATTTAAACAATTTTAGGTGGATGGAAATAATATTAAATATTGAGTAAACATGGATGTGGATGATAAAATACACCCCAGTAAATACTTACGAATAAACAATCTCGGATAAAAATGAGATTGTGATATTTCCCTTACCTTAGGTCCGACTTGCTTTGTAAGTGTCCGAACCTCCTCTTCTTTGAAGTGCCTCTTTGAGACCTCCTCTTAGGGCATTAGAATTGGTCTTTGAGGAAGACCAGAACCTCTAGGATGTTGCTAGGGAAGTGTAGAGGAGAAAATGGCAGGGGTTGGCCGAGCTTGAGTGCTCAAATTTGTGTGAGGAGGAGGGGGAGGAGGTGTCCTTTTATAAGGGAGGAGAGGGGCACCTTAGGAATATCTCAAAATATTATTTTATATTAATGTCAAAATCGGTTTATAATGGTTCCAAAGGGTCTTATTTAAAATATAAGGTGGGGAGGGGTCGAAATCCTATCAACCAATATAATTTAGACATGTTTAGGATATTATTTTAACCTTATCAATTAAATTTAACTCTAAGTTAAATAGTTTATCTTTTACCATGTCTTTTTGTTTTCTTTCACTATATGGTTAATAAACTTCCTATAACATGCCAAAAGAACCCCAAATTGTTTATTATTAATATATATATCCTTATCTAAGTCATTTGGCCGAACCTTAGATTTTTAGGAATACAATAACAATTAATAATATAATATTTGATTTAAAAACTATTTTGTGTCAATTTTGACACTATTTGATATATGATTTTTGTGAAAGTCATAAAATAATTAAATGTTCGAACCAAGTTTATTAAATCAACATTAATATATCATAGTAACCTAGAAAATTAGTGGAATTCATAAAAAATCTCAAATTACATTTAGTTTGGTGTTTATAACATCAATTATGACAATATTTCATTAATAAGATAATTACTGCATCATCGTTGTGTCATAAATAAATTAAATTATTTTATGTCTAAAAATTACAAATAAAATACCATCATGTAGGAAATCGTTTTAGCTTTCTAATGAATATTTACAATCGAATTTATCTTATGTATAACCCCATATTAAAAATCATTTACTTATTAAACTTTGATTTTAACTATTTTAACCTTTCTTTAAATAAATTAATAATAAATGTCCTAATCTAATCCAAGTGGGCCTAAATGGTCATATTTTATTCCTAAGTTTGTTTTTGGTCGAATTACACTTGTCCAATAGAATTAGGACATGTGTTAGGGTAATAGTAATATCATATTTACCCTTAGTTACCCTATTTACTATTAACCGCGGTAAAAAAGTAAAAAGTTACTATTCACCAAACAAATTATTTTCATCTCATTGAACCACATTTTAGTCCTTGATATTAACCGTGTCTCTCGGATTTTCAAAATTCCATTCACAGAAGCGGAAAAATTAAGTTTTATGAAAAATTCAGTTTTTTTAACTACCACTTAGTAGTTTCACTATTCATCAAAAATTGATGTTTTTTAGAACAATGCCAAAATTTCATCCTAAGCTATATTTCATATTCCGAATTCAAAAATGAAATCTATTTTACCAAATTCATAACATAGAAGTTGCATTAATTAATTTTATAATTAAATCCCGCTGTTAAAATAAATAGCGTGTTTTTAGGAAACAATATATATCAAAAGATTGACACTTGATTATGTCTGGTTTAAATGTGAAATTACAACCAATGACCAAAATTGTATTAAATTGTAAAAATATATTCTAAATATACTTTAAAACCACTCAAATTAATAATTTATCACTATTAATTATTTCGATTAAAAAAAGTTGTTTTTAATTATAATTTAGTAATTTTTCACTATTCATCAGAATATGAAAGTTATCCGAAAAGTACCAAAATTTCACCTTAGGCTAAATTCGGTACTCCGAATCCAAAAATGAATTCCATTTTGAAAAATAAAATTTACAAAATTTCAAAAAGTGGTTATTACTATTCATAACGGCTAGTTTTAATAATATTTTAATAGCATATCGTTGTTTAGTGAAACTCGGTATTGCGTATTACACACGCTATCGAGGATTGTCGCGATTGCGTGTAATGCAAGGCAAGTCAAGGATGCGTGTTGTGAAAGCTCCTTTTGGTGTAGCATACAACACAAGACATTAATAAAATTAAAAAGAATATTTCTTTATAAAATCTTGGGCTGTTACATTCTACCCCCCTTAAAATGAATTTCACCCTCGAAATTCGTCGGGGTTATAAATGGTTTACTATTCGAAAGTTTCTTTAATAGAAACCCACATCATAAAAAGGAATATCAAAACCAATCTTTAAAAACAAAAGTATGAAATGTAATGGTTACCCAAATAAACTAATCATTGGGTTTCCACATAGGTGAAAATATGGATATGGAAGAGAAATCTAACCATCATGTTCTGATGGAGAGTGGTAGAGAACATGGCCATGGAAAAGCTAGTAATCAAAAATCCATAGATTTGTGATGATATAAGGTACCATCTGATTCATCAGGTATAAGATCACTAGGACAACATTTTTGGTTTTCAAGATCATTTCCCCTAAAGTTGAAAATTTGAATTAGAATAAATACTTACTTTATTTTGGTACAATCTCACTGTTGTTCGTGCTTTGAACAATTTCCACTTCATCTCTTAAATAAATAAAGTTGAATTTGTTATTCGTGAAGTGTTAGCAGATCATGTGATAGAATGACAGGTCATTCCATCTGTCTCAAACAAAAGGTTAGCAAAACTTATATACATAAGTCGATCTATAGTGAGATTAATCATATATGGTTCCTAAAATGGGATTATACCTCATATATCATACTGCTTAATATAATAACACTAGTTTCTACTAAACAGGGACTTCCTGTAGGTCAGTGGTAGGCGATAAAGGCCAGTCGCACTTCGGTTGTGGGTTCGATTCCTACAGCCTTGTCCGAAGCGATGGGCTGTCGCCCGTCCTGCAGGTTGTCCTTTTTCTAAAACTATAACATCCCATCAAGAATATCGAAAAAACTTCTATCCTTAAACAATACTCACTTATGTCCAACATAATCCAGTCTAATCTTTAGGCTTATACATAATACTTCAGTCCACTCTCATAATATAGTGACAACGATTACCAGAGATTTAACACCATCGTCGATCCCCATATATCATAAGATATGTTTTGTTGGTCACATTCCAAACATTCAAAGTCCTTAATCATGTATTCTCTTGAATACCTTAGTGAAAACACGAATTCAGTTAAAAGTTAACACTTTCCACATACCAAAATCCTCAAAATTCTATATACTCAAATCATGATATCACTTAGTCTTTATATCAATCATGAGCTCATGAATACTGTTAAACATTTAATTTTCTCCTTATCCCTTCATTATGCCCATATCATCTGCATTCTAAAAATATCTGAATAACCTTTCCTGGATACTGGTAACATTAATAAAACACTTTTAAAACTCAAGAAAAGACAATAATGTAACAATCCTTAGATGTCTCTTTATTCCATAGTACCATGAGATTTCTTATACAACATTACACATGATAAACATGTAATCATTTCACTACATTCTTAAACCATTAACCGAGCTTCAACAATTCTTTCACATCACATATCATTTGTAGTCTCTTTATCATCATCCACATAAATACTACCCATACGACCATACTGATTCTCTTCATGAGTCTTTCCCTTAGGGCATTGGTTTGCATAATGCCCATACATTCCACATTTAAAACACTTAACCATTTTTGATGTCGTAGAAATACCATTATCCTCATCCATGGTGTTAACTGAACCTTTTCCTTTGCACTTACTTGCTTTGTGTCCTTCTTTTCCACACCCAAAGCATCTTCCAGTTCCCTTGAAACATTCTCCTTGATGCCTCTTCCCACATGATTTACATAGGGGAAATTGAACTTTCATTCCTCTATGATCATCATGGAACTCCATCTTTCTCTTATTAGTCGAGTCAGGGAACTTACCAAATTTTACTTTATTGATCATATTATGAGACTGCTGATTCGGCATAATAATGATGTTTGGACATCCAAATCCCATTTCATTTGGTTGCTCATGAAGAATATCATTCCATTGTCCATCATATCCTCCATTATTGTGAATCATCTTGTTTCCAGCCATTTTCTAAAACCCAAAAAGATTAGTGTGAGAGGCAAAAATCATAATAAAGGGGGAGTAACTTAAATATCCAACATCTTAGGTTTAATTCTATGATCGTTAGCGTAATTCTATTACTATAACATATACGTATACTTATCCCTAGGGACATCCCTAGACATACCTTAGAAATATCTCTAGGGATCTCACTAACGTTTTCACATCCCAGTTTCCAAAGGTTGACTAAACCTTTCCTCTGATACCAACTGTAGAGACCCGAAGCT
Source organism: Viscum album (assembly GCA_963277665.1). NCBI lineage: Eukaryota > Viridiplantae > Streptophyta > Magnoliopsida > Santalales > Viscaceae > Viscum > Viscum album. The sequence continues at coordinate 1,294,594,665 of OY728152.1, forward strand.
TATCGTACATGGACATTACATTACTTTTGCAGAATACTTAGTACATAACGAAAACACACACACAAGGATCGTAATAGTTTAGTGTCTTTGGAAACTCGGAACGTAATCTTCTAATCGTGGGGAAAGATCTTCAATATCTCCCATAAAGATCTTCCTTTTTTTTACCTAAAAACCTTTCTTTATATCCTGGGGAAAAGAAAACATAAAAGGGTGAGCTCAAATGCTCAGTAAGGGTAAACAAAAGAAATATCAATCACATCATATACATAAGAACATAGCTTTTGGAAATCTTAACCTGCAAAAGAGCTCATAATATCATAACATGGGATAAATAATAGAAGTGAAAATGAGATCCCCATAATCATAACATGAAACTTGAAACTTTGTGGCATGCACACATAATCATAGAAAATCATTTCTTGTTAGTCACGACTCATTGCCAAGACTATCTTAGTGGACAAAGTCCCTTTCTGAACCGAGTTCACTCCTCGTTTTAGTCCTGTATCACTGAACCGAAATAACCTTCCGTTCCAGCCATGTCTATCTCATGAGATATAAAATCTTTACCCAATGCATTGGAGGGAGATATAGGTCCCACCCATCTTATAATGAATCCTTTCTTATGTGTGCCACATAATCATAAAACATACATCATCGCATAACACATGTAACAAAAATGGGATTCTTGAAACATCATGACATCATAAATCAATTCATATAAGATAAATGAATTCATAAACATAATTCCATCACAACATAGTCAAATCAATGTAAAAATATGGATAGAAACAGAACCCTTTATTATCTTAGATGGAAAATAATATTGATAAAACACTTGAATTGAATTCTTGAGGAAAATATCCTTTCTTATTCAAAATCAATTTCTTTTCACAAAACATCATGCAATTTTAAAAGAAAGAGATTTTATTGAAAATAGTCATGAAATCTTTTAGAGGAAGCTTCATGAAAATAAGGCTTTATAAAACAGTAGAAATCTGTTCGTGCCGTATAAGTTAAAAAAAACATTCTTCGTACTTTTGTCGGAAAAGTCAAAAATTACCTCGTACGAAAAACGACAAAAGATTCCTTTCATACGTATTACTAAAAACTCACCGAAGGGTAAAAATGGATTTAAACAATTTTAGGTGGATGGAAATAATATTAAATATTGAGTAAACATGGATGTGGATGATAAAATACACCCCAGTAAATACTTACGAATAAACAATCTCGGATAAAAATGAGATTGTGATATTTCCCTTACCTTAGGTCCGACTTGCTTTGTAAGTGTCCGAACCTCCTCTTCTTTGAAGTGCCTCTTTGAGACCTCCTATTAGGGCACTAGAATTGGTCTTTGAGGAAGACCAGAACCTCTAGGATGTTGCTAGGGAAGTGGAGAGGAGAAAATGGCAGGGGTTGGCCGAGCTTGAGTGCTCAAATTTGTGTGAGGAGGAGGGGGAGGAGGTGTCCTTTTATAAGGGAGGAGAGGGGCACCTTAGGAATATCTCAAAATATTATTTTATATTAAAGTCAAAATCGGTTTATAATGGTTCCAAAGGGTCTTATTTCAAAGATAAGGTGGGGAGGGGTCGAAATCCTATCAACCAATAGAATTTAGACAAGTTTAGGATATTATTTTAACCTTATCAATTAAATTTAACTCTAAGTTAAATAGTTTATCTTTTACCATGTCTTTTTGTTTTCTTTCACTATATGGTTAATAAACTTCCTATAACATGCCAAACGAAACCCAAATTGTTTATTATTAATATATATATCCTTATCTAAGTCATTTGGCCGAACCTTAGATTTTTAGGAATACAATAACAATTAATAATATAATATTTGATTTAAAAACTATTTTGTGTCAATTTTGACACTATTTGATATATGATTTTTTTGAAAGTCATAACAGAATTAAATGTTCGAAGCAAGTTTATTAAATCAACATTAATATATCATAGTAACCTAGAAAATTAGTGGAATTCATAAAAAATCTCAAATTACATTTAGTTTGGTGTTTATAACATCAATTATGTCAATATTTCATTAATAAGATAATTACTGCATCATCGTTGTGTCATAAATAAATTAAATTATTTTATGTCTAAAAATTACAAATAAAATACCATCATGTAGGAAATCGTTTTAGCTTTCTAATTAATATTTACAATCGAATTTATCTTATGTATAACCCCATATTAAAAATGATTTACTTATTAAACATTGATTTTAACTATTTTAACCTTTCTTTAAATAAATTAATAATAAATGTCCTAATCTAATCTAAGTGGGCCTAAATGGTCATATTTTATTCCTAAGTTTGTTTTTGGTCGAATTACACTTGTCCAATAGAATTAGGACATGTGTTAGGGTAATAGTAATATCATATTTACCCTTAGTTACCCTATTTACTATTAACCGCGGTAAAAAAGTAAAAAGTTACTATTCACCAACAAAATTATTTTCATCTCATTGAACCACATTTTAGTCCTTGATATTAACCGTGTCTCTCGGATTTTCTAAATTCCATTCACAGAAGCGGCAAAATTAAGTTTTATGAAAAATTCAGTTTTTTTAACTACCACTTAGTAGTTTTACTATTCATCAAAAATTGATGTTTTTTAGAACAATGCCAAAATTTCATCCTAAGCAATATTTCATATTCCGAATTCAAAAATGAAATCTATTTTACCAAATTCATAACATAGAAGTTGCATTAATTAATTTTATAATTAAATCCCGCTGTTAAAATAAATAGCGTGTTTTTAGGAAACAATATATATCAAAAGATTGACAATTGATTATGTCTGGTTTAAATGTGAAATTACAACCAATGACCAACATTGTATTAAATTGTAAAAATATATTCTAAATATACTTTAAAACCACTCAAATTAATAATTTATCACTATTAATTATTTCGATTAAAAAAAGTTGTTTTTAATTATAATTTAGTAATTTTTCACTATTCATCAGAATATGAAAGTTATCCGAAAAGTACCAAAATTTCACCTTAAGCTAAATTCGGTACTCCGAATCCAAAAATGAATTCCATTTTGAAAAATAAAATTTACAAAATTTCAAAAAGTGGTTATTACTATTCATAACGGCTAGTTTTAATAATATTTTAATAGCATATCGTTGTTTAGTGAAACTCGGTATTGCGTATTACACACGCTATCGAGGATTGTCGCGATTGCGTGTAATGCAAGGCAAGTCAAGGATGCGTGTTGTGAAATCTCCTTTTGGTGTAGCATACAACACAAGACATTAATAAAATTAAAAAGAATATTTCTTTATAAAATCTTGGGCTGTTACAGATATATTGATCAACATGTTTCTCAGGACTAGTTCCCATTAAATATATTCATTTGCAGAATAATTAAATAGGATACATATGAGGAATATTAGGGTGGGTGATTTAAAAATTGAATTTTGGGATGATAATGGTGAATGTAGAATCATGGGAGATGAAATCGAGCATGAAATGATATAAAAGCTAAACATAATTCTATAGTATGATAGGTATACACAAATTAAAAACAGGTTTTATGTTTAAAATCATATATTATACATAGAGTACGATATTGAAAAAAAATAGATTCTTCCACATATCATCATAATAGATATTCCTGATACATAGGAAGAATGATAAGCTATGTCCCTAGTAAATTATCTCCTTTATGATTATTCAACAAATCAGATCCCATGGACAATCAACTATTACCCCCATAAGTCATATCCAAATTACAAGACAATTTTTTATGTATCCATTTTAACGAAGAACACATTATCTCTCTAATATTTACTGAATTCCAAGGTTACAATCCTAAAAAATATCTTCCTCGTGAGGATAATATATTGATGATCATCATCCATATGGATAATGTTATATGAAATAATTCAATTCCCTTATTAAATGTAATCTTCAAAATCCATATGTAAAGTGAGGAGGCATGGGAATTAGATGATGTCATGACCCATATGTAACCAAAAATATTTTAACTCTATTATATAAACAAATAATATAGAGTAAAATTAATTAATGGTTAAATTTTTAAATTTTATTGAATATTACCAATTGATTTTTCAATATTATAATTATGTAATATTATGTAAAGTGTCATAAAGAACATGTATAATGTGATGAAATAATTAACCTTTTATTATATAAATTTGAAAATTAATTTTATTCGATAAATATGTTCTTATTTCTAGAAATTATTGTAATCGAATAAGGATATAAATAAAGATACCATTTTTTGGAAAAATATTATTTGGTCCATCCGCTAGTCTAGTCACACGAACAATAAACACAATAAACATGAAGTGGTATATAAATAATGAAATATTAATTTTAAAAATTAAAAAAAATTATATAATTGAGGGGATGAATAATTGAATGAATACTTAATCACATCAAAACCTTATATTTTCACAACCATATATCTGGTAACAAAAATCATCTTCATACATTATTACATTGGCATAGGAAGAAGGCAGTATAAAATGTATTAAATGATTAGTATATATGTCTTGCCGAATAAAATACATACATGATACCCATTTTACATTGTGAATTGAAAATAAAACATGATATATATAAAAATAAAATTAATTATTTCCTTGAAAACTCATTCAATTGTTTCTTATTCATAACCTAGTTTAAAGATACAATATAACGGTGATCTCAATTACTCTTTAACGATTACTTATAGTGGATGAAAACATGAATTGATAAGACTAATCAATATGAAAATGTAAATAAATAAATACACTTGAAATTTAATCAATAACATTGAAATATTAATTATATTATGCATAATATATTTGGAAAATTTAAAAAAAATACAATTTAATCAATAAACTAAGAATATGATACATCTAGAGATATTATCATTTTACAAATATAATGATTTTAACTGAATTTTAATGAAATAAATTTTTAATTATTAGAAGCCATGTTATTATTCATCATAATACCTCAACCATAGAGATATTTTGCATGATATTTTAATATAATAGGCAGAATCACATTCAGTTTTCCCAAAACAATTATCTCATGAGACTTGGTTGATGCCTCAAGGGGCTATATCATTATGGGCCCCACCAATCACAATATGTTCAAATAATTATTTTAATATTGAATAATAAATAAAATTATCGATTATTATATTTTTTAAAAATTTATATGGTTTTACTAAAGAACATATATTTACCAATATTTACATAGTTAATCAAATAACATTCAATGTAAGCACTGCATTATAAAAAGGTATTGGTTAAGAAATTAATCATATCCAAAATATAAATAATATGGTTAACATTTAATTCAAACATAAACCATTATGAAAAACTATTTATTCATGTTCAGTAAATAAATAGGTGGAATATAATCTACATTAATGTCCACAGGTTCATCTTAACCAATATGTCGCAATTAAATGAAAATTGAGAAAAATTTCCGTACAATGATCATAATGATTTTAGGATAATTAATATCTGAAAATATAATATGTATCAAATATATATCACTATAGAATATGTATAAATACTAGATATGATAATAAAATATCACTATTCTTGTAATATTTTAATATCAGAGGATAACAAAAATGATATTTAACCTAATGAATATAAATTGTGTTATGAATGTATTTATAACTTAAAATCATTATTGTAAAATCCCTTTAGATGAAATAACTAAAATTAAAACATAGAATTACATTATGTTTAAATTATTTTCTGTATTACAAGTATTACATGATATATGTAATCAATATAAATTAAATCAATTACAAAACAATAAAAGTTTCTTCAATATAAATAAATTGAGAAGAAGTATCGTACCACACAACATACTTAATTTATAAATGATTTAACATCCTCTATAATGATTTTGAGAATTTGATTTATTTATTATTGAACCATATTTAAAAATATAACATCATATATGATCTTATTATGACTTTTTCACATTTTATTAATAATATTTCATTATTTCCAATGTTTCATTGGTCAATTGCCTTATTTTATCATTAATGTTATTTCATGAAAGTTATGGTATTTGGGAATATATTATATAACCATCCTGTACATATTTATACTCTGTTTATAGATATTACAATTATAAAATATACACAAATATTAAAAACTAGTTATGATAGTCGTACCTCAAAAATTAATTGTATCACATCGTATAGAAGATAGGGTTTACAGACACATAAGGGTGAACTAATTCATCAAAAAAGATAATTTATAAAAAATTGGATGATATATTAATTTTATAGAATTAATATCAAATAAAATATTTCAAATATATTCATTTGACATATATTTATTACCTTAATTCTAATCATTATGTGAAAAACAAATCATTTAATGTAAGTTATGGAAAACGAATAAAATTGGTACACTAGGACAAAGTATCCTATACACATGATTGATAGTTTCATTCCCACTTTATGTAATATGAGATGGATGTAGTTCAGTACATTTCTATAATAACACATAATAATATACAAAGTAAATTTTTAATTATAAAATCATTATTTCATAATATTTTCTAGATTTTGACGATTAAATATATAAAAACCCTTATTTCAAAACCATAACTCTTAATTGGAAGTCCTCCTTAGCATTACACAATAAGACATACTATGATGGTTTTCTATTTTTAAAAGTGGATTATTATATTTTGGAAGGTATGTATTCATGAGATATAAATAGATATTGGCCATAGAAATGGATTTATATTTGTTAATTGTGTATTATAGATATTGTATTTTTATAATCCGGAGAGAGTATATTCATGTAATTTATTAAAATAATCAATTACACAAATTTTTTTTTTTCAATGAACAAGCTTCTAAAAGGGAAAGTATATAAAATTAGTGAATATATTGAATATATATTCTGGTAAAATTTATTTTACAACATTTTAGGTCATTTTTATCCCCATACCATTAGTTTAATGGATGATAAATTATTTTTTCATTAACCATGATAATTAGGTTTTACTAAATATACAATTCATTTTGATGAATTTTATTTTTCTAATTTTTTTATAAAATATAAATTATTAAAATTAAAATTTTTGAAATTAATTAATGTAATTAATTTCAAATAAATAAAAAATCCCCATTTAATATTATTCCCACAAAAAATACTATGTTTATAAAGAGAAAACTCTCAAAAGTGTGGAATTTGTAATATAATTTGAAATTAAATATATTCCAATGACCTAAAATAGATAAAATGTAATTAAATTGATCTTATTTTAATTTATAACTAATTTAAATGAATTTTAGGGGATATTAAATATTTAAAATGGATAGGAGGTTTTAAAAATCAGTAAAATTATCTATTCCCCAAAAAGTGTTACATTTGAAAAAAATATGAATATATTACCCTATGGTAATATTTGTTATATTATTTATAAAATACACATAATTTTTTAAAATAAATTATCATAAATACTAAGAGAATAATTCAATACAATGTGTGAAAAAAGTGACAAATCCATTTTCGTTGAAAAACATATATTTTTTCATAAATCATTTCTTTTAGATTCAGATGGTTCTTATTTTTATTTATAATAAATGGGTAAAGAATAATTGTTTTTCAACTATTCTTTTTTTTTGGAAAATTATTTATTCTAATTGATACAATTCAATTTACAAGCTTTGTTTTAATGGTTTTGTTGAAATGTTATTTTAATATAGTATTTTATTTTAGTTTTGCCTTGAGTTGTGTGCATAACAAGCTATCAACATGATTGAATTTATCTAAAAGTAAATATATAATTTTTTTTGGTGATGTCACATTATTCCCTCCTATAAAAAGTAGATAGAAATTTTTTTGGATATTAACTTCTTAATAGAAGAGGGTATTTCTTCTTCATAGCATCCTCTATTTCTTACATTGTGTCTTCTATCGTGTAATTTCTCTAAAGTAACATTACCAGTGGTTTCATATGATTCCTCAATACATTCTATATAGTATTAAAAATCCTGATGTTTTCCTAACATTAATAAGGATCAGGTTCACATTTTATTTGTACTACAGGTGAGAACATTTTTTATGTCATTCATGAACATACATAACTGTAATATATATAACAAAAAAATTTCTTTTGGGAGGATTGGTTCATTTTTTAAATGATAGGACAAAACAACAATTCAATAGAGAATTAAAAATCATTTCATGTATCATGGGATCCAAATTCCCTCCATGATTAACTATATTACACCAATCAATAGATAAACATATATGAAAAAATTATTTCTAACAGGAAATTTCAAATCCATCATCTATATTTTACCATAGCCATTTTCCATTATTTGATACACTTTATTTGATCATAAATAATCATTGTCATTGTTTTTGTCTATTTAAAATGTAATGATCATTCATGATTTTGTTCACAAATATAATCCCAATATGTTATAGTATGAAATATCCTTCCAAAAATTCATCAAATATATAAATTTTAATACAAGATGAGAAATAATTATTATAGTAAAATTCTACCAATAATAAATACTAATCAAATAAACTGTGAAAATTAATGATAGAAAAAGCTATATACTTATTCAATTAATTTAATTATCCATTCAAGCGGTCTAGCTGTTTGAGAATGATTGTATGTTATCAAATAAATCCAAGGTGCATGATCCTTTAGAAAAAAAATCTATAATGTTGTTTTAAAAGGAGGGTCACGATTAGAATAAATAAAAAGGAGTAGCCCTAATGTAGTTAAAAAAAGTAATATTGAGTCTTATAAAGAACACAAGTGGAAAATAAAATATTATAATAAGTAACTATGTATAATTTATTAAAAAAATTGGCAATACCTCATATTAAATCATTTATTCTAGGATAATTTTGTAGTCTTGAATTAATACCCGTAATAATTTCATGCCATTTCAGAACAACAAAACTATGAGGTTTCATTACTCAATGATTTTCCTTCTCAATATTTTATCTATTGAAAAATTTATCATCTCGATTTAAATCCCAAAAAACCCCACGTCATATTATCTAAAAACAATTCCCTTCTATCCTTGTACATATTGGTGCTAATATATAGTATAAAGAAATTACTGTTATTTCTATCATCCTATAATACCCATTTTAGATTAGGTATATATAAAACTCATATTTTATTTTAAATTTTATGATTCCAAAATAAAAAAAAGTGATACCAACATGCCATCATTAAATGATTCATTTTTTATTTAAAACTTTTATTTTGCAGTCTATGAAAAATTTACCATTTCCAATAAATTTGGTTTTACAATCAATTAAAAAATAAGCGATGTCTCCCATAACATAATTAGAACCATTTACATCATTTCAATATTTGTATACATAGTATCCATCCTAATACAGATTTTGATAAAATATCCTTAATATTTAATAATTAATTCATAAAAATGTATTATTTTAATTACAAGTGTGGTAGTTTATGTAGAAATCGTACTCATTAGGTAGGGTAATGAATCACCTTTTCCTTATGTTTAGTATATTATAGGAAGATATATATTTTAGGAGTTTATTTTATATGTATATATAACATATTTCATAATAAGGTTAATGTATTCATATCATCAAATAAAAATATCCTGTCCTAGGTCAAGATCATGAATTAGATTTTTATAATCGCGAGTCTCTAACATCCATGATTAATTTTCAAAAACATTATCATTATTAATATATATAAAAACAAAATCAATTAATTGATAAATCACTATATAAAAAATCTATCATGACTTGATGTTAGTGAATAATAACCAAGAATTGATCAATATATTATTCAATTGATCGTAACATTATTAAAATTCATTTTCAAAACAATAATAACCCTGTTATAGGTTATCATGATTGATAGGTAATGTTGTCCGAAAAGATAATGAATGAATCATTTATATTAATTTTACAACATAATGAAATTAATTCAATCAATTAAATTCATTGGTGTAGAAAATTCATTAAAAATATTTTCCATTAGGGGATCAGTTGTGCCTCCATAATTTTTGAAATATTGTTTTACAAAAGAATCTTATATAATGCTAAAAACCATCATATGAAATTTAATATTTATATATTTTCCCTATAAAAGACTAAATAATTATTTAAAGGTGATACTCATGGTCTCCATAAAATTTTATAATACATCAATATATCATCAATGAATACCACAAAAAATCATCATCATAGTCCTTTAAAAATATATTCATTAGGTATAAAAAACTAATGGTGAATTAGTCAATCCATATTATATTTTTTGTAATCTCGTAATGCCCAAACCAAGTATGAAATAAAATGTTCAATATAAATTACTTGTTTACTTGTAATTTCTAAATCCATAATTAGAGTTCAATATTTTGAAAATATTTACCACCATTTTGTTAGTTGAATATATCCTTATTGTGATTTATATGATATAATTTATTTATCATAATTTCATTGATTTATTTATAATCAATTTATAACCTCATGGAACTATATATTTACATTACTATTATAACATGGTACCCTGTAGTGAAGCACAACATCATGTAAACACATTATCATAGAAATCCACTAGATGTTTCATCGGTTCCACTTACTCCACTATGGTTGTTTTGTAGGTGTTATATGATATTGGTCTTTCATAAGTGACTAAATCTATGGAAAACACAACATTAGGATCTATTGTATGTCCACATAATTATGTATGTTGTTATTTAGTGCATTCCTTTAATATAGTTACACAATAATATTTATGATTAACTTCTCCATGAAGGGATTCTATATTCCATTATTCCATAGGAATCATCGTGAAAATACCAAATGGGGTGGATCTAAACATTACTCATCTGATGAGTTATCCACTCTAATGATATGGAATTAATCATATTTTTCACCAAAACAAATTTCCATATATATTAAATAAAGGCTTTCCTCACAATTTGAAATCCATTCAAAATATGTCATTAAATAAATCTAAATAATTTTTATAATAATTAAGTAAACAATTTAAGTACAATTTTTTTCATAATGATACCTTCATAACACAACCAGCATATGATGTGATATAAATATGAATTTTGACTAAATAATCCCTTTTAAAAAAGAAAAATTTAAAATTATGATATGAAACTATGAAGGTATTAGACTGTTCAGGGATCTAAAATCAAATATTATAATAGATAATTTGGATATATGATTAAAATACCATCCACCACATCATTTTTTACATCCTCTATATATAAATTGATCGTTTATTCAAGGCCTCCTCCCTTTGTACAATTCAGGTGGGGGGGGGGTAGATTCGATTGATGATTCAATCATTGGTATGAATAATTTCCTATTGGATTATAATGAGTCATTATACGTCATTGAGTTTTTTTAACCAACCATTAATGAGTATGATTACCCTTATCTCAATACATAAAACTAACTTGTATTCATTTTATATTTTTCTTAGAATTATTATTTCTATGGTATTCAAAATTTTGAAATATAATTGTTCTCCTATTGAACTCTAACACATTCCAATTTTCATAGTCTACGAAATGACTCTTATTTTCTTTATTACCCTATAATATGAAACATTTAGGGTATTCCATATATATTTTTGTGGATAATAAACTATATAATATTATGACCAAAATGGTTGATATATCATCACCCATAAGAGAATAGTCCTAATCCCATTAAAGAAACTCTCTAATTTTACACCATGTTTCATGTGTAATATGTAGAATACCTAAATATCTTTATATAGGTATCGTCAAATACAAGAATATAGTATTATTCTATTTTTATTAATCAATGAAAATTCATATTCATTTTATTTTGTCAAAAGAGAGGGATATATTTACCAAATAATGTATCATTAAAGGCATTCCCTTATATGAGTTCAATTTCACCCCCTCTCTAGTATTATAGATCAACGACCACTATTGATCATCATTAACAATCAAAAAAATACTCTAATAGTGTATCTTGTTCATTTTAATCACATCCCAAGGCCATAAATTTTTTTTATAGAGACATAATCCCTTAATTGTATTATATTAGAATAGTAGTACCATTAAATTACCAGGGATTCAATCAGATTAATTTATTTACCAAAGGATAATCCCTTAGAGGAATGGATTTTTTCACCATAATATGGTTATTTCTAATTTCACGATAAATATACAAAAATATGTTCAGATTTCTATTTTTTCCAATTACATTAATATTGGATTCATTATCATGGAAAAATCTACATTTTTATGAGTACTTATATCCTTCCTCCATCAAGGAACCACATTAAAAATCATAATATACATTATTTGTTCATAAAATTTTAAATAAAAAATCATAATGTATTACTAAAAATTTATCGTAACATCTAACTTAAAATTTTGAATTCTATATTGTTAATGTAATAACCTTAACCGTGGGTTTCTAAAACATATCATTATTTTCAGACCTAATTTTTATTTTTAATAAAAATTTTAATAATAAAATGCATATTTCTTGGGATTTGTAACACATTTGTATAGTATGAAATGTTATTTAGTGTACCATGTGATGATAATTTCAATCACATTATTCTTTCATTGGGTATATTACCCATATAAACATATTTTAGATAACTATGTCCACTTTTTGTGTTAGAAAATTAATTATTGAAGTGAAAACCCATGTAATATATTCCTTACATAGTCATTGAATTATTCCGAAACAAATATCCACAATGATTATGATATGTTTATGTTTAATAATATATTTTTACATTAATATAGATCTAATGGATTCTACTAAACTTTGTCTAATTCAAACTGAAACAACCATCACACATATAATATTGATATAGTCTCTAGTTTATTACATTATCATGGATAAAATGGGCTTAAATCCCAAAGGGTAGATTAATTCTGAATTTTTTATAGATAGATAAATAACTTATAGTAATTTTACATTCGAGATAAAAAATAAAAAATAATACATAACAGAATAAAGTTAAATGAATCTATGAAACCTCATTCAATGATTTAATTTGTATTTCCTTGAGAAAGGAAAAATATACTAGGGGGATAAAATTATATATAATGGTTATATTGTGATAAATAAAACATGAATCAATAAATTATAATAAATATGGAAAGGTAAAAAATAGACCAAAAAATCTAATTAATAAAAATTATAGTTCTTACAATATGACAATTCAAAAAAATATGTCATGGAAAATAACTAATCAAACTTTTCATTTAATCAATAAACTCAGAATGTGATGAATTGAGAGGTAATATCCTAGTAATAAGTGATTAATTATAATTCTAAATAAATTCTCATTGATGGAAATGATAAATTATTGGGCAAAATGACCTCATATATTATGTTACCTCAACCATCAAGACCATTCACACAATGAGGTAAAAATATGTAGAAACCCATTTAAAATGAAAAACTAGTTTATCTCTATAAACATATTTCTAGCTAAGAGAAATATATTATTTTGGGCCCATCTTATCACTGAATTTCCAAATCATTCCTAATATACATTATAATTAAAAAATAAATTTATAATAGCACTTATCAAAAATTATTAAAACTCATTAAAGAACAACAATTAATCGACATTTCCTGACCATCATTAGTAATAATTGAATATTTTTTAGGTAATATACAGATCAATGATAAAATTAATACTGATATCATTAAATTGAAAAAATATCCATAATAATTAAAAATTAATTCATTTAATGTGCATTAGAGGTAGAATATACAACACATTAAATAGAAAATATTTATATTAACTAACTTTCATTAGGAAATAAAAATAAAAAAACACATTTAAATTAACAAAACATTGATTTTAGAATACATAAATAAATATTTATATATATCAACAATAAATAGTATTAGAAAAAGTTAAAATACAACATAATATAATTAAAATTAATTATTCACATAAGTGTATAATATCATAGGAAAATAAAAAATTAATATATCCCAATGAAAATATACAAACACATGAGAATATGTTTCACTTGTTAACATTAATATATAATCCATTAAGATGAAATAATTCCAATTAATAATAAAAATAACATGAAATATGAATTATTCACAATATTAAATCTAAAATTAATATTATTTAACCAATAAAAAATTTATTATCTACACATCAATAGAATATGCCTCATGGAAGGGAAAGGGAGGGGAAGTCCATTACCTCATATATTTATTTATTAAAAAAATATATAAAATTATGTGTAATGGATTTAATAATTTTATTAATTTACAAAAAAACCATATTCATAATTATAATATAATAATTTTTTCTTTTATTATATTTTACCACTTTTTTGTAAAATATATTTCATTGTTATCTTTTTTTCTTTTTTTATTTTCCTTGTTCTCTCATACATATTTTTACAAACATGTTCTTGTACATATGAATAGGATATATATCCATCGTATATAAAATTATCATAATGTTTTAAAATATCATATATTCAATATTGATATATTTTTAGAACTATTTATAAACATTCATTAGGTAAAATTAATTACATTTCATCATGGAGAGAATAATCTGCAAGTACACATGAGTGATGATACCATCAACTTGTCAAGTGAATGTGTAAGGAAATTGATGATATTATAATTTTAATTAATAAATATAATTTAATTTATATAAGATAAATACATTCAATGAAACTTTATTACATTCCATGTAAATCATAAATGAAACACAAATCACATTACATCGTGAGGCCATAGTCAGTTGTAAACATGAGTGGTGTTATTGTATTTAAAATGACATGGAATGTAGAAAATACTATATAATTGAAAAATAAATAATTTTAATAAGATCATAAATATAATATTATATTTTTAAATAAACATTATATCAATTGTTATAAGGTGGTGATGTAAAAATAATTAAATCTGTTCCCATGTGGGTTGTGCTCCGTACATATGACCGAATGATTTATTTTCAACTTAATGGATGAGGGGAAAGATATATGCTATTTTATTGACATGATAACTTTTTATTATAAGGGATAATAATATTATCTAATATTATCATGATTGAATAATATTTTAATGAGCTGGATGAAGAAATAATATAAATACAATTTTAATGGAACGATAACTCTTCTTTGAATGAACTCATTTGGTTTACCCCAAATGATATCCTTGGATTGATTAATAAAAAAATCTCTCTAGTATTTTTGGAGGAATGTAGTGATGTTTTATTGGTAATGTATTTTCCAATCCAAATTTTTTTAGTGAGGTAGGAGTGGAGGATTATGGATTAAATTTTATAAGTAGGGAAGAGGATACATTTTATACTTTTCAATGAATTATTATATACATGTTTTTATCATCCCTAAAAAATTGGTAATGGTGAATTATAATAAAATAGAGTTCAATCGGTTGAATTTTTAACATAGAATTTGTTTTATAATTTTGGTATTTTATTTTTAAACCTTATCCAATTATATTAGACAAGAGTATGGCAGTTTTAACGATAAATGTAAAAGTTAATTTTCTTACATTTATTGTTCATAATGTTTGAATATTAATTTTATCTTACTTTATAATATATAATATAGATATAAAAATATGGACTAATTTATTTTTATAAATCATTTATCAAATTTAGTTGAATACAATTTAAATTTCTACAAGTATACAAGTTGTAAATGAGTGTTTAGAAAGAAAAAATATCATATTCTTGGATAGTTTTTATAAGGGAATGTAATATAATTGTTTTCAAATGACACAAATTTTTTAAAATTTAATATAATTGAACAAATTTTACTCTAAAAATCATTAAAATATAATTTATTATTTGAAAATATTTCAAAAACATAATTTCAAAAAAATAAGAATATTCACTATTCATTGATAAACTAAATGTTTCTAAAAAATAAAAACAATTATTCATATAATTTATAGACGACTATCTAATAATGGAAGAAAATTTAATAAATAATTTTTTCTAAAACTATAAAACATTTATTTATATCATAAATACTTAAGTAGTGATGAAAAGGTTTTTTTTCCAAATTTATATTTTCTAAGAAAAAATATTAAAAATTATAATAATTATTAAATATTAAATTAGTAGATAAATGTTTAGTATTTGTAAAAAATATTTTTTTCAAAATTTTGTTATTCATATTAATAACCATGAATTTAATGTCTATGTTATAATGCTATTATTTAAATTAAATATTAATAGAGTATCATGATACATTTATACCGAGTGTTATGTGGATCATTATCTATATAATTTATTGATTTTATATAAAATAAAATTGGTCATATTTTTTAGTGTTACATTTATAGAAAGTAAAATATATATATATATATATGTTATAATTCAATCTGTTGGAATAATAATCTAACAGATGAAATATACATCTAATAGTTATGAATAAGAACCTAAATATTATTATAATTACATATCGCAAGGAATATTAAAATATTAAAAATATACTTATAAAATGATAATATGACATATTTATATCAGGATAATAGTTTATAATTATTTTAAAATAATAAAATAAGTGCTCATATTTTTGTGAAAATATACATTCATTTTAAATTTTATAAAAAATATTGTTCTTTAAAATAATATTAATATTCATAAAATATATGTTCAAATAAGTTTTTTATAATTATAATATAATTTTATGACAACTTCAATAAATTTTCAAAGCATCAAAAAATTTATCAAATTATTAAAACGAATATTTTAAAAATAAATGAGTATTTTATATAAAAAACTATATTTAAATTAGAAAATGACATTCTTAATATGGATTTCATTTTTGTTATATATGAAAAAATTGTTTGGGTAAATTTTTTGAATTTTTGTAAAATTTCTGTATTTTTAGTGAATAATAAAATTTTGAAAAATAAGATATTTAACATTATGAAAAATAAAAATGAAAATATTATTCAGGGATGGTGTATGATCCCACTAGTTAAAAATCACATATATCATTTAATATATATATTAAGACTAAGTAATGCTATTTTTAGTCTCGATCCCATGTAATAAACTAATGAATATAATATTCAAAAACACACCCCCTAATAAATACTACCCATTCTTTTCAAAACATATTTTACATGGACCATTCCAATTATCAAGAAAATTTATTTCCTAATAGCCTCCCTTAAAATCTAGTTCTACTATAATAATATATATACCATCCCATGTAACCATCACTGGTATGCTAAAATGAAAAAACCAAAGGTAAAGATAAACTCTAGAAAGAATATCATAGAGTCTTATTTTTCTTAAACTCCCAACATATGTTCTCCATCCTAATAAAAATTGTAATATATGTACCATAAATATATTTATACGATTCAATTATGGTTTGTTATATATATTATTTTGTACCTTCTATTGTTTCTAAAATTAAATGGTTGTTTCAAATATGGATCTTCCATTGTCTTAGTGAACAACTAAAATCATTTTTCTCCACTACCATCATGGAGGGTTATTTGAAAATTATTACCATTATATATGATAATAATATCCAAATTATTACATATTTAATGTTCTTTAAAGTTTTAATAATAATTCTCCTATAAATTTTAATATAGTTCATTACAATCGATATAAAATCCTAATTGAACTATTCACATAATATTACCATTCTTAATAGGGGTTCATTCCTAAGACAATAGTCATTGGAAATTATGACCATTTTAATTTTTTTACACCAATACCATTTCATTCCAATTATATATATTTAGTTCAATTTTACAAGAACATAATTACTTATCCCCACGTGATCCAATGTTGTCATCATATAATGAACGTGAATTAAAAAAAATAATTGAAATTTATATATCATATAAATTATTATAAAATATATTAATATAATAAATAAACTAAAATGTATATATATAATTTAATTAATTATATAGTTAATAATTCTAATTTTTTAATAACACATTTTTATGTGAATGTAATGTATCATTATGGAACATACGATATGAGACATCTGTAAGACAAAAAATTTCATTCAGTTATGGGATTTTTTATTAAGTTACTATCTCTCTCTGTCATTATTATTGTAAAATTATTATAAATTATTTCTATATTTACATTATATATATAAATATCTTATTATTCCTTCGTCTTATTTGGAAATCTGTTCCTTATATTCATTATTAAAATTAATTAATTAATATACAATTTATTAAGGGTTTATTTATTGTCAGAACACATTTTTTAATGCCATTAAATTATTTATTCAAATATATTATTTTATTGTATATATGAATATATTATATATAATTATTTTTCTTTAAATTTGGGTTTAAATTTAAATTAGATTATTATTATTTCTCCAAAATACATCTAGAATTTACTTAATGCACTTTTTTGATACTTCATTTCAACACACATAAGACATCCATTTCTCAAGATTAATTCTCCAAAAAATAAATATATTATATTAATTATGAATTTTTTACCTCTTTATGAATTTCTCCAATATTAACTACACTGATTGAAATTTTTTATTAATTTTCCATTCATTGTGATATGTCAAAATATTATGAAACTCATTTCATTCGGTGTATAATTTTTAGGATCATGACAACATTTGAATTCCAATGTTATAAGATGAAAACATGTAAATGTTATCATGGGTGAACCCGGACAGTGCTCCATTTATTTGGGTAATGTTATTAATTAATGATATGGTATGTAATAAGTAATTATGTAGTCATAATCTCCGTTGTGACATTGTCCACCATGTTATGTTGTCTTTGAATTTTGCAATTATTTGTTATAATTTAATGTTATATGTTTCTTACAATTTCATATATTTCCTTATTCTTTTTATTAAAAATTATTTTTTAGATAATAGTAAATTAATATTCATGTGCCTTTCATTTTATGATATTATTTTATTATTTTTAACTTTTATGAAATGTGAAAATATAATTTGTATCCACTTACCTTGAACTGTAGATTAACACTTCTATATAAATATTTCTTGGACTAGTTTTTATTATGTTTACTGAAAATGGATTTTGTATCACATTATGGAGAATAAAATAATGATGTTAGGTAATAGATTTTATTAAATGTTTTATTTAACTAGTATTACATACAATCTGGGCCATTATATAAATAATATATAATTATTAGATGATTATTTTCAAGATAAAACAATAATATGTTTAACTGGATTTTGTAATTATATTTCTGAAAAGGAAACAATTTTCTCTTAGTTTGGTGGATGGTTCATTAATGAATGGAAAATTTCATTAAAAAAACATAAGTTATGGTGTTTTCTATTTATTTAAATTTATTAATTAACATTCATAATAATTTTTAGTAATATTTATGGGCTTTTAATTTTTGTTTTTATCATTTTTTTCATGAAATGTATTTTTTATATTAATTTCATGCAAATATTGATGTATTCCCAATATTTATTTCAGTAATTTTTTATAATTTTGTTTTCTAATCTAATGATATTTGGTATGGTAAATTGAAAATTCACATTTAATTAATCGATGCTTGAAATAAAACAATTGCGATAGAATATTTTTCTCTATTTATTTCAAAAATAATTTAAATTTTTGAGGCGGATGGGTTCCTTAGGAGGGCTAGTAACATGAAATAAAAAATCACTTTTGTAAAATGTAAGATAAAAAGTGATAGTTCAACTATTTTATCATGTGAGCTAATTTAATTGGTTATATTTCAATATGTGTAAGAATTGCAATTACATGTCTATCTATTATGAATTCTATGTTGTTAAACGTTTTCATTTATGTTTTATAGTGTTCTTATTGTTTTTCATGGTTTAATTAGACCAATAGGTTCTCTACCATGGTGTTTTTAGGGTTTTAATTATTTAGTGTTAATTTTAATATTTAATTTTATAATTTAGAAATTAACCATAACTATAAAATGGTTTACATAATATTTTTATATTTTTTATTATTATTCACTTAACATGTGTTGTTTTAAAGAAACAAAATGGTTTAAATAACTATTTTTTAAATTGAATGCATTGAATAATGTTTACAATTACTAACATGTGGGTTAATTGTGATTAAAATTATATTAATCCATAGTGAAATCATGTTGTACTATTCCTCACACCAAACATGTGTCCATATTATATGTATATATAATTATTTATAATATTTAGATTATATAATGATTATTATGAGTATATATGGATCTTCTATGTCTTCATTTTAATTATTTTATCTTATAGTGGTGTTGACCCTGGGACTCAAGGAATAAGGGTCTCATAGAGAATATACAGTTCCCCAAGATTTTTATATTATATTTCATTGATAAAAAAAGCCATGAACATATATGGGTTTCCGATATAATTGTTGTTTTAATCATTTTTTATTTTAAAGGTGTGATGATTATGAGTTATTGGTTTCTTATTGTGGTGATATAATCTATTTTGTTCTTAATTAATTTCAAAATTGATTATTTACATTCATGATCATCTGTGAAAACCCATCCTCGGGGCCTGTGCCGTGACTACCCCAAGCCCACCTTCCATAGGCCAAGGCCTGGCGACTAGCACCAAAGGCATAAATCCATATACGGGGAAGGAATTTGCTTTATAAAAGTAAACAAACACAACAGAGTATGCAACTGATGTAAGAACTAAGTAAAACTGTATACAAAAGTAAGTGCTTAAAGGAAAAAGGGACGAAAACACAAGCCCAATAGTAAGTACAATACAATTGAAAATCTAGTACAACTACAGTAATGTAAAACAGTAACTACTGAGTCGTCCTCCAGGAATCCAAACAGAAGGGTGGGTAAAGATGGCCTCCTCAGCACCACAGGTCCATCTATCCGCTCTGTGTATGTCTCACCAAGTGCTCCACCTCTGGGTACCGTCCATCTCTACAAGTATCTACCTCGATCTGTGATGTTTGTCTTCTACATCCAACACGACGTAGTGCGGGCATAGCCCATATAGGGGTGAGTATACGATACTCAGTAGTGACCCCAAGACCCCGAAGGTCTCCCAGAATCCACGAAGGATAAACCACAGAAGAAAGACATGATCACGAAGAATAAACTAACTCAAATTAGGTATATGACCATACATATACCTAAGTTTTCAATATCAGTTTGGCTCCAACTCTCGAGCCCAAGCACAACCCAGTCCACACAGGAAAGTATGTCAATTACATCGATGATAATGATTTAAAGTCAATACTCAGCTCACACAGGTATACATATTTCGTATAGTGATAAAGTTGATTAGATGTAGTTACTGATTCATCTAAGCTATCAGACCCACACAGGATATAAGACCAGCTAAGCTGTCGGACCCACATAGGATACAAGACCAGCTACTCTATACGACCCACATAGGATACAAGTACAGACGTCAAACTGCCGGTCCCACATAGGATACAAGAATAGTAGTCATCAATGTCAAACCCACGGATGATCCCAGTATAGTAGTCATCACTATCAAACTCTCAAAGGATTCCAGTACAGTAGTCGTCGCTGTCGAACCCACGGAGGATTCCAGTAAAGTAGTCGACGTAGTCGCAGCAAGCTCTATGGTGCCCACACACGGCATGCTCAATTCCGGGAGGGTCCTCTCCTCGAGAAAAGGGGGTTCGATACATTAACAATCACGAAGTCCAGAGATGATGTATCCTCAAGTTCTCTCTCATAAAAAAGAACCCAACGCGATAGAATGCGCATCAATCGGACGCCCGATCTGAGAGTTATTGGATTTTCCGTTCCAATGGCCCAGTTGGAATTACTCTCATTCAAAACCCAACTATTTTATAATGTTTTATTAAACTCACTTATAGTATCTCAAAAGGACTACCTCGTCGCAAGGGTCCATGTTCCATATATGGCGCGTCGATCAGACACATGGTCAAGATGTTATTCGCATTTAAGAGAAACGGGCTCGGCCCGTAAAGCCCAGTTGGCGGGCGGGTCAGCCCATCTTGGCTCAGTGGGTCCGACATGGCTGGGGGGCGTGGCCCGGTCTGGTGGGGCGCAGCTCGGTCAGCTGGCCGAGTGGAGCGGGGGGTGCAGCCCCCATGGTTTTCTGAAACGGTGGCGCCGCCCCTCCTAGCTGAGGCCGGTCAGTCTCCTCCGGCGCGGGCAGCTCACACGGGGGGGGGGGGGGGGGGGGTTCTACTCTCCCACATGGCACCTTCGGGTGTCGTGTTCTCCTTCAACCCGGCTGGAAGGTGGATGGTCGGTTCGCCTGCCAAAGCAGCCCGCCCGGCACGGGCCACGGTTCTCCACAGCGCGACGCCAAGGGGGCGCCGCGGTTCTCCAGCCCGGCCAGTCATGAGACTGTCAGGTTCTTATTCAAGTAAGAGGCACAGTTGAGGGATGCGGTCTCCTCCACCCACGCTGCACCCGATTCCGCGGTCCTCTAATGGGCCGACATGCAGCCTCCGTTTTCGCCGCCTCCTTTGGTCATTGTCAACTCCGGTCATCACCACCTCTTCTGTCACCACCTCCATCGCGAATAAAAACAAGGATCAACGGAGGGTCGTCGGGCTGTGTTCATTCGGCCCGCACCCTCCACGTTAGGCGATATGAGTTGGCCAAAGACATTCCATAGGATTCAACAAAAACAAGATAATTTATTCACATAAAATTATACAAAACCCCTACCTCGTATATGACGTTTCTGGTCGACGAGCAAAGGAAGACGAGCGTCACGGTGGCCAGGCGTTGCAGAATATAAACGTCGATTCCGTGGATGCCGGGGTGCATCCGAAGAGGAAGCGTCATTGAATAAGTTCTTCGCATTCGTCATCGGAAATGTTCTTCATTGATGAACGGTGTTCTTCGTCGAGAGAGGAACAACTTTCTTCTAATTCTGTAGAGCCTCCCCAATATAATATTTGTCAACCCCAATGAAATAATAGGCTCCCAATATTATACTAATATTTCCATTCCTTTCAAAATATTTCTAACTCACGAACAATTAATTAAGTGATTCACTTAGTTAATTTTCCATGGATTGAAAAGAAATTCAGTGGTTTCATAAATTTAAAACATGAACGAGTTGGCACATTAATGGGAAGCCCAATGGTTTAAGGGGTTAAATGGGGGTTAGGTTCTCGTGTGGGCCCCACCACACAATATTCTCTCATGGGAGGTTATGTGGGGTGTGGACCCCACCTCCAACCCCCTCTGGTGGATTTAACCACAACCTTTTTAAAAAAATAAAATTGTGTACACAATAATTTTATTTAATTTAGTATGAAACCCCAAAATAAAACTTCTACACCTGACCAAATGCAACTGTGGTAAAGGTCTCCTTAAGAGAATACCAGTGTTGCGAGTTCATCGGTGCCCTCCGATATAAATTCTGAGCACTGGTTCAAAAGATTGAAAATCACACTCATACGTCTACTGAACGTACCTGAAAAAAACTTCATAAATTGATTCCGGGCACACCGGGCCTCAGAATTAGTGGCCATCAAAAACTGTGGACTCATAAAATTCCAAAGAATTTAAAAAAAATCTTTGAAATTTCTGGGTTTTTACATTACCCCCACCTCAGGTCTTTACATCACCGTAATGCTACAACACACACTAGGAAAACAAAGGAGGGTACTAAGCACGCATATGAGCCTCCCGCTCTCATGTGATTTCCAGGAGGTTTCCATGCTGCCTGCGAACGATCACCAGAGGAATCGAACATCCACACAGGACCCGCTCCTGTCGATCCTCGATCTCCACTGGAACCTCCGTGAATGTTTCCCCATCATCGATGTTCAGATCCCTATGGTCGATGATGTGTGACGGGTCGTGCACGTATCTCCTCAGCTGAGATACGTGAAAGACATCGTGCACCTGGTGCAAGTGAGGTGGAAGGGCCAGGTGGTAAGCCACCTCACCTACTCTACTGTGGACCTAGAATAGCCCGATGAAGCGCGGAGATAACTTGCCGCCCCGGCCAAATCTCCATAGACCTCATCGAGGTGAGACCCATATGAAAATGTGGTCCCTAACCTTGAACTCCAGTGGTCTCTATCTCCTATCATCATAGGAATTATGTCTGCTCTGCGTAGTCTTCATCCGCTCCTAGATGATATGAACCTTCTCTGTCATAGCCCGCACCATCTCTAGTCTTACAAGTGATGACTCCCCTGGGTCTATCTAGCATAGAGGTGATTTTCAGGGTCGGCCGTACAGTGCCTCGTAAGGTGCCATCCTGATGGTGGAGTGGTAGTTGTTGTTGTATGCAAACTACACCATGGGTAATTGATCCTCCCAGTTATAACCAAAGTCGAGGAAACATGCACGGAGCATGTCCTCGAGAGTCTGAATGGTCCTTTTAGTCCAACCATCCATCTGGGGATGGAAGGTGGTGCTCAGACATAGCTGCATCCTGAATGCCTCCTACATCCCCTTCCAAATCCAGGAAGTAAATCGTGCGTCCCTATCGTAGACGATTGTCGATGGCATGCCATGAAGCCATATGATATCCTGAACGTAGAGGCGTCCCAAGCTCTCCACTGAGCCCTTCTCTCTGATCGGTAGGATGTGTGCTGAGATGGTGAGTCGGTCAATGATCACCCAGATAGAGTCATTCCCACTGTATGTACGAGGAAGTCCCGTCAAAAACTCCAGGGTTATTCCATCCCACTTCCACTCTGGGACCTCTAAGTGTTGTTCCAAGCCTGCAGGTACCTGGTTCTCCACCTTCACCTGCTGAAAGGTGAGGCACCATGATACAAACTCTACTACAGCCTTCTTCATACCCAACCACCAATGCTATCGTCCGAGGTCATGATACATCTTCACCACTCTTGGATGTATAGCAGGAGGGGATGTGTGATGCTCCCTCAGCACATCCTCCTTTAGTGCAATTGGTACCATGGTACATCCCCTAAAGAGGATGACATGCTCCCCTCCTTCTGAAAATCAATCAGGTGCCTGCCCTGTGGATATCTGAGCTTGTCGCGTCTCAGAGTCAACATCCCCACGCTATGCCTCTCTGACTCACTGAAGAAGTTGTGGAGTGACTATGAGATACTGAAGAAAGGCTGGTCCATCCTTATCCACAAATAATATCTACAACGTGGCCAGGTGCTATGTCGCATCTCCTAGCAGCTGAATGCCCGATCTCCTGCTGAGAGCATGTCCTACAACTTTCCCCTTCCCAGGAGTATATACTATCTTGAAGTCATAGTCTGGGAGGAACTCAATCCAATGTCGCTATCTCGGGTTTAGGTCCTTCTATGAGAATATGTACCTGATACTCTGGTAGTCAGAGTAGACTATAAAACACTCGCCCATCAGATAGTGCCGCCACATCTTCAAGGAAAAGACAATTGTTGGTAACTCCATGTCATGTGTAGCATAGTTCTACTCGTGCTGAATCAATTGATGTGAACCATACACAATCACTGCTCGCTCCTGCATCAGGACACTCCCAAGTCCATTCCTTGATGTGTCGTTGTAAACTACGTACCCTATTCCCTCCTCTGGTAGCCTCAAGATGGCCGCACTGGTCAATTTCTGCCTCAGCTCCTGAAATCTCTGCTTGAATCTCTCTGACCACACGAAGAGTTTCCCCTTCTTCGTCAAAGGTAAAAGTGGTGCTGCAACTCTGGAGAAATCTGGAACAAACCTCCGATAGTACCCAACCAGAACAAGAAAATTCCAAACCTATGTCACACTCTTGGGTGTCTCCCAAGAAAGCACAACCTCGATCTTCATTGGAACCATTGCTACCCCAGCCTCCGAGATGACGTGTCCCAAGAAGTGAACCTCTAGAATCCAGAACTGGAACTTTCAGAGCTTACCATAAAGCTGGTTCTCTCAGAGTGTGTCCAATAATACTCGCAAATGGTATACATGCTCCTCCTCAGTAGTCGAGTATATTTGTATGCCGTCGATGAAGAATACGACATATCGATCGAGGTAAGGCTGGAAGATCTTGTTCATGAGACTCATAAACTCTGTGGGTTCATTGGTTACACCAAAGGGCATAAACAAGAACTCCTAGTGGCCATATTGACATGTGAATGTCGTCTTCTGCACATCCACATCTGGAACTCTGAGCTGGTGATAGCCAGAACTGATGTCTATCTTCGAGAACAATCATGCTCTCTTGAGCTAATCAAAGAGTTCCTCAATCCTCAGAAGTGGGTACTTGTTCCTCACGATCACCTGATACAGGCAATGGTAGTCGACACACAGTCACAAGCTCCCATCTGACATCTTGGAGAACAAAATCATAGATGCCCAGGGTGAAACACTGGGTTAGATAAATCCCTTCCCCTGCAAGTCCTCCAGCTGTACCCGCATCTCACGAAGCTCGGTGGGAGTAATCTTATATGCTGGAGTAGATATCAGTGTTGTCCAAGGGTACATGTCAATGTAAAAGTCTACCGCTCTACGAGGAGGTAGTCTTGGAATGTCTTCAAGAAAAACATCCGCATATTGATCCACCACAATAGGAAAACTCGGACTCCGCACATCAACTGCTCTGGGGATGAGACTAGCCAACTGATGTGAGATCGGCTGCCCCTCCTCTGCGTAAGTCCATCCAGCGCTACAAAGGCTCCCTTCTAACCGTTGAGGTTGAACCTGGTCCCATCCATGTGGATACAGCACACTTTGCGCCTAATATAGTCAATATGAGGATGAACCATGGATAACCAGTCCATACCCAAGATGACGTTGTAAGGCCTCGATGCCACTACAAGAAGATCTATGCCGAAGCTCTTGCCTCCTAGAGTAAGATCAAACTGCCGGAGCTAGTGCGTAATCATCGAGTCTACTCTTGTAGGAGTCTCTAGCCATAAATATCGAACCAACGGCTCCATCGGAATCTCCGAGCTTTGAACAAGGGTAGAAACAATTATAGAATGACTCACACCTTTTTCTATAAGTACTGTAGCAATGGTGTAGTAGACACAGATTGTACCTCGAATAATCTCAGGTGCACAATTTTCGTAGGCCTTGACTGCCTGGAGCTGATCCCGCCTCTATCCACCAGCTCCCTGTGGTCGGGGTGGACCTCCAGGTGGTGGTGGTGGTAGAACCTTGAAACGTCGTCCACCACCCGCTACTCGGCTAGCTCCTTTGGCTCATCCACCTAATCCTGACAGACCACCACGGTGAAACCTCTTCCACTATCTGGGAGGTACCTCTACTGTCGGCTGCTCGTCTGCATGGTTGTTCAGGCAGTCATGAGCCATGTGGCCATGCCCGTCGCATGCATAGCACTGCCTGCTCCTAGTAAGGATGGCTCTGTTTCGTGTCCCCCGCACAACCAAAACTGTATCCTAAGGTCTCCCACCTGATGGACTTGTCCACTTGGACCTCTATTTCAACTGTCTACTGCCGGCTGTAGAATTCTCCGCTGCATGTCATCCTGCAGTGGGTCTCGCCGCTGTTGACTGCTCAGCGAGAAAACTCTCCACTAGATGGGCTCGCTGCAGCACCCCCACATGCGTCGGGATGCTGAGGGGAATCGTCGAAGCCCTGATCTCATGCCTAAGTACCTACTCAAAGGTCCGGGCCCTGATGAATGGGTCCCGCACCATATCTGTGGAGTAGCGTGAGAGGTTGGTGAACCTCGATGAGTACTGAGCAACTGTCATGCTGCCCTACTGAAGATAAAGTAACTCCTGAATCTACACCACACAAAGGGAAGATGGAACAAACTCCGAGAAGAAGAGACTCTTGATGTCTGTCCAAAGTAAATACGCCTCGTCATGCACCTGGAGCATCAGGCTCCACCATCTACCTGCTGCTGCGTGCAGGAGACTCACGACAAGGATCACTATAAGGTCAGCTGGTGTCCCTATTAATCTAAAATCTCTAACGACACCCTCCATCCAATCCTCGGTTGCCCATGGGTTCGTCTCTCCACGGTACCTGGGGGCATCTGTCGTTGGAACTCAAGCAACAAACTCAGGCGGGGTGCACTCTCTACTGCTAGGGCTGGTGGTATCAGTGGCCTAGTGGGTAGTGGTACCGCTGGTGCCTCCTCTATGATGGGGCCCTGCACTGAGGCCTTGTTTCTCGGTGGGCTACCATCTCATACGTAACTCGGAACCCTAGCTGGCTGCCTTCATGGGGACACCCTGAAAAGAAACAGGTTTTCCACAGTCAAAATATGATTCCTTGTGAGCTGACTCAATGTAATCAGAAATAAAACATTTGAAACACACATGCAATCAGTGTTTTTGTGCACTGAGTCGGAAATCAGAAGTCAGGGTCCTAGTGTATGGATACGTCGGCCTCTGCATGAACACTGGACTCCCTGGTACTAAAAACCACACTCAATAGTCAGAATATTATTGCTTCATTGAGAATAATGATCAGATTCCTATGTTCTGCGGTAGAACCGACTCTTCTGATACCAATTTATCACAACCCGTCCTCGGGGCCTGTGCCATGACTACCCCAAGCCCGCCTTCCATAGGCTAGGGGATAGCGACTAGAACTAAAGGAAATGACTTCCCAGCTAATGGATTTACTTCTTTGGTGCTAGTCACCAGCCCCGGGCAAAGGGAAGGTAGTTTTGGGGTAGTCACGACACGGGCCCCGAGGATGGGTCCTGACATCTTCCCAAAATTAAATGGTTCATTTATGAATATCAATAGAATTTTGGATACTGTTATTTGATTCAATAGGAGAACCTATTCCTAATGTTAATATTTTATACACTAGTTCTAAATGTAATCTTTGGATGATGAGGAATGTACTTTAGGAATTATATAAATATAGATCATGTGATGTTTAATTTCAAAGAAGGAACTCTCAGTGCTCTAAATTTGTTTTTTAAAGATAAAATTGTATGAATCCCAAAAAAACCCTCTATCATCTACTAAAATGTTAATATTATTACTTACAAACCTCCTTCATGCAACCGACATTTAATATTATTACTTACAAACCTCCTTCATGCAACATACATTTAATATTTTTCATTCAATGGCCTATATTTGTACCATAATTCCTTCAAAGTTATCATTGTGAACATGTATGTTGTGAGTATAAAACTCAATAGAACATTATATAAAGCATATAAAATGATATATATATTTATATTCATACAAATAATAATAAAAAAACTAAAAACATTAAATCAATACACATTTTTACTAATAAAATGATGAATAATCCAGTAACATATTTTATCAGAAAACCATTTTTTAGTTCAAAAAAGGAAATATTATTCCAATGGTTTAATCCAATAGAAGAACTGTGTTGTTTTAAAAAACAAGAATTATGATCATATATAAATATATAAAATGTTTATACATTGATTGGCAGTTAAATTTATTGTAATAATTACCTCAAATTAATCTATTGGGAATCTAAACATTGAATATATTGGTTATATAATTCCCTAGATAATCCCCAACAAATGGATGATTCAATAGGATTAACCTATAACATAACATGATTACTATATATATTGAGGAAAAATAATTTTAATTGTAATAATTATTATAATAAATAAATATAATGATATAAATAATATGATATCCATTATTATATATTTATACCTCTATAATATCACTATTAATTGCAACAATACAATGTTTTTTAGTAAATATTTTATCTTTATTAATGGTTTTTTACATTATATAGTATTATAAACCTTAATAACGTATATAAACCAAGAAAGAAATTAATTTATATTTAAATACTATAAAATTAATCAGAAATGAATCAAATTAAAATTACAAACATTACAAATATTTAAAAAATAGAAAAGATAAAATGGAAAAATATAAATTTCCTCAATCTAGAAGTATCTTATTTACCACTTTACACAGTATAGAAAAGAAATTTTTTAATACTAAATCAATAAAAATTATAGAAAATATAAATATATTACCATGAGAACAACTATTTTGATTATTGGGTAAATTAATAATAATTTATTTTTATGAGGCAATGTGACGAATGAGAGGATTAACTTGATCATTTGAAAAGTAATTTTACCATAAAATAATAATTTTTTATATTAATAATATTTATCATTATTAATTATTATAAATAAAAATTTAATAATTCAGGAAAATAAACATCATGATTAAAATACTCAATGAAAATATAATTACATTTTTAAGAAACAATATTGTTAACGTTCCGTAATTTTAATTATTTTTATATTAAAAAATAATATTTCCTATCATAGAAAGATATTTTTATAAAATTTATAACAGTAGTTAAATATGAATACTGAAATATTCCAAGAGTTATTTAGGTTATTTTTTTAAATATATCAATTTTCATGTGAATATTATAAATATAGTTTTTTTATATTATTAATTTATCATAAATTACATAATTCATGGTATAATAATTATATAATAATTTATATGACATGAAATTAAGAAATGATATATTTTATTTAAAAATTTATTCACTAAAATATTAGAATCTAAAATTACAAACCAAAAAAGAGTTTCCAAAACCCAATGTTATAATAGAGTCCCATAAATTAAAATTTTTCATTAATTCGACCTTTCATTTCCATAAATTTTTTAAATGGAATCATTAAGGGGTTTTAATGCCCTAAAATCATTATATTATCTTAATTATGATTTATATCGTTTAAAATTCACAATTATAAATGATAAATTTAATATATTTATTTGTTCAATATTTTATTCTAAAAATAACACTCTCCTAATGTATAAAAAACCCCTCTCCCTCCGCATCAAAAACCAATCCAACCAAACATTCTAATGAAAAAGTTCTTCCCACATCATAAAAATCAAGACAAATAGAATTATTTGGGAAATTCATGATCAATACTACTCCAATCACAATGAATTTATAGTGTTTTATATGAAAAGATACTATGAGACTTATGTCAGTTTTGATCCACTACTCCCAATTATTTTACTTCCTCTTCCTTGTCATTTAATTCTTTATCCACTATCCCATTCATAAAAAAACATTAAAGGAAAGAATTATTTATTATTTTAACATTATATTAATAATTTTATCCTACATTATATGTCATAAAACTATATATATAAATTTTACTCTTCTCTTACCATCTATTCTGACCATGTATAGTTAATTTTAGATTTACAACAAATGGATTCATTTCTATGTCAGAACATATAACTATCAGCATGGATTATTATTATAAACTTTATATATTATATAAAAATTTAAATATATGCATTAAAATATTCCATAATTATTTAATCTAATAATTAACTTATATTTATGAAAATAGATAAATATTTTTCAAAATGGGAAAATTTTAAGAACAACATGATATTAAAAAAATTAAATTTCATCAATAGAAATTAATAAATACTATAAATTTGTATATTTCACATATTAATAAATTTATTAATAAATATATTATTATTATTCAGGAGGCAAAATGTGATGACATAAAGTAGGAATAATGTTAAGGGTATTCTCAAACCCAAATCACTTTCTTTAGGCTATACCTATTCCATTACAAACATCACTATGCATATTACATTTTTATTAGAAAATATTATATCATTATCTATCCCGCTTATTTTCAAGTATATACCTGATTCCAAAATGGTTTTCGAAAAATATATTGATTTTTCAAAAGAACAATTATTTCTGAAACAAAACATGAATTCTATTGACATTTTTTCTTCTTCTTTCAAGATTGAGGATTATTATACCAAGTATGTGTCCCATTTTTCCTTAATGAAAACTAATTATAATTAAAAAATGTATTATTTAATATATTATTATTAAACTGATTTATTTCTCTCTGTTATTTGTTTAATAAAATTATACATTCTACGTGGAATTCATGATTACATAAATTGTATTATGTGACATGTAGAAATAAAATTATATATCCTCCCTACATAAAGTATAATTTGATGTGTATCATGAGATAATGTGAAATATAAATTAAAATGATTTAATTTATATTCAAAATAATGATTTTACAATTATTCACATATGTTATGTTTGAATATAATGTGAGAATTGTTCATAACTATTTGTGTTATTCGACAACAATGACATGAAGGTTCATTTATTTTCATTGACACACCCCTTGAATTTATTGATTGATTCCCTTATTATGTTGATGATAATCCTATGTGTATGTTATGATGATGATGTTTTTTATAGTCACCCAAGTTATTTAGATTCATGCAGTTATTGATCATCATAGTGGCACTTTACTTAACCTCTTTTATTGATTAATATCCTCAGTTTATTATTTGTATTGAAGATAAATGAGTTACACTATGAATATAGAGAAGAAGGAATTATATAATATTTTTGATTTATTATGTAAATATTATGTATAATCAAAATTTTCCCAAGATAATAAACCTTCGGATCTGATAAATTTAATTTTATTATGTTATTTGTCAATAAATGGATGTAATAGTCTTGTAAGAAGATGATGGTTCATTATAGTTGGCATCAATGAATGGTTTAGTTAATTTTGGGAAATATGAATAAAAAATAATAAAATCCATAGTTATGTGTCAATACATATTCTAAACATCCCAGAATATTCTATTATGATAATGAAAAAAATAGAGAACCCATAATATTTTCCTTAAGTTTAAAAAGAAATAATTTATAGAAAATTCATTCATTTCATACTTATGTTTTGTTCAACCATTTTTTATTTTAGAAAATGGTGGAAACTAGGGGAAAAAAATCCAAAAAAACTATGTGATCGATAATTCAATGACTTTATGATAGATATCCCCAATTCCATGGGAGGTGGAGTTCAAAACATTGTAGTGATGATTACCCAGCTATCTCAGGCTAGGAATAATTTGATGAATATTAGAGATGCTAGTTTATTTGATCAACTATTATATGCAGGATAAGGTGGCTCTTCCCATTTATTTTTTACATGTAGAATCAATCTAATGGTGTGCATTGATTAAGAACACCATTAAAAAGTATAAAATTGAAGATATGTGGTGGGAAGTACTTAATAAAATATTTATTACAATGTAATTTCCAAATACTCTTAGTATAATTATGGAGACCTAAATCATATATCTTAATAAAAAAGATTAATTAATCTGTCATGTCATATGAGGTACAAATCATAACGATTCCTTGATATTCCCAAACATTTTTAAACTAAAATGATACTTAAATATATATAGATATTTTAATTGTTTTTAGCAACGCCTTCATAATAATCTAACAATCTAGTAATTTGGGAGTTATAAATAATTGGTTTTATTTTCTCTCAATGCATTGTTGTAGTTCAGATAATTTTTTTATGACTATGGAGATAAAAATAGAAAAAATGAGTTTAAGATGTTGGGTCAAATGATGGAGTAAAGATGATCTAATTACCCATATATCCAAAATGTGGGAAGAAGCATCATTGGAATTTATTCCAAGGGATGTGTAAATTCATGATGTGGGGAAGAAAATTCCACCAAGATCACGAATGAAAATGTTGAAAGAAGAAAAATGAGAAGATTATAAAGGATATGGGGGAATGTACAAATTCTCCACCAATGTTATAATGCCTTCTCATTAGGGGGTATGGGACCATGCATGATAGTTCACTAAACCATGGGTTTATGAGGGTAATCCATGTTCGAAATTCCAACTCTATTCTAGAAATTTAATACTTATGAGATCACTAGTAATAATGTGATAAATGAAAACAATGTTGAACAAGGTAAACATATTATATAATAAATAATTGATTTTTTTTATTTGAGTCTATTTCCACGTAATTCCTTATATTTGGAGTCTTTTAATGAACTGTAGCATTTAATATCTAATACTTTGAATATCATATATAATTAAACACACCAGATGGTGCATTGATTGAAAAATAAGTATTAGACTCTTCTGATTTTAGTGTATGTGTGACAATTGTTCCAATGATTATATTTATGAATACCTTAATGTAATTCTATGATATACATGGAATGGATTATATCCCATTATATAGCTCAGATTAATAGTTAGGAAGTGGAAATCTCATTTTATATACCGAACTTTCACATGTTCTAATAAAAATTTAAATAAGATCTTGTATATCATTTTGAACCCCACTCAATTGTGTGGGTTTTGATACCCAATTTATAAGCATTCCTAGCTCAAATTTTTTATTCAAAAAAAATTATCAACCTAGATAAAATTCCCATTATTATGGAATATATTAACATATATACCATTAGTTATCCAGAAATACATAATAACATGAAGTAACATCTCAATAGGGATTACATTCAAAGAGTCCCCTATCTGAAAATTCCTTAATAGAATGGCCAAGATCTAATTGGAAAACATAAAAAATAAGCCCCATATATAATTTTTAACAAAGGGTTCATATTACCTAGAGCATCACCATGAGGTGTGTTGGTGTGAATTTTGATGAAAAATGATGGATCAATAAGGCTGTGAATCAATTACCGAGATCAAAATAAGATAATCATAGTTAAAATTTATCTCCCTCAAATGATTTTTTATTTTTTCTAACTACTTTAAGAAGATCGGTACTTCTCAATATTGGAACATTGTTCTGGATATCATAAACTGAAGGTGAACAAGGATGATGTTTAGAAGACAACTTTATGTACAAGGTATAGTCACTATGAGTTCTTAGGGATGTACTTTAGAAATACTAATCACCTGAAATTATGATGGATTTGTTTTATATATTCATTATAGACTAATTTGAAATTATTTGAAGTGTTTATTATTATACTATCATTGGGTCCATGATAAATGGGGGACATGACAAAAATCTATGTATTATGATGAAAATATTAAAAAATTATAAAATGTATAATTTGTTTAGAATGTCTAACTTTTGTATTTAGAAACTCTAATTTTTAGTAAAAGTGATCATGTGTGATGGAATTTATATAGACACTTCAAAAACAAGGGTAGCTGATGTACGAACAAGACCCACTACTTTCATGGGAATCTATTATTATTTTTAACATATCTTGGTACTAAAATTACTTTTCAATAAATTTCTCATGATTTTTTAGCCCACATACTAATTTCACATGAAATGGGTTAAAGTTGTTTTATCTTGGAGAATGTGAGTAATGATGAATGGTGACCACAAAGATGCTAATCACTACACCCATACTCACCCATCCAATAAATGTAGAATGTTTTGTGATATACAGTGATGTGGGAAAGATACTCAAGGGTTGTATGCTCATGTTTAATGAGAATGTGAAAACCTACTCATCACAGTAGATAAGGTTCCATAAGTAGAACTAATCAACACATTATTTGGTATTAGAAGCAATGATATTTTCACTAAAATTTTATAAACATTATCTATATAGTGAGATGGGATACATATATACTGATAATAATATTGCAATGTATATATCCACACATAAGGATCTCAACATTCATCAAGTAACATTGTTTGGATTAATTAGATACTATGATTTACCTATTCATTACCTTCCATGAAAGGAGAAAAAGGTATCATATGATCATTGTATAAAATAATTGACCACTCTATTAATGATGTGTATTGGTAAAGAACCTATCATCACTAAAATGAAAAGGATAGATCTGGAAATAATAATTATAGTGAATACTTCCTACATTTATAAAATTATTTCGGAACCATAAATAAATTTCAAGATAAATGAGGCACAAATGTATGATCCGAATATACAATATAATTTGACAGACTTAAAGGGAAGGAAAAATGAGTTCTATATCGATGATAAATGACTGATTCATTTTGGAATGGGGATTTGTGTCCCTATATCACCTGAGGTAAAGAAGGATCAATTGGATAATGCACAAAACCCATCATTCCCCATATATCATATATGTACCATGAGGTACTGTGAACTAAGATACCAATTTGGGTGGTACAACATAAATTTAAATCATTATTTATTAAAACTAGACATATATTTTCATTGAATTATTCATTAATGGTATTTATTTTTCGGCATTATAAATATTTTATTTAAAAAAAATTAAAATTTATATCCCTTATTTATATAAAGATTTTATATTTTGAGTTAAATTATTATTCTGATGATTGGGTTATTATTCCCAACAATCATGGGAACTTCTATAAATACCACATCATTCTTTCACTCAATATTCATCTCAGTTAATATAAAGGATCAATATTTCAATTTTTTGTAGTTATTGTTTCTTTATTTATGTTTTCGTTCTTCAATATACTCTATATAGTAGGGTAAATTATTCTAGTAGATTTGGATGATTTTTATTTTCTAATTTTTGATTTTCTATTTTATAGTTTTTGTACAAATTTAATGATTCAAATTTTAATCATTTCATTGTAACATAATATATCAATATTCTATTATTAAACAAATTACATGTTGTGTTCACTATATTATTTTTATGTTTATAGTATTAAAAAATATAATATATCACAATGTTATTTGGAAAAAAATTACCAATACAAATTTAGGTCATTACATTCTTCCCACTAATAATAATTTCCTCCTTGAAATTTGAACTCGTATTCTCGTTGAGAATATATGATGTTACTTTATTTTCCTTGAATTTTATGGTTCCCATGTTCCATTTTAATACTTATTCTTACTCTAAAAATATTTTTTATAGGTTTTGTCTTGTTAAGTATTAATTGTTATCAATGACCCAATATCTTAACTATATATTCATTGTATGAGGGGTTATTATCAAGTTGTATCCCCTTTAGACTCAATATATGTGAGGGTTCAGATATTTAATTCATCATTAGAGAAAAATTAAACCCATCCTAAACATTTCCCATATTTGGTGAATGTGCAACCCGATAGGTCACTGCTCTAATGAGATCAAGGATCTCAGAGTGTCCAATATTCTTTATCCTAATATTCGCTTTCTTCTGAAAAATGCATGAATATATTATGAATTTAGATTCAATGGAACACGTTTTCACCAACATCAATCTCCAACCCCCTTTAATGGTTTTCATCATTTCAGTTTTTCTAAATTTGAAAAACATTTATTTGTTGTTGGATTGATTGAACATTATTTATCATATATTAAACAAGATTAGGTCTATGTAGCCTTCATTATCCAACATCATCCACACAATTTGGAGTTCTACATAGCTCCCATTATAGAGCTTCATATGGTGCCATTAGACTAATCGAGTTTAAGATGTTTTTATGTGAATGAAACTAATGGTAGATGGTAATCCAATCCACCTTAGAATTCCATTAAGTATGCTCTTAAGATTTTATAATTTGTATAAATTTTCCATTAATATAGTCCATTTGTTAAGGGTTTATAGTATATGCCTGGCTTTGTTCGACTGGGCCAAGTCGGGCCCACTGGGCCGTAGGCGAGGCTCACTCTACCATGGGTTCGGTGCGGCCCATTGGCCCGCAAAACAACCTAGCGCGATGGCTGGGCATGGTGGTCTACTCCCCTCCCAAATAGCCGAGCTATTTGGTTCTTTAATTTAGTGACACCAGATGTTGCTACACGACCTGGATAGTCCTAATGGACCAATATTCTAGAGAACACACGGACCACGGGTCCTCCCTATGCTGCGACTCAAAGCCGAAACCATCCTATATGGCGGGTCACTATAGTGTTCCACCCCTGTGTCCATCGTAGTGCCTTTTGGTGTCATGATAGTCTTGAGGTCAGTGGTTTCGGGCTGCAACCTTATCTGATTGTCAGCTACTCCATGACGGATATGCTTCCACGGTCCACTGGCAATGCTCTGGTGGTCTGATTCCTTTCCCGTCTGCACCTACCGACCTCTCAGGATGTTGCCTACACCTCATGGCCCGATGTATCACCTTGTCAGCACATTTTTCAGTATCCCACGAAGAACAACACCGAACAGAGAACGGTGGAGGTTTCAGGCCTTTTCGACTTGGCCCGCCCACTCTGCATTAGCATTATTACCTGGGAAAGATTATTTGAACATAAAATCTACCATAATGAAAACCCACATTGTCCTCCCGCATTAACGAACAAAATATAGATCAAAATGTTTGATGGTTGATCCATGTTTTTAATAACATTCATTAATGGGGAAAATGGAAGGAATTAATCACATAACCCCTACCTCAAGTTCATTGGAAGTTTTTGCATATGAGGAAAGAGTGTCCACATTCGAGGGTGTTGTGCACAAAAGAGAAGGTTCACGTCCTTTGGAGCTCGTTGTTGACCGTCATCGAATCCTTCAATGTCCATCGATGCTCCAATATACATTGGTGGAAGATGTTGTTGGCACTTCGTCAGTGGTTCCAAGCTTTCGTTTAAATAAACTTGCCCAAGATTTGGTTAAATATAAGAAAATAGGACGTCATCCCACCGAAATATTAATGAGGTTCACTAATTAATTTAATTAATGAACTTACTAATTCTACCTATGGTGCTGTTACACAACCATGTGTGAACGACATTACATTTTCTAACAACCCAGCTGTCCCACCACCACTACTCAATAGTTAAAAAGGAGGAAATAAAATTACACATTGAGTTATTTTATTATTTGATTTGTAAAGTCCCAAAATTATATTTTGGTCTGACCCTTTCTTGTCAATGTTACGATTCACCTATGCAACTCCTAGCTCTATGAGTTCAATGGTTCCATCAGATATTTAATCTGAGCAGTGGTTCAAATTATTGAAATCTTCACACACAGGTTAACTAAACATACCACAAAAAAGATAAAAAATTATATAAAGTCACCCTTGAACCGTACCAGTCAAGGTTAGCATCAACCTAAGGAAGACACACCCAAATGAGGTCAATGATACTCTCAGATTTCGAATCTAAGTTATCGTTTTTGTGATAAATAATTTAACAATAAAATAATTGTTACATTTTTTTGAAGGAAAAGATGAATTACTGATCATGAGAACTAGGATTACAAAGACAAACATGGAACGAGTTCACCCAACAATGTTCACCCCAATGTTTCCCATACCGAGCCAAACGATGGGATTTTGAATTACCATCTATTTTTATGAAAGAAAAATTTCATGTCTCGAATCCATTGTCCAGGGACCAGATCTTCCTCAAGATGAGGCCATAAGGCTGAGAATCCTCATCTTTTTCTGAGAATGAATTCACCACTTCGAGACAGCCGGATTCCACCAAAATCTTGGGCCTAAATTTTGAACGGGCAAAAAGAATCCCCTGGAGGATGGCCGAGGCTTCTGACACCATAGGGCTCCATGAGTTTCACACTACCCAACACCGAGCTTCCACAATCTGGATGAAACTATTATGAGCAATGATCCCAATACCGAACCATGAATTAGCAGATACAACAACATCAGTATTAATCTTAAAGAAACCCTCAGGGGGGAGACCAAAGAGGAGCCACCCATCGAGTGTGGCTCAAAGGAGGCCCCACACCACTTTTCTTCCAACCATTCATCCACTCCAAAGCTCTATCCACCCAAAGGTGATCAGGGTTCTACTTTATCTAGAAAATGAATTCATTCTATTGAGTCCAAACCAACCATGAAATTGTGCAAATCAGCCCAACCACTCTCGGTTCCATAGAAGACACCCAAGAAGTGAGTTTTGGGATCAACTCTATTGAAGGATCAAAGCAAATACAAAAATCTGACCTCCACACGTTCCACACCCCTTCCACCTCCTTACAGGAAAGAATAACATGAAGAGGGGATTCCACTTCCTGGAGGCACAAAGGACAAGTGTCGTCCTCTGCCAAATGTCACTGCACCAAAAAGTTACGGGTTGGAAGAACCCCAGCATAGACCTGCCACCAAAAAAATTTCACCTTAGGAGGAACGTTGACGGACCAGAGGCACTTCCACCAATTATTGGTATAGACCTGGGCCAAACCTTGAACCATCAATTTGTAACCCGAATGAACAGAATATCTCCCATGGGGTTACCCAGTCCTACAAATCTTATCAATACCCATTCCTGGTGTGAGAGGGATACCCAGGATGAGCTGGCGATCCACCTCATTAAACCAGAAACAAAACTTCTCCTAGTCCCACTCATCAAGCGGGTCATGAAGTAGGTCATGTACACTTGCATCTTCGAATCCAGTGACAACTAGTGAGGAAACCCTATGATTGACGTCGTCTGCCGGCCATGGATCATTCCAAATGTTAATATTATGCCCATTAGTGATTCTCCACACATATCCCAAATCAATGAGAGTTTTTTCTACTCAAATGATCCTCCAGAAAAAACTCGGTCATGGCCCCAGCTGGGCATGCAAGAAGTCAGAATGAGGGAAGTACTTAGCACACATCACCTTTAAGAACAGGGTATTTGTGTGGGAAATAAGGTGCCATCCTTGCTTCTCCAAAAGATCCTCGTTAAACCATTTGAGATTTTGGAAGGTAAGGCCACCATGGAATTTTGAAACACACACCTTCTCCCATGACATCCAATGAGAATTATTATTGCCCTCATGGGAGCTCTACCAAACGTTGGCCAACCCAGAGTGGAGTTGGTCCACGAGAGTTTATGGGAATTTAAATAGTGACATAGCATAAGAATGGATTGCTTGGGCCACTGAAATCACGAGAACATCCTTTCCCGCCTTGGGAAGCTTCCTACTAGACCAAAGAAAAATCAGATTGTCCACCCTATCCACAATCTCGCCAAAAACTTGTTTCTTCGACCTACCCACCAGGGTCGTGAGGATAAGGTACTTAGGATGCTTATCAACCAGCGGAAACCCACTCATTCTCTTAAAATACTCTCTCTTAGCTTGTGGGATTCCTTTACTGAAGGATAACTCTGATTTCGAAGCATTAAGACGTTTCCCAGAGGCCTTTTCATACAGATTGATGTTATTCAGCATTGTACTGCATTCATGCAGGGTAGCACTCGTGGAAAATAGGCAATCATATGAAAATAAGAGATGAGAGATAGGGGGAATTTCTATATACCATAACACCATGGATAATTACTTGATCCGCTAACTTCAGCATGAGTTGATAAAATAAATCTACCACCAGAATGAAGAGGTATGTTGACATGGGGTCCCCTTGGCCAAGGATAGGATCTTCCTAAGGAAAGCACACCCTCATGAGCTAAGCGGTGGTCTCATATTTTTAATTTGATTCACTATTCATGAGTCATAAGCATTTGAAAAATAATATAATTTTATTTAATTATTTTATTTATGGTTATTCCATTTTTTGGATTTCTCACTGGATGTCTTTGCCGAGGAAACTTATTTCGCGATTAGGGTAAACCCATTGTCCGGAATGCAAAGGTTCTCCCAGATTTATGATCTGGGCACCCGTTTAAGTGTTATTCAGCTTTTTTAGAAAAGCATCTTACACATGATATTTAAAGCATAACATTTTTTTGATGGATTATTTAGGGAACATCGGGCCTCAAAATCACGTGTCATCAATTTTCACGGTCTCGTA
Source organism: Viscum album (assembly GCA_963277665.1). NCBI lineage: Eukaryota > Viridiplantae > Streptophyta > Magnoliopsida > Santalales > Viscaceae > Viscum > Viscum album. Next base: position 1,294,636,038 of record OY728152.1, read on the forward strand.
ATAATCCCATATAATTAAAAAAAATTATAGAAATTACAGGTCCTTAAATACTTTTTCCCCAATTTGTAAAATGACTTGACCAACCAGGAACTCTCCCAAATGAGTGAATTTATATGTGTGCACACAAATCCTACCTAAAATTATCAATGTTAAAATGAGTTATAATAAGAATTTGTATTCTTAGATTAGAGGATGTATTTGAAAATAATCTTTTATAAATATGTAGTATAATATAAAAAATCATAAATTTAAATCAATATATATAATAAATGAAATGTTTATATTATTGGTTTCATGTGTAATAATGATGAAATGCTATGACAAACTTCTATTCTAAAGATATTATAAGTGAATGACACTACCACACATTATACAATAGACATATATAATGTGAATATAAATACCTCAATTAAAGGACAATATAGAAGAGGCTCCATTAAACAATATGGATCATAAAATTTTTATAATGGTATTAAAACAACAAATAACACCGTTATGAACCATTGATAATCTATTATACATAATCATCTCTATCATTATGAACATAAATCCCATAATTGATATATAGATCATCAAAACATATACAACATGTGTGGGAACAATAATTTTCATTTGTGACTGAAAATTTTCTTATTATAAATTTCTTTATAAAATTTAATTTTGAAAACTAATAATAACTTTTAAAATAGTTGAATAATATTAAAAATATAAAATTAATTCAATGAATATTTTTAATTTTTATAAGCCTTGGAATTTAAGGATCTCACATGTCACTATAACCTATTTCATTAATGATTAACAAGAAAAATTACTCTATCATAATTAAGGTCAATGATATATTATATGCACTTCATGCTAGCATACATTATATATATCTAAACCAGATTGGTGATTATGTCTGATAGGGATAATTAATTAACCATTTCATGAATAAATTATTAAATATTTATGGAAGAATTAATCAATGAAACATAATAGAGTCCACATAATTAAAATATTTTGATATTATAAAATACATGATTAATTTTAAAATGAATTATTTTGTAAGATTAATCCATCATAGAAGAATGTATATTGTTCATGAAAAATAATATTTAAATAATCAAAAGATAAGAATAGAATGTGATTTAACTATAGTATATGAGAACATAGCTCTCTTGAGCTATCTAAAACCATTCGCCTCCAGAAAATCCCTCAATATCTGAAATAATGGATGGTCGATGCCCCTATGGATGAAACCTCTATCATTAGGGTACCTGACAAATGTAGTGGTCTTTACCACAACATGTGAATAATCCAATGGGGTTAACCACTCCTTTTGTTTTGTAATCTTATTTCACCCCTATGGGAATGTTATCTATTTATATATATTTGAAATAGAACCGTTCATTGTTCAAATAAGTACTCCAAGAGGGTAAACAAACCAATGGATGATCATGTCATATATCCCCACAAATAACCGTATATATGATATTATAGAACATTAAAATGAATCAGTATACTAGTATAGGAACCATGTTATCTAGTTAACAAAACCCTCAGATTCTATTTGAAAAATACACTGAGTCGACCACAAAAATGTATAAACTCACATCAGTGTGGAATATTACAGAGTCTATAGTAAACATCATTAAGCATGATGTGTAAATAAGGATCAATGATGTGTAGGATCACTACAAATATATTTATGTGTCCACCTATATTTAAGGGAATTTTACGTGAATAAACACTATGTGATAAGTAGGAATGTCACATTATATTATCTATAGAGAAATCAGTGTGTGTTATCTATAGTTTTTCTATCATATAACATCATACATAACATCTATGAAATGAATATTACATAGAGTAATAATATTTTTTTATATCATGATTTTATATTTATAGATCAAGTGAACTGTTTATGTTCATATTAAATTTTAATTGTATGATAATACATGTCAGGGATCTTAATTAGGATTCAGTTTGTATACTACATATTAAATTTGATTAAATAAATATAGTATAATTGACATCTATGTGTGGAGAAAAAACATGTTTCTATAACATGTCTACATAGAATTTTGTAGGTCATGCATCAAATAACATGTTTCCAAAATATATAACATGTGGTATAGGGTCACATGACTTGTGATATTTATTATTAATAGAACTTTATTTTTCATGGATTCAAAATTTTGTAGGGAACATTATGCATGGTTTATCCTAAATTGGTTTAGAATTCTTAAATTACATTTGAATTATTTCACACGAATGATAATTTGGAATAAATTGAAATTTAGTTGGTGAATATTTTACAAACAATGAATATGTTAAAAAAATGATGATTATGCGAATAATTGAAGGTATTGTTTTAATTATCAAATATAAAAAATTCTCACCAAAATGATAAACAAAAAATCGTGATTATGTTACAATAGAAAAATTTATATAAATTAAATGAAAATAAGTTTTTCCTATTGTATGATCTATATTTGAAAAAAAAAATTGATAATTGTTTTAACAATATTTTTGATAATCTAGGGGTCTCCTCCACCTTATATTTTCCATGTATTAAATTGAAAATTAAAACAATTAAATAACCACTTTAGTGTGGTCAAATGATAAAATTAGTATTATGGTACAAAAATTATTATTTTTATCTTTATTAGAAATAATTCCATAGTAATTGATTAATGAATAATTATGAAATATCATTCCACATGATGTTATAATATTTTCTAAAACAATCATATAAATTTGGAAAAAAAATTTAGACATGTATCATTTTCTTAATTACACGGCCTATTAGTGAAGGAAAATAATAAATATTAATATAATCCATCAAATTATATAATATTTATTTGGACATAAAATTTTAATCATGTTAATAACTGAGAAAATTACTTTAATAATAACTAATATTCTTTTCAAAATGAATAGTATTAAATATATCTATTCTAAAACATAAAATGAAAAAATATAGATAATATGTCATAAGTAAAATTTATATAAAAATTATGTTGATATAAATATTCATTTTAAAAATTTTAAAAATATATATTTATGATGATGAATTTACAAGACAAATAATTTTTAAAAATTATATCATATGGGTGTCAAGAAAATACATTAATTATTATATAATGTTATTCAAGTTCACGAGTAAATTTTTATGATAATATTTCATAACAAAAAACAATATATTACAATTTTTATCCTAAACAATATTGTATTCCTTAATGCAAACAACAAGGATGTGTTTTATCTCTCTTATGAAATAAAAAAATTGGAAAATAAAATAATGTAATTTGTCTCCATGTCATCCATGAACAAATTCCACTAATCATTGATGAAACATTTATTTATAATAAAATTATTATGGTGTTGACCTTTCTGATAAATCATCCATTTCATCACCATACCAAATGATTATGCTAGTAAAAATTATGAAACTAAACTCATAATAATTGTTGAATACAACCTTAATCGTATAGCTGAAATTACAACTCTTTATGAATAATTCATGAATATATTTAATGTAATCCATCATGTAATAATAGTTATTCTGTGTCTAGAGTTATAATAACATAATCAATTCCCCCCAAATAAACACCCATGGGAATATAATTATCTATGTGAGGTTGTGGGTGACATGATTCACATAAAAAAATGGAATAAATATGGACTGAATTTTAATAAAAAATGACATAATTTTATATCATAATGAGCAATGATAATATCCAATTAATTTAATCATACAAAATTACAGTAACAATCATTCATAATAATGTGTATTCAATATGGTTCCAAATAATGGAGATTCACATTATAACATTTGTTATGGTTGGAAAACTACTAGAATTAATATTTTAACGAATTATATGAGTTAAATATCATAAATTGTTTTATAACAACAATAAATTATAAATATGACACAAATCCTACCATAAATTTAATTGGGTGGTGATTGTCCATAGTAACATCTAACATGAAAATACATTGTTTTAACTCTCTACAACTTATTAATTCCAATAAATATTTAAATAATGATATTGTGTTTGTTTTTAAATGAATCATTATCCTCTAACTACTAATTCATAATTAGATCATCTACTGGCTTCAATTGGGGAAAACATCTACCAAACCATTATGCTCAAAAAATATTTAATGAGTCAAGTCAAGGATGTTTCATGCATGTTATATAGCTTCAAAATGTACTCAGACATGGAAATAAATATATATAGTGGATTTAGATTTTATTTATTTTGGGATATCCTTATCATTTCACATGGGAACTATAAGAAAAAAATTATACATGTAAATAATTTTTGGGGTAGTCCTATAATATGTTTAAAAAACAAAAAAAAACACTAATTGAAAAATATTCTTTAATATGGAATCTGAAAAAAATTATCTTCTTTATTTCTATTGGAACAGGATATAAAGTGTCATTCATTAACTATAAAAAACTAGTTTTAAATATAGTATTCATGTCATATCATTGTTTAGGTTTCCTATTCTCATGAATCTCCCATATAGAATAATTTTTATTGGTAGTATCACCTAAAAAAGTAGGTCGACCATCTCTTATACTAGAATATATAAACTAATAATGATTGTAATGATAGTAAAAAAATATTCATGGAAAAGGTTCTCTCTTGAACATGTCTAAATAAATGGATCATCTATTAATTAATTAATTTTGAGTCTCTCAAACTAGAGAATGGGAACTTACACTCGTTCCAATATATAATATCAAAATATCTATCGATGACATCCCACATTTGACATGATTACCCCACAATAATTAATTCATGTCTACATGAGATGACATTTATTTAAAAGGAAGAATAAAAATTCCTACAATATGATTAATATTCAACCATTTTAGTTCCCCATATTAATTTCCAAATAGTTTTGAGTTGGCCATAAAATAAATATATATCTACTTTAAGGATATATCAATAAAAAACGTAGTACCCTTCAATATTTATATAAATAAAAAATGACGATGAATGTAATTTTTTTTAATAATCAATAAATATAGAATATTAACTCTTGTATTCATACTAATGAATATAATTTATCAATTAACATTATTTAATGACCTAATAATGGAAAACATATCCTAGTCTACTGATGTTCGATGAAAAAAATACCCATTCTTATCTCCAATTTTATGTTCCATGTTAACTAGAACCAAGAAAGTGTGCCCATACGTTAGAGGCATTAAACTATAAAAAAGTAAAATATATATGATATATAATATAAATAATTTGAAAGAAAAAAAAAGTATTAGTAAAATAAATAATGTTTGATTCACAAACAACCACTATACAATGATACACCACAAGGGTATCCCCAATAGATTATAAATGCAAAGGATGACACCACACAATACATTGGAAAATTATAAAATGTTTGTTGTCATGTTGAGGCATTTATGATTTGGAAAATCTAAAATTAACTTACATAGACTATGGATAATACATAATGGTCCACAAACAAAAATATCCATAATCAGGTACCAATATATATATCAATTCTCCCACCTAGAAAACAATTTCATCACTTTTTAATAAAACCTATTTCTTAACTATGCTTTGCCTTTACATAAATGTCACATGTGGGTAAAATTTAAATCATGGTTGTGTAATATCATTCTTTGTGGAAACCATCCTAAAAAATTGATATATGAAAATACAATACATTTCATTAGACTATATATGCATGTATAAAGTATTATAGATAACACATGTATGCTTAATTTCATATATTACCAAAATATTAAAAACACCCAATTCAATATAAATCATATCATTGATTTATCATGTGTCACTTGTTTTAGGGACCTAGTAGGCTAGTAAAATTCATTGGGTGTAAAATTCAAGCACTTGAGCTATAAAACACACATTTTTAGTGATTAAGATTTTTTGTGTTAACTATATAACAAATATTTGTAATGTATTTAATAGATTTATGTATAAATAATCCAATTATTGTATTCAATATATATTATCTAGGTAATCATATATAATGATATCTCTATGCCACTATTATAGAGAATAAGGAGTGGTATTATGTAACAGCCCGAGATTTTATGAAAAATATTTTTTTTATTTCACTAATGTCTTGTGTTGTACGCTACACCAAAAGGAGCTTGCACAACACGCATACTTGACTTGCCTTTCATTACACGCAATCGCGACCTTCCCCGATAGCGTGTGTTGTACGCAACACCGAGTTTCGCTAAACAACGATATGCTATTAAGATATTATTAAAATTAGCCGTTACGAATAGTAATAACCACTTTTTGAAATTTTTTAAATTTTATTTTTCAAAATGGAATTCATTTTTGGATTCGTAATATCGAAATTAGCTTAGGGTGAAATTTTGGTACTTTTCGGATAACTTTCATATTCTGATGAATAGTGAAAATTACTAAATTATAATTAAAAACAACTTTTTTAATCAAAATAATTAATAGTGATAAATTATTAATTTGAGTTGTTTTAAAGTATATTTAGAATATATTTTTACAATTTAATACAATGTTGTTCATTGGATGTAATTTCACATTTAAACCAGACATAAACAAGTGTCAATCTTTTGATAGATATTGTTTCTTAAAAACACGCTATTTGTTTTAACAGCAGGATTTAATTATAAAATTAATTAATGCAACTTCTATGTTATGAATTTGGTAAAATAGACTTAATTTTTGAATTCGGAATATGAAATATAGCTTAGGATGAAAATTTGGCATTGTTCTGAAAAACATCAATTTTTGATGAATAGTGAAACTACTAAGTGGTAGGTTAAAAACTGAATTTTGCATAAAACTTAATTTTACCGCTTCTGTGAATGGAATTTCGAAAAACCGACAGACACGGTTAATATCAAGGACTAAAATGTGGTTCAATGAGATGAAAATAATTTTTGGTGAATAGTAACTTTTTACTTTTTTTACCACGGTTAATAGTAAATAGGGTAACTAAGGGTAAATATGGTATTACTATTACCCTAACACATGTCCTAATTCTATTGGATAAGTGTAATTCGACCAAAAACAACCTTATGAATATAATATGACCATTTAGGTTCACATGGATTAGATTATGACATTTAATATTATTTTATTTAATGAATAGTTAAAATAGTTAAAATCAAAGTTTAATAACTAAAAATTTTTTAATATGGGGTTATGAATAAGATAAATTCGACTATAAATATTCATTAGAAAGATAAAAAGATTTCCTACATAATGATATTTTATTTATAATTTTTAGACTTTAAATAAATTAATTTATATATGACACAACGATGATGCAGTAATTACCCTTTTAAGGAAATATTAACATAATTGATGTTATAAATGCTCAAATGAATGTAATTTGAGACTTTTTATGAATTCCACTAATTTTCTAGGTTACTATGATATAGTATTGTTGATTTAATCAACTTGGTTCGAACATATAATTCTGTTATGACTTTCTCAAAAATCATATATCAAATAGTGTCAAAATTGACACAAAATAGTTTTTAAATCAAATATTATATTATTAATTGTTATTTTATTCCTAAAAATCTAAGGCTAGGCCAAATGACTTAGATAAGGATATATATATTAATAATAAACAATCTGGGGTTCGTTTGGCATGTTATAGTAAATTTATTAACCATATAGTGTAAGAAAACAAAAAGACACGGTAAAAGTTAAATTATTTAACTTAAAGTTAAATCTAATTGATAAGGTTAAAATAATAATCTAAACTTGCCTAAATCCTATTGGTTGATAGGATTTAGACCCATCCCCACTTTATCTTCGAAATAAGACCCTTTTGAACCATTATAAACCGATTTTGCCTTTAATATAAAATAATATTTTGAGATATTCCTAAGGTGCCCCTCTCCTCCCTTATAAAAGGACACCTCCTCCCCCTCCTCCACACAGCAATTTGAGCACTCAAGCTCGGCCAAACCCTGCCAAAATATCTTCTCCACTTCCCTAGCAACATCCTAGAGGTTCTGGTCTTCCTCAAAGACCAATTTTAGTGCCCTAAGAGGAGGTCTCAAAGAGGCGCTTCAAAGAAGAGGAGGTTCGGACACATACGAAGCAAATCGGACCTAAGGTAAGGGAAATATCACAATCTCATTTTTATCCGAGATTGTTTATTCATTAGTATTTATTGGGGTGTATTTTATCATCCACATCCATGTTCCCTCAATATGTAATATTGTTTCTATCCACTTACAATAGTTTAAATACAATTTTACCCTTCGGTGAGTTTTTAGTAAAGAATATGAAAGGAATCTTTTGTCGTTTTTTCGTACGAGGTACTTTTTGACTTTTCCGACAAAAGTACGAAGAATGTTTTTTTAGATTATACAACATGAATGGATTTTTAAAACATTATTTACAAGAAGCTTACATTACAAGTTTTCAAGTTTATTTTTAATCAAATTCTTTTATTTTAATGTCGTATGACATGTTATGAAAGGAAAAATGTTTTTGAAGAAGAAAGGATATTTTCCTCAAGAATAGAGTTCAAGTGTTTTATCAAAATTATTTTCCATCTAAGATAATAAAGGGTTATGTTTTTATCCCTATTATTACATTTATTTGATCATGTTGTGATGGAATTATTTTTATGAATTCATTTATCTTATATGAATTTTTTTATGATGTCATGTTGTTTAAGAATCCCATTTTTGTTACATGGGTTACGCTATGATGTATGGTTTATGATTATGTGGAACACATAAGAAAGGATTCATTATAAGATGGGTGGGACCTATATCTCCCTCCAATGCATTGGGTAAAGATTTTATATCTCATGAGATAGACATGGCTGGAATGGTAGGTTATACCGGTTCAGTGAAACAGGACTGAAACGAGGGTTACTCAATTCAGAAAGGGACTTTGTCCACTAAGATAGTCTTGGCAATGAGTCTTGACTAACAAGAAAGGATTCTCTATGATTATGTGTGAATGCCACAAAGTTTCATGTTTTAAGTTATGATTATTGTGATTACAATTCACTGCCATGATTTATCCCATGTTATGAAATTATGATCTATTTTGTAGGTTAAGATTTCCAAAAGTTATGTGCTTGTGTATACGATGTGATTGATATTTTTTTTGTTTACCCTTACTGAGCATTTGAGCTCACCCTTTTATGTTTTCTTTTCCCCAGGATATAAAGAAAGGTTTTAAGTAAAAAAAGGGAAGATCTTTATGGGAGATATTGAAGATCTTTCACCACTATTAGAAGATTATGTTCCGAGTTTCCAAAGACACTAAACTATTACGATCCTTGTGTGTGTGTTTTTGTTATGTACCAAGTATTCCGCAAAAGTAATGTAATGTCCATGTACGTCAAGTTTCGGGTCTTTATAGTTGGTATCAGAGGCAAAGGAGGTAGGAATGTATCCGATCCTTGGGAACTCTCACATGTGAGCGTTGGACGAAGCATGGCTCTCCGCCCAAGGGCTTCATGAGGAAATGGCTGCCACTGGGGATGGTGGTGTGTCCTGCCCAGGGGGTGTAGCTGCCCATGGAGTGCCCTGATAGGTATCAACTATAGTCCACTGGAAGTAATTCCAGACCGTTATAGTTGGTATCAGAGGAAAGGTTTAGTCAACCTTTGGAAACTAGGATGCGAAAACGTTAGTGAGATCCCTAGAGATATTTCTACGGTATGTCTAGTGATGTCCCTAAGGTTAAGTATACGTATAGTTTATAGTACTAGAACTACACTAACGATCATAGAATTAAACCTAAGATGTTAGATATTGAAGGTACTCCCCCTTTATTATGTTTTTTTCCCTAGCATGATTTTTTCCTCTCACACTATTCTTTTGGGGGTTTAGACGATGGCTGGAACCTGAAGGAACCGTGTTGATCAATGCAATAGACAATCCAATGATTGTCCTCCTAAAAAAACAAATGTTATGAGAGATGGATTGAAAAATCTTATTGCTGTACTTACACAAGCTATGAATCATTCTGGACTTCCAAATGAGCAGAGAAGGGAATAATATTCTATTGAGTCCTTCATGAGGCAACGTCCACCTTCTTTCAGTGGGTCTTCTGATCCACTTGTTGCTGAACAATGGATCAGTACCACTGAAAAGATATTTTCAGTTATTCAATGTTCTGAACATGATAATGTCATCTTAGCAGTATATCGTTTGGAAGGTGAAGCTGGTCAATGGTGGAATATTATCAAGAATACAAGGCAAAGAGATGAAATTGAGTCCATGGAATGGGACGAGTTCAAGAACATGTTTTTCAGTAAGTACTTCCCTCGTATTCTTCGAACAAAGATGGAAAAGGAGTTTCTTGAGCTGAAGCAGAAGGATGATGAATCTGTTGGTATATACGAAATTTTTTTTACAAGACTTGCAAGGTATGCATCTGGCATTATCATCCAACCTAAAAGTAAAGTTGATCGATTTTTCAGTGGCTTAAAACCAAGTCTTTTAAGGGCATTAGCTATAAGAGACTTTAATAGCTATGAAGAAATTGTGCGTTGTGCTATCAAGGTAGAAATGGAAGTTGGTGTTACATATCCATCTCATGGTTTTGACAAGAAACGAAAGATGGAGTTCAAGGAGAAATCTCAGAATAATGGTGAAAAGAAGATGAATGTTTACTTATGCACAAAGTGTGGAAAGAAGCATGGTGGAGATTGTCTTAAAGGGACTAGAAAATGTTTTAAGTGTGGAAAAGAAGGTCATCGAGCATCTGAGTGTCGAAGTAATGGAAAAAGGGTTTCTAATGATGTGAATAAAGCAAACACTGCAGAGAACGCACCACCAACACTTCAATGCTTCAAGTGCAAGGAAATGGGGCATTATGCTAATAAATGCCCTAATCCAAGGGTTAGTGATGATCAACATGAGAAACCACTGAAGGCAAAGGACAAAGGGAAGTCACATGCGATCACTATTGGCAATGTTGAATATGACAACGATGTGGTGGAATGATTAAGTGTTTATGTAATGGGATTCCAAAATAATGTTGTATCATTGAGTATTGCAATATTTATTGATGTTGTATTCAAAGTGATTGAGATATTTTTTGGAAATAAGATGATATGCGCATAATGAAGGGAAAATGAGAAAATGAAATGTTTAATAGTATTCATGAGCTCATGATTGATATAAGGACTAAGTGAGATCATGGTTTGAGTATATAGAATTTTGAGGATTTTGGTATGTGGAAAGTGTTAACTTTAAACTGCATTCATGTTTTCACTAAGGTATTCAAGAGAATACATGATTAAGGACTTTGAATTTTTAGAATGTGACCAACAAGACCTATCTTATGGGGATCAACGATGGTATTAAATCTCTGGTAGTTGTTTTCACTATATTATGAGAGTGGACTGCAGTATTATGGGTAAGCCTAAATATTGGAATGGATTATGTTGGAATAAGTTAGTATTGTTTAAGGATAGAAGTTTTTTTTCGATATTATTGATGGGATGTTATATTAATATAGTTTTAGAAAAAGGACAACCTGCAGGACGGGTGACAGCCCATCGCGTCGGACAAGGCTGTGGGAATCGAACCCACAACCGAAGTGCGACTGGCCTTTATCACCTACCACTGGCCCACAGGAAGTCCCTGTTTAGTAGAAACTAGTTTTATTATATTAAGCAGTATGATATATGAAGTATAAGTCCATTTTAGGAACCATATATGATTAATCTCACTATAGATCGACTTATGTATATAATTTTTGCTAACCTTTTGTTTGAGACAGATGGAATGACCCGTCATTCTATCACATGATCTGCTAACACTTCACGAATAACAAATTCAACTTCATTTGTTTAAGAGATGAAGTGGAAATTGTTCAAGGCATGAACAACAATGAGATTGTACCAAAATAAAGAAAGTATTTATTCTAATTCAAATTTTCAACTTTAGGGAAATGATCTTGAAAACCAAAAATGTTGTCCTAGTGATCTTATACCTGATGAATCAGATGGTACCTTAGATCGTCACAAATTTATGGATTTTTGATTACTGGATTTTCCATAGCCATGTTCTCTACCACTCTCCATCAGAACATGATGGTTAGATTTCTCTTCCATATACATATTTTCACCTATGTGGAAACCCAGTGACTAGTTTATTTGGGTAATCGTTACATTTCATACTTTAGTTTTTAAAGCCAAGTTTTGGTATTCCTTTTTACGATGTGGGTTTCTATTAAAGAAACTTTCGAATAGTAAACCATTTATAACCCCGACGAATTTCGAGGGCGAAATTCATTTTAAGGGGGGTAGAATGTAACAGCTCGAGATTTTATGAAAAATATTTTTTTATTTCACTAATGTCTTCTGTTGTACGCTACACCAAAAGGAGCTTGCACAACACGCATACTTGACTTGCCTTGCATTACACGCAATCACGACCTTCCACGATAGCGTGTGTTGTACGCAACATCGAGTTTCGCTAAACAACGATATGCTATTAAGATATTATTAAAATTAGCCGTTACGAATAGTAATAACCACTTTTTGAAATTTTTTAAATTTTATTTTTCAAAATGGAATTCATTTTTGGATTCGTAATATCAAAATTAGCTTAGGGTGAAATTTTGGTACTTTTCGGATAACTTTCATATTCTGATGAATAGTGAAAATTACTAAATTATAATTAAAAACAACTTTTTTAATCAAAATAATTAATAGTGATAAATTATTAATTTGAGTTGTTTTAAAGTATATTTAGAATATATTTTTACAATTTAATACAATGTTGGTCATTGGATGTAATTTCACATTTAAACTAGACATAAACAAGTGTCAATCTTTTGATAGATATTGTTTCTTAAAAACACGCTATTTGTTTTAACAGTGGGATTTAATTATAAAATTAATTAATGCAACTTCTATGTTATGAATTTGGTAAAATAGACTTAATTTTTGAATTCGGAATATGAAATATAGCTTAGGATGAAAATTTGGCATTGTTCTAAAAAACATCAATTTTTGATGAATAGTGAAACTACTAAGTGGTAGGTTAAAAACTGAATTTTGAATAAAACATAATTTTACCGCTTCTGTGAATGGAATTTTGAAAATCCGAGAGACACGGTTAATATCAAGGACTAAAATGTGGTTCAATGAGATGAAAATAATTTTTGGTGAATAGTAACTTTTTACTTTTTTTACCACGGTTAATAGTAAATAGGGTAACTAAGGGTAAATATGGTATTACTATTACCCTAACACATGTCCTAATTCTATTGGATAAGTGTAATTCGACCAAAAACAACCTTATGAATATAATATGACCATTTAGGTCCACATGGATTAGATTATGACATTTAATATTATTTTATTTAATGAATAGTTAAAATAGTTAAAATCAAAGTTTAATAAATAAAACATTTTTAATATGGGGTTATACATAAGATAAATTCGACTATAAATATTCATTATAAAGATAAAAAGATTTCCTACATAATGATATTTTATTTATAATTTTTAGACTTTAAATAAATTAATTTATATATGACACAACGATGATGCAGTAATTACCCTTTTAAGGAAATATTAACATAATTGATGTTATAAATGCTCAAATGAATGTAATTTGAGACTTTTTATGAATTCCACTAATTTTCTAGGTTACTATGATATAGTAGTGTTGATTTAATCAACTTGGTTCGAACATATAATTCTGTTATGAATTTCTCAAAAATCATATATCAAATAGTGTCAAAATTGACACAAAATAGTTTTTAAATCAAATATTATATTATTAATTGTTATTTTATTCCTAAAAATATAAGGTTAGGCCAAATGACTTAGATAAGGATATATATATTAATAATAAACAATCTGGGGTTCGTTTGGCATGTTATAGTAAATTTATTAACAATATAGTGTAAGAAAACAAAAAGACACGGTAAAAGTTAAATTATTTAACTTAAAGTTAAATCCAATTGATAATGTTAAAATAGTAATCTAAACTTGTCTAAATCCTATTGGTTGATAGGATTTAGACCCATCCCCACTTTAGCTTCGAAATAAGACCCTTTGGAACCATTATAAACCGATTTTGACTTTAATATAAAATAATATTTTGAGATATTCCTAAGGTGCCCCTCTCCTCCCTTATAAAAGGACACCTCCTCCCCCTCCTCCACACACCAATTTGAGCACTCAAGCTCGGCCAAACCCTGCCAAAATCTCTTCTCCACTTCCCTAGCAACATCCTAGAGGTTCTGGTCTTCCTCAAAGACCAATTTTAGTGCCCTAAGAGGAGGTCTCAAAGAGGCGCTTCAAAGAAGAGGAGGTTCGGACACATACGAAGCAAATCGGATCTAAGGTAAGGGAAATATCACAATCTCATTTTTATCCGAGATTGTTTATTCGTTAGTATTTATTGGGGTGTATTTTATCATCCACATCCATGTTCCCTCAATATGTAATATTTTTTCCATCCACTTACAATAGTTTAAATCCAATTTTACCCTTCGGTGAGTTTTTAGTAAAGAATATGAAAGGAATCTTTTGTCGTTTTTTCGTACGAGGTACTTTTTGACTTTTCCGACAAAAGTACGAAGAATGTTTTTTTAGCTTATACAGCATGAATGGATTTTTAAAACATTATTTACAAGAAGCTTACATTACAAGTTTTCAAGTTTATTTTTAATCAAATTCTTTTATTTTAAAGTCGTATGACATGTTATGATAGGAAAAATGTTTTTGAAGAAGAAAGGATATTTTCCTCAAGAATGGAGTTCAAGTGTTTTATCAAAATTATTTTCCATCTAAGATAATAAAGGGTTATGTTTTTATCCCTATTATTACATTTATTTGATCATGTTGTGATGGAATTATTTTTATGAATTCATTTATCTTATATGAATTGTTTTATGATGTCATGTTGTTTAAGAATCCCATTTTTGTTACATGGGTTACGCTATGATGTATGGTTTATGATTATGTGGCACACATAAGAAAGGATTCATTATAAGATGGGTGGGACCTATATCTCCCTCCAATGCATTGGGTAAAGATTTTATATCTCATGAGATAGACATGGCTGGAATGGTAGGTTATACCGGTTCAGTGAAACAGGACTGAAACGAGGGTTACTCGATTCAGAAAGGGACTTTGTCCACTAAGATAGTCTTGGCAATGAGTCTTGAATAACAAGAAAGGATTCTCTATGATTATGTGTGAATGCCACAAAGTTTCATGTTTTAAGTTATGATTATTGTGATTACATTTCACTGCCATGATTTATCCCATGTTATGAAATTATGATCTATTTTGCAGGTTAAGATTTCCAAAAGTTATGTGCTTGTGTATACGATGTGATTGATATTTTTTTTGTTTACCCTTACTGAGCATTTGAGCTCACCCTTTTATGTTTTCTTTTCCCCAGGATATAAAGAAAGGTTTTAGGTAAAAAAAAGGGAAGATCTTTATGGGAGATATTGAAGATCTTTCACCACGATTAGAAGATTATGTTCCGAGTTTCCAAAGACACTAAACTATTACGATCCTTGTGTGTGTGTTTTTGTTATGTACCAAGTATTCCGCAAAAGTAATGTAATGTCCATGTAAGTCACGTTTCGGGTCTTTATAGTTGGTATCAGAGGCAAAGGAGGTAGGAATGTATCCGAACCTTGGGAACTCTCACATGTGAGCGTTGGACGAAGCATGGCTCTCCGCCCAAGGGCTTCATGAGGAAATGGCTGCCACTGGGGATGGTGGTGTGTCCCGCCCAGGGGGTGTAGCCGCCCATGGAGTGCCCGGATAGGTATCAACTATAGTCCACTGGAAGTAATTCCAGACCGTTATATATTACACAACATTAGAGATATGTATTTGTTTAACCCTAAAACAAAAATATATATGGATAAATATATTATGGAATCCAGTGTACCCATTAAACTATAGAACCTCATTATACCAAATAAAATTATATATATCAATTATACATAATCTCGCTATATTAGTATAAGTGTTGGAACACTTCTCTAACATTAAGAATCCACAATCATGATTTCACTAGCTCTTGTGAAGAACTAATACTCCATCCTATAAATTATCATAGTGGGTTACCAAAACCATAATTAGAGGATCAATACCCAATTCGTAATATAAGATAACCCACTACACTATACACATACAGTATATGTACACTAGATTCTAATGTAATCCAACATTTATCACATCCTAATTACAATTTAGTTGTCCTAAAACACACATCACTGTCCCAATGAATACATTATACCATATCAATAATATATATCGAGAATAAACTATATAAGGTGAAGTTAACTACCCACTGTATTGGAAATTGAATAATTCTATGAATATATTACTCATAAATCCTAAACTAGAAAATTTTAAGTGTGTTAAGAAGTATACTTTAGACTACATAGTACTCTATACGTTCTGTTTGTTTCATTCCGTGTTTGATTACATGGGAAGGTTGTTCTTGTACTTTCATTACTCAATGATTGTGAAAAAAACATACTGGTATGTCCTATAGGGTATAAAATAGGTGAGACTCTTTATAAATTTCTTCTTATTTCTGTAGAGTAAGTTTTATGCATTATAGTACCTAACATCTACTCACAATACATGCAATGTGGTACTAATCAACATTGACGGTCTGTACTTGTAATGTAATGTCGAGTGAACTGTCCAAGTCAAAAAAACATGAAATATATTGGGAATACATATTATAAAAATATTATTCAATTTTTTTAGAACCAATAATCCTCGAAAAACATGATCCAGATTACATGGAATATTTTAAGGGGGACCATGATTAGTTAGTAGAACTTGATCAAATGACATGTGAAGTAATGAATATAAGAATTTAGACCAATAAAATACCAAATGAGTATTGGGGAAAATATTATATCATATTAATTTTTTATTAAGGAAAAACCAATCAGAGATTAAAAATAAAAAATCTTGATCTATGTAGGGTTACATGTCATGAGACCTTATTGAGCATGATATAATTGAAAATGGAATTCATACTATCACATTATATAGTGTGAAAATATATAGAACTAATGTTTCACCATTTAAATTTCATGAACACCATGATCACATTAATCATTGACCTAACCTCAATATCTAGAAATAAACAAAGACGTTATATACAAGGGTGAACTGGAAATGTATCCTATTTAATAATATATTATCTTGAAACCTAAATAGAATGATTTCCTGTGTGTTTGAATAATGAAATCTAATTATTATTCTTCATGTAATATCATACCACATATGATTGTGTAAAAAGTATAATGGAGTGAGAAAAACACAATGGATAAAAATTAAAATCAATCATATGAAACACATTTGGATATGATTGGTATAAAAAAAATTAAAATACAGAGGAATATATTGTTAATGTTATTTAATATTAATATTATTCAAGAGAATTTATTTATGAAAATAAACTAAGGTAAATTATTGAATTATTATTCTTGAAAAAAATTTATCCTTTTTATCTATGATTATTTCAAGAAAATAATTTAATAATTATTTTTTGAAATAAATAATGTAGTTATATTTGACTTGAAAATTAATGTAAATTTATATAATTAATATAATTAATGTTTATTGTGGTTATGAGTAAATAATCTATTTTCATTATCCGATAGATTATTATCCAACTCCTTACCATGTGATCTTATAAAAAATTATTAAATACTAACCATCATCCAGAAAACATTTTATAGAATAAAATATATTTTCTATGCTAAATAAAATATAGAATAATAAAAATACTATTGAATATTGTATTTGTTTAAATATAAAATTGAAATTATGTTCCTTATTAATATATTATTCTTAATATAAAAATATTTTTTTTTTCAGAAGATGATTAATCTGTTTATCATCACAAACCATTAGCTAACATAAAATTCATTGAATAAATCTATTTAATTATAAGAAAATTTAAAATTATTTCTAAAACTAAATTCTATAAATATTTTTGGAAAATATCACCATTTGTTTATGAATTTCAATATAATATCATTTTCATTCATTTGAAAATATCATTTTAGATGGATATGAATTTAAAAATTATCCTATAATTTTTAATTTACCATGATATTATTTTTAAACAAATTCTATATATTAATTAACATAAAATATCATTTTAATGGAGACATTATAACCTAAAATTAATCATATTTACAATCCATGTTTTCAATGAAAATATTGGTTATTGATTTTATTAAATGTACATATATGAATATGACCATATATTCAAAAAAATACTATTTTTATATTATTTAGTAAATTCATTTTCCAATTCACATTCCAAATATGTACTAGGAAAATTTATAAAGCATTCACCATAGTTAAGGAGTTATAGAGATAAAATATATGGAGAATATAGAGAATTAAAAATAATTATATTTCTAACCACAATAAATTTGTTAATTGTTCTTTCATTTTTCTCTTAATTTCTATTAAATAAAATAATGTATTACCATCACTATATAAAAATGAAGAATTGAACTCTATTTTGATAAATTTAAGGTATCCTTTATTTAATTTTTTACATCATCAAATTGAATAGTGGTTCAATGTTAACAAATTTTTTGAAGAAATAATTATTCAGGGGAGAAAAATAGAAAACATTAAAATCCCAAATATCGTTTATTTTTCTACATTAATAACACATGTAAATTACTAGTAATCATAATTGAATTTCCCTTACAATCCTTCAATTTTAGTCCATTTAAATTATAATGATATGTAATATAAAATAACCACTCATATAAATCAAAATTTTTTACTTCATCATCGTTGTGTAATGATAATGCCATGTATCCACCTACAAAACAGTAAATGTAAATGTAATTATTTACTTATATAATCTCATGATTCAAATTAATTATTAAAAATCACCATATTAAATAAATAATTCATTGATAATTTTTTTTCTATCCTAAGAAAAAATTCACATTCCAAATAAATCCTCAATGTTAGAAAATTCATCTGAACTGCAATTTTGTTTATAAAAATATTGACACTTAAAGAAATGGTATTTATTTTCAAAAATTATAAATTATTATAAATCATTTATAGATAAAAAATATCCCAAATTAATCCCATGTATAAAATGAAAAAAATAAAATTCATCAGAAATATATAAAATTTTTGTAGGGTCATTTACTTAGAGAAAACAAATATATTATCCTTTGAGGGGTCCTAGTTCATAAAAATTATATAAATGAGACAAATATTTATAAATATAAATTCATGTTCAATTGTAAATGATTGAATGTGTTTTCAGAAACACCTTGAGTGTGTCTATGGCTCATGATGCTTATATAATGATTAGAAGTTCTCTATAGGGGTTATGTTTTGATATTATATAAGAGGGGTGAATACATGATGTGTTTAGATTTCATGATCTATTAGTGTGGTTCATGAAATGTGTAAGGATAGTTCATTATTTTTATTTTTTATGTGTTTAACAGTAAAACATGACATATTTTTATATCACAAAATAATCATGGCATTTAAATGATGTGAAAGGGGATTGAATGTTTTGTAATTCACAAATATTTTACATCATTAAATGATTTAGATTTTCATGTTTTTATCAAATTACATAGTCATTAGTATTCTTTCTCTCATTCTAGGAGATCCAATATCTCTCCCTTTATATCATTTAGATCTCCTCTATTGTGAATAAGCATTGGCCTTTTTTCTTTGATCTGTGGACACCCATATGGATCCAATAAGAGTTATCCCTATATATTCAAGTGGTTTTTCGTATTTTTATAACATATTCATCACATGTATTTTATCAATGATATACGGGATGATATAATATTTTTATTATGGGGTTTTATTTTATTTTTGTGCATTATTTCCTCAATGTCATTGGAATGATCAAGTTCATATGGGTAATTTGAACATAGATCTGTAAAGCTATCTTTTCACATATGAAGAACATCAATTCATTTTGAGGTTGGGGAATCACCACTTCTATCATTATTTATTTACATGAAATAATAAATTGATCATGATTTATAACTTTATATAAATGACATGACCATATAAATAATGAACCTGATTATTGAAATTAGAAAGTGATCATATGATGATGATGTTGTTTCTTTATATCTTGAGAATTGATTGCTTAATTTTTTTATTGATATTTTTATATCTATGTCTATATTTTTTCGAATATTATTTTATATTATGTATATCAATTTTATTTTTTATAAAAATTGGTCATGAACATAACCTCAAAAATTAATTAATAAAAAAATTTATCAAGAATAACTAATGTTCTATAATTGTAATCTAGTGGATAATGTAATATGATGTTCTTTAAATTGTCGCAATTTGGATGTTTCATTTAATTTATCTTCCATGAGATTATTAAAATTGATAAAATTTGTTAATGAACTTGATGTATGATAATTATCATTGATAAAAATTTAAATCATATTTTAATTTATAATGGAAATTTTTTATTATATTTGAAACAAAAATATATTTTAAGAGCATGTTTTTTCTTTGAAAAATAGTTATAGATTAATTACCTAGGATTCCCATAGTTTTAACCTTGTAATAAAACATTCATTAAACTCATGGTGGAATAATAAATTTTTTTACAAAAATATTATTTATATAGATCAATTTTCCATTTGTTTAAGAAGTAAGAATTCATTATTTTGAAGATTTCAAAGGTTGTTTTCATGAGATGGATATAATCTATGTTTTTGGGGACTTTTTTTCAAATTGATTACATTTTTCTTTGTGTTTATTTTTAATGTTTTCGGGATATGTGTCTTGTGTAAATGGAAAGGTAAAAATGAGCCTTGACAGATGAAGTGTGATATGAGGTGGGGAGTTCTGAATGTTATGTGAGACTAGGATGGCTGACCCTATGATGGTTAGGGCGATATATTGGAATGAATACCCTAATGATAGGTTATTATAAGTTTCTTTTGATGGTGAGATGCCTCATTTTTTTTCATGTGGGTGATAGGGATGACATCATAGGTAATGTAACAGGTTAATGTTTGGCTTACCCATTGATGTGGGGTTGAGAGATGGTATTCTCTCTTGAATCTATTTATTTGATAGTAGTCATGATTATGTTTTTATCTATATTTAATTTCCCACTTCTTGATGCATTTGTATGTTCTTAGTTTCATATTTTCTAGTTGAGTTATGATTGTATGTTTCTTCTAGAGTACATATATATCTAAT
The DNA here is from genome assembly GCA_963277665.1 of Viscum album. Taxonomy (NCBI): domain Eukaryota; kingdom Viridiplantae; phylum Streptophyta; class Magnoliopsida; order Santalales; family Viscaceae; genus Viscum; species Viscum album. Next base: position 1,294,657,272 of record OY728152.1, read on the forward strand.
GATGCAAATGATGTTAAATAAATAAATTTTAATCCCATGAGGCAGGTTAATCATTGAATGAAAATTATGTAAAAAAATTAATATTGGTAAACCAATAAATTATTTTTCAGAGTAATCTTGGAGGACATGGACTTTACTATAAATAATAATTTACTACATGAAAATTTAATGTTGAAAAAATTAACTGGTAATTTAATTGATAGTTAATTATTAAACTGAATAAAATACATAAAGTAAAATAATTAATTAATTTTACACTTTTAAAAGAATTTTTAATTATATGATATCACATCTTAGTTGTGTTATCCAAGAGTCCAAATGATATAATATGAATTTACATATAATACTAGTTTTTCCCATAGAGTGGTTGCGGGATATATATTTTCAAGTATATTGTATCATTTCATATTCATCCCCTACCATGATGGTCATCGAAATTAAATCCTCATGGACTCTAGTAGAGTATTTTTCTGAACATTCTAGCGGGAGTATTTATAGAAAACTAACCCTCTGGCCCTACTCCCTTTTATTGTTATTGGTTTGTGCTAGTTTCCACATAGGGTTTCCCATATATATTATTATAGATATATATTATTTGTTATGGTTATTTGAATCAAATTTTTTACTAAATATTGTATCCAGAGTATAATTATAGGTACAATGATTTTTGGTTGTGAAGGATTTAGGTACTTACATAGTGTATGACATGTAATGGATGAGTTATAATACCTTATATTTTATATATGTCACACAGGTTGTGGTGAGTCACATAAATTTAATGGTTATTGTATTTTACGTATTTGGATGGCATTATGAGGCTATTTCATGGACAAAGATCATGTTGTGACGCCTTACCCTATTATTTAGGGGTCAATTTTCTTTTTGAATGATATTTACATGATGTAGGATGTTGTGGTGAAGAAATAAATGAGTAGGGATGTGGGATCCTGATTACTGTAATATATCATTATAAAATTAGATTTAAGCATGTATTCTTTGTGTGGAGATATTTATCTTGTAAGTGTCTACAAATATATTATACCTATTTAGATAATGAGTTAGATTCACTATTAGTAACTATAAATTAACATTATTTCATTATCTTTTTTATGAGAGTCTCCAAAGAGGATCCTACTGAGTATACTATTTAGATCATCCCACATATATATAAAGGATTTTTCATGTTAGATGGAGAATCATGGAAATCAGACGTGATATTAAAATATTGGGTTTTAGTAGGATTTATTTGTGCCTTGTGGTTAGTTTCGTCTTTACCATTGTGGGTACATGTAGTTTTTATTCAGTTTTTTAGTATTGCATAGAATTAAATTTTTGTAATTTGGTATATATATATATATACCCATGTAGGTTTTCTTTATTATATCAATATCTTGCTCTTATATATGTTTACCTTTGAGGATAATTCCACCCATATTATTTTTTATTATTCCTTCTGTGTAAGTCACCATCGATGGGACTCCAGGATGTATGACTCGGGAAGTCACCACTACTCACCCCTCATTGTGGTATCATTGTTTGTTAGAGATTTTGTTAGAGTGGTATTGAAAGATACTGTTTCAAGTATAGGATAGAGGTTGGAATTATGTATATGTGAGGTTACATGGGTTAGTAAATAAATTGTGTCAGCTGAGATTTCTTTGAAATGTAAATAAGGGGAACCTGATTGTACAAACATTATTATAGCCCCATTGATCTAATGTGTCGACCATTAATATTATTATTCAGAATAAATAATTTTATATTTATTGTATGATAGATATCGAGAAAGGATCAAATAGAATTCCTCATTCTAACTGTGTTTGAAATGTGTAGACATTAGAATATGACACTGCATTAAACAAAATAATATTTTAATTAAATATTTTAATGATAAATATTCCATATTATAGGATTGTGAAATCTATTTGTATGTTCTACTTGTAGGAATGGATCCAGGTCTAAATCCACACCAGATATCCACTGGTGTTTTTTAACATGTTATTTTAGTAGAACATCACATAGTAGTGGTCATAAATGATAACTGTTTATAGAGGAAACTACTAGTGTTTCAGAAAAAGAGTATATAGAATTATGAGGGATTATTCATAGATTTCTTCACAAATGAATTTTTGGAGGAGGTTGATATAGAGATAAGTTTGATATATTATTAAAAATAAAATTAGGTATTATTGGTTGTAATGATGCATTGTGAAGTAGTGAGGTAGAGGTACATTGGAAATCATTGGTATTTATTTTTCTTCTAGGGGAGGTTCCAAGACTAGTTTAAATTAATGATTCATTCTTTTTCTATGATGGAGTCCATTCATTAGATGTATATTTACCATTATAAGGAAAACTCTAGTGTTCTAGAGTTTAGGATCTATTTAATACCATTTGGTGATATTATTCATATATATTTCCAGATAATGAGGATAGGGAGAGGCTTCTTGATGGATCATTTAATAAAGATATGAAGCTAAATTTCACCCAGTTTATGTTGAAGACATATTTCAAGGTACTGGTGAGAGATATGGTCATTATAACAGCCCTTCCCATTATTACACATTATTTTCTTATTTATTACCTAAGATTACAGATACTAAAACAAAAAATATTGGTATGTATAGTTTTTTGTGAAATTAGGAAAATTACAAAACAAAAAATAGGGAATACATAATCATTATTGAAAACCTCCATAAAATGACTATAATATTCCATTATAAGTAATAACTACATTTGATAACTTAGGGCTATACAAATTAATGGGGTGATCTGTAATGCCCAGTAAAGGAATAATTATGGAATAAGATAAAAAAATTAATACATTCTAATTAGTTGGTATATAATTGTAGAATATAATTACAGATAAACAAAAAAATCAATTAGGAGACATGATATTGTATGATAATCATAAATGAAACATGGAAATTTTTTAAAAAAACATAATACACTACAACTTCAACTTATAAAATTTCTAACAATGAAGACATCCTGATAGAAAAAAATACCATAATGGAATCATGTTCAATACCTATCCCAACATCAATTATCATGAGGCTAATCAATATCTAATTAATTGAACCAATATAAAATTTATAGGGCACCCTACAAATTAAATTCCATCTCGGGCTTAATTGTTCAACATAGATCGTACGACATGGATTCGTTCATAATAATACATTAATTATATGATAAAGGGGTGTAGAAAAAATAAATGTATATCCAAATTGAAGTAATTATATGTGTGTAAAGGTCAACACCAATGATAATAAATTTGTGTGGAATTCACTACATGAATTTTTCAGTATGGAAAATCATATTGAAATTTCAGCAGCATAACAATGTCACATAAATAATTATAAATGGGTCTATCCGAGAGAATGGGGTATCTCATCCATTGGAAATAATTTTTTTAGTAATAGGTGAATTTAATGAACTATATGGGCATTAGAAAATTGAAATATAATGCATAATATACTAATGAAACTTGAATAATGGTGATAAGGTGAGAATCTCGAACTAAATTTCTACATGGTAATGGCTGTACATTAATGTTCAAGGGTTAGATTAATGAGAGTGAAAGTGTTATCTCATCATTTTTAAATCTTGTGTATTGTAATGGGGTAATTTTAAAACATACCCAAACAACTAATAATTAAAATTAAGAATCGTTATATAAAATATGTGATTGAATGGAAACAAGAAGAGAGAAACCCCTTCAAAAATTTGATATATTAATGGATTATGTTATTCTAAAAATGAGAGATGAAAAATGATGTCTCCCTAAAAATAAATATATTGGAAGGTAAACATATTTCATCAAATTTAATATATTATATCTCATTTAAATTAAAAGGATTAATTTCACTGAAGGATATTTAATATAATGGAAGTGTGGAAGGTCCCATACCTTGGAAGATTGATTTAAAACATCGTGGGGGATATTTTTGAGACATTGTGGAAACCTTGGGAGGACTCCAATGTGGGGTCAGATGTGTAAGTAAATTACCCATGGATTTTGAGTGAATATTAATGGTATATTGGTTGTATTTATATAGGAAATTAGTGGGGAATTTTATATTATTTATCAAATATTTTATTGGAGTCTATATATTAAAATAATAATTACCCAAAACTATCACATTATTTTCAAATATATTATTCCAAAAATAGTGGTTTACATTATTATATATGGAAAATGGCCGAATATAATAAAATAATACCCATTCATATTTGGAAGTTAATCATACTTTTAATGACATATTTTAAAATATTAAAATATGTTAATGGTTTTGGAGGATTCATAAAATCATATAAAACTACTCAAATAAACATATAATGACATTATTTTAAAAGGGATAAATATATTTTATTTTTATACCCTTTATAATATTAATTTCATCACTTTTGGGACATCATTATGTCATCACAAAAACTGTATATTTATATAGAATTTAATTTTTACCCATAAATTCGACTATCCTAGATAACTATGAAAAAATCACTATGGGATTTTTTATATAATATAATTCCAAAAAAATTATTCATTTTATCAAAATATTTTACTAATTTTGTGATTATTAATATTATATTAAATGTTGACATTTATGGTGAAATGCTGGGTTTTGTGACCATAAAAGTAATTGACCCCTTATAAAAATTTCATGTAACTTCATAAAAATTATTTGATCATTTATATTTAATAATATTTATTTTTTAATAATAATTTATTAAACTATTAGTTATTTAAAAAATCCATTAATTAACAATCATAAAGATCATAATTGAAATTTATATTACATAAAAATACAATTGGTTTTTTTCATATCAAAATTAATTTTTTTACCAAATGCTTACATTATCATTTATAAGGTAAAAATAAATAAAAATTTAAATGAAAATAAAAAATAATTATTAATAATATTATTTTTACTTTGTTTATAGTATTTTTTGGAATATATTTTCACATTTAATTAACCTAAAATTTTAATATAGTGTTAATTAATATAATCACAGTTACAATTCATATTGTTCAAAAATTATGTTGAATTTATTACCTAATATTAACTATAATGATTCCAAAAATGGAATGAATTTTTTCCAAATTAATTTAAAAAGGAGGATGAATTAAATTTAATATTAAACCCACAAGTATGGTGGGAAGTAGTTCTCCAAAGAATTTATATTTTAGGAAAATATAATTTTACATTAACTCTAAACAATTTATATTTATTATTTGAATTTAAACTCATATATATATATATATATTCTATAATTTCATTTGAATTATTAATTATATGGGTTTTTGAAATTTATTTAAATGAATAACCATTATAAATCTCACAATAGTGTTTAGAAAAATGCAATTTAATCATAAAAATTTAACATATACTAAAATATGGTGTCAAGATGTCATTGATGTAATTAATTTAATTAACTATAAATAAAAAATACACCTTTTAAATTGATATAAAATTAAAAAATTGAAACTTTTATTTTAAATAATGTATCAAATGAAATGAACATTTTACATTAAACATTATTTTTTTACTATTCATTGAAAAATATAAATTTCCAAAAAATCCCAAAATAGAGGCAAATATTATTCATGGTATGATGTAGTAAAAATGTAGTTCATTTCATAATAAACATCGACATAATTTTCATGAAAATAAATAATTTTTTTTACATAAAATGATTTAAAAATTAAATTTGGATGGAAAATGATTTTTGTAAAAAATAACATTAACATAAATTGATTTATTATTTACCAATTAATTATAAATATATGTATCACACATGCTTTCAAACAACAATTTCACTTTTAAAAACATAAGGGATTACATTGTCACAAATATTAAAAAAATTCCCACACTACCAACTTGAACTCATCAATTTTTTATGTATGAAAATATTTTGATTGAAACCCCTTATCATAAATAAAAATTTAATAAAACATCCTCTTATAAAGATATAATGGGATGTACAAAGGTCATCACATAAATAAGATTCCATGATAGAGAATGGTAGTGTAGTGTAAAAAGATATACATTAAAGAGAAAACTCAAACCAATGAAATAATTCAGTTTGATGGTTAACATAGTGAGACGAATGTCCATTTACAAAATACCATATTTTTTTTATGGTTTTAATGATCATAAATTCATCATAAATACTCATAGTATGATTTTTTTTATTCAATCATATTTTCAATAGTTAGGAAAATCCATTATCATATATACTAATAAAATAAGGAAATATACTATCATGTAAAGTATAACTTATAACCATTACAAAATAAACTTTTTGAAAAAGTATGATAACTCAAGATGAAATTTGGTTTTATGACTAAACCACTAGAAGAAACATAAAAATTTCAAATAATACAACCAATAATAACATTATAATATTCAAATATTTTAATAAAACAGAAATATTTACAATAATGTATGATAATACATTAATATATTAATCTCCAAATTTTCATAAATATTCATAATGGTTTATTTTAGATCATTGCATAAATAAATACCAACATATAAAAATCTAATGTCCTAAAAAATAAATAATGTTTTAAACTCAATGGTTTTATCATACCGTTCATCATAGATATCCAAAATCCTAATATCATTCATAATAGATAATTCTAAAGGGTATATATACCATAAAAAATAAATTATCTTCTGAATTATCGTTAATTGCATCGAAATAAAAATATTTGATCTTATAAAATGTTAGAAAATATTTCTAAAAAACATATAACTTAGAGATCATTATAATTTGTATCAATTATTTTAAACATTATGTTATCATTATAAATATCATCCCATGATTCATTAGGTTATTCCCAAAATCAATAACCTCTTACGTGTTACCAATATACCAATCACATGTTTTCTAAAAAATCACTAAATAATTGTATCACGTTTATAGGATAGAATTACCATTAAACATAAAAGTCATGTCCTGATAGAGAAAATATACCATGGAAAATACGTAGAAGATTAATGTTGTTTATATCCATAATTTCATTGATATACCACTTATAAAACATAACTCACAAATACCCATACATAAAAAAATTAATATATACACTTCATTGATTTACAAAGAATATATATATCATTAATAACTATTTTGTTGATAGATACACATTTATTTACTGTAATAATATCAATACTAAATAATATTTTTTCCACTTCCATAGAATTTTATTGAATCAAATGGTGATTCATGGTATGGAGCATTAGTTAATTCTCTAAGCAAATTTATATTCAATTAATAAAAGGAAAACACGTAAATAAATAGGATAATATTAAAGTACCCGAAATGAAGTTATATAATATTATCAAGAATAAAATCTCCATAAAAATAAACATTTTATATGTTATTATAGACATTTTATATAACATCAAAACATTTTAGGTGGGGACATTATGTACTTAGAAGAAATACAATTATTCACATAGCCATGAATTGGCATAAAAATGACATACAATAGATTTACATTAGATATGATGAACCATCTCATTATATGATGATCCTTTCTCCCCAGTCCAAGAGATTGTTTAGGATAATAATTCTTCTCAACCGTTGGATATAACACTCTCTAGGATAATTCCAAACAACGCCACATTCTTTACATTTTACTGTATAAGGTACCCCAAAATAGAAATTATACCCACCCAAAAAATTAACGTTATTATTTTAATTTAATATAATTGAATAATAATAATGTGGGGTTTAAATAAAATTAAAATAGTATTGGGAATTTTATATTACTTAATTTATAAAAATAAATGAAAATTCTACCTAAAACAGTATTTTTCAATATTATATAGAAAATAAAATTTTTCAAAAAGTAATAAAAAATTTAACCCTATTTAAATCATGATATGATGATATAATAGTGGAGTTCATTTTATCAAAAAAATATCCAAATTTAAACAAAATTATTTATATTTTGTTATAAATAGTCTTATGAAAAAAATATTTTTCATGAAAACATATTTTCAAGAAAAACAAAATTTTAACCAAATTTAATTACTATTTACTTATATTATTCAATATAAAAAAGAAAAATATATATTTATATCATAAATTAGGTAATCCTAATAAAATCCAAATATTTAATGGAGTGTTTAAAATAATCATTTTTTAAATTATCATTTGTTTTTTGGGTTCATTGTTTTGTATCACATACTATATTTAATATAGATTTTTATTTTATAAAATAAGGCCATTTCAATTATAAAGAAGATGTTGGTTAGAGTTATTTTATCATAAGAGGGGATATATCAGTATTCCTCTTTATGAATAACTATTTTCTGGGGTTCCCATTTTTCATGATATATGATTATTCTTTTAGTAGATGTTAGGTCGCATCTATCGTTATCTAATTCATCTTGGGGTGGTCGATATCATACTTTTTCCAACAGATTAGAAATATGTTTTTCTTGTGTAGGATTGGGTCTATTGTGTAAAGCGGGCCCAACCATTATATGTTGTTATCATATGTCTAGTGTTCTTTATTATGTTCAAATTTGAATAAATTTTATCCATCTAATAACGAGAATAATGCTACCATTTTCTATTAGAATTGTGTAGGTTTGAATGTATATGAAAACCCCATGTCACACCTAATTCTCATAGAAAATAGAAAAGAAAATTATTTAGTTTTAATTTGGGTTAGAAAGGTCATGTTTCATGTCATAGTTAGCTTTATGGTTTAGCATTTCCATCACTGAATGATCCAGACATAATTATAGGTACCCCTAGATTTTCTTTTACATGGGTTCATACATTATTTGACCCAAGTGGGTTTCACCCCTTTATATAACCATCTCGTTTCCATGGTTTGGTTCATGAGTTAGAGACAATTACAATGTTCTTGGCATTGACTATGCTAGATGGAGTTTGAGCTCAATTTTATAAAGTAATTATAGTCTGTGAGCTAGTGATGGGGAAGAACCTATTTTGAGATTATTTATTATTATTACATATTAATCCATAAGAAACAATTCTCATTATAGAACAGTTTCATTTTGAAAATTTTATTATGGATTATATAATAAAGAACATTTGTTTTAATGATGCTGATAGTGATCCAAAACTATTATTCAGCAATAGAGACCCATGTATGGGTTATAAGGGCATTCTATCTATGTAATATTTTATATCCATTTTGGTTTGGAGTTTTTCTGAGTTTTATAAGTTGGAGTTCACCAGTATTTTGTAAGATTACCTTGATGATTGATAATATTGTATCATTACTTCCATGATGGGTGATCAATTTCGGTATTTATTAATATCTAAGCATGTGTCCTATATCGATATATCAATATATGATGCCACATTTATTGTTTTTAATGTTGTGAGTACAACATTATGATTTATTGCACTGATTTCTTCTTTATCCACATGAGTCACCATGGTGTTAACTAGTTTTTTTTCATTATGTAGGAAAAATGATAATTATTTAACTGATCAAATGAAATGGTGGAGTTGGTTTTGGAAGATTAATTTTTGGTCTGGAAATCATCAGATTCATTTAAATAATGGAGATATATATAATTATTCATTTCATTATCTTCATTTGAATTCTGAGTTTCTTATGATTTATATTGATGTGATTAATGGTTCATATAGGATTATGGGTTTAATGAAGGAAGAATACAATGATGTCTTATATTTTATCATGGTGTGTGTCATTGATGATATCATTTTGTACATCATGTTTAAGGTGGAGTATATAGAGAATCCATGTAATGTTTTGTGAGTTATTCAATGTGAGATGTTATTATGTATGTTTTCAATTATTGTGATATATGCTCATGAATTTTGTTTCATGATGAATTTGTTACCCCATTAAAATTTCGTTATATTTCTTTTAAAGATAGTGGTGGTTGTGTCTTGGGAGGACCCCAATACAATGTTTGAGGTTTGAAGACTGTATCACCAAAAAGTCTATTATAAGTGATTTGTAGCTATTTTCTCTCAGGTTGAAGCTTCTATGAAAACATTGAACCAGTATGATCATGAAATATTATACACTAAACAATTTCAATTTGCAATTCAGTAACTGAAGGTGTAGATAGCCAGTACTACAATACTTTTTTTTCCAACTAGGGATGTTTAGGTTATTGTTTTCTAGGAAGAATTATATATTTTCTTGGGATCCATTCTTATTAAGTATATATCAATTATTTATTATAGTTATCTAAATTTAATTTTAAATTATTATAACTATTCCATTATTTATCATGATCTGAAATAAGTGTTGTATTGTTTGATGTTTTGTAATCACTACCTCTTCGGCGAGGGTTTTTTTATAATTACAAATTATAAATACATGAGGTATATCTTCTCCAATCAAGAAATAAACTCATTTTAGTATTTTTGGAGGAAATTATTATAGGATTATATCTTTTATATTTCGTATATTATTGGAAATGGAAATGTTGTAGTAGAATATATGAGCAGTAAGTCATGTAGTGAGGCATTCCCTGAATATGTGGAGTACAATGTTGTGATGGAATAAATCTCAATGATTTGTTCTTATATGGGAGTGGTTGAAGATGTAGGTTGTCTTTTCTAGATTATATTTCATTCATCACTGGTGCATCATGTGGCGGTTTCTTAGTTATGGGATTTTGAGTAGGTGGTTTGGAGTGATTGTGGTTTTTTGTGCCCATTTTTTGATTATGAGATTGTTTCCACATGATTTGTAATTTTATTTACTGTATTTGGGAATATATCCCCATGGGGGAGTGTTTTGGATATTTTTTTTGTTTTATAGTTTTTCATTATTTTACACCAAGTGAGGTGGTTGAGATCATGTGTTGCTAAGACCATTGAGATGTATCTCATGGGGTAGAAATTCATATGTTTTCATTTTGTTCCTATATTGGTTGTATGAGATTATTGAGGTTGGAAATTTTTTGAGAGTATGTACGGGTTCGAATAAATGTTCACCACCTGTTTTCATGGTTCTAAGGATTAGGGTACTTAAATGAGGATTGGATGTGGTTTTAAGGCTTTTGGGTGTGAAATGATAGAAATAGGGTAAACATTCTAGGTGTAATGAACTAACTCCAAGTAAATCGGTTTCATGGAATGTGTAGGTCTCGTTCCTGACATGTATCTTTTCAAGGATAAATAATATAATGATTTTTTTCATTGAAAACTGAACCCTTAAATTGACACTATGTGATTGGGGATTAAACATCATGTAAATACCTTTTATTTTACATATTTAAATGACTGATAGCCTCATGTTATTGTCTGAACCCTATGTCCAATAATAATATCTCTATCCTTTTAGTAATTCTAAAAGTCCATTTTTCATCTATATCAGGATCCCCTTGATAGGGATCAATCCTTGGGATTCTTTTATCAATCTGTGGTGACCCAAGTTGATCCAATGTTAGTTCTACCTCTATTCTGTGACGACCCGTCCCATGGGGCCCGTGCCGTGACAACCCCAAGCCCGCCTTCTAAAGGCCAGGGGTTGGCGACTAGCACCAAAGGCATAAATCTCTAAAACTGGGAAGGAATTGCCTTTATAAGGTGTAAGCACACACAACAGAGTATGATATGGAATTAAAAAACTATGAAAAACTGTATATAAAGGATTGATGAAAAGTAAAAGGGGCTGGAAATACAAGCCCAACATGAGAGTACATGTATAACTGAAAAAAGAAGTACAACTGAAGAAACGGTAAAGAAACTATCGGATCATCCTCTAGGGATTCCAACCAGAAGTTTAGGTACAGATATCCCCCTCAGTACTCCACGTCCGTCAATATCCTCTGTGTACCAACTCGTCGTATGGTCCACCTCCAGGTACCGTCCAATCCTGCTACTCTGATCCTCAATCATCATTGTCTATCATCTGCAACCAACACAACGAGGTGCGGGCATAACCCATGAAGGGGTGAGTATATTGATACTCAGTAGGGACCTTGAGACCCCCAAGGTCTCACAAAATCCAACAAGGATAAACCACAAGGTATGATATCAACAGATAACCCCACATTAGGATATTCCCATATATATACCTAAGTTACCATGTAATCAATCTCAATCAAAAGGTAAACACAAAAGTTGCAGACTCAGCTTAAACAGAATTTTATTCTAGGGATAATATCAATCTGAACCCTTGGCTGCTGGAGAAATCCCCCTCTATCGAGTACAGTGGGCATGCCACATCACACAAAGGCTCTTCCCACTAACCTTAGACTGCTGAGGTACTCCTCCTGTTGAGTATCATGGGTCTGCCGCACTCACAAAGAGGTGCTCTCCACTATGGGTCTGCCACGCTCACACATAGGCACTCCCCCTCTTTGGCTGCTGAGGTACTCCTCCTGTCGAGTACCATGGTTCTCCCGCGACACCAAGGAGCTCCCCACTGTGGGTCAGCCTTGACACCATGGCGCTTACCGCTGGGCCAGTAGAATCACTAAGAGTCAAACGGTCAGCAGTTGTCAGGTCTCATCTACTTACTAGGTTCCCGCAAAAATGCTCACTCGTTCTCGGTAGATCCGCTCCACAAGATACTGGTCGCTGCTCCAACTGCCACAAAGTCCCACAAAGAAGTAACTCAAAGGTCTGCCACGTCCTAGAGGCCTCAATGCAACTCACAACGCGTTAATCAGACACCTGGTCTATGAGTTATTTGCCTTTTAGTCCCGGGGGACCGGTTGGATTCATGCACAATCCAACCTGACTATATCTCAACATTACCCCCGAACTCCAGTGGGGCATTATCAAAGGGACCATCGTGCTCCTAGAATACCAGCGCCGATGATGATTCGTCAAATGGTCATTCGGTGACAAAGATATGGTGAAAAAAAAGTAAACGGTCATGGTGGACCCGGGTCCAGTCCGGCCCGGTCGGGCCAACTCTGTCTAGGTAGACCCGGTCAGACCTATTGGGTCTGGCCCGACCCATCGAGTGGGCCATCCTATTAGGATCGGCACGACCCGCTTTTCCTAGACCAGTAGGCCACGAGGGTGGTTCGGCCCGGGGTGTCGCGAGGGTGCGGCCCAGCGCGACTCGTCTCAGAGGGTGCGGTCTGGCTGGCTCGGGCAGAGTGCCGTAAGGGGGCTAGGACAACAGCTCGGTTGGGAGGCCATGAGGAGGCCAGGACACCAACTCAGCTGGGTGGCCGTGAGGGAGTCGGGATGCCATGAGGGTGTAACATCCCAGGAAAATAAAGAATAAAGCATTTTAATTTTTATTAGTATTTATGAATTAAATATCAATTTTACTTTAAAGGGGTTTCTATGTTTGATAACGTACATGATACGAAACAAAGAGTTTCTTTGAAATCTTAAGTCGCACAGTAGTAATAAAATAATATTATTTTAAATGGTAGTTAACATATAGCCGTTGTATTGGCGGGAATGAATGGAAATAACTAAAATATGATTATATATGTTTTTAAATTTATCCAATAAAGGATAAAGGCTTAAAATACGAAAAGAATTCAATTTTAGGCATATATACTCTAATTTTCACTAAGGGTTCACTTACCACCTTTTAATGGTGAACCGTCATTAAATATAGTTTTGGTAACTCTTATAAATTCTACTGAACGAAATAAAATTCTTCTTTAGAATTGGGACATCAAATTTTACTTTGTGTAAATGTTTCATATTTTTCCGATAAAGTTAATTTTTTAATGAATAGTGAAAAATGTAGTATTTTAATTCAAAACCACTTTTTAATCTAATTTATTTATATGAATAGATTATATTTTGAATTGGTTTTAAAGTGAAATTAGAATATATTTTTACCATTTAATCCAATAGTGGTCATTGGAATTAAGTTCACTTTGAAATTGGACTTAAACTAGTGTCAATCTTTTGATACTTATTGTTTCATAAAAACACTCTATTTGCTCTGACAGCGGAAATTAATTATTAAATTAATTAATGTAACTTATAGGTTTTGAATTTTTTAAAATAGACATAATTTTTTAATTCGGAATATCAAATATAGCTTAGGGTAAAGTTTTGATATTTTTCTGAAAAACATCAATTTTTTATGAATAGTGAAACCACTAAGTGGTACTTATAAAAACTGATTTCCCATTTAAATGAAATTTTACCACCTCTGTGTTTTGAATTTCCAAAATCCGACATACATGGTTGTCATTAAGATGTAAAATGTGGTTCAATGGGATTAAAATAATTTTTTGATGAATAGTAACTTTTAAGTTTTTAATCGCGATTAGAGGTAATTAGTGTAATTTAAGGTGAAAATAATGTTTTAATAAAATGAAATAACCTAGACACATGTCCTACCCTTATTGGATGTGTCATGGACGACTATGAAAATCCATGGGACAACTTGGGGACCCCATGGAGCCACTTTGGTAGGAAAATGACATTAATAACTTTTTATTTAATGTTAAAATAAAAATGTCACAAACATGAGTTATTTTACTAAAATAACTTTTAAATGGGGTTATAAAAGTCATAGTTTTGACTATAAATATCCATTAGAAAGAAAAAATGATTTCCTACATCATGATATTTTTTTAATAATTTTTAGACATTAAATAAATTAAATTATTTATGATACCATGATGATGCAGCGATTACCACATTATTTAACGATTAAAAAAATGAAAAGATAATGTAAAATCTAAGACCTACACATGTCAAAAACCTACTGGATGGGTGGATTTCGAACTCTTATCACCTTATCCTCGAAACATATAATTTTGGGACCTTTTAAATCCGAAAATAATTTTATAATAATGTAACCTTTTATGACATTCCAAGAGTGCCCCTCCTCTCCTCTTATAAAAGGCCCCCACTTCTACAACCTTACCCACACCTCTCAAGCCATTGGCTCGGCCAAACCCTGTCCATTTTTTCTCTCCACATCCCTCTCTTACTCCTCGAAGCCTCACTTTGGGCAGAAGTCTTCCCAAGGAAGCCTTTGAGATCAAATCAAAAAGAGTTATCTGGTTTAAAGGTAGTGTTTTCTCTTGTGTTCTTATGTTTTATTTTGCTTCTCCAAACCTCTAAACTCTTTTTATTCCTTTATTTTATAAAAACAACAGTATCTTTATTATACTAGGATGTTGTTATAAGCAGGTTTCGAGCTACACTTACACACACCTACATCTAATGGTTAAAGAATATTCTGTTTCTGTGGATGGCGAATTTCTACCTCACGAAACGATGATTGTTCAACACTCATATAAAACCTTCAAATGTGGCGATTAATATGTCACTATATTTATATATGATATAAAATATTTTTATGTTTTACTTAGGCTTCTGTATTTTTCATTTATGTCATACTTTTATGGTTTCCATTATGGGTAAACGTGATATCTTCATTTTAGGAAGTGCGGACTACTGCCCCTCAAAGTGATTTGATTCGTTAATACCATATGTGGTACTTATAAAGGATAGATTGAATGATATTATATATGATACAATACTGTAATTATAATACTATTATGTATCATTATGTTTTAATTCCATTAAATATGAAATAGAAATGGAATTAGCGTTCATGCGTACATATGGCTTACCGTCTCCTTGAATGATGCATTTCATTTCTTACCTCTGAATGTTATGTAATATTATAAATGCATGTATATACTGGATATATATTATATATATGATATATAAATCTTGAGTATAACCCTGGATATAATGGATACATGAAGAACTTGTAATTATAAAGAGCAAATTTTTGACTCAAGTACCAATGATCATTAAAACGACCGTTATTAACTTAAATAATTACATAGTGTTCATAACATGGTAATAAGTGATATAAAAGGAATAATGAGATTTAAAAAGGTTATTAAGCTAGTATAAATTGACTCAATTTTATTATTCGGGACATTAAAGAACGATCGAGTCATGTTAGACCCGAGGTGTGGGCCATCGTCTCAATCTCCTTTCATTGAGGCCTATTATGTTTTATACACAACTTTCTTTTATACGGTGTATAAACCCCTTTGACTTTTACATTTATCCAGAAGGAATATGTTTATACGAAGCATTTTACTAAACGAAAAAGGGGAATGTTTTTATCGTACGTATGCAGCGACAATGACTTCTCTGCCGCCATGACCATTATTTGAGTTTTGGCTTCCTCTACAAGCCACACATTTTTTTAATGAAAAATAAATACCATGTTATAATTTTATTTTATTTTGGTATCGAAAATGGTTTTCATAATGTTTTTATATCAATGTGTTGTATTTATATCTTGTGATTGAAAAGTGGAAATGTTATGTTTCCTTTATGCATGTTTTATGTGATACGATTATGTTATGGTTCTTAGGCATTATTATGAAGATGGGTGGTTCCGTGATAAACTAAGAGAAGGTGAGCCCGATATAGCTCTCTAATGAATTGGGTAATGCAAAAGGTTTAAATTTTATGTTTTCTACGAAGAGATTTAGGGAATATACTGTGATGGGTATTCCAAATGTAACCAATAGGGTTACTCCCTACGTAAGAATGTTATGAATTCCTCAAGTTACATTTTGGTCTTATGATTTCTATGATTTATTCATGATTTGATGAGGTATGTTAAAGTGATTTTGTTTTATGGGTAAAGTATGATTTAATTCTTATGTATATATGTACTCATGTTTCCTTTCCATATTTTTATATCCCTTACTGAGCTTTTTATGCTCATCCCATGTTTTTTTGAAATGTTTTTCACAGGTCAAGGGAAAGGTACATGATATGATGATGGTGTCAAGGAAGTGTCAAGATAGAATCCATGTTTTATTTTAAATTTGTTTCTATAGATGGGAAAAATGAATACCATATTTTATGTGACCACATTGTTTAAATATGTGAATGTAATCCATGTTTTGTGATCTAATTCTCTAAAACTCTAAACCTGAAAAGATCTTCAAGGTGTATTTTTGAAGTAACTAAAGATTAAGTGATGTTTAAGGCTGCGGCCTTATAGTTGGTATCAAAGGTCCGTTTAGATAACTTTAGGAGCTATAATTCCATTAAATGATTATCCAAAAAAAATTTATGGTAAAATTGAAATGATATAGCATTTGAAGATTACCATGTTGCTTCATCTAAGACATGTTTGTTCAGAATGGTTTTCCACAGAGGAAACAGGGAAGAAGTGCTAGGAAGGCATACAGAACGAAATAACCTTCTGAATCAGCATCGTGAGATGATCGGAATTGGAATTGAACAGTTTGTTGCAGTAATGGCGCAGTTGAATCAAGCGATAAATGGTGGTGGTATCCATGCACGAGATCAGCTAGATCAATCGCAGAGGAACATGTTAGTGGTGGAACATTTCATGAGGCAACATCCCCCATCATTCAGAGGATCATCTGACCCTGTGCAAGCTGAAGGGTAAATTAAAGCACTGGAGAAGATTTTGGATGTCATGGGGTGTTCAGAAAATCAAAAGGTTAGTCTTTCTATTTACTATTTGGAGGGTGAAGCAGATCAGTGGTGGTCGATGGTTAAAAATATCAGGGACGCTGATGATATTGATGCTCTCGACTGGGATGAATTCAAAGGTATATTTCTTGAGAATTATTTTCCTAAGGTTTTTCGACTTAGGATGGAAAAACAATTCTTGGAATTTAGGCCAGAGGAAGACTCAGTGGCTGACTATGAAGAGAGGTTCAATTGATTGGAATGGTATGCTCCAAATTTTATTTGAGACCTTGATAGTAAAATCAATCGTTTTTACTCAGGACTAAAGCCAGAATATCGAAGGGATTTAGCTTCTCGTGAGTTCAAAAGTTATGAAAAGCTTTTTCGATGTGATGATAAGGTGGAAATGGAGTTTCTAGATGATCAAGTGTTCTATAAAAACTAGTAGAAGAAGAGACCGAGGTGGCAAGAGAAAGGAAAGAATTCTTTAAAAAGTTCTGACGGTAAGAAAACTATGTTTCCAGTTTGTGATAAATGTGGTAAAAGGCATGCTGGGGAATGTCTTCTGAATTCTGGAAAGTGCTACCGATGCGGTAAGATGGGACATAAGGCTCATGATTGCACTGAAAAAGATCAGGGTGAAGGTAAGACCAAATTTTATTTACAGTTAGTGATATGTTTTAAGTGCAATGAGATGGGTCACTATGAAAACGAGTGTCCAACAAAGAGCTCGAGTGATGGGAAGTAGTTATACTACAAGCAGAAAGGGGTGGTGAAATCCTTTGCAACTACTTCAGCAGATGTCGGGCCATCAAATGAAGTTGTATCTGGTACTTTGTTTTTTCAGATTATTCCAGTGTGTTGTTTGATTCAGGGTCTACACATTCTTTCATCTCTGAAAACTTTTCTAGTAAAATGGGAATACCATCTCAAGAAATGACTCCTGAACTTTTGGTAAAAACACCTGGAAGAAATGTTGAGGCCAAAAGAATTTATAAGAATCTTCCTATCCTTATCTGTGGAAAGAACCTACTTGAAAACCTTATTGTTTTACCTCTAGTAGAGTTTGATGTTATCCTAGGTATGGATTGGATCTCTATTTACCATGATAAGATTGATTGTAGATCTAAATAAGTTTCTTTTCCGAAAGACTTTCAGTTTGTGTACAAGAATGAAACCTTACTGTTGATTACGTATCAATAGGACGAGAAACTTATAAAATATGGAAATGAATGTTACCTTTCACATATTGCTGAAAACAAGGGAACTGTTCAGATTAATGATGTTCCAGTGGTAAATGAGTATCCTGATGTTTTTTCTAATGAGTTGCCTAGAATAATACCAGATAGGGAAGTTGAGTTTACTGTAGACTTAGTTCCTGATGCTAAGCCAATTTCAAAACCCCCTTATCGAATGGATCAAATTGAACTTTTAGAGTTGAAGGATCAATTTCCAGATTTATTAGAGAAAGGTTTCATTCGACCTAGCACATCACCATGGGGTGCTCCTGTTTTATTTGTTAAAAAGAAAGATAGTTCTTCGAGACTTTTCATTGATTATAGAGCCTTGAATAACATCACTGTTATGAACAAATATCCTTTTCTTCATATCGATGATTTTTTTGATCAGCTCCAGGGAGCTCAGAATTTTTCAAAGATTGACCTGATATCGGGGTACCATCAGTTGAAGGTAATGGAGGCAGATATTCCGAAGACTGCGTTTCATACAACATATGGCCATTATAAATTTGTAGTAATGCCTTTTGGGCTAACCAATGCACCATCTGTATTCATGGAGTTAATGAATAGAATTTTCCATGAGTTCTTGGATAAGTTTGTGGTTGTTTTCATTAATGATATTTTGGTGTTTTATAAATATAAAGAGGAGTATGAATGACATTTAAGGGTTATGTTGAAAACCTTAAAGGAAAAGAAATTTTAAGGTAAATTAATCCAGTGTAAGTTTTGGTTGAAACACATTTCTTTCCTTGCTCATATTGTTTCTAAAGATGGGATAATTGTTGATCTTGCAAAAACAAAGGTTGTGGAAGAATGAACAAGACCCACAAATGTAACTGAGATTCATAGATTCCTTAGTTTGGAAGGCTATTACTGAAGGATTGTTAGAAATTTTTCACGGTTATGTAGTCCAATGAATAAGCTAACTCGGAAGGGTGTTAAGTTTATCTGGAAAAAATAATGTGATGATTGTTTTCAGGAACTGAAAAGAAGATTTGTGAATGCTACAGTTTTGGCACTACCTTCCAGGAATGGAGAGTTTGTTATTTACAGTGATGCTTGAATGAAAGTACTTGGTTGCGTCCTAATGCAGAATGATCAGGTAATTGCTTATGCTTCACGACATTTGTAAACTCATGAGGTAAATTACCCTACACATGATTTGGAATTAGCTCTTTTGTTTGCGCTTTAAAAATTTGGAGGCATCATTTGTATTGAGTAAAGTGTGAAATTTATACTGATCAAAAAAGTTTAAGGTATATATACACTCAGAAAGAATTGTACATGAGACAGAGGAGATGTCTAGAATTAATCAAGGATTATGATTGTACAATTCATTACCACCCTAGAAAAGAAAATAAAGTGGCTGATGCTTTGAGTCGAAAAAGTAATGCTTCATTAGCAATGTTGTGTTTGGAACATGATCCTTTAGTTAAGGATTTGATGCACTTTGAAATAGAAGTTGTTGGTGCAGGATTTCCTTCTGTTTTGTTTTAGGTATCAGTGAAATCTTCTCTATCAGACAGAATTAAGCAAGCCCAAATGCAAGATAGCGAGTTGCAGAAAATGGGAGAGTTGGTTCAGAAGGGTAAGTTTCCTGAATTCAATATTGATAATGATTTTGTTTTGAGATTTGGGAAGAGATTGTGTGTTCCATTTGATTCACAGTTGAAGAGATATTTGTTATGTGAATCCCATAGTTATCTGTTTTCAGTCCATCCTCGCAGTACCAAGATGTATAGAGTTCTTCGGGAGTATTACTGGTGGGACGGAATGAAAAGGGATATTGTAGATTTTACTGTGAAGTGTTTGACTTTTCAATAGGTTAAAGCAGAGAGGAAGTTATCGAAAGGGATGATTCAGCCTTTACCAGTGCCAGAGTGGAAATGGGACAATATATCCATGGACTTCGTTGTGGGATTTACGAAGATACCTCGAGTTATTAATGCAATATGGGTTATTGTTGATCGCTTAACTAAATCTGATCATTTCCTTCCCATACGAGATATGTTTTCCCTAGATCAACTTTCCTGTTTGTATCATAAAGAGATAGTAAGGTTACAAGGATTTCCTCTATCCATTGTATCTGATCATGATCCGAGGTTCACTTCTAACTTTTGGAAAGGCCTTCAGAAGTTATTGGGTACTGAATTAAATTTTAGTACAACATTTCATCTTTAATCAGATGGGCAGTCAGAACGAACAATTCAGACTTTGGAGGATATGCTACGTGCTTGTTCGATTGATTATCAGGGAAGTTGGGACCACCATCTTTCTTTGGTTGAGTTTTCTTATAATAACAGTTTTCATTCCAGTATAAAAATGACACAATTTGAGGCATTATATGGGAAGCGGTTTCAAACTCCATCTTTCTGGGATGAAGTGGGTGAGAGGAAGTTGATGGGACCAGAATTGGTAGAAGAGATGGTATAAAAAGTTCAGTTGATTCAAAAATACATGAGAACAGCTCAGATCATGCAGAAGAGTTATGTGGATAACCGGAGGAAGGATATATCTCTCGAGGTAGGTGATCATGTCATTCTCAAAGTTTCTCCATGGAAAAGTGTGATGCGATTTGGTAAGAAAGGAAATTTGAGTCCAAGGTTCATTAGACCATATGAAATTCTTGATAAAGTTAGATCAGTTGCATACCGAGTGGCTTTATCTCCTATTTTATCTCAGGTACACAATGTTTTTCATGTTTCGATGTTGAGAAAGTACATGCCAGATCCATCTCATGTTTTGAGTCCAGAGGCAGTTCAGCTGGAAGAGAATCTATCTTAGGAAGAACAACTAGTCCAGATTCTTCACCGTAGAGAGAAGGTGTTTTGGAATAAGGTAATTCACCAGGTAAAGTTTTTATGGAAAAACCATTTGGTGGAAGAGGCATCATGGGAATCTGAAAATTCTAAGAGGGATAAATAGCCCCACTTATTTTGATAAGTGAATAAAAATGCGAGGATGCAATTCCCAAAAGGGGGGAAGGATGAAACCTCCCAGATAAAGAATGAATAAATCATTTTCATTTTTATTTATATTTATGAATTAAATATTAATTTTACTTTAAAGGTGTTTCTATGTTCGATAACATACCCGATACGCAACAAAGAGATTCTTTGAAATCTTACGTTGCACACTAGTAATAAAATAATATTATCTTAAATGGTAGTTAACACGTAGCCATTGTATTGGCCGAAATGAATGGAAATAACTAAAATATGATTATATATGTTTTTAAATGTTTTTACATTTATCTAAAAAAGGATAAAGGCTTAAAATACGAAAAGAATTCAATTTTAGGCATATATACTCTAATTTTCACTAAAGGTTCACTTATCACCTTTTGATGGCGAACCGTCATTAAATATAGTTTTGGTCACTCTTATAAATTCTACTAGGACAAATAAAATTCTTCTTCAGAATTGGGACATCAAATTTTACTTTGTGCAAATTTTTGGTATTCTTCTGATAAAGTTCATTTTTTAATGAATAGTGAAAAATGTTGTATTTTAATTCAAAACCTCTTTTTAATATAATTTATTTATATTATTAGATTATATTTTGAATTGGTTTTAAAGTGAAATTAGAATATATTTTTACCATTTAATCCAATAGTGGTCATTGGAATTAATTTTACTTTGAAATTGGACTCAAACTAGTGTCAATCTTTTGATACTTATTGTTTCATAAAAACATGCTATTTTCTCTGACAGGTGGAATTAATTATTAAATTAATTAATGTAACTTATATTTTTTTAATTTTGTAAAATAGACATCATTTTTGAATTCGGAATATCAAATATAGCTTAGGGTGATGTTTTCGTATTTTTCTGAAAAACTTCAATTTTTGATGAATAGTGAAACCACTAAGTGGTAGTTATAAAAACTGATTTTCCGTTTAAATGAAATTTTACCACCTCTGTGTTTTGAATTTTAAAATCTGACATACATGGTTGTCATTAAGAAGTAAAATTTGGTTCAATGGGATTAAAATAATATTTTGGTGAATAGTAACTTTAATGTTTTTAATCGCGATTAGAGGTAATTAGTGTAATTTAAGGTGAAAATAATGTTTTAATTAAATGAAATAACCTAGGCACATGTCCTACCCTTATTGGATGTGTCATGGCCGACATAGACAATCGATGTGACAACTTGGGGACCCCATGGAGCCACTTCATTAGGAAAATGACATTAATATCTTTTTATTTAATGTTAACATAAAGATGTCACAAACATGAGTTGTTTTACTAAAACAATTTTTAAATGGGGATATAAAAGTCATATTTTTTACTATAAATATTCATTAAAAAGATAAAAAGATTTCCTACATAATGATATTTTTTTAATAATTTTTAGACATTAAATAAATTAAATTATTTATGATACAATGATGATGTAGTGATTACTTCATTATTTAACGATTAAACAAATGAAATGATAATGTAACATCCACAACCAACACATGTCAAAAACCTATTGTATGGGTGTATTTCGAACTATAATCACCTTATCCTCTAAACATATAATTTTGGGACCTTTTAAATCCGAAAATCATTTTATAATAAAGTAACCTTTTATAACTTTCCAAGAGTTCCCCTCCTCTCCTCTTATAAAAGGCCCCCACCTCTACCACCTTACCCACACCTCTCAAGGCATTAGCTCGACCAAACCCTATCAATTTTGTCTCTCCAAATCCCTATATTACTCCTTGAAGCCTCACTTTGGGCAGAATTCTTCCCAAGGAAGCCTTTGTGCTCAAATAAAAAAGAGTTACCTGTTTTAAAGGTAATGTTTTCTCTTGTGTTCTTATGTTTTATTTTTCTTCTCCAAACCTCTAAAATCTTTTTATTCCTTTATTTTGTGACAACACCAGTATCTTTAATATACTAGGATGTTTTTATAAGAAGGTTTTGAGCTACACTTACACACACCTACATCTAATGGTTAAAGAACATACGGTTTCTGTGGATGGAGAATTTCTGCCTCACGAAACGATAATTGTTCAACACTCATATAACACCTTCAAAGGTGGCCATTAAGATGTCACTATATTTATATATGATATATAATATGTTTATGTTTTACTTAATCTTCTGTATTTTTTATTTATGGCATACCTTTATGGTTTCCATTATGGGTAAACGCGATATCTTCATTTTAGGAAGTGCGGACTACCGCCCCCTCAAAGTGATTTGATTCGTTAATATCAAATGTGGTATGTATAAAAGATAGATTGAATGATATTATATATGATAAAATACTGGAATTATAATACTATTATTTATCATTATGTTTTAATTCCATTAAATATGAAATAGAAATGGAAGTAGCGTTCATGCGTACGTACGGCTTACCGTCTCCATGAACGGTTGATTTCATTTCTTACCTCTAAATGTTATTTAATATTATAAATGCATGTATATACTGGATATATAAGATATATATGATATATACATCTTGAGTATAACTCTGGATATAATGGATACATGAACAACATGTAATTATAAAGATCATATTTTTTACTCATGTACCAATGATCGTTAAAACGAACGTTCTTAACTTAAATAATTACATAGTGTTCATGAAATGGAAATAAGTGATATAAAAGGAATAATGAACTTGACAAAGGTTCTTAAGAAAGTAGAAATTAACTCAAGTTTATTATTTAGGATGTTAAAGAACGATCGATTCAAGTCGGACCCGAGGTATGGGACTTCGTCTCAATCTCCTTTCATTGAGGCATATTATATTTTATACACAACTTTTTTATACGGTGTATAAACCCCTTTGACTTTTACATTTATCCAAAAGTAATCTTGTTATACGAAAGGTTTTATTAAATGACAAAAGGGAATGTTTTTGTCATACGTATGCGGTGACAACGACTTCCCCGCCGCTGTGACCATTATTTGAGTTTCGACATCCTCTACAAGCCATACATTTTTTTAATGAAAAATAAATACTATGTTATTCTTTTATTTTATTTTGGTATTGAAAATGGTTTTCAGAATGTTTTTATATCAATGTGTTGTATTGATATATTATGATTGAAAATTGGAAATTTTATGTTTGCTTTATTCATGATTTATGTGATATGATTATGTTATGGTTATTGGGCATTATTATGAAGACGGGTGGTTCCGTGATAAACTAAGGGCGGGTGAGCCCGATATAGCTCTCCAATTCATTGGGTAATGTAAAGGGGTTAAATGTTAAGGTTTCTCCGATAAGATTTAGGGAATATACTTTTGTGGGTATTCCAAATGTAACCAAGAGGGTTACTCCCTATGTAATAATCTTATGAATGCCTCAATTTACCTTTAGGTCTTATGATTTCTATGATTTATTCATGATATGATGAGGTATGTTAATGTTCTTATGTTTTATGGGTAATTTAAGATTTCATTCTTATGTATATATGTACTCATGTTTTCTTTCCATATTTTTAAATCCCTTACTGATCTTTTTATGCTCAACCAACGTTTTTTTAAATGTTTTTCACAGGTGAAGGGAAAGGTACATGGTATGATGATAGTGTCAAGGAAGTGTCAAGATAGAATCCATGTTTTATTTTAAATATGTTTTCGTAGATGGGAAAAATGAATACTATCTTTTATGTAACCAGTTTGTTTAAATGTGGAATGTAATGCATGTTTTATGATCAAATTCTCTAAAACTCTAAACCTGAAAAGATCCTCAATGTTTATTCTTCAAGTAACTCAAGATTAAGTGATGTTTAATGATGTGGCCTTATAAAGGGGGTTGGGATGCCAGCGTGACCGGTTCGGGGAGGCACGTGGGGCGTACATGGAGGCCATTCGGAAGACCGGTTTGGGGAGGCGTGCAGGGCATGATCAGAGGCCTGGAGGCTGGCCAGTGGCATTCGGCCAGGCTGGGCATGACCAGGCAGGCCAATGGCCATGAGGCAACCGTGCAGGCCAGTTCGGCGTGGCTCGGGCCAGTGCGTGCCGACGGTGTTCGGCCGTGTGCACCAGAGCACCGCATGTGCAGCACGGTTCACGGAGGCCACGGGGAGCGCAGACTTTTTGGTTTCCGCCTTTGTAATTATGCCGCCTCATCGTCATTCCGAATTTCATCATAAACAAGATCGGATGAGGGGTTGGGCCATGTTGGTTTGGCCTGCACCCTCCGCGTATAGGGTGGTATCAATTGGTTAATCAATGAAGTACGATGAACATCATTTAATTTACAATCTCTGCATCGATTCCTTTCCATTAGAAGATCAGAAAAGAAAAGGGATAATACACAAATAAATCCCCATACCATTGATTGTGGGTGGTCGACATTGAAGTCACAGGAAGAATACAATGGAGTTCTTCGTTCATTGCGTCTGCTGCACACTTCCAATCCCTAGTTGTGTTGGATGTGGAAGACGCTCCACGTCTGTAGGATCCGAGGGAGGAAGTTGAAGAAATATCGTCACCAGTGTTCTACATTGGAAGAACACATTATTCATTCTATGTTCTTCATTGGGATAATTCTAATCCTCCCAAGCTCTCATCTTCCCCAACTTCCACTCCAATGCCAAAGTTATACCAAATAATAGATTAGAGTATCTATTAATTCATTTGCAATAATTGAAAATGAATGAATTAATTACTTGGCTCCACATTATTAATGTGAAGGGTTAATACAAATTAATTAGGGGATTTGGAACAATTGAGTTAATGGGAAGGTCAAGGGGCTCTCCCTCATTAATGAGGGAGATTCGATAGGTTTTACTCTCTTCTATCAATAGTGGGTTAAGGTCTGTGTGGTCCCCACATCAAAACATCTCGCGAGAGGTTATGTTCAGGTGGGCCCAACCACCATAAACTCTCATTGGCGGTTAAGGTGTGGTGGTCCCACCTCCAACATCCATGAAGAGGTTTTAACCACCAATCACCCACAAGGGGGATCAAATAAAATAAAGTGAAGATCACTTTATTTTATTACTTTCCATCAAAACCCAAAAAAAAATCTTGTATTCTTGACTCACTATCGTCGAAGTCAAAGTATTCATAAGTGAATATCAGCAATGTGAGTTGAACGGTAACCTTGAATTTATGTTTCGAGCACCGGTTCCAATGTTATAAAAACTTTAATGTACGTTGTCTGAACATACCCGAAAAAAACTTCAAAATTTTATTCCGGGCACACCGGGAATCGGAATCATGCACCATCAATTTTCACAGACTCGTAAAATTTTCATGTATTTAAAAAAATTCCACAGAAATTCAGTGTCTTTACATCATCTCTAGTGGAATATCTTTCATTATCATGTTTTTAATTCATTTCTTCTATTAATTAAATGTATGATAACCTACCATGTTTATAATGAGGTTTTTTTGGATGTTTTTTTCTTTTCCTTTCATATATTCCTCAGATGGATGATATTCTTATGGGTGAGGTGATGATATATCTACAACATAGTCTATTACTATTCAAAAGTAGTTGATTTCCTTTGATATAGGGGATTCATTACTTCTCTAATTTTTATTTATGTCACATTTTAAATTTGGTAAGTTATTATTACCTCCAATATAATTTAAATTTACCTAATAATTGAAGAACCATATTAATGAAATAGTATTGTGATTTCATGTTTTAAATGTTTTTTCTTTGTACAATGATAGTCATTTGCCTCATGATTTTTTAAATTGTTTAGTATATATGCATTTATTTATTATCATGTTTGTTTATTCTATGGTTTAGACTTTTTATATTTGGAAATTAGTAAATAACGTAATGTTATATTTAATTTATTCTTAATTTTCCTAATAATAACTAATGTGTCATGTTTTAAGTATAGTTGTTGATGTAGTTATATTTTAATTCAATGGAAGAAATGTACATGTTTAATTGAAATAATATTTCACAAGATTAATGGAATTAATAATATTAGAAAATGAATATGGTTCATTATATATATTTAAGATAATAATTTGAATGCACTCTTAATTTAAATTTTTTCTTGTCTAGGTTTTTATAAGAGAATGTAATTGCCAACAATATGTTATTCCTTTGGAAGCCTATTATAGATTGATTCATAAGCATCGCTATAGTTAGAAACCATTAATAAATGAATTTTTAGATTTAGTATGGACTAAGAAGAGAATGTATGACAATGGAAATTCATAGGTATTCAATTTTTATTTATTTGATAAGGATAATTGAATTTTTTTTGAGTCATTAATGATCATTTTCATGAGAATGATAACTGCCTTATTGGGTGCTCCAAGAATCCCTCTTGTTTAAATGATTATTCCCATATCATTTTTATGTGATATTGATACAATCCTATATTTATGTGTATGGTTTTTTATATCATATAGGGATGATGTGTGACATGAGGTGGAGAGGCCCATATGTGAACTGAGATAGGAGTTTTTGAGCATGGGGGGGGGGATGTTGTGATTAATGAGTATGGAGGCTTGGATGATGTGGTGGAAGATGATGCATGTAAAGGAGAGATGTATTATTTTATTCTTGTCAGAGTCAGGGATATGAAAAAATTAAATGGTTTAGGTTAATTCTTATTATACACAATAATGTGATTTGGAAATGTGATATGATACCTTGAATCCATTTCTTGGATGATGACCATGTTACTTATTTTTTTCAAATTCATTTCCCCAAATATTGAGTTATTTGGTTGTTTGTAGATTCTTTTGTTCTCTTTGTGGAAGCTATGTATATTTTACCAAGAGAAATTTGATATGGAATGATTCTAATAAGAAATAAAATTATTATTTTTTAACCAATGGTGTTGGTTAATGATTTAATGAATCATCCTTAAGGAATATAATCTTGGAAATCCATGAAAATGTAAAGAATTATCCTAGAAGGGTATGTATATTACTATAATTATTAACATAATGAAAGCTTATGTAATGTGGAACAATTTTTTTGGTTAATTAATGGTTACTGAATTAATTAATATAAGAATACTTTTAAGAGGAAAAATTCTTTTAATTTATCTCATTTTTGTGCCTTTGTGATTATAAGATATCTTGACTTACTATTATAAGGAGGTAGTGTGAGTGATGTTCATAATAGTTGAGTCTACAACTTTGATTTTTCCATTGTGTGTCTGTGATATATATTATATCATTAATATAATGAAATTTTATATGATACCCCACCCATGTGGGTAAATTAAACATACACCTCCGCGATAGTGGGAGGGTTTTTTACCCCACATTCTAGGTGAATGATGGATGGATGAATAGAATATATGTCTATACACTCTTTTCTAAATATATAAAAATGATGGAATTCATAAACATTAGTTTTCTCATATATGTTTTTAGAAATCAGTGGTCGATTTTTTTATTTCCCACACATGTATTACTGGATATAGTATCAAAGGGATTATTAACAACATATAGTGTATTAGATGTGATTTATTTTGGTGCTTAATTGTTGAATGTGACTAAATGGATTCCTGTAGAGTACCCATGGATTGATATACATCATATGATCCCATAAATCACATTAAAAGTGTATATGGTTATCTGGATTAGATGATGTGATTATGTGATTATTATAGTTTATGTTGGGATTATATTACAATTATTTAGGACAATAGTTTTTAGAGAGATTTGATCATGACATGCGAAGTTTGAGATAATAAAAAAATAATGTGGAAGAAGGTATAGGAAAAACTTCATGTTTCATTATTATATTATATTCTATCTGTTTTTTGATTCATTTTGAGAGTTTTCCATGGTAAGGATGGAATTTTATTATACATATTTAGGTGATGAGTTTGTTTCATTATTTATCACTCTTCTTTAGTATTCATTCATTATCATTTAGAAGAGGCCCTTCAGAAGATCCTATAAAGTAGACTAACATGATCACCCTTTGTAAATATAAAATACTTTTTAGGTCAGATGAAGTAGGTTGGAGATCAGGATTGATATTGATTTCTTATGGTTTAGCAGTATATTTTTGGCATTTAGGGTTGCTACTATAATAAACATTTTTAGTACATTTATTTTTATATTCACTTGTTTTTTAATGAATTTAATTTCATGTCTTCACATGGGTGTAATTATATATATACATGTATGAAAATATTTTTCTATTTTCACCATATCTATCAATATCAAAAGGTTCTTTTAGATGGAATTTCATCCCTTATGAATGATTATTATGCCCTTAGTGATATTCACCAATCTGTGTCATATTTGGGGCGGTACGTGGGAAGTCACCACACCTCACCCTTAAATTTTGTATCATGGTGGGAATGGGGTCACGACATCACCTTAATGAGGATTAACCAGATCATTGATATTGTTAGTGGGTCATTTTTAATACAATGGTAATAGAAAAAACATTTTAAAAACCTGGCACAATAAAAGTAGTTATAGTGTATAATTTGATTATGTTATAAACCATATTAATGTTTTTAGTAAAGAAATATTTAGTTTTCCTATAGGAATTGTTATTTCATAAAATACAACCATTTCCGGATATAGAACAATATAAATTATAATGAAAAATTAATATATAAATTTTCATGAAATACATTCCGTGGATAAAAAACATAATAAATTTTTTTATATGGATATTATATATGATTAAAGAGGATGTACATATGTCAACAATTTATATGGTTTATATATTAAAATATATGTTTAAATATAAATTTTTATTAATTTTATGAATTTATTGAGAATTTTTTTATATCATTCTAAAAAAAAGGTTTGTTTTATTTTCATAAAATACTCTATAATGTTAAAAATATGTGATATTTAGTTTATGTAACATGTTTCAACTAAATTTGAAAATTATATTTATTTTTAAATTTTATCATAATTATGAAATAATATTGAATAAAATTATGATAAATTTTAAATATAAAAAATCAATAATATAAAATTTTTCATATCAATATAATTATGTATTGTACCTTTGTCCTATATTTGGGTATTTTCTATAATGATTCCTCATTTAAAATTTAGTTTTATTTTTTAACTATAAAGATGATATCAATTTCTATATCATTTTTTAATTTATAATCTAATAATTTATAAAATATATTCTATATTTATAATATCATTATAGAATTTTTATAGAATACATATTCATATATTAGTTTAGAGTGTAAAATACGGTTTATAAAGAGCAATCAATGCATGTATTGATTTTAATTATATGAATGGTAGAATATTATTATTATGTTCATCCTTATATTTGGATTTTTTACATGTTGTTACCTCAATATTATAATTGATATTTTTCATTGATATTCAATGTTATTTTTTATTGTAAATATGGTCACTCTAAAGTATTGATGCTTAATTTCTATAACTTTGTGTTAGACTAGTCATTCAAATTGGATCGCATGCACTATATAGAAAGTTAGGGTATGTATTACCTTTGAACCACACTTATTATTGTTGATATTTTTGTTTTTTATGATCCACATAAAATACATGAAATATTTTCATGTAACATATATAAGGTTTGTATTATGAAATGTTTGAATATAATTAAATTTTATTTATGGTTATTTAATAATGTAGTATATGTGTTATTCTACTTTAATATGTTATATAAATATTAATATGGTTCACGGAATAAGATATTAAAAAATATCATTAAAAGAAATAAAATAATGTTTTACCTAATGGGATAATATTATGATATTATATACCAATAATAAACTAAGAATTTTATTCCATCCAAAATAACACTTTTGAAGATTATGATTATGAAATTGAGTTTTTAATCTAAAAAGGTGTGATTGTAGAATATCATTTATAATGTATGATAGTTATTGGAGCCCCTAATATTATATGTTTTTATATGTGTTTTATGATTAGTATTATACAAAGTAGAGAAAATATAATTTTTTGGGAAACGTAGAAATATAGTTGTAATAAAAAAATGACAAATAATGAATTTTAAATTCATTACATAGTGTAATATGGATTTTATCCCACTAGTGGAATTGGATGAAATAAAACATGTTATTATTTTATCTCTGGAATATTTAATAAAAATAAATTTCAAATAAATATTAAACATTATACTTGTCAAATAAAAATTGTTTAATATAGTTAAAATGGAATCAAAATTACCTAATATGACATTGAGATAAATAATTGGAAATTACATTCAAATTTGATTAATCATATTATACAGGTATTTAATGTAAAATGTAGTTTCTATTATATAATGAGTATTTTTTATATTAAAGAGAACTCATCCCTGGAAACAAACTATTATTGTCCGTCAAAAAATAGATAGATATTTTTATTATTTGGATATGAATTATTCACACATTTTATTTACAGTATGTCATGTTTCTAAGGATTATAATATTATACAAAATAATAAAATAAGATACATGTTCAATGTGATCGTAAATCTAAAACATCTCTTTGAAGAACACAAAATGCATGAACGATATAATGATTCAATTATAGAATATTAAAAATAGATAACCAATTTAATCTAATTATTTACTAATATACTCAAAATTGTTTGATAATAAATTGACATAGAAATAATGGATCATTCATTAAGTATCTATTTTGATATAGAAATTAATATATAATAAATATTTAAACTAATCTGATAGATTATTATAAATAACAAAATGACTATATTTAGAAATGTTTTAAAAGAATATACCATTTTTTTGAGAATAATTTCATTGAATACGACAGTTCTTGGATAATTTATTCATTAAAATTTATAATTATAATTTTATAATAATTTGATAATATTATAGGGTCCAATAATATAACTCAATCATGGAATACAAAGGAAGGATTCATGATGTAGGGTATAGTAGACCATGTATAATAAATGGATTAATTTTGTTCCATAACTAACCCTTGTATATTTCATTATACATTCATTAGTGTTACTGGTATTGGGAGGAGGCAAGAAATTATGTTATTAAAAAATGATTCATTGTTAAATTTTTTTGTTTATGATATAACTTCCAATTGAGTTCTTATAAGTGGTCATAGGGGTTTTAGTGTCCTTTAATGCAGCTTTGAGCCACTATTTATCCCACAAAATATCTTATACAGGTCCACTTTATTTCTTCTATAATACTTGGATTTATCTAATTTTTTGAATTAATTATATATAAAATTTAATGAATCAAATATATATAGTGAGTTATTATAACCAATAACCAAAAACATTTAATTACTTGTCCCTTTTTGTTAATCAAAGAGTGCATTTAATATGATTGTTCACTATTATTCTTATAGATAATCTGTTTTGCCTATATTGGGTTTATGTTGTTATACATGGATGAACATTTGTAGTTTATATCACAATTTTCTTATATTATTTTATATGGGATTAAAAAATAAGGATTTTAATATTTTTATTATTTATTACTATTGATCCCCAATTAGAATGTGTTAGTAGGATCATTCTAGATATTACTAGCAGAGGTAATTGTAGGATCTAGTTGGTCTACATGGGTTATGATTCCTTTATTATTTTTGGTAGTTTTAGTTTTCCATTTATTTGTTTACTAGTATATGGTATTTCATGTTTTACCATTGTATTATATATATATATATATATATATTTGAATTTTTTAGTTATTATGTTTTGGGAAAACGAGTTATTGGTGAATGTTTTCATGTTTCTGTAGTACTCCCACTCAAATTCTGATGGGAGGCCACAAGAGTCCTAGTAACCTTAACAGTGGGTCAGAGACACTATTCAACACACCAATGCTTCTCTAAGGGTCCAATGAGGTTCTTATAGGGAACTATGATTTATTTGAACTATTTATTTTAATTAAATAATTATTTAATTGAATGAAATATATGTGGATAGGGATGTTTACCAAGAACATGCATCATTTACTCATTATTATATTTTCTATCATCTATGAATATATCTGATCTGACCGTTCACTATTATTAATGTATATAATTATGTTAGACAATATTTTTTACAGTTATTAATAACTGGATTGATATTTATAGTTTATATAATTACATTCTTATAAATTTAAATGTTGGGTCGAATTGTGGGTTATTTTTAATTTTTTAATTTATTCTGTCTAAGGCTTAATTTGATGATTTTTCTGTTAGTACTTTCATATTCAATTGATTTATTATGATTTAGCTAGATTTATTTATAATTTACATGAAATAATATGGGGACCAACCTACTAAGTATACTATTAATATCATCCTATGTATATATAAACTATTTTTATGGTCAACTGGATCTAGTAAGATATTAGGATGAGTATTATAGGGTTGGGGTTTAGGAGGATCATTTTCTGAATCATGGTCACTGTTGATATTAAATTTTTTGTACTGGTAGTTTTCCTTTGAGTTGGATAGTACTATATGGAACTGAATATTTTAACTTGTGTTTGCTTATATATATACATATATGTCTATTTTGGTGTTTTTAATTATATCCAAATCTCTCACTTCTTGTTGTTTATATTATAGGGTAATTCATCACATATGCATTTTTTTATATCATAGAATCTAGTATACATCTTAGGTCCTTAATGAGCCAATATTCAGTATATCACCTACCCTCCTTTCACATTTTGTTATTTTTAGTGGGAGGTGTAAGTGACATCACTAAAATGAGAATCAACCACATAATAGTGTATGCTGTTGTGTTATTATTTACATCAATCATATATCAAAAATGAAAAAATAATAGGAGTCTAGAGATGTTACCATTTTTTCTCCTTTTATTTATGTATTAACCATATTTATGGATTTTGGGAAAATAGTATATGTTTTTACTTTGGGAATAATTATTTCCAAACAGTTACACATTTTAGGGTATATTTCATTACATATTTTCAGTGCAAAATAATTTGTAATTTTTTTAATACCTTCTATGGAGAAAATATCATATACAAATTATTCATATAGATATTATATAATATTAAAATTAATTTAAATATTTTAGTAAATTATAGTGTTTATAAAAGATTATATTAGAAAAAATATAAATGTTTTATATTTTAATGGTTATTTGTGAAAATATATATAACAACAGAATTGGAGTATTGGTATATTTATATAAGGAATAAGTAGTGTAATAACATATGATTTTAAGGTTATGTAATAATTATCAAAAAAAATTATTTATTATTTAAATTATTTTTCATAAATATGATATATTTTTTAATAACCTTATTCTATTTTTTATGTATACATAAATTAATATCCCAATAGATTTTATATCAATATAAATATATTGTTCATTTTTTATATACTTTTGTATTTCCAATAAAGATTAATTAATTTTAACTTATTTTTTTAATAACTAATAATTATTTATTACATTCTATCTCAGGATTAAATATATCATATACTAATTAATTATTTTATTATTTATGAACAAAAGTTTTTTATTGGTAATATATTTATACATTTGATTAATGTTTAAAAATAATACTTTTATAGTGGTATTGCATATATATATGGATTTATATGATATATATGGAGACTAATTAGTATTTTATCCATGTATATCACTTTTTTTATGTCTAGTTTATATGAATGTATTTTTTGTTATGGTATATACATTTTTGATATTGTGTTTTAATTGAAATCTTTGTCACAATCAAGTATCCATCCATATGTACTGAGATATTCTGTTTGATTATTAACAAAAATTAGGGTGTAAAATAATTTAGAAATTATGGGGCATGGTTCCTATCAAACAACATTTGCTCTTTTTGGTATTTTGGATTTTGTATCATACTATGACAATTTAATAAATTGTTTACTGTATTAGATATTCGACATTCATTTAGTTATGTGAAGAAATAAATAAATTTTATTTGTGGTTATGAAATCACATAGTATACATGGAATTATTCCTTAATATTTTGTTTAAATATTAATATGTTTGAAATTATAGTTAACTGAAAAATGATCACTAAAAGAATTCATATATAGAGGGAAGACATGGGAAACGATTGTGATATTATAACCCCCGATTATACTATTAATTTATTTCCATAAAAAAATATAACACTTCAATATTGTGATCATCCAATCATGTTTTTTCTACCAGAGAAAGTGGATTGTGGAATATCATTTATAATGTAAGATAATTATATTATAATATAAAATAATTTGGTTTCTATAATTTATGAATGATTTGGGTCATACATAGTAGGGAAAAAATAATATTTTTTAATCCTTTGGAATATAGTTGAGATAATAAAAATGATGAATTGGGACATTATTAATTATATCATAATTATATCTATATATTAAGATTAATGTAAAGAGTAATTTAAAAATGATTCAAATTTAAAAACGTATAATTTAATAAAAATAATTTTAAATTGACAATAAAAAATTATAATCAATTAAAAAATAATTTTTCATATCTAAAATGGGACCAAAATTATCATACACGATTTTGAGATCATTATGTTAAAGGTAGATTCCAAAAATATGATATATATCATATTGAGAATGAAATAAGAATATCATTTTTCAATCAAAATAAAATTTTTATTTATTTGAGGATCCCCATCTAGGGAAAA
Source organism: Viscum album (assembly GCA_963277665.1). Classification (NCBI taxonomy): domain Eukaryota; kingdom Viridiplantae; phylum Streptophyta; class Magnoliopsida; order Santalales; family Viscaceae; genus Viscum; species Viscum album. Next base: position 1,294,693,449 of record OY728152.1, read on the forward strand.
ACTAATGAGGTCATTCCAAAAAGGGATCTACATCTCTATTTAATGAATTCTAAAGATTCATGTGATCTATCCACCATCATTAATGTATTAATGGAATCAAAGAGTCTATAGAAACAAAATAATAATTAAAACAATAAATGAGATAGTAAAAATATGAAATAGCTATAAAAAATATGCAATATTGGAATGATATATTGATTTAATTACATAATTTTGATAAAAGATAACAAATTGAATATAAAAAAATTATTCATATACTCAAAATTATTATTTAAAACAATGACATATAGAGTATGAAACCTTTATTAATGATTTATTATGATACATACATCAATATATAATATATATTTTAAAAAATAAAATATATTATTAAATATAATAACCTGAATGGGTTTAATAAATTTGTATAAGACCTTCCTAATGTGTGTAGGATGGTTTTTTTTGGAATACATGAGGTATAGGTTCTTTTTTATCAAAATATTAAATAATTAAAATATAAAATAAAATAATTATATTATAGGCTTCAATAGTCTACAACAATCAAAGATACTAATGGGAGGATTCATTATGGATGGTGTAGTGTTCTTATTTATTATAATAGAGTAATTTTTTATAACCTACCTCTATTTGTGTAATTTTAAATTCATGATTTTTATTAGTAGGGGGAGGATTCAAATGATTTTGTTTTGGGAAAATGATTTATTAGTGACTGATTTAATATGTGAGTAGAACATCAAATCATGTTTTTATTGGAGGCCATCATAGATCAAGTGTCCATGACAGTTATCTTAGTCCACTATTTATCGTATCTAAATATATATAGGGATCCAGTAAAATTCATTTGTGGAACTTAGTTTTTTTGGAATTTATTAAATAGTTAATTAAAATAATCAAATATTAATGGTTATTTATCCCAACCAATAAACATAATAATTTCATTACCTTTTCCTTTTCATTTATCTATGAGAGGATTTTATATGATGGTTTATTATTATCCTTAAAGATCATCTTATGAGAATACATTGGAACTAAATAGTTATTCATGTATGGATGTTTCTAGAGAAGATCTCTATTTTATTATAGTATTTCTTTTTGGATTTAATGGAATTATATTTTTTTGATTTATTTATTTATTCTGGTTGATTCCTAAGTAGACATTTTTTTCTCAAAAGATCAATCTTTTAAAATATATGTTTGTTATTCCTCGATAAATTATTTGTTAAATATATATATATATATGTATAATATATGTGTTGTTACGATCATGTGAATGGATATCATTTGAAAATATTTCTTACAAAAGTTAACCTATGGATTTTCTGTGTGGTTTTGGGTGGGTAAATTTTCTTATGGGATTAAATATGATAATGGAATTTTCAATGGTGTTCATTAGGATAATAGGTTATTTAGGATTTCTTTCATATGTAAATATTTTTTTGAATGATTATTTTTATCATGGGATATGGTTATGGGTGGGGTGGTATTTTTAATGGAAACAAATTGTATATTGATGGTCACCAATCAAGTATAAATCTATTTTTCCATGGATGAATTATTGCATATACAACTCTTCATGTTGTGAAATGGATGATAACTATGTCGTGGGAGTTTCTTTTTGGTTAATATCTCACACTAGGGGGTTCAAAATTTCTAATTCATGAATATTGAATAGGGCCCCTATGGTTTTTTATATGACTTTATTTTAATGGTATTCATCATTGATTGTGTTTATTAGTGGTGATAGTGTTCACTACAATTTCAATTGTGGTATATTTCAAAGTTTCAGATGAGAATTTGGGGGTGATTGAGTAATCCACTTGTATGCATTTGGGTGATCATATTATTTAGGGTACATGATTGGAATAATAGTAAGAGAGTAGTAACTTATTGGTGTACCCATAATTGGGGATCCATAGATCTACATATTTGAGAATTAAAAGGAGTATATAGACATTAAACAATCATTTTGGATCATGCATTATCCTTTTGGATTTTTAATATCCTAGAATGGTTATATTGGTTTTTTTTAAAATCACAGGGAATTAACTTTTGTCAATTACCATAATAAATTTTGGTATGATAGATGTAGAGACCCAAGCATGACATACATGGACATTAAATTACTTTTTTAGAATACTTAATAAATAAAAAAACAGACACCCAAGGACCGTAGTTGTTTAGTCTCTTTGGAAACTCAGAACAAAATCTTCTAATCATGGTGGAAGATCTTCAACATCTCTCATAAAGATCATACCATATTTGTTTTCATGACTAAAACTATTCTTTATATCATGGGGAAAAGAAAAAATAACAAGGGTGAGCTCAAATGCTCAATAATGGTAAGCATGGTGAAAATAAAAATACATATACATTTTAACATAAAAATTTGAACATAATATTTAAACATCAAAATCCTGTGTAGTGAAATAAATAATGGAAGTATGTAAGGAATTGATCACAAAGGAACATTAATCATGATAAAATAGCATGAGAATTAAACATGTAATTGTGGAAAACAAATCAGAAAATGATATGATTTACATAGTAGCCAAGGCATGGCTTTCAAGACCATCATATTGGACAATGTCCATAACTGAACCGGGATTACATGCCATTATAGTCCTATATTATTGAAAAAGATTTTACTTTCCATTCCATACATGTGTATCTCAAGAGATATAAATCTTTAACCAATGAATTGGAGGGAGATATAGGTACCACCCATATAATAAATAAATCATTCCATTGTGTTCCTCAAAGTAAACATAAACCATTCATCATAACCCAACGAATAAAATGTGTCTCATAAATATCATCCCATCCTTAAATAATCCATATAAAATAATGGTTATAATTTCATGATAATCAAAATCAACCCATTTAAATAATAGAGGCATTATACTTGAATCATAACCATATTAAATAATGTAATCATTGATGGAAAATAGTTTTGATAAAACACATGAAATGAATTCTTGAGGAAAATATCCTTTCTGCTTTCTGTTCATTTTCTTTTCTCAAAATGATGGTAAATTTTATAAGAATTTTTTTTTTGAAAATAATAATGATATCTTGTGGAGGAGGATTTATGTAAATAATGTTTTATGGAATTTTAAATATCCCTTCATGTCGTATAAGTTAAAAAAACACTCTCCTCGTACTTTTGGCTGGAAAGTCAAAAAGTACCTCCTATGGTTAACAAAAGATAGATTCCTACCATATTAAAAGTCCAAAAGAGGTAAACATGGAATTAAACATACATGGAAGTATATTATTAGCCTTATGAAAACATTTTTATAAAACATGTACGTGGATGATAAATATAACCCCAATAAATACTTATGAATAAACAATCTCATATAAGAATGAGATTGGAATGATTGTCCCTTCACTTATGTAAAATTTCTTTTGTATGTGTCCGAGACTCTTGTATAGTGGGTTTAAACATATTATTAACTTGTAACATAACCATAATAATGTTTTTGATATCATAAATGATTCACTTATGACTTTATATTACTCGTTCATTTGTCAATTCCATGTTAAAGTAGTGTTTTGGGTAAACAATTTTCATTTTCGTACGTGTTTATCTTATAATTATTCAAATTATTACATAGATAATGATTACTTACTTATATAATTTAAAACATTATTTACATATAATATATATTCCATATATAATATATATATAATAGATTGATAAATGGAATGAAATAGACTATTCATGGAGACGGTAGGTCGTACGTACGCATGAATGTTGTTTTTGTTTCCTTATGAAATTGAATAGAAGTAAGTAAATAAAATATACATAAATCCAGTATCATTATTATGTCATATATTTCATTAATATTTATTATATATACATTATAGTCATTCTTGAATGGCTAAAATGGTGAATTAATCTCATCGTGTCATGGAGACGGTAATCTGTACGTACGCATGAGCGATGATATAGTTCCCATAATTTTTGAATGGAATTAGAGTGGATGATATAATATCTCTTAATTAGTATTATATTATAATAATAAGAATACATACTTATTATTTCCACCATTATACCTATCCATGTATGGTGGTGGTGGACAAACATATTACACCACGACGTGGAGACGGTAAGTCATACGTACGAACGTAGGGTGATTTCGTTTTTATTTGGATGGATATAATGTGAAATAGGGTTATTTATTATTTATAATAACAAATACGTATATTAGTGAAAATTATGCTATTAATTTTTAATTGAACAACTAAAGAAGAGGGAGTATAAGAAGAAAGAAACTTGAATGAATCGGTAGAAGAGATTACCTCTTCCTCGACGTGCCTCATTTAAAATTCTTCATAGGGAACTAGATTTTGTCTTTTGAGAAGACCAAAACATCTATAATATAACTTGAGAGTTTTCTAAGATGAATTGGCAGGTTTTGGATGAGATTTAAGGCTTAAAATTGAGTGAAGAGGAGGGGGAAGGGTACCCTTTTATATGAGTGGAGAGGGGCACTTTTGGAATCCTCCAAATTGTTAATTTATAATAAAATAAAACACCACATAAAAACATCCAAAATGACTCAACATTGAATATGAGATGTGATATGGTGGTAATATCATCACACAATAAAATTTACACATGTTTTGGTTTTATTTTAAACCTTATAATTCTGATTTATCCTTATTTGATCTATTAAATATAATTATTGTAATAATATTCTAAATTTTAAATGGTTATCAATACTTACTTATGTGTTATTAATTTTCCATAATAAGATATATTTTTACACTATAGACCATATAATTTTCAATTTGTAATTTTTAAATAATTTTTTGATTTTTAAACAATTTAATAATATGTTATTTTTATAAAATACCAATAGTGTCAATTTTGACACTATTCAATTATTTGAATTTAAATAAAAACCAAAAAGAATTAATTTAGAGAAAAAATGTTTATAAGATTTTTAAAATATCATATTTATCTATAAAATTCGTGGAGCACATTTATTAGTTCATATAATATTTATTTTAATATTTTTAAAACCATTTAATTGATATTTCTCTTAATAAAATAATTACTGCAACATTTTTGTATAATTATTTAATATAATTATATTTTGCATAAAAATTAAAAATAAAATACTATGATTAAGGTAAATATATTATATTTCATAAAAATACTTTTAGTCGATTTTATCTTCTAAAACTCCCATCTTTTAATGTGATATATTTATTAAATTCTGAAGGTGACAACTTTGAAATCATTTAAAACAAAATAATATAAATTTCATAATCTATTTTTTAAGGCTCAAAATGGTCCACAAGTCGACCCTTGGAATATTAGTGTATATATATACTCGAACAATAATGTTGGGTCAATTTTTTGTTCCTTTTTATTTGTATTACTATTTTAATAAAAACAATATTATTGATTTTCCACTAATTAAATAATTTCAGCATCATTAATGTATAAGCTATTAAAGTAATTATATATTTCTTAAAAATTACAAATAAGTTACCATGATGAAGAAAAACATTTTATTTTTCAAATGAGTATTCATAATCTAATTTATATTGTGTATAACCTTATATTAAAAATAATTTAACTAATAAACATTGAGTGAGACATATTTCACTTTCCTTTAAATAAAACAATTAAAGGTCTTAATCTCATCCAAATTGGTTCTAATAGACTCCATTTCGACCCAACTATATTTCAAAGATAAATATAATCTACCAATGATATCAAGAAAAGTGTTATTGTAGTTTTATAATATTATTTTTACCCTTAATTGCCAGATTTACCTTTAACTCTGGCAAATAAAATTTACCGTAGTTACTATTCATAATGCGAAAAAATAAAAAGTACCCAATTTAAATAATATGGACATAATGATTCCAAATATAAAATCAATCTTTAAAAATTTGATACACATAATTGGCAGTATTTTATTTATAGTTAATCCCACTGTTGAGAAAATGAGATTTAAAAGTTTAAACATTACAGAAGATTGAAATGTTTTTACCTATGAATTCAATGTAAAATTAATGATAAGGAATTATATTATATTAAATGGTAAAAATATATTCAATTTATACTTTAAAACCTTTTAATATTATAATATCTACATATAAATTATCTTGATGAAAAAAAGTTGTTTTTAATTTAAATTTAGCGTATTTTTACTATACATCAAAATATTAAGGTTATCAAAATAATGTAAAAAATTTATCCAACATAAATTTTTATATCCTGACTCAAATGAAGGTGTTAAATTTGTCAAATTTAACTTATAATCCTGTAATCATTTTTATTTAAAATGGGTGCGCCATACAACGATAGAAAAACTGCATTTTTTGAAAATACTTCCTTTTACGAAAAATCGATTTGGTTCACATAACATCTTCTAGAAAATGTTTAACATGAATTATAACTTTATAAAATTGAAAATATAGTTAATACAATTCATAATGGATATTTCATAATAACAATATATCTTTTTTTAGTTAAACATGGTATTGCGTGCAAAACACACTATTGAGGAAGGTCTCTCTTACATGCAACACAAGCCAATAATAGTGTTGCATATACTAAAAGCTAATACGTTGTTGCATATAGCACAACCTAATCTTAGTGTAGTATTAAACACATGAAATCAAAGAAATTAAAAACATTATTTCTCATAAAATATCAGATTGTTACATTCGACCCCCCTTAAAATTAATTTCGCCCTTGAAATTCATCGGGGTTATAATTTGTTTTACAATTGAAAGATTATTTCTTAGAAACCCACTTCATAAAAAATAATACTAAAACATAGTTTTAAAAAGGAATGTTAGAAACATAATGTTCACCCAAAGTTACTCAACATTGGGTTTCCACACAAGAGAATATACGTGAGATTATGGATATGGATGGGAAATCATACCATCATGTTCTAATGAAGAGTGGTAGAGAACTTGGCTATAAAAAAGCCGACAATCACAAACCAATAAATTTTTAATGATCTAAGGTACCATCTAATAAATTGGATATGATGGTACTAGGACAAAATTTTTGGTATTCAAGATAATTTCCCTAATGTTGATGAATTCTTTTCATAAGGATAAATACATACTTGATTTTAGTTTAAAATAATTGTCGGTCATTCCATGAACATTTTCCACTTCATCTTTAGTTTAATGAAAAGAAGTTGAATTTTTCATTCATGAAGTATTATAGGATCATGTGATATAATGATAGGTCATTCCTTTTTCCTTTATTACAAAAAAGATTAGCACATAAATCCATCTATGGTGAGATTAACTATATACGATTCCAAAAGTAGAGTTACACTTCATCCATCATACCGTATAATAAAATAAATCTAATTTCTACTAACAAGGGACTTATTGTAGGCCAGTGGTATGCTATAAAGGCTTGTCTCACTTACGTTGTGGGTTCGGTTCCTGCATCCTTGTCCAACGCAATGGGTTGTCTCTTGTCCTATAGGTTGTCTTTTTTCTAAAACTATACTATTATATAATTCTAGAAAAATAGTTTTATCCATAAACAATACTATCTGATGTACAACTTAATCCATTCAAAAATTTAGGCTTATCAAAAATACTTATATCCAATATCATAGTATAAAGAAAATGATTACAATAAAGGTCCTCTACCAAGCATTGAATACCATCATTTATCCCTCGTATATCATAAGATATATCTTGTTGGTCACATTCCAATAATGTGAATTCCTTAATCATGTATTCTCTTGAAACATGAATTACCATTGAATCTTTTAGAAAACATGAATTTTGTGAAAAGTTAATCTTTCCACATACCAAAATCCCAAAATTTATATATACTCAAACCATGATATCACTTTGTCCTTATATCAGTCATGAGATCATTAACACTATAAAACATTTAATTATATTTTTATCCATTCATTATGCGAATATTAGGTGCTTTCCAAAAATATTTCAATAACTTTTCATGGTTACAAGAACCATACAATTATTGTAAACCACAATAAACCAATACATTGATATTCCAATATTCCACGATTCAAAAAATGAGATTCCACAACACTATTTTGGAATTCCATAAAATAAACACTTATTCATTACACCACTTCATTTTGATATTCAACATCACCAATAGTGATCTCATGTGACTTCCCTTTGTCCATTTCCTTAAGCGCTTTTTGATGTTGATCATCATTAACCCTTGGATTAGGGCATTGGTTAGATTAATGCCCCATTTCCTTGCACTTGTAGCATTGAAGTGTTGGTGGGGTGTTTTCAATAGTCTTTTCTCTATTCACATCATTATCTACCTTTTTTCCATTACTTCGGCACTAATATGCTCAATGACCTTCTTTTACACACATAAAACATTTTCTAGTCTCTTTAAGAAAATCTCCACCATGATTCATTCCACACTTTGAGCATAATGAAAAATTTGTCTTATTTTCACCACAGTTTTGAGATTTTTCCATTAACTCCATATTTGTTTTCTTGTCAAAACATTTAGATGGATAATTAAAACCAACTTCATGTTCTACCTTGATAGCACAACGCACAATCTCTTCATAGTTACTGATGTCTTTTATAGCCAATTCCTTTAGAATACTTCGTTTTAATCCACTGAAGAATCGATCAACATTACTTTCAGGATGGTTGATAAATCCAGATGCATACCTTTCAAGCCTTGTAAAATTTGATATGTATATACCAATAGATTCATTATCCTTCCTTCATGAGGCAACATCCACCTTCTTTCACCACTGGTCTGTTTCACCTTCTAAATGGTAAACATCCAGAAGGAATTTTTCAAGTTCCAAACAACGAATTATATAAAATATCTTTTAAATGGTACCGATCCATTGTTCATAAACAAGTAGATCAGAAGACCCAATGAAATAAGGTGGATGTTGCCTTATGAAGGAATCAATAGAATATTGTTCCCTTCTCTACTCATTTGGAAGTCTAGAATGATTCATATCTTGTATGTGTTTAGAAATAAGATTATTCACTCCATATCCCATAACATTGGTATGTTCAAGAGGAAAATCATTGCATTGTCCATTATATTGATCAACACGGTTCCTTCGGGTTCGAGCCATTGTCTAAATCCCAAAAAGAATAGTGTGAGAGGAAAAAATCATGCTAGGAAAACAACATAATAAAGGGGAAGTACATTAAATTTAGAACATCGTAGTATTAATTCTATTGTTGTTACCATAATTCTATGACTATAACCTATACTTATACTTAACCTTTGGAAAATCCCTAGTCATTCCTTAGAAATATCTCAAGGGATATTACTAATGTTTTCGCATCCTAGTTTCCTAAGGTTAACATAACCTTTCCTACGATACCAATGGTTGAGACCCAAGCATGACATAAAAGGAAATTACATTACATTTTCAGAATTCTTAATATATAATATAAACAGACACCCAAAGGTCGTAATAGTTTATTGTCATTGGAGACTCGGAACAAAATCTTCTAGTCATGGTGAAAGATCTTCAACATCTCCCATTACGATTTTCCCCAATTTTTTTCATTCCTAAAACCTTTCTTCATATCCTTGGGAAAAACATAAAAACGGTGAGATAAAATGCTCAGTAACAGTAAGAATAGAGAAAATAAAAAACATATACATTTGAACATAAAAATGTGAACATAAGGTTTAAACATGAAAATCTTGTTTCGTGAAATAAATCATAGCAGTATGTAAGGCATAGAACACAAAAGAAAAATTAATCATGATAGAATACCATGGGAATAAAACATGTAATTTTGTAAAACCATTAAGAACATGAAATTATTTCTATATTATCCAAGGGATGGCTTCCAAGACTATCATAGTGGACAAAGCCCATTACTGAACTGGGTTTACTTGTCGTTCCAACCCTATATTATAGAACCGGATTTTAATTGTCATTACATCCACATCTATCTCCTGAGATATAAATCATTACCCAAAGAATTGATGGGAGATATAGGTCCCACCCGCCTCATAATGAAATCATTATTTCGAGTGCCACTAAATAAACATAAATCATTCATCATAACCCAACGAATAAAATGGGTTTCATAAACATCATTCCATCATTACATAACCCATATAAAATAATTCTTATCATTTCATCATAAAAAAAATTAAACCATTCAAATAATATAGACATTATACTTGAATCATAACTATATTAATTAGTGTCATCATAGATGGAAAATAATTTTGATGAAACACTTGAAATGAATTATTGAGGAAAATATCATTTCTTCTTTTAAATCATTTTCTTTTCTCAAAATGACTTGCAATTTTAAAAGAAAATAATTTTGTTAAAAAAAATCAAGAAATCCTATAGAGGAATATTTATGTAAATAAGTTTTTATGAAATCATAAAAATCCATTCAGGTCATAGAAGTTGAAAAAACACTCTCCTAGTACTTTTGCCGGAAATGTCAAAAAGTACCTCAAATGGTTAACAAAAGAAACATTCCATCCATTGTAGAAGTAAAAAAAGAGTTAAACACGACATTTAACATACATGGAATAATATTAACAAATTTATGAAAACATTTTTATAAAACATTGAACTGGATGATAAATATAACCAAATTAAATTCATTGGAATAAACTATCTCGGATAAGAAGGAGATTGGAATAATTATCCATTTCCTTATATCCAGTTTCTTCGGTATGTGTATTTGACTCTTGTATAGTGGGATTAAACATATTATTAACTTGTAATTGAACCATAATAATATTTATGATATCATATATGATAAACATATGACTTTATATTACCCGTTGATTTGTCAATTCCATGTTAAAGTTGTGTTTTGGGTAAAATTGTTTCATTTGTCGTACGTGCTTTGACTTCTAATTATTCATATGATTACGTAGATCATGATTAGTTACATATATAATTTAAAACATGATTTATATATTATATATATTCAGAATAATATATATATATATATATGTATATAATATATTGATAAATGGAATTAAATACACGGTTCATGGAGACGGTAGGTCATACGTGTGCATGAACGATGTTTTCGTTTCCTTATTAAATTTAATGGAAGAAAGTAAATAACATATACATAAAACCAGTATCATTATAATGTCATATATTTTATTATTAATTATTATATAATTTATAATCAATCTTACATGGTTAACATGGAGAATTAATCTCACCGCATCATGAAGACAGTAATCCGTACGTACAGACAAGCGATGATATCATTCCCATAATTATTGAATTGAATTAGAGTGGATGATATAATATCTCAGAATCAATATGATTTTATAATAATAATATATAGTTATTATTTCTACCATTATACCCATCCATGTATGGTGGTGGTGGAAAAATAAATTACACCACGGCGTGGAGACGGTAAGTCGTATGCACGCACGCGCGATGATTTCATTTTTCATAGGACGTATATAAGGTGAAATAGGGATGTTTAATATTTATAATACCATATTAGTATATTATTTGTACTTATTTTTTTACTTTATAATGAAACAAATAAAGAAGTTGGTGTAGAAGAAGTAAGAAACTTGAAAGAATCAGTAGAAGAGATTGCATCTTCCTCGACGTGCCTCATTTAAACTTCTTATTAGGGCACTAGAGTTGGACTTTTGAGAAGACCATAACATCAATAATATAACTAGGTAATTTTAGAAGAGGAATTATCTGGTGGTGACTGATATTTAAGGCTTAAAATTGATTTAAGTGGAGAGGGAAGGGGTGCCCTTTTATAAGGGTGGAGAGGGTCACTTTTGGAAACCTCTAAAATATAAATTTATAATTAAATAAAACACCCCATAAAAACTTCAAAAATGACTTAAAATAGAATATAATATGTGATAGGGTGGTAATATCATCAACCAATATAATTTATACATGTTTTGATTTTATTTTAATCCTTATCATTTTGATTTATCCTTATTTAATATATTTAATTTTATTTGTTCTAATAATATTCTAAATTTTAAATGGTTATAAATACTTACTTATGTTTTGTGAATTGTAAATAATTAGATACATTATTACATTTTCGACCATAAAATTTTCAATTTGTAATTTTCAAATAATTTTGTGATTTTTAAACAATTTAATAATATGTTAGTTTTATAAAATACCAATAGTGTTAATTTTCACACTATTCAATTATTGGAATATAAATAAAAACCACACCGAATTTATTTCGAAAAAAAATATTTATTAGATTACTAAAATATAATATTTATCTATAAAATTCGTGAAGCACATTTATTAGTTCATATAATATTTATTTTAATATTTTTAAAACCATTTATTTGATATTTATCTTAATAAAATAATTACTACAACATTTTCGAATGATTATTTAATATACTTATTTATTGAATGAAAATTTTAATTAAAATAATATGATGATGGTAAATATATTATCTTTCATAATAACACTTTTAGTCTAATTTATCTTCTAAAAAAACAACTTTTAAAAAGATATGTTTATTAAATTATGATTGGGAAAACATTGAAATAATTGAAAATAAAATAATATAAATTTCATATTCTATTTCATAAGGCTCCAAATGGTCCAAAAGTATACCATTGGTTTCTTATGGTATATATAGACCTGACCAATAATTTTTATTCAAGTTTTTGGTCATATTGATGGGTAGTATTATTTTAATAAAAACTATATTATTGATTTTTCACTAAATAAATAATTTCTGCATCATTAATGTATAAGATATTAATGTAATTATATTCTTCTTAAAAATTAAAAATAAATTACCATGATGAATAAAAGTAATTTATCTTTCAAATGAGTATTTATATTCTAATGTATATTCTGTATAACGTTATATTTTAAATAATTTAATTAATAAAGTTTGAGTGAGACATATTTCACATTCCTTAAAATAAAATAAATTAATGGTCATAATATCTTACCAATGGGTTCCAATAGATTCCATATCAACCCAATTATATATAATAAAATAATATCATCAACTAGTGATTTAAATACAAGTTTTATTGTAATTTAATAATATTTTTTTACCCTTAATTACCTTATTTACCTATAACTATGGAAAATAATATTTACATTAATTATTATTCATAATGCCCAAAAATAAAAAGTATGATATTTACATTATTTGGACCTAATGATTCCAAATATGGAATCCATTTTTCCAAATTCAAAACATAGAAGTTTTAGTATTTAATTTAAAAATAATCCCACTTTTGAAAAATGGGGTTTAAAAGTTAAAACATTGCAAAAGAATGAAATGATTTTACCTATGAATTCATTATAAAATTAATTATAGTGACCTATATTATCTTAAATAGTAAAAATATATTCTATTTATACTTTAAAACCATTCAATATTATAATTTATCCATATAAATTATCTTGATGAAAAAAAGTTGTTTTAATTAAAATTTATGGTATTTTTACTATTCATCAAAATATGAAGGTTATCAAAATAATTTCAAAATTTTATCCAATGTAAATTTGTATAACTTAATTCTAAAGTAGAAGTTTACTTTGTCAAATTGAACTTATAAACATGTCAAAAAATATATTTAAAATGGTTGCGCCATAAAAAAAGAGAGCAAAACTTTATTTTTTTTTAAATACTTCATTTATACGAAAAATTTATTTTGGTCTCATACCATATTTTAGAAAATTATTATGATTAATTATAATGTTATAAAATTAAAAATGTGGTTAATAATATTCATAATGGGTAGTTCATAATAAAAATACCTCTTTGTTTAGTAAAACTCAGTATTATATACAACACACTCTATTGAAGAAAGTTGCTCTGGCGTGCAACACAATCCAAGAATAGTGTTGTGAATACTATAAACTAATACGGGGTTCCATATAGCGCAAGATAATATTGGTGTAGCGTACAGAAAAATACATCAATGAAATTAAAAGGATTATTTCTCGTAAAATCTCAGGGTGTTTCAAAATATTATGGTTACCATGACATAGTATTATTATATTTAAATTAAAAAAATGTTTACTCTAGAAAGGATAAAAATGAGTGGATATGATTGTTTTATTTTCATTTTTTTCATTTATTTAACATTAAAACACTTGTATATATATATTTGGAAATCAATGAGTGCTTGCATAGTAGGTAAATACTCATACCTTCCTCAGACCATCGAAGATATTTGATGACTTTACATCTCCTGATTCAAAAATATTTTAGGAACCAATAAATAGATTATTAAAGAATGTATATTCATAGAAATTTTATTGGATTGTAATACTGGATACTAGACCATGTGGTTCTTCAATATGTATCTACGAGTTTTATTTTTCATTTTTTAGATCTGTTTGTTTATTATCTTCATATTAATAATCAAATTTGTTTCTATGTGACCAGTATTAAATTTAATATATAAATTTTTATATAATGTAACATTTTAATTTTTAAATTATTTAATTTATTTAATGACATTTTATTTTTTAAATTCTACATTCAATTAATGTTTACAATAAAATCATAGGGTGTTCCCTACCCACAACCACCTCTATAAACCCTTATAAAATTTAACACCTTATAGAAAATGCCAAAGAACCATTAGGTTTTTAGATAAATGACATGGGTGATGATCATGTAATTTTGGTAAAGGATGTTCAAAAGTTTTATCATTGTAGATTTGAAATGGTTTGCATGAGAAGGTAATACCTGGTTATCATAAAATTATACCAAATTTGTTTTTATATACTACTTATAATATTTTAATATAGGTTTATTATTTTTCTATAATTTGGATTGATTTAATGTTGGGTTACTCAATCACAAATGTGTGGGAATAAGATCAAGTCAATACAGAAACTTATATAATTGTTTGTATTTTTATTATTAAAATTGAAATGTTTGAGATGGATTAATTTAGTATTTGATTTTATCTATTTATGGTGGGCTCTTTCCCCTTAAAAAAAGTTGTGGTACTCAAACATAATGATATTTACAAATGTATGATTGGAAAAACACATGCCTTTTGTGATTAATATTTGTGATCAACAAATTTTGTTTAGTTATTTAATGTTTCAATAAAAAAACATAAAGATTATTTCAATATATCATCATTGTATAATTAATTTCATTCATAAAATATGTATATATTTTGGTTCTCATGAATACAGGATCATAACACCCCATTATGAAATATGTAATGATCTTTTCTGTATTCTATTTTATAGATTTAATTGGTATACATTGTGGTATTTCGTTGATATTTGGGTGTCTTTTATTAAGTGTTACAAAGTAACCGAGTTATCACGTTATTATAAATAATATTTCGGTTTCATTGGGAACCCTGTTACATCTACAGATAGTCAAAGAAGTGTCACTCTACTATTACACGTTTTGGATAAACCATGTGGAGTATCTTGGTAACTATGAGACATTGGAAAAATATTTTTTATTTTATTTTCATGGTTTTAAAAATTTTTCATCCCAAAATTGTAAATTGGATTAGAGGATGTAGTGGAACCCACACAGTCGGACCATGGTTTCCTATCTTTTCCTACTTAAAAATATAATATAATTAAAGAGATTCATATATGAATTTTTGAAAAGAAAACGTCATAATAACCCTTATACTTACTTCATTAAACTCATTTATATATCTAGAGTAATTCTTGTGAAATTTTAGGATTCTAGAATTTATTCAGAACTAATTAAAAAAATTCATATTGTCGTGGATCTAGAGAATCATGGGAGGGATGGAGAAATAAAAAATATACGTTTATTTAATTCATTGTCTCTAAGGTATGTATTCTTCTGATATGGGTAGATTCTATCTCTTCCAAAGTCTAATATAAAATTATAGATTATTATTATTAAATATATTTAATTTACATTCAATAAAAAATAGGTTGATGAGTTATTATTGAAAACACTCATGATAAATTGATTTATAATCTTATTTTTGTTTATAACAATTCAAAAGACATGTTAACTTATCGTCCAATTATATAAAGCTTTTAATTAATAAATGTTTAATACAATTTAGAATAAATAGTTCTATGCTGGTCTATAATTTCATATATGGGGAATTATTGGATTCATACATACTTTTGTGTGAAAATCCTAAAATATTGGTGCATAACTAACTAATTAATTGGCAATGATGTTTAGTTACCACTAAAGTGAATTCTTATTTATTATACATGTTCTTGTGAATTTATATATATATATATAGTGTATTTATTCATGAAGATATTTTCAGGGAGATTCTGAGAGGATCTTTTAGATTTTTGATTAATAACTTTATAGTAATTCTATAGTGGTGTCATTGCCTTTGGGCTTTATTTTAGTTTTTACAGTTATTTTATCATACATTATGCATTTAAATTGAAATTTATTTATTTATTTTTTTTATTAATTTATATTACTAACATTCATCATATATTTTCATATATTTTATTATATTTCAATCAATTATATGTTTTATATGTAAAAGAAAATATATTAAACAATGATCATTTAATAACATTGCATTTTTTGTAGCCTTCACTAACATAGGAAAATTTCTGATGGCCCATAGGACATTAAAATCGTTCAAAACTAATTTTATGGTGTTGTGATGTTAAAAATTATACTAATTTGATTAAATGTTTCTATTGATATGATGGTTCTTAGGATATTCCAATAAGAACATGAATTTTATACAAAGGTTTAGCTTACTTCATCATATCTAGTATAAAAAATGGGTTTGAATTATAATTTTATTTTTGGGTGAATTTATAATGGTAATGGATCATTATGTCTGTATTTTATGTATACAAAATTCATATTGTGTTAATTCAGATTTTTATGATTTAGAATATCAAAATGCTTTATATAGATGTATTGTGGTGCCAAACTAGAAGTTATCTATGTTTATAGAGAGATGTAACAGGTTACAATTTTGTGAAATAAACAAGTTGATGTAGTTTAATATGTGTTTCATGATGAAAAAAGTGAATAAAAACTCCTTATGGTAAATGATATAGTATTCTAGGAAATTAATAGGGTTAATTGGATTCAAAATCCACTCTAGATATTCCAGAATTGGCATATTCATTGTATAATTTCCAATTAATAAAGGGGACTTGGGATTGTAAAATATACTGGAATGGCTAGGTCATATTAATTGAATCATCAATTTTCATTAAATTATGATAGAAATCAGGGAAATTATAGTATCATACCAGCCAAATGAACAAGTGATACAATTATGGTATTTAGTTTTTCAAACCCAAAATGATATGTTAAATACATTACCATTAATAGAATATTTTTTAACCAAAAATCATTCCCACATACCTTAATAATTTAAATTATGGTTGATTAATTTTTTCTCATTAATGGAAATCAATATACCATATAGAATTCAACCATTTTTTAAAAGCTAAAATTATTCCTCTATAGGGTACAACTTGTGAAAAATTGAAATATGTATATTTGATATCATTTTGAGAGTAGATATTCATTTAAATATAGTAATTTTTACTATTGATGCTAATACTAAAATATTCAATAGAGAAAATGGGGTTGATATGATAAATTTGAACCAATGGTGGGGTGAAATAGTTTTTATATTCATATAAAAAACATATGTGTAAAGAAATTATGAGGAAATGATAATCCTAATAGAATGGGAATATGACATATAGAAAACATAATAATGGGATTAGTATATATTATTCCATGTTATAGAACCATGCCAATTTGTATTCAGTGTGGGTAGATGGATCACTAGAAAATGGATAATGTTAATCCTTCTCTACAATGTCACAACTGAGGTTATTAGGTATTCCTTGGACATTATTTTTATGGTAACCCACATTTTTTTTAATTTCTCTAATTTTTGGGATGATTATAATCTTTATATGGGTTGGTCTAATAAGGATTATACTAAACAATTGAACTAAATTAGTCATGGAGATTATTATAACACATTGTCAATGTATAGATTTCAAAAAAACATTAATGTTGAGAGTATTTTAAAGGACCTAGTAGGAGGTTGTATGGAATATAGAAAATTATCATTGATGATAAATATAGTACTTTGACGATGTGAACTCCCATACTGTTTGACATAACACTTGTGAATATTATTTTAATATAGGAACACACCAGTCTTTCATTAAATCTAAAATCTTAAATAAATTGGGCGATTCATATGGAAATTAAGTTCCATGTGATGACCATCAAAACACATTTTAGGAAATAAGTGTACATAAGACTTATTTTTGAAACATGTTAATTAAATATTAATGGTGAATAGTTTATTTTTTATTTTTTATTTTAATAGATGAATATATATTACCACATTATATGATGGATTTAATTGATTATATAAAAAATACACAATGATTGTTAATTCATGAATGATTATTTTTATTTATTTGATTTAATGTTACATCTCATTATTGATGATCGTGATCAAAATTCACGAAGAGTATATCCTTTTTAGTAACATCTCGCATATTCATATATATTTGAAAAAAATGAATATTTAATTGTATCAAATATTGAAATAGAATATATCTTAGAAAAATAAAAAACATAAGTAGTTATTTAATTAAATTCGAATATTACATAAACAAAATAATTATATTGACATAAATGTAAAATATTGTAATGGGAAAATAAAAAACTAGTATAATGGGAAAATGTAGCGCACATTGATCACCTTGGAATATCAATCAATCAAACTGGTTTCTAAAAATATAAAACATTTTTGTAATTCTATCAAAATGTTAGAAATACCTAATGTATATTCTTGGGAAATATGGAGATAAATGAGTTATATATGGATTAATAGGTAATAATACCAACAAAAAAAGTTATATGAATATTTCATTTAAAACAAAATCATTAGGAAACTTAACCAAATTGTTAGAAATTGTAACCAGCCTGTTGGAATAGTACATTCACATCAACGTATTAAAATTTTCATATAAATAAAATTTTCCATGAATAATTTAATAAAATATTAATATTATAAGTCTGTGAGCTGAATGACACAATTTAAAACACAATGATAAAATGAGAAATTTTATTAAAATATCTTTAAATTTTTTTAAAAAAACTGTACATAAATATTTAAAATTTTTTATGAATGAAAATTATAAATATAATATTAAATTCATTTTCAAATGAAATGAAATTTTATATGTTTTATGTTTTTTTTCTTGAACAATTCTGGATTCTATTATACTAGACATATGACATGATCTCTGATATGGAACAAACCATGTTCCCATTCCCCATGGGCTTGATACTACTGTCAGGCATTAATGAAATTACAATGGGAAGGATTTGTTTTCCAATAAACTTATATCAAATAATTAAACCAGTGAAAAAAATAAATAACAATAATAGAATATCCATAAATATACAAACTCATCTAAATACAACTTATGAATAGAACAAAAGAAAATTAAAATTTGATATCCAACCATGCTTATATGATACCCACATGACCTCTTGGTCACAATCAACTACATGAAGAACCGTGTCTAAAGAAGAGCACACAGACAAGAAACCCGAACCTCTAAAACCAATCAGGTATATCGACTCTCTATGGTACAATTATAGTGTGAGCTTAAATAGATCAATATGCGACCACAAAAGAAGCAATGCATTTTAATTCATGAGAAATTAATTAAATTCTACTTTGAAAAACAATCATAAATACAATGTTCTACATTTTAATCAACTAAATAAATCATTTCAAAAAATATATTTAAAAAAACAACAGACTGTTTTGTTTTTCAAGAATGATTTTACTTTACATAACCACATTTCAAAAACAAACCCCATTTGTAATATATTGAAAATATTAAAAAGGGGTTCTAGAAGATGAAAATGAATACAAAAATGTCAGAAAAAACTAATAAGGATAGTATCCAAAGTGTAGAAGCATTTAAAAGATCATATTGATAGATAATAATAGGTATTCCCGGATCATACATAGATAAATCCTTAGACATAATCAGGTTTGGCTCACCGACAATCATATGGTGAAGCTCTAATAACAAAAACTCACTAGTCATTCTATCTTTCAAATTAGCAGTAATATCCCACATGAAAACTAAAACATCATAGAGTACCAAACCCTATAATCATGTTTTATAAGAAACCACCATTCAAACAACTAAAATATTCCCATGAATACCATGATAGTAATATCAATTTATAGCTGAATGAGATTCCCTCACATATGTGGATCACCTAAACCACTTCCTACTCACATTCCATCCTCATCCACCAAGACCACCCATGAAATAACACCCATAATGAGTAATCCTCTATTATTGTTCCCATATCACAATAAGCCCTAAAAAGTTCCATCAGGAACATTAAATTATTTTTTTAAAATGTTACCAAAAATCAGAAAATACTGATAATCTTTCATAACACATGTCCTACAAATCATTTCCATAAATTTTCCAACATTCTAATCTATAATTTACAACATTTCACATCAATACCCAATTTTTAATGACAACAAAATTTCCATATATGCCTTTAAAAATTCTACAAACACCATGAAATTTCATCCATGTGCTTTTCCGCAAACTATCCTCAACTGAGCTCGAAATTGCAGGATGCGACTCCGCATATTTCTTGGGGGTTGTAAATAGTAGTGAAAGCAATAGTGTACCACCATTCTAGAGCAATGAATTTGGCTAAGTCCTCAAAGAGGTTCCAAAGGTCACTACATGAAAACACCTCTACCAACAAGCTGGAGCTGAATGATGTCACTATTTTGGCTAAGTCTTCAATGTTGGTCCCTAGACATGAAAAAACATAGTCAGCAGACAAGATAATTGTGTGCCCAATTCTGGGGCACAAGACACTTGTGTGCCCAATTTCGTTTCTCCTAAGGTCACATACTTTTCTTTAAAATAGACCCCTAGGGCCTACATTTGTACAGGGGAATTTCCTTGATGCCCAATTAAAGCTCTGGTTGCCCTAGTGCTTCACCCAAGTCCTAAGAAACATTCATTTTGGTTAATTAACACATAAAGTGGAGGAATTGAGGGAGGATCATAGGGCATAAGTCCTTTTAGTGTTTGAAATCCATTAAAATTGGGTGCCTGTGTTCCCAACCTCCCAAAATCAGAAACACTTTTGTGCCACCTATTATATTCATACGAACATGAGCGCCCCACTTCTGGGACCACCTGGGAAAACAAATGAAGGATTGAGCCAAGTCATTCCCAAGTTTTACCATATTGGATGTTCATATCATAAGTGAATATCAGGTCGCCCATGTCTACATGCGTGCCCTCACTTGTGCGCATGTATCTACTAGAGAAAACATATTTGTTTCAATTACTATCTTCATTCTACAAGCCATAAATCCTTCCGCAAATCCATTCATGGAAAGGATTCTTCTTCCATGTCTCCCTTGTCTGAAAGGAATTCTATGGATACCTCCACTAAAACATCCATACATATCAACTCTTTGGGAATGGAACATCATCATGTCTCTTATTTTTGGTTTGTATATATAATGTTAGAGGTTTCATACATTTTCTTCATAATGGTGTTCTGATTTATTTAGTCTATGTGGGTTTATATATCCATAGTTACAAGGACCTTTCTCCCAAAAATAGTGTTGGGAGGTTCCTGGTTTAGAGAATAAGGGTTTGGATCCCGAACGCGCCCTTCTCAAAGAGTCGTAACCACAAATTTCTTATAGGGATGGTAAAATTCACACCTATTTTTTATTTTTTGAACAAAGGAGAAGTCTCCCTCCCCTTCAAGGATCAATTTTAGGGTATCCATCCTGGTGTAAGACCCATACCTTCATCCCTCCTTCCTTTTATTGTACCCTTGTCCAATGTAAAGAGAACAGTGGGAGGGATCAGTTCATCTCACTCTTCCTCGGTTGAGAAAATTCCAAATAATCACTATCTTCATGTGAGAAATCTCCCCAAATGTTTCCCAAGATAAAGGAGAATTAAGGAGGAACCTATAGTTGATACCCAAATGATATGGAATCAAATGGGAGGTAGAATAGCTTAAATAGGGTTAAAGAATAAAAATCATATTGGGTTTTGTGGGAAGAATAATTTTTGATCATATGTTTTGAAAACTACTCACAACTACTATGAATTGTATAGAAACAACTATTCCAACTTGCAGATTTAAGTTACACAGTTTTCATAATCCATGCTCTAACCATCTGACCAAAAAAATTGTGCAAATCCACCCAATTGTCACCCCAAATAGCAGGAGATCACACCCAATTATCCATGATTATAATAAAGACATCTTAGTGATAACATGCATCATAACATCACCACGATGGCACTTTTACCTAATACCATTCAATTTAAACATTCATAGGGCTAATATAAAATTGGAAACTAAAAAATGGAAATATGGTCATTGGACATAGAACCTAAAACTCATCAAAAATATCCAAAATCGAGATATAGATAAAAATAAATGAAAACAATATTTGTTGTGAGATAGTATCCCCCACCATAAATATTTTATTCCACATAAAATTTACCCATCCAAAAGATACAAAAAAAATACATCAAAATCAAAAATAAGATGAAAAAAACCAAAAAAAACCTATAGTGAAAATTCACTTCACACATAACACCTAAGGAATTATAAAGCAAACCACAGAATGAGGAATAATGGGAAATGAAAAGATGGATCTTCCTTCCAAAATCATTTAGGTAACACCACCAACATGAAATATCAAAACTCACCACCTATTAGTGGCTAGAATGTGGACTCCCAACATGAACTAACCTGAATATTTTTTCACAATAAAGACAACACTTAAACTAAATCTAGAAAATTACCACACAATTAAAACACCCAACAATAAGGAAATACAAATAAAATAAGTCAAGCAAGAAAAAGAACTCGTCAACAAGATTCATGTATTTATATCCACCGAAATGAACATCTTTAAAGAAGCACAAAAGAAAATAAGAAACTGATTTCAAAAAATTATAACTATTTAATGCATCACATTCAGATAACTATAAAAAAATTGTTCATGATGGGAAAGGTCCATCAAAAATTTAAAATAAAATTATCAATATATAAAAATATAATAATAAATCTATGAAAAATCAAAAATAACAACCCCAACATGGGAGACCAAAGTAGAAAATGATTTTCCACACCATCTGTGTTTCTCAAATATTAATAAATTAAATCTTAGGCCAATGGTTTGAGACCTATGGTCTAATGGATCTACAACCTAGTAACTAGAAGCTTAAATTCTCTAACAATAAATTCTATTTTATAAAATACTTCCTTCAACAAATCTTCGTATGATCTAGAAGGCCACAATAAAAAAATCATTGAATGATTGTAATGACATGACTTTAAGATCCAAAATAGACTAAAATTAAAACAAAAAAGTAAATGATTTGACAAATTAATGATTTGAAATGTATAATACCCCGCCCGAATGCTTCCTGGAGTGTGCCTCAATCCGGGTTGTCCACATAACCTGAAGCACATCTCCTGGAATGCCAGAGGCTGCTAACTAGAAGCGAGAGACTTTTTAGTGTCACTGGGGGATACTATGCCCCCACAGGTAATGGGTAATATTGAATCGGATGTGAAAAAAATAATAAATATAGGAAGAATATAAATTAATAAACTACAATAGAAGAAATATAAATTATCCAACAAAATAATAATCAAGTGTGGAAGCTCACAAAACATATTCATGACATGATTTCTGTCTAAACTGAATATATGGAAAACAGAAACTCTAGAATACTGTCAACTAAAAGAAATGACACCAAGAAACAAATCCATCATGAGAATGGCATAATCCTATTCCCCAAAATCTATCTTATGCAACAAAAATCAATAAATCATTAGAATCGGCACGCTTCCCTTGGTCAATACCCACAAGAATGTAATCTACTCGGGTGTCAATGATTCCCATGAAGAGTGTGAGATTATATCACAGTAGGTCATCACCCACAATGTCTAAAAAATTCCATTTAGGGAAATAAGAAAATGCAGTGGGACATTATATAAAAATTTTAGATCAATAATTGAGTACAATGAAATAAATAAGTCAAACTTGGTTCCCAACAACTCTCATCTTTAATCACCTACTTCAGCCTAAGAAGGATGTCTGAAGGGATGAACTTAAAATGATTACACACATGAATGTATATAAATCATGGATGATCATGGTAAACCATGAATGATTCATACCACAATCATGTTAATTAACATGTTTTCTAATCACGGGTTAACCAGGTGTGCATCAACATACTAGAAAATGTCACCAATCTCAAGTGACTTAGAGAGGCATTAATATAAAAATTCAATGAATCATTATTAAGGTTCACATTTAGAGTTAGAGTATGATCATTTCACAAAGGTATCATTAATAAACATCCTTTAAATTATCCAATACAACCGAGCTCGTACAAGACAATATTTCGAAATACCAGGTATTTCTCGAGTCATGGGTTGACCCGGAGTCCTTCCAGATCTCAAAAAAAGGGGACAAACATTGTCTGAGACAGGCTTAGCCCCACTGTACATAGATCCATCACCGATGGGCCCTTTTGGAACTAGTATCACTCATATGTGTTGGAACACATGGGGAAGTCTTGATGCGGAAAACCAAAGACATTTCCCCCGACGTGTAGTGGTAACCAATCAGGATTGTAGGGTCTATGTGAGGACCTTAATATATGACCACCATAATCCTATGGCATGTATTTAATTAATGTTCTTAGAGTAGTATATATTACATAATGAAAATATAAAATAGCAGCATGAAAACTAAACAGATACACATGTGCATTAGAATTTATTAAATAAATATTTCAGCATAACAATCTTAACAAGGAAATAAACTACATAAATATAAGTAAATAAATTAAATTTTTCATAAATAAATAATTCTGAAAAAACAACTACCAAAGATCCAACAATTCAAAGTTCGTAATTAATCTATATAAATTTTTTAAATTATACACAACAAAAATAGGATGCGCATCACATGCAGTTAATTAGATTAAATTTCTAGGTTAAAGAAATTTATACCAGCCATGTTAGTATATTCAAAGGGATTTCTAACCACATTTCAATAAATTAAAAAAATTAATTTATGAGAAATTGGGATGCAAGAATTTTTCAAATTAATTAAATTCATGAAATTGAGTTAACTTGCACAGAGTTGGTAGGATCTGTCTAACAACACACTGATTCCATTTTATAAATCACAATTAAAAAAATTATAGTGATTTGAAACACTATCTTGAAGTGGTATAGGAATATAAGATCCATGGTAGGATCTGAATAGACCTAAAACCGAAGAAAACTGAATATTTTATAAAACCCCAAAATTGGGTAAAATGCTTCCATGATGAACTGCGTGTAGGGTACTCAACACAATCCTACGATTCCAACTGTGTGAGGTCATCCATTCCCTAGGTTTTATTACACAGCTAACAGTGATAAAAATTGTTGATGGAAGGTGGAGCAGTGGACTTTCATAGGGGAACTAGGGTGGTGTGTCACCTCAGGAGAGGGATGGGTGCAATGTGAGGGAATGGTGGAGAGAAAAAGAGGAAATTAATAAATAATGAAAAAGAAGAAAAAGAAATGAAAAATTAGAGAAATATAAAAGAAAAGGAAAAAATAAAAACAAAAGAAATATAAAATAGAATAAAAATAATGGAATGGAAAAATGATAAATATAAATAAAAATAGAAATCTCCCATTTTATTTATTTTTACTTTTTCTTCTAACCCCCTTCCAATTATATTTCTAAATTTTCTTTAATCCCTTCTTTCATTCCTTTAAATTTTATGTAATATCTTCTTATTTATTTTTAATCCTTAATTAATTATTTTAATGTCGAACACTGCTCTAAAGCGAGACATTACATTTTTCATAAAACTCAATAGTTGTTTAATTAATTTAAAAAGTGTCCTAGGACCTGTAGCGGGGTGTAAAGATTTGCGCCCTTAGATGATTTAATGATTTAGACTTCAAAAACTAAAAACGATCTATAATTGATTATGGTCGGGGTGTTAAACATCCCCAGAAAAGAAAACTTGTCCCCGAGTTTCCCTTCTAGGGGTAGTTGAATGTCGTCAGAGAAATGATATTACCATTGCGTAGGTACATCCATCTCTCACTCCCAGGTCTCATCCTGAACGCATTCGTGTTTCCATAATACTCGGACCAGAGGGAGTGACTTGCCTTAGTGGACTTTCATACTATGGTTGAATGTAAAAATTTGATGATCTGAAAAGTATTCATATGCCTCAGGACCGATGTCATCCGGGTCAAAATAATGATATGTATGAGTGATATTATAGGAGCTGAGATACATGGAAAACATCTTGCATGACACGATACATGTAATGTAGTTGTAATCGATAGTATACCAGCCCAACCCTCTCCATTATCTCAAACGAACTGATGTATCTCGGTGATAACATTCCCTACCCTCTGATCATCCTATGACCCAACCTCATAGAAACATGTTGAAAGAATCAATGTCCAACCTTGAACTCAAGAGATCTATAGTGATAATCGGTATAAGATGTCTATCCGGACTCTACTATAGTAATACACTTCTGAATCAACTGGAATTGCTTGAATGCCTCTTGAACGCGAGGGGGACCCAACAGATCTGCCTCACCTTCTTCGAGGCAACATAAAGGTGAACATCAAAATCTACCATAGAGGGCCTCATTATAAGCCTCATGAATTGTTTCCAAAAAGCTATTATTATAGGTACACTCAACCGGAGGTATATGTTTCTCCCATGAACCTCCAAAATAAATGATTGAGGCTTGTAACATATCCTATTACACTTTTATTATTCTCTCGGACAACCTATAGGTCTGAGATGATATGTAGTACATAGAAGTAACTATGAACCCAATGTTGTTTGCAACGATTCCCAGAACCATCAAGTAAAGAAGGCAACCATATCTGAGATAATAGACTGAGGTAATGCATGTAGTCTCACTATCTACTAGATATACAACGTTCCAAACTCATCAATTATAAATATATTTTGTATAGGTAAGAATTATAAAACCTTATTCAACCTATCGACAAGCACCCATACTACATCACTGCCTCGAGGAGATCATGGAATGAATATAAAGAAATACATGGTTTTTTCATTCCATGTAATGTCTCTGAATTTCCATGTAATTTATTTATATTGAATTATTTAGATACCACAAAATCTGATGACATGTGATTTTGATGCCCAGAGTGCCCGAAATGATCTGTCTAAAAATGATAATATTTAAACAGCGCGTGAGAGCGGTTTTCCTAAAAGAGTAGAATATCTCTTAAAAAAGTTTCTGGATCGGAAATCTGAGGGAACCATTATGTTCAGAATGACATTTTTTCCCATGGCGTGAGTTAAACTTAATCAGTGCATGCCGAATGTGAGAAAACCCAAAAAATGGCATAACCATAAATAAAATAATTAAAATAAACTTATTTTTATTTTCAAATGCCTATAAATCAAAAAAGGTGACTTAGATGAGAAATTTAAGAGCCACACCGAACTCTGGAAGGAATGATTTCCTTAAGAAGAAACTAACATTGGCTAGCACGAGCCTCTAGTGGAAGTTAATATTTGGTTGTAAATAAAATAACTAACAATTATATTTTTTTAAAATCCTTAACATTTAAACGGAAACCCAGATTGAAAATCTAAGAGTACTGTTGAGATCATGAGGTTGTGTTACGCTTAGGCCAAGCCTATCCTTGATTGATGCAGGTCAAGGGTGACTGTCAAAAAAATTTGAACCTTTTTAATGGTATGTTCAGTAAACGTGCGGTCATCGAATTCTATCTTTTGAACTGGTGCTCGGATTAAAAATATGAGGGCACTATTGAATCTATCGTGACATTATATTATTAATATAATATTAACTTCAACTGGGATGGTTTGGAAAAAATTGTTAATTTTTGGACTTTACAAAAAATAATAAAATAATTTTTGTTTATTTTATTTTTTTCATTGTGAAACCTTTAGAAAACCGGTGACGGGACCACAATGCAACGTCAAAACCATTTAATTTCTTTACTCATATTTTTTTCTACAACCACACCATTAGGAGATTTACATCAGCATGTAACCACACCATTGAAAAAATTAAATATGCTCATTAATTATACTAATTAATGAATCTCATTAATTGTGAGGTGAATTGATTTTTTTCACCCCTCTATTTAAACGAATCAATGGAATGGGTTTTTTTGACTCAAAAGAGGAACCTATGATGAGGTTCTGTGAAAAATTCAACCAAACTACAACGAAGATTTGGGTGAAAGACGTTGGAGGAATCGATAGGCGATGGTAAGTGCCAACAAACACCTTTTGATGAGGAAACATCTTCCTCATCTGCAGAGGCTTCCAAAGAACTCGAGTTTGGGAGTTATATGTTTGATTCCTCACGCTTTTACACTGTTCATGAATAATATGAATAACACAGGTCAACCTTGAAATGGGTTGACAAGTGATTCTCTCGTTAATGATGGAGGATAATGCAGGGTTTCATTTTTGGATATTTATAATACAATAATTCTTCCAATGTTAAAATGATGACGTGAAGGGCGCGGGTAGAAAAAACATTGCACAGACCCTCCACTGAACCCGTGGTGGTTGCATTCTATATGGGAAACTGGATGAAATAGTGGCATGACAAAGTCCCCCAGTGGGACCAGAGACTAAGGGAGGCGGTGACCGGCACATGATGGCTACAAAGGAACGGCGACACCCGAAGGCATTATGAAGGAGAAGGGGCAGCATACCAACATCAGCCATGGTGAAGCATGGCATCGCACTGTAGTGGCATGCTACAATGGAAGGTCATGTAAATGAGTTATGTTAATGGGTGGAACTATGGCCTAGTGGGTCCGTAGGGGGGCAGTACACACACTCTCGAATGGAGGTCCAGTTCCATCCGGTGTCGCTACTGATTCAGGAGACGCGCCACAATGGAAGGTCGTTCCCTCAAGCCGCATAAGAGTACAGACCAATGCCTATTGTTCTGTAGCTGTCCATTCCATGTGGATCAGCCAAGTGATACTGTTCTACATGGCTCTGCTACATTGAAGACTTGATTTTCATTCTCTATTTGAGATGGGAGAAATCCCCCTCACTCAACAAACGGGTCGAGCGATTCCATAGCCCGTCGGGCTACACCTGGTCAGGTGGGCTAGGCCAAATGCATGACCAATTAAGCCGATCCCGTAGTCCACCAATCCAGACGAGGCCCATCTGAAACAGGTCTGATCTGGTCGGCCTGACAGTGTCAAACTAGACCCAGACCCATGTACAATTTAGTTCTCTTAAATGAGGGTATCTCCTAAACCGAACATCCATTTGATGAACCTTCTGTGGAGCCAAAACCCTTAGGACGAGGCATTCATTTTGTGATACTCCTTGTGTCTTTTGGATAAAGTGTTTATTTGGCCGGGTTTGATCGTACTCGAATACAACCGGGTCCTCGGCACAAAAATACCTTTAACATTTTTTCAAGGTGTCTGGTTGACGCGTCGTCTGTTGCGTTGGAACCCTTTTGACAAGATGGATCATCGGGTTATATATATTTAGAACATAGTGGAGTTTGTGGTATAATAGATAACATATTTAGAAGAACCAGGGTGTTTCTTTTACTAATATTTATGATGTCTACTCCCTTGATTACTCCCAGTGCAGGTATTCCTTACTCCTCTTCTCCGATAGTGACAGGACTCTCCAAGTCATGAGTGTGGGTTTTTTCCTCCAATATGGTTTTCCAATCATTGAAGTCAGTAATCAACTTTTGGACTAGGGATAGGGTCTCCATAATTAACTCACATAAATTCAGGTACTCCCCTACCTGGTAGTGTGTGTGTCCTCTATGTTAAGAGTAGGTACTCCTTTGTCAACCAAGGGTGCAGGTCCTACTTATGCAGTGGTACAGTAGAGTCGGAAATCCCCTTCTATGCTAGGTTGTGGGTTATCTAAACTTATTTAGGTACTTACCTAACATTCTAGGGTGCGGAATCCCATATTGAAAAAACTACTAGAGTTGTACATCCCAACTGGGTAGGGTGCGGGTCCTCACATATGGAGTAGTAATCCCCCATCTCTGAGTAGTGATGGGGAGTGAGTCCTTTAAGGTAGTTGGAGCTCCATTGACTGATGGACAATGTCATAAGGAGTGTGTCCCTCCACGTAATGTAATCGATAGTTAGATTAGAAGTTAGTACTACCACGATGGACAGAGGAGCATTCCACTTCTTATAGGGGAGACATAGATATTGTGGGTTAGACTAGATCAGTGGACCCTAAACTGAATACAATGTCAAGGAGTGGGCCTCTTCACTTCATTTCCCTTGGTCTTTCCTTGAGCACCTCAATTTGACTGTGAGACATATTTTTATTGTTACTTGAGGTAGTTATTGAAGAAATATCCCGATGGAGAATGTCCTTTAGAACGGTCCATTTGGAATTTTTGAGATGTACCTGATGGAGTACATCTCTCTGATTGGTTCTATTAGGGATGGACTGTACATGGAGTGTTTACTTCTGATTATTTAGTTATTCTTTTATATTTCATTGGAAATATGGAAAATGGCTTGAGATCAGGGCCTTATGTTTTTTTGTGGTTGAGATGAGTATATATGGCTGACCTAGGTAAATGAAATGGCTTATGCATGAGTAGTGGTGACTATGCATAATCTGTGTGGTTTAGTTCATTGTTGTTTTGAGGTATTTTATTTTGGGTATTTTTGAGAGACCATAAAGGGTCTTGGGGGACCCTACTGAGAACTGAGTTACTCACCCCTTCATGGGCTTCACCTTCATGTGTTGGGTCTGGTGCATACGTTTGATGTTTCAATAAGGGTTCTCAGGAAGATGGGAATGATGGACATTACGATAGTGGACTTAATGGACAAGGTCCGGGAGGGGTATAGTTAGAACAGGAATACTTGAAATACCTCTTCAGCTTCCAGTAGCTTCACTAACATGGTGATCATGTGGGATCCTATGTAGTAGGTCATTGGTGTTCCCTTTGTGCCATGATTTTCTTAGTTTTTTTATTGGTCTTGTATACTGGCTCGGTTACACAACATGGTGCTTTATATGCTGTTGTACTCTAGTTTATGATAAAATAGTGTTCTCCTTTCATCTATGTGGTTTTTTAATGAGTTATGGTGTGAACAAGTATCTAGGAAAATGAATCCCACTTGCAGTTTGATGCCTTCGGTGCTAGTTGCCAATCCCTGGCCTTCGGGAGGTAGGTTTGAGGTTTGCCATGGCATAGGCCCCAAGGGAAGGGTCATAACAATGTGGTATCAGAGGTGGTCATTTAAAACTCAATGACCAAGGGTTTGTTTTTGTTGTAGTGAGAAACAATGTTAAGTGTTTTGAGTTAGTCATTTAGGCTAGAGACTCTAGTGTTGGTGCAGTGGCCAACATATCCATAAAAGATGACTCTGGACATCTGTTACACAACTCAATACATTGAAACACTTGTTGTAGGGAAAATAAGCGAATATGTATATTTTATTGATGCTTGTGATTTCTATATTCATTCTCGAGTCAAATATCCATATATATCATTCAAACTATGAAAAATCTTGATCTTTCTCAGCATGCCTCCATGTGGATGACCAACCAGGATCCCAATATGAGGTCGTGAGGACAGCCCCCCCCCAAGAGATGAGGTGTCTGTTCAAGGACTATTGAATGAGATGGCCCCACTGAGTGGTTGACTAGTGATACCACCACCCAATGGATAGCATCAACTACCTGCGGTTCTGATAGAGGATGTTCATAGGCTCTGTGCCCCGCATCAGTTCTAGAGGAAGAGACCTCCCAGGTTCGGTGGTTAGACAGATCCTCAGGTAGCTGAGGGTTGGATTGAGGATGTTACATGTTTTGTCCCCTAGTGAGGACACTTCCTGACCTGATGGCAGTCCAAGATGGAAGCCTTCTTCATGGCTCAGCTGGAAGATTGTGGCATCTGACGATTTAGACTCATGACGAGGTGACCCTCACTTAGACAGACTTTGAGTGCCTCTTTAGAGAGGAGTTATTTCAGGTGACATTGAGCTCTGTGAGCATACAAGAGCTGCTGCCCCTATGGAAGGGAAACATGATGGTAGAAGAGTACTAAGTAAAATTCATTGAACTTTCTTGATACACCGCAAATATGTTGTGGGACCCACAAATCAGGGCTCAGAGATTCGACCATGAACTGAGCTGGGAAATTAGGGCATCAATGATACCTCTCATCATTCTGACACATGATGGGGTTTTAGACCAATCCCTAGAGGTTAAGAGATTCTAAGAGTATGAGAAAGTGTATGTGACCTATAGAAGAAGTCACAAAGTAGAGGTGTCAAATAAATTTAACATAAAAATGGTGAAGCGATCATGACATAAGAGGAATACCCTTGCCCGGACATAGACACATGGGATTATGGCACATCAGCTACACCATGGAGAATATCATCTATAGGAGAGGCAGTGTTGCGATTCTATAGGGTAGGGGTATATCTCAAGAGATTTCCCAACCAAAAATACTACTGAGAGGAAGCTAAAAAACGGACCTCCTTTTTAGAGAAAATGCATGGAGCATAGTTTTCCACATGTTTCCAGGCGGGTTAGTGGAGCTGGACAAGCAGCAGGGGGTGGTCTCGACCAGGCTTAGGGTGTATGAGGACATGGGTGAGGATAGCTACACGCAGTCATTCCTCATGACCAAAAAAACTCCATGAGAAGTTTTATGTATGACCAGTTTCTTTTATTTTACTACCATCATAAACAGATTGAGGTTCTAGATTTTTTTTTGGGTATTGTTCGATACTTTGAGGTTCCGGTTGGACTGTGGACTTGACCCTCACGCTTAGAGACTCCTGATGGGCCAGACCGGCTGATAGTGTGACCTTTCTCTTTGAGGTGAGTGTTTCAGTTTGTATCACATAGGCATGGCATCGAGAACATATGACATCAATATGGCTATCGACTACAATATTTAATTCTCAGAAATAGGATATTAGGCAATAAATGTGGTATATCCCCCTGGTTGATAAGGGATTTCTTTTGCAAAAAATGGTGGAGGGAGCTGAGGCGGCATGGTTTGGACTCTCACAAAGAGTCCTACATGAGTATTTCTATTGTGGTGGGGATAGACCACAATATGTTTTTAGTGCAGAATGGTTCCTAGCTATCCATACTCTGTGGTGATGCCACAAGTGGCAGTTGGAGTGTCTTGTTTCGGATTTTGGTGAGGCCATGAAGGATCTACGTTGTGCGATTATAAACCAAACAATTGCAGAAGTATCACAATGCTTAGTCCATTCGCCACTTTTCACAGCTAATGAAACAATTTCATGTGGCGGAAAGATGTGACCTAGCAAGATCAGGACATAAAAGTTGTTGATAGTGGTATTCCCTTGTGGAACATTCCTAGAAGCAGAGCAGGAATCTGTGTTGGACCAAGTTTCTTCCCATGAGTTTCGACCTCAGATTTTTGGGTACAAAATGTATAATAGTGTTGAGAATGTACTCCTTCTAAATTTCTGTGTATGTTTTTATATATATATATATAATTATTTCTAAACTGCGAAATCTGAAAAAATGTGATTATGATTCCTAGAGTGCCTGGAATGATCATCGAACAAATGTTAATCTTTAAATAGAGCATGTGAGCAGTTTTCCAGAAAAAGTTTAATAACTCTTAAAAGGTTTCCCAAATCAGAAATCAGAGGTCACCATTGCATTTAGGATGGCTTTTTTACCCTATGCATGACTGAAATTTAGTCAATGCGTTCCCCAAGTGAGAAAACCCCAAAATGGAATAACTGTCAATAAAATAATTAAAATAAAATTATTTTATTTTTCAAATTCTTATAACTCACAAATGGTGACTCGGATTAGAAATTTGAGACCACCGTAGAACTCGTGAATGTATTTTTTTAGGAAGAAACTAACATTGGCTGGAATGGGCCACCAGTGCACGTTAGTTTTTTTCCAAAATATAATTATTAAGTAACAATTATTTAATTTTAAAACTTTTAACATCTATACAGAAACTTGGATTGAAAATTTGAGAGTGTTGTTGACCTCGTGAGGTTGTGTTCTCCTTAGGTGGGGCCTAACCTCGACTGACATTGGTTGAGGGTGACTGTTAATAATTTTTGACCTCTTTTTAAGATAGGTTCAGCAAACGTGTGGGAGGAAAATTATATCTTTTGAAACGGTACTCAAAATAAAAATTTGATGGAATCATTGAATCCGTAGTGCCGGTATTGGATTACAAAAAGAATATCATTGACCAGAAAGTGTGATAAAAAAAGTTAACTTTTGGACTTTACAAAAAAATAATAATAATAAATTTTGGTTATTTTTTTATGAAACCATTGGACAAAAAATGTTGGGACCACAATGTAACTCCAAAACCATTTAATGGATTGAATCATATTTTTCATGTAACCACACCATTGTGTTGTTTGAATTAATGTGTAACCACACCATTGAGATAATTAAAGAGGTTCAATAATTATAATCGTTAATGAAGCTCATTAATTGTGTGGGGAATTGATCCTTTACTCCCCTCTATTTAAATAATTCCTGAGAAGGGGTTTTTGGACTTAAGAGAGGAACCTATGATGATTTTCCATGATGAATTCCATCAACCGAGAATAATGATTCGAGCAACGGACGTTGGAGGAATTTATGGGCGACAAAAAGCACTGACAAACACCTTCAGATGTAGAAACTTCTTCTTATCGGCAGTGGCATCCAATAAACTCCAGGTAGGGGTTATCTTCTTGATTCCTACCCTTTTTACCCCGTTCATTAATAATATGAAAAACACGGGCCAACCATCCAATTGGTTGACTTAACTTTTCATATTTAACATGAGAGGATAATGCAGGGTTTCATTATTAGATTTTTTATAATATAATAATCATTCCGATGGTATAATGCTAACGCGGACGACACGGGCCGAATGAAAAATTCACAGACCCTCCACCGAACATGTTATGTTTGTGTTTTACATGGGCATCTAGAAGAAATGGAGGCATTGCGGTGACACACGGTGGGACTGGTGACTAAGGTAGGAGGAAACTGACACCCATTGGCCACAAAGGAACAACAACACCCGAAGGAACAGTGCTGGAAAAGTGGAAGCCCGCCAACGTCGGCCACGTTGAAAAGGGGTGGAATGCCAAAGTGACGTGCTGCGGTGGAAGGCCGCAACATCGAGCTATGGTGAAGGGACTTCCTAATGCCCAATGTGTCTGTAGCGGGCTGATCCACATGGACCGACAACGAGGTGCAACACCCTCAGACACTACTACTAAGCTGGGTGGCACGCTACGGTGAAACGCCACAGAGGAAGGCAACATCATCAAGCCACAGAATAGAGTGGGCATGCAGCTGTGGGTCCATTGCGGGCCGGTCCACACAAATAAACAAAGATATTTCACACCATCTGGAGCTGTGACATTGATGACCCAGACAACTTTGGCTATTTCATAGGAGATCGGTCCCCCGCACTCGGCCTGCGTGCGGAGCGATTCTACAGCTCAGTTGGCCATGCCCAGCTGGGTGGGTCGGGCTAAACCTGGGGCCACCAGGCCAAGCCCGCATCTCATCATGCTAGAACAGGCCCAAAAAAATTGAGCATATCCCAATCCATTTGGGTCGGGCCCAACTGTCCAGGTCGGTTCGGTCCAACCAGGTCAGACCAGACAAGGACCCACATACGGCCCAGTTCGCTTAAACAAGCGTATATCTAAAACCAGACATCTGTTTGACGAACCATCTACAGAACATAAACCCTTAGGATGAGGAGATAATTTTGAGATACTCCACATGACGTTTTCAGAATGTTGGAGTTTGGCTGGGTTGGATCGTACCCAAATCCAACCAGGCACTTAGCACTAAAATGCCTATAACTTTCAGACCGGGTGTCTGATTGATGTGTCGTCTGTTGTGTAAGAACCCTTATGACAAGAAATATTATCAAGTTACATCCATTTTTAACTTAGTGGATGATTATGTATTGTTTATAACCTATGGAGAATAACTAGGTTGTTTTGTCTAGCGAGAGTTTGGATGGATACTCCCCTGATGACTCAAGGCATGGGTATTCCTTACTCATATGATTTGGTAGTGATGGGACTCCCTACGTCATGAGTGTGGGTTCATATTCCTCTGAGATGGTTTTCCTATATCTGGAGTCATTACACCCTTATTGGACTAGGGCATGGGCCCTCCATACATACATCACATAGAGTCAGGTACTCCCATACCAGGTAGGGTGCAGCTCCACTATGTTGGGAGTAAGTACTCCCCTATCAACCTAGGGTGAGGGTCCTCCTTATGCAGTTCTACTGTAGAGTCAGTACTCCTTTACCATTCCAGGGTGTGGGTCCTCTATCCTTAGGTCAGTACTCTACTAACACAGTAGGACACGAGTCCCCCAATAGTGAACAAACTCGCAAAGATGTACCCCATATCCAATTGGGTTCGGGTCCTCACATACGGATTAGTACTCCCCCATATTTGAGTAGCAATGGGGAGCTGGTCCTTAAGGGGGGTTGGAGTGTAATAACACAATGTTTTTAAATTGAAATTCCCTTCTTATATTTATGTGATAAAATCACATGAAAATACAACATAATGAACTACTAAGTGCTAAGTGACCTCTACACATAAGTTTGTCTCTTCTGTGTTAGGAATTTTGAGAATCTGACATACACGATTGAGTCATGATGATTTTTGGAGTATAATAAAACAAAAATAATTTTTCATGAATATTGTCCTACCCTTATGAATAGTAACATACAATTATGAAAAGTAATATGACCCTTATGAATAGTAAATCATTAAACATAACAGTAACCATAACCATGAATAATTAAATAAAATTTAGACATCTTTGAAAGTGACAATTTCACCTTAGTAAACGTTTTGGTATTTTGTAAGTCATAAATAATTAATTATAATTAATTAATTAATTTAAAAGAAAATGTATTTGATTAAATTTTGTTCATTAATTATCAAATAAATGTTTTTAGATAATTTTATAAGATACTACGTAATTTCTGAAAGCACTATAAAATCAGTTTTAATTTTAAAAACTGTTTTTTATGTAAATCATGATTTTAATTAAATATTAAATTAATAATATGTAGAAAATTATTTTTGAAAAATAGAATTCATTTTTGGATTCTACATGTCAAAAACTGGTTGGGGTAAATTTTTGGGATTTATCTGAGCTACTTGAATTTTTGATGAATAATGAAATATCGTAATTTACAAAAAAAACTAAATAAGAAAATTATAGAGTCATGTGTGATGTTCTCCTGATGTAAGACCACTTGGTTCGGGATCACATGATAAAATTTCTATTATTGGTCACTCAAGACTCACTATTACTTGTCTTAGGGGAAATTAAGAAATAAATAAATTTTATATTAAGGAAACCCCTCTCCCCTCCACTATAAAAACCATCCTTCAAACCCTCAATTCCTCAAACCTATCAAGCTCCAAGACTTCTCTAAACTCTATCCAAACATCCTCCCTATACACCCACTCACGTTCAACAGCATCTGGTCTCATCAAAAGACAAAGCCTAGCTTCCTTAAGGAGGATCTCCAGAAGTAGATTAAAGAGATAATTTCTCTCCCTCTTCTCCCTTAATTTCCTGTCAAGTTCATGTTCATTTCATGATTTCTCCCCACCTATATTCATCAAAATGGTATTGTAACTGCATTATTATATATATACTAGAATTTAATGATGCTAATGGGATACTATATCATCCAACCCCCTTTCCCTCTTCCTTTTATTTTATCAAAGAGAAGGTTGTTTCTGAGGGGTCAATTTATCACCTTCAAGAACAACATGATTTCATCTTCCATTTATAACATTATATCTGGCCATGAACCATTTTTATGGTTGAATTATAATTTTTAATATGTATTATGTCTTATTTAATGTTCTCGAAATAACTTATGTCCATATTACTAGTGATAAAATAAAACAAGTTCATTATGTTCAAAAAATTGTTCAAATTAACCCAAACAATCATCATTTAATTCTTATCTATTGATTCATCCACATTAATGTAATATTATTCATTATAATATCATTAAAAATACTATAATATCATTAATGACATGTAATACCATTTCTGGATGTTTACCCATGTTCTACCCGAACTTTAATTTAAGAATACAAATGAACCACTCATGAAAACCATAAAAACCAACATTCTCAAACAATGTTTTAAAAATCTATAACTCATACAAAGGAACATAAAATCATATAATTAAATACTAATGACCCATATTAATGTACACAAGGTTACATATTTCTAATTAATTAATATAATGTCATTATACAGGACATTAAAGAGGAGGAAGCATTCAGGTAAAAGGTAAGGGGAAATTCTAGAACCCAACATTCATCCTTCGGGTTCTCCCTCTTTCACTACATTTTTGATATCGTTACTCCTTATAGATCATTTGTTCATCATTTTATTGTTTTATGGGATATACATTTCTGTCACTGGGTTTTATGTCAAACAAAATTTTTCCAAAAGAACTCTTCTTTTAAGAACATGCCTTTTACTTCTCACTCAAAGTGGACGGTTCTCGTAACATGTATGTTATTCCATCTTTCTTTAGGGAACCATATGTTTATTAATGTGTTTTTATGAGATGAAACACATTCCTTTACATGGGTTATTTATGTTCATTATTGATATATTTTCTATGTGGCATGCATGTTAATGACAATCTTATGAAGTGATGGGTGCACCCAGAATTATATAGCACAATATGAATGTTTAAATGTGACGAGTGTGCCCGGAATTATACAGTGCTCCCATGCATTGGGTATAGTGATGAATCTCATGAGTAATTTTGAAATTGTTTGTGAACAAGATGCTATATTGTTTCACAAGTATATGTGGTATTTAACCACAAAGACATGATGTTTCTTTTTTATGCATTGCCACATTTCAAGTATTATATTTTTTATTCATCTCCTGTTCATGATATTTTTCCCATATTATGTTTATGATCACCCCATTATATATTGTTCTTATATATCCTATTACTGGGCTTCTATCTCATCATTGTTGATTTATATCCTCAGGTGGCTACATGTACTAAGTAGAGGAAAAGTTCCAATAAGGAGCTAAAGAATAAAAAATTAAATAAATGTATATTTTTGATGTTGTATTTGCTATGTACGGTCCTAGTTTTCCCAAGACACTAAACCTTTGGATCCTCTAAGAGTAATAATATTATGTTGTTTATCTTTAAATTTATGTAATAGTAAATTATGAAACGTCTGGGTCGTTATAGTTGGTATCAGAGGAAAGGTTTAATTAATTGGGGAATTAGGATTAGTGAACCCTAATGAAAACCTCTAGCATGAGACTACATACAAAAATTCACACTAGAATATTTATGTAGGGATCCCATATGTTATGTTTTTGGTATAAATTCATTAAATGAATAAGTTATTCATGACTTGTTTACTTCTGTTTTGTTATAACATTTTATATTTTAGAAAATGGTTGGATCTATGAGAAATCAGGTTAACAATTCATGCGATGGCTAATGCAACTATTGCCCAAACGACATCCCCAATGATCCGAGTTCAAAACATCACGGCGATGATTACCCAATTATCTCAGGTTATCAACAATAACCATAATAATGGAGAAATTCCTCCTTAACCAAAGATGGAGAAATTGGATATCGAATGTTTTATGCGGCAATGACCACCGACGATTTGTGGATCTTCTGATTCACTAGTTGCGGGAAAAGTCGGTCAACTACATGGAGAAGATCTTCTCTATGCTTCACTGTACAAATATAGAGAAGGTGACTCTAGCCGTTTATCGTCTAGATATATAAGCCAATCAATGGTGGTCTTTGATTAAAAACACCAAGCCAAGGGAGGAAATTGAAGAGATGGAATGGGAAGACTTTAAGATAATGTTTATTAATAAGTATTTCCCATGAAATCTTCGTATAAAGATAGATAGGTAATTCATATATCTCAAGATAAATTATGTAAAATCTGTCACAACCTACGAAATGAATTTCAAAAGGCTTGTAAGGTACACTTTGGGGTTTTTGTCAATAATGTTAGCAAAATTGATAGATTCTTTAGTGGATTAAAACCATAGCTTTGAAAGGATCTTGCAATTTGAGACATTGGAAGTTATGAAGAAGTTGTTCAATGTGCCCTCAAAGTAGAGATGGATTTTAGAGAATGGTCCCATGGAAATGGGGATAAGAAACGAAAGATGGAGTTTCAGGCTAGTGGATTTAATGATAAAGGTGGGAAGAAAACTCAACGACCCACATGCCAAAAATGCGGTATGTTGCACCATGGGAACTGTTTCAATGGGACGGGGAAGTGAATTAAGTGCGGTAAAGAATGACATCATGCTCAAGAGTGTCGAAAAGACACAAAAAAGGATGGAGAATGTAGATAATGAAAGGAGATAACCACTCATGGTTCAATTCTACAACTGTAGGGAGCTAGGGCACTATGAAAACCAGTGCATTAAACGTCGAGCTCTAGAGGGTAATTAGTGTCAGCTGTCAATAAAGAAAAAGGAAAAAGGGAAGTCATATGCCACCACTACTGTGTAGGTGGAGCATTATAATGAAGTTGTACAAGGTACACTCCCTATTTAATAAATAATGGAAGAAGTATTATTTGATTCCTATTCTATGCATTCGTTTATTTCTTGAAATAATTCTAGAACTACAGAATTGAACCCGCAAAACCTTGAAGAAGAGATATCTGTAAAAACCCCAATTGATGCAATCATTTTCAACCCAAGTGATTGAATCTTCTCCTGTTGGCATTTTTGGGAATATTCTTCTGATAAATCTCATAATACTTCCCTTGGTGTAATTTTATGGAATAATGGGAATGGATTATCTCTCATTATATAGAGCTCATATCAACTATCAGGAAAAGGAAATATCTTTTCATATTCCAAACCATCCCATGCTTCTCTACAAATGCAAGGAAGATCATGAACCTCCTTTGAAAAGTCCATCAATGGTTTGGGTGTTGATTCATGCGAAGAAGAATACCTCTCCCAAATGGTTGAGTCGAAGGAAAGTTCCAACCTTTAGGAAATGCCCATCGTGAGGGAATACGATGATGTATTTCCCAATGAGTTACCCAGAATTCCCCCGGATCGTGAGGTAGAGTTCTCAATTTAACTCATACCTGAAGCTACTCCTATCTCAAAATGTCCCTATAGGATGTCTCCTATCGAACTAGAGTAGATAAATAAGTAGCTGCAAGAGCATCTGGACAAATAATTCATATTCCCTAGGGAATCACCTTGGGGTGCACTCGTGCTCTTTGTGAAGATTAAGGATGGAACAATGCGGCTATGTATCGATTATTGAGAACTCAAAAAGATCACTATAAAGAACAAGTATCCTCTCCCTAGGATTGATGACTTGTTCGATTAGTTAAGAGTAGCTCAATACTTCTCAAAGGTGGGTCTTCTTTCTGTATATCATCAGGTAAAGGTGAAGAAGGAAGATATTCAGAATACTGCATTCCGTACAAGGTATGGGCACTATGAGTTTTTGGTTATGCCTTTCAGACTTACTAATGCCCCTGAAATCTTCATGGATTTGATTAATATAGTCTTTAGACATTACCTAGACAAATTTGTGGTAATTCTTATTGATGATATTCTAATCCACTATAAGAGCAAGGAGGAACATGAAGAACATTTAAGACTTGTGTTGGAGACATTATGAAAGGAGAAGTTGTATGCCATTTTCAACAAGTGTGACTTTTGGATGAATCATGTCACGTTATTGGGACATGTCATCACAAGTGAGGTAATTTCTATGGATCCTTCAAATACAAAGCGGATTGAAGAATGGCCTAGGCCCTCTAGTGTCACAGAAATCAATATTTTTATTGTATTAGCAGGGTACTATTGACATTTTGTGAGAAACTTCTCATGACTGCAAGCCCACTAACTAAGTTATCAAGGAAAGGGATAATGTATGTCTGGATGGAAGAGTGTGAGGGAAGCTTCAAGGAGCTAAAGAGAACGCTGATCACTGCACCTATAATCACACTACTAAAAGGTGGAGAATTTTTTCTGATATACAGTGATGCTTAAATGAAAGTCTTGGGTTGTGTACTCGTGAAAAATGATAATGTGATAGCCTATGCCTCACGATAGTTGAAGATCCATGAGAAGAACTACCTGACACATGATCTAGAGCTGGCAGCCCTGATTTTTTCTTTGAAAATATAGCATCCCTACCTTTATGGTGAGAAGTGTGACATATACACCCACCACAAGAGCATAAAGTATATATTCACACAAAAGGAGCTCAACATGCGTCAAAGGCGATGGTTAGAGCTAATCAAGGATTATGATTGCTCCATTCCCTACCATCCTGGAAAGGCGAACAAGGTAGCTGATGCACTAAGAAGTAAAGAACATGCTACTCTATCCATGCTACGGATTGAGAAAACCCCTATCTTCTTTGATATTCAACGAATGGATTTGGAAATCATAAGGGCAGGGGATACATCCCTCCT
Source organism: Viscum album (assembly GCA_963277665.1). NCBI lineage: Eukaryota > Viridiplantae > Streptophyta > Magnoliopsida > Santalales > Viscaceae > Viscum > Viscum album. The sequence goes on from OY728152.1 coordinate 1,294,736,105, forward strand.
TTCCAAAATGATTATGCAACCACCCATCCAAGAGAAGATTAAGTAAGCACAAAGGGATGGTGTGGAGATACAAAATAGGGTGAATTTAGTAAAGGAAAGTAAGCTTCAAGAGTTCCATATCGACGATGATGGTGTGATTTGGTTTGGAACACGACTTTGTGTGCCTTCATCACCCAGGATAAAGAACGAGCTATTGGAAAATGCCCATAGATCAACTTTCACTATCCATCCTAGGAGTACCAAGAAGTACTGGGATCTCTGAGAACACTTCTAGTGGGATAACATGAAGAAAGAGATTGCGGAATATATATCAAGGTGCTTGGTATATCTGTAAGTTAAAGATGAGCAACAAAAGTCCAACAGAATGATGGATCAATTGGCTATACCCATGTTGAAATGAGAAAATGATACTATGGACTTTTTCACGAGTCTCCCAAATACATCAAAGGTAAATAATGCGATATGGGTTGTGGATGATCAACCCACCATGACTGCCCATTTTATTTCTTTACGAGAAGATCTCTCGCTTGAACAACTTGAAAATATATATGTGGAGGAAGTGGTGAGATTGCATGGTGTTCCACTCTCAATTTCCTTTGACCGTGATCCACGGTTCACATCTAAATTCTGGAGGAGCCTTCAACAAACTTTGAGTACTGAATTAAATTTCAGCCCGACCTATCACCCCCAAACTGATGGCCAGTCTGAAAAGACTATTCTGACGCTTCAAGATATGTTAAGAGCATGTTCTCTATGATTAAAAGGTACATGGGATCAACATATTCCATTGGTTGAGTTCTCATATAGAAATATCTTCCACTCGAGTATTCAGATGGCTCCATATAATGATCTGTATGGACAGTGATGTAGAACTCCAACCTGTTGGGATGAAGTTGGAGAAAAAAAGCTACTTGGACATGATCTTGTGAAAGAGATGACCGACAAGGTTCAAGTCATCCCAAAACACATCAATGCTGCTCAAAGTCAGCAAAAGAACTATGCTGACAACCATTGAAGTGACATGGAGTTGGGCGTTGGAGATAAAGTCTTCCTTAAAATATATCCATGGAAGAGAGTCATGCGATTCGGGAAGAAAGGGAAGCTAAGCCTAAGGTATATTGGCCCCTTTGAGATCATTGACCGCATAGGAGCTCTGGCCTATCATCTAGCACTTACACCAAATATGGATCAATTTCATGATGTGTTTCATGTATCACTACTGAAGAAGTACATACCAGACCCCTCACATGTACTAAACTCAGGGGTGGTGCAGCTGGAAGATGATCTCTCCTATAAGGAGTATCCAGTAAAGATTCTAGATCGAAGAGATAATGTACAACAAAACAAGACAACCCACCTTATCAAAGTTTTGTAGAGGAACCATAAGTTTGAATAAGCTTCCTGGGAACCATAGGAGGTGATGAAGGAGAAGTACCCTCACCTGTTTGTGTAAAGTGATATTTTAGGGGGGAAATTTCTTAAGGGGGAAGAATGTAATGACCCAATGTTTTTCAATGGAATTTTCCTTCTTATATTTATGTCATAAAATCACATGAAAACACATCATAATGAACTACTTAGTGCTATGTGACCTCTAAAATTAATTATGTGACTTCTGTATTTGGAATTTTGAGAATCTGACATACACGGTTGAGTTGAGGAAGATTTTTGGTGTCAAAGAAAACAAAAATAATTTTTTTTGTGAATAGTTATCTACCCTTATGAATAGTAACATAACCTTATGAATAGTAATATGCCCCTTATTAATAGTAAATCATCCAACAAAATAGTAACCATGCCCATGAATAATTAAATAAAATTTATACATCTTAGAAAGTGACAATTTAACCTTAGTAAACGTTTTGGTATTTTGTAAGCCATAAATAATTAATTATAATTAATTAATTATTTAAAAAGAAATTTTATTATCTTATAATGTGTCCATTAATTATCAAATCAATATTTTTAGATAATTTTATATGTCCCTACGTAATTTTTGAAAGCACTATAAAATTAGTTTTAATTTTAAAATCGATTTTTTTAAGTAAATCATGATTTTAATCAAATAATAAATTAATAGTATTTAGAAATTATTTTCGAAAAATGAAATTCATTTTTGGATTCTATACGTCGAAAAATGGTTTGGGTAAATTTTTGGGATTTTTCTTAGATACTTGAATTTTTGAAGAATAGTGAAATAAAGTAATTTACAAAAATAAGCTAAATATGCTAATTATATAGTCATGTGTAATGTTCTGCTGATGTAAAACCACTTGGTTCTAGATCACATAATAACATTACTATTATTGGTCACACAAGACTCATTATTCCTAGTCTTAGGGGAAATTAGTAAACTAATGAATTTTATATTATGGACACCCCTCTCCCCCCCCACTATAAAAACCACCCTTCACACCCTCATTTCCTCACACCACTCAATCTCCAAGCCTTCTATAAACTCTTCCCAAACATCCTCCCTAGACCCTCTCCCACGTTCAAGATCTTCTGGTCTCATCCAAAGACCACTCCTTGCTTCCTTAAGGAGGATCTCAAGAGGAATATTTAAGAGGTAATTATTCTCCCTCTTCTCCCTTAATTTCCTTTAAAGTTCAAGTTCATTTCATGATCTCCCCTGCCTATCTTCATCCAAATGGTATTTCAACTACCGTATTATATATCTAATACAATTATATTATGATAATGGGATACTATATCATCCAACCCTTTTTACCTCTTCCTTTTATTTTATCAATGAAATCGTTGTTTGTAAGGTGTTAATTTATCACCTTCAAGAACGAAATGATTTCTTCTTCCATTTCTACCATTATATCTAGTCATGAAACCATTCTTATGGTGGAATCATAATTGTTTATTTGTATTTTGTATTGTTTAAAGTTCTGTAAATAACTTATGTCCATATTACTGATGATAAAATAAAACAAGTTCATTATGATCAAAAAACCGTTCAAATTAACCAAAACAATCATCATTTAATTCATATCTAATGATTCATCCACATGGATATAATATGATTCATTATAAGATCCTTAAAACTCCTAAAATATCATTAATTACATGTAATATTATTTCTGGATGTTCAACTATGTTCTACATAAACATAAATTTAAGAATACAAATGAACCATTCAAGAAAACCATAAAAACAAACATTCTCGAACAATGTTTTAAAATTCTATAACTCATCCAAAGGCACATGAAATCACATAATGAAACCGTAATGAACCATATTAATGTATCAAAGGTTTTGGATTTCTAATTAATTAATATAATTTCATTTTATAGGACATTAAAGGGAATGAAGCCTTCAGGTAATAGGTAAGGGGAAATTCTCGAACCCAACTTTCATCCTTCAGGTTCTCCCTCTTTCACGCCATTTTTGATATGGTACTCCTTAAAGATCATTTTTTCTTCATTGTATTTCCTTTTCTAGGTTATAATTGTTTGTCACTGTATTTTATGTCCAACAAAATGTTTTCCAAAATAACTCTTCTTTTATGAACACACCTTTTACTTCTCACTCAAAGTGGACAGTTCTTGTTACATGTATATTATTACCTCTTTATTTTGGGAACCCAATGGTTATGAATCTATTTTTATGAGATGAAACCCATTACGTTCCATGGGGTATTTATGTTCATTATTGATATATTTTCTATGTTTAATGCATGTTAATGATAATTTTATGATGTGACGGGTGCGCCCGATATTATATAGCGCAATATGAATGTTTAGATGTGACGGGTGCACCTAGAATTATACTGTGCTCCAATGCATTGGGTATAGTGATGAATCTCATGAGGAAATTTTAAATGATGTGTGAACAAGATGCTAGCTTGGTTCACAAGTTTGAGTGGTAGTTATCCACTAAGACATGATGTTTTATTTTTATGCATTCCCACATTTCAAGTCTTATATTTATGCTTCCTCTCATGTTCATGTTATTTTTACCTTGTTATGATTATGATCACCCCATGCTATATTTTTCTTATCTATCCTCTTATTGTGCTTCTATCTCACCCCTTTTGATGTATATACTTAGGTGGATACATGTACTAAGGAGAGGAAAAGTTCCAATAAGAATCTAGAGAAGAATAAATGAAATAAATTTTTATGCTTGATGTTATATTTGTTATGTATGGTCCTAGTTTTCCCAAGACACTAAACATTTTGATCCTCTATGTGGAATACTATTATATTTTTTATCTTTAAAATGATATAATTGTAATGTAATAAAATGTTGGGTCGCTATATGGAGCTCCCAAGAAATCATGTCATAGTTATAAGGAGTGGGCCCCTCCACAAGATATAACCGATTACCGTGGTAGAATTTATCTCTCCCTCGACAGACTGAGGTGTGGGCCACTACTGACTATGGTGACTGAGATATTGTGGGTCAGATTGTAGAAGTTCTCCCCCAACTAAATGTTGAGTCATATAGTGGGAACCTTCACTTGGTTTCCCATGGTCTCACCTCGGGCACAAGACAGTGAATGAAAGACCTCTAGATCCAGGAACTAGAGTTAGTTCCACTAGAATGTTCCAGATAGAGCACGTCCTTTTGGATGTTCCATTAAGAATAGTTGGGTTGTACCAGATAGAGTGCATCTCTCAGATAGGTGGCATCAGAGATGTCTAGTTCATGAAGTCTGTACTCTAGATTCTTGAGTTACTCTTTGTGCCTTCATTGGAAATCCTAGAAATGTCTTCAGGATAGGGCCTTATGTATTCTTGTGGCTGAGATGAGTATATATGGATTACGTAAGTATATGTGATGGCATAGGACTGAGTAGAGCTGACTCTACTTAATCATTGTGTTTCACATCGGGGTTGTTTTGTGGTATTTTTCATTTTTTGATATATGAGAGACCATTGAGGGTCTTGGGGTCCCCTACAATGTACTGAGTTACTCACCCCTGTATCGTCTTCACCCACACATGTAGTGTATATTGTAGTCATTCGACATTTCGATAGGTGTGCTAAGGAAGATGGGATGAACATACATTATGAAGATGGACTTGGTGGACTAGGACCTGGTGGGGTATAGTGTTATCATGCATACATGATATACTACTTTGAATTCTAGTAAATTCACAAATCCAGTGATCAGGTGGTATTTTCCTCTGAAGGTCATCCGCGCTTCCTTTGTGCCTTGGTGTTTACTGTTCATTTGTGGGGTCAGTACCCTGGCCTGATTACACCACCCACTACTTTAGTTTCTATTGTACTCTAGATTCCAATTACTTAGTGTTCACCTTCCAGCTCTATGGTTTTCGTTTTTTAGAGCATGTTTGTACATGTATCAAGTGAAATGACTCCCACATGCATGGTGAGGCCTTCGACGCTAGTTTCCAACCACTGGTCTTCGGGAGGCGGGCTTGAGGTATGTCATGGAAGGGGTCTTGGGGTAAATTTTGGGAAATTCAATTTCAATTCAAGAATTTTTAGGGGTTGTAGGATTCCTATAGATCACTAGTGTTCAATATTCACCTCCTGGTAGGTGGAGCACGGAGTGATGAAATCCACTATCTTCCTTTTCATACCAGGCCACCAATAATGTCAACATATGTCTTTGTACATCTTGCTTATACCACGATAGACTTCTTAAATGGAGGTGTGAGATTCCTTCATTAGCTCATCTCATATACCTGAAGTTACCCATACATGACCATGGAAAAGGAGAGTTGCATTGCCATCAACAACCCAACTAGGATGCGGGTTCTCTACTGTAACGCATTCCCTCAACACGAGCCCCTTTGTATTAGTCAACTGTTATCTATAGACCTTCTCTAGGAGAGAGGATGTCACTATAAGAGAAGCTATAATTGGTTGTTTGTACTCCCCTTAATCATTTAGACACGTCTTTGAAAACATAGCAATCATATACCGCTCATTATGTTCTACATGTGTGGCTTGTGTCTGTCTTGTGTGGTTTAAAGAATCCCATAGGACATTACATATACCAGGGGTATAAGAAAGCGCCAAATCTAAAAACTAAAAACATTCGACCCCCTACGATGCCTTAAGATCATGTGTTGTTGTGTAGAGATATATTTTATGCTCTTCTCATCAATGTAAACAACGAATATTTCACACAACAAGTAGTGTCTCCAACATCATAGATCATGAACCTCATTTTCCAACACAAGGATGAGTGTAAGATATTTATGCTCGTGATGTCTCACCTAGAGGGATCCATAATCCAGGACTCGTTCACCCTACATCAATACAACACACAACCTAATTCTTGAAGCATCACAATAAATAGAATAACATTTACCTGGTTCAAGAAGAATCTAGATCCAGGCTAATGTGAGTCTTCTTTTCAATTATTGGAAGTCCTTATAACAAGATTATGAATAGATGAACTGTACCCCATTCTTATTCAGGGCCATAAGAGGCACTACTCAGTGGGTGAAATCCTAGATGAAACACATTAATAAGAAAAAATACCCATAAAAAAGTATATGTCGAAGACACTCTTGGGATAATCCCATGAAACTATGGTGATACCTATTTCTGGATCAACTGATACCCCTCATTCAGGTATAATATGACCCAAGAAGTTTTCCTTATCAATCATGAATTTTAAATTGAGGAGCATAGCATATAGCTGGTTCTCTCTCAGTGTACTCAGCAAAATCTCAAGATATGTTGTATAGTCATTTCAATTATGTGAATACATTAATATGTCATCCATGAAGACTACCACAATGGAATCAAGATACAGGTGAAAAACCCGGTCCATCAGAACCATGAAGACTGTTGGTGAATTCTTGAGGCTGAATGGAATAACTAGTTACTCATGCAAGTTGTACCTACTTCAGAACACTATACATGGTATGTTAGAAGTTTGCACATGCACCTGGTGGTATCCCAACCCCAGATCAGTCTTGGAGGAAACTGTTTCTCCCTGGAACTGGTCGAAGATATCATCAACATGAGGAATATGATATCAATTGTTTACCATGATCTGGTTGAGTCAACGATAATCCATGCATAAAATGATGGTATCATCTACCTTCATGGAAAAAAGGATAGGTCACCCCATTGAGTTGTTCTAGGTTGGATGAAACCCTTAGCCACAAAGTCATTTAGCTATTTTTTGAGTTCCTGTTGCTCTTTTGGTGCCACCATATAAGGCAGAATAGAAACAGGTGCCACCCACGGCTTAAGCTTGATAGTTAAATCCACATCCCTCATAGGAGGTAATCTAGATATATAATTATGGAAGATGTCCCTAAAATGATCCACCACTAGAGGGAAATAAATTATCTGCCTCCCCTGATCACTCAAAAAGATACTTTCCTTCTTAGTTATCACTATTCCCAACCCTTCATATTAGGTCTTATCTTGGTCTACTTGCATATCCCATTATCCTTTGGATAGATAGGTGTCACCCAAAACAGATGTAATGTAAATCAAAAGGTGATAGAAATCCACTTGATCATGATAAGGAGAAAGAAATTTCCTATTAATAATTACATTGATACCAGACATGTCGAGGATATAGAAATTCCAAACAAACCTGTACCCACAAATCTCAAGGGGAACTCTTGGAACTGGCGTATTCCCTATGTCCTAACATGGAGCAGAGTGTCGAGACACAAGCTTCCACAAATGTATTCAATTGTAAAACCAATATGTTCAACAACAGTAGATGATATATAAGAGTGTGAACCGATAGTATCAAAAAGATTTGAAACTAATGTAAAGGATACTAGAGTACTACCAATAACTATAGATGGTACTACACTCTGCTCCTCTATTTTTGATTGCACTACATACGTGAGACCTAATCTGTAGCCCTGATACACTTCCTAGTTGGACTGAGCAGTTCCACTCTACTGATGCTGATAATCAAGAACATGATCTCCTCAAACCCAAACTCCACTATTAACATGGCATGATCACCGAGTGGAAAAAGAACTTCTAGCCTGTTTTGGAATCATATATCCCATTCATGATATATATGGAGGTTTGGATCCTATTTTACTAGATTCTGAAGAGAAGGAACAATAAAAACATTGGATGTGAGCCATCTTACTACAATCGTGACTTTCCTTCTGGTATATCGTGCAATATGGCTTCTTGTGACCATTTTTTCCACACTGATAATATGTGTCAGAGCCATCAAAAATTGTTTTTTGGCTAGGATTTCCCCAATGTGTACTTTCAAAAAAAGTGTTTCTGATATCCAGAAGTGGCATCACCTAGTCTCGGAATAGAATCGACCTGGCTCTGTAGATTAGCTTCCCTAAAATTTGGGTTTGATATTACTTTCTGATTTATGATCTATGTGACAAATATAAAAGGGAAGAAATTCACTTGGGAGCTGATCGAATACTCAAGTCCATCCTTAAAATGTATCATAGTAGTATGCACGTCTATAGTTAGAGATGAGGCAAAATGATGACATTCTGTGAAATGAGTAGAATACTCTATCACAGTCACAGATCCCTGTTGAATATTTAGGAACTCCCATGCATGATCATATCATAGAGTCTATGAGAGAAAGTGGTCGTAAAAAGTTTTTTGGAAGTCATCCCAAACGATGTCACCAGTCAGCTCATCCTGAGAAACAACATCCCACCAATACTTGGCGGAGCCACGAAGAATGTATACTGCAAGTTTGACTCATTATTCTGGAAGCATCCCACAGTGGTCGAAGATAGACCTTGTGTCTTCTATCCATGAATCAATAGCATGAGGGCCACCACTCCCTGAGAAGGTGGTAGGGTGTTCCTATAGAATGTCCTGCATGAGGCCATCCATATATGGGGCAGGTCTAGGAATATTCTAAACTGACTACATAAACCTAATGAGATATCCTTGAACTATGTTTCTGGTTCCCTCAGAAGATCAATAGGAGGAAGTACCACAAGATGCACTACAAGAGGTATCACTAGTGATTTGGGACCCAGAATCTCTTGAATGTGCTCATTGCTACTCCCCTGAGCCACGACACGAAGACGTTATGATGGCATTGGTCTACAACATCCAAATGCAATGATTTAGATAAGAGTAAGGTACATAAGGAAAACAAGTTGGTGAAAAATAGATTAGGTACATGGGATTCCTCTGATCACTACACAATAGATAACCGTATAACGATCCGGATTTTGATATGTAATGGATAACCTAAAAGGTTTAATAATCATGGTCTACAATCCATTCCCAGTTTAAGTCAAGTTATCATCTAACAAACTATTACAACATTATATTTAATAGACTATCATTCCCAAAATTTAACCACTATGGAAAACATCCATCACATGAAAACAAGAAAATACATAATTAAAGATGACATGAAATTTAAATATGCACGACATTTTAATCCTATGGTGCCTAATATGATGCATGAAATTTATTGCCATAGTATCATCGAGCTGTGATGTTAAAAACCCATTATCTCAACAATACCAACTCAAATATCAGTGAAAAACAAATGAGTCACCCAATGGTGAAATCATATCAACAATAACCAACATAAACAATAACTACAACCCAAACCTGTAATTTGGGATTCCCTTGTACACGAGTGAGCTACATCTAAGCAGAGGGTACATTCCATATACATATACCCTAGTATCTTATTTAACCCTAAAAACAATACGAAAGGAAAAACTAGATCTAATACCACATTGTAGTGTTCTCGTCCCGGAAGCCACCGGGAGGATGCTCGGAGGTGTGTTGGCCACATTACCTCAAGCGCATCTCCTCAAATGCCAAAGGCTGCCAACTAGCAACGAGAGACTTTTTCGTGTTAGTGGGGGAGACTACTCCATCATTGTTAATAGTTAATATTATAGCTGAAGTAAAAAAAATAAATAATAAATAGCAGAACCATATAAATGAATAAACTAAAGAAGTAGAAATATAAATAATCAAGATAAATAATATTCATGTGGGGATGTTCAGAAAACAATGTCATTCCACGATGTCTGTCTAAAATGAATGTATGGAAAACCGAAACTCAAGAATAACTTCAAATATTAGAAAATTCACTGAGAAAAAACTGCATCATGAGAAACACTTAATCCAATTCCCAAGTCTCTATCCTGAGAAGAAAGAAGCAATCAAGCATTGGAAGTAGAAAAATTCCCATTTTCAAAACATGCATGCATGTAATCTACTCAGGGTCAACAATGCACGAGAAGGTTGTGAGAAACAATCCCAGTAGGCATGCACCAATGGTGTCTAAAACTTTCTATTTCATGTAATAAATGAATATATTGTTACATTATTTAACAATTTTAGATAAATAATTTTGTTCAATGGAATAAATAACTTGGCCCGGGTTCCCAACGGTACTAATCCCTAATCACCTTCTTGAATATAAGCTAGAAGTCTAAAGGGAGTAACAGTAAGTTGTTTACTCAAATGAATGTATATAAACCCCAGAAGACAATGGTAAACAAAGAAAGAGGCATACCCCAACCTTGTGCATTAACTTGGGTTCTATGTTATGAGTTTACAAGGTGTTCTTCAACATACCAGAAAAATATCACCAATCTCAAGAGACTCAATGAAAAAATAATATAAACCTTCAGTGAATCATTATTAAGGTTCAAGACGAGAGATGGAGTCTGAGCCCATCCTGAATGTATTACTATAGAACATCCTTCCAATTATCCAACACCACTGAGCCTGTCTAAGGGAATATTTCGAAAGACCAAGTATCGCTTGAGGCATTGCTTTACCGTGAGTCCATCCCGATCTCGCAAAAAGGGGTTGGGCATCAACTGAGGCTATCTTATTAACATTTCCAACGAATTCATCCCTAATGGTCCATTTTGGAACTGGTATCACTCATATGTATTGGAAAGCCTTGGGAAGTATTAGTCTGGCAATGCCTAGGACACCACCCCCAGCGTGTAGTGGTAACCAGTCAGTAAGAGAGGGTCTAATCATTTCCCTTAATGCAGGACCAACCTTAATTACCCACCCAGAATTTAATTAATGTTTCCATAGATGAAGATACGAAAAAATAAGAATATACAATTTCAGCTTTAAAATGAAATAGAAACACCCATTCATCACATGGAATAAATTAAATATTATAGTATAACAATCATAACAAGGCCTGATGCCACATCCACATAAGCAGATAAATGCACTTTTTACCAAATAAATAATTCATCACAAAAAAATAACAAATATCCAATGATTAAATGTCCATAATTATTCAAAATTAATTTTTTAAATTTATCACATCAAATATAGTCTACGCAACACATGCTGTTAATTAAATTAAATGCTCGGTCAAACAGAATTTATACTGGACACATGGGCGTGCCCCAAGGGGTGTCTGACCACATTCCAACAAATTAAAACAATTAATTTATGAAAAATAGCCATGCATTAATTAGAAAAAAACATAAATTAAATAAAACTGTTTAATTTTCATAGAATCGGTAGGCACTAACTAACGGAAAAATGATGAATTTTTATAGATCACAATGAAACGGAGGGAATGTGAGTGAAAAAACAAACCTATATTCATAGATGATTCAAATATCTATGGTAATATTTTATTTGACCTTAAATTGAAGAAACCAAATGATTTTAAAGAAACCCCCAAATAGGGTAAAATCCTTCTTCAATGACGTACACGTATGATACTCAATGAAATCCTACGATTCCAATTTTCCAAGGTTATCCTTTCACTAAGGATTACTAGGCACATGACGGAGAAGAAAACAAGGGACAACAGGTAACACAATAGTCATCTGAGGGGGATGTAGGGTGTTAAGCCACCTAGGAAGATGGAGGGTCACGACGTGAGGGATATGAAGAGAGGAAGAGAGGGATAAAAGAAATAAAAAAATGATGAAAATGAAAAGAAAAATAATATAATAAAAATAAATTGAAAAATAAAAATAAATTAATTTAATTTCATTAAATATTTTTAATTTCATTAAATATTTTCTTATTTATTTACAATTCGTAATTAATTATTATAATCCTGAACAGTGCACTAAAGAAAGAGGTAACATTTTTCATAAAACACAGTAGTTATTTAATTAATTTAAAAAGTTGCACGGGAACCTTAACGTGGTCTGAAAATGCTGTCCCAGGGTCACATTAAAGATTTAGACAACAAAAATTAAAAATGGTATGTACCTGATTAAGGTCAGGACATTACATGATCCATTGTAGGAGACATCCCATGAATTGGTTACTATTGCATATAATTATCCCTATATGGGGAACATTCTTGAGTGAAAAGAGTTAAACGATCTCCAACTACATGTTCTCCAAAAAAAAAAACAACTAATTTACTAAATCTTCATCAACTAACATTACCAATTAAATATTCCTAGAGGAGAAGTATCATTTATTGATCTCTAGAAAATGGACCATTAATAAAAACATAGGCCTTCAATAGATCCTATGATAATACATACAGTGGAAAGGAAACATTTTCTTTGAAGTGATCAATGTTTGCCTTCAATAAAAACTTGTAACATCTCACTACACTTCAAAATGGTATGTCTCTGACCTTTTCCTAGTATTCCCTATTGGTTCAATGGGTAGGTCCTAGAAGGATAGGATAGGATATCAGTAATGGTGATTTAACAAATTTATAGAAATTTATGGCATGAATTATGATGGTTATAATTCATGTTGGATATTTACATGTTGTGTAAAATGGTTACAACGAATATAAAGAATTAATGAATAATAAATATATATTTTTAATGGTGGTGGGTTTTTAAATTATTATTATAATTATCAATTATATGAATTGTAACAATGTTAAACATCATGTAAAATACAATGAGGTTTTTTTTAAGCCGAAATACATTCTGAAATATTAATTTATAATCCTTCAATATTCATTTCAATATACATAATTCCTTCACAAAAAAATTTGGGGAACCTCTAATGCCTCTAGACCATTTCGTTCAATGATAGATAGTTTTTCAATCATAGTTTCATTTTTAGTATTTATTCCCTATGTCTCTTTATCGATTTCTCTATTCCCTTCTTCTTGATTGGCGGATCCTATTGAGATTAATGTTACTATAATTTATATTTTTGAATCGTCAATTCTATTTTGAGTTCCAATATCTTATACATCTTCACTCCTGTTGGTATGTATAGTTGCGGGATCTGTGTTACATGATAATGGTTGGTGGTTCCATCTTGATGACCAATTTATATTAACATAAATTTGGTTGTTTAATTTCAATTTTTTGAGTTAAATAAATATTTTTATTTTTTATTTTTTAATATTTATTTTAATTTGGTTGTTTATGAAAAACATATCTCTTCATAATGGGGGTTTTTAAATAGGTTTCAACATGAAACTAAAAAACCACCAATTCTAATGATTTTTGGTGTGGATATAGTAATTGAAAAAGATTAAAAATTTTAAATTATATTTTGAAATAAATTTAATGGAATATTTTGAAAATAAACAAGTCTATTGCATTAAGGGATTTTTTAAAAATCATATATAATTTAATTTAATATTAAATTTATGATTTTTATTATCATATTTGACTAGTTGTTGCATGAATTGGTTTCAATTCCATATTTATGAAAAGTATTCAGAAAAGGATTTGATATAAACCGTAGGGTTTTAAATTGATGAAAATGCATTTTTTAAACCCAATTATTGATTTGAAATGGGAAATTGAAATATTTTAATTTGAGAGTATGATTAATTTTATATTTAGTTGTCTTGGAAGAAATTGATCAATTTTTTTTGTACTTGAGTACATGAAATTATTATGTATTTATTAATGTACTTAGATGGAAATTTAGGACATAAGACATTATAAATCATCATATCATCACATCCCATCCCTTAGAAAATGTTGATGAGTCCCCCTTTTCCAGATTTCCAAGGGGGTGTATGTACAAATAGTTCGTTCACTATGAGTGTGAGATCCTTATAGCCTATAAATTTTGTACATTATTTGGAAAATGTCGAGATTTAACTCATGTTTTTTTAAAATGTATATATTAAATTGTTGTAAACTATTTTACATGCATTGGGAATTTATATAAATAGTATTACTTAAAATATTCTATTTAATATTTTTTTGAAAATTACTTTTTCTATTAAGATTCTTTTGGTTCATGGAATGTTCCTTCTTTCAAAATGTATTTCCTTTATTTGAAATGTAATGAATTATTTTCTAATGTATTTACATATTTTAAATCATAAATCATGATTTGTTTAAATATTATATTCTTATGCAAGACCTATTTTTTTAACTGAAATAAATTTTATTATTAAATTGATATTATCCGATTGTAACAGATTAATTTGGTGAAGTCATATTAGACATTGGATCACACCCTAATTGGTCATTCAGATTTTTATAGACTATCTCTTTCCAGGTTCGATCAACATTAATGTATCTCAAGTTGGTGGATCACGTTTTTGATCTTGGGACATGGTGAGTTGCATCCGAGTTGGGACATGGGTTGTTTTCCCTTTTTGGTACATTAGTTGTTGAACTTTTGGATTTAATTATTACTTGAGTTATGGTATATGACTTCTATAGAAGTTAATTTGGATATGAATTTTCCTTGTTTCATTTACATCACCAATGTTTGTGGGAAAATCAATCGAATTTTTAGTTTGTATAAGGCTAGGTGCTAGTCGCTAACGCCTGTGGATTGGGATTGAAAATTGGGCTATGTAAATGTCAGCTCAGTTATAAGGTTACCAGTGTACCCGATATGGTTCATGACAATGTGGAATCACATATTCTGTTTTATCTTCTTATCAGGAAGTTAGTTTGTATTTGTGAAATATTTTTGGGATATTTAATGTGGTTGTTATTGAGTTTCTAGAAAACACTCACCCCAATAAACCTTAATTCACTTTGTATATATAGGAAAATACATATTATGGATCAGTTCTAATATTTTACCTGTTTTGATTCGGATAGATTAAAATCTAATTCATATTTTTTTGTCTGGTGGGATTAATTTATTTTTTCTCAACTGGAGTGAATATATGATGTCTTCCTTATTTTCTATAGATTGATTGTTGAATCATCTCACCATTAAGATGTGTGAACTAGATCTAGGAAAAAGATAATATCGAACCACACAAACTTAATCCTCTTTTAGATGCTAATTTTATAGAGGTTATGGTCATAACTATCCATGATATGGGACAGGCTCTATCATTAGTCCTTATTTAGGTACCTACTATGTAATCTCAGAGATACATCCACATTGGTTGTTATAAATAGTTCCTTCACCATATGATAGAATTGTTAAAAAGCTCAAATGATCCTCTACAGGATGAGCAGTGGTTGTGAATAATAATACACATTTTTTGGTTCTTTGAAACCCCAATGAAATAAAGGGAATTGTTTCCACCATTGTGAAGGAAGGACTGGGAAAGTGATGGTGGGATTTGATTGTAGTAGAGAAGAAACATGTTTTCTTACATAGGAAATTATTCAATGTTTTTTTCACTAATTATTTGTATCCAGAATCAATGTTTTTCACCAATCATTTAATTTATTGAAACTAGAGAAATCTTACAAGACATTGGAAATGAATTATAGCCATTTTAATCATCTCATTGTTTTTCTCACCTAATATAGTATCGAATTTTAAGATAGAAGATCAATGGAAGATTTTGCTACAATGTTAGGATATTCCTTCTATAGATATATAATTAAAGTTATCATCATATGCTAGTGTATTGGATAGAGCACTTATGGTTGATATGGACATGTCTGGAAAGTTAGTGGTATCCAGATATTCTTGATATCTCTGTGGATGCATGATTTCCTTTAAGGGAAAGAGGATGAGTGATGATAATTGTGGTAGTTATCTAGGGAATGGACATTGTAGTCCCATTTCATTACCTAGAAAATGTTCCTTATTTTTTAACTTGTATAGAAAGGAAGGACATTCAAATATGATTTCCATTGGGGAACCGAATAAATATAGTTCATTGGTGTGTTTAAGGAAATTGAAGAGATTATTCTATATTTATTCCACTATGAATATTGGAATATGAATATCATATCCTCCAAACAATTTATGGAAATCATACACTTCATGTGAAAAATGGTTTCATCCCCAAGAATCTATAATGAAATTTCATCATGTTGGGGAAGAATCTCTATAGGAAGTGGATATGGGTCTAGTGACTATAAGAGGTACCATTGTTATAGCTTCATATTTAATGACTAGTATATTTTATAATGGTTCCTCTAACTCATATATTTCACCACATGGTGTCAATCTACGTAATATTATACTATATATTTTAAATTGTGAAATGGATATTACTACACCCCTTGGAATAAATAGATATATAGGTCTCTATAGTCCAACTTGTTTATTCTCTCTATTAGATGTTGATAATTTTTTTTGAAGTTATTGAATTTAATTTCCCTTTCTTCAAATGAATGATGGATTGGATTCATCCAGGAATATTCCATATTGATTTTTATCTTCTACATTATCCCATTACTACACATAGTCGTGTGTTTTCTATCTCATAAGGGGAATGAGACTGATGTTCAAGAAGAGTCTTACCATATTATCTGGGGTTGGGAAAGTGATATATATGATTTCATTTGATCTTTAGCAGTATTCTTTGATTAGTGATATCCCCCTTGGGGTATTTGTGTTTCTTGTGATTTTTCCTTTAGAAATCTCTAGTTTTCCATCAGTAAGGGTGGTTGAGTTTTCCATTGACATAGTACTTGGTAGTCATCCATATTCTATTTTTTCCTACATAATTTATCCAGGTAAACTAAAAGAGATTATTTTTGTG
Source organism: Viscum album (assembly GCA_963277665.1). NCBI lineage: Eukaryota > Viridiplantae > Streptophyta > Magnoliopsida > Santalales > Viscaceae > Viscum > Viscum album. The sequence continues at coordinate 1,294,752,893 of OY728152.1, forward strand.
TTGTAATATCTTTTATAGAAATTCGTTATATGCCAGAGTGTGTTACCTTGGGATGCACGTGTTTTATCTCCAATGAAAGAAGATGGTTTACTTCACCTATGTTTTTATTAGTTAAATCTCTATCAAGTGACGATGAAGAAAAAATAAAAGTTCCAAAGGATTAAAGATTTGTTTGATATATTTTAAAGGGATAAGTGGTTCTTGGAGATTTATATTTGATCAAGTTACCATCATTTGAGGATAAATGATTTTTAAATTATGAATATTTCATTTGATAGAAGGTATAATCATTATGTGTAATATTTTATACCCATTTTTCTAACCAAATCTCATTCAGACTTTATAGAATTCCTGATCAGGATATTACATGGGTTTCTAGAAACTCTTGTTGTAGTATTTGTAGATGAAATCTTATTTACTCTACATTCTAGGAGGTTCATATGTATCATTAAATAATACTTATGTCTTTGTTGCGAAAACAAATTCTTTATGGAATGGCTTCAAAATAGGATTTATGGATCCATGATGTGAAATTATAGGGACACATGGTGTCTGAACAATAAATATCTGTTATCTTGATAGGTTTATGGATTTTATGAAATGGGAGAAAGAATGAAATTTCGTTGATAATCAGATAATTTTGGTATTCACCAGATATATTAACTTGGTTACTATAGAATTCGTAATTTTTTTATCTCCAATGAAATCTCAAACTCAGAAAGGGGTGATGTTTTCTTAGGGTGCATAATGTCAGAATTATTTTATTGGGCTGAAATTACTTATGACTAATTTGTTAGTCCATACTCTTCCAGAGGATGGGTAGGGCTATGTGGTCTTCTATGATGCATCAGGTTAATGTTTGTGTTGAGTTTTATTGTAGGTTGACCTTGTCATTGTTTAAGAATCATATCAGTATAGTCTATATGGGAAGAATTATTTGACCCATAACACTACACTTGTATATATGATTAACACATTATAGATTTGGTGGAATTACTTTTATGGAAAATGTTTTACCATTTTCTCTAAATGTATGATGTTGAGTTAAATATTTTATAAAAATGAATTCAATATTTTATAGAAGTGATGTGTTATATCCCTGTATTGATTCAACTTTTACATTTCATATACCCTATATAAAGATAATTTCATTAAAAATTATATATGTAGGAAGCATCCAACACAATTAGTGAAAGATTAAATGGACGAGTGGAACATGATAATTAGTTTATCATGGTTCCATATTGGAGTTTAGGACAATGGGGCTGATGTTTTATTAGAAATCATTCTGTTCATACCCTTTCATTCCAAAATTATTCTTCAGGATCATAATATTGATAATGAGTTCCATATACTAGGAGACTCTCTTAATGGTGTAGAGACTGATTCCATGTGTCTTTCTCCAAGGAGGGTATTCTATGAAATTTGTAACATGGTTTGGTTACATATTTAGTTAGAGATGATGGGAGGGAATCCTTCCATAAATCCTAGTTGGAATTGAACAATAGGACCCTAAATGTGTTCTATTACATGAATTAGATGTTCTAGTTACTAGGTATGTGATGGATAATTACTATGTCTTCTTCTGATTATTATACACTCATGCAGGTGATGTTTAATAACCAGAAAAAGTCATGTTTTTAATTAAATTTATAGTCAATACTTGGAATGGGATGATATCTAAATGAACATGGATTTTTGGACAACATATAAAAGTGGAAGAATAATGTGATATGGGTTGCGATCAATCATATGATTAATTTGTCACACTATATACTCATTACATACCTATTCAATGTAGAGGTCTTGGTATATGAATGTTAATGTTAATTTTCATGAAGTTCAAACTGCTATTGTCTCTAATGAGTATCCCAAGTTCACTTCTCTTGTTTTGAAATTCCATTTGGAGGAATAAGGATATGACATGAATTTGAGTATGGAATTACATCTACATTTAAATAGTCATAGATAAAGAGATATATAGATTATGGATGATAAGCTTCACGCTTGTCTTATTAACTTTGGTGAAGTTGGGATGATTAGTTGGGGATTGTTGAGTTTTCTTATAACAATATTAACCATTCAACAATCAAAATAGATAAATTTTAGGCCTTTTTTGGTCATCCTGATATATCTCCATTACTTTAGATGTATATTGGTGTATTTTCAATGAATGAACATTTCTTGGACCAAGGGATGACATCGAGGATTCAGTTGATTCATTAGAACATGTTTGTGAAACAAATCCAATATATGTCTGATGTTGAACTTCTTTAAAGGTCATTCTGGTGACCTAGGGTTCTTGAATGTTTCACCCCAATTGATTCATTTATCACTTCAGAGATAGGTGAAGCTTTCTCTTCATTTTGATATACCTTTTGATGATATTGATTAGGTGGGAAAATTTGCATACTCCTTAGAACTAACAATAAGGATAACAAAAATACATAATGAGTTCCACATATCTTAGTTCAATAGTTATCTATATTATCCATCTCATGTAACGAATTGGAGTGATATTGAAGTTCAACTTAATTTATCTATGACGGAATAGCCATTGTGGACTGTTGATTCTCTTACAGATGTAATTCATCAGAGGAAGAAACCTTTTGCTTATGTGATATGGAAGTACAATTCCATTTCATAGCAGACGTTGGGTAGGGAGGCACTGTAGAGAGAGAATTCGACTCATATTTGATTTCATTTAATCTTATACAATTGTTTTTTGGGGAATATTTTTTGAGGGGAGGTTGAAACATATCATTACACTTTTGAGAGGTGCATTTGTTACATTGTTGTGGTCATCATTTTTCATTATCTATGTATGGATAAGAAAGAAATGGGAGGACACCTGTAATAGTAATGTTTGAATTTTTTTCAGAATTTATGGCATGAAATTAGTTGTTTCTTGAGCCAATTAGAGATTTATACACTATGTAATATGTTCAAATGATGTATAAACCATAAATTGAAAATCAATACATTTTTAACAAAAGTTTATCGGGTTTTCAAGGATTACAATACTTATCAATTAAAATACAAGTAATTGAGATTCATTTCATGTATCCTCCCATGAATGTTTTTACAAATAGTAAGCATGGATGAAATAATTTTTTGTATTCCACAAGTATTCCTATATATTGACATAGATCTTTCCCCATTTGATTCTATGATTTTCCACCCCATAAGACCATTTTCTTTTGAAAATTGACCCCTATTTCAATCTTGTTGTTTCATTCAACATAATAATTCTGCATTCATATTCACCTCATTCTCTATTACATCCACGGTGTTTGATGTATATTCTTGATTTTTATGGATCTATGAATCGTATTATTGAATATCATTTATATTATATGTTCCTAGATCTTTTTCATCTTTATTATTGTTTGTGGGATTCATTTTGGGCATTTTGTTCTGTGAGAAATGTAGTTAGTTCCAACTTGATGAATAATTTATATTGACCATAAATTGCTTGTTTTATTTTTATTATTTGTGTTAAATTCAAATGTTTTTTTATAATGGAATTCAATTGAGTTTTTGACAAAACCTAATTCTTTATGATTATGGTTCTGAAATGGGTTATTGGCATTAAATTAGAATACCTTAAATTTTAGTGAATAGGGGTTTGAATATGGAAATTAAAAACATTAAATTGTGAAATGAATATAACATAAAATTAGGAAAACCCAAATTCCATTGATATGGGGTTTTGTTATGAAATTGATCAAATTTATTTCAAAATTAAATTGATGAATTTAGTTGTGATATTAAAATAGTGAAATTTCATGAATTATTTTCAAATAATTATATATCTAAATTGGATTAAAAATGAATTGATAGAAACAATAGGCTTTTATATTTTTGAATAGTTATGATTTTTAAAAAAAAACAAGTTATGGGTTTTAAATAGAAATTTGGAATATTTAAAATGGATAATGGGTTTAATTGTATTTTAATAATTCTTTAAATAAATTGTCCATCATTGATTTTTAATTGATAAAAATAAAGACTTAGGTAGTTATTGAGTTGTCAATATGGAAGATAATAACACAAAAAATTGTCAACATAATATAAACAAATCAAATCTATTAGGTGATGGTGATGAGTCCTCTTTCTCCTGAGTTCGAAGGGGAATATTATCATATATTCCATTCAATATGATTGTGTGATTATTATATCATATAAATTTCAAAACATATTAGGTATATGACTATGTTTCTATCCTGTCTATATTTCATATCTATATATACCATTGTTTTACACTATTTTATATTACATTAGAATATCTATATATATAGTATTATATAAATGTGGTATTTATAATTTTTTTTTTAAAATTTCCACTTGTGTAATAAGGCCATAATTTAAATGAAAATTGCATCTTTTGAAGTGATTTTCAATCATTTGTAATCTGAAATATGAATTTATAAAAAAAATTCATATTTTAAATGAAAAATAATTCTTTTATTCAATGTAAAATATTTATGAAAAATCTATTTTTTATGCTAAAATACAATTCTTCAATAACTTGATATTTGTATCATGATATGGAATATATTGGAGTCATCCTATGTAACAACCTGATATTTTATAAGATATATGCTTTTTAATCTCTTTCATATCTTCTATTGTATGCTACACCAAGGGTATCTTGTGCTATACGCGACACCATATTAGCTTACAGTATTTGCAACACTAATCTTGGATCTTGTTACACACAATTTCATGTTTTTTTGATAGTAGTTATTCTATGCAACATTGAGTATATATATATTCAATATATTAATGAAATATTGTTTGATTTTGTTATACGCTACAACAAAGGAGTCGTGCACTAAATGCAACCCTGACTTGTCTTGCATTACACGCAATCGCGACCTTCCTCGATAGCGTGTGTTGTACGCAATACCGGGTTTTACTAAACAGCGATATATTGTTATAATATTTTTATGAACTATCCGTTATGAAAAGTATAAACTAAATTTTGAATTTTATAACATTATTATTTCATCTAAAACATTTTCTAGAACATGGTATGTGAACAAAATAATTTTTTCGGGTAAAATAAGTATTTTTCAAAAAATACAGTTTTGCCACCTTTTAATGGCGCACCCACATTAAATCTAGTTTTTGACATGTTTATAAGTTCAATTTTACAAAATAAACTTCTTCTTTTGAATAAGGATATATAAATTTATATTGGTTAAATTTTTGAAATTTTTCGGATAAATTTCATATTTTAATGAATAGTAAAAACACAATATATTTTAATTAAAAACAACTTTTTTCATCGTAATAATTTATATGGTTAGATTATAATATTGAATGGTTTTAATGTATAAATAGAATATATTTTTACCATTTAATATAATTTATGTCATTAGCATTGATTTTACATTGAATTCGTAGGTTAAATCAATTCAATCTTTTGCAATGTTTATAACAAAAACTTGTTTTCTTTCGACAACGGGATTAATTTTAATTTAATTTCTAAAACTTTTTTGTATTGAATTTGGAAAAATAGATTCCATATTTTGAATCATTGGGTCCAAATTATGTTAATAACATACTTTTTATTTTTTGGCATTATGAATAGTAACTACGGTAAATTTTATTTACCATAGTTAAAGGTAAACAGGGTAATTAAAGGTAAATATAAGATTATAAAATTACCATAACACCTACTAAAATCCTATTGGATGACTAAAAGTCCACCCATATCACCTAAGGGTTAGATTAGATTCATTTAATGGACTTTGTTCCATAAAAATAATTTAATTATTGTTAAAACCAAAGAAAGTGACAACATGTCACTTTCTTAAATCTTATAAGTATAATAATTTTAGTTTTGTGATAAACTTCAAGAAACATAGGATATAAATAGTTTCCAGAAATCTAATAAAATTATCTACATCATATGAATTTATTTAGAATTTTTAGGGATTAAATAATTATCATTAAAGGTGAAATAATAGTGATGCTGAAATTATTTTATTAAGAGAAATATCAAATAAATGGTTTTAAAAATATTAAAATTAATATTATATGAACAACTTAATGTGATCCAATAATTTTCTAGATAAATATGAAATTTTATGCATCTATTAAATCTTTTTGTTCGAAAATATCTTCTGTATATTGTTTATTTAAATTCAAATACATGAATAGTTTCAAAATTGACACTATTGTTATTTTATAAAAATAACATATTATAAAATTGTTTAAAAATCACAAAAATATTTAAAAATTATAAATTTATATTTATATTGTCTAAAATTTGATAAAGTGTCAAATTATGGAAAATTTACAACACATATGTAATTATTTATAATAATTTAAAATTTAGAATATTATTACCACAAATAAAATTAAATTGATAAATAAGGATAAATCAAGTTGATAATGTTTAAAATAAATTCCTAACATGTCTAAATTTTATTGGTTGATGCGATTAAAAACCTATCTCATCTAATATTCTGATATGAGTCATTTTGGATGTTTTTAAGAGTTGTTGGGATTTAATATAAACTAATATTTCTTATATTTCAAAAGGTGCCCCTCTCCTCCATTATAAAAGGGAACCTCCTCCCTATCCTCCTCACAAAAATTTTACCCTTAAATATCGTCAAAACTATGCCCATTTCACTTCCCCACTTCCATAGAATCATCCTAGTGGTCTGGTCTTCTTCAAAGACCAATTTTAGTGCCCTAAGAGGTCTCAAAGAGGCACTTCAAAGAAGTGGTAATATCCGTTACCGATTCATTCAACTTTATTTCTTCTTATAATTCTTATTCTTTAGTTGTTTCGTTGTGAAGTAATAACATAAGTATCACTAATATACTTGTATTTTATTATAAATATGAGGAAACCCCATTTCACCTTCTATCCATCCTACAAAAAATGAAATCTCCGCGCGTGCGTACGTACGAAATATCGTCTCCACGCCGTGGTGTAATCTGTTTTTCCACCAACACCATACATGGATGGGTATAATGGTGTAAAGAATAACTATATATGGTTATTATAACATCATACTGATTCTTATATATTATACCATCCACCCCAATTCTATTCAATAATTATGGGAACGATATCATCACTCGTGCGTACGTACGGATTACTGTCTCCACGACGCGATGAGATTCATTCTCCATGTTAACCATACATGATTGATTATAATGTTTATATAATGAATAATAATGAAATATATGAAATAATAATTCTACTGGATTTATGTATATATATATATATGTGTGTGTGTATTTCATCTATTTAGTTTCATTTAATTCAATAAGGAAACGAAAACAGTGTTCATGTGTACGTACGGCCTACCGTCTCCATGAACGGTGTATTTCATTCCATTTATCGATCTATAATATATATGTATATGATGAATATATATTATATATAAATCATTTTTTACATTCTGGAATTGTGTAAATCAGAATATAAGTAATAATATCAAGAACGACATGTTGAAACACATACGAAAAATGAAATGATTTTACCCAAAACACTGCTTTAACATGGAATTTACAAAATAATGGGTAATATAAAATCATAAGTGAAACATATATGATATCATAACAATGAATTTTATTATGTAATAATTCAACGACATTATTTAAATCATTATACAGGAGGTTCAGATCCATACAAATCATATCGGACCTAAGGTAAGGGATAATTTTTCCAATCTCGTTTTTATCAGAGATTGTTTATTTGTATGTATTTACTGGGGTTATATTTATCATTCATGTACCTATTTTCTAAAAATAGTTTCATGTATGTTTAATGTCCTTTTTCCCATTTTTTACTTTTACTACATGGTGTGTAACGAATCTTTCTTTTACGAGGTACTTTTTGACTTTTCTGGCAAAATTACGAGAAGAATGTTTTTTTAACTTATACGGCACGAATGGATTTTTACAGTTTTATAAAGCCTTATTTTCATGAAGCTACCTCCAAAATATTTCATGTATATTTCCAACAAAATCTATTTCTTTCAAAATTGAAAGATGTTTTGTGAAAATAAATTGATTTTGAAGAAGAAAGGATATTTTCCTCAAGAATTCATTTCAAGTGTTTTATCAAAACCATTTTTCCATCTAAGATGACATTATTTCATATGTGTATGTTTCAAGTATAATGTCTCTATGATTTACATGGTATCACTTTTGTTATTATGAAATGATATCCATTACTTTTATATGGATTATGTGATGATGGGATGATTTTTATGAAACCCATTTTATTCGTTGGGTTATTATGAATGATGCATTTTTATTTTGTGGCACAAGTAATAATGATTTCATTATGAGATGGGTGTAACCTATATCTCCCTCCAATGCTATGGGTAAAGATTTATTTCTCATGAGATAGACATGGCTGGAACTGTAAGTTAATCTGCTTCAGTGTTACAGGACTAAAACGAGAAGTGAACTCGATTCAGAAAGGGACTTTGTCTACTAAGATGGTCTTGGAAGCAATGCCTTGGCTACTATGGAAATCATAACATGTGCTGAATGGTTTCTAGAATTACATGTTTTATTCCCATTATATTTTATCATGGTTGATGTTCCATTATCATATATTCCTTACGTACATCCACGATTTGTGTCTTTTCTCAAGATTTTGATGTTAAATTTCATGTTCAAGTTTTTTCTTTCAAATGTTTATGGATTGTTTTATGTTCTCTATGTTTTCCCTTACCGAGCATTTGAGCTCACCCTTTTTATGTTTTATTTTTCCCCAATAAATAAAGAAAGGTTTTAGGTAAATAAACAAAAAGGGGAATATCTTTATGGGAGTTGTTGAAGATCGTTCAACATGATTAGAAGATTATATTCCATGTTTCCAAAGACACTAAACTATTAAGATCCTTGAGTTTTGTTTTTTTATGTATTAAGTATTCCGAAAAAGTAATGTATTGTCCATGTACGTCATGATTCGGGTCTCTACCATTGGTATCAGAAGAATGGTTTTGTCAACCTTTGGAAACTAGGATGTGAAAATGTTAGTGAGATCCCTAGATATATATCTAAGGTGGGTCTAGGGATGTCCCTAAGGATAAGTATACGTATAGGATATAGTCCTAGAACTATGGTAATGATGTTTGAATTTTACCTAAGATGTTAGATATTGATGGTACTCCCCTTTACTAGGTTGTTTTCCATAGCATGATTTTTTCCTCCAACACTATTCTTTTTGGGTTTTAGAAAATTGCTGGAAATAGGAAGATTCACGATAATGGAGGATATGACAGACAATGGAATGATATTCTTCATGAGAAACCAAATGAAACGGGATTTGAAAGTCCAAACATCATTATTATTCCTAATCAGAAATCTCATAATATGATCAATAATCTCAACTTTGGTAAGTTTCTCAACTCAGATAATAAGTGAAAGATGGAGTTTCATGATGATCATAGAGGAAAGAAAGTTAAATTTCCCTCATGTAAATCATGTGGGAAGAGGCATGAGGGAGATTGTTTCAAAGGAACTGGAAGATGATTTGGGTGTGGAAAAGAAGGAAACAATGCCAGTAAGTGTAAAGGAAAAGGTTCAGTTATCACCATGGGCAAGGATAATGGTATTTCTATGACATCAACAATGATTAGATGTTTTAAATGTGGAATGTATGGGCATTATACAAACCAATTCCCTAAGGGAAAATCTCATGAAGATAATCAGCATGGTCATATGAGTAATATTATGTGGATGATGATGAAGAGACTACGAATGAAATATGAGATGATAGAAATGATGAAGCTCAGTCAGCGGTTTAAGAAGTTAGTGAAATGATTGTATGTTTATAAAGAATAATGTATGGTACTATGGAATAAAGAATCATATACGTATTGTTACACTATTGTTTTTCCTAAAGTATTTGAAAGTACATGGTACCAGTAGCCATGAAAGGTTATTCAGATATTTTTGGAAAGTAGATGATATGCGCATAATGAAGTTATAAGAAGATAATGAGATGTTTGATTGTATCCGTGAGCTAATGACAGATATAAGGACTTAGTGATATTATGGTTTGATTATATAGATTTTTTTGGGATTTTGGTATGTGGAAAGAGTTACCTTTTGACAGTATTCATGTTTTCACTAAGGTTCTATGGTAATTTATGTTTCAAGAGAATATATGACTAAGGTATTCATGTGTTTGGAATGCAACCAATAAGATATATCTTATGATATATGTGGGATAAATGGTTGTATTCACATTCTGGGTAGATAACCTTTCTATTAATTGTTTTCTTTATACTATGAGCTTGGACCGAAGTATTTTAGATAATCCTAAATATTGGAAGGGATTATGTTGGACATAAGTTAGTATTGTTTATGGATAGAAATTTTTTTGATATTATTGATGGGATGTTATAGTAATGTAGTTTTAGAAAAAGGACAACCTGCAGGACGGGAAAAAGCCCATCGCGTCGGACAAGGCTGTGGGAATTGAACCCACAACTGAATTTAAACTGGCCTTTATCGCCTACCACTAGACTACATGAAGTCCCTAGTTAGTAGAAACTCGTTTTATTTTATTAAGCGGTAAGATATATAGAGTATAAGTTCATTTTTGGAATCGTATATGATTAAACTCACCATAGATGGACTTATGTATATTTGATAACTTTTGATAACCTTTTGTTTGAAACAGATGGAATGACCCATCATTCTATCACATGATCTGTTAATACTTCACGAATAACAAATTCAACTTCATTTTCTTAAGAGATTAAGTGGAAATTGTTCAAAGCACGAACAATAGTGAGATTGTACAAAAAACAAGGAATTATTTCTTCTAATTAAAAATTTTCAACTTTTGGGAAATGATATTGAAAACCAAAAATGTTTTCCTAGTGCTCTTATATCTGATGAATCAGATGGTACCATAGATCATCAAATATTTAGGGCTTTATGATTGATGGCTGTTTCATAACTATGTTCTTTACCACTCTCTATCAAAACTTGATGGTTTGATTTTTATTCCATATCCATATTTTCCCCTATGTTCTCGTATGTGGAAACCCAGTGATTAGTTAATTTGGGTAACCGTTACGTTTCATACTTTATTTTTTAATGTTATGTTTCCGTATTTCATTTTACGATGTGGGTTTTTATGAATAGTAAACTATTTATAACCCCGACGAATTTCGAGGGCGAAATTCATTTTAAGGGTGGTAGAATGTAACAACCCAATATTATATAAGATATATTATTTTTAATCTCTTTAATAGCTTCTACTATACGCTACACCAAGATTATCTTGAACTATACACGATACCATATTAACTTGCACTATATGGAACACTAATCTTGGATCATGTTACACACAATTTCAAGTTTATTTGATAGTAGCTATTGTACATAAAATTTAGTATATATATATATATATTAAATGTATTAATGAAATATTTTTTGAATTTTTTATACACAACAACAAAGTAGTCCGGCTCTAAACTCAACCCTAACTTGGTTGCATTACATGCAATCATGACCGTCTTCGATAACGTGTGTTGTACGCAATACCGGGTTTTACTAAACAACAATATATTGTTATAATATTATTATGAACTAGCCGTTATGAATATTATTAACTAAATTTTGAATTTTATAACATTAGTATTTCATCGTAAACATTTTCTAGAACATGGTATGTGAACAAAATAATTTTTTCGGGTAAAATAAGTATTTTTCAAAAAATGCAGTTTTGTCGCCTTTTAATGACGCACCCACATTAAATCTAGTTTTTGATATGTTTATAAGTTCAATTTTACAAAATAAACTTCTTCTTTTGAATCAGGATATAAAAATTTAAATTGGACTATGTTTTGATATTTTTCTGATAACTTTCATATTTTAATGAATAGTAAAACACGCTATATTTTAATTAAAAACAACTTTTTTCATCGTAATAATTTATATGGTTAAATTATAATATTTATTGGTTTTAAAGTATAAATAGAATATATTTTTACCATTTAATATAATGTATGTAATTATCATTTATTTTACCTTGAATTCGTAGGTTAAATCAATTCAATCTTTTACAATGTTTTAAACAAAAACCTGTTTTCTTTCGACAACGAGATTAATTTTAATTTAATTTCTCAAACTTTTGTGTATTGAATTTGGAAAAATGGATTCCATATTTGGAATTAGTGGGTCCAAATTATGCTAATAAGCTACTTTTTATTTTTGGGCATTATGAATAGTAACTACGGTAAATTTTATTTACCATAGTTAAAGGTAAATCGGGTAATTAATGGTAAATATAAGATTATCAAATTACCCTAACATTGAAAAAATCCTATTGTTTGACTAAAAGTTGACTCATATCACCTAAGGGTCGGATTAGATTCATTTAATGGATTTTGTTCCATGAAAATAATTTAATTATTTTTAAAACCTAAGAAAGTGACAACATGTCACTTTCTTAAATCTTATAGTATAATAATTTTAGTATAGTGGTAAACTTCATGAAACATCGGATATAAATAGTCTCTAGAAATATAATAAAGTTATATATATAATATGAATTTATTTATAATTTTTAGGGATTAAATAATTATCATTAAAGGTGACATAATAGTGATGTTGAAATTATTTTATTAAGAGAAATATCGAATAAATGGTTTTAAAAATATTAAAATAAATATTACATGAACTACTTATTGTGCTCCACTAATTTTATAGATAAATATCACATGTTATGGATCTATTAAAGCTTCTAGTTCGAACATATTTTTGTATATTGTTTATTTAAACTCGAATAAATGAATAGTGTCAAAATTGACACTATTGTTATTTTATAAAAATAACATATTATAAAATTGTTTAAAAATCACAAAAATATTTAGAAATTATAAATTTAAATATATATGGTCGAAAATGTCATAAAGTGTCAAATTATGGAAAATACACAACACATATGTAATTATTTATAATAATTTAAAATTTAGAATATTATTGTCACAAATAAAATTAAATTGATAAATAAGGATAAATCTAGTTGATAATGTTTAAAATAAATTCATAACATGTCTAAATTTTATTGGTTGATGAGATTAAAAACCTATCTCATCTAATCTTCTGATATGAGTCATTTTGGATGTTTTTATGAGGTTTTGGGATTTAATATAAACTAATATTTCTTATATTTCCAAAGGTGCCCCTCTCATCCCATATAAAAGGGAACCTCCTCTCTCTCCTCCTCACACCAATTTGAACCTTCAATATCGGAAAAACCCTACCCAGTTCACTCCCCCAATTCCCTAGAAACATCCTAGAGGTCCTGGTATTCTTCAAAGACCAATTTTAATGCCTTAAGAGGAGGTCTCAAAGAGGCGCTTCAAAGAAGAGGTAATGTCTGTTACCGATTCTTTCAACATTATTTCTTATTCTAATTCTTCTTCTTTAGTTGTTTAATTATGAAGTAATAACATCATTATCACTCATAAACTTATATTTTATTATAAATATTAAGCAACACCATTTCACCTTCCATCCATCCTACGGAAAACGAAATCTCCGCACGTGCGTACATACGGAATACCGTCTCCACGCCGTAGTGTAATCTGTTTTTCCACCAAGACATTAAATGGATGGTTATAATGGTGTAAATAATAACTATATATGGTTATTATAACATCATACTTATTCTGATATGTTATACCATCCACCCCAATTCTATTCAACAATTATGGGAACGATATCACCGCTCATGCGTACGTACGGATTATCGTCTCCACGACGCGATGAGATTCATTCTCCATGTTAACCATACATGAATGATAATAAAGTTTAGATAATGAATAATAATGAAATATATGACATAATAATGCTACTGTATTTATGTATATAAATATATGTATGTCATCTATTTAGTTTCATTCAATTCAATAAGGACACAAAAACAACATTCATGCGTACGTACGACCAACCGTCTCCATGAACGGTATATTTCATTCCTTTTATAGATGTATAATATATATGTATATGTTAAATATATATTATATATAAATCATGTTTTACATTCTGTAATTATTTAAATCAGGATATAAGTAATAATATCAAGAACGACAAGTCGAAACACATATGATAAATGAAATGATTTTACACAAAACGCCGCTTTACTATGGAATTTTCAACAGAACGGGTAATATAAAGTCATAAGTGAAACATATATGATATCATAACAATGAATATTATTATGTAATAAGTCAATGACATTATTTAAATCATTATACAGGAGGTTCGGATCTATACGAAGCATATCAGACCTAAGGTAATGGGATAACTTTTCCAATCTCATTTTTATCCGAGATTGTTTATTTGTAAGTATTTACTGGGGTTATATTTATCATCCATGTAACTGTTTTCTAAAAATGGTTTCATGTATGTTTGAAGTCCTTTTTTCCCATTTTTGACTTTTACTACATGGTGTGTAAGGAATCTTTCTTTTACGAGGTACTTTTTGACTTTTCCGCCAAAAGTACGAGAAGAATGTTTTTTAACTTATACGGAACGAACTGATTTTTACGGTTTTATAAAGCCTTATTTTCATGAAGCTTCCTCCAAAAGATTTCATGACTATTTCCAACAGAATCTCTTTCTTTCAAAATTACAAGATGTTTTGTGAAAATAATTTGATTTTGAAGAAAAAAAGGATATTTTCCTCAAGAATTCATTTCAAGTGTTTTATCAAAACCATTTTTCCATCTAAGATGACATTATTTAATATGTGTATGTTTCAAGTATAATGTCTCTATGATTTAAATGGATTCACTTTTATTATTATTAATTGATATCCATTACTTTTATATGGATTATGTGATGAATGGATGATGTTTATGAAACCCATTTTATTCGTTGGGTTATTATGAATGATGTATGTTTATTTTGTGGGAAAAGTAAGAATGATTTAATTATGAGATGGGTGGGACCTATATCTCCCTCCAATGCATTGGGTAAAGATTTATATCTCATGATATAGACATGGCTGGAATGGTAAGTTAATCTGGTTTAGTGTTACAAGACTGAAACGATGAGTGAACTTGATTCAGAAAGGGACATTGTCCACTGAGATGGTCTTGGAAGAAATGCCTTGGATACTATGGAAATCATAACATGTGATGAATGGTTTCCACAATTACATGTTTTATTCCCATTATATTTTATCATGGTTGATGTTCCAATATGATATATGCCTTACGTACTTCCACGGTTTATGTCTTTGCTCAAGATTTTGATGTTTAAATTTCATGTTCAAGTTTTTTCTTTCAAATGTTTATGGATTGTTTAATGTTCTCTATGATTGCCCTTACTGAGCATTTGAGCTCACCCTTTTTTTGTTTTATTTTCCCCCCAAAAAAAATAACGGTTTCAGGTAAGGAAACAAAAAGGGCAAGATCGTTATGGGAGTTGTTCAAGATCTTTCAACATGATTAGAGGTTTATATTCCAATATTCCAAAGACAATAAACTATTACGATCCATGGGTTTTGTTTTTTTGTTATGTATTAATTATTCCTCAAAAGTAATGTATTGTCCATGTACTTCAAGCTTCGGGTCTCTATATCCTACAAGTATTTCCCTCATACCCTACCTATGCCTTTGGGTGTTTTAATATTATCTCATGCTAGGTTTGAGAAAGGGTAAAGTATCTCTTTGTGGGGGATCTATCTATTGAACCATGGACATGGTGAGTTCTTCCATAGTTGGTGTAATGGCCCAGAACTCTAAGGCCCATTCCTTTGTCGAAAAGAAGGTCATGAAGTGTTCTGGAGGGTAGAATATACTTTTCCCACACTTTTCAGAATTTTGTGACTACACTTCGTGTAGTGTGAGTACACATCGTTTACCCCCTTGCTCAGTATACCCCGTGTTGAAGCCGTGTCCTTGTCGCATGAAATAATTATGTACACACGTTGTAGCCCATCCTACACACTGTGTAGTTTCTCCCGGCGTACGCGTTACCCTCAAACTGTGTGTTGACCAGGCAATGGTCATGTGCCGCGTTGAATGCCATGTTGGAAGTCGCGTGGAGACGATGTGGAATTTCCATGTAAATGCCATGTACTTTATTTTTTCTCGCCTATAAAAAGAGGGTGCCTCTCCTCCTTTTCAGATCATTCCTCTCCTCCCCATTCCTTCGAGCAGAGCCCTCCTGAGAGACTCTAAAGCTCCATTCTTCCATAACTTCTTCGTTCGAGCTCCGATTTACGATCCATCAATGACCACAATATCATAACGACGAGGTGAAACTTCTGAGCTTTGATCTGTTGTTTTCCCATCGGCCTTTCCTTCCAATCATCCCCCCAAGGAGGTTTTTTCCGGGTTTTGACTGTAGCGACGGACACCGACGGACGTCTTCTAAAGTTAATCCGGGGGAGCGTTGTGATCAGAACCTATTGAGGTAGGTATTTTACCTTCGTCTCTCTAATTTTTTCATCATGCGGGATGAGTGTCCTCTTGCTTTCATGAGACATAGTTGCACCAGTTTAATGAAGATAATAACTGTCTTAAAGAATGGGTATGGGGAAGTTGTTATGTTTATCATTCATTATCCAATTGTTATGTTCTGAATTGAATAGGCTTATGCCTACAGAAAATCACGGTCGTTGGGGGCCTTTTCTTGCACAATTAAATGTTACCCTATCTTTCTAGACCGTTTTGTGGATGGAAACTTTTTGGAATATGGAAATCAGTTAATCACGTAAAGTTGGCTGATTAAATGAATATCTGGAACCCTTGTGTGATCACCCCAGTTGAACAAAATGGAATAATGAACATGTGGGTGTTGGTTTGGTTACGTGGTGTGTGAAAATGGGGGGGGGGGGTGAATCCTAGGTTATTTCGAATACGATGGGAAGCGGGGCTGCTGTAAATGATATTAAAGGGGAAATAATGTGGCATGAGCCTTGTTTTGTGATACGGTTGTGTAGATGTGGTTATAGTGGAAGCAAGACTGCAGTAATGGGTTGTGATATTAAAAGAAAGTGGATGGTTTATAAATAAACTATGGGGAATGATAATGAATTAAACGCAGGAACAATCAATGGGGATTGATTGATGATAAAAAGGATGGTTTTTTGTTGCTTGTGTTCTATTTAACTTGATTTGTGGTTAGCAGGGTTTTTCTATGAAATACTTGATCTGGTTTGATAATTACCCTATAATTAAGGAACTAATAAACTAATAATTTTGAAACATGAAAACCTAAATGGGGTTGGGATTATTTGTTGTATGCATGCTTTGTATTAGAAGTGTCGAGGCACGTACTCAGTTTTTCTGTTTTGAGGCCATAGGTTGGGCTGTGTGTTTGGTATACATATATGTATCTATATATTTGTGTTTTGTCGGACACCACCCATGTTGAGCACCTAGTGTCGAACACTCCCACTTCATGGGTGAAGGTGTTTAACCCTTAGTTACTAGCTCATTCCTGCTCCTTCTTCCATAGGTTGTGATGGCTTGAGGTGACCTTACACATAAGACACTTCGGGTAGGTTTCGATTGGTGTGTTTTTAGTCCAAGACTCTTCGGCCAGGTTTACTGTTCCCAAGAATCTTTGGGATGAGGCCCAGGTGTGTTCGGGTAGGGATGTGATTGTGGTTTGTGAGGCCCAGGTGTGTGCGGGCAGGAAGAGTGTGGTAGCATCAGGATGTTCTCCATTGGGAAGAGTAGCTAACTAGTGGGGGGAAATAGTGTGGGGTACCCAATACTCTTGTTCTTATATACTACTACATGTTTTTTTTGTGTTTTTTTTAGCGTGGCTGGTGAGTTTGGGTGGATATAATTTCTTTCTAGGTTGTGGTTTCTTCTGTTGTTCTCACAGGACATTAGGATGTCTCCCCACCTGTGCACGAGAGCTTTAGGTTTCCCTACTGAGTATACTTGTATGCTCACCCTACGTTTACTTTTAGGTTTCTAGGAGGACTAACTGGGCCATGCGGGACCCTACTATTTGGGATAGTTGGAGTTGTTTCAGTTTCTATACTCCTGTTTCTTTTGGTATTGCACTTTTGAGTATTCATGTACTTGTACTTTGTTTCAGAATTGTTTAAACATGCATGTGGGATCGGTTTGGGTTTATTTTCATTTACTTGTTCCTTTTTCTTTTTGTGTTTGACTCATCCTATTTCACTATCTTAAATAATATGAAGGGTAATGCCTCCCATATTTGTGAAAACTCTTACCCATGGTGCTAGTCACAACTCTGGGGCCTACTGGAGGCGGGACTCGGGTGTCATTATCTCCCTTTCCCTATTTCCAGCTCAGAAGGGGCATCTTTGGCAGGATAGGGTCATGAAAGAATGGTATCAAAGGTAATGGTTGAGATATAGGATGGAGTTTGGAGTTAGACACAGTAAAAATTTCATGGGATTTTAGGGCAACAGTGTTAGGTGATCTTAGTGCGTGACCTAGGCCAGGGAAGACTAGCTAGGACACCGGATTTTAGGGCCCCCCGTGATCCGATGCAAGGACTCTGAGCCTACCGAACGACCAAGTGAGACTACATTAATTGCAGGGTAGAGACCCTAGGGATGGTACATGAATCATCATGTTTGTTTTTTACTTGATTTGGGTGTTCTGGAATGAAATTGAAATAAAGTGATAAAATGAAACTCTGAGAAATTCTCCATGCTACTTGGGCTTAGGAAATCATTGTTTATCGTACAGCTATGGCACATGGACGTCGTCCCCGGGTGACTCAGACAGGTGAGGCCCAGTAGATTCAGGCGGTCGATCAGTTGAGGATTGACCGGGAGGAGGAAGATGATCAATGGCATAAAACTCTCTGTTCTATCCAGCGACAAACCCTCAAGATGTACGAGGGTGGTACTTCGGATATGGAGACAGAGGGGTGGCTTGCGGAGCTAGGGAACACTTTTACTTTGATTCGTGCTTCGAGGGTGTCCCGGGTTCCCCTAGAAGTTAGTCAGCTGAGAAGTTTGGCGCGTCAGTGGTGGACGCTCTACCTTGGGGAGAGGTCAGAGGCAGAGGTTATGTGGGCAGACATTGAGAAGTAGTTCTAAGAAGAATTCCTTTCTTCCATGATCATGGAAGAGAAGCGGAAGGAGTTACTCCCCCTCCAATAATGGAGTATGTCTGTATGAGAATTGGGAATCAAGTTCAAGGGTCTCCTACGCTTTGCACTGGATCTATTTCCGGATGAAGAGTATCGGATGAGACGTTTGGAGGAGACGCTTCGTCCTTCGCTCCAGTATGTTGTCACCCCCTTCACCCTTACGAAATTCTTGGAAGTATAGAAGAAGTAATAGGTTTTAGAGAGGATGCACTCGACAGGAGGTGCACCACGATAGGGGATCGAGTTGGGTTCGTCGAAGGGGAAGGTAGTCTGCAGCAGGTCTCCTGTGACAGGACCCTCCAGATTCATGCCATTAGGGAGCTGGCCCCAGTAGTTCCAGTTCAGATCTTTGAGTCCTCGTCCCTTTTTGAAGATCCCAGGACTGAAGTGTTTTCTTGCGTAGTTCTCAGGCACATTTAGAGTCGTTTCCCGACCCGAGATCAATACGGTTGAGGTGGGAAGGTTTAGCGCCAACCTCAACATCACCAGTTGCCAGCAAGGCCCTTCCAGCAACAACAGGAGCATGCCCCTCCGAGGGAAGACTTTGCAGGAGGAGGCTGACCTCAGGGTGCTCCTCAGGGACCTCAAACAGGGCATGGTCGGGGAGGTGGTTGACATCAGAGAGGCAGAGAAGCAGGGCGTGGACAGTTGCATGCAGCAGAGTAGGTAGCTCCGATAGGACTAGTATTGGAGCGAGGTACGATTTGTTTGTTCAGAACTCTCGTTTTTTCTTTGTTCGATTCGAGGTATTAACACTCCTTTGTTGCACCCAGTCTAGCCCATACTTTGGGTCTAGACGTAGAGAGACATTCTGTACCCCTGGTGCTGAGTACACTAGTTGGTTGGACGACCAGTGTATCTTGTGTTTGCCGAGGATGTGGGCTGACGTTGGGACCACATCGATCGAGTGGGGATCTTCGTTTGCTACAGATGAAGCCATACGATGTCATCATAGGCATCGATTGGTTTTTTTCTGTTAGTGTCATTATCGACTGCTTCCGAATAAGATTCTTGTTCTCTGACGTGGATGGGAAGCATGTAGCTTTTGATGGCAAGAGGAGCTATCAGGTGGGATGCCGACATGTGAAGCCTCTCCTTTCCTTTTTAGGAGGGTTATCAGTGGTTTTAGCTGATACAGAGATGATGGATGTTCCAGAGGTTGTTGGGGAGTTCATCGATGTTTTTCAGGAGGATTTTGTGACTCCACCTACCCCCCCCCCCCCGACGGGACGTTGAGTTCGGGATAGACTTACAACCTAGTGCCTATCTGATTCGATGGCACCTTCAATGTTGCTGGAGTTGCAGATTCAGATTGATGATATGATGGAGAAAGGTTTTGTTCAACCCATCGTGTCTCCATGGGGTGCTCCAATTTTGTTTGTGATGAAGGCAGATGGTGGTCTCAGGATATGCATAGACTACCGAAGGTTGAATCAGGTAATGGTCAAGAACTGTTACCCACATTCAAGGATATATGATCTCTTCGACCACCTAAGGGGAGCAAGATGGTTTTCTAAGATTGATCTACGATCTAGATATCATCAGCTGAGGGTAAAGGATAGTGACATCTCGAAGACGACTTTCAGGTGCAGGTATGGGCACTTCGAGTTTGTAGTTATGTCGTTTGGAGTTATGAATGCACCGACTGTGTTCCTGGGACTTATGAACTCTGTCTTCCAAGTGTTTTGGGACCGGTTCATCATTGTGTTTATCGATGACATCCTGATCTACTCAAGATCATAGGAGGATCACGTTGAGCATCTCAGGGCAGTCTTGGAAGTCCTTTTACACCACCAACTTTTTGGGAAATTGTCAAAGTGTAAGTTCATGACTAAAGAAGTACACATCCTTTGGCATGTGGTGTCTCAACATGGAGTGTCAATGTACCCGTCGAAGGAGGAGGCAGTTGTTTCTTGGGCGCACCCAAGAGCGTGGAAGAAGTTCATAGTTTCCTGGGGTTTCCAGGTTATTATCGGAGGTTCGTTTCAGACTTCTCTCGAGTTGCTACTCCATTTACAACATTTACTAGGAAGGACCGTGTCTTCCTATGGAGCTATTAGTGCCAGAAATCTTTCAACGACCTGAAGGAGAAGTTGGTCAGTGCGCCAGTACTCATATTTCCAGAGGAAGGGTTGTTGTATGAGGTGTTTTGTGATTCTTCTGGCCTTGGTTTGGGGTGAGTACTGATGCAGAAGAAGGGTGTGATCTGTTATGGGTCTAGGCAGTTGTGCCCTCATGAGCATATCTATGCCACCCATGACCTATAACTTGCAGCAGTAGTGTTCAAACTGATGTTGTGGAGACATTACCTCTTTGGGGAGTGCTTTGTGGTCTTCTCATATCACAAGAGCTTACGTTATATCTTCTCCAAGAGGGACCTGAACTTACAGCATCGGAGATGGGTTGAGTTTCTCAAAGAATATGAATTGGAGATCTCTTACACTGATGTTAAGGGAAACGTTTTTGTTGATGCCCTGAGCAATAATTCGCATAAGGAAGTTGTTTTAGGAATCCACTGATTCTGGGAAAGTGATGGGAGAGTGGTCTTCCTTGAACTTTGATGCAAGGGTAGAGGGTGTTAGAGGCTGTTTGTTTCAGATGATGGTGCGGTCCTCCTTGTTGTAGCAGGTGGAAGAGTCTCAGTGCAGAGACTCTGAGGGAGAAGTAATGCGGGATCGTATCTATTAGGGAAATGCTCCAAAAGGGTGGGCAGATGATAGCCGACATTAGATGATTTTTCATGGAAGGTTGTTTGTTCCGGAGGTGATGTGTGAGGGAGTTCTCCATGAGTTCCATAGCTTAGCCTTGGCGGTACATCCGGGAGTCTCAAAAAAGTACTGAGGCATGAGGGAACAATTTTGGTGGCCCGGGGAGAAATGGACACTGGTGGAGTTTGTGGATAAGTGCCTAGTGTGTCATCAAGTAAAGGCTGAACCCCGTGTTCCCAGTGGTTTGTTGTATCCTTTACATGTCCCCAAGTGGATATTGGATGACATCTCAATGGAATTCGTCACAAGACTACCCAGAGATCAAGGTGGTTATGATTCTATCTGGGTAGTGGTGGATCTACTGATGAAATCATCTCACTTCTTAGAAATTATGGAGTTGGGCCCGGTGTGTACCTTAGCACAGAGGTACATAGACGAGGTTGTGCGTTTTCATGGAGTTTCGAAGACTATCATCTAAGATCAGGATACTCGGTTTACCTCAGGAGTCTGTAGGGAGTTACAACGTGCTTTTGGCACCCAGATACGCCTTAGCACTACTTTCCACCCCCAGAACGATGGGAATACAGAGCGGATTACCCAGACAATGGAGGACATGATGCGATCATGCGTTATGAATTTCAGAGGATCATGGGTGCGACACTTTCCTTTAGTAGAGTTTTACTACAACAATAGCTTCCACTCTACTATTGGCATGGCATCGTTTGAGGATTTGTATGGAAGACCATTTCATTCACCCATTTGCTGGGCAGAGGTTAGTGAGACAGGTGCTCTTTGGCTAGAGGGAGTACAGAGCACCACAGAGAAAGTCCAGCTTGTGCGTGAGAGGATAAAAGAGGCTGAGGACCGAAAGAAGTCTTATGATGATCGTAGGAGGAGGCCCTTGGAGTTTGAGGTGGGAGATCATGTGTTATTAAAGGTTTCCTCTCGACAGGGGCAGCAGAGGTTTGGGAAGGGGTGTAAGCTATCCCCTAGGTTCATCGGACCTTTCGAGGTGCTGAGGCGAGTCGGTGAGGTGGCATATCAGCTGGACCTGCCACCTCAGTTGGAGAAGGTTCATGATGTCTTCCTCATCTCCCAGCTTCGTCGGTACTTACACGATGACTCTCACATTATCGACTGGGGAGATTTAGATATGGGGGATGACATGACCTTCGGGGAACGACCAGTAAGAATCGAGGATCAAGAAGTGAAGGTGCTTCGGGGATGAACCATCACCTTGGTTCATGTGTTGTGGAGGCATGGAGGCCTCGAGGAGAGAACTTGGGAGCGGGAGGCCCAGATGCACACTCAGTACCCGTAGTTGTTTTGACTTGTGTTTTTCTTTGTTCTTCTAATCTTTGTTTTGATGTTATATTATGTACATTTGATATATGGAATTTTTGGCTTTTCTATTGTGAGACGTTTTGTTTCCTTGTTCTCTGGATGTGTGTAACATGTCTGGATATGTGGGGATAGGGAAAAACCTGATCCTTAATCGAGACACATTAATGCGGATGTGATTGAACCCATATGGGCGAGTCAGTACCGCCTAATGTGGATAATATCTCTACATGGGAGAAGGAATTCCCTAAGCCATGTGTTCGGGTAGTGTGTTGGTTGAATGGTGTTGGGGGCTGTGTAAGCTGGAAAAATCCTAATATATATAAGTGGGAAGACCCAATTATTAATCGAGAAACATTAATTCAAATGTTTTTAATCCCATTCAGGTGAGTCAGTGCCACCTAAAGTGGATAATATCTCGATATAGGAGAAGGAATTCCTAACACATATGATTAGGGCTGTTGGTTGGGTTCCTGTTATAACGAGAGCCCTAAGAGGTATCTTTTCGGGTTCCTATGGGATTGATTTTGAATTATTGGGGACAAGAATGCTTTAAGAGGTATCTGGTTTAATGTCCCAGACCTCTCTGGCCCATTCCTTTGTCGAAAAGAAGGTCATGATGTGTTCTGGAGGGTAGAATGGTCTTTTCATACACTTTTTAGAATTTTGTGACTACACGCCATGTAGTGTGAGTACACACTGTGTACCACCATGCCGAGTATACCCCGTTTTGAATTCATGTCCTTGCCATGTGAAATAAATAAGTACACCCCATTTATCCCATCCTACATGTTGTGTAGTTTCTCCCCGCGTACGCGTTACCCACAAACCGTGTGTTGACCAGTCAACGGCCGTGTGCTGGATTGAATGTCGTGTTGGAAGCCGCGTGGCGACCGTGTGAAATGGCTGAGTACACATCGTGTACTAATAATTACATGCCGTGTACTTTAGTTTTTCTCGCCTATAAAAGGAGGGGGCCTCTCCTCCTTTTTAGACCATTACTCTCCTCCCCATTCCTTTGAGCAGAGCCCTCCTGATAGACTCCAAAGCTCCTTTCTACCATAACTTCTTCGTCCGAGCTTCGATTTACGATCCGTTAGCGGCCACGACATCGTAACGACAAGGAGGAACTTCCGTGCTTGGATCTGTTGTTTTTCCTTCAGCCTTTAATTCAGATATTCCACCCAAGGAGGTTTTTACCAGGTTTTGACAGAAGCGATGGACGTCGATGAACGTCTTCTAAAGTTGACCGATGGGAGAATTGTGATCATAATCTATTGATGTAGGGATTTTACCTTCATCTCTATAATTTGTGCATCATGTGGGATGAGTGTCCTCTTGCATTCATAAAAAAGATTTGAAACAGTTTAATGAAGATAATAACTGGCTTAATGAACGGGGATGGGGAAGTTGTTATGTTTATCATTGTTTATCCTATTGTTATGTTGTGAATTGAATAGGCTTATGCCTATTGAAAATAACGGTTGTTGGGTTCCTTTGTTTGCACAATTAAATGTTTCCCTATATTTCTAGACCATTTTGTGCATGGAAACTTTGTGGAATATGGAAATCGGTTAATCACGTAAAGTTGGCTGATTAAATGAATATCCAGAACCCTTGTTTGATCAACCCAATTGAACGAAATGGAATAATTAACATGTGGGTGTTGGTTTAGTTACATGGTGTGTGAAGGGGGGGTGAATCTTGGGTTATTTCGAATAGGATGGGTTGCAGGGCTGTGGTAAATGATACTAAAGGGGCAATGATGTGGCACGAGCCCTGTTTTGTGATACGGTTGTGGAGATGTGGTTATAGTGGCAGCAGGGCTGCAGTAATGGGTTGTGATATTAAAATAAAGTGGAATGTTGATAAATGAACTGTGGGGAATGATAATGAATTAAACATTGGAACATCAATGGGTGTTGATTGATGATAAAAAGGTTGGTTTTGTGTTGCTTGTGTTATATCTAACTTGATTTGTGGTTGGCAGGGTTATTCTACGAAACGCTTGATGTGGTTTGATAATTTCCCAGTAGTTAAGGAACTAATAAACTAATACTTTTGAATCATGAATACCTAAATGGGATTGGGATTTTTTTTTGTATGCACGCTTCATAGTAGCAGTGCTGAGGCACATAATCAGTTTTTCTGTTTAGAGGCCATAGGTTGGGCTATGTGTTTGGTATACATATATGTATCTGTATCTTTGTGTTTTGTCGCACCCCACCCATGGTGGGCACCTAGTGCTGAACACTCCCATTTCATGGGTGAGGGTGTTTTCCCCTTAGTTACTATCTCCTTCCTGCTCCTTCTTCCATAGGCTATGATGGCTTGAGGAGACATTACACCTAAGACTCTTTGTGTTGGTTTTGATTGGTGTGTTTTTAGCACAAGACTCTTTGGGCAAGTTTACTATTCCCAAGAATCTTCGGGATGAGTCCCAGGAGTGTTTGGGCGGGGATGTGATTGTGTTTTGTGAGGCCCAGGTGTGTGTGGGCGGGATGTATGGATTTTGAGGCCACGGTGTGTGTGGGAAGGAAGAGTGTGGTAGTGTCAGGACTTTCGCCATTAGGAAGAGCAGCTAACAAGTGGGGGGAAATGGTGTGGGCTACCCAATACTCTTGTTCTTATATACTACTACCTGTTGTTTTGTGTTTTTGGTGAGTGTGGCTGATGAGGTTGGGTGGATAGAATTCCTTGCTCGGTTTTGGTTTCTTCTGTTGTTCTCATGGGGAATTAGGATGTCTCCACACCTGTGCACGATAGATTTAGGTTTCCCTACTGAGTATACTTTTATGATCACCATACGTTTACTTTCAAGTTTCCAGGAGGACTACCAGAGCTGTGCGGGACCCTACTAGTCGGGACTGTTGGAGTTGTTGCAGTTGATGTATTCTTGTTTCTTTTGGTATTGCACTTTTGAGTTGTAATTTGTTTCAGAATTGTTTAAAATGAATGTGGGATTGGTTTGGACTAATTTTCATTTACTTTTTCCTTTTTATTTTTGTGTTTGACTCATCCTATTTCCCGATATTAAATAATAAAAAGGGTAATTCCTTCTATATTTGTGAAAACTCATACCCTTGGTGCTAGTCACCACTCTGAGGCCTACTGGAGGCAGGACTCGGGCGTCATTATCTCCCTTTCACCATTTCCATCTTAAAAGGGGCATCTTTGGTGGGAGGTGGTCGGGAGAGTTGGTTTTTGGGTGGGTTTTCCTATTTTGGTACTTCTGTCATAATGCTTTAGGTTTTAGTTTATTTTTGACTTCAGGTATTCTACCCCTAGAGTATTTTCAATGGATATTAATACCGTATTATTATTTTTCTTCCATTTTTATTTTGGAAAAACTATTCCCATAATTTTTTTTATGATGCATGGTGATTGATGCACACTAATGGGGATCGAAAACAATCTTGGGTATATGTTACTCATGGTTCAGTTTTCAGGTTACTAGGACTGCTAGGTTAGTTCGTGAAAACACACTCCTTCTTAAATACACAAAATCTCTTCCTCATTCCCCACCTTCAACTCCTCAAGTTTAAACCATAAAAATATGGACATATACACTTTTCATGTCATGCCCACATTCATGAATGATATAGAAAAAATATTTCAATAATCCTATACTGGAACATAAAAACCCATAAAAGAATAAACTCTACATGTTTTAGGAGTCCCGAGTAATATGAATACACTCTCAACACCCTAAATCCCTTCCCCTTACTCTAATGGATCTCGATCACCACAATATACATACAACAACCAAGAAGTACTTGAAACAATGAAAACCCCACTGGTAACCATAGTGACTATTCCAGATATCATATTTTGAAAATCATAAAAACATTGAACCTAAATCAACATTAGACAAAAACATAACATTGAAACACAATAGTGTCATCGAGTACCCAAGCCCAAACTATTTAGCGGGTTCCACTCTATGTTTAACATGGAACCATGTCTAACATGGCAATATAGTGCCACAATAGTACAATTGATTACTCATCCATTTCCCAGCTGGAGGGTGACACTCTAGTTTTTTTGAGGACCCATTACCAGCACTACTGGAGGGTTCCACTAGGAATATGTTGTGGTCCCATTCCCTTACTAGCTAAAGGGTGCTACTATGAAGATCCTCAAAGTCCCACGGCTAGCCGGATGGAGGGTTCTACTATAGTTTCAGGGATAACCAGTGGCTAGACCGAATGCATGATGTAGCACTATTGCAATCTAGGACCCATGCATATAACTACATGAGAGTGCCCCTTATAATATGATAAGGACCCATTCTCTACAGTGTAGAATGGTTCCACTCTCAGGATATTCAAGGCCCCATGCCCATCCAGTTTGGAGGGTGCCACTCGAGATGCATCGGGGAGTTCTACTGCTTGTCCCTATTCGTTAGATCCTCCCTAAAATCATCTATAAACTCCACTACTCATCTCTCTAGGATGGTAAATATGAGATACATATATATTCTAGTGTCAGATAACTTCCATCTTCAGTCGTCACAAGAAAAACATTCACACATAGAACATCTCATGTCTTATCACAAAAGCCACAATGGATGGAACCATCTTTTTCTACATTGGACAAATCATGATAGGATAGTTTCAAGACAAAATTTGATTCCATAATAAGGTGATATTTGTGGTATAAAAATCATAATGAGGTCCAAAACACATATAGGACCCACAAGATGTGTGACCTTGCCTCATCGCCAGGTTGTGTACCGGAAAATAAATAGGTACTAAACTATGTACATATAATCCTAGGTGTGGCAGTGTACTCCTAGAGTACATTGAATAACTAGAAAACATGTTGATAAGCACTTTATTCTCATCATTGGTATAATGGGAAAAAATTTAAATTCACTAACATTCCTCCATAAATAGACATAGATAACCAAATAGATCACACCATTGTGATCCACGCAAAAAATATAATTTGATCAACTATTCATTATCTTGAATTGGATACCTGAGGATGAATATGTATTTCATTGAATTTTAAATGAATGGTGCCTTATGTGGCCCATGACTCGATCTAGAAATTAAATATACAGATTGTACTGATGCGATCATCTCTGAAAAATAGTTGAGTCAGAAAATTCCCTTTACTCCATCAGAATCATGGTGAATGATTCACATTTCACCGAAACACATTTTTATGGTGCTTCATGGACGTGATCTATGAGTCCAAATTAAATTACACAAAATTGGTAAAAAACACTACCTTAATTTTAGGGTCAAAAATCCATTGACAACTCACTAATCTGATGGCTTATATAAATGTTTCTAAAAACAAATGATTACAAAAAAATAATAAACATTATAATTTTTTGTTCTTCTTGGACCCGAGAAGTGAACCAGAATTTATTATTAAACATTGGTCTTGAGTTGACTTACTTAAATATGGGGCTACACTAACATAGAAAACACATTGATAGGACATCACAAGAAAGAGTTATGAATGTAATTCCATTTTTTCATTAATAAAATTTTTTAAAAAAATTATATTATTGTTAATATATTAATTTTTTAGGGTTTTTATTTTAGGTCCCCCAAATTTCATGTAGGTCACCACCCTAGTCTCACACACTAGCTTTCAGCTAGAAAACCAACAAGGAACTTCCACCCTATCTAGATGATGCCACACCTCCATTCCAATCCTGAAAAGATGCAATAACATATCTTTAATCTTTAGTTGATGATTTACCCTGATCTCTTTTATGTTCATTGAATATTTATATTTATATGATCTATCATGCACCCATGTGTTTGACTAGGTTCGGAACAAAACTACAAAATCAAAATTGGACCATAGAGATCCAACATGTGAATAATATAAAGCAATTGAGGTTCGAAAGCAAAATAATACATTATTACCCACTGTTTCAATGAGTTCATGGCTAACAATTAGGATCGGGAATATTTGCGTTAGATACTGATAAAATATAGAAAATTCCAATACATGGGTGGAGGAAAAGTCCAAAACAAAAAAAAAAGATCAAAGAATTATGGAACGATCTAATCAATAGATTAATTTGGTGGTAGAAACCAATATATAATGAGTCAATCATGGATATTGGATGATTTTATGATGATGAACACGACATCAAATTATTTTGAGGATGATGTTATGTTCGATTTGTCCTTATTTCTCTTGATCGACAATCTCATCATCATCCGCTAAAATAAGGAGGAGAAGAGCTCTTTCATATAATCCCAGGGATGTGAGGATAACCCTTTAGATTTGTAATAGAAAAATATTTATGACCATAGAATCATGGTAAAGATAAATAAATTAAATAGTCAGTTAAACCACTTAACCATGCCGCTGAGGACTATCTGATCTGACCATTCCATATCGAATAACATTAGGTCACTCCGTGGGAAAACACGATATTATGAATTCAATGGTGATCTTGAATTTCCAATATGAGACCCCAATCATCATATAATTGGATTATCATAAATAATAAAATAATTTTATTTAATAATTTTATTTTTGATTATGTACTCGGTGGCTTTTTCAACAGATGAATCATGAAGATATTATTGATGTCAAGGTCTAGTGTAAAATCCATGTAAGGACTGAAATGTGACTTCAGAGTTTCTATATGATCTTACTTTTAGGATATATTATAATATTTATTAAAAAAATGAATTTAATAATTATAAATATATTTAATTTGATTGTTAAATTACTTCTATGAACTTCATGCCTCGTAATCACATGTCATCTCAGCACCTGGCCCTGAATATATTCTCACACACATTCCATTGTCTTATAAAAAAACCGGGGTCTCAACATTATTCCCTTAATAAATTATTTTTTAACTAAAAATAATCATCTAGAAAATTATGTGGGACACTTAGACTAAACCTATCTTTTCCCTATATGGGGATTTATAGAAAAATGTGAAGTGTGAAACACCATTACCACGTCCACATATAATGTGGTCTAAATCACCATTCAAACCTAAAGAGGATGACATGATTCTAGTAGTTAGGAAAATATAACAGGTGAATCACTAAATGATATCTTATCTTACAATACCTCATAGTTTATGTATCGCAACTTAAATTACCTCACTTTCTCTAGATGAGAATGAGTCAACCCCATCGAGTGAATAAAAATTTTTCCCACTTACTCTACTAAAATAAGTTGTATGGAAGATAACATATCTAAATATTCTTATAAAAAAAGAGACTAGGACATAATACTAATAAAATATGATAAAACATTTCCCTTACTTAGTTTATAAAGAATCTCAAATTCAAATTCTTGAAAGATGTCCATCCATAACCGTTGTCTCATGTTCTTGTCTCTCTATGTGAATACGTACCTGAGAATCTGGTGGGGAATGTAAACAGAAATGATCTCTTATAGTGGGTAATGGGTCCATATTAATAGTAGAAAAGAATACCTATATCATCTATAGGTAGGGAGTCAAGTAGTTCTCTTAACGGGGTATCAACATCCTCAACAATTATTTAATAAATGGTTGTCACTGTGTGCAGGATGACAATTAGAATGCATGGGTAAAAATGATTAATGTAGGTGAATAGAGTAATCTAGCCATGAGAATATTGACATATAAATATTATGGAATACAATTCATGTCTTCACCACTCATGGTTGAAGATTAACCCCAATACATGATCTCTACCACACCTACTAGTGATATTCCATGGAAAACGTTTCACGTAAGAAAACTCCACTGGAAATGACATGATCTACAGTAACACACCATCATAAAAATTCTCCATAAACCTAAAAATCAGATGAATCATCAAAAATACCATGATACTATCCTATTTTTGTTTGAACTAGAACTCCATTATGGTTTTATCGCAGCTCAAAAACAAGTCATTGTTGGGAAAAAACGCCTCTTACTTGTGAATTTGAATCTACATTGAATATTATCAAAATAGGATTTCAATAACACCTTGTGTGACCACAATTGATCCTAGGGAATGGATCATAAATAAAAGTGTTCCCTAAAATAGTGTTTACAATTTTATACTATCGATGGTAGGAAGGACACAAAGCGTACCTCGTATCATCTCATTCTCTATGTGGAAATAGGACTCCAAAGCCGAGAACTTTCGATGATGTTGACCACTATCACTGTGAGCCTAAAATGAGCCATCTGGTTGTTCAAGTATCTCATAGAAATTCCCACCTCCAATTTCTTTTCCTGCTTCTCTTCTTTCTTTAACTACCATGGGGCCACCCTATCCTCACTATGGTATTTTTTTTCATGGGGTTGTCTCTATTGTGGTGGCCCATCATCTATATTCCTATTATCCTCAGTATGTTGTGTTGGGAAATCGCGCGTCATGTGACCAAACCTATCAAATGTGTATAATATAACCTCTATAGGTTATCATGGTCCCCATTGTGGGCATAGCCCATACTACATTGTGCCTAGACCAACTCATAGAAGAGTCTCAAATTTAGAGATCTCTGGAACCTACCAGTTGTTGTAAATGACTCATCTCTATCACTCCCACTACCATCTATAGCTAACTATATTCTCTCTAACAAAAATATCATTGTAACATGTTCCCACTCTATCACCCCAACATAAGGGGGATGTAAAAGAGGAACTAAACCTCCTCATATCTCCCTAAAGACCCATCCAAAAACTTATGTACTCAGTTGTATACGTCTATGGTCATGTTAATAGATCTGCATGCAAGTTCTGTGAATTGTTTTATCTACTCATCCACCATCATACCTCCTTGATGAATCACTAGATGATCCTAAATCCAATTAGAGAATAAGAATGGGGTAGTAATAATCATGGGGAAACTACCTGTATTTTCCCTATAATAGGGAATAATCATCGAGCATCTGGGTAACTAGTTTCCACCAATGACCAACTACTCCAGGAAAAATACTGGCATCAAAATTGACCGTCTAAACTACCAGGGTCTGTACATACCTAAATTTGAGGACCAATAATTATAAAAAATCATATACTACATGGGGATCTATCGTGAAATGGAACCTCATCTGTCTCTGATGCTGGAACTCGTTTAGTTCACTAAATACGTGCACGTCCTCATCCT
The DNA here is from genome assembly GCA_963277665.1 of Viscum album. NCBI lineage: Eukaryota > Viridiplantae > Streptophyta > Magnoliopsida > Santalales > Viscaceae > Viscum > Viscum album. Next base: position 1,294,785,138 of record OY728152.1, read on the forward strand.
ACTCTACTAGAATGATCAACTGATCAACTGGTGGAGGTAATACTACGTTCACACCTAGAGGAAAGGGTTCATAGAATGGAACCTGAGCTGAAGAAGTTTCATTCATAGGGTCATCGTCATGAAATAGAGCATGTATTCATGCAGGCTATCATCGCAGAGGAATCATGAATTATATCAAGGAGTACGACATTCATATGATCTTATATATATATATATATCAACAATACTGGGGATATATGTCAGGAATTAAATTAAAAGAATCAACACTGTATGATTTATGTACCATTAATCCCTACAAAAAATGTCTATGAAATCACAATATGAAAGAATGTACATAAGGTCATTGTGAATTGATATATCATCTATCACACAATCACTAGAGTCTCAATCTTGAGATACACACTCAATACACATTGACCCTATTTCAATAAAACAAAAACAAAAAAATATATATGGAAAATTCGAAAAAAAAATTAATTGTCGAACCACCATTGATAAAATTATTTCCTGACTACACCCGTGCTGGGGATCGAGCAGAAAATACCCCATACCCACCTCCATAGGTGAGGAGGTGATGACAAGTGTCTAAGGCCTACTAAAAATGAATATTTCTTTTCCTAAAAACATGTACATATGATAATATCCAACACAAAGAAAATATGTAGTGGGAATGAAATGAAGAATGAAACACTGCATTAAATATACAAAATAAACATGAACCACTAAACATAATTTTTTTACAATAGTGTATAATGAAGAAGAAATGTTGAAAAATAAATGGCCAAAAAATATATGTCTGAACATGAAAATGCTTGAAATGATTGAATAGATGGGAGATCCAATATATATTATACCAATCTACGTCCACCATATGTAGTCTAAACACCCCATATCCTTTAGCTCCTTTGAATTCAAGATCAACTTTTCTGTTCTCGGTAAAATAAATGACACATGTTTGGAGAATACCATGCAGGTGTTAGTATATACCTATATAGTAGAACACCCCAATAATGGTGAATGAGTAGTAGTAAGTGATATAAATTACATGGAATGAAGTATATAAAACAAGTTACACAAATATATTATAGATAAACCCAAAAAGATAGATAATGAAAACTCAACCATGCACAAGGAGTAAAAAAATTAGAATATTAACTTGTTGTTTAGTATTAGCTACCTATATTAGGAGATTATACTCATCCATCCATGGGAATCTAGACACATAAAGAATTTGTCATACCCCATGTGTCATCGCCTCCCCTAGGATGAGAGTAACCAGAACCGGAAGAGTGGGTACTAAAATATGATATATATATATATATATTCTCCATCTTTGAAGTCAAAATGAGAGGGTGAAGAGATATTCGTCAAACATCTTATAACAAAAAGAATAGTAGCCAACATATCCAAGGTAATTCAATTTATGAATCCCAGTACATCATAGACATACCCATGAGAGAGATGATGAATAAAATCATTCACCACAACATGATATTATCCTCATTGCATGTTATTTACTCACCCTAACATTTCAAGATAATGTATCAATTATTAGTCATGGTGTGGATGGAATCCATATTTCATTTCAATACTATGGAAGGTAAAAAAATTCTTCGTCACAAATTCACATTGTCGAGGTGTCATGCCTCATAGTTAGAGATCAATCCCAAATCCTGCTAGAAGGTGCCACTCTAGTATAACTATGGACCATTTCCCATCCCAGATGGATGTTTCCACTATAGTTTCATAAAGGAAACATTCTCATCATGACTAGAGTGTGTGACTCTAGTGTTATCTAGGACCCATGACCATCAATGCTAGAGGGTGAATCTCTAGTGTCGTCGAGGACCCATGCACATCCCTGCTGGAGGGTGCCACTCTAGTTTTGTTGAGGAACCATGTACATCCAAGATAGAGGGTTTCACATAGAATTTTTTGAGGACCCTTACCCTTCCTAGCAGGAGGGTGAAACCCTGAAGATCATTGATGAACCATGCCTAGCCTAGTTGGAGGGTGCCACTCTAGTGTTATCAAGGACACATGCCTAGCCCGACTAGAGGGTTCCACTATAGTGGTGTCGAGGACCCATAACTATCTATATTGGAGGGTTAAACTCCAGATATGTAGAGGACCCATTCCCTACCAAATAGATGGGTCCCACTGTATAGATCATCAAGGAACCATGCCTACCCCGGTTGGAGGGTTTCACTTGGGAAGCATCGAGTATCTACATTGCACATCCTTGTTTGATGATACCTCCTAAGAATCATCTAGGAGCTAAAATTCACATACCTCCTTGGTGGTAAGCTGAGATACACTGATATTCAAGTGTCTGATCACTTTTATCGTCAAACGTTGACTGAAAAAGTGTCATTTCAGGATAATCTTGCATTGTATCTCAATATAGACAATAGAGGGATCCATCACGTTCTATATATAAAATTATTATGTATATGATACTCATGGTCCAAAATATGAGTCCAAAAGAATCAGATACAAGAGGTATAAGACTCATAATGAGGTAAACTACATGTATAGGGACCACATGTTGTGTGACCCATCCTCGTCAACTAGCCATGTAACTTGACATACTCAATAATTAAACTGTGATCATGTACCCCTAAGTGTGCCAGTGTACAAACATAGTACATAGAATAACTTGACAATAGGCTGATGATCTCATGATCGTCATCATTAGTCCAAAGGGAAAAATCATAATTCGACTAACATGCCTCATCAAATATCCCCAGATTACCAAATAGAGAACACCATTGTGATCCTTACGGAATATAGCAGAAGATCGATTATTCAATCATCATAATTGGACACCTAGTCTATAATATGTATTTTCAATAATTTTACATGAATAGTTTCTCATGGGTATCATGTATTGACCTTGAAATAAAATATACATGGATCAAACCACAATGATACACTTTGAAAAGTGGTCGAGATATGCTATTCACATGCCTCAATCAGACACCCAGTTAAAAAGCCACATTTCACTAACATTCAAATGGTGCTTTGGGGGTTAGAAACATGAGTCAATAAAAAAATAAATGAAAATTGTCTTTAAACATATGCCTTAATTTTAGGGTAACACATTCACTAATGGCTCACCAATATGATTCCTAATTGAAAAGTTATGATGGTTGCAAGATTCGACAACAATATTAATAATAATATTTGGATGTTTTAGGGACTCGATCCATGATCCTTAATTTAATATTTTATATTTTTCATCAATCTAAGGACTTATACTCTTGGTCACACTGTTGTAGTTGACATATTGACTGGACATCTCGTATAAAAGTTATTCTTGGAAAATCGTTTTTTCATTTATAATAAAAATTATTATATTAATATTAATTTTATTATATTAATTTTTTATGGTTTTTTATTTATGTCTCGCAAAACCTATGACATGAGATGCTTCCCAGGAACACACCACAGCTGCCACATTTACCCCCTCTCACACACTACAAATAACCACCGCCACATATGCATGCTTTCACACCTCCATTCCAAGCATTATAAAACTTCAAATAACCAATCTGAGATCTATGGACCTTTTTCTACAATGATCTATTCTTTGATATTCAAAATGATATCATTTTATCATTATTACGCACACCAACAGGTTTGATTGGATTCCAAGTCACATGGAAACATCGAACTAGGACCACTAGGATCCAATAGGCGAAGAACTATAATCTGTTTAGGGAGAAAAGAACATAAATTTAATTTTAACCATCTTTCGGCATGTGTTGTGGCCCAAAAATTATGAATTGGGATATCTAGGGTAGAAAATGGTATGATAATGAAAATTTGAATACATGGTTGCCTGAAAAGGCCCTAATAAAGGTGAAGATCATTGAATCAGAGAAAGGGTTACTCAATTGTCTAATTATAAAGAAACAAATCCACATATAATGATTACTAGCTCGATATTGGATAATTTGTAGATGAAGAACACACCTGATAATGATTGGAAATTTCATTTAATTCACAACGACCTTATCTATCCCAATCTGAAATCTCATTTTTACCTTCCAATAGAAGGAGGAGAAGAGATATGGCCAACATTTCCAGGGCAATGTGTGTAATCCTATTTATTTTCCATTCCCACCACTTTATAAACCATGAATTATGTTAAATAGTATTTTATAAATTAATTTATTAGTCCACATAACCATACTTCCAATGAATATACCATTTGAACATCCAACATCAATAATCATTAGGCCACACTAAGGGTAAACATTATATTATGAACTCAGTGTTGATATCGGGATTTCAAATTTCAGTCCCTCATAATTAGTTATTTGTATTAGAGTAAAAAATTAAATTGTTCAATTTAATTATTTATTATTTGGTTACATCCATAAAGAATTTATCTATAGATGATAGGTGTTGAAAGAAGTTATCTCATGCCTATAGTAAACTCCACGTTATGTACTCAACAGTTCCCTCGAATTTATGGTCTAATATTATTTTAAGGAGATTTTCTATTATATTTAAAAATCCATGCTTGTGCATTAATAATATGTTAAATATTTTTTTAAAAATACATTCGTGCACACTAGACTCTGAATCACATGTTGCCTCATTCCTTTCCTCTAAATATATTTTTATAAATATTCCAAATAAATATAGGGAAAACCATGGGTCTTTTCAGATCACCCTAAAAATGGGAATGTATTATTCAAAATAATATAAAATATATGTATTTCAATGAAAAGATCATGACCACCTACCTTATTCTCTTTCTGGAAAGCACATCCAGTATAAAGATATAATTGAACATGGTTTGGATGAAATTTTACGAATCAATATAGAACAATAAATTAGGTAATGTGAGACTAAATCTGCATAGAAAAATTAATTTTTAGAAGATACGTTAATTGAAAAAAATAAATTAAGGCTTAGAGGATATAGAACTGATGTAACATGATACACTCAAATCAAAGCTCATACATCGAGGGGATATGAATTCATATATAATGATCCAGTTAACGAGATTTCCAAAGGGGGTGTGAGGTCATTTTTTGATGGGTGAGGTTTACCTAGTTTTAAAATTAATTTTTATAGAATAAAAACTCATTAAAATTCATATATTAACTATTCCCCTGGGTTACCTGCATGTTTTGTTGAATTGTGCCAAAATCATGCATGATTTTATATAGGTGAAGTGGCTCCCCACAATTATCTCACCAGGTTTATAAACCAGACCCGAGACATGGCTAAAACCTCAGTCAAAATATATTGAAAATAGGAAAAAATCCACACAGTCATGAGTCGCATTTTGAACAGTTTCCTCACACTGTTCGGCATGTACACCACTGCTATCCATCCTTCCATGGTTTATTCAAAATGTGCATCAGTTCAAAAACACCACATTATTGGGTTATATAATCTACAAAAATCTTATACACCCCTAAAACCTTAGGGACTCCAACACGCATTCATATATGGCCATATTTAATAAATTAAAACATGAATTGACGAAAAAAACATGATTTGTATCTCAATGAAGAACCAGGTTCATACTAAAATTTAATGTCATGAAATGAATCCAAAAAATTTGATAAAAACACATGGTTATGTATTATGGATAAATTTAATGGTAATGATCAACATGATGTTATATGCGAATGAATTTACCTACAATACTTATTTTAATGCCCCCTGAATTGTTTTATTTTATTCTCTATATAGATGGGATTTTTGTTTACCATGCTAATATTTATTTTAGAGCTCATGAAGTTGGTTTTTGTTATGATTTTATGTTTTAATATAAAAATGAATTCATATAGTTCATAACATATGAGGAAGATGAGAAACAATTAAAATATACATAGGACAATTATCATTTACATAATGTTAGGCATATATGGATTTTTCATATCAGTGAATTCCATGTAGTCATTTAATATATGGATTTATATTGTAATGATTTTAAAACTATTATAAATGACTAGGATGTTGAGGAATATAATGACTTTGGTTAAAATACAATGAATATTTAAAAACCACCTTATTTACTAGCACATGTATAACTTTTTAAATTGAGAAGCCAGTAGTATGAGTATCTAGATAAAGGATTCATTGAGCACAATAGTTCCGCATGGTCTAATCATATGTTATTTCATAAAAAATATGAATGTACAATGAAAATATGAATTGAATATATATCCTTGAAAAACATCATTATTATGAAAAATTATTCACTACATTATATCAACAATTTATTTCATTAACATTTGGACATGTAGTAATTTTCTAAGATTGATATTAGTTGAAGATATCAACACATGAAAGCGATGTAAGATGAAATTATTAAAAAAATTATTTAGGAATTAAACACATATTATGTGATAATAATTATGTTATTTGGTTTTTCTATTGGCGAAGTTATTTTCCTAGGACATATGAATATTTTATCCAATTATTATTTTTATATTTTTTTAGTTGTGTTTATTGATGATATAATGGAATATTACAAAATTCATATGGATAATTAAATTAACCAAAGTATTGTATTGGAAACCATCAAATAAAAGAAGTTATAAGGATATTTTAGTGACTGTGAATTTCAATTATAACATATTTCGTTCCTTAGATATATTGTTTCTAAAATTGGAATAACTATTTCCCCTATTGTAACTATCATTGTTGATAAATTCAAAATACCTTAAATTTTTCATAGATATTCAAAAAATGGATTAATTAAAATGTTATTAAAAAATTATTACTGAATAATTAGATGCGATATATATACCATTGACAATGTAAACTAAAAAATAATCTAAATTAGTCAATGTAATGGATTGTGATTATTGTTTATAGGAATTTAAAAATAGATTAGTCATGATATAACTTTTTTATACCCTCTAGATATGAAGGATTTGTATCCTATATCAATTCTTAGTTACAAGTACATTGTTTCATTATAAAATAGAATGATACTATAATTTCTTATGAATTAATTATACTAATGAATAATCTATTAAATTATCATATGTATTATCAAGAATACTCTATTTGTTGAATTTTTCATTAAAAATATAGATGAATAATTTTTATGGAAAATAGAGTGGAACATATAATGATAAAAAATGATTGAAGTACATTTTCACATAGAAAATGATAAGAATAAATAATAGTTTATTGAAATATATTCATATGTATTTTTACTACTTGATTAATTACAATCCTAGAAAAGAAAAAATTGTAACAATATTTTTGATTATGATATATAATGAAAAATTAACCTGGTTATAATAGAAAAATTACCCATTATTGAATAAAATGATATACATTATCATTGAAATTGGGCCGGAAGAATATTCTTATTTTCTCATTCCGGTTTCAACACTATAATCTCTTTTAGAATGAATTATGAGTTCTTAAAAGGTGGATCATATTTTATGGGAATGTTGGAAAATTTTATGAATTTGGTGTAATGATATATTAATATTAAATAAGAAAACATTTTCATATTTGAAAAAAGAATAAGTGTTTCTTATAATTTCAATTTTTGGATATATTTATTAATGATGAACCTTAATTCTATATTTTAAATTCATCCTAGAAACACATGGATGAAGAGATTTATTTTGGATGAGATGAAAAGGGGTATTTTTCATGTTATCATGAAATTTTTGAATTTATAGTCTGTTAATGTAGACTGATAATTACCAAAAAAGATTATTTTTCCTCTTCCACTTTCAAATTGGAAATGTTATAATATAAATATGTATTTTATGACAGTATTTATAAAGTGTTATAATCGTAATAATGTGATTTGAGTTATTTTCAATCAACTAACTAAATATTTACCTTTCCTCCCCATGGAATATATGAATCAATAATTTCAAATAAATTCTAATGAATTTTTGTATTAGAATATTTAATTATATGAATTTTCTCATGATGTTTTAATTCATTCCAGTATATAAATGGAACCTGTAATTGATTTATATCGGAAATAGTGTGGGACTACATATTTATGGTATAATGTTGAAAAAAGAATATTGGTGGGATTATAATTTGTGAATGAAATTACGTAGAAGGCGAATATGATTCATTAAAAAATTTCAATGTCACAATGTTGATATAAACATAATGATGATAAAAATATGACGCAGGTTTCATTCAAAATAATTTGATCATGTATTGATGATAATATAACTATAGAAAAGTGTTATGTGGTTTGTAAATAAAGTGAATCTATATATTTATTGATCTAGATCGTATGAAATCATAGATAGTGTTAGATTAGTTTCCTAATATGTATCCTTTATTTTACGTTTATTATAGTCAGATGATTTATTTTATGTTTAATTATGAGTAATATATTTACCCGATACATCTCCGGTTTGGAGCCTTGAGGTCATTATTTGAAAGAAAACATTTCATCCAAAGAAAAATGTTTTTTTATTCATTATCATAGACAAGATGTGTTATAGGATAAACATATATAGTAGGATAATGTCTTATTAAATCACTATAAGATTTAAGGTGAATAATGGGAATGATAAAATCCAATGAGGGAATGATATCCCCATATATTTAAATAGATAATTTAATTATGAGGACAAAATTTTCAATAGGATAAATGGGTTTTAACACACATATAATATTAATATACATAATTTTAAACACATATTAGCATTCATTAATTTTAATTTTTCTATTTTTTATAAATTTTATGAATATTGTGTTTTGGTTTGATGGAAAAAATTTATATCTTTCAAAAACGTTTTTCATGATTTATATTGTTTTCTTTAAAATATGGATTTCAAAATTGAAGCATAGTAATTTGAAAAATTTTACACTATTTTTTTATGTAGCATTTCAATATTAAATTAGGATTAATTTTTAATTTTTTTTTAAATTATTTATTTTTCAATTAATAGTGAAAATATTTAATGTTTATTTAGAACTTTATTTTATTATTGTATTTACAATGAAATTTTTTGATATCATGTGCTTTTAAATTTTCATTTTTTATCTTTTTTAAAATAATATGTATCTAGAATGAATTTTATTATTTAATTTGAAATAAATATATTTCGTTAATTAGAATAACATTATTCGACAAAAACATTTCTCATCTTTTTTTGTGTGTTTATTATTAAATTAAAACATTCATCTTATAAAAAATTAATATTGAATAATTTATTCCATATTTAAAATTATGGTGTCAAATTTTTTTAAGTATATACCTTATAATTTTGTTCACTATGAATAGTAACCATAGTACATTATTTTTACAAAGATAAAGGTAAAATGATTTAATTATGAATAATATTATATGATATAACATTAAATTTAATAAAAATATATTTTATTTCATTGGATGATTGTTTTATCATTTATAATCCAAAAATCAAAAAATTTAACTACTTTTCATGTAGATATTATTTTTTGCTTCAAATAAGCTTATGTAAAGAAAATATAAAATTTAGTTATATTTCTTTTTAAATCCACTTTTATGATTCAATGAGAATAATAACATGATTTGAATGAATATTAAATTTATATTCCTAATAATCAAAATATTATTATAGTGATAATTTATTTCCAATTTTAATGTATTATATTATTAATATATATTTAAATGCTACATTAATAGAGGGCCTATATAAGAAGAAAAAAATAAATTAAAAGGGTTTAAACCCCATAAAATTAATAATCTAATGGTAAGATAAAATTTACCAATGCTTATGTTGATAAATATAGAAAATTAAATTTGTTTTAAATATTTAAATACAAATCCAATTGATATCATGGTTGGTTTAATGTAAAATAAAATGATTACATTAAGAATGAAATTAATGAAATTTTATAATAACAAATATATTACAAAATGAGATTAAAATTCTACAAAAAAATTTAATCATAAAATTGAATGGTTTATAGATTAATATATCAGCCATTTTTCATTTATCAGTTTCATCCCTTTTATAGCGAAATATTTGACACCCTATATTTGGAAATCATTTTAATTGTTGTAATTTTAATTAAGATTAAAATGTGGTTAAAATAAAGAGATATTGACAAACATATCAATCAAAATTTTCCCACATTTAATTATATGATTGTATTTAGACACAAATTCATCATGTTTTCAAAATATACCAATTTTTGTCCACAAATAATTGAAATTAAAATTATCCTAATATAGTTCTTTATTAAAATCATAAAATTAAACACTAATTAATATTAAATGGGAACATAATATCACCTCTTCCTCACACCATTTGATCAATATATATATATATTATCCTCTAGTAAAATAGGTTCCAAAAATCCTTATTAATGGTCTAGTGGCCATAATTTTTGAAAAATACCAACCCTTAATTCCTTACGGTGCAATGGAAATTATCTTCTTTGATGATGATGTATAGTTTTTAACCAAATGTGTTAGATTAATTTTATCTTCTACCAAAATAAAATAATTATCAACCATTAAAAAATAATAACATCATTATATTATATACACAAACTTTTTTAAATTATGTTAATAGGCTACATCTATACCATCTTCTATTAAATTAGAGATTAACCCATCAATCGTTTGTATGGTGGAAAACCTTCCCCTAAAGTGATGTAATTCATTTTTGATCAATTAATCAAACAGATGGTCTTATTGATCAATTTAATGAATATAAATGAAATTAATGACATATTTATCATTAGTTAAAGATAATATATAATATTATTTATTTCCTTCCAATCCATTGAATATTGTTAATCTCATTCATGTGTACATCTGAAATACCATTTGCATGTAGTGAGGTGATTCATTGTTAATGAAAAAATAAAATAGATTCTATATATAAAACTATTTAATGAAATAAAATTACGTTTTTATATAATCATAAACAAATAATGGAAATTTATGGCATGCATTCTTTAAATCATGTTCTTTAAAAATGGAAATAATACTCTTGTGTATATACGACCTACACTATACATGATTGTAATGTAGTTCACTTTTCATAACCAGATTTCATGAATTGTATTATAGTTTGGAATAATATATAAAAATGGTAATTGTTTAATTATTATTATTATTATATATATGAGCTAGTAAAGAATAATTTGACCATATTCATCATATCAATGTTATTTTTGATATATGAGCTGAATATGCTCAAAACAACAATATGAATTTAATATATTCAGTAATTAAACAAATCATCGTAAATAATCGAAATAGAGGAAAATAAAAATTAAAAGGGATAATAAAAATGTAAATAATTAACATAATTTTATTGTTTACAAAGATAATGAACATTTTTTAAAAATATTACTCGAAGTATGGGTCACATTACATTAAAAAACAAATTTTAAATAATTTAATGATTTATTTTATAAGTACCTTACATTGCATTGTGTATTTGTAAAATTATTTTCTGGTTTTATATTTATGGACATTGATATATAATAAAATAGATTTAATTTCAATTTTTTTACTTTCATTTAATGGATTTAAAAATTCATCTTTATATGTAAATTAAAAAAAAGTAATTTAATTCTTTTTAAAAGGGAAATATATATCTTATATTAATGTATCCTATGTTAATGGAAATTCATGAAACAAAAAAAAATATAGTATTTTATTTTATACATTATTTTCTTAAATGTATTTTCAATTAAAAAATATACTTTCTATTTTTAATCTAATGTTAGGTTTGAATTTTTTTATAATGTAAAGGGATATATCAACATCAAAAGTTGTTTTTATTATGGGATAAAAATTATATTTTGGTTGTTAATAATAGAGAAATTAATTATTTTATATATTTATTGTATTTTATAGTCATTTTAAAATGATATAATTATGGGTGAGTCCAATATATCTCATGATGATTAGTGGTCATGATATATATCATGATTAAGGGTGATCCCAATATAGATCTCCAATGTATTGTGTAATTATTATGTTATCTAGATAAATGAATTGGAATTTTGTTGTATTGTTTATTTCAAATTAATGGTTTATTTTGAGGTTTTTATAAAAATTGTTTCCAAGAGAACCAATATTTTTTCAATGTTTTCCGATTCTTTTTCACAGAAATGGTTTCATTTGAACAAGAATCATAATTAACATTTTATTTTAATGGAATCATTTTAATTTTTGGGGTAAATTGTTTTTTACCAAATGAATTTCTATGTTATCTATAGTTTTCTATGAAACCTCGTGATTGTGATTATCCCATAATGTTTTATTATACAGTTTTTTATAGATATTTTTTGGTAATAAAGCTGATTTTGTGTGTAGGCAAATGATTATTTATGAACTAATTTTTTTTTGAGGGAAATCTCTCTTTTATCGTCTCATTGTTCTATAATAGAATATTAGGATACTAAAATCTTATTTCTGCCCTATATGTATTTATTTGATCTCATCCCATGATTTCAAAATTTTTTATTGGTTTTCAATTGGAATAGGATAAAAGAAGAAGTCATGTTGATTATCGTAATGAATTATCTTAAAAAAGTAAATTTTTTAATTTTTAACATATTTTTTTTGGAATATTGATACTAAGTGGTGGAGTCCAACTATTAATATATAGGTTTTTTTATAAAACATATAAACTAATTCATTAAACTCTTAATGCTAAAAAGATATTCATAAATGAAATAAAACGATTCATTAGAAATGAAATTATGGATTATATAATGTCCATGTACAAAAAATTTAAAATATAACATCAAATTCAGGCAGATTGAGAATAACAAAATTTGGGGGATGTAAAATTTTTCAATCTAAAATTATATATTATTATTATACTAGATATGTGATCATCATACCAATAGGGTATTCATAACTAATTCATCATCTAATCACTTTAAAGGTATTATGATAAATTTAGAAACATATTTATATTTAAAGGAGAGGGAATATTTTGAATCCAAAAAGAAATTAGGGGTTATACAGTGGAAAATAATTAGGTTATTCACAAAAATCATTATTTAATACAACATTTGTATTTGTGATCATATGAGATTCTGTATTAATATTTTGTGTAATAGATTTCTAAAATATATCATCATCATCAGCAATTGTATTTGATTACTAGATATCTTAATTTCAGTACTACTAGATTTTCAAAAACATGGGTGTGTGTGGTGAATTATGTTGTACTATTTGTCCAAAATCTTTAACATCTTATTCCAATCAATTCATCATTTGATTTTTATTGACCTTCCATATAATCAAAAACAATTTCAATTCCCCTCAAACAAATTCTGCATTGTTTTCATCCAGTCATCTTGAATAATGTAATGATTATATTCAATTATCTAAGGATTTTATCATTATAATTTAATTTTAAATCTATAATTATTTTTTATGAAAACTATGTGATTTGTGGGGTACTCTAATATTTATTTCCAGCTATATTTCACATAAATTGATTCATTATGAGGTATTTTATTCCCTTATATCGGTTTCCTTTTGGTGACGTCTTTTTAATCACTTAATTAATTGATCAACATTATCATTATGCTATATGATTAAACAACCAGCACACCTGAAATAAATTGAAAAATTGTCCACATAGAATGAAATGGATTATCCTTCCATCAAAATTTCCTCAATTAATATTTCCTCTACTTTTAGATTAAGAATACATTGATGATTTAAATTTAAAAATATTAAATAAACTCATCCCACTCTTGGGAGTAAATTTATTCATTTTTCATTATGGTCATCATAAGATTTCAATATAATTATGTTTGTATATCCAAAAAAATAGGAATTATAAAAATTTTATATTCTAAACACTAGAAAGTAGAAAATATAATTTTGTTGGTAGTATTTAATTTTTCATAAACTATTGTAATTGGAGAGCTACTAAAAATGTGGATGTTTCATCAAGTATGATGCAGCTAAATGTTTCCCCCTCTTTTGTGTGTTTGAATGATCATTATGTTTCATGGTATAAGAATGTTTCATAAGCATATTAAAATTAATTTGGAATATATCTCTCAAAAAAATTGATTTTTCGAGAGAAAATTAGTGAATTTTCTATAACATTGATTGTTAACATGGTTCATTTAATTTTAATCTATTTACTAAACTTAAAAAATTGAGTGGGTAATAATAGTCACTATACGAAGCCACATAATCTTGAAAAACCATTCATAGAATATATAAAATCATGAAATCATTATTATAATATTTTAAAAAATAGTTTTAAACGTTGTTATCTATAACCAACACCAATTTAAATTATCACGACCCCGCAACGGGGCCCGTGCCGTGACAATCCCAAGCCCTCCTTCCATAGGCCAGGGGCTGGAGACTAGTACCAATGGCATAAAACCCGATATTTGGGAAGGAATTGACTTTATAAATCATAAAAAATCCAACTAGAGTACACGCGGAAGTAATACACTAAGTATAAAAGAATGTGCTGAGAAGTAAGTAGGCCAGAATACAAACCCAACTGAGAAGTACAACTACAACTGAACGAAAGTACAACAGAAAAGAGAAAAAACTGGAAAAATAGAAGCAGCTCATGGGTCGACCACCTCAGATCCAACCTGAAGGGTATGTATAGATAGCCTCCTCAACGCTGTCGCCTGACAACCACCTCAATGTATCATCTCGTCATAAAGTCCACATTTGGGTACTGTCTCGTCATGAGGCCCACCTACGGGTACCGTCTAGTCCTCGTACACTCCGTCTCTGTCAATGTTGTCCATCATCTGCATCCAGCACAACGTGGTGCAGGTATAGCCCGTCCAGGGGTGAGTATAATGATACTCAGTAAGGACCCCAAGACCCTGAAGGTCTCACAAAATCCAACATGGATAACCAAAAATAAAATTTAAAGACACGTAGTATCAACCAACTCTTCTTAGGTATATTCCCATACATATACCTAAGTCATAAATCCCAGTTCGGCTCCAACTAACGAGCCCAAGTAGAACCCATACCACCAGTAAATCACAACCTAGTCCACACAGAAAATAATCCACAGGAAAACAACGGATAAACCCTACTTAGGTATATGCCCATACATATACCTAAGTTATCAACTAACTCATCTCAATCATGAGGTAAACGCAAAGGTCATTAAATAAGGTCAATCTCGGATTTTTATTATCGAAACCACAACTGCAAGAGAACTCCTCCTCTGTTGAGTACAATAGCCCTATCATGACTCTGAGGCACTACCCACTAACCTTAGACTGCTGATGTACTCCTCCCATCGAGTACCACAGGTCTTCTGCCAAATACCGGGCGCTCCGTCGGCAGTGGGTCTACCGCCAAATACCGGGCGCTCCCCTAATAGCCGTCAGAGTTACTCCACCTGCCAAGTACCACGGGTCAGCTGCCAACTCCCAGGCACTCCGTCCGCCATGGGTCTGCCACCAAATACCGGGCTCTCTTTCCACTGGGCTAATCGAATCACTCCGACTCAAATCGTTCATGCAGTCATCAGGTCTACAACTACTAGGTCTCCGCACTCCATACACTGATCTCCGGGAGGGTCCGCTCCATGAGCCACAATTCAATACTCCATGTATCACAAAGTCCCACGAAGAAGTATCACAAAGGTCCGCCTCGTCAAAGGGGTATCAACGCAACACACAACACGTCAATTGGAATCCCGGTCTGTGAGTTATTAGCCTTTTCATCTCGGGGGCCCTGTTGGTTTCATGTATGAACCAACCCAACTATATCTCAACTATACCTCGAACTCTCGTAGGGTATACTCAAAGGGATCATTTCTCAATGTGATCACCAACGCCGCTGACGGTTCGTCAAATGGACGTCCAGTCTGAAAGTTATCGTCTTTCCCGTTCCAGGGGCCCGGTTGGATTTAGGGTACAATACAACCCGACCATATTCCAACCACTTCCAAAACTCAGGTGAATTATAAAAAAATATCATACTCATTAAGAGGAATCCAATGTAGTCAAGGGCATGTCAATCAGACGTGCGGAACACAAGTTATAACTGTTTCCGCTCTGGGGGCCCGGTTGGTTTCGGGTTTGAACCAACCTGGTTGTACCCAATATTTACATAAATCTTGAGTGTAATATACCGAAACAACTGTCTCAATCAATGTATCCCTACGCAACTGATGGTGTGTTGATCGGAAGTCTGTAGCCCAAGATATGGGCATTTGAACGAAACTTGTCCGAAAATAGGGGGTTTGGGCCCGGTCCGACCCGGCCCAATACCCCTGGGTCGGCCCAAACCGGGTCGACCCGACCTGGGACCGGGTCTGGCCCTGTTTGGCCAGGACGTGCCCGGCTTGCCGCTAGGCGTGGCCTGTATCCCAGCTCAGAGCCAGCCGCGGGGTGCGGGGGGGGGGGGGGGGGGGGGCTCCCCCTTGATATCGAATCGGCAGACCCAGTGGGGTCTGCCCTATTAGCTGGCTGGGGGTTTCAACCCCTAGTTCTTCTGGAAAATGGCCGACCATTAAGGCCAGCCGGTTAAGCCACCACAGGACCCGCATGGGTCCCTCCACCTGGAGCGTTGGCGGCAGGCTTGGCCCACCACCCCCTGTTGAACAGCCGCTGCCTAAGGCCGCGACTCCCGTCCGACCGGCGCCGCACACCTACACCGCGACCAGCCATGGCCACGACCTCCCTCAGGTTCTCCAGCGCGGCGCGATGGTACTACGCACCACCACCGCAGCCCACATCGCCCTCGGTTCCCTCGGCTACACCGGCGCTGCGCGATGGCGTCGTGCACCACCACCGCGGCCCGCTCCAGCCATGGTTCTCTTCGCCCCCACGCAGTGCAACGACACCGCGCTGCTTTCGCTTCAATTATCAACGTAAATAAACAAGGAAAAGAGGAGGATAATTTGGACATGTTTTTGCGGTCCGATCTCCTCCCGTTATGTTGGTAACATTTGGCCAAAATAATCAATGAAGAAGATTAATTCATACACAAACGAATATTAACCCCTACCTTGCAAAGGAATTCACGGTTGTCAAGCGCCGCAAAATATGGCATTGTTTCCATGATCGATGGTGTGCACCCGAGGAAAAGAAATATTCACTTTTATCATAGAGAGAAGAAGACGATTGTGCGCCGTTGGAGAACTCCCATGTCGGTGTCTCCTCCCATGTCATAGAGGAGGAAGGGGATGGAGAAGCCACGGTCACTGTGTCATTCTTCATGGGAGGATTGATGTTCTTCGATAAAGAAACTTCCTTCTCCTTTCTCTTAACACACAAATTCCAAACCAAAATAAAAAAAGGCCCTTCCTTATTTTATTTACTAAATCCAATCATTTCAAATTTTTTAAAACAAACATTTGATTCAAATTATTAATTAAGAGTTAGTTGGATAGCATTAAAAATTGAGAGAGTGGGTAGAGGAAGAGTCACTCACTTAAAGGAGGGGTTTAACATGTTAATAAGAGTTACCAACTTTTAAGAGGGGGTTCGAGGAGTTAATGGAATGTGAAAGGATTAGGGCTCATGTGGTCCCCACCTCACCTTTATCCTATCAAGGGTAGTCAGCAACTAGTGGGTCCCACCCCAACTCCCACACCTAGGATATATAACCACTTAAAAAAAGAAATAAAATTGTACACAATTTTATTTACTTCACCTTTAATCCTCAAATTTTAACAACTCCTCCCGAGAAAACGCACCTTCAGGAAAAGTCCTCTTAAGAAAATACTGGAAGTGCAAGTTCATCGGTTCCCTCATATTTGAATTCAGAGCACCGGTTCAAAAGATAGAAAAACCAACTCATTCGTTCACTGAACGTGCCCGAGCCTAACTTCAGAAATTGATTTCAGACACACTGGGCCTCGGAATCAGGTTCTGTCAGAAACTACGCACTCGTAAAATCAAAAGACATTTAGAAAAAAAATTCCTTGAAATTTTCGGGTCTTTACATTACTCCCACCTCAGGGATTTACATCCCCATAAAGCTACAACACAAAATAGGGAAACTAATGGAGGTACCAAGCATGCATCTGAGCCTCATGCTCCCATGTGCTCTTTGGAGGTTCCTGTTCCACCAACAAAAGCGCACAAGGGGAATCGACCATCCCCGTAGGACCCTCTTCTTTCAATCCTCAACCTCAACTAAAACCCTGAGAAAGTCACCCCGTCATCGATGTCCAGCTCTCAGTGATCGATTATGATGGATAGGTCATGCACACACATCCTCAGTTGAGATAGTTGGACGACGTTGTGCACCTAGTGCATCTGAGGTAGAAAGGCTAGGAGGTAAGCCACCTTTCCTACTCTGCTGGGGACCTGGAAGGTCCGTTGAACCTCGGAGATTACTTGGTGCCTCAGCCACATCTCCGTAGACCCCGTCGAGGTGAGACCTATCTGAAGTCGTGGTCGTCACCCTCGAACTCCTGTGGTCTTGTCTCCTTCTAAGAGCATCTGCTACAATGTCCACATCTCTATGAGTATAAACTATCTTAAAGTCATAGTCCTCGAGGAATTCAAGTTATCACTACTGTCTCTGGTTCATGTCCTTTCAAGAGAAGACACACCTGAGACTATTGAGTTGAATAGAACCATAAACCGTTCTCTCAACGATCAATGGGTGAGACTAGCCAATTGTAAGAACCCATTCCCACCCTTCATTGTTTACGTTCTTCAAGAGCTGCTGAGATTTATCCTCTACTTGAAAGAGAAATATGGTCTCATCCCCTAGATGAACCACGTTATTTAACTAATACAATAAATCCTGACATGAAAGATACTATTCCATGCCATGGACGACGTCGTAAGGCCTCGACTCTACTACCATGAGATCCAACCGTTACTCTTGCCTCCAAGGGTCGAGTCACACTATCAGCAGTAGTGTGTGGTCACTGGGTCTCCTCCAGTAGGTATCTCAAAAGTGAGGTTCAAGTCAATGGTTTTAAACTGGAACCTCTTAGTATCAACCATACATAGTAGACATAAAAGTAATCGTCACAAAGAAAGGTGTCTTTTATTACTGTATCTCAAAGTACAAAGACACACACAACTACAATGGCGAAAACATGGAAAACAAAAACCCCACGAATAATGGACTCCATGCCTAGACCCGCTCCTGTCCACCTGTTTCTGAAGCTCCGTAGTCATATGATTCAGCTTCCTAAAACTGAGCTCCCCCATATCCACCCGTAACCTGTGGGTTGGGTGGTCCTCCGGATGGTGGTGGTGGAAACACATCGAAGCATCATCCACCTCCATCTACACGGCCAACTCTTCTGCCACTGTATACTACTCCTCGCGGTCCACCTTGATCGAACATCTGCCTCTACCTGAGATGCTATTAATCTATCTGGAGATTGTTTGTATGGTGGGTCGGACAGTCACGTTCCATGTGACTAAGCTCGCCACATGAGTAACACTGCCCGCTCCAGGCACGACTGGCTCTGACTCCACTCTGGTTACGCCGCACAACTGAACCTGTGTCGTGCTGTCGGCCACCGGTGGGTCTGGTCCTCTTGGACCCCTATGTCATCACTCTATTTCCAGCTGCAGAAGACTCAGCTGCAAGTTGACTAGTGGTGGGTCCCACTGCTGAAGTCTTCCCAGCAAGAAAACTCTCCACTAAGAGGGCTCACTCCAACACGCCTGCCTAATTCGGGATGCTGAGAGGGATCGTCGAAGCTCTGATCTCATGCCTTAGTCCCTCCTCAAAGGTCTGGGCCCTGATGATAGGGCCCTATACCATGTCTATAGAGTAGCGCGAGAGATCTGTGAACCTCGCTGAGTACTATGCTACTATCATGTTTCCATACTGAAAATGAAGTAGCTCCTGTATCCACACCGCTTGAAGGGTGGCTGGTACAAACTCCGCTCGGAACAGGCTCTTGAAGTCTGCCCATAGGAGTGTTGCCTCATCATTCATCTGGAGCATCAGGCTCCACCACCTGCCAATAGCTTCTTGAAGGAGGATAGTAGCAAAGATCACCATGAAGTCCGCTGGTGTACCTACTAGCCTGAAGACTCTCACCATAGCCTCCATCCAATCCTCAGCCACCTGTGGGTCCATCTCTCCTCGGAACCTGGGTGGCCTCTAGTGCTGGAACTCTTGTAGTGCGCTCAAGAGGCATGCATCACCTACTACTGGGGCTGGTGGCATCGGTGGCCAAATGAATGGTAGTACCGCTGGTGTCTCCACTAGTGCCTTAACCAAAAGAGGGCCATGTACTGAGGCCTCTTCGCTCGGCAGGATGTCAGTCCATACAACTCTCGGGGCTCTAGCTAGTCATCCGCGGGGAGGCATCCTGAAAGAAATATATGCGACACGGTCAAAAGACTATACCAGGTTAGTTGGCATGGTTTGAGCTGACATAAAAGAATCTTTTGAAAACTCGCACGCAATCAGTGTTCTCGTGAATTGAGTTGGAAGTCAGAAGTCAGGGTTTTGGTCTATGGATACGTCGGTCGCCCGCACCAACACTGGACTCCCTGAACTGAAGACCACACTTTGTACCCATAACACTATTTCTTTACAGAAAATAAATATCAGAGCCCTATGTTCTGCGGTAGAACTGACTCCTCTGATACCAATTTGTCACAACCCGTCCTCGGGGCCCGTGCCTTGGCTACCCCATGCCCTCCTTCCATAGGACAGGGGCTGGCGACTATCACCAAAGGAAAAAATCCCAATATCTGGGAAGGCATTGACTTTATAAATCATAAAAACTTCCAACCAGAGTACAAGAGGAAGTAATACACTAAGTATAAAAGAATGTTCTGAAAAGTAAGTGGCCCAGAATACAAACCCAACTGAGAAGTACGGCTACCACTGAACAAAAGTACAACAGAAAAGGAAAACAGCTGGAAAAATAGAAGCAGCTCCTAGGTCATCCACCTCAGATCCTACCTGAAGGGTAGGTACAGATAGCCTCCTCAACGCTCTCGCCCGCCAACCACCGTCGTGTACCGTCTCGTCGTGAATTCCACCTCCGGGTACTGTCTCGTCATGAGGCCCGCCTCCAGGTACCGTCTAGTCCTCGTACACTCGGTCTCTGTCAGCGCTGTCAATCGTCTGCATCCAACACAACGTTGTGTGGGCATATCCAATGTGGGGGTGAGTATAATGATACTCAGTAAGGACCCGGAGACCCTCAAGGTCTCACCAAATCCAACACGGATAACCAAAAAGAAAAGTTACAAACACGTAGTATCAACCAACTCTTCTTAGGTATATGGCCATACATATATCTAAGTCATCAATCCCAGTTACGCTCCAACTCACAATCCGAAGTACAACCCAGACCACACAGGAAATCACAACCCAGTCCACACGGGAAATAATCCACAGTAAAACAACAGATAACCACTACTTAGGTATATTCCCATACATATACCTAAATTATCAAGTAACTCATCTTAATCACGAGGTTAACGCAAAGGTCATTGATCATCTCAAACCAGGATTTTAATTATCGAAACCACAACTGCTGGAGAACTCCTCCTCTGTCGAGTACAGTAGCCCTGTCACGGCTCCAATGCACTACTCACTAACCTTAGACTGTTGATGTACTTCAAGTACTGCGGGTCTGCTGCCAAATATCGGGCACTCCGTCTGTTGTGGTTCTGCCGCCAAATAACGGGTGCTCCCCCTAATAGCCGTCAGAGGTACTCCACCTACCAAGTACCGCGGGTATGCTGGAAACTACCAGGTGCTCCATCCACCATGGGTTTTCTTCCAAATAATGGGTGCTCCGTCCACTGGGCTAATCGAATCACTACGACTCGAATCGTTCAAGCAGTCATCAGGTCTATAACTACTAGGTCTCCGCACTCCATACGATTGTCTATGGGAGGGTCCGCTCCACAAGCCACTGGTCGATACTCCAGGTATCAAAATTTCCAACGAAGAAGTGTTACAAAGGTCCACCTCTTCAAAGGGGTCTCAACACAACAGACGACACATCATTCAGATGCCTGGTCTGTGAGTTATTAGCCTTTTCCTCTCGGGGGCCCGATTGGTTTCGTGTACGAACCAACCTGACCATATCTCAACTATACCCCGAATTCTCGTAGGTTGTACTCAAAGGCATCGTTTCTCAACATGATCACTAATGTCTCTAACAGGTTGTCAAACATACGTACGGTCTGAATGTTATCAGATTTCCCATTCCAGGGGCCCGGTTGGATTTAGGGTACAATCCAACCTGGCCATAATCCAACTGCGTCCAAACCTCTAGTTAAGTATACCAAAAGGACTGACTCATCATTAGGGATCCTAAAAAGTCAACAACACGTCAATCGGACGGCCGGAACACATGTTATAACCATTTCCGCTCCGAGGGCCCGATTGGTTTCGGGTTCAAACTAACCCGGCCGTACCAAATCATTATCTAAAGCTTGAGTGTAATAAACTTAAACGACCGTCTTAATCCATGTATCCCTACACAACTGAAGGTGTGTCGATAGGAGGTCCGTAGCCCAAGATATGGGTGTTTGAACGAAACTGGTCCGAAAAAAGGGGGTTTGGGCCCGGTCCGACCTGACCCAATACCCCCTGGGTCGGACCAAACCGGGTCGACCCGACCCTGGTCCGGGTCTGGGAAAGTTGGGCATGGCCCGGCCTGGCCCTCCACTGGGCATGACCAGACCCGCCGCTGGGCGCGGCCTACAGCCCAGCTTGGAGCCGGTCGTGGGGTGCGTGGGGGGGGGGGGGCCCTTGATACCGAATCGGCGGACCTAGTGGGGTCCGCCCTATTAGCTGTCCTGGGGTTTCAACCCCCGGTTCTTCTGGAAAATGGCTAGCCATTCAGGCCGGCCGTTTGAGCCACCGCGGGACCCACGAGGGTCCCCCCACCTAGAGCACCAGCAACCGGCTTGGTTGGCCGCCCCCTACTAAACCTCCGCGGCTCCCGTCCGACCGGTGATGCGCGACGGCACCGCGCACCGCCACTGCGGCCCAGTCCAACCGCGGTTCCCTTGGATACACCGGCGTGGTTCGACAGTGCCGTGCACCACCCCCGCAGCCCGCTCCGGCCGCGGTTCTCTTTTCCCTCGCGTAGTGCAACGAAACTGCGCCGCTTTTTCTTAGATTATCAACGTAAACCAACAAGGAAACATGGAGGGGAATTCGGTTGTGTTTGTGCGGTCCGATCTCCTCCCGTTACATTGGTAACATTTTGAAAAAATAATCAACGAAGAACATTAATTTATACACAAAAGAAGATAACCCCAACCTCGCAATGAAATTCGCGGTTGTCAAGCGCTGCAAAATATGGCGTCGTTTCCGTCGTCGACGGTGTGCAACCGAGGAAACGTAGTCTTATCTTTTGTCATAGAGGGAAGAAAACGATTGCGTGTCATTGGATAACTCCAACATCGGTGTCTCCCCCCTTGTCGCGGAGGAGGAAGGGGATGTAGAAGCTATGGTCACTATGTCATTCTTCGCGAGAGGATTGATGTTCTTCGATAGAGAAACTTCCTTCTCCTTTCTCTTAACACAGAAATTCCAAACAAAAATAAAATAAGGCCCTTCCGTATTTTATTTACAAAAGACAAGCATTTTAAATTTTTTAAAAGAAACACTTAATTCAAATTATTAATAAAGTGTTAGTTGGATAGCATTAAAAATTGAGAGAGTGGGGAGAGGAAGAGTCACCCACTTAAAGGAGGGGTTTAACATGTTAAGAAGAGTTACAAACTTTAAGAGGGGGTTAGAGGAGTTAATGGAATGTGAAGGGATTAGGGATCGTGTGGGCTCCACCTCACCTTTGTCCTCTCAAGGGAAGTTAGTAACTAGTGGGTCCCACACCAACTCCCACACCTAGGATATATAACCACTTAGAAAAAGAAATAAAATTGTACACAATTTTATTTACTTCACCTTTAATCCTCAAATTTTAACAACTCCTCCCAAGCAAACGCACCTTCGGGAAAAGTCCTCTTAAGAAAATACTGGCGCTGCAAGTTCATCAGTTCTCTCATATTTCAATTCTGAGCACCATCACAAAAAATAGAAAAACACGCTCATTTGTTCACTGAACATGCCCGAGCCAAGCTTCAGAAACTGATTCCGGGCACACCAGGCCTCAGAATCAGGTTCCGTCAGAAACTGTGCACTCTTAAAATTACAAATAAATTAAGAAAAAAATTTACATGAAATTTCCGGGGCTTTAAAAAAATATTTACTAATTGTTTATAAATAAAATGTTAATTCACACTTGTATATCCTTTGTGACTTTATAAAGCAATTATCAGTATAGTTACACTCACTATTCAATATAATGATTGATGAGATATAGAATACGAACTATATTTCAGGTAATTTAGCCTGAAAATATATTTATGAAAATCACATCCAATTTTAGTATCATTAAAAATGATATTTTTGTAAAAAATAGACCCCTTTACTAACCATAATAAATTTGTTCTCATATAGAGCGATTTATCCTCATAGATAATAATAATATTTATAATCCCTATTTAGAGTGGTATTTAAATATTTTGTTCATACAAACTATAGTTTCACATTCATTAATTACATATATATTATTTCTTAATTGATGAATATTAAATATATTTTAAATATACACACTAGATTAATGTACTGATTCTGTGTTTTTTGTGAGTGAAAAAACAACTTATTTCATGAAATATCCTCAAAATCTCCCAGATTGATCTTTAGAAAAAGTACTATTATTTAAAATATTTTACCTATAACTATTATTAATAACCTAGGAAATGATAACTTATGAAATGTCGATCTTACATACACATTTTGGATAAACATAAGAGATATCATTTCTTACAAACAATTATGACAGTAATGAAATGATACCCTGAGAATAATGTTGTAAAATAAAGATACATTTTGTCATAGATCATAAAAATGAATCACCAAATATTTTACTAAATCTCATACAACAAGAATCATAAATAATAAATTATTACAAGCCATTAAGAAATAATAATTTTATAATAAATCTGAATGTAGAATACATATAATTAGATATAGTAATTTATTTAGTTAAGTCTCAATATGAATACAATAAATGTGGATTTGGATCACTTTATATTACACTATGTACATTGTCATGGTTCAGTTCGAATAATGTCATAGTGGAAGGTTTTTGTTTCTAAATTGGGTCACTATACATCCCCAATGTTATTTTCTCTGAAATCTCAATCATTTCCCAAGTAGTTGTAGGGAAATGTATCTTTGGGCCCATACATCATAAAATGAATGTCATAAATATTTTTTTACAAAGAAAAAAAAAATCTTTATATCATAACACATGAAATGAAAATGGGTTTCCTAATTATTTATATATTTTTTAAAGAATAATATGTTGAAAATAAATGGGTTTTATAATGGTTTAACCATAACATTAGTAACCAATAAGAATGAAACATTCTCCATAGAATCATCTATATATTATTATAAAACGTTTGAATCCAAATAATGAAATCGGATAATATCAATTGATTATATCCTTAATAAATAATAATATTCTTCAAATGATATTATAATAGATGAATAATACAATAAAATGATCAACATAATATATCTTAAAGAAACTACATTTTTCACATTGAAATCACTATTTTATAATAATGAAATTGATAACCAATTTAACGGAAAAATTCCTTCAATAAAATATTTGAAATCTTTTAGGAAGAGGCTTGTAATTATGTGGTCAGGATAGAGGGAACATTTCTCCATGTTCTTTATATTAAAACAATAATTCCCTTCAAATTTTATTAAAATTGTTAAAAGTAAATATTTAAAAATTGAAATGAATAATACATATCATTTTTTTTTGAAAATAAATCATTGAAAAAATTTATTATAAAATCAACCAATAATATAAAATCATTCTCGTCATTGTTTATAAAAAACATGAATATGGAAGAAAATAACATTCTTCCTAATAGAAAAAAAGTATCCGTATTATAGAAAAAACTTATTATAATATAATTACTTATTAATTGAAGGAAAATCATTCTAAAACACATAATAAATATATATATATATATATATTATAATAAATATAATTAATTTATGAATGATGTTTCCAAAAATTTCATTTTCATAAAATAAATCAGATTTATTTTTGAAAATTAATGGGTTTGAACTAATTAATTTCCACTTTTGTAACATTATAATTAATCTGTCATGAAGGATAGAACAATAGATTAAAATATATATACTCATTATTTTTATTTATAATCATTATAAAATTAATTCAAGGTTCGTAAATAAACATTATAAAATAAGCAAGATGTTAATATAAAATGAGTCTCACTAGATGAAAATTTAGTCTATAATACCATACCCAAAGTCTCATCATGATTCATATTCAATAAAAGAAGATGTATTATTTGAATAGATAAATTAAAAATATATTACTAAAAAATTAATATATATATATATATATCTTACCATATATGATTTAATTTTAAAATTTTATAATCATTTAATTGAACATTAATTATTGAAATCATCGTTCTGTGTGATAACTACTTCATTTAACAATTATGATTTTGTTTTTCATATTTAATGATTCTATATTAATCATTTTTCCACAAAAAGTAATATTTTAATCATGAATTGAGATTCCTATTTATTTTTACCAATAAATTATTACTATTCTAACAATGTTGTGATGACAAAATGATTTACATTAATTTTTTAAAATGTAAAATGGTAAGTATGAATGAGAGATGTTTCAATTTTTTAATAAATGGAATGTAAAAATGGATATATATTCTTTCAACATTCATTAGGCATGAAAATATCATATATATCATATATTTTTTAGTTCATCATCATAACAATCAATGTAATGTGGTGATGAGAAAAGAAACAGTTTGCATCACGGAGGTTATAGTCCAAATATAAGAATAATGAATGCTATATTTTCAACTAAGATGAAATGAAGGTTGATTATAATTGT
The DNA here is from genome assembly GCA_963277665.1 of Viscum album. Lineage (NCBI taxonomy): Eukaryota > Viridiplantae > Streptophyta > Magnoliopsida > Santalales > Viscaceae > Viscum > Viscum album. The sequence continues at coordinate 1,294,812,029 of OY728152.1, forward strand.
AAATTTTAATTATAAAAATTGAAAATATTTAACCAATTTAATACATTTTTTAGGGAAGGATAAGTTATATTTAGAGGGGGATGAAATAGAAAAAAAAATAAATGTTCTCGGTTAATAGATAAAAATTATCATTGAGAAACAACATATTAATTAAATAATATGAACATTAGGTATGGAGTATCAAACCATTATTCTCATTTATATTTTATTTTTGTGTGTGTCACTTTTAATTGGGTTCCCCAAGAGATTCTTTGGAATGGAGTAAATTTGATGGGTAAATGACCTAATGATTGTGGATTTATGTTTTTTGAACTATTGGTGTTTGGGTATAATGGTGTTAGTATCCATTGAGTGTACTCTATTAGTGAGTAAAAAATTTGGTTCAAATTAAGATCCCTCTATAATGATCATGGCGGAATACTTTCAATGTTGTTCTTATATGATGTGTAATGAGATTATATTTCATATAATGGTCTTCAAGAATATCAAACTAAAAAGGGTCAAGTAGTGAATGGTTTACAAAAAATGAAATGCAATACCATCATGTAATTGATAAAAAATTAGATTCTAAATAAAGGTTGTCACATTTTATGTTTTTTTGTTTTGGGGAATTACTAACATTAAAATGGGATTCATTAAATGATATTCTTGTGTGTAGTGTTTTTATTTCACCATATGATTGATTTTATTTCACTTCTTCTCATGACCCGAATCTCTCTATAGGATATTGTTTGTGATATTGGAGATATACACTCACAAAAAAAATCATTTCAAAGACTAAATGTCAATGTGGTTTTTGTGGATCCAACTAGGTTAATATCCCTTTTGTTTCTAATTTATCATTGGTTATATCAATGTTTTTAGTTTAATTTTTTGATTGATTTGGAGATAGATTGGTGTTTCTTATGGATCATGTAACACCCTAGAATGTTAAAGGGTTAATGGGCTAGATGATATGAATTATTTATTTGAGATAAAGCATTCTCATATTGAGCCAATCTGTTTATAAATCTATCATTATGCATGCATGGACTAGATTAGTGATCTAGTTCAAAGATATTTGGGAGTGTTTCCATTGGTTTGTGTGAGTGTAGAAAACATACCCTTATTGTAATATGTGTTTTATTATGGGTAATTTCATTAGTCTGATTACCTATTCAAGAACATGGTTGGGCCCTCGGGAGGTGATCCAGTCTCCATAGGGAAACAAGTTGTACCTAGTTGCCCAAGACCACCTAGAAAAGTTATTGATGGATGTGTGTTCCATCAACAGGTCCTAATTGAAACATTATAATCCTATGATGAACCAAACCTTGTGTCTAGTGGAATTAATTTTATAGTTATATTTGATCCACAATGACGAAATCAATTTCAAAAGGTTGTAGCAGTTTAATGTAACAACCTATAATGAAAAAATGTTAAATGGATAAATAATATGACCCATCTTAAAAATGAGATCCTTCCTTTTTAGGATCCCACCAGATTATAACTCCACACTGATGTGTTCTTCTGTTAGAGTGGTAATCTAAATGGGGGACCATTTGGGATGCTTCCCATGGTGTGTGTGAGTGTAGTCAAATAACAGAAGGAATAATTTGTTTTGTCCAATATGGATTATTATATTTTGATGACCTATTATATCATACAGGTGCACCCTAGAGAGTGGAAGATGTATCAATGGGGAAATGGGTGGTACCTAGAATGTTAGGATTCAACATCCATGTTAAAGTGGAGTATTGTGTCGTTATTATGGCACAATTTTTATATATCAATTGTAATTTCATTTTATTCGATTTCTTCTGATGGTAGATATGTAGTTCCCCAATATATTTTTATTAATTCCAATAAGTTTACATAATTAATGAAGTATATCTTTCTATAAAATGGGTTCTATTGATGAAATTCATATAGTTTTTCATTAATTAACTTGTTGTTTTCATTGAATTTAATTGATTTTTATTTTTTATTTGTGTTCATGAAATGTTAAATATTTTAAGGTGGTGTTCTATAAAAATTTTTCTGTTTTGATTTACTAATGGGGTTTTAAAACATAGAAATGGATTTTCTTTCCTTTAAAAAATGTTTTATAAATTTTTATAATGTCTTTAAATGTATTTTGACTATATTTAAACTATGGGAACCATTGGGGAATCAGAAAACATACATTTCAGTCCGATGTGAGTGTATCCCCACTAGTAGTTGTTATATTATTATAGATAGAACTTAGTAGCTCCTAATATTAATTGGATCCAATATGTGGCCTAGTTTAGGTCACTTTATGTTGCTAGTGTATATTTTCTAATAGTATGGAGCCTAAATTATATTGAGATTTTTCATGTTCATATTTTTATTACTTGATTTTTTTTCATGGATTGTTTCTCAATTGTTTTATATGTGGCTGTATCACATGGATTTTCATGATGTTATTTCATGGATTTGATTTTACATTATTAACATATGAAGAATCTATTTTCATTCATATATTATATGTTATTCTAGTAATATTTATATATTTCTAAATATAAATTGATTTCTTCAAAACCCAAAGTTGAAATGATTTGTAGATCTGTTTGGATTTTAATAAAAAAATTTAAAAAATTGTATCACTGATTAGATCTATTGAATTCATATTATTATAATATATATATACTCTATGATGGAATCATTTAATATATTTTTCCCACAACCTACTATTACGTTCAGATTTATTTAATTATTATATTATAGGATCGAGGTAATCGTAAATGTATTTAGTAATATTTTTTATTCTTATATCATCATTACATTTATATAGTGGTGGTTCAGAGGATACTATTGGACCCATTGGGTAATTTAATACATTTTGGAATAGACTATTTATCTTAGAATAGATTATTATTATTGAATGAATTTTCAATCACATTGTAGTATTGGTTTAAATTTCATTTTGGATAATACAATTATTTTATCAGTTGTCATTGTTTCACCGTAAAATGTGAATGATATCATTGGTGTATGATATAGATGACCTAGGTGGGTTCATTTCAAATTTTTATCATATTAAAATCTCTTAATAATTTTTTTCAAACATCTTGAGTTTCATTATTCATCCTCGGTTTATATGATAAGTGATAGTCCTATTTCAGATAGTTTTTTTAAAAGCTTCATAGCCATCTCACATTCATTATGGAACCCGAGTTACCTTTAGAAGTATATATGTTTAATCATGTTTGAGACATTGAGATTCAAGTAATTTAATTAATAAATATGAAATGATTATTTAAATTAAACAATTAAATTATATGTTATTTCATTTACTATTAATAAACACAAATGATTTAAAATAATATTGTTTGAAATCATTATATTTAATTATTAATGTGGATTTAGGCTTTTTGAATTAGATCATGATTTAATTTTTTATTTTATTATGATTGTTACTCAATTCCTCTTTGAGTAGTTCTTATAAATGTTATTGAGTATGTTGTTTGTCAAGTTCTATTGGAGAATCCACCAATGCCCCTACCTTTTTTGATTTAGTAATCAGAATTATTCAGACACATATTCAATTATGTATAGAAACCAGGGATGTGTGGTGGATTATGGATCTATATTCAAAATGAATAATCCACCAATCATACATATTAAGATGGAAACACATTACTAAAAGTATTGAGATGAAAATATTTAAAGGATATTCAATGAATTTAATACTACTAAATAACATAAGGATTGCTTTTCAATATACATTATCTAGTTTAAATGAAAATTATTACGAGAATTTATTTTGAAAACTACATTGTACATGGATACTATATGTGATTCATTTTAAAAAATATATATAATCATATTTACCATGAGTCATTATGTTTGGAGAAAACTCAGGTGTTTCTAACCATAGACAATACATAGTATACATGGTTGTAATCATTATGAAAAATGAGTTATAATAGGATCAAATTAATTTTTAGGAATTATAATTTATACATTTTATTTTCAGTAGCTAAAGGCTAATAGGGTAATTAAGGATAAAATTAATATTACAATATTTTAATAAAATACTCTAAAAAATGTACTAATTTCATTATAAAAGTGTTTATTGACCCAAATCAACAAAAGGAAGACAATATGATTCTTTTTCAGCAACGTGTAAGATTAGGGCATTTATTATATATTATTTTAAGAAGTGTAAAAAAGTCTTAATGAATTTTTAATAACTAAATCATTTTTAATATTGGGAAATTCAAAATAAAAAATCAGAATATAAATTTTAATTGGAAATATAAAATGAATATCTTCTTCATAATAATTTATTTATATATTTTTTGATATTTAAGAATAAAATCTATTAATGACATAGTGATGATGAATAAATTGATTTATTAAAGAATAAAACAAATAATATAAAAATAAATAATGTTTGAAATATTTTATTCCCTCAGGATATTTTTGGGATGAAAATTGCATGTTAGGGATGATATATCGTAGATTTTATTTCAATTAATCATGATTTTTAGTCATTAAACAAAATCATATATTAAATACTTTCTAAATTTAAATAAATGAGAGTTTAAAATAAATACAATTTCATTAAATGATATAAAAGTCATAAAAATAAAATATTGTTCCATGTAACAAGGATATTATTAAATTTGTAGCAGGTTTTCCAATTTGGATTTTTTTCCATTTTATTGTAACTGTACTATCCCTTTTGTGTTAGAAGTAATGTTTTTATGGTAGGTGTTAAATTGTTTTACAAAGGGTTAAAGACCAAAAATGGTGATAATTTTAGGTCCTAAAAATGTTTAAAATTCATTATATTAGTGGATTTTAACCCATCTAAATTGTATCCTCAAACTAACATACTTTTGATATATTTTGAAAAGAAAATAATTTTGTAATAAAGTAATATTTTTGGAGTTTCCAAAAGTGAACCTCACCTCTCCGATAAAAGGGATCATATCATTCTCTTTTATTAAAACATATACTAAAAATTTTCTCAACGAAGCCTACCCATTTCCCCTCCCATATTCAATAAATCATCTTGGAGTCCTTAAAATGGGTACAAATCCAACCTATGTAGTCGTTTTGTTAAAATAAAAAGAAGACACTCGATGAATATGTAATTGGTTTTCCAATTCAATTTTATTTATTTTTTCTTATACATTCTCTTCTTATTTTTCTTCCATACTAATGCAATAAATATAGTATGATATACATGGGTAGATATTATTATAATTATTATTCAATCATATTCTTATTTTTAACCATCTTACGTATAATAATATCGCTATGAGTGTGAACGTACAACCTACCGTCTCCAAGCCATGGGGTAATTTAATATACAAAACATTCTTGTTTAGATGGGTTTTGTGAAGATTATAATGGATATAAATAATTATTATGACATGATAATGATTCATTATAATTGTTATACCATCCAATTCCCTACTATTTAAACATTAAGGGAGTGATAATGTCCCTCATCTGTATTTATGACTTACTATCTCTATTACGTGGTGTGATTAATTCTCCATGTTAACGATTCCATAATGATAATAAATAAATATATAATGAATAAGTATGAAATATATGAAAGAAAATTGTAATTTCATAATATATATATATGTATATATACAAATAAGTTATTTACATTCATCGATTCAATAGGGTAAGAAAATAGAAATATCGTTCATGCGTATGTATGGCCTATTGTCTCCATGAATGGTGTTTACAATTTCATATATCTATCATTTAAATAAATATTTATAAACATAATATATATTATATATAAATCATATTATACAATTTGGATTTATATAAATCATGATCAAGGTAATATGATCAAGAATAAAGTGTCAAAACCCATACTGTAAACAGATATATTATTACAGAAAACATTTATTTAACATGAAATTGTTAATAATTGTGTAATATAAAGCCAAAATTTAATCGAATATAATATTATAAATATTATTGTGATTCTATTATGTATTAATAATATGGTTAAAAACATTATAGATGTATTTTATACACATAAATAGAGTAACATACATATGGTAAGTGAATTCAATGCCACATTTTATTTTCATTAGATATAAGCCTTTTTTCCCACCTATTTATTATCAATGGTATATGATATTGTCATATTATATTTTATATATTGAAAAAATTTATCTTAATGGTAGTTCATGATTCATTTTCATATATTGGGTTTATTAATTAAATGGTCAAATTGGTATGTGGTTATTTAAATGTTTAATTATATAATCATGTATCCATTAAAATATTCTTGATATAATCATACATATTTATTTATATTTATATAATAGATTATAATTATTATTTAGTTTCAACATTTAATTGTAATCAATTTTTTCCAAATGAATTTTTTTATGTTTTATTTAAGGGACCCATAAACTAAAAGATCATTTTAAATGTTTTCATGATTTATTCCACAAAATAAATATCATTAGGGTCCATGTTTTAAAAATAAATTTATGTATTTATTTATATTGAGATGAAGGTTTTAAAATTTATATATCTTTAAAAAGATTTAATGTGTTATAGGAAAATATGATTTGAAAATATTTTTTAAATTTTATTATTTTATATGTCTGTGACTTTTGAATAAATTATATCATTGAAAAAGGGAATTTGTTTCAAAATAATTTTAATATTGTCATTCTATTATTTTAAACATTGTCAAAATATTTATGGATGTTACGAGTTTTTGAGGATGATATCATATAATATCAGCTAAAATTTGTTATTGAATGGTTTATGGTCAGTTTGATTGTTGATATCCTTTTTAGATCCCATTATTTGATTATGGTTAAAGTATTCATATTTTTTATACTAGTGTTTAATTGTAATTTTTCAATTGTTTAGGTTTCACCATTTTCATATGATGAATGTATGGTTGAGGCCCTCTATATCCCCTCGATGTATCAATAAGATGCATAAAACAAAATTTATTTTGTTTTGGCTAGGGCCTTACCCATTTTTTAGATTCATGGCATGAAGAAATGTAAGAATTATATTTTGGGAATGAAGCCATAACAATATTAGATTAGTGGAATGATGTCTCTATGTTACGTTTCAGATATCCAGATTTACGACTGAAAATTAAATTTTATTATCAAACCACTTTTTAGGAGAAACTGAGAAATAAAAAATTCAAACATTACAACCGAATAAACCGTAACCGAATAAATAGAAGGTAAAATATAGGACCTTCCTCAACCTAGAAATAAAAATAGGACTACAAACCTTCACCAATGCCCGATTGCTTAGTAAGCGATCTCATACAGAGATGCACGGTCACAGAACCAATGGAGTAGCCATACTCCCTCAGTCTTCGGATTCTAAATGGTATGTGTTGGTAATGTTTCCAAGATCTATACCCCATATAAAGCATATTCTAGTAAGTTGGTGGATTATTTTCACCAAAACATCATCGTCAATCACACAAAAAATAGGTCCCAAAGAAAACTACAACCGACCCAGAAAACCTCCCAATCTAAGAAACATGTTCAAAAAAATTAGACAAAGACATTCAAATGTAATTTAAGGTTACCAGAATACATTCCCCTATACAATTTAAATGATATAAATGTTACATGGAAGCATGGTGTCTCTATCAACAACCTTTCAACCTCAAAGGCCAGTTTTTCAAAGAACTGTATATACAAAACATTTTTAATCTTCACTTTGTTGAATCCCTCAAAAAATAATTAGGAATTGTTTGTCAACACATTTGTATGTCTCCTCGTTAAGGGTCACCCTTAAATGATACCCCATCATTCGAAAGACCTCATCTTTATTACAATTAAGTAACCACACCTACTCAACATCATCTTCTCTATAACATATAAGTAATTTCAATGGTTGGTCACCATAGTCCCCTGGTCTCTAGCGCTTCACCTATTTAAATTATGCCATTTTATTCCTACCTTCCTTGCAGATCATGTCTCCAATGGTGGGGGTAATGAGGAGTAGTCTTTCCCACCCTTACTCATGTTTTTACACATGTTACACTTTGATCATGTGGATTTATCTTCCGAGTGAATTAGTTCATCTCTATTTCCTTCATTCACACATCCATGTTCTACCTATAGAAATTTGGATAGATCATAAATCAAATATGCCATAAAAAGTAATTCAAGCCTGTTTCTCAATAGAATTGTGGCCTAGTTCCATGATACAGGTCCCCCAGATTCCCCAACAAGGGTTCTAGAAACCATCACCATAGTAAGTCCCTACATCCCCATACATAGATAACTACATCTCGGACCTGAAACCTTAGAAACAACATCAAGATATTCATCCACCAGCTAAAACTTCAAAATTTACACACCTTCACCTGAAATTCCACTCAGGTCTCCTCATGATGATATAATTCAGCCACCTTCATAATATATTTTTGGATAAACGCATAGTACGAGGAAGGTCCGTAAAATTCAGTCCTTAACCTGCTAAAAACATTGGGCACCATCGGGTTTTCCTGAGGAACCAATTCCATTTTCATAGGTGATAGAATTTGATCTACTTTGATATAACCCGCCCATGATGGCTAATTGAAGACCCCTGAGTCACTGAAAGAAAAACCTATTCTCCATAATCAAATTATCAGATTAAGCCCCCTCCCACATTCACATCCAAAACACTAGGCCGTTTCTCTGACAATTCTGTGTGAACAAGCGCTTCCGACCCCTTGTGACAACCATATTCCCTCATCCATGTAGGTAGCAGAGACTCCCTGTGATAGTAATCTAGTGTGTTCCCCAGGCATCTGCATCCAGAGAAGATGTTGGTCCAGGTTTCATAGATCACTCATTGTTGGTAGTGATACTCATCACCCATAGTAATCGACACATTCTCAATCAGATCTTTAGACATATCCAGTTCAACATACAAAATAATTTTTATATATTAGGTATATATCTTTTTAGGATAAAGGATTAACACATTATTTTATATTTTTAATAATAGTTACAATGTTTTTTGTTTTTTTGATCATATATAATTCTTGATGGACCATACCATTCGATTGGGAACATTGTCAAAATATTTTTTCAATTATAACATTTTTGGCAGTAGATATATAACATATTTGCATAGTGGTAATTATAAGTAATAAATCATGAAATATTCTAATTGATTATCAAGATTGATTAGGTGATCGATATTATGTATCCGTTATAATTGTATCTCACTTCAATTCATTTATTATCTAATAATGGGGTGGTTATGTTTTTCATGGTGAGTGGGACTACACATTGTGAAGGTACATCATATTATTACTTGTGATGAGGTATTCCCATTGTAGTAGTCATAAATTATTCTTGATAAAATTTAACTTTTTTTAGTAGAATTCATACATAGGTATGTTCACACACTATGCACACTATGTATTGTTTTTTTAGTTTTGTAGTCCAGAGATATGCCAATTTACCAATAGACAATTCCAATTTTAAAATGATACTTTTTATTCCATATTCACATATATAGAACCTATTAAGATTGTTTAATTTTGGGTAAATATTTTGTACATGGAGGCTATTTTATTTATTATTATAAATATTTTCCCATTTTTATCACCTAAATGCATTTATACGTCGGTAAGAAAGGGTTCCTTTTAAAATGTATTGAATATAATATTTTGATTTGGGTGACTGTTAAAATAAATATCATTTTACAATGATTTTTTATTTTTTTAACCTTATTTTATTGTAATTTAATTTTTCAAATACATAAAATCATTTATGTTACCACTTTTTGTTTTTCCAAGAAGTGCATATACTTATGACATTATTTAGAAGTCTATATGGGCCTGTTGAGTTTCAAGTTAAACCATTTGGTCTCACTGTCACCCATGTGGTGTTCATGGATTTGATTGAACAAATATTTTATCATTTTTTTGCATTCATGGGTGATATATTGGTGTATTCCTTGTCATAGGAGGATTATACATATAATCTTCATATTATCCTTCAATCCTTTGATGGAACATTATCTATATAGATGAATTTCCATTTTTTTATTATTTATAATTTAATATCAATTTTATGGTATGTGATTTTTGATAATGGAATCTTATTGGACGTGAAAAAAACTATAATTCTTGTCTTCAGAGCCTCCTAGAAAAGTGTTTGTGATCTAGAGGTGCATGAGAATGTTAATTAAATTTGATGGTTTTCTCAGTATTTATCCTATATCACTCAGAAATAAAATTTTATCTGATTTTTTTTAATATTTGAATTAAATTATAAATGTTATATATATATATATATATTGATGAAAAAAATATGTGTTTGAATTCATAACTTGTTTTTATCTTCTAGAACCATGTTCATGTTGTGATGTTTTGGGTGGTAGTTATAGTTCATGTTTGTGAGGTCGTTGGATGCTAGGAAAATAGTTTTCGTCCTATAGTCCACCCCAGTAACACCCTCATGAGTAGATCAATCCTACCAACTATCTTATGTTGGATTTGGTTGTTCAAGGACTCAATAATTTTTAAAAATATATCACTAAATAGTGGATTGATGTTTATTATAATCACAAGATCCTAAAATACATATTTTTTCAAACTGTTATAAACTAGTTATCAAGATGATTTGTGGAGTACATTCACCATCATTATTATTATTATTTATATGCACTTGGTAAATTAAATTTGTTCAATGATGGTATGAACAAAAAATTACATACACAATTTGTAATGGAATCAGTTGAGGAGTTTTCTATGTGGATCTTGTTTTCATAGATTCTAATGAGTGTATTAAATTTTGGGGGACATGTGTTATTCGATTTTATAATGGATGACTAATAATTAAATGATGTAGTTTTCCTAATGTTAGTGATAAAAATAAAGTGTCAATTATTTGGTAACAACCTTTATGGTTGGGAGCCCTCAGTTGTGTGGTCTCATTATCCCAGTGGCATTTTATGCTCCATTATAAGGATGATTATGTTTACAAATGGAAGGTGTTCATGGATTGTGACCTTTAGTCTTCTTGGTGACTTCAAATTTGGGATTCCAATATGTATCATGACTTGAGACGTTCATATTTTTGGTCCGGAATATGGTTGTTGATAAAATATATTTTTCACAGTGTCTAACATTTTAGACAATCAATGTCGAACACCAAAGACCCAAAGGCTTTTTACAGCCCTTACCCAATCTAGTATGAAATTGGGATAATATATCCAAATATTTCAATATTGGATTTACAAGTAATACTCTAGGAAATAATTTCATATGGGTGATATTTGTTCAACTGATTAAATATTTACATTTTATCTAAATTTTGTAAATGATGAATATTGAACTTCTTTGGGGCTTGTACGTTTGAATTATTATATTAATTCATTGTGTTATCCCTGTGATTGAATCTAATAGATACCAAAAGATAAAATACATGTTTTTATTGTTTATAGCATGTGATGGTTACCCATTTGAAATTGGTAACAGTTTATCGTAAATTTCTAGATGGAAATACATTGACAGATATCCAAATTCATTATAATATGTTCTGTTCATGTGGGAATGAATATAATTAAAATTGGGAACAAAATTCTCCACTAATCTTGCATTTCTATAATAATAGGTATCATGAATTTATTCATATAGTAACCTTTATAGATTTTAATCGACAACAATATAGATCTCCTCTGTGCTATGTAGAATTGGGAGAGCTATACATGATGGGGTAAATTCTTGTTCAGGAGATGACGGAGATGGTGCACATAATCCAGAATATATTGATTACAACACATAGATATTAGAAATCATATTTGAAACATCAACACTAGAATGTATGTTTTGATGATGATGATATATTCATTATAAATTTTCACCCCTCGTTGTACATCATTTTCCTAGTATGTAGGGTATGATGCAACGGTGCATTGGGTATCCCTATGAGATTATTAGACCATTGGGGATGGAGACTTACACATTAAAGAAAACACCTCATTTGACTTCTATAGATGAAATGTTTCATGATTTTTAGTCAATGATGTACATACAATATCCATACCTAATGATTAGAAGGGGGACATGGATTCTGATACTGACATCACTAAGGATGATACTCCATCTTAGATTATTTATCTCTAGGATAACGTAACACATTGTAAAATTATTACTTAGATATGGGTATTGTGGTTGTACTGACATGATATCAATGATATGTAGGAGTGGAAATCATTGATGAGACAATATTGGCCTTTAAATTTTGAGTATCTCATATATCGAGGATATTATGAAGAGAGAAATAAATTATGATGGGAAGATTGAATCACCATATTATTATGCTTCATGTATTCATTGTCATTAGTGATTTGTTTCCCCTTTCATTTGGAATTATAGTTGGATTTTGTGGAATTATGATCCCTTTCTAAGAAAAATGACCTAATTTTTCGGGAAGCACGTTTTTTTGTATTAATTGAGTCATACCTTAAAATATTAAATGGTCATTAAACGTACTTATTAGTATTAGAAAACATAATGTTTGGACATGGAATATTCTATAAGGATATGGGTTAACTATTGTTTTCTGGGTGATTTCAAACAATTTAATTGGATTAAACATCATGTATTGGTCACCAAGATAATTATATGAAACAATTCTATAGTTTAATGGTTTACATTCTGTAAAAATAGTTCAGGTTATTTAATGGTAATGAATGGAATTTTTAATAATGTGTTATGGGTTCTTCAGTGTTTTCTCAGTTCATAGATTTCTGATGTGAAATGGGGTTTCAGACCATGTAATTCAAGAGAGTTGTGGGTTTTATGCTTCTAAATAATAGATTTTAAGTTCACTAGACTATGATTCCTCCCTAGAATAGTGTGGAGCTCCTCCTTATATAATTTTGGAGATTTCGAAAATCTCCAGTTCCCCGAGACAATTTTAACGATGATTGATCATCGTTGTGGTTAGGATATATTCTTCTTGGTAAGTGTTCCTTCTATTTCATCATTGTCTTGGAAGACATATATGAGGTCGGTTATGGTTTTGGTTTATATTTTAGATATATTGGTGATTTTTATCTATCATTTAATGTTCAATTATATGACATGTCTTCCAAATTATGATTTTTCACTTTACACTATCTATTGTCGATGGAATATAGGGTTCCATCATTCTTGAGGTAGGTGTTTCTTTTTAAATGGGGTAATTTTGTTAATTCATTTTCATTATGGATAATCTAATATAGTTTTTTCATTTAATTGGTGTGTTTTTTCATTTAATTAGATTCATTGGATTGATTATTTCTTTAAAATGGGTTTTCATTAAAAATGTACATGTTTTGATTCAAAAATTTGATTTCTAAATACCAAAGGGGTTTGGATTGATATTGATATTTTTTCAAGAAATGGGGATAAAGGATTTAAAATTTATTTGGAATATTTTGGAAACATGGTAATATTGGGAGTGAAAAATATTCGGCATACATAGCCTTATTTTTCATGGGAACAGTTGTTTTGGTTTAGTTTATATCAAAGGATTATGGAAGGAATCAATATCGGCTAAATCCAATGCATGGTCGGGTTAAGAATCTTTTTGTGTCTAGTAAATATAGTTTCATATTATATATATAAAAAAGTTTTACTTATCATTAATTTATTTTTATTATATGATTATTTTTATAATCCATTATATCTTACATGTTTTATATGAACTGGTACCACATTGTTTCTAATTATTGTACTTTAGGGATCTGTATTTTCTTTATTACCTTATGATTCATGGATATTATTTCTTGTCTCATCTTTTATAATATTCATATTGTAATATTTTTTAATATGATATAATTTTATGCAAAACCAATGGGAATATAATTACCAAATGCGATTTTCTACAACATTCATTTTATGCATCAATGAATTTCTTTGAGGGGCTGTGCTACATGTCTGGCCAATTTTTACCGAATACTATTCAAATAATTATTTAAAATGGAAATTACCTTCTAATCATTAAATTAACATTTATGTATATGATTAATGAACTTATAAAAATATATGGTTTATAAAATTATATAATTAAATCATTATAATTATATTAGTGATAAATTTAAAAAACATATTTAATATAATGTATTTTTTTAATAGATAATTTATTCATATGCACCCATTGATTTTTTCCTTTATAAAATAAATTAATTTATATTGTTGAATGCTATTAATGAAATATATATATTATACTTCCAATAATTTTTTTAACATTCATCTAATATATATTATATTTGTAAGATAAGGAAAACCACAATTTTATCAGAAAAATCATATATTATTCTGATGGAAATTTTGGTACCTTTTAATAAAGAACCAATTTTAAATAAAATTAACATGAAAATTTATAAATTTTATTTAAAAATTAAAAACCATTAATTAAATTTAAATATTAAATTATTATTATGATGATTTTGTTTCTTAGATATTTCAGTTTTCAGGAATAGTGAAAAATACTAAATATTAATTGAAAAATTCATTTACATATAAATAATTTATATAGATAAATTTTATTTTAATTTGGTTAGATAGAATAATTATTGAAGTAATATAAAAACTAATCTGATTTAGGTCATTGAAACCAATTTTATATTGAACATGGATGAAAAAAGTTCACGTATTTGGACATTATTACATAAAAAACTGGCTTCATTTCAGTTTGGGGGATTAGTTTTAAATAATATTATTTAATTAAAATGGTGAGAATTTGGAGAAATTGATTCTGTATTTCAAATAATAATATTTTACATTTCTATTAAGGTAAAATTTTAACCAAATAATTGAATGTAATTAAAATTATCTAAAATTATTAAGGTAAAAATGTGTTTACTTAGTGGTCAAATACTATTCTTTAGGGGATGAATGACCTAGTTATTCTCATGTACATGATGACTTCAAGGGTTAATTATTAAGGAACTATATACCTAATTATTCTCATGTTTTATCCCCAATGTTGTATTTTTATAAGATATTGTTTCTAACTTATCAAAAACATTAAAAACTCAATATCATAAAGAGAATGTGTTACATAATAAGGTAATATTTATATATAATGATTTTTTAAGAACTGGATTATAGATGAATAAATATGGGAACACATAATGAATAGGAGGGGAAAATATTTATACGAGATTATGTATGGAATAATACTATATATATTGAATTTCATTAAACATTGATGAATATAAAAAATTATAAAATGTTAATAAAAAATTAGTTCAATTCCATATTAATATCTGTGAAAATATTTTATGTATTTTCATTAATTATGAAAATATAATATGTTCTATGAAATCAATAAAATAATATTTTATAATATTTTTTTCTTGTAATATATATATTTTTAAATAAATCTTAATATATAAATTTTATAAATTTTACTCAATAATATGGATATATTTTTTATGATCTTGATACCAAATATATATTAACATGATTTTTTTCTGCAACGTTTTATTTTTCGATTAATAATGAAAATAACATTTTTTATTAAATATTAATTTCATTCTAAATACATAAGTACTAACATTAAATTTAATATTGATTTTAAATTAACATGCTTACACACTTCAAAACACAATCTAATTAATTCCCTGGGAATCAATATTATTTTTTTTGTTTTGGTATAAATTTTTTTCTAACCCTAAAAAGATTATTTCATTATAAATTGTCTTCATTGAATTTTTGAACATATATTCAATGTAATTTTATTAACTTATACAATATGATTCTTTAAAAATTTATTTCATATTTTTAATTAAATAGATCATAATTTTTTATTGTGGTAAATTTAATTTTTGGCTAGAATAAATTTTATGCAATGTATAAATTTCTCACCATGTTAAAGGATCAACCGAGGTAAATAAGTTTCAAACTAATCGATATAGTCATAAATATTTATGTATATAGATTTAATTACTTAATTTAGAATATAATAATGGTATACCAAATATTGGATACATTTAGGTCTAAATATCCTATAATTAGTTATTAAATTTATTTAAAAACCTTAAAAAATATATTAAATAGTTTTACACCAATCACTTTTAATAGGGAACCATGTCTCTTGTATTATTCAAAAAACTTGAGTACTTAATATCATCCAAGAAATTCCAAAATACCATCCAAAAAGAAATACATAGTCCATGTAGGTCATCATTTAAGCCAACTACTTGTTAATAATTATTAATATATATGAAAATGGAGTTTTCCAAAAGAAGATGTATAAATTGTAACCTCGTGTTCCCATTTATCTATTTTCATTCACCTATATAAAATCAAATTTAACCATTACTATATGAAAACTTTTTATATTAAATGTTGATAAATATTTATATTATTATTTAATTTCAATTTTTCGCCTCATTCATCATATCAAATATAAAACCATCTCTCGTGTGTATAGGTGGACAACCACCTCCATGATGTGATATTTTTCTTTTCTCATTACCGACTGACATAGATTTTTTAAGGATGAATATAAGGAATATATATCATAATCATGAAATTAATAAATTTTTTAATGAAATTATATTACATTCCCTTATTAACTTAAATCTATTTGGGAAGCTATAATGTAGGTTATTTTCACAATTGGATGAGTACCTCCCTGAAGAGATGCGATTAAATTTTCATTTTCCTCATTCATGAATGTTATTTTATAATTATTTAATATATAAAGATGAAAATTATTTGATTATTAAAATTATATACATGATTCAATAATGAGCTTCTTTTCCATGTTAAACCAACAAAATATTTACATAGATTTAGAACCAAGCATCCACAAAATAGAATGAATGAAATTAACTAATTAATTAATTATATATTGAAAAGAAATCAGGCCAGAGAAAGATTTAATAAACCAATATTTTTTAAAAATATTACAAAATTAATATAATTATTTATCATAGATTATTTTACATACATTATGATGCAAACTCAAGGCAATGTAATTTTTTATAAACCCAATTTTAAAAATTTTATTTTTTATTCATTCCTTTTAATCCAAATAAATGTACATTATAATGTTTTAGGAAATTTATTATTATAAATAAATGTATGTTAAACATTGTTTTAAATAATATTTTTACATTAATTTTTAATTACTTAATATAATACAAATAAATGTGTTCTAATTAGATTTTTAAAAAAATTATAATATTATATAAGAAATAATTTTTCAACATATATGGCTTGAGTAGAATTTTCCTTCATCCCGGATATTATTATTTAATAATTTCCACCCATAGTTTTAAGGGTTTTTAAAAATATAATAATAATAATATTCCTTTGGGTTTATTCAATGAGTTATTAATGAAAAATGATTTTACCCTTATTTTTACATAGTATCCAATGATGCTAATTTATATGTACTAAATTTAATAATTTATGATATTTAATGATATAAATGATCGAATGAATTTCTATTATGTTTGTTTTGTTCCTTGAACATTGGTTATAAAAATGGATGATCCTATATATATCTTTAAGGAATTTGGTAATTATTTTTATTCATTAAGGAATGTTTGTCGAAATAAACATAATCTGATAATCATTTTTAATAGTTCATTTATGACTGATATGTTGATGATGTCTGAATGTACATTAATAGCTATTTTATAAATAAATAGTAGTTTTCTTGTATTTTTTTCAAAATTAATTATAATATGAATTTGATTAAATGAATATTTATGGCCCCTTTAAGGGTGAAATGTATGTTTCTAACGAAAATGTTTTCACGAGTACTAATATTTTATATGAAACCATAATTTATATGATTTTAATTTTTAGATTTTTTATGATATAAAATTTTGAATCTTGAAAAAAATAGCTAAACTATTTTTTATAAATAGAAAAAGATGTTGTGGATCATGTACTGGAAGGATTGGATAGCTTAACATTGTTTAGAGATAGGATTCATGCATTACTCTCACAATACAAGATAAAACATGAAATAAAACATCAAAATTTAATTAATTACATTATTATTTACTTTATTATATCCCTAAATCATTAATGTTAACCTTATTGGTGACCTAGGAAATTTAAAACATAATGATTGTGGAGAAAAAATTCCTTATAAGGGAAATAATACGATGGATTCAATAATTGGATATAGAATTCAAACATAATATAAAAGGAGTAAAAAATAAATAAATTTTACATAAAAATAATTGCATAAAGTGGAGATTAAAAACCAAAAAATCATGGAAATATTAATAGTAAATTTAAAATAAAAATAAAATCATAAATATACAATCTATAGTGTTTGACATCCAAATCTAACCTTCAAAACCTCATATTAGGTAAATTTAAATACATAGACGATGATGAAACAATACACCCATAATATATTGTCTCTTATGACCTATCAATGCCTTGAGGGGGTATCAATAGTTACACTCTCTTTTCCAATTCCATTGTCCAATGTATTCATTGTATGATAGGAATGAATTAAAATTCTTTATGTAACTCATTTTATTATTCATATTGCAAATCATTGTTTTCAAATATTAATTCTTATCCAATTTAATAAATAAAAAACAAGATCATAATCCATTTACTAAAATATTTTTTTACCATTAGATTGTATCTTCACAAAATCAAAATATTCAATTATAGAATTTTGAAATTGATGAAAATACTTTTTAAATATGTTAATCGTATTCTTGAAAATGTAATTTAAATATTGAATTACATTATTAAAAAAATTACAGTATATTAAGAAAAATATTATTTAATAAAACCATTGACTCATATAAAATAAACATAATGAAAATGAATAGTTTTTATGTTGGGAATATTTTTTTTGGTAGTAAAGTTTATAATAATTATTATTTTAATGTCATTGGAAACATTTACCTCATTCAAATAATGAAAAGAATATTAATTTTTAAAAAAAATTTATATATAAAATCATGTAAAAAATTCCATTAATAAATCAATAGATAATATTATAAAATGAATGAAATCATTCTAAAGAAAATATAGACATCAATGATAATGGCACATCACTATATAGAAAAACAATCATATTTTCACTTTAATATCCTTATTATGTTATTAGGATTACATAGAGATAGTGAAAATAAAGGGAAAAGATTAATTTAAATTTAAATTCCTTAATGTATAATATTAATGAGGTTTATGATAATAATTACATAAAAATATTAAAACAGAAACGTAGACATAAAAAAATTTCAATGGGGTTTAGTTTTTGAATAAAACCATACCATAAGATCAGCATCCTTCCTGACTAATTTTATCCCACATTTAAAAAAATGATATATATTATAATTATATAACAAAACATATATATAAATATAATATCTTATATTTTCCTCTTATAACATTTATATAATGATTACTCATAATTCTTTTTTTTAAATAATCATTTCTCTCTGTTAATTTTTTAATTTTTAATTTTTATTTCAGTTCAGTGGTTTTTTTCGTTGCATCATGGACTTGGATCCACCATATCATGAACAATAATAATTTAATATAAGTTATATTTAATCATTATATACAGTTTTATTAATATTCTTAAAATTAATTAATAAGCAATCAGTAACATCACTTCACGGAGAATGTAGTCAGTACATATACATGAGTGTTGCTTTTTTACTTCACTATTGTTGGAATATACTAAATATAAATATTAATTAAATTTTTTAAAATAATTAATAAATAATTAATATAAAATATAATAATTAAATATATGATTTTTTCCATCCATAAAAATAATAAATGAAAAATTAATCACATCAGTATGTGGAAGTGGTAGCCCACATATATGAACTATATACATTATCATTTCATAAATATAAAAATTTATATAGGAAGATATGATTTTATAATTGGATAAGAATAATTATTTAATATAAATGATATATACATAATAAACACATCATAATAAATTTACACGAATGATGGTGAGGGAAAAATAATATTTTTTCAACAAGGATGTTGTCGTTAAGACATTCACAAAAGAAATACTTTCATTTCCCATTTGTTGTAAAGGAGGTAGAAAATGGATATATTTTAATCATAATAAATTATAAGTATATTGATAATACTTGATTATTTTTTTTGATATATATTTATATATATTATTTTTAATAAGTTGATGAAAATATGTACATTGAAAGATTATTTAAATATGATTCCACCTTCTTTGATATATGTCCTTTGGAAGAAAACATATTCTTTCATATGATGGCCTTATGACAAGATAATAATCTCAAAAATATTGTTTAGTAGTATATTGATGAATCTAGTCTGGTATGGTTTCTGTTGGAGGCAATAAATTTTTGAATAAGGGGGGAGAAGAGGTTCCCTTTTCATTGTTATTAGAGGGACACAAATAGAATTTCATGAATGATTTAGATTATATAATTTCATTTTCTAGTGAAAGTGGAAAAATGGATATTTCCTAGATATTAATATAATTTATTTTATAAATATCATAAAAATAATAGATTTACAAAACTATATGTATCATTTTTACCCTTTTCTATTATTATAATACATGATAGCCACGTTTTAACCCCAACCATGGTAATTAATATTTAATATATTAAATATTCATGTTGAAAATTTTAATCTAAAAATATTATAGCAAATTATATATTATTACTAATAATGGGTAATTAATTTATGAAAATTTAATTTATTGATGTGGTTGATATTAATTAAAATATAATTGTGGAAAACATTATAAAAAAAGTTTTAACATACAATTTATTTTAATTATAAAAATAATTTATGGGAATAAAATGTATAATTATTATTCTAATAGAATTAATTGGCTTAGTATAAATATTTGGATACATAATTAACAATTAATACAAACCAAATATAAAAATAACCTTTTATATTTTTGATTATGTGGGAATAACTGAAACCTGATTTTATTTGATCAAAATCAGTATGTATACTTACAAAATATAATGAATTTAATTTTAAAATAAAATATATATTTTTATATGAATATTATTAATTTTAATATATATATATATAATTATTGTATAAGATGTTTTTCATAATTTTAAAAATATTTTTATATAATTAAAATTTCTTAATTTTTTTTTGTAATTTCATTGTTTTTCAATATTCACATAGAAATAAATAATTTTAGTAAAATATAAAAAATCACAAAAATATATATTTATTGATTCATAAATTTACCTAATAAATTTTATTTTTCGGTTTAGTTTATATTTTTTATAATTATGGTATTCATTTAATTGATGAATAATTATATCTTCATTTTGTTATTGTATATCACGAATGAAAAGAATACTATAATAAATACTCAACTATTACATTCATCCCTCCGTATATAAATTTCATCCAAAAAAATTTCAAAATATAAAATCATGAATATTAAGGGTTATTAATTCATCCAGGCATCTTCCACTTCCAACACCACCTCTTTAATCTTTTTATTTTCCCAAATTACCATTACTAGTTCATTTATCATATTTCACAATAAGTATTCCCTAGTATATAAAATCAAGGTAATAATTTTACAATAAGTTGAATTAGGTTCTATATATATATACATATTTTTAATCACATGTCTTTAGTTTGGCATGTACATCCCTCAAAAGTATATCTAGAACACATTATTATCTTTAGTGATAATATTTGTCATTTTCAAATGGTGATACAAAAAACCAATTATTTCATAAACATCAAAACAATTAATTAATTAATTACTTAGTTTCCATTTCGAAATGATCCATAATATCCAATTCCAAATAGATACCTTCAAGAAAACATGATCAAAAACATTTTTTTTCTAAATCCATCATTTCTTTATTGATATTAATATTATTAGTACTTTTTCTACATTGATATAATTCATTATAGTATTCCCTATCACAATTGTACCCATAAAAATATCGAGATGTATAATAATAAATTTACAAAATCTTACCCAATATATTGGTGTTAGAAACCTATTTGCAAAAAATCCACAAATAATTCTATTTTAATTCTAGAATGGAATAAATTATTATATGTGGAGTAGAAAAAACATAAATTCATATCTAAAAGACAATGAATTTAATGTGATAATGTACTCAATATTACTTATAATTTATTAATATTATTTTTTTACAACATTTGGGTTTAGGGGGGATAAGAGGTACTCTAATGTAGATTGGTGTTAATGACCTTCTAATGAATCTTTTTATATTCTGATATAAATTATGGGTCACATTTAGATACATTAGAATGAGGTTTACCATATAATATCATTCTTAGTTATTATAGAGTCTTGTGAGGTGATCATTTGGTATATATTCCCTTAAATAGTGAAAATTAACAAAATTGTTATGATAATCTGTAATAACCAAAATAAAATACTTCTATCTATGAGCCTTTGGAAATCTAATGAAAATTACCTATTATTAGAATCCAATTTCCATAATATAATAGTTAGACAAAACATAAATCATGTAGGATATCAAATTTTATCCTTTATATATTGACAAAATATTAATCATTATATGTAGTTTTATATTTCATATTTTTTATCCCAAAAAACATATCTTTGAAATACAGATAGAGTTTGGGGTTATAAGGGTCTAATGAAAATTTAGAGTTATGATCATTATCTAACAATTTACTTTTTATATTAAGAAGATTATAAATATATATCCTATCACAAAATTTAAATATAAAATATTCAAATATAATTTCTACCAACATTACATCATTTATAGAAATGGAGTTTCTATATAATATTCATATCATGATGATGGGAAACTTTTATATAATCTAATAAGAATGGTTTGAATATAATTTTTAATAGATTTGACATATCACTATCCATAATAATTCATATATCCAACATTCCATAATACATGATTATATAATATTCATCAATTATCCATTTAGTTAAACTCCATAGACCATCCAAATCAATGCATTATTGACATTATTTTTCTTACAAAGGTTGAATTTGTAATTAAATTATTATCATTTGGTATATATAATCATCTCATTACCGTCATGTGGATATATTTACACGAGAAATTGTATTTCTATCTTTTGAGATCTGTATAAATTTATTTTTTTCGCTATATATTTAATTCCTCAATATCACCGATTCAATTATTAATATTTATAAATAAAGAATTTCTGTTATATAATTCTATTCATTATTATGTAACTATGTGGTTTTATAGGATAAAACTCAATCGTTGTACATAAACACACATCCAAGTCACAACTTTGATGTATCACAATATATGAAATTTCATCATATCCCAATATTAATTTAAATGTTGGATCATTGGTCAATACCATTAATAATTATTCAATAAAATATTTAAATTCTTCTATCCTTATGATCTTAAACCAATTCAATGTAATGTTGGCCAATTAGATAAAAAATAGAGCATAATTTAAAAAAAATTATAGATTACTCTTAATGAGAAAAAACTATAGACTTTAGTTACAGTCATTGGCACAATTAATCTTATCATTTTAATTCCTGTTTATGGAGAAAGTAAATATTCCATCATTAGAGATAACATAGTAAATGAATGAAACATGTTGAAGGGAAAAACTTTTTTGTATAAATTTCTTATATAACCCCATTTATTCATGATTCCAAAGAGTGATTCTAAATTCGAAAAACTCAATCCTTTTTCGTAGATGACTATTCATTTATTTTAGGATTTTGGTATTTAATTTAACAGAGTATAAAATTTATGTGTTTTAACATCATGTGCATTTTAGAGACAATTTTTAAAAAAAATGAAGGAAGAAGGGAAGTCCACAGTTTGTGCTTTCTTAGACCTATCTATGGGAACAACCACAGAAATCTAGAAAAACCAATACTAAGTGGAATTTCTGGGATATTTATCATGTTTATTAGAACATAAAACCTTATTGGAGAAATCGGGAACATCTATAATAGGGCCACATAGTTAGGATAAACCATGTTCCCCTACATAGTAATTTTTTTAGCTTTTTCAGTCACTAAAAGATTAGTTTTATAATTAACCGAACCCCAAAAACACAGCCATATCAAACCCCATTTGTGCAATGATATTATTTCAAGATTTTTTATCCCTATACATGATTTCCAATGCCTCGTAATTTCCAGTCATCATTATCTGATGCATGATTTGAAGATCTTTACCCCTCACAATAATAGGATCTCAACCTGCTTGGTTTCTTATTATAATTTCAATGAATTACCATCCCTGATGGGGTTATTCATCTTATTATTATTATATATAGAACAAGGATTGTGTAAATGTATCTATATTTTAAGGATCTTTATTTTTTGACCATGTTTAATAGAATTAGATTCAGATCTAACTCTATAATGTTGTGCTGCTATAATTTTTTGGATTTTTGTTCGAGAACATTCTTTATTAATACTGAGTTAAGTGGTATGAATTTCAAATAAAAAATTATTTCTTTAAATTAAGTATATTTTATTATAGAATTGGAATTATATTTTTATCCATTTTTTTCTTTATTTAATTAATCAATTACCTGAATTAAATAACTCTAGAGATGAGAAAATGAGGATTTTAGTAAATATAGATTGAGATAATTAATTATAGAATAAATTATGAGATACAAAGTTTGTTTATTTTAAATAATTAACTTCAGAATTAATTAGGAGGATCTAGTTTTTTTAATTGAGATAATTAATTGATTAATTGTTTATGAGATACTATGATTTGATAATTGAGATAATTAGTTTTGGAATTAATTCATAAGTTTTGTGACTGTGATTTATATATTTATTTATGGAATTAATTATAGGTTTTTGGTTTTTGTATATTTACTGATTAATTTATGAATTAAATAAAGGGATTGAATTTCTAAATTAAATGATGATTTATTAAATGATATTAATGTAAAAAGATAATTATTTAATAATTAATGAATCTAGCATGGTTAGTTAATTGTTGAATTTACTAAAAGAATTAAAGTGAATAAATATTTTTTTAATTAATGTTATTTATTTGATAAATTAATAGTATAATTAATATATAATATTGATTTTATTAATTAATATTCAAATAATTTATGTTATTTATGTGATTTGTTAATTGTTTAATTAACTAATGGAATTGTGGTGTATAATTAATTATGATATTTTTGATGGAATTAATGTGGACAATTTATTGTTGAATTAATTATTTTTTGATGAATGGTAACTTTGTAATTAGCTCAAAACAAAAATTTTATAAATTTATGCAATGTTGAAGTGAAACAGGAAATGTGAAAAGGTGGAGATGGAAATGTGGTGACTAGGAATCATGGAGGTCTAAACTATTAAAGGCCAAGGTCATATGCACAAACCAAAATCCAGGCCTTTTTATGTAGGGATCTAATGCTTGTTAAGCATGAAATCTGATCACTATATATCGCATGATAAGCCAAAGAGTCAGCAACTACATTACCATTATTCTATGTGAGATAAATAATCATGAAATTGCACATCAACATTTAAAATTTATTAATGATATACTTGATTGAACATTGTGTTGAACCATATCCATAAAGCGATTTAAAAATAGTCATCGAGCCCGTTTCAATAGCTGTAAGATGAATATTCTTTCAATTGAAATGAACAATCCTTGTAAGCATGACTTGGGCCTCCACCTCAATAGAATTACTGCAGCCAAAGTAAGCACAAAAAATCCATAATCACTGAGCCTCCAGTATTATGAATTATCCCACCATCACTCATCTATCATGAGTTGCATGATCCATAATTGTTCATTTTGGGACCCTATTGATGAAGATAACATTAAACCCACCTTTGTAGTCTATTTTTGGAAGTCATGGATGCTGAAGTTCTCGAGATAAGATGACTTATATATTTTGAGGACTCCCATTTTTTGTTGATTCGTACATAATAATTTATTATTATTCAGGTTTTGATCACTACGCCCTTCCCAGTACTAGTATATCCATGAATTACTTACCCCACTGTGTTCTCTCCAAATGTACCAACATCCCTTCATAAAAGTGAGAGCCTATGCCATCCACTTGATGAAATATGTGTTTCTCTCTTGAACCAATAGTACCATGGTCATTCAATATTGATGTTATGAATGTTAAAATTTTCATTTAGTTTATAATTAAGCAATGTAAACATGGTCTTCCAAATATGTGAAATACGAATGGTATCATTGGAATTCAGATAAAAAATAATGAATGGAAACATGGTATTTCACACGTGACATGAATTAATGAATGGTAACAATGTAATTCAAGGGAATGATATATTTATAGAATTTTTTGGACACTATCATGGGATAAAGTGAATATTAAGATACAAGTGTCAGTGGTAACCTGGGGTTTATGTGGTTAAATAATTATTTATTAATAATGTAATAGTAGATTATTTATGTATTGTGATTTATTGATTATCTACGAATATACACTATTATTTGATTGGATATTTTTTTTTGAATCAATTGATTGGGTACCAATAAATTTTACTCACATACTACTTAGGCTACCTGATCTGTACCAGAATAGATTTTATGGTTCAATGACAGGATAAGTAGAAAGGCCCTCTGTTAGGTGGTTGAATCAGGATAGAGCATGGATGAGGGAACTAGATGTGGTTTATTGACCATTTAGTGGTATTTTGATTCATTACATTTAATATTCATTTTGAATCATAGAACATACATTATCATGCCACATTTATTCATCCTTTAGATATTGTATCTTCTATTTTAGTCATATTACAATATTGGAATATTTCTTGACATGTTTATATTATTTATTGATTTTTAATTTCTCAGTATTGTTTCCCAAAAAATAGGTTATAGACTCCCCGTGAATGATAGTAGACACTCTCTAATATTTATAAGCCAATAGTATATGTGGTGGCACGATTGAGTCACATAGAGTACTGAATCGGGTACTATTGTGTGGAACCCATGTTAGGATGTTACAAACAAGTATTAGTGGAGTTTTTTCTTTTTCATGTATATTTATATTTGGGAAATTTAGAAATAAGACTATGAAGAGTTCTTCATTGGTTATGAGAACCTAAATTTGAGTAACTGACCCATGTATGATGGAGAACAAATTATTTTTGTGGGATAGCTGTTATTATTATTTTCTCTTACAATTAAATATTGGGTCCCCAAGGGTGATGAACTTATTGTGTTTTTTGATTACTAATGAATATATTTTTTTGAGATTTGATGTGTCTTCATTCATGGAATGAGATTTTTTTCATGACTCATTACTACAACTCCAGGTTTTCTAAAATGAATCTTTTTAGCCACACATGAGAAAACAAGATATGAGAATGTTTTTATACGTGAACTTTTTTCCTTTCTTGTAAAGTTGAAATGAAAAATGTTGCTAAAATTCAATTATGGGAGGTTGAAAATGATGCAACATGTGAATAAATGGGTATCTAAATGAGAATAATGAAAAATTATAATTTATTTACCCATGTTAACAATTACCTATGTATAAGATGGTATGGGTTGTTATAGTGCCTTTATTTTGAATGTGTGGGGAGGGTTATGGAATGGATTACTGTGTATTTTAGTGTTTACCACTTAAATATACATTATAAAATTTTAAACTCTATCATATGGTGCTTGTTTTTCATTGTAGAGAGTATCCCTCTACAAAGGAACTTGTTGAGAGGACGAGTAAAGGACATGGCTTGAAATGATCCTCTTGTGGTGGAACGTGAGGCACCCACTATGTTGGGTGGGGATGTCAGGGAGAAGTTCCAAGAGAAATTTTCTCACTTTATACAATTTGTTGAAATATTCTCAAGGAGGGTTCTGAAGAATATTTATGACCATGAAAAGGTAGTTTTTGATGGTGTTCCCTCAAAATTTTGTGATAGAGGGTGGACCCGAGGTGGCATAATTCTATGTTGAGTTCATAGAGAATATACAATTAAATTATTATACTTATACTGATATAAGGTTAATGTTGGAAAAAAAATATATGAGGATCATTGATTTTATGGTTATTCATTTATGAATGGATTGGATACACTCATGGAATGATATATAAGGTATTCTTGTAGAGGTTCATAGAGCACATCTATCCATTTATACTGAGTTAGGGGATAACAACAATGTATGTGTTGGTGACTTAGGGGACTTTTTCAATGATTAACTATACATGAAAGTTGAAAAACACACATTGCTATTATCAATAATTGAAAGGGAATGATATGGATAAGGAAAGAAATTTATTCGATGGGCAGAAATATGAGATTAAGTCTTATATTATCATATTTCAGTTAGATATGTTTTATACGGTGGTGGTTGATTCTCTCATAGTTTAGGGGAACCTAAAGTGGAATTCTCTTGGAGGAAATTTTGTTGCAAATATATGGTCATGAGGTACCAAATCCGATATAAGAATGTTTCGTTATGAGAGTGTTAGTCAGGGGAATTAAAGGAAGAGTGGAAATGGGATTATTCAGTCACACATGAACATTCCCTAATTGTATTAATCATGTGTGAACTGTAGTTCCACTATCATAGATATTGTCTTAGAAATCCATTAGATATCCATAATTACTATAGAATGGAACATATATTGATTTTCTATAGTACCAACTGACTGATGAGCAGTAATACTTGATCTACATAGAACTAGGGTTATAGAAGGGTCATTTTTCACCATATCAGTCTGGAAGCTAGAATACTACTTGATAAGGTGGTAGAGGTATAGTACATGTTTCTTCTCTCTTGGATAATATATATCAATAGAGTGGTGTAGCTTAGGGGAAATATATTTCATAACATGTGGGAGGGGCATAGAAGTTCTATGCGGTGTAGCATGAAATTGAGCATAGGGATGTTGGGAATTAAACAATGATATGTACTATTCTTATAGCCACATCCTTACAAATATACATTTTAATTTTTTTACATCTCATTCCTTTTGTTTATAGAAATCATGTAAAAGGCTTGATCATGGTAGAAGAGTTAATTATGAGGTGTTGATGATGGAAACACATCTGGGAACATAGTCATGGAATATCTATTTATGACAGAGTTGTTCTCTCGAGGTGGGAGAGTATCACATTTTTTGGGATCGTTATACCATTGAAATTTATGGAATTATCGTAGTTATGTATATGGATTGGTTTTCAGAATATTTATCACACAATTATTGTCACAACTGGAGATGATCATTTAGATCTCATAAGGGTCACAACTATAGTCACCGTGTAGAGTGCGATATACCTAGAGGCTGAGAAGGGATAATTAATAATTTACTTGGGGATAACAAAGCCTTAGTTTTTAGTTTATTTTCAGATTATGGAAGAATAAAATGTAAATTTTCTTCACTCATAGTGGACAGTACTCTAGAAGTCTTTTCAAAAAATATCTCTGGGATGCCTCTTGAGAAATATGAAGAATTCATAAATGAGGGCATCTATGATGCTAAGACTTCTCCTATTAAAACTTATATAATTTCAATGAAATAACATCAAGAGTACAAGGATCATTTTGAGGAGTTATCTCTTATGTGAGTTATCTATTTGAGTGTGTCGCCTTGGGGTTCATTAGTTTTTGAGTGTGAAGAAGTCATACATGACTCTGTGATTGTGTATGGAATATCGAAGGTTAAACCGGATGAATATGAAGAATATGTATCATATTGGTCATATAAATGACCTATTTTACCTATGTAGGGGATCATTTTTACTTTCCAAGATAGAATTCACAATAGGGAAACATCCATTGGGAGTTCATACTTTTGATATATCGGGGAATACTTTCAAAAGTATTAATGGCCTATTCGAGTTCATCATAATGTCATTCGAGTTTAAGAAAGAACCAAGAGTGGTTATGACCATCATGATAGTGTTATTCCAGTATTACCTAAATCACCTTGTTTAATGGGTTTTGTATGAAATAATGGTGTAATTTAACACTAATTATTATATTTCCCAATATATTGACATCTTCTTTAGTACACAAAGATAGAATAAGCTATACCCCGTGCTATCTAAGTGCTAGTTTTGTATTAATTAGGTGCACATTTTGGGTCACATTATCTCAATTAATTGTTTGTCTTTGGTCCCAGAGATTTTATGTGCATTGGTTTCCTAGGGGCATCACAAAAACATATATGATATCTGTAGATTTCCAATGTTGGCTAGCTATTATTGGGTATTCATTAAGGACTTCTCTCATTTGAAAAGGATGCTTATAGGATTTACTAGAAAGGGGAAACCTATTAATTGGAAAGAAGATTGTGAGAATTAATTAAAGGAGTTGAAGAAGTGATTATCATCGACACAAATAATGATCCTATCTGAGCCATGTTAGGAGTACATGTTAAACTATGATGCGTCTTGGATCTTATTTGGAGCTAGGTTGATTCAAGTAGATTTATTTGGGGAATATGGGTCTCAGAAGGTGAGGCCTTCTAAAATGAACTACTCAATTCATGTACACAAGTTGGAAGATATTTTTATCCATTAAAATTATTGAGGTTTTATATATTGGGTGAAATGATTACATGGTACATGGACCACAATAGACAAAATCATATCTTTTTGAAGTGTGATTTTAATATTTTCTTGCAAGAGAGATGGGTTGAGTATATGAATATTTCCACTTGTGTGATGGAATATTATCCGCAAATGGGATTTAGTGAATTTTATTGTTTGAATAAGAAAAATGTGACTCATGTGGTTCATTTTTCTAGTATTAAGTGGAATTTGGTGACTTTACTAATAGAGTGTTATGTTATGGTTTGGGAGGGATTGGTGTATGTGTCTCTCATATGTATTTCAGTTGAGGCTACAATTTATAGTCGAGTTGAAGGTAGATATTATGAGGGTCTAGAATTTTTAAACATGATGTAAATACTTGAACGTCTGGATTGACATTGTAATTATATAATATACGATGTTGAGTTCATATATGATGATAATTAGGTTGTTTTGAAGATGAGAATTCAAGAGGTTATGATGTGTGAGTTTCATGCTGCAAAGTGGGAGGTATATCCTGGAGTGAAAGAAATGTATTGTTACCTATGATGACAATATTTGTGTCCTGTCTTGAAAAATGATTTTACACAGGTCTTAACACAATACTACAACTGTCCGCTGATGAAGGGCGAGAATCAATGACCTGGAGGTTTTATATAATCGTTACCCATTCTACATGGGGAGTGGGTTGATGTTACCATGGACATTGTGTTGGGTATTCTAAAGAGTACAATGAATAAGACACTATTTGGTTATTTTGTTCCATATTATTAAGGTGGAAAACTACAATACTATTCAAGAATCCTTCTATGTGATGTAGTTGGGAGAACTGTATATTCAGAAGAGAGTCTATCTGCATGCATAGCCACCAAATATTGTTTTAGACCACTGATCAAATTTTAAATTTCACTTCTGAAAGGCCTAATAAAGGGATCATGGTGCCTAGGTTTTGATGAGTACATATTTACACCAATGATATATGGGAAGTCTATGAAAAATATTCATGTTCTTGAGGATAATATGAAAGTTTGTTTTATAGACTTTCGGGGACCTAATATAAGAACCATATAATATACAAGTTCACATATAAAAATGTTTATCATGAAACTATATACAGGGAACCATATAATTATCTTTATAGTAGTCCCAATGGATCACATATATGATGGATTGAGGTAATTGTGAAACGCCTCAACCTCAGTAGCCCAGAGTCAGTGCATTATTACATATCATTAGCATGATCACAAATGTTCAAATCTCGAAAGACCGATTAGTTTAGTAGCGTTGGAAGTACTAGATACATTCATAAGGATTACATTAAATCATAAAATCAAAAACTACAACAACATTGTTTCCATAGACAACACTGAGATCCCATAGACTATCCCTGCAGGTCAGTCATAATATACTTCTTCACATCCTGGAAAAAATAAAACATAGAAAGGGGTGAGCTTTGATGCTTAGTAAAGATAACAATATAGCAGAAACTTTCATAAAAAAGCATATACATTTAAGGAAATTTATATGAATAAAACAAAATCCTTTTAAACTTGAACTTCATCATAAAATGGAAAAGATAAAAATCAAATAATGCCACTTACATATTCAAATGGATATTCTACTAGTTAAATAATCACATGAAATATCAATAGCTGCTTTCATAATGAGGGAATGTGTAATGCCCGACTTTAATAACCACATAGTGAAGGCCTTGTGCCAAGACTACAAATTTGATTTTGTAAAAGCCTTGTGTGAAGACACTAGTTTGTCTCATGAGACCTATCGATGCATCGAGGAGCTATTGTGGGATCCACCCGTCGCTTACTAAGTCAAATACATTCCTCATATGAAAAGGTTTAAACATAACATAAACATTCTTATTTAAAATATCATACGAAATTTCAATACTTTATCCATAAACTATGAATAGTGTAAAAATAACACATCATCATTCAAACATATCACAAACCATCAATACAATATTGAAGTTTTGTATCATAAAAAATCAACTTCAACTATGCTTAAAATCTATCAAAGGATGTCGACATAGATGAAATCAAAACCTTTTTAGAGAAATATCTCATTCTATTTTGAAATCATTTAAGAAAACATTTATTTTGAAAATAATCTTATAAGTTTGTAAGGGAATATTTGATGATGTTATAATGGTGCAAAAAATCCGCAACCGCTGTATATGTTAAAAAAGACATTCATACCTTAGTTTTGTCGAAAAGGTTATAAAGTAAATTGTTTGAAAAATGACAGAAAGATTATTTTCAAAAACATATTATAAAAATTAAAACAAGGGTATAAATGACTTCATCCCACAGTCTAGTAAATAGTAAAAATGTTTTGAAATACATTTTTTAGAAAACACGGATGTGGATGATAATGAGGTCCCAGTTGTTACTTATGTAGAAACAACCTCAGATAATAAAGTGATTTTGAAATTGACCATTTCCTTGTACTTTTCCAGGGTCAAGGGTATGTTAACCTCCTATATAATGGTGAAATAATTTTTATTGAATTATTAATGAATCATATACATTAATATGATATCATATATGATCTTTTAATATTTATTTGTTAATAATATTTTAGTATTATCGTCGTTTCATATGTTAACTGATTCATTACCTTTATATAATTCATTAAGTAAGTAATTTTTGTTATGGATATGATGTATCTTATTCACATTCACAATGATATTAAGTATTTAAACATTATTTTTAATCATCTAATGAAAATTAGTCTTGAATGGATACAATGGGGAATGAATCTCATCGCGTTCTTGGAGACGATAATCTGTACATACACACGAGCAACAATATAATTCTTTTTATATAAAAATAATATATATTTTGATATTATATCATATATACAGAAACATTATCATGTTTTATTTATTATTTACATCAATTACAGATCATTATTATACCCATCCAAATAATAATTTATTGAATAACAATTACACCACAATGTGGAGACGGTAAGCCGTACGTACACACGTATGGTGACATGTCATTAAAAGGGTGGATAGAAAAAATAATATGGTTTTACCATATTTATAATAACAAATCAGTATATCTAATATAATGGAGTTATTTTTTTATAATGAAAACATCAAATAATGAGGAAGTGGAAGATGAAAAGAACTTGAAAGAAGTGATGAAATATTACCTCTTCTTCAGATTCTTCCTTTTGATTTGATCAAAAAGAAATTTATATGTTGGATTTATGACTAAATTAAGGCCTCTAAGATAAAGTTAGAGACGTTTAAAGGGTATTTGGTCAAGGTTTAGCCGAAAAAATGGCTTTGAAGGTGTGAATTAGAGAGATGGTGGAGTGCCCTTTTATAAGAGGGGTGAGGGGCACCTTAGGAAAAGATAGAAATATTATTTTATAATAAAATAATTTTAGGTTTATAATGGATTAAATATTAATTCATTAAAGGCTAATGTGTTTTGGGTCTAAAACCACTCAACCAATAGGTTTTAGATTTGTTTGGGTCACTATATTAACATTATCTTTTATATTTAACTCTTAGTAAAATTGTTTGACATTTACCATGTCTCTTAGTATTTTTATATTATGTGGTTAATAAACATACTATATAACTCCAAAATAATCCCAAGTGGTTCATTAATTATACACCTATCATTATATATGTCTTTTGGCACAACCATAGATTTTTAGGAATAGAATATCCATTAATAATATAACATGTGTTTTAAAAATGCTTTTATGTCAATTTTGACACTATTTGCTATTTTGTTTTTTCAAATTCATAAAAACATTATTAATTTGAAAAAAAGCATCTAACCAACCCTAATATGTAATATTAACCTATATAATTAGTTTATTCCGTAAAAAGTCCCAAATCACATTTATTTTCATATTTATAATATCAATTATTTTAATCATTAATTAATAGGGAAATTAATGCATCACCATTGTGTCATAAATAAAATATATAATTTAATTTATAAAAAATATAAATAAAATACCATTATATAAGAAATATATCTATATTTCTATTGAATATTTATTATCTAATTTATCTTCTGTGTAACCCTATATTAAAAATGTTTTAGTTATTAAACATTGAATTTAACACTTTTAACTCTTCAATAAATTAAATATTAATAAATGTTATAATCTAATCCGAGTGGACCTAAAGGATAATATTTTATTAATAAAGTTGTTTTGGGTTGCATTACACTTATCCAATAGAATTAGTACATTAGTTTGGGTAATAATAATATCATTTTTACCCTTAATTACCCTATTTTCTTTTAACCGTTGAAAATAAAAGTAGCACGTTACAATTCACCAAAATTTATTTTAATTTTATTGAACCACATTTTACATACTAATATCAGTTGTGTATCTAGTATTTTTTAAATTCAACTCACATAAGTGGTAAAATTATGTTAATGTAAATTTTCAAATGCTCATAGGAGTTGGGTAAAAGACGGTAAAAAGTTCAATAAAATATTTATATATCTAAACTTAATATAAAATTACTATAATGAATTATATTTAAATTATATATTTATTATGTATCTATTTTGAACTAAAATAAATTTAAATTAAATAAATAATTATTTAAATAAATGGTCAGTTTTAACCAATAACTCAGTGTTTTTCACTATTCATCAAAATTTAAAAGTTTTTTGAAGAGTACCAAAATTTCACCCTATGTAAATTGTGATATTATGAATTCAAAAATTAATTCTATTTAACCAAATTCAATAAATATAAGTTCTATTTATTAATTTTAAATTAATTCCTGCTGTTAAAACAAAAAAGCGTGTTTTTAAGAAATAATAACTAACAAAAGATTGGTACTTGTTAATGTTCAATTTCAAAGTGAAATTATTTCAAATGAATAACATTGGATTAAATGGGAAAAATATAATCTATTTATAATTCCAACCCATTAAAATTTATAATTTAACACTATAAATTATTTTGATTCAAAAAGTCATTATTAGTTAAAATATAGTATTTATCATTATTCAACCAAATATGAAAGTTATTAGAAAAACACCAAAAAGTTATTGAAAATAAATTATTATTTCTTGATTCTAAAGAAGATGTTTATTTTTTCCAATTGAATCTATAAAATTTTCAAATATTGTATTTAAAAAATGGTTTTCCATTAAAGGGCGGAGAAATTAAATTTTTGAAAAATACTTCTTTTATCTGAAAAAATGAATTTATTCTTACATTATGTCAAAGAAACATATAATATGGACTCTAGAATTATAAGTATTATATAATATTTAAAATTCAGTTAATACTATTCATATACACTTTTGGACGGCTAGTTTTGGATGTCGTGGTGCGCATGAACTCAGTGTTGAATGTAGTGCAAGTTATTGAATTCCTTTGATGAAATAACATACTATGAAATCATGTGGTGTTACATTCTTCCCTCCTTCTATAAATTGTGTCTTCGTATTTTGAAATTGTTCTTCAAAATTAAATGGTTGAAAATAGAAAATTCCTTTGTGGGAAAACATACATTGTAAATTGGGTTAATAGAATTTAGTCTTATTATGTGGACAACACATATTTAGTTTTAAGATCCCTAACCTAAAGATTAAGAATTAATTTCTTCATAGAATAAGACATGAAAAAAATATACCTGAAATGTAGAGTTCCATCCTTTAAATAATTTCTACCATAAACTCATCATTCACTCTAAAAGATAATAAAACTTAAAAAGTATTTTATTTATCCTATTCGTATAGGTTTCCAAAAAAATGAATCTATAATTCATATACCAGAACTTTTAAAGAACTAAATAGATCAATCCAGGACATCACGTGGGACAGTGGTAGGTGATACACGCTTTTCGCCCTACGATTGTTAGTTAATGTCTCGTGGCCTTTACAGACACGACGGGTTTCCACTGGACCTCTGATTTGTCTTTTTTTTTTATAGAAATCCAAAATTAATCTCAAACAAGACTTATCCAAAATACTTCTGTCCAAACTCACAATCCAAAATTTTTAAGGTAAACACAATGAAGATATTTTTTTCCATGTAATAACATGTGAAAACCTTCATCATGTATTCTTTTAAAACACTACAACATGATGAATTACCATAAAACTTTATTGATTAAATTCAAACTCCCTTATTCCTTATATAATACTGGATATACATTTTCTATCCAAAAATTTTGTAAAATCAAAAAATGATGGAATAAAAAAATCATTAAACAGTTTCAAGGTAGTCAAGAATATCCAATATAATTTATCAAATCAATCATGTTTTATTCTAAAAAAACTACACTTTTATCAGAATCATATTATTGTTTATATTTCTCTCAACCATATATTTTCCAAAAAATTAACATGTTATTGAGTCACTTTTCTTGGTTCCACACAATCTCAAGTCCTTAATGAAATAGTACTGCAGTTCAATCCTTATAAACTCTATAATTCATATAACATGTACATCATTAATACAATACTCAAATTACACAATAATTTAATAACAACGTAATAAATCTAATCATTCATCTTTATCTTCGGTAGAATCATAACATTATTATTATCTAATAAAATAATTAGAGGTATACTCTGATGAATTGGACATTGATTCGCATAGTGTCCCAACTCCTTTTAGATGAAGAATTGTACATTTGAAACATTTTTCCTACCCTTGAAATCACGTACTTGGTGTCATTTTTCTCCACACATATAACAATCTCCCATTCCCTTCAATAATATTCCAAGGTGATTCTTTCAATATTTATCACATATAGGAAAATCATTCTTTTCCCTCTTCCCTTAATTCATCTTTATCTCTTCCATCCTTTTCTTATCTTGCATCCCTTCAAATTAATAGTATTCAAAGAGATCATTAATTATCTTATTGACACATTATACTATTTATTCATATGTTTAGAATACATGGGAGACTATTTCCATTCTAAATGTTTGCTTAATAGCATGAAATATATGCTCCCTATTACTCTTTGGATCATACGTATTACTGGAGTTCACATTCCTTCTTTTGGGCGCCATTTATATACAATTACATACACTAGGTCAGTTTATGTATTGCAATGAATAATTCCAAACTTATAAAATACCTAATTTAAATTGAACAGTTTATGGATATAATCCGTAATCATAAAAATATCCACTTTGAGGATGTATATTATCATAAATCCTTCATAATTATTTGTAAAGAAAATGAGAATTATTCTATGTATATCCTCTGGTAGTGTCTTAACCAAGAGTGTGGCAAGGCCCATTGTCGTGCACCAGTTCTCATTCGAGTCAAGATTAAAGCAGTGTTTTTGGGTTTTACCCCTAGGTACATTTGTGCCAGAGTTGCCTCTTCCTGCTCGTATCCAGACAGGGATGTATTTCTCGGAAAACTCACACAATCTCTACAATACCAAAATTCTAGGAAGTTCTCTATACTAATCCTCAAAGTATATCTTAGGGCTATGTGCATCAATCATATTTTATCTAAATCTAGTTTCCAAGGGTTGTACTAAACTTACTCTAATACCAACTGTAACGCCCCGACCCTAGAAGCCCAGATTCGGTGCATTATTATGTATCATTAGCATGATTACAAAAGATCAAATCTGGAAAGACCGATTAGTTTAGTATCATTGGGAGTACTAGATACATTCCTAAGGTTTACATTACATCATAAAATTGAAAACTATGACAACATTTTTTCCATAGAAAACACTGAGATCACATAGACTATCCCTACATGTCAGTCCTAATATAATTTTTCGCATCCTAGGAAAAATAATACAGTGAAAGGGGTGAGATTAAATGCTCAGTAACAATAACAATATAGAGGAAACTTTTATAAATTTGCAAAAACATTTAAGGAAATCTATATGACTAAAACAAAATCCTTTTAAACCTGAACATAATCATAATATGGCATAGATACAATTTATATAATTCCATTTACTTATTCACATGGATATTCTACTTGTCGAATAATCACATGAAATATCAATACACACTTACATAATGATGGAATGCATAATACTAGACATTTATAACAACATAGTTAAGGCCTTTTTCCAAGACTAAAAATAAGATTTTTTCAAGGACTTGTGCCAAGACACTAGATTGTCTCATGAGACCTACCGATGCATCGAGGGGCTATAGCGGGCTCCACCCATCACTTACTATGTCAAATTCATTCCTCATATAAAAAGGTTTAAACATAACACAAACATTCTTATTAAAAATATCATATTAAATGTCAATACTTTATTCATAAACCATGAATGGTGTAAAAATAACACACCCATAGTAAAAAATATCAGAAAACATTCAATACAAAATTTAATTTTTGATTCATAATAAATCAACTTAAAATAACCATAAAATCCATCAAAGGATGTTGACCTAGATGAAATCAAAACCTTATTAGAGTAATATATATTTATATTTTGAAATCATTTAAGAAAACATTTATTTAGAAAATATTCTTATAAGTTTTTAAGGGAATCTTTGTTGTTGTTATGACAATGAAAAATATCTGCACTTGCCGTATATGTTAAAAAAGACATTCTTACCTTAGTTTTGTCGAAAAGGTTATAAAGTACCTTGTTTGGAAAATGACGGAATGAGTCCAATCAAAAACATATAATAAAAAGTAAATCAATGGTAAAAATAACTTTTTCCCATAGTTTAGTAAATAAAAAAATTGAAATACATTTTTATGAAAACACGAATGTGGATGATAAAGAGGTCCCAGTAGATACTTACGTAAAAACAACCTCAGATAATAAAGAGATTCTAAAATTTACTCTTACAATGTAAATTCCCATGGTCAATGGTAGGTTATACTCATGGATAATGGTGAAATAATTGTAATTAAATTATATAATAATTATATACATTAATATGATATCATATATGATCTTTTAATATTTCTTTGTTAATAATATTTTAGTATTATCGTCATTTTAGGTGTAAACTCATTCGTTTCCTTTATATGAATTGTTACGTATGTAAGGTTTGTTATGGATAGGATGTATCTTAATCATATTTAGAATCATATTAATTCTATAAACATTATTTTTCAATGTCTAATGAAAATTAGTCTTGAATGGATACAATGGGGAATGAATCTCATCGCGTTCTTAGATACGGTAATCCGTACGTACGCACGAGCGACAATATCATTCCATTGATATTAAAATAATATATAATTGGATGGTATATCATATATACAGAATCATTATCATGTTATATTTATTATTTTCATCAATTAAACATCATTATTACTCCCATCCAAATAATAATTTATTTAATAACAATTACACCGCGACGTGGAGACGATAAGCCGTACGTACGCACATATGGTCACATGCCATTCAAAGGATGGATATAATAATGAATATGGTTGTACCATATTTATAATAATATGACAGTATATATATAATACTAGGGTTCATATTTTAAAATTTAATCATCAAAGAAAGATGAAGTGGAAGAAGAAAATAACATGAAAGAGGTGAGGAAATAATTACCTCTTCTTTGGGTTCTTCCTTTTGATTTGATCAAAAGGGCTCTATAGGTTGGCTTTATGACTATAAGAAGGCCCTTAGAAGAATGTAGGACAGTCTATAGGGTATTTGGGTGAGGTTTGGCTAATCCAAATGGCTTTAAGGTGTGAATTAGAGAGAAGAGAGAGTGACCTTATATAAGAGGGGTGAGGGGCACCTTGGGAAATGCTAGAAATATTATTTTATAATAAAATAATTTTCAGTTTCTAATGGATAAAAAATGAATTATTTAAAGAATAAGGTTTGGATGGGTCTGAAACCACTCAACCAATATGTTTTTGACAGGTTTGGGAGACTATATTAACCATATCTTTTAGATTTAACTATTAGTTAAATAGTTTGACATTTACCATCTCTCTTTGTATTTTTATATTACCCAATTAATGAACTTAATATATACTTCCAAGAGAACCCCAAGTGGTTCATTAATGATAAAAATATTACTATATAAGTCCTATTTCCAATCATTATATTTTTAGGAATGTAATATCAATTAATAATATAATATTTGAAATAAAAACTATTTTATGTCAATTTTGACATTATTTGTTATTTTGTTTTTTCTAAATTCCTAACAGCATTATTAGTTGGAAAACAATTCATCTATCCGACCCTAATATTTTTAATTAACCTAGAAAATTAGTGTACTTCATAAAAAGTCTCAAATTACATTTATTTGGATATTTATAATATCAATTATATTAATCTTTCATTAATACGGTAATTAATGCATCATCATTGTTTCATAGATAAATTTAATTATTTAATGTCTAAAAAATATAAATAAAATACCATTATTTAGAAAATAGTCTTAGATTTCTAATGAATATTTATATTTGATTTTATCTTATTTTTAAACCTATATTAAAAATTGTTTTTTTATTAAACATTAAATTTAACACTTTTAGCTCTTCATTGAATTAAATTATAATAAACGTCCTAATCTAATCCATGTTGACCTAAAGGATCATATTTTATTCCTAAGGTTGTTTTTGGTCGAATTAAAATTATCCAATAGAATTAGGACATGTGTTAGTGTAATAATAATATCATTTTTACCCTTAATTACCATATTTACTTTTAATCATGGTAAATAAAAGTTAAAAGTTACTATTAACCACAAATTATTTTCATCGTATTGAACTGCATTTTACATACTGATATCAACTGTGTCTCTAGGATTTTTTAAATTCAACTCACATAAGTGGTAATATTATGTTTTATGTAAATTTAAAATGCTCCTATGAGGTGGGTAAAAGACGGTATAAAGTTCAAAAAAAATTATATATATAAACATATTATAAAATGACTCCAGTTAATTATACTGAACTTTTATAGGTATTATGTATCAATTTTGAATTAAAATAAATTTATATAAAATAAATAATTATTTAAATAAAAGGTCGGTTTTAACCAATAACTTAGTGTTTTTCACTATTCATCAAAAATTGAATGTTCTCTAAAAGGTACCAAAATTTCACCATAAGTTAATTTTGATATTTTGAATTCAAAAATTAAGTCAATTTTAAAAAATTCAAAACCTTAAAGTTTCATTTATTAATTTAAAATTTATTCTTGTTCTCAAAACCAAAAAGTGTGTTTTTAAAAAATAATAACTAACCAAAGATTGATACTTTTTTATGTTCAATTTCAATGTGAAATTATATCCAAGGAATAAAATTGGATTAAATATTAAAAATATAATCTATTTATACTTCTAAACCATTAAAATCTATAATTTAACACTATAAATTAATTTTATTAAAAAAGTTATTTTCAGTTAAAATATAGTATTTTCATTATTCATCCAAATATGAATGTTATCAGAAAAACACCAAAAATTTATTGAAAATAAATTATTATGTCCCAATTATAATGAGGAAGTTTATTTTTTCAAATTTAATAAATAAAATATTCAAATATTAGATTTAAAATGGGTTTTCTATTAAAAGGCGTCAAAATTACATTTTTGAAAAATACTTCTTTTATCTGAAAAAATGAATTTATTCTTACATTATGTCTAAGTAATTCATAATATGGCTTTT
Organism: Viscum album; assembly: GCA_963277665.1. Taxonomy (NCBI): domain Eukaryota; kingdom Viridiplantae; phylum Streptophyta; class Magnoliopsida; order Santalales; family Viscaceae; genus Viscum; species Viscum album. The sequence continues at coordinate 1,294,854,145 of OY728152.1, forward strand.
ATAATTGTAAGGATTATATCAAGTTCAAAATTCATTTAATACTATTATGCAACGCTTTTGAATGACTAGTTTGGAAAGTCCTGGTGCGCATGAACTTGGTGTTGCGCATAGTGAAAGTTATTGAATTACTTTGAAGAAATAACATAATATGATATATTGGGGTGTTACAATGTGTGTCAGAGTTGTTGGGAACAAGTCTCATGTAAGAGATGTTTGAGCAGGTTCTTTTGGTTCATAAATATATGGATACTACTTAGAGTAGATAGAATTCACTTTCTGATAGAAATTGAAGACTGCTTGAGTTTAAATATTTATATAGTGTATTTTTTCTAGTTTTTCCTAGATTATGTTGGAACATGATATCTAGATAAGAAAAATTGATGCCCTGGTATAGAGTGACAGTTTAGGGAATGTGGAAAATTAGGTCACAGGTGTACAAAATTCTTCTTCCTCATAGATAAAATTATATTCATGATTTTTCCCAAGTTTCATAAAATCAATGTTATAACCCTAAACCATCTCTTGGGATTAATGTGGATGATATTAATCATGATATAGATACAACCATTGAGGAGCATCTCATGATTGTGTGAGGTCACAGTGTGAATGTGTTGAGGGGATGAAATATGATAATTTTCCATTTATTATGGGAATTGGCTGTGTTAATGAGGATTCATGAGAGAGAGTATAATATTTTTATGTTTAGTGGACCAGTTTAATTTTCTCATAATCATAGATATTCTTGGTATCATATGATGAGGATGAGTTGTTATAATGTTAGGATATTTTGAAAACCAAAATTTTCTTTAGGTTATTCCGGATTGATATGAAATAATTATTATTTTTCATTGTTTAATAATTTTTTTTTGGGTTTTAACATGAGAATTTATTAAGAGAAAATTGGGATACATTTAGGGAAGATGGGATTTGCACATTTTGTTCATGGTTTTCCCAAACCATGTTCCCAAGACCAGCAAACCGTGAAACCATGCACATAGAGGAATTATACAGTTTTAACATGGTGTATCATGTCATGTTACATCCTAGGATAAACTATGAAACCCTATAATACAGGTAGATAGTTATGGGAAATTGGGGTTCCCTTCACATCAAACCATGTATGAATTTTTATGTCAACAAATAATTAGTTTTAAATTTACCAAAATCACTGAAAGTCACCCAAATCGAAGAATATTCAAAACTATACATTCTTTCATGATTTCAGATACTCAATGATTCATTATATGCCCTCTCAACCTTCATTATTTTTCTAAACCCTAGATTACCAATATGAACCCCTCATTATGTGATGATCTTATCTCGATTGGTTTCTTGTTCCACTTCATTTATTCTATCATTCAGGAAAGGGATTTTATTTCTATTTTTTATTTATCTTGATATTGTATTTTTGATCTAAATATTGATTTTGGAGGATATATATATATTTTATATCTTGATTTAGGGTTTTCTATATGGATCACATTCTCTATCATTCAGCTGCTCAAATTATGGGGATTTCTATTTACATGCATTCTTTTTCAAACATTATGTATGTGGTCTGTTATTCCAATCCATAATTATTTATTTAAATTACTTTTTTGTGATTATATAATTTCTATTATATGTTAAGAAATTATGTTATTATATCAATTAATAAATATGGTGAATTAATTAAAAGAGGAGATGGGAAATTGTTTATTTTGGGAATTATTGATTGGCTTAATTAATTGTATAATTAATTATGATATATTTAGTTTATCAATATGTGATAATTAATTGAAGAATTAATATTGATATTTTGAGTTTTTTTATTTGAGATTATTAATTGATGAATGAATTATGATATAATGAGATGTGACTATTGAGATAGTTGATTTGGGAATTTATTATAAAGTATTTATATTTTGATTACGGAAAATAATTGTGGAAATAATTATGAGATTTTGAGTTTGTGGATATTGATTAACTAATTGATGAATTAATTAATGGGATTGATGTGCTTAATTTTCTCAATAATTAATTAAATTGATTTATGTGATAAAATAATGATTTAAATATTAATGAAATTTTTTTGGTTAGTTAATTATTATATTAAATAATATAATTTATGTTATTAATTTTTTTTAATAAATTAGTGTTATATATTTGATTAATCTATTTTTTAATAAATTAATATTGTTGTTGTGATTTATTAATTGTTGAATAAATTATTATATTTATGTGATTACTTAATTGATGAACTAACAAACAGGATTTTGGTGCTTAACTAATTGTTGGATTACTAATTTAATTATTGGGGATAATTAATTTTGGATTTAATTATGTGTTTAAGAATGTTCTTAAGGTCATTTCATTGTGAAGTGGTGAATGGTGACACCGTCATTTAGTTGTGAAAAAATGAATGGAAGAATGTTCATTCAAATGTGTGAAGTGTAAAAGGTTTCATAGGAATTCATGTACGATTTAAGGAATGGTAACATGGTCATTCATATGTGAATATAATTAATGATTTTTTATAGTTGTAATATAATAAAAGATATTCATTTAGAATAATTTTAAATCTATTATGAGTCAAAGAAGGTGTTCAGATAAAGCTGTCTATGGGAACTCTGTGGTTTATGTGGTTAAGTAATTAATAGTTGATAATGTAATAATTGTGATTTAGGCCCCATGATTTATTATCTATACAACTGCATAAACTATTTTTTGATAGGATACTGTTTTAGATTTCCATTGTGGAGGCCTTTAATGTTTTATTCACACCCAACTCGGGTCACCTGATTGGTACCTGAATCGATTTCATGGTGACTTGATAGGATGAGGGAAATTTACATGAGTTTGGTGATTGAGTCAAGATAGATAATGGTTGAACGAACCTGATGTGGTTCGGGGATCATTTTAGAGTTTTATTGTTTTGAATATTGAGTTTCATTATGTAATTTGGAACAAACATTTTCATGAAACAATTACTGAATAGTTAGATATTTTATCTGTAGTTTTTGTAATCATGAAATTCTATAAAATGTTCTGGTTATAGTTATATATATTGTAAATTTTTATTTATTTTCCATTGTTGTTTTACTCCAAAAACATTTTATAGTATCCTAATGAAAAATAATAGACCATCTCAACTAGTTGGTAGCCTTCGGTGTATGGGAAGGCATGATTGAGGTCATGTAGAGAACCATCTCGGGGCATCGATGTGTGGCACTAGTTTCGGGTCTTCATAAAATTTACATGTATTCTCATCGTATTGTTTAGAGTATAGAAAGATATCATCAAAAAATTACATAATCTCTTCATCAAGATAATCCTTCAATAGTTATTTTTTTAGATCCATAAAAATAGGTGATGAGTTAGTCAATCATAAGGGAATTTTCATAATTTCATAATTTCTATAACTAATGTGAAATATTATTACTGGAATATATTACTTCATTAATTTTAGTTAATGGACCCTAAAAACTGATAAATTTTTGAAAAATATTTTACTATCTCATCATTACCGAACAAGTAATAATTGTGGGGAAGAGACACATGTTTATTATTATAGTGGCATTTATTTCTTCTTAATTGATGCACAATTTCATAGAACCATTGATCATTTTAATGATAATACTTTTGGATCTACATTGCAAAATGATATATTATATAAATCACTTATCACACAACTCCTATAGTTGTTTATTGATTTTCACTATTTCTAATGTTGTAATATTTTATGGGGTCTTATATATATTTTTCTCACTAGGGTAGTTATAAATTGAAAACTAAATATCATACTCATGTTGTAGTCTGTGTAGAACATTGGAAAACCCATCAAATGAATTCTTATATATCTAGTATGTAATATAGGATATGGATAACTTTTAATCACATATGTTGGGTAAGATCATTTTCATTACGAATTTCATTACGGAGAGATAATGGAGGTGGATCCATCAATGATTTTTATAATTTAGTCACTCATTTAACAATACAGAATTAAATATATACTCAAAATTCATAATATTATAATCCCAAAATTTTATTTTAAAATCCTAATTTGAACTAAAATCCATAATGAGAATTATATCAAAGTAAACCATATTTATAATTATGATTGATAAACAGATATTTATATTTGTCATAATTGGTAATTATTGACCTATAATTGATTTAATAGTATATCAACTATGTATAAGGATAGAAAATTCCCTTATTTTGATTCTTGGTGTATATAGTGATTTACATTAGAAATATATATGGATTAAAAGAATGATGATACCAGTATCAAAAATAATAATATAATTTCATGTTTATGATCAACATACCTACCACATCATCTTTAGTTAATTCCCCCTCAACTATAGTGATATTTTAATATTCCCTATTATTACTTATAAATTTTTAAGGAACATTCACACCATGACAGGAGCATTCATTAAAATATTTCCACAAATTCTTTCATTTGAATAATTTGAAATTTGATTCACCTTTCATAACATTGAAATCATTATCCTAGTGGTCTTTATATCCACACTTTATTAAAACATCCATGCCAATAAATCATTTTCCACTAGTCTTATTTCTACTAAACTTACATGATAAAAATATCCCCATTCCCTACATTCCTTTTGTAGTAATTCTTTTTTTATAGTTCTCATCTATTTGATTAATTTCGTATCTTCCAAGGAAAACAAAACAGAAGGCTATTTATCTATTTGTCTTGATGTAAAATTATATTATCTCACCATATACAAAAAATGTACAAGGAAATAATTTCCTTTAGTAGATAGGCTTTATCCCATCAATGAAGTGATCAATATTACTCCATACATTATGTATATAATTTATAACATGAACTATAATCATAGTAATTTGATATTCTTATTCATAAATATTTTAACCTTTTTTTACATTGATTAAAAAATCCCTTATCTAGATCAGTTAATTCCTTATATGGAAATAATTTATTAATCTATTACTATTTTAAATTAATCCACAACATATTCATAAATATCTTCATGGCATCATAGGTAATGAAAAATAAAATAATGCGTGAACACATGTGTTAATTATGGTAACGAATACCATAGATGCTCCCATTGGATACAAATATCCTAAATAATATGGTCGAGATAATTAATAATCAAATATTAAATATTAATAATATAATAAAAAGGTAACTAAATTGTAACTCCCCAACCTCAGTTACCCAGATTCAGTGCATTATTACATAACATTGGCATGATCATAAAAGATCATGTCTCGATTGACAGATTAGTTTAGTAGCCTTGGAATCACTAGATACATTCATAAAGTTTACATTACAACATAATGTGAAAAACTAAAACAACATCTTGTCTCCCTAGACCACACTCATATCCCCTCATACTATCCTTGTTGGTCATTCATAAAATACTTCTTCATATCCTGGGAAAAGTAAAAATAAAAAGGGGTGAGCTCAGATGCCCAGTAAATATTACAATATAGTGAATAATTCCATAAATAAGAATAAAATTTTAAGTCAATGTATAACTAAAACAAAAACCTTTTAAACTTGAACATCATCATAAAATGGAAAAGATATAATGACATTATTCCATTTACTTATTCACATGGATATTCTACTAGTCGAATAATCACATGCAATATCAATAACCACTTTCATAATGATGGAATGCATAATGCCTAACTATCATAACCTCATAGTCAAGGCCTTGTGACAGTACTACATATAAGATTTAGTCAAGGCCTTGCACCAACTCACAAGTTTGTCTCATGATACCTACCGATGCATCGAGGAGCTATAGCGGGCTCCACCTGTCACTTACTATGTCCAATGCATTCCACATATGAAAAGATTTGAACATAACATAAACATTCGTATTAAAACTAGCATACAAAATGTAAATACTTTATCTCTAAACCATGAATGGTATAAAAATAACACATCCACAGTCAAACATATCACAAAACATTAAATACAATATGAAAGATTTGTATCATAATAAATCATCTTAAAACAAGTTTAAGATCCATCAAAGTATATTGTCATAGATGCAAATGATTTGTAAAACTCTTTGAGGGAAATATCCCTTTTTCATGAAAACATTTAAAAAGTCACATAATTTAAAAAGGAATAAATTTAAATACATTTTTTGATCAAAGTGTCCCATACCACTTTGAAAATGTTGAATGTGATTAACAATTAAAAAACTTTCATTTCCGTATAAATAAATCCTTAAAAACCATTTTGAAGACATGGACATTAATGAGAAATATTTAGAAGAATAGATTTTATAAACATTTGAAATGATGTTTTAGTAAAAAATACCTTAAAATATTCCCTTTGAAAACAGTTTCATGAAACATGGACATGGATAATAAATATGTCCCAATAGATACTTACGTAAAAACAACCTCTGATAATAAAGAGATTGTGAAATTAACCCGTACCTTGTACATTTCCTTGGTTGAGGGTAGTTTAACCTCCTGTATAATGGTGAAATATTTGTTATTAAATTATACAATAATCATATACATTAATATGATATCATATAAGATCTATTAACATTTCATTGTTAATAATATCTTATTATTATCGTCATTTCAGGTGTCGACTTACTCGTTTTCTTTCGTATGTTTTGTTGCATAAGCCATGTTTTTTATGGATAGGTTGCATATTATTCATAAACAGAATTATATCAAGTCATTAAACATTATTTTTTCTCATCAGATAAGAATTATACTTGAATGGATACGGTGGGGAATTAATCTCATCGTGTTTGTGGAGACGGTAGTTCGTATGTACGGACGAGCGCAAATATCAATCTTTTGATATTAAAATAATATATAATTGGATAGTATATAATATATACAGAAACATTATCATGTTATATTTATTATTTACATGAATTACACATCATTTTTATAAACATCTAAATAATAATGTTTTGAATAACAATTACACCACGACGTGGAGATAGTAAGTCATACGTACTCACGTATGGTGACATGTCATTCAAAGGATGGATAGAATGCTAAATATGGTTGTACAATATTTATAATAAAATCATAGTATATAGAAGATACGGGATGTATTATTTTAGAATGGAAATAAAAATGAAAAAAGAAGTTGAAGAAGAAAAGAACTTGAAAGAGGGTGGTGAAAACATTACCTCTTCTTTGTGTTCTTCATTTTGATTTGATCAAAAGGGCTCCATAGGTTTCATTTATGATCAAACTATGGCATCTAGGCTGAACTGAGGGAAGTTGATAGAAGATTTGGGTAGGGTTTGGCCGAGCCAAAAGGCTTTGAAGGTGTGAATTAGAGAGAAGGGGGAGTGCCCTTTTATAAGAGGGGTGAGGGGCTCCATTGGAAAAGCAAGCAATATTATTTTATAATAAATCCATATTAGGTTTATAATTGAACCAAAGTGGATTATTTAAAGGTTAAGGTGGGTATGGGTCGAAAAAACTCAAAAAATTGGTTTTAGATAGGTTTGGGTCACTTTATTAACCTTATCTTTTAGTTTTAACTCTTAGTTAATTTGTTTGACATTTACCACGTCTCTTTGTGTTTTAATATTATATAGTTAATAAACATACTATATACATCCAAGCTACCCCCAAGTGGTCCACTAATGATACACCTATCATTATATAAGTCCTTTTTCCAATCCTTATATTTTTAGGAATAGAATATCAATTAATAATATAATATTTGTTTTAAAAACTCTTTTATGTCAATTTTGACACAATTGGTTATTTTGTTCTTGATAAAGTCATTACAACATTCTCACTTATAAAATATTCAATATAACCAGTAATAATATGTCATATTAACCTAAAAATTAGTGTAATTAATAAAAAGTCTCAAATTACATTAATTTTGTGTATTTAAAATATCAATTATTTTAATATTTTATCCATTTCGTAATTACTGTATCATCATTGTGTAAAAAATGAATTAAATTATTTAATGTATAAAAATAATAAATAAAATACCATTATGTAGGAAATAATTTTATATTTCTAATTAATATTTACAATCTAATTTATCTTATGTATAACCCTGTATTAAAAATGATTTAGTAATTAAACTTTGATTTTAACTCTTTTAACTCTTCTTTGAATTAAATAATAATAAAAGTCATAATCTAATCCAAGTGGACCTAAATGATATTATTTTATTCCTAAGGTTATTTTTGTTCAATATATACCTGCACAATAGAATTGTTTCATGTGTTAGGGTAATATTAATATCATTTTTACCCTTAATTTCCCTATTTATTTCTAACCGTGGTAAATAAAAGTAAAAAGATACTATTCACCAAATATTATTTTCATTCATTAAAACACATTTTACTTACTGATATCAACCATTTTTCTCAGATTTCTGAAATTCAATTCACATAAGCGATAAAATTATGTTTTATGTGAATTTACAAAATCTCCAAGGAGATGGGTAAAAGACGGTGAAATGTTCTAAGAAATTTTTATATATCTAATATTCTTATAAATTGACTCCAATGAATTACATTGAACATACTTAGATATTATGTGACTATTTTGACCTTAATTAAATTTAAATAAAATAAATAATTATTTTAAAAAAAATTCAGTTTTCAACTATAACCGAGTGTTATTTTACTATTCATCAAACATTGAATGTTTTCAGAAAAATAACAAAAATTCAACATAAGATAATTTCGATATTATGAATCCAAAAATGAAGTCTATTTTACCAAATTTAAAACATAGAAGTGGAATTAATTAATTTAAAATTAATTTCACTTGTTAAAACCAATACCGTGTTTTTAAGAAATATTAACTATCAAAAGATTGATACTTGTTTATGTCTAGTTTCAATGTGAAATTAATTACAATAAACAACATTGTATTAAATGGTAAAAATATATTATAATTAAACTTTAAAACCAATTAAAAAGATAATCAAACCATATAAAAAAAGATTAAAATTCAATTTTGAATTAAAATACAATATTTTCTACTATTCATTAAAAAATGAACTTTATCGAAAAAATTACAAACATTTACACAAAGTAAATTTTGATGTCCCCATTCTAAATAATAAATTTATTTAGTGAAATTGAATATATGTATGTTTAAAATATTGGATTTAAAAAGGGTTCTCCATTAAAAGGCGGTAAAATTGCATTTAAAAAAAATACTTCTTTTATCTGAAAAATGAATTTGTTCTCACATTATATCTAATAAACTCATAATATGGATTCTAAAATTATAAGTATTACATAAATTTCAAAATTAACTTAATACTATTCATAACCACTTTTGAAAGGCTAGTTTGGTAAGTTGTGGTGCGCTTGAACTCGGTGTTGCTTGTAGTGCAAGTTATTGAATTATTTTGAAGAAATAACGCACTTTGAAATCTTGGGGTGTTACATTCTCCCCTCCTTCAATAAATTGCACCCTCAAAATTTGAAATTGTTTTTCAAAAATAAAACGTTGAAAATAGAAAATAACTTTATGGGAAAACCCACATCAGAAATTGGGTTAATAAAATTTAGTCTTAATAAGAGGAAAAGAGAAATAAAAGGGTCACCACTAAATTATGATCTTGATTAGAAGAACATCGGTGTAAATTAGAGGCATATAATTGGAGGAAAAATGTAAATATTTATAGGTAGTGATTGAGATCATCAATCACAGACAAGTGTAAAATTGAGTTCCTTAAATTCATCAATCTATGAAGATATAAAATACCATCGGTTCAACAAAACATAATGTATTAGGATAACACATTTTTGGTTTTATGATCCCTTCAATAAAGTATAAGAATAAATTTCTTCATAGAATAAGAGAAGAAGAAAAATATATACTTTACAGGTAGAGTTCCATCCTTTAACTAATTTATACCACAAACTCATCTTTCACTCTAAAAGATAACAGAACTTAAAAAATATTCTATTTATCTTATTCATTTGGGGTTCAAAAAATGAATTTATAATTCATCTACAAGAACTTTTTAAAAAAAACTACGTTATTCAATCTAGGACATCTCGTGGGCTAGTGCTAGGTGATACAACTTTGTCACCCTTCGGTTGCGGATTCAAGTCTCGCGGCCTTGCCGGTCACGACGGGTTGCAACACAACCTCTGGGTTGTCCTTTTATGGAAATAAAAAATAATATAAAACTAATGTTATCCAAAATACTTTAGTCCAAAATCACAGTCCAAAATTGGTAAGGAAGGTAAAAACAATCAAGGTCCTTTTTTCACATAATAACATGTGAACACCTTCATCATGTTTTCTTTCAAAACACTGCACATCCTAAATTACCACAAACCTTATTGATTACATTCATTCTCCTTTAATTATTATAGAGTAATGTATATACACCTTCTATCAAAAAATGTGGTAAACTACAACAATTATGGGATGTAGAAACCCTTAATCAGTTTTAAGGTAGTCAGGAATATGTAATAAAATTTATTCAAATCAACCATCTCTTATTCCAAAATCACTACATCATTATCAGGACCATATTAAGTATTACCTTTCCTTAAACCATTTATTTTCCAAAAAGTGTAGCTTACTATTAAGTCACTTTTCTTAGAACCATATAATTTCAAATCCTTAATAAAATAGTACTGCAGTACAATCCTTATTTATCTCCATAAATCATGTAACCAGTATACTATTGATTCAACACTCAAATGAAATAATTCTATAATAACAACATAATAGCACTAGTCTTTATTCTTCGTCTGAGGTAGTATCATAACATGATTATTATCCAATAACATCATTTGTGGTATACTCTTATGAATGAGATATTGATTTGCATTGTGACTCAACACCTTGCAGATGAAGCATTTTACATTTGAAAACCTTTTCTTACCCTTGCAATCACATACATTGTGTCCTTTTTCTCCACACTTATAACAAACTCCCATTCCATTCAATAATTTACAAAGGTGATTCATTCCACATTTATCACATATTGAAAAATCCTTCTTTCCCTTATTCCCTTTATCCGTCTCTCTTTCTACCATCCTTTTCTTCACTTGATTCCCTTCAAAGCCATAGGATTCAAAGAATTATTTACTAATCTTATGATACTATTTATTCATATGCTGATAATACATGGGAGACTATTTCCTTGCTAAATGTTGGCTTAATACCATGAATGATATGACCCTTCTTACTCTATGGATCCTATGTATTGCTGGAGTTCTCATTCCATTTACTGGGTGCTATTTCTAAACAATGTCATAAACTAGGTCTGTTTATGAATCACAATTCATAATTCCAAACATGTAAAATACCTAACATAAATTGAACTGTTTATGGATATAATCCATAATCACAAAAATGTTTTTTTGAGGAATATACTCATAAACCTTTCATAGTGGTTTGTAATGAAAATGAGAATCTTCTTAAGCATATCCTTCGGGAGTTTCATAACCAAGAGAGCAGCAAGGCCCATTGTTGTTCACCAGTTCCCGTTCGAGTCTAGCTCAAAGAGGTGTTTTCGGGTTTTACCCCTAGATACATCTGTTCCCGAGCCGCCTCTACCTTCTCGTATCCAGAGATGGATGTATTTCTCAGAAAACTCACAAAATATCAATAATACCAAAATTCTAGGAAGTTCTTCTATACTAATCCTCAATGTCCATCTTAGGTAAATATTCTTAGTTAGAGTTTATCAAAATCAATATTCCATGGTTTGAACTAAATTTACTATGATACTAACTGTAACGCCCTGACCCCAGTTACCCAGAGTCGGTTCATTATAACATAACATTGGCATGATCATAAAAGATATTGTCTGGAAAGACCGATAAGTTTAGTAGCCTTGGAATCACTAGATACATTCCTAAAGTTTACATTACAACATAAAGTGAACAACTACAACATCAACTTGTCTCCATATACCACACTCATATCCCCTCATACTATCCATGTAGGATATTCATAAAATATTTCTTCATATCCTGGGAAAAATAAAACATAGAAATGGGTGAGCATGGATGCCCAGTAAGGATAACAATATAGTGAATAATTTCATAAATAAGAATAAAATTTTAAGGAAATGTATAACTAAAACAAAATCCTTTTAAACTAGAACTTCAGCATAAAATGAAAAAAATAAAATGAAATAATTCCATTTACTTATTCACATGGATATTATACTAGTCGAATAATCACATGCAATATCAATAACCACTTTCATAATGATGGAATGAATAATTCCAAACTATCAAAAAAACATAGTCAAGGCCTTGTGCCAGGACATCAAATAAGATTTTGTCTAGGCCTTGTTCCAAGACACTAGTTTGTCTCATGAGACCTACCGATGCATCGAGGAGCTATATCGGGCTCCACCTATCACTTACTAAGTACAGTGCATTACTCATATGAGAAGGTTTAATCATAACATAAACATTCTTATTAAAACTAGCATACAAAATTTCAATACTTTATCTCTAAACCATGAATGGTATAAAAATAACACATCCACAGTCAAACATATCACAAAACCTTCAATACAATATGGAAGATTTATCTCATAATAAATCATCTTCAAACAAGTTTAAGATCCATCAAACGATGTTGGCATAGATGAAAAGTATTTGTAAATCTCTTTTAGATAAGTATCATTTTTTCATGAAAACATTTAAAAAGTCACATAATTTAAAAAGGAGTAAATTTAAAGACATTTTTTGATCAAAGTGTGTCATACCACTTTGAAAATTTTTAAAGTAATTAACAATTAAAAAAAAAATTATGTCCATATAAATAAATCCTTGAAAACCATTTTGAAGACATGGACACTAATGAGAAAGATTTAGAAGAATAAAATTTTAAAACATTTGAAATGAAGTTTTAGTAAAAAATTCCCTTAAAATAATCCCTTTTAAAACTCTTTCATTAAACACGGACATGGATAATAAATATGTCTTAATAGATACTTATGTAAAAACAATCTCGGATAATAATGAGATTGTGAAATTAACCATTACCTTGTACTTTTCCTTGGTTCAGGGTAGTTTAACCTCTGGTATAATGGTGAAATAGTTGTTATTAAATTATAAAAGATTCATATACATTAATATGATATCATATATGATCTTTTAGCGTTTCCTTGTTAATAATATCTTATTACTATCGTCGTTTCGGGTGCGGACGTACTAGTTTTATTTTATATGTTTGGTTATATAAGTCATGTTTGTTATGGATAGGTTGTATCTTATTCATATACAGAATTATATCAAGTCCTTAAACATTATTTTTAATCATCAAATGAGAATTAGACTTGAATGGATACTATGGGGAATGAATCTCATCACATTTGTGGAGACGGTAGTCCGTACGTACACATGAGCGACAATATCATTCTTTTGATATTAAAATAATATATAATTGGATTTTATGTCATATATAAATAATAACTATCATGTTATATTTATTATTTAAATGAATTACACATCATTATTATACCCATAAAAATAATAATGATTTGAATAACAATTACAACACGACGTGGAGATGGTAAGTCGTACGTACGCATGTATGGTGACATGTCAATCAATGGATGGATAGAATACTGAATATGGTTTTACAATATATGTACTAATATCATAGTATATATAAGATACTGGAGTTATTATTTTAGAATGGAAATAACAAAGAATGAAGATGTTGAAGAAGAAAGGAACTTGGAAGAGGGTGTTGAAAACATTACATCTTCTTCGGGTTCTTCTTTTTGATTTGATATAAAGGTATTAGTAGATTGGATTTATGGTCAAACTAAGGCCTCTAGGTTGAATTGAGGGAACTTGAGAGAATATTTGGTCGGGGTTTGTCCGAGTCAAAAGGCTTTGATGGTGTGAATTAGAGGGTAGTGGGAGTTCCCTTTTATAAGAGGGCTGAGGGGCTCCATTGGAAAAGCTAGAAATATTATTTTATAATAAATCCATATTCGGTTTATAATGGCTCCAAAGTGGTTTATTTAAATTTTAAGTTTGTTATGGGTAGAAAAAAACTCAACCAATATGTTTTAGACAGGTTTGGGCCACTTTATTAACCTTATCATTTAGTTTTAACTCTTAGTTAATTAGTTTGACATTAACCATGTTTCTTTGTATTTTTATATTATGTAGTTAATAAACTTACTATATACACCCAAAAGAGCCCCATAAGTGGTCCATTAATGATACACCTATCAATATATAAGTCCTTTGTCCAAACCTTATATTTTTAGGATTATAATATTAATTAATAATAAAATATTTTTCTTAAATACTCTTTTATGTCAATTTTGACACTATTGGGTATTTTGTTTTTGATAAACCCATAACTGAATTCTTACTTAGAAAAAAATTCATATAACCAGTCCTAATATGTCATATTAACCTATAAAATTAGTTTAATTCATAAAAAGTCTCAAATTATATTTATATGGGTATTTATAATATCAATTATTTTAATATTTCATTAATTCGGTAATTACTCCTTCACCATTGTGTGATAAATAAATTAAATTATTTAATTTCTAAAAATTATAAATAAAATATAATTATGTAGGGAATATTTTTATCTTTCTAATTAATATTTACAATCGAATTTATCTTATGTATAACCCTATATTAAAAATGTTTTATTAATTAAAATTTTATTTTTACTCTTTTAACTCTTCTTTGAGTTAAATAATAATAAATGTCCAAATCTAATTCAAGTTAACCTAAATATAATATTTTATTCCTAAGGATGTTTTTGGTCTATATATACTTTTCCAATAGAATTCGGGCATGGTTATGGTAATATTAATATCATTTTTACCCTTAATTACCCTATTTACTTTTAACCGTGGTAACTAAAAATAAAAAGTTACTATTCAACAAAAATTATTTTCATCTCCTCGATCCACATTTTAATTACAGATATCAACTGTGTCTCTTGGAGTTTTGAATTTCCATTAACAAAAGCGGTAAAATTATGTTTTATGTGAAATTTCAAATTCTCCAAGGAGATGGGTAAAAGACGGTGAAATGTTCTAAGATATTTTTATATATCTAAAATTATTATAAGTTGACTCCAATGAATTACATTGAACCTATATAGGTATTATTTTTATATTTTGAAATTAATTAAATTTAAATAAAATAAATAATTATTTAAATTAAAATTTGGTTTTAAACTATAACATAGTGTTTTTTCACTATTCATCAAAAATTGAATGTTTTCAGAAAAATACCAAAAATTCACCCTAAGATAATATTGATATTATGAATCCAAAAATGACGTCTATTTTACCAAATTAAAAACAAATAATTGGCATTAATTAATTTAAAATTTATTCCTCATTGTTAAAACAAATAGAGTGTTTTTAAGAAATAATAATTGTCAAAAGATTGATACATGTTTATGTCCAGTTTCAATGTGAAATTAATTACAATAAACAATATTGGATTAAATGGTAAAAATATATTTTAAATAAACTTTAAAACCAATTAAAATTATTATAAAACCATATAAATAAATTATATTAAAAGACACTTTTGAATTAAAAAACAATATTTTTCACTATTTATTAAAAAAATGAACTTTATCCAAAAATTCCGCAAATTTACACAAAGTAAATTTTGATGTCCCCATTATAAAGAATAAATTTATTTAGTCAAATTGAATATATTTAAGTTTCAAATATTTTATTTAATAAGGTTTCTCCATTAAAAGGCGGTAAAATTTCATTTTAAGAAAATATTTCTTTTATTAGAAAAAATGAATTTGTTCTTACATTATGTCTAAGAAACTCATAATATGGATTCTAAAATTATAAGGATTATATAATGTTCAAAATCCAGTTAATACTATTCATAAACGCTTTTGAATGGCTAGTTTGGTATGTCGTGGTACGCTTGAACTCAGTGTTGCGTGTAGGGCAAGTTATTGAATTATTTAGAATAAATAACACAGTATGAAATCTTGGGGTGTTACATAAATTCTCGGATGAAATAGAATCTTATATATAACACGAATAAGAATAATTAGTTTCATAATTATATATTAAAGAATGACATAAATCATAACCATATGGTCAAGGTTTAATCCCAAGAAATCATACATAAATATTTAATTTGTGTGATATATTACTCAAATAGTTTTACTGGTGAGACCTACTAATAAATTGAGAGGATATAACAATCCTCCACCAAAAATTATTAATTCCAATGCATTAATTATATGAAATAAGGGGAAAATTCAATATATAATAACCATAAGAATACAATATTAAAAAACAAGAACATTAAATGATATCACTTTCTGCATTAAATAAATAGAATAAAAGATCATAAGATAACCAGAACATACTTTTGATTGTAATATTAGTTAATATACCTAATAAAGCATAACATTTAGAAAAAAATATGATTCCGTAGATAAAAATACATTAAATTAATCACTAAAAAATTAGTTCAAGAAAAAATATATTCAAATTGAAATGTATTATTTAAAATATAAAAAATATATAACAATATAGAAATCATCATAAAAATAGAATTTAAAAAAACAATTTCATTCACAGAATTGGAAAAAATATACTCAATTAAAAAATTATAATAATTTTTCTTTGAACATTTTAAAGAATTTCAATCATGTAATAATGGATAGTATGTATCATCTGAGAATATTAATTAAAATTACTGAAAAATAATTATGGATAATATGGACATGGAATAGAAACATCCCCAACCTAATATAAAAATTATTTCTTTCTCTATAAAAACATTTGACATAAGAATACATAATGTGATTAAAATTTAAAAATATTTAATTTCAGTAAATAAACATAGTATATAAAATATATGTTAGTGATGGTAAATGTATAATATTTTTCGCCAATATATGCCATAATATAAACAATCCCAAATTAGGGTGACATTTTGAATGAATCGCTTTCCTCATGTTCAACATTACACTGAGAGATTTTAACATCATCTATTTTAAATTTATATAATCTATATTTCAATAGTATTATCATGTAAAAATCTTCTAATATAATTTTTTCCAATTATATCAATTCAATACCGAATTTTTTTTAATTATTTCCTAAAATCCCTATTTCATACTATGAACTGTCTTTTAAGGATTTTTTTGGATTTGTTAGATTCTTTCTAGGAGTTCAATTTGTGGTTTAATCATCTATAATAAATTTATATTTTATTATGTATCATTTATAATTATTATATATAACATTATACCCAATTATATATGGTGGTGATTAAAAATAATTTAGATCACTTCCTGAAGATGATATTACATACATATGTAGGAGTAATGTTTCCACATCTTTATATGTGGAAAGAAATACTAGTAAATAACAAATCAATTTTCGAAAAATATTTATAATAACATAAATAGAATCTATTTTATTTAAAAATATACTTATTACCATCCAAGGAATGATAAAATTGTAAAGGAATCACACCACATATTTGTGATTGTAATCCATACATATACATGAAAAACATTATCATTTACAAATGTATTGGAATGTAAAAAATGTAGATAATATATTATAATTTAAAAATAAAAAATTTGTCAAAAATATAACATATATATATATATTAAATCCATCATAATAACAAACCATAAATTATGGTGATGTAAAATTAATCATATAACTATGTAGAGATGGTTGTCTTCAAGCATGAATGATATACACTTTAACATCTTATTTGATTAAAAGTTGATAGAAAGTAGTTAGACCATAAAAATAATAGAATAATTGTAAAATAGTGATACCTGATTCATTATGTTAATACTATTACAAAATATTTATAATAATTAGAATAATAAAAAACAATAAAATAAATAGTTGAGATTATTAGACATCCTTGAAAAAACTATGTTATATTTAATAATAAATTAATATTATTACATACTGTGGATTTGAAGAGAAGCATGATTTTCTCCCTTTTAGATACTCATAATTGATAAAAGTCAATTTAAATTATAATATTATCTCAATATAATTTTTTGAACCACTCAATTGGTCTTGAAATATGTTTTTTTTGAAATATAATATATATTTTTTAGAATTATGAATAGTTCTATTTTTCAAAAAATATTTAAAATTTATTATTAAATTAATAAAATGTTAATTTATATTCTTGTTCTCATTCTAAGATATCATTTAATTAGAGGATAGTACTGGAATTTAAAATTTATAGCTAATTATAGAATAGTGTGAGTTTTCCTTGGTGATTCTTAAACTAATGTCAAGTATTGAGGCTGGACCTGAGCCCCTTTTTCCATTCCTTTTCATATCCATTAATTTCTTGTTATCAATTTCTTTCTTATCATTTCTTATTGACACTCATGTTTTTAGTTTTGTTCATCCATCATAAAAGATATAGAGTTAAAATGTAGACGTATATATAGAGGCGGGGGTAGTAAGTTATGATTAATTTGGAAGCTTAATGGGGGTCATATCATTATATGATAGTGGTGGAATAATCATTACTTACATGAATCAGTTGATTCTTACAAAATGTTCGGTATTATTTTGATAATGTCATAAATCAAGTTATATTATAGTTTTAGTATCCTATAATTAATTCTTGGTACCCATTGAGGGTTTATTTGTAGATTTATTAGAGACAAACCTTGTTTCAGGATGTTGTTAGGGGTTTTTTTGTTCTGAAATCCAAATTTCACAACATTATGCTCAGGGAATCATGCTACGTCTTCTTATCATTCATAGAAGATGAATTTTTTAATGTACATGGAACATAATGGGATTAAAACCTGTATAGACATATTAAAGCTTGAATCCACGTACATGGATTTGAAACCCTTATAGGAGATCATGGATTATTAATGTACAAGGTCTGAAACCATATAGGTTACACACCATGTAGAAGTACAAAACCAGGTGATAATAAATCGACAAGCTATGTGAGACACATATGATGTCAAACATATTATAGTATATGTCATGTACGTGAAACATATGTAATGTAATGATCTTTTACATGACTTGTATAGGTGAAGTACATTCCCAAGTTGATATTTTAGAGTACACAATACGTACATTGGTATATGAAACATGCACTTGTCACTTTCTAAATTTTTGGCCTTTCTTGATGTTATACTCTATAGTAAGAATTTGATGTATAATTATTATATTTTCAGTGTTTTACACGTATAAGATGATGATAAAACCATTAAGGTGGTGTGAGGGATTCTAAAACCTGATTTGGGGTGAGTGATATTGATAATATGTGTTCTTCCTCTAGGTTATGAGTACAACTATCTCCGTAATTAATTCATTGGATAATACCTTACAATAGTTTATATTATATGATTAGTGGGCATGGAATGGATTCATCATGGTCACAATATTCAATATATTAGTAAAGTCCCCAGTTATAGGTAGTGATATTTTTCTAGATAAGATAGATTTGTTGGATGCTCACACCATCCTACAGTATATGTCTAATCAAAGATGGTCCATGTGCTATCTCCAATTACCAATTGTTGCATATATTTTCCTATGTGGATGTATATCTTGTGATATTTTTTCGTCATGATTATAAAGATTTGATCTGTTAGATATGAGGTTGTTTGATTTGTTACACAATGATTACAATCTTTTTGAGGATCCTATTTCGAATGCCACTATTGTTATATTTTGAGTATCCCATATATGATTACTTTATTTTCAATTTTAATGATCTTGAATACTATGAATCTACAAACTCACTCTAATGATCCAATATAGTATTCCCCCGCTGTAATTTTTTTCCCAAGTTACCATATAGGATTATTTTCCAATGTAATGGATTAAAATACCTAGTGGTTTCTAAGGTTGTTCACCATCACTGCTCTATTATGATGGGGGTTTGAGTATCGAAGGTAGAGGGTGTCACCTATGAACCCATACAGAATAATTTATTCCAATGGTGTATGGTAGTAGTGGAATGACTACACGATCCTATAACCTCAATATTTTTTGTACTCATTCACTATGTTATATATGATGTATCTATGATACCAGAGGTTCTTCCTGGTACTTGTCCCACCAGGCCTAATATGATATGATTGTATAGAGGGATACCAAAAGTACAATTCATATTCCATATTTGGACTTTAATTTATTTATTATTAATTTTATCGGATTCCTATATATAAATCATGGGATTAGGCATCTGATATTATTGATTAGGGATGCCAATATATTTTTCCATGGATATTACTATGGATCCTATATGTTTTGTTTTCAATGGGATACCTCAAATATGGTTATGTACATGATGCATCAAACCACCTTGTTCTAGGATGTGGTACATGACATTCCATGTCATTTTTATGTTGGTAGACATGGCGTTTTATTCACCTTGTTTACGATGTTTTACATGGTATTTAACATCATTAATGCGTTGTTAGACATAACGTTCCACTCTGTATGATTATGATGTTAGGAATGGAATTTCAAATCATTATTAGGATGTTGGAAATGATAGTTCACACCCCATTATTATGATGTTACTAATGTTTTCTCACATAATTATTGGGTTGTTATACATGAAAGTTCACTCCTCATTCTTTGGATGTTGGGCATGGATTTCCCACCATTATTTAGTAGTTGGATATTATTTTTCACATATAGTGACATAAGATTGACATACCTGGATATTAACCCATTTATGATGACTATCCAATTTAATATAACAATACATTCTTGAGGAACACAATAGTATTGTTAATATAGAAAATGGGAATCAAAATATTCTATTATGGTGAAATATCATTATTATCACCCATAAATATCTTTAACTTTATGAATTCTACCAAAAATATTTTTTTCATGACTTTGGGAAAGGAATCATAAAAAAGGGTAGTGCTCAAATTCTTAGTAAGGGTAAACAAGGAAGACATGTAAGTATAATCTTGTGAATAAGTGTATGAAAACATAATCTTGAAAATATAATAACACGCTCTTAATATCAAAAATCATTTACATGAATCATAAAATAATGATTTTCAATCCATAGGGAATAAATATTATAGAAATAAAGAACATAAGCCATGATAGAATAAAATAGGATTAAAACATTCATTTTTTGGAGTTCAATTTTTATTAACATTGTTAACATGTATTAGTAGAAACAGGTTCATTCATTAAGGTAAAGACATTAAATCAGGACCACCGTATCTACTTTTGGACAAAAAACTAGGTCCATGCATAACATTGGGAACATGTAATAAGGTTCGCACATAATATATGGAAATGAAAATTGTCTCATAAAAAACTTTTTGAACATTTAAACAGGTTAACATAAATCAATATTAACATCTAATATGGTTCAAACATAAATTTATGGACATGAAACTAGATTTATGAATAAGATTTTGATCATGTAAAAAGGTTCACTCATAATATTGTGAACATGTAATCCGGATCATCCATATACATATGGGAATGGAACCATGTCCAAGAATACATTGTGAACATGTTATCCGGTTCATTCTTAATATTTATCCTCATGAGCCATCAATTTTAACCCAATGCATTGGATTGAAATATATGTCCCACCAATATCATAATAAATTAATTAATAAATTTTAGAAAAGATAATAAAACAAAATTATATCAACACCCATAATACAAGATGGGTTTTATAAACATCAAATCATAACACAAGAAATGAAATGGTAATTATTAATATTTCCTCATGTAATAACCTGTGTAAAAGATATTGAATTCATAATCATTTCATCAAAGCATCACCCATGAAAAGAAACAACATTCAAAATAATATAACCCATTGAATTGAAATAGATTTCATAAATTCCATGAAATTAAGAAAAATAAATTAATATAAAGAATATGAATGGAAAAATTATATCGTTTCTTATAAGGGAATGAGTAACATCATCAAAGGTCATATTTTATTGATATTAAAATTTAAATATCGTTCAAAAATATTTCTGGAGGAAAATTACATTACTTTTGGGAAATAAGTTTTTAATTCAACGAAATCATTTGAAAATAATTTTCTTATAAAATAATTTGAAAAATTATATAGAATACATGAAATTATATAGATAAATATTTCCTTATATACTTATAAAGTAAATATCAAGTCATTTTCAAAAACATTTTATTCGATAAAACATTGAAAACATATATAGAATGGTTGATTTTTTTTGAAAACCATTTCATTGAAAATACATTAAAAACAAATAATGAAGGATTTAAATAATTTTTAAAATAGTTTCCTTGAAAACTTGTAAAAAAATAGCTTCAAATAATTTTGAATTCATTTTCCCTAGAAATCATACAAAATAATATTCAAACCCCTTTTCATTGAAAAAACCTAGAAAAATATAAATAATATTTGAAATGTTATAAAAAAAGTTTCTTTGAAAATAATTATTAGATAAAAACATTCTTAAAATATAACCTTTTAAAAATTTAATGGAATTTTAAATAAAATGACTATAGTTAAATATA
The DNA here is from genome assembly GCA_963277665.1 of Viscum album. Taxonomy (NCBI): domain Eukaryota; kingdom Viridiplantae; phylum Streptophyta; class Magnoliopsida; order Santalales; family Viscaceae; genus Viscum; species Viscum album. The sequence goes on from OY728152.1 coordinate 1,294,876,643, forward strand.
TACATTCCATATGAGGTAAATAGTACATTCCTTTTACACGGTAAAAAATATAGAAACATTACATGTTTAGAAAGGTAATATAAGATTACGTTGAAGAGTCTATTAAAATAAAAAACATAAAATTTTTATTTTAATGATTAAATTAAAATAGAACAATATTCTTCGAACCCTTTTTTTAAAACATAGATTTCTGACCAAATAGAGGGTTATTTCTGGATTTCGTAAAAATACTTTCTTAAATATATTATGTACCAATGATTTGAATAAATTGTAAAAATCTATGAATATATCATTTATAATTAGTGTAGAATAAGTTTCATTAATGTTTTTTAGATATGGATAATATGATTTTAACAAAGGACGTATAAACATAAAGAATCCTATGAAGAAATGAGATTTTCTCAATGAACTCTTATAAATTGGTAAATTTGGATCATATATTAAAAGTAATAAAATAAAATCAAATGATACATAATATAACATTATTATATATATATTCATGATATATCATTTAAAATATAAGTATATAAACCTAAAAATATAATTTACGTGGGTAATAATACAGGAGTCTCTAATTAGGTAAATGGAGACAAAACTAGTTCATTGATTATGTAAATTTTTGAAATATAATCCCTATAAAATAATGTTCATAAAATGTATATTTAAATAGAAATAAATGTAAGTATAATTTTCATATAATATGTTCATGTAAAGTAAATACAACACAATTAAGGATAGAGTGGATAACATTTCATGTATCTCATAGAAATAAAAAAGTGAGATGAAATCCCATTACATTGTGTCATGACTCTCTTCGTACTCATTCAAACCAACTGTATAGTAAATATAAATTTATTATAAATATTTTACAGTACCATGTCTATATATCTAATTAAATATATGTTTTATTACTACCTTATTTTAACCGCTTGTTATCAATCATATGATAACAATTAACATCATGTAATATTAACATTATTCTTCACATGAGTCTTAATTTGTAATATATTTGGTATTAATAAATTATATCTTTATTTTTATAATGTAAAACATGTTATAAAAATAATTTATGTAACTTATTTTTGTATTTTAGTAATTTATATAATATATTTCTACGAAATAGAATTCACCATTCATGGAGACGATAAACCGTACGTACGCATGAATGTTGTATCCTTTATTATTATTTTATTGAAGGAAACATTGAAAATGAAATATCTATATATATATATATATATATTGGTTGGATTAGATGAATCATGAGGGGGTGAATTAAGTATCTATAAAAATTTGTGTTAAAAGGATTCATTACAAAATAAAACCCCCTATAAAAATAATCACAAAACCAGTTTTTAGTGAATTTCTTGAAGGATCAATTTGATTCTCAAAAGATTAATTTGTTCTCAGTTTTACTAACTTATTTATTAGAAAAACATTCGAAGAAAACATACTGATTCAAAAAAAAATGTAAACACTTGATAAACTAACTATCAAAGTTCAGGTTATCTTAATGCAGGAAATACATATCACATAAGAAATGTAAGATAATCAACATAGTGGATAAAAAAGAGGTTTACTCTCAAGAAGAGACTTAGCCATCTCCACTTGGTGATCACTTTCCACCAAGCTATTTATTTAATAAACTTTTGATCCACACCCTAGATCAGGGTTCACAATAGTAATCAGTACTGTCCATTCCACAGAAGGACCTCTTCCACCGTTCTTCATGGGTACAAACTACCCGGCCACACAAGGACCTCTTCCACAATTCTCAGTGGGTATACACAAGAGTAAAATAATTTTTTAGTACGGATATCTTGTATCCTTTCATTTAATGTTGGATACAGAGTGTGTTATTATACAGATACACACTCTGCTTGAATGTTAGTGAGAGATACACAACGGATCTACGAAATAGAATAGAGTTAGTAATTCTCTGTGTGTTGTGAAGTAATTCTCTAGACTCAATGGATGTTGAGAAAAAGGACCTTGAGTCTTCTTTAGGAAGTTGTCTTCAAAAAAGAGTATCACAGTTTCTGTAATACTGCTTCAAGGAGTTAAAAGGATTAGTACATCAGGGTCTCGATGTACACTGAGATTTTGAAGAATGATCCTTGTTTCTATCTTCTTGTAATCTCAAGCACTTGGTTCCTTACTTTTAGTATTTGAACAGTCTGTGTCACAATGTGTACTTTTTCACTGGCTGCTTCACCTACATTTAACGTGAAAGATGAGGTCCTTTAATACTCCAGGATTCTCTAGGCATGAAGATCTTTGCACGTGCATGTACCATGAACTATCTACCGATTTTCCTATAGAAAACACTAAAAAATGTCAGAAACATTAATCTATCTAAATATGACCATTAGAAATATATTTGAAATAATAAAATCAAAACATTTATTTATAAAAATCGGTTTTGGTCTGTTGTCTTCAGTTTGATAACATCAGTCTGTCATCTTCAGTGTGTCGTCTTCTGTGTGTCGACTTCGTTCTGTCGATCATTGGTGTTTCGACATCGGTCTATTGAACTTCGATGTGTTTTCTTTGTTCTTTTGAACATCGGTGTGTTGACTTAGGTCTGTCGAACATAGGTGTGTCAACTTTTGTGTGTCATACATTGGTTTCTGTGTGTCAACTTCAATGTTTCATATATCATTTTCAGTGTGTTGGCTTCAGTTTCAGTGTGTCAACTTCAGTTTCGATGTGTCGAATTTGGTATCGGTGTGTCGACTTCAGTTTATGTGTTCCGCCTTCGGTTTTATTGTGTTGACTTCGGTTTGTCGAACTAGCCATCCCTGTCAGGGAAGCTAAAAATATTGTGAAGTGTCTGTCTTACCAGACTAAGTGCTATGCAAAATTTTAATGATAAATAAATTTTTAAACATATTTATTCTTGAATATAAGAGATTGAATTATTAATGTATATGTTTATTTAAGACATTATTGATTCTCATAGAGGTATTAAAATTGCATGAAAGTGTAGAATATGTATGTTGACAGTATTTGTGATTTTGAAAACTACAATATCATATAGGGTCAACAATCTACCCCTTTTTGATAATCACAAATTATGGTATACATGAAAATATATTGAATAAAGATATATCAACATAGTAGAATGTAATTTTCTAATAGAACAAATGTTTTTCATTTCTATAATGAATTTAAAACAAATCCCCCCTCACTAAATGTATTAAGGAGAGTATATGTCATCTTTATATGCCATCCATATTTTATCATCTTTTTGGGATTAACAAAAAGAGAAAATATGTAAGGAGAAATAATATAAAAGAAAGATACCATAAGAATTTGTATTAAAAAACATACGAGTACAAGACAAACAAAAAGATCAAATCCCTATCAAAAGATACAATCCATCATTAAGGGATTAGATGTAGAGGAGATTTTCCTTTGTCTGAAGGATCCAATGGAGAAGGAGAGGGTCTGGGAGTGGTAGAGGAATGAGGTGGTATGAGGATAACACTAGGTAGGTCTACACCTGTAGGGAAAATATCAGTAAGGCTAAGCCTTTTATCTAAAAACACCCAACTTGGATACTACTTAGTAATGATTGCTCAAATCTGAGTAAGAGACTAAGAGACACTCATATGATCTGGAGGACGAGAGGAAGTACCAATTGAAGTAGCTGGAGGGACCACAATGGCCTTGGCCTAAACATGCAGATATAGTTTGATCAAGTTGATAAAGTCATTTATGATTTCACCACCAAATTGCATCGCCTTCTAGAAGTCATCCTTATTCTACATAAATTTACACAGCAAAGGTGTAAACTCTATCAATTCGATAACATGCATTTTGAATGATTATGTGACTAGAGGAATTCAAATATTTTCTTCCAGAAACCTGAAACTGGTGATGAGGTCATTCTTGGTGTAAATCTAACTGAAATACTTATCCACCTTTTCCCGAATTTTATTCTGAGCTGCAGAGGATTCATTTGTGCACTGTCTGACCATATTGTATACATGATCGGTATTTTGATGTATTTTTTCAAGAGATTATTTATCTGAAAAAATATGATTTTTTTAATTTCCTCTCTCATTATAGCCATGAGAGACTCCAAATCAGCAACAACACTTTTTCGACTCCTAGAACTGGATGGGCCAGCCAATATTTTTCTAGGCTCTTCCTTCAACTTTTTCAGGTCAACTCTGAGTAGATGTGTTACTAAGTTCCTAATAACATTAAGAACCCAAATAAAGAAGGTCTTGAAGTCATAGGTTAAGGAATTCAGCTCATTGATCATATTTCATTCTTCTTCTCTTATCAAGTTGTTTTGTCTAATTGTAGTTTCTACTATAGTAATAAGATTTGGTTGAATCTCCTAAATCACCAATCTTACGATTTTTTCAGTATTAGAATATTAGATACTTATGGAGGTGGAGGCTCTATTTCTGGATCCCATTTAAGCTATCACAGACTCACATAGCTCATTCTTAAACGTTCCCAAATCAACCATCATGACAAAGTCACTAGGCACTAACTAATCAACTAGGTCACCTGTGAGAGATGAAACTTTTGGAATAGGTGTAGCGTTTTCTGGTTCAGCACGGACTTGTGGAATAGGAGGAGTAGGTACCATTTCCTCATCAGAGTCATATTCTAAACCGAGAAGAATATATCCTGGATCCTTATTCCATTCTCAATCATAGGTTCAATCTCTTGGATCAATGGTATCAATTCTTACCCTTCTTCTCTGAGGCTCAGAAATAACATCAATATCATCAAGTACTTCATTCGAGTCTCTGGCCATAACAACTTGCCTGGGAGCAGGAACCAACTGAACATCAGGTTCTTCCTGAGCTGTAGCAACTTTAACTTCACTAGGTACTTCCTCAATTTGAGGCACTGGAACTACATCTTATTCCTCTTGGCCCGCAGACTTAACATCATTCAACTCCTAAATGAGCTCCTTCATTTCTTTATTATGATGGAGTGGTCTATCCTCATGTTCAGAATCTCTATGACCATCAGCCTATTGATCTGTAGGATCAATTAAATCGTCAGCTCCATGAATATATTCCTCACTAGATCTATCAACCAATTGTTGTGACACTTTTAGAGAGTCACTCACATGCTCAACACTACCTCTATCATCACTGTTACCACCACCACCACCACCACCACCATCATCATCATAAGATGCCTCATCTGATTTACATAGATAGACTTCAACTCCAGTAAGTTCAGTTTCTTCCTCATCTTCATCACCTAATAAAGATTCTCTTAAGGGAAATTCCATAGGTGGACTAGTAGGTCCATAAGTCATATTATTGGGACCTTCAGCAGTATCAAGAACACTCCTACCATCAAAATGAGATCCTTGTTCCCTTGGCTTCTCAGGTTTAGCATCCTTATCATAATAAACTAGAAATTATCTTGGTTGAAGACCATGATAATATTGATCCTTTGGTCTAGAAGGATGATCAACTGGGTTGAAATTTTCATACATCCTTTCTTCATGTCCTACCAAACATATTTTCCATGGGTTCCAGAAGATTTTCATAATCTTAAAAATGTATTTCTGAACAAAAAATCCACTACAAGAACATATCACTTCATCTCCATCTTCTACACAATATAATTTTTTCAACATGGAAGAAATCATCCTCGGATAGTATTAGAAGGTTTAATTTTTAGATGGCTTCATCAAATTAGATTGATGCACAATAAGATATCTGCACAGATTCACCATTATTCCATGTTTCAAAAAATGATCAAGAAGATATCCAGATATTTTACAGCATTGAAATGTCCCTTCCTTGGGAATATTTGATGTTGTATGAACATAAAAAGAAATCTCACTTCTCCTTTGAATTCATTTGCAACATTCCTTTTGGATTATTCATTTCTTGTCATCTCCTTTCGAGCATCTTCATAAGAAAACAAGTTTGAAGAAGGTGTAATTTTACCTGGATAGTTAGCATAGACACTATCATGAGGCACCTCTAAACATTCAATCCATTCCTTAGACGAAAAAACCAGTTTCTTTCCCTTTACCATAGATCTCATCATTACTACCTCAGCATTATCTATTGATGTACTCAAATTTTGATTGAATTCTTGGAAAATCGTGGGATAATAGGTTCTTTTATTGTTGGTGAACCAACTAAGCCACCCATGAGATTCCAGTACCTTTAACATAAGATATTTTCTTGATAGAAGCCACTCAACAGACACCTCCATTTCAGCAGTAACTATTCACCTTTCTAAGATTGGTTACAAAGTCCCACTAGACTCACCTTTCTAACGCCTGGAAGGAGGATATTTTCGAGTATCTTCCATTACGAGCTTTGTCCTTGCCATGACGAAGCTTCTAATTCCAACTTTGTTGAGAGGTTGAGAGTCGAGAGAGACTGTGACTAAAGGTAGAAGGATTTATGGCTATGGATAATGTGGAAGGTTAGGATGGATAATACATAATATATCATTTAGGGATTATAAATTGTAAAACAAAAAATTTAAACATGGAATGTTAAAAGAGATAAAACAACATCATTTTATTTAAAGCATATTGAATTTACAAAACATACCTTAAATTTATCGGTTTCAAGGAAATCAATTTTAGAGGAGATCAGTTTGAGAGGATCTATATTAGAAATTTCAGTTTCATAATGATCAGATTTAGAAATATTGGTTCTAGAAATATTGGTTTCACAATGATCATTTTTAGAAATATTTGTTTTAGAAAGATCGGTTTCACAAATTTTGGTTTTAGAATTATCAGTTTTAGAAAGATCGGTTTCACAAAGATCGGTTTCAGAAGGATCTATTTTAGAAAGATCTGTTTCACAAAGATCCGTCTTAGAAAGATCATTTATTGATTTATCATTCCTATTTCATGTCTAATGTAGTTCATTCTCTCCAAATTTAATGGTTTAGTAAATATATCTACAAGCTGATGTTCAGTCCCAATAAACTCAAGAGTTATATCACATTTCTGTTAATGATATCTCAAAAAGTGATGTCTTACATCAATATGTTTTGTTCTAGAATGAAAAGTTTTATTAATATAAATATTAATAGAACTTTTGTTGTCACAATTTACGGGGATATGTCTGAATTTAAATCCATAGTCTAATAAGTTGTGTTTCATCCTCAAAATTTGTGCACAACAACTACCAGCATCAATGTACTCTACTCCAGTAGTTGATAATTCAATTGAATTTTGTTTTTACTACACCATGATATTAAGGACTTTCCCAAAAAGTGACATGTTCTAGAGTTACTCTTTCTATCAAATTTTCATCCCCCAAAATCAGCATCTGAATAGATAACTAAATCAAAAGGTTGTCCATTAGGATAGAACATTCCTAAATTAGTTGTATACTTGAGGTATTTGAAAAATATTTAAACACTATTTTGGTGTGACTCTTTTGGGTTTTCATGAAATCTCGCAAACATACACACTTTGAACATAATATATATCCTACTAGCAGTTAAGTACAACAAACTCCAAATCATTTCTCTGTTTGCAGTTTGATCAACTTATTTTCCATTTTCATCAAGATCTATCCTACATGTAGAAATCATATGAGTTTAACTAGTTTTAATGCTATCAATTCCATATCTTTTCAGAAGATATTTTGTATACATATATTTATTTATGATAATGCATTATTTATTTTGAAATATTTTAAATCCAAGAAAATATTTAATATCACCCATTAAACTTATTTCAAACTCATTTTCATTATGCTTGAAAAGTCATTACAAAACTAATTTTTAGAAGATCCAAAAATAATTTCATCTACATATATTTGGGCTATTAAAAATTCATTTTAGATTATTTTTATAAATAAAGTGGGACATTCAAGTAATTTTGTAAAACCTTTAGAAATTAAAAAGTTACTAAACCATTCATACCAAGCTCTAGGATCTTGTTTCAAACAATATAAATATTTTGATAATTTGAACACATGATTTGGAAAAGGAGGATTTGTAAAACCTGGGGGTTTTTAAACAAAAACATCCGCAATTATATAATAATAAAGGGATTCACTTTTGACATCTATTTGATAACGTTTAAAGTTCATGTGTGCTGCATAGGCAAGTCAGATCCTAATTGCCTCATGTCTAGCTACAGGTGCAAAGGTCTCTTCATAATCAATTCCTTTCTCTTAATTATATCCTTGTCAAAATAGTCTAGCATTATTTCTAACTATATTTCAAGCTTCATATACCTTATTTATAAACACCAATTTGTCTTCAATGGACAAATTTTCCTTAGGCATATCTAAAACTTTCCAAACATTATTTCTTACAAACTGATTAAGTTCTTATTTCATGGCCATTACCCAAAATTCATCATTGATAACAATCATTGATATTTTTAAGTTTAAGTTGTGACCAGATGGCTTGTTGTTCAACCAGATTTCTCAAGGAACCTTTGGTTTGTGTTCCTCTGTCTAAATCTCCATTGACATCAGCTAAGGGATGATTCTTAAGGGATGTAGTCGGTCTTGAGAAAGAAGGACATGATATTTAAAGCTGGTCAGGTTGATCTGGTTCACTACAGTTAAGATGAGGAGATATTTCATAACTGGATGTTTTCAAAGGATCCTTCTCACAATGATTTGTGATTTTATCATTAATGTAAAGATTGGACATATCCTCTTCAAAATTTTCTAGTGAGGTCTTGGGCTTATGTGGATCTGCTTTATCAAATATGATGTGTATAAATTCCTCCACACATTTGGTCTTCTTGTTAAAGACTCTATAGGCTTTTATTTATGTTGAATATCCAAAAAATATTCCTTCATCACTTATCGAGTAAAATTTATCTAAACTATCATTAGTATATAGGATATATTATTTACATCGAAACACATTAAAATAACCTAGTTTGGGTTTCCTATTGTTCCACAACTCACAAGGAGTTTTCTTTAGAATGTGTCTAATTAAGACTGTTTATTATGTAGCAAGCAGTATTAACAACATCAGTCCCAATATAAATTGATAGATCATATTAATTGAGCATATTTCGGACAATTTCTTGTAATGTTCTATTCATTATTTCTACGACACCATTATATTGAGGTGTTCTAGGTTCATAGAAGTTATGATTATAGGAATTTTGTTAGCTAAAGGCTTCAAAATTACTCAAGTCCATGATAACTTCATAAGGATTTAATCTTAATATCCCAATGATTTTCTACAGTATTATCAAAATTGGTAAAGTTATAACAGGATTGACTTTTATGAACCAAGAAAAAGGTCCTGGTATACCTAAATAAGTCATCTACCAGAAAATAAACATAGTTCTTCCCATTGAGTCTCGAAACTCTAGATTGTCTAAATATGTCCATGTAAACCAACTCAAGAGTTGTTGAAGTAGTTACATCATTATTTGGTTTGAAAGAGATTTTATGTAGCTTTCCTTTTTGAAAAGGATTACATACTTTATTGACTGGAAACTCAAATTTGGGTAAGTATCTATCTAATCCTCTTCTAGTTAACGTCCCATGAGAGTTTATATTACAATGTCCTAGTCTTCTATGCCAGATACCAGACTCTTTGTGAAAGGAATTTAGACAAGAGACATTTTGTGAGGCTAGTGTGTCTAAATTTATAGAATACACATTATCATTTCTAAAAGCAGTAAATACTAAGTTATTCTTGGAATCAAAAACATGGAATGAATCGTTTTTAAACGTATCATTAAATCCATCATCACACAGTTGAGATATGCTGAGCTGGTTATACATGATTCCATCAACATATAATACATTAGAAATTGAAATAGAGTTAGGGTTACTAATCCCGCATAGGCCGATGATTTTTCCGTTACCATTTTCACCGAATGTGACATGTCCTCCATCAATCTTGATAATACATTTGTTGTTTAAAATTTCCCATGTTATATGAATTTAACACCAACATTCCAAGTACAAAATCTTTTTACAAGAACTCTTTTGGAAGCTTACATATAAAAAAGTTCAACCTAGAAACAATTTTGGTACCCATATTTGTCTGGTTCAACAAACATTAGTAAAAACAACTTTAGGAACCGACAACTATCTTATGGGTATCCTATATGAAGAATATACAGTATTTGAAAAATAAAATATATTTGTTCTTATGGAATTGGATATTGTAAAAGATTTTGAGAGGCTGGAACTTGTAGTTCAATTCTGTTTTTTTGAAAATAGTAGCAGATTTTTCAGATTTGGATACAAAATGCGATTTAGATAAATTTCTTTGACCTGGTTGATAACCTATCCCAGAAGTATATATTGGGACAATATTGTTTCCTAGAAACTGAGTCAAAGTATCTCTACAAGTAGTAAAATCTTCAAGATCACTCCTTAATTGCTCATTTGATAATTTGACTTCAGTATTTTATTTTAACAGCAGGGCACATTTTTCCTCTTCGATATCCAAATTATATATGAAATTAGCATTTTGATCACGATGTATTTTTGAAAATTAAATTTTTTATTATGCAAACACTTTTAAGGAAAAAGTGAGAAACCAAACAACACAACATTGCCACACCACACCATCAAACCACCACGACACCACTTCACCTTTCATCACTTCATCACATTCAAACAACAAAAACAAGGCCAAGAAACCATGAACCAAGGCACAAAAATCAGACAAGCAGACCAAATCTCCAAGCCAGCCTCCTCAAACATCCACCGGTGTGACCATCGACACCAGCCCAAATCCTCCCATCAGCAAACTTCAGACGAAGTTCGCCCAACCGTCCAGCGAAGTGAGATGAACCTCCAAGAGAATCCATCCCAAAAGGATGTTAAAGAAACTAGAGCGAAGATCACTCTGCCCTGATGCCGCACCCTGCTCCATATAGAATCACTGCCAACCACACTATTTGCACCACCAAAAATCACCAATTCCACGGCCAATTCATCACTCCATCATCACCTCCAAACCAAATGGAACCCGCAAACAGCAGCACCAGACAAGCAATTGAAGTAGATCCAAAACAACACAAACAACCAAATTTCAATCCAAATGAACATAGCCAGCACCTCAAACGCACCCCACAATTATCACAGTAGTACCCGTTGCCGCCCTCATCCCTGCACACAGATACCACAAGAGACCAACCAAGGTACCTCGGACAGTGCTCGAAGCATGGAACGAACCAACCCCTTCGGGGCAGAACCGGAGCATGACCCCTTCGCTGTGAAGTGGAGCACGATTCCACACCACCGAAGCTGCTGCCACCACCGCGGAAGAGGAAGGTAAGTCTTGGAAGTCCGGAGCGTGACCCCAAAGCCTCAGCAAGACGACGTCGCACCAGAACGAGCACACGCCATAGTGGAACACAAACCAAGAGAAGCACCAGATCTAGACCCCACCACCGCAGAGAAACAAGATCCTGATCCCAAAGAAACAGATCGAAGCCCCGACGCTGCGTAGAACAGGAACGACCCCATTGAAGCAGCGGGCCTTGACCCCAGCGCTCCAGAACAAGGGTCCATCGCCGCAGAGAAGGACCAAGACACCGATGCCACACCAGATCGCGACACCACGTCGCAGAGAAACTGGAAGAAGACCCCAATCCCACCGAAGCGGTGTCCATCCATGCGGCATAAGAACACCCACGAGACCACACTCCGTCGAACCGCCACACCGCGAACATGCCAGGGAAGCCGAGGAAGAAAACGCAGCCCTGCGGAGGAGGGGGGCGGCGACGAGAAAACCCTAAAAGCTGCGGCGCCCCTTACGGGCTCAATGATCGCGATGTATTTTTAATAATTTATATTTATCCATAATCTCATTAAATTTATCCTCAATAATTTGACAGTATTTAAATAATTTATCCTTATAAATTTCTTCATCATTATGTGACTCAATCTTATTCTTAGAATAATAGGCATTATGTATAGGATATTTAAGTGTTACCTCAGTTGTTTCTATCATGAATCATAAGTTGGCATGATTGTTCTTTCCACTTTCAGACATATCAGATCCACTAGTGTTTTCTTATGAAGCACTCCAAGTAGATTTCATAGCCTTTTTATAACCCTTTCCCTTATCTTCATATTTCTTTTTAAATTACTGCATGGGGTAGTCTTCCTAGACATGGCCTTTTCATTTTAACTCATATAAGATTATTTCATTGGAGTTTTCATTCCATTTTATTTCTTTCTTCTGTTGTCCTTTACTATCATACTTTCCCTTGTATTTTGGCTTCCTAAAGAATTTCTTCTTTTGATAGACCTTTTTGAACCTTCTAGCAAGATGAGTCGTTTCCTCATCACTGTCTGAATCTGACTCTTCACTTATGGAACTATCTACAGGAACTTGAATCATTTCGTTATCATTTCTCTTTGAAGTTGAAGTTTTGAATGCCTATGACTTCTTCCTTGGTTCCTCATTTACTTCTGGATTTACTTTAATTTCTTCTTCAAACATCATAAGAATTACAATTAATTCCTTCACTGGAAGTTTGCCTATGTCACAAGATTCTTGGATGGAAACAAAAGTTCCTCTCTATCTGTCAGGTGGGCATTGATGAAGTCTCATGATTTGGTCCTTGCTATCCACTAGTTTTCCAAGAAGACTCATAGTTTCCACTATTTGGTTGAAACTGAGATACATTTTAGAGATATGTTCATCATGAATTATTTTAAAATTATCAAATTTAATAGATTATATATTTAATATCATTTCATTAACATTAGTTGTTCCCTCATGAGAGATAGCTAAAGTATCCAAAATTTCATATTCAGTTTTACAGGAATAAATACGGTTAAATTCTTCATCCCAAATGGCACAATACAGAGTATTCATTACTTTAGATTTATTGTTATAGGCAGATTTGTTAGATTCATCCCATGTGCTTCTAGCAGTTTTAGTTATTGTATATTTACTTTCAATAGAATTCCAGATTTCAAAGCCCATACTTTCTAGATGTATCTTAATTTTAAGTTTCCACTGACCATAGTTAGTTCCATTAAATAAAGGTGGTCTATTAGTAGCTTCCCCTTCTATTCTATTCTCCATGATAAGGATTGTAAAATAATTTAAAAGAGATATAATTTTGAAAAAACAGAAATTTTAAGATCCATAGTAAAAAAAACTATAATCCAAGTTGATAATAATTTCAAAAACTTGAAAATAAATAATCCTCTGATACCAAATGTTTTTCGGAGTATATAACTCAAGAGGGGGTGAATTGAGTATCTATAAAAATTTCTTCTAAAATGATTCTTTACAAAATAAAATACCCCTATAATAATAAACACAAAGTCAGTTTGTAGTGAATTTATAAGTGTCTTGAATGTTCAATTTGATTCTCAGAATATTGATTACTTATTAGTTTTACTAACCTACTAATTAACAAAACTTTTTAGAAAACATTCTGATTCAAAACAAATGTAAACACTTGCTAAACTAACTATCAATGTTCAGGTTGCCTTAATGCAGGAAATACATATCACATAAGAAATGTAAGATAATCAACACAGCAGATAAAACAAGAGGTTTGGTCTCAAGTAGAGAATTAGTCCTCTTCACTTTGTGATCACCTTCCACCAAGCTGTTTATATTAATAAACATTTGATCCACACCCTAGATCGGGGTTCACAAGAGTAATCAGTACTATCCAAGCCACACAAGGACATCTTTAACAGTTCTTCATGGGTAGAAACTACCATGCGACCAAGGACCTCTTTCACACTTCTCAGCGGATATACACAAGATTAAAATAATAGCTGAGTTTAGATATAGTGTATCCTTTTGTTTAATGCAGGAGGCATAGTGTGTTATTCTACAGATACACACTCTGGTCTAGAGTTAATAAAAGATACACAATAGTGATATGAAATATAACAGTGTTAAGAACTCTCTGTGTGTTGTGAAGTAATGCTCTAGACTCTATGGATGCTGAGAAAAGGTCTTTGACTGTTCTTCTGGATGATTTCTTTAGAACTGAGTATCACAGTTTCTGTAATCCTACTTCAAGGAGTGAAAAGGTTTAGCACAGAAAGGTCTCTATGTACACTGAGATTTTGGAGAAAGTTTCTAGTTATTATCTTCATGCAATCTAAAGCACATAGTTCCTTTCTTTTAGTATACACAAAGTCTATGTCTAAGAAAGTACTTCTGCACTGTGTGCTTCACCTACTTTTAACGTGAAAGATGAGGTCCTTTTATGCTCTAGGATCCTCTAGTAATGATGTAACAACCTGAGATTTTATAAGATATATTCTTTTTAATTTATTTCATATCTTCTGTTTTATGCTACACCAAGATTATCTTGCGCTATACGCAACACCGTATTAGCTTGTAGTATACGCAACACTAATCATGGATCGTGTTACAGACAATTTCAAGTGTGTTTGATAGTATATATTCTACGAAACATTGAGTATATATATATATATTCAATTTATTAATGAAATATGGTTTGATTTTGTTATACGCAACAACAAAGGAGTCGTGCACTACACGCAACCCTGACTTGGCTTGTATTACATGCAATCACGACCTTCCTCGATTGCGTGTGTTGTACACAATACTAGGTTTTACTAAACAACGATATATTATTATAATATTATTATGAACTAGCCTTTATGAATAGTATTAACTAAATTTTGAATTTTATAACATTATTATTCATCTTACACATTTTCTAGAACATGGTATTAGAACAAAATAAATTTTTCAGGTAAAATAAGTATTTTTTAAAAAAATGCAGTTTTGTTGCCTTTTGATGGCGCACCCACTTTAAATATAGTTTTTGACATGTTTATAAGTTCAATTTTACAAAATAAACTTCTTCTTTTGAATCAAGATTCAAAAATTGACATTGTATAATGTTTTTATATTTTTCTGAATACTTTCATATTTTAATGAATAGTAAAAACACGCTATATTTTAATTAAAAACAACTTTTTCATCGTAACAATTTATATTGTTAAATTATAATACTGAATGGATTTAAAGTATAAATGAAATATATTTTTACCATTCAATATAATTTATGTCATTATCATTGGTTTCACCTTGAATTCGTAGGTTAAATCAATTCAGTCTTTTGCAATGTTTTAAACAAAAACTCGTTTTCTTTCGACAACGGGATAAATTTTAATTTAATTTCTGCAACTTTTTTTGTATTGAATTTGTAAAAATGGATTCAATATTTGTAATAAGTGGTTCTAAATTATTTTAATAATCTACTTTTTATTTTTGGGCATTATAAATAGTAACTACGGTAAATTTTATTTACCATAGTTAAAGGTAAATAGGGTAATTAAGGGTAAATATAAGATTATAAAATTACCCTAACACTTTCCAAAATTCAATTGGATGACTACAAGTAGACCCATATCACCTAAGGGTCGGATTAGATTCATTTAATATACTTTTCTCCATGAATATAATATAATTATTATTAAAACTAAAGAAAGTGACAACGTGTCACTTTCTTAAATTTTATAAGTATAGTAATTTTAATTTAGTGATAAAGGTAATGAAACTTAGAACATGAATAGTATCCAAAAATCTATTACTATTATCTACATAGTATGAATTTATTTAGAATTTTTAGGGATTAAATAATTATCATTAATTATGACACAATAGTGATGTTGAAATTATTTTATTAATTAAAATATCAAATAAATGGTTTTGAAAATAGTAAAATAAATATTATATGAACTATTTAATGTGATACAATAATTTTCTAGATACATATGACATTTTATGAATCTATTAAAGATTTTATTTCGAACATATATTTTGTATATATTTTATTTAAATTCAAATAAATGAATAGTGTCAAAATTGACACTATTGTTATTTTATAAAAATAACAAATTATAAAATTGTTTAAAAATCACCAAAATATTTAAAAATTATAAATTAAATTTTATATGGTCGAAAAAGTCATAAAGTGTCAAATTATGGAAAATTCACAACACATATGTAATTATTTATAATAATTTAAAATTAAAATATTATTACCACAAAGAAAATTAAATTGATAAATAAGGATAAATCAAGTTGATAATGTTTAAGATAAATTTATAACATGTCTAAATTTTATTGTTTGATAACATTACAACCCTATCTCATCTAGTCTTCAGATATGAGTCATTTTGGATTTTTTTAAGAGGGGTTGGGATTTAATATAAAATTATATTTTATATATTTCCATAGGTGACCCACTCCTCCCTTATAAAAGGGAACCTCCTCCCTCTCCTCCTCACACCAATTTGAGCTTTCATGCTCGGCCAAAACACACCCATTTCATTTTATCACTTCCCTATAAACATCCTAGAGGTCCTGGACTTCTTCAAAGACCAATTTTAGTGCCCTAAGAGGAGGTCTCAAAGAAGCGCTTCAAAGAAGAGGTAATGTCCGTTACCGATTCTTTCAACCTTATTTCTTCTTCCACATATTCTTCTTTAGATGTTTCATTATGAAGTAATAACATCAGTATCACTAATATACTGATATGTTATTATAAATATGAATCAACCCCATTTCACCTTCTATCCATCCTACGGAAAATGAAATCTTCGCGCGTGCGTACGTACGGAATACCGTCTCCATGCCGTGGTGTAATCTATTTGTCCACCAACACCTTACATGGATGGGTATAATGGTGTAAAGAATAAATATATATGGTTATTATAACATCATATGGATTCTGATATATTATACCATCCACCCCAATTATATTCAATAATTATTGGAACGATATCATCGCTCGTGCGTACGTATGGATTACCGTCTCCACGACACGATGTTATTCATTCTCCATGTTAACCATACATGAATGATTATAAAGTTTATATAATGAATAATAATGAAATATATGACATAATAATTCTACTGGATTTATGTATATTTATATGTATGTCATCTATTTAGTTTCATTCAATTCAATAAGGAAACGAAAACAATGTTCATGTGTATGTACAGCCTACCGTCTCCATGAACGGTGTATTTCATTCCTTTTATTGATCTATAATATATATGTATATGATGAATATATATTATATATAAATCATTATTTACATTCTGGAATTATTTAAATCAGGATATAAGTAATAATATCAAGAACGACAAGTCGAAACACATACGATAAATGAAATGATTTTACCCAAAACACTGCTTTAACATGGGATTTACAAAAGAACGGGTAATATAAAGCCATAAATGAAACATATATGATATCATAACAATGAATATGATTATGTAATAAGTCAATGACATTATTTATATCATTATACAGAAGGTTCGGATCCATACGAAGCATATCGGACCTAAGGTAAGGGATAACCTTTCCAATCTTGTTTTTATCCGAGATTGTTTATTCGTAAGTATTTACTGGGGTTATATTTATCATCCATGTCCCTGTTTTCTAAAAATGGTTTCATGTAAGTTTAAAGTCCTTTTTTCCCATTTTTTACTTTTACTATATGGTGTGTAAGGAATCTTTCTTTTACGAGGCATTTTTTTACTTTTCCGGCAAAAGTACAAGAAAATTGTTTTTTAACTTATACGGCACGAACGGATTTTTACAGTTTTATAAAGCTTTATTTTCATGAAGCTTCCTCCAGAAGATTTCATGAAAATTTCCAACAAAATCCTTTTCATTCAAAATTTCAAGATGTTTTGTGAAAAGAAATTAATTTTGAAGAAGAAAGGATATTTTCCTCAAGAATTCATTTCAAGTGTTTTATCGAAACCATTTTTTCATCTAAGATGACATTATTTCATATGTGTATGTTTCAAGTATAATGACTCTATGATTTACATGGTTTCACTTTTATTATTATGAAATGATATCCATTACTTTTATATGGATTATGTGATGATGTGATGATGTTTATGAAACCCATTTTATTCGTTGGGTTATTATGAATGATGTATGTTTATTTTGTGGCACAAGTAAGAATGATTTCACTATGAGATGGATGGGACCTATATTTCTCTCCAATGCATAGGATAAAGATTTATATATCATGAGATAAACATGGATGGAATGGTAAGTTAATCTGGTTCAGTGTTACAGGACTGAAATGAGGAGTGAACTTGATTCAGAAAGGGACTTTATCCACTAAGATGGTCTTGGCAGCAATGCCTTGGCTACTATGGAAATCATAACATGTGCTGAATGGTTTCCACAATTACATGTTTTATTCCAATTATATTTTATCATGGTTGATGTTCCATTATGATATATGCCTTATATACTTCCATGATTTATGTCTTTGCTCAAGATTTTGATTTTTAAATTTCATGTTCAATTTTTTTTTTCAGATGTTTATGGATTGTTTTATGTTCTCCATGTTTTCCCTTACTGAGCATTTGAGCTCACCCTTTTTATGTTTTATTTTCCCCAGGAAATAAAGAAAGGTTTTAGGTAAGGAAACAAAAAGGGTAATATCATTATGGGAGTTGGTGAAGATCATTCAACATGATTAGAAGTATATATTCCAAGTTTCCAAAGACACTAAACTATTACGATCCTTGAGTTTTGGTTTTTTTGTTATGTATTAAATATTCCGCAAAAGTAATGTATTGTCCATGTACGTCAAGATTCGGGTCTCTACAGCTGGTATCAGAGGAAAGTTTTAGTCAACCTTTGGAAACTAGGATGCAAAAACATTTGTGAGATCCCTAGAGATATTTCTAAGGTATGTCTAGGGATGTCCCTAAGGATAAGTATACGTATAGGATATAGTCCTAGAACTATGGTAATGATCTTAGAATTTAACCTATGATGTTAGATATTGATGGTACTCCCCCTTTACTATGTTTTTTCCCTAGCATTATTTTTTCCTCTCACATTATTTTTTTGGGTTTTAGAAAAGGGCTAGAAACAGGAAGATTCACGATAATGGAGGATATTACAGACAATGGAATGATATTCTTCATGAGGAACCAAATGAAACGGGATTTGGATGCCCAAATATCATTATTATGCATAATCAGCAATCTCATAATATGATCAATAATCTCATCTTTGATAATTTCCCCGACTCAGATAATAAGAGAAAGATGGAGTTTCATGATGATAATAGAGGAAAGAAATTTCAATTTCCCTCATGTAAAACATGTGGGAAGAGGCATCAGGGAGATTGTTTCAAAGGAACTGGAAGATGATTTGGGTGTGGAAAAGAAGGTCACAATGCCAGTAAGTGAAAAGGAAAAGGTTCAGTTAACACCATGGACAAGGATAATGGTATTTCTATGACATCAATAATGATTAGATGTTTTAAATGTGGAATGTATGGGCATTATGCAAACCAATTCCCTAAGGGAAAATCTCATGAAGAGAATCAGCATGGTCATATGAGTAGTATTTATGTGGATGATAATGAAGAGACGACAAATGAAATATGAGATGAAAGAAATGATGAAGCTCAGTAAGTGGTTTAAGAAGTTAGTGGAATGATTGTATGTTTATAAAGAATAATGTATGGTACTATAGAATAAAGAATCATCTAAGGATTGTTACACTATTGATTTTCCTAAATTATTTGAAAGTATATTTTTAATGGTACCGGTAAACATGGAAGGTTATTTAGATATTTTTGGAATGTAGATGATATGCAGATAATGAAGGGATAAGAAGATAATGAGATGTTTGATTATATTCATGAGTTCATGACTGATATAAGGACTGTGTGATATTATGGTTTGATTATATAGATTTTTTGGGATTTTGGTATGTGGAAAGAGTTACCTTTTGACAGTATTCATGTTTTCACAAAGATTCTATTGTAATTTATGTTTCAAGATAATATAAGACTAAGGTATTCATGTGTTTGGAATGAAACCAACAAGATATATCTTATGATATATGAGGGATAAATGCTTGTATTCACATTAGTGGTAGATAACCTTTCTAATAATTTTTTTCTTTATACTATGAGCTTGGACCAAAGTATTTTAGATAAGCCTAATGATTGGAATGGATTATGTTGGACATAAGTTAGTATTGTTTAAGGATAAAACGTTTTTCGACATTATTGATGGGATGTTATAGTAATGTAGTTTTAGAAAAAGGACAACCTGTAGGACGGGCGACTGACCTTCGTGTCGGACAAGGATGTGGGAATCGAACCCACATCCGAAGTGCGACTGGCCTTTATCGCCTACCACTGGCCTACACGAAGTCCATAGTTAGTAGAAACTAGTTTTATTTTATTAAACATTATGATATATAAAGTATAAGTTCATTTTTCGAATCGTATATGATTAACCTCACCATAGATGGACTTATGTATATTTGATACCATTTGCTAACCTTTTGTTTGAAACAGATGGAATGACCCATCATTCTATCACAAGATCTATTAAAACTTCATGAATAACAAATTCAATTTATTTCATTAAGAGATGAAGTGGAAATTGTTCAAAGCACGAACAAAAGTGAGATTGTACCAAAATCAAGCAAGTATTTCTTCTAATTCAAAATTTTCAACATTAGGCAAATGATATTGAAAAACAAAAATATTGTCCTAGTGCTCTTATATCCGATGAATCAGATGGTACCTTAGATCATCACAAGTTTATGGCTTTGAGATTGATGGCTTTTTCATAGCCATATTCTCTACCACTCTCCATCATAACTTGATGATTAGATTTTTCTTCCATATCCATATTTTCACCTATGTTATTCTATATGGGAACCCAGTGATGAGTTACATTGGGTAATTGTTACATTTCATACATTAGTTTTTAAAATTATGTTTTAGTATTCCTTTTTACGATGTGGGTTTCTATGAATAGTAAACGATTTATAATCTCGTCAAATTTTGAGGGAGAAATTTATTTTAAGGGGGGTAGAATGTTACATCCAGAGATTTTATAAGATATATTCTTTTTAATTTCTTTAATATATTCTGGTGTACGCTATAACATGATTATCTTGCGCTATACGTAACACCGTATTAGCTTGCAGTATACACAACACTAATCTTGGATCGTGTTACACAAAATTTCAAGTTTGATTGATAGTAGTTATTCTAAGAAATATTGAGTATATATATGTATTCAATGTATTAATGAAATATGGTTGGATTTTGTTATATGCAACAACAAAGGATTCATGCACTACACGCAACCCTGACTTGGCTTTCATTACACACAATCACAACCTTCCTCGATAGCATGTGTTGTACGCAATACCGTGTTTTACTAAACAATGATATATTATTATAATATTATTATGAACTAGCCGTTATGAATAATATTAACTAAAATTTGAATTTTATAACATTATTATTCATCTTACACATTTTCTAGAACATGGTATAAGAACAAACTAATTTTTTTCGGGTAAAATAAGTATTTTTAAAAAATATGTAGTTTTGCTACATTTTGATGGCACACCCACTTTAAATCTAGTTTTGACATGTTTATAAGTTAAATTTTACAAAATAAACTTCTTATTTTGAATCAGTATATATAAATTTACATTTGATAATGTTTTGATATTTTTCTGATAACTTTCATATTTTAATGAATAGTAAAAACACGATATATTTTAATTAAAAACAACTTTTTGATCATAATAATTTATATGGTTAAATTATAATAATTAAGGGTTTTAAAGTATAAATAGAATATATTTTTACCATTTAATATAATTTATGTCATTAGCATTGATTTTACCGTGATTTCATAGGTTAAATCAATTCAGTCTTTTGCAATGTTTTAAACAAAAACACGTTTTCTTTCGACAACAGGATTAGTTTTAATTTAATTTCTGCAACTTTTTTCAGTTGAATTTGGAAAAATTGATCGCATATTTGTAACCAGTGGGTCCAAATTATTTTAATAAGCTACTTTTTATTTTTGGGCATTATGAATAGTAACTACGGTAAATTTTATTTACCCTAGTCAAAGGTAAATTAGGTAATTAAGGGTAAATATAAGATTATAAAATTACCATAACTCCTGCCAAAATTCTATTGGATGACTAAAAGTCGACCCATATCACCTAAGGGTCGGATTATATTCATTTAATAGACTTTTTTCCATGAAAATAATTTAATTATTATTAAAACCAAAGAAAGTGACAACATGTCAATTACTTCAATCTTATAAGTATAATAATTTTAATTTAGTGATAAACATAATATAACTTCGAACATGAATAGTATAATGAAATCTAATACAATTATCTACCTCAAATAAATTTATTTGGGATTTTTAGGGATTAAATAATTGTCAATAATTATGACACAATAGTTTTGTTGAAATTATTTAATTAATTAAAATATCAAATAAATGGTTTTAAAAATATTAAAATAAATATTATCTGAACTATTTAATGTGCTCCACTAATTTTATAGATACATATGACATTTTATTAATCTATTAAATCTTTTAGTTCAAACATATCTCTTGTATATATTTTATTTAAATTCAAATAAATGGATAGTGTCAAAATTGACACTATTGTTATTCTATAAAAATAACATATTATAAAATTGTTTAAAAATTACAAAAATATTTAAAAATTATAAATTAAAATTTATATGGTCTAAAATTTCATAAAATTTCAAATTATGGAAAATTAACAACACATATTTAATTATTTATAATAATTTAAAATTTCGAATATGATTACCACAAATAAAATTAAATTGATAAATAATGATAAATCAAGTTGATAATGTTTAAAATAAATTCCTAAAATGTCTAATTTTTATTTGTTTATGATATTACAACACTATCTCATCTAATATTTGTAAATGAGTCATTTTGGAAGTTTTTAAGAGGGGTTGGGATTTAATATAAACTAATATTTCTTATATTTCCAAAGGTGCCCTTCTCCCCTCTTATAAAAGGGCACCTCCTCCCTCTCCTACTCACACCAATTTGAGCCTTAATGCTCGGCCAAACCCTGACCATTTCACTTCCCCACTTCCCTAGAAACATCATAGAGGTTCTGGTCTTCTTCAAAGATGAATTTTAGTGCCCTAAGAGGAGGCATAAAAGAGGCGCTTCAAAGAAGAGGTAATATCTGTTACCAATTCTTTCCACTTTATTTCTTCTCCTACTTCTTCTTATATAGTTTTTTCATTATGAAGTAATAACATCATTATAACTCATATAATTATTTGTTATTATAAATATGAATCAACCCCATTTCACCTTCTATCCATCCTATGGAAAACGAAATCTCCGCGCGTGCGTACGAACAGAATACCGTCTCCATGCCGTGGTGTAATCTGTTTTTCCACAAAAACCTTACATGGATGGGTATAATGGTGTAAATAATAACTATATATGGTTATTATTACATCATACTGATTCTGATATATTATACCATCCACCCCAATTCTATTCAATAATTATGGGAACAATATCATCGCTCATGCGTACGTACGGATTACCGTCTCCACGACGTGATGAGATTCATTCTCCATGTTAACCATACATGAATGATTATAAAGTTTATATAATTAATAATAATTAAATATATGACATAATAATGCTACTTTATTTATATATATATATATATATATGTCATCTATTTAGTTTCATTCAATTCAATAAGGAAATGAAAACAGCGTTCATGCGTACATACGGCCTACAGTCTCCATGAACGGTGTATTTCATTCCTCTTATCGATCTATAATATATATGTATATGATGAATATATATTATTTATAAATCATGTTTAACATTCTGGAATTATGTAAATCAGGATATAAGTAATAATATCAAGAACGACAAGTCGAAACACATACGATAAATGAAATGATTTTACCCAAAATGCTGCTTTAACATAGAATTTACAAAAGAATGGGTAATATAAAGTCATAAGTGAAAAATATAAGTTATCATAACAATGAATATGATTATTTAATAAGTCAATGACATTACTTAAATCATTATATAGGAGGTTCGAATCCATAAGAAGCATATCGGACCTAAGCTAAGGGATAACTTTTCCAATCTCGTTTTTATCCGAGATTGTTTATTCGTATGTATTCACTGGGGTTATATTTATCATCCATGTCTCTGTTTTCTAAAAATGGTTTGATTTATGTCTAAAGCCCCATTTTCCCATTTTTTACTTTTACTACAAGGTGTTTAAGGAAACATTATTTTACGAGGTACTTTTTGACTTTTCCGGCAAAAGTACGAGAAGAATGTTTTTTTAACTTATACGGAACGAACAGATTTTTACGGTTTTATAAAGCCTTATTTTCATGAAGCTTCCTCCAAACTATTTCATGACTATTTCCAAAAAAATCAATTTCTTTCAAAATTGATAGTTGTTCTGTGAAAAGAATTTGATTTTGAAGAAGAAAGGATATTTTCCTTAAGAATTCATTTCAAGTGTTTTATCAAAACCATTTTTCCCTCTAAGATGACATTATTTCATATGTTTATGTTTCAAGTATAATGTCTCTATGATTTACATGGTTTCAATTTTTTTATTTTGAAATTATATCCATTACTTTTATATGGGTTTTTTGATGATGGGATGATGTTTATGAAACCCATTTTATTTGTTGGGTTATTATGAATGATGTATGGTTATTTTGTGGGACAAGTAAGAATGATTTCATTATGAGATGGGTGAGACCTATATCTCCCTCCAATGAATTGGGTAAAGATTTATATCTCATGAGATAGAAATGGTTGGAATGGTATGTTATTCTGGTTCAGTGTTACAGGACTGAAACGAGGAGTGAACTTGATTCAGAATGGGACTTTGTCCACTAAGATGGTACTGGAAGCAATGCCTTGGCAACTATGTAAATCATAACATGTGCTAAATGGTTTCCACAATTACATGTTTTATTCCCATCATATTTTATCATGGTTGATGTTCAATTATGATATATGTCTTACGTACTTCCACGATTTATGTTCTTTCTCAAGATTTTGATGTTTAAATTTCAAGTTCAAGTTTTTGCTTTCAAATGTTTATGGATTGTTTTATGTTTTCTATGTTTTCCCTTACTGAGCATTTCAGCTCACCCTTTTTATGTTTTATTTTCCCCAGGAAATAATGAAAGGTTTTAGGTAAGGAAACAAAAAGGGGAAGATCATTGTGGGAGTTGTGGAAGATCTTTCAAAATGATTAGAAGTTTATATTCCATGTTTCCAAAGGCACTAAACTATTACGATCCTTGAGTTTTTTTGTTATCTATTAATTATTCCGAAAAAGTAATGTATTGTCTTTGTACGTCAAACATCGGGTCTCTACACATGAAGATCATCACACATGAATGTACCCCGTACTGTCTAATGATTGTCCTATATAAAACATTAAAAAATGTCGAAAACATTATTTTTTCTAAATATGACCGTTTGAAATAAATTTTAATTAATAAATTTCAAACAGTTATTTAAAACTATCAGTTTCGGTCTGTTGTCTTCGGTTTGATAACATCGGTTTTTCATCATCCGTGTGTCATCTTATGTGTGTCGACTTCGATATGTCGATCTTCAGTGTGTCGAATTCGGTCTGTCGAACTTCGGTGTGTCGACTTCAGTCTATCGAACATTGATGTGTCCACTTCAGTCAGTCGAACTTCAGTGTGTCGACATCAGTGTGTCATACTTCGGTTTCCATGTGTCAACTTCGGTGTTCCATTCATCGGTTTCGGTGAGATGGCTTCGATTTTGGTGTGTCGACTTTGGTTTCGGTGTTTCGCCTTTAGTTTCGGTGTGTCGACATTGGTTTCGGTGTGTCGAATTCAGTTTTGGTGTGTCCAAATTAGTTTCAGTGTGTTGACTTCATTTTCGGTGTGTCGACATCTGATTGTCAAACTAACCATCACTTCCATGGAATCTAGAAATATTGTGAAGTGTTTGTCTTACCAGATTAAGTGTTATGGAAAAGTTTCTATATAAATACATTTTTAAACATATTTATTCATGGGTATAATAGATAGTCTTATTAATGTATATGTTGTTGTATGGCCTAATTTATTCTCATAGAGATATTAAAATTGCATGAATGAGTAGAAACTGTATATTGACATAATTTGTGATTATTAAAACTACAATATCATGGAGGGTAAAACAATATATATATATATATATATCTTTATTAACATATATTTATTATATCATATATATGATATATAATCACTAAACCCCATCCATACTAAAATTCACATTGAGTATAAATAAAAAATATAGCATTGATGGGGCGGTAGTCTATACATCCTCAAATGAAATTATTTTATTTACTGAACATTGAAATAATAATTTTATATTATAAATAATAATTAAATACTCATAAAAAATTTATATATATTATATATATCATAAATAAATATATTTTCTACATAATGGCCACCATGAGTGTTTTTAAAGATAAAATAAAAAAACATTTTTTCAGGAGGTAGTAGATCACTGTACATAAAAACAATATGTTTGTTACACATTAGATAGATGTGCGTGTAAGTGAATGTTGAACCATATAAATAATAAAAAACCTTTTATATTCAGGATACATGTATTGTTATATTTTCTGGGAATAAATATATTTTGAGGGTTGATATGTCATATAAAATAAATAAAATGGGAGAAGACACTACTGCTTTATCGGGTAACTCGTTTTTGTTTGTACCAAATGGAGTCCTTAGATTTCCACTTTCCAAATTTTGTTATTCTAAGAGTAAGGGAGGGATTTTAGGAAGTATATTGGGTATATATTTAAATAACCTAATATTTTTTATAGGTTTCAGTATATGGGAGATGTTGTAACCTTTTATAGGGAAGGAAAAAGACTAACATGGAATTTTTTAAAACATGTTATGTGTAAAGATTTTATTTCATATAAAAATTCATAAATACCAATAAAAAATTAATAATGTAATGATTATTTTCCAAATACACCTATGTAAAGTGTTTTCTAAAAAATGGATATGTTATTTGAGCCCCTATGATTAAGGTTTAGGTCCTAATTACGCTTAATTTGACCTTATTCACTACGAATATTATTATTCCCTTTTACTATCATTTTTTTAAAAACAATATTGTTGATATTCATAGAATCTAAATATTATACATATTTAAATGGTTTTTGATTGTTTTTCAAAATTAATCCCAAAAATTCTAAAAAATTTCATCTAATTCTAATCCCTCATACGAGATGAAATTTCAGGTCCTTAATGTATAAAGAAGATCAAATGATTATAATGTTTTTATATTCAATTTCGTAGTGAAATTAATTATGATGACCTAAATTAAAATAATATATATAGTTTTTTTCTAATGTGACCTAAATTAAATTTAAAATATAACGTAATATTAATAATTAATTAAAAAATGATTTTCTTAACCAAAAAGTAGTTTTTTCCACTATTAATAAAAATAGATGTTTCCCAGAAAAATCCCAAAAACTCACCCTATTATAAATTGAGAATCATATATTTAAAAATGAATATTATTTTATCAAATTAATTTTTCAAATGTGTCTCAAATTAATGTTATTGTTAAAGAAAATTGTTGATGAAAATAGTATTTTTAGACATAAGTGGACTTTATGAGAAGTTATAACATTATTTACCCATATGTTCTCATTCAATAAAATCCTTATAAAAAATATTTTTAAAAATATATTTTCAAATGAATATACCCATGTTAAATGTCTATGTTATAAATATATCAATTAAAATTTTAATAAAATAATGCATCGAAGACACATGGTGTTTCTTGTAACGTAATCCTTGTCAGTGTTTTTTGGTAGTGCAAGACATGTCCATATTACATGTTGCACAATCCAAGTCAGTTTTTGGTGAATGGAATGTCTGAAATAGTTTTTTAATAATTATATGTATGTATACATTGAACTATTTCTAGTATCATCAGAAATGATAAATATCAAAAAGAAAATATTATTTGAAAACATATAATTTAGAAAATCAATGAGTGTTATGTCACACCAAATTATTATGAAGATGGAACTAACGAATCATGTGTAAAATTTTTATTATTGGGAACAGAGTTACACATCCATATTTTAAGAATTTTTCTAAGGAACCCTTATTAAAATGGGAGAACATCATGATGTTAATAATGGATGGCCCTGTTTCACACCTAGTATCTTGACTAGTAATATATATATATATATATTTATATTTTATATATAATATATATATATACCAATATATATATATATAAATTTATATATATATAAATGTATATATATATAAATGTATATATACAGGGAAATCAATCTAGATATATTTTGGGTGTTGGATGAATTAGGTATCAAAGATCGGTAACACCATCCTAAGGATCAATAATGGATTAATATTATTTATTTTATTCCCAAAGTATCTTACCTTAATTGATAATATTTCATGAGCAGGAGAGTATAAAATAATATTATAGGTTTAATATTGTTGGAGGCTTATTGAGATTTCATTATCACCTCCTTTATTTATGCATTAGTGTTTATGAAAATGATATTAATGTTATCATATTGAGCACATATATATGATAGATAAGATGAGTCCTATGGTTACAAGATTGAGTGGAACTATTTTTCTTTATATTATTAATCAGGTTAGAGAATCATGATAAAGTCATGCATATTGGGTATGTGTTTTCTCTTTATGATAGAATTAGAGCCATGCATTTTTATTTTCCATTTCATTATGTTAATCTTGTATGTGTAGCCCTAGAATGTGATCAATGATGTTTGTAAGAAATGGTAAATCAATTCATTACATTATTAAATTTTATTAATTCACACTTTTTTTTAAATATTTTATATTTTATCTTGTTATATACTATTATGATTTTTTTTTATTTTTCCAGTGACTAAATTCTATCACATGAGGTCCTAGTATCCTCGAAGAGACACACAAGGCCCTCACTTCTAGTTGAAATCCAGTAGTTTTGTTGAAATTTTCTTAAGGCATCATGGTGAAAAATATATGTGAAAAATATATATGGAATCTAGTTCTGGACATTACAATAGTCTTCTCAAATGATTGTGAATAAGTGATGATATGTGGTTCACTTTTGTATGTAAGGTGAGGGACACACATGGAACTAATTAAAATATTTAAATAGTATAATTTTATTTTATTGTCCATGTGGGTCTAATGTAACATAAAATTTATTGTAATATTTTAGGAGGTGAAATAATCATATTCGTATTTTATTTTTAGATGATTATATATCATTCTGCAATTATCTGTTTGTTTAACCCCTCAGTAAATCCTTTTGACCCCAAAAAGTATAGTAATTTTTTCTTATTTTTACTACATAGAATAAAAAAATATTATTCTAACATTATTAAATATTTTTAACTAATAATATTTTGAATATAAAAAACGTTTTTTAATTTTTCTATTTTAAAATTTATCATTACTGGTTGTTTATGTAAGTCAACATAACCCAATGAAAACCATTTTTATAAAAATGTATATTTTATTAATAAAATGTATTTAATCAAAAAATAATGTGTCTTATTGATTTAAGGGGAATTAATTTAATTATGGTAAATAAATGGATACATTTTTATATTCAATAAAATATTAGAATAGATCCTTAAAAATACCCAATTTAAAGATTTCTACTAAAATTATTATTTATTTATAAAATATATTTACTTAGATCAAATTTGTAAATCATTTAATTATATATTAAACATTATATATTTATTCATTTTATTTCATATTGAGTATATATTTTTTGTCTATCATAATGTTTTATAAAATTTAATGTTTTTTATATCATTATAATTTCTGAAATGTTTCATGTTTTTTAAAGTAACTATAATTATATAGTCACAAAAAATTTAACTAGTTCTAAAAAATTAAAATATTAAACAGAAAATAATTATTACATGAAGAGTTAATAAATTAAAATAATTTCAAAAAATATATTATATATAATAAATATATATATTAATTAATGAAAATATTTTATAATGCTATATTCATTTATAGTAATCTCTCTCGAAATAAAACCATATTACAGTTAATGTCTAGTAGATCCTGACCATTTTCTGGAGTTTCACGGTATTTTTTCAACATGCTATTTTTTATAGATATTCAT
This sequence comes from Viscum album, assembly GCA_963277665.1. Lineage (NCBI taxonomy): Eukaryota > Viridiplantae > Streptophyta > Magnoliopsida > Santalales > Viscaceae > Viscum > Viscum album. The sequence goes on from OY728152.1 coordinate 1,294,906,661, forward strand.
TATATATTAAATATTGGGTTGTTTTTGTGTAAAAATTTGAATGGCATAGATATAATAGGGATGTGCATGGTTGGTGCACTATTTTCACTAACCGTGCCCCCAACCTAGCAAATTGTACAACCATGTACAAAAAAAAATTACATAGTTAGAACACAACATTTCAAACTACAAAACATTATATACATAACCATCCACACATATAAATGAGGCAAATGTTTTAGGAGCACAATTATAGGATATTGTGCACCCCTTCCCAGCAAATCATGGATAAGAATTAAAGGACCAAGAAAACAAGTTTAAAAATTCCCAAATCCCCATTTTCACCATATATTGTAACCCAGTTGTCACTAACACCAAATTTATGATTTTGGAGCCTCCAGAAAAGATTCCATTCCCTTAATACAACCTTTTTTTGTTCAATGTCTGGATCAAATATATAAAATCCTCATAGTATGAGGATAACATCTTGGATTCTTTTTTGTTCTTCCTCATTTTTATATCTTTCATTAATGTATGTTATTATCAATTTTGGATAGATCTATATGTTGTTTTTAGGTCATATATCTACTATTTTATATCTTGATCTATATTTAATCAATCATTAATTATTAAATATTTTTTCAATTATAGACCCAGATCATGTTTTGTGCCATTACTCCACTGATTTTTTTTGTGATTTCTATTGGATTATTATTCACCGATGAAATGAGGCAGATTGTCAAATATTAAAATCCCATATTAATAACTCAATTAATAAACATTTAATATTATAATTTATATCAATTATTTATAAATTTATTTTACAAAATGGATTAATTAATTTGATGAATTAATTAATTATGGTACTAAGAAATTGACCTTGTGGGATTTGGGAAATAAATGATTGTTGAGATAATTAATGAAATTTGGAATTATGATTTGAAATAATTAATTTTTTATTTAGTTATTGAATTTATAATTAGGTATTTCTATAATTATTTTTTGAATTAATTATTGAATTTTTAATCATATATTAGAATGAATAATTGTTGATTTATTTATATTATTTTGAATTGTTGGATTATATTAATGGACTATTTAATAAATTAAATAGAGTTTTGTGATTAATTACTCATTTGGTTAATTAATGAAATTATAGTGATTAACTAATTCTTGAGTTGATAAATAAAATAAATGTGAATAATGGTTAATTGGACTAATAAATGGAAAAGTTATTTTTAATTAATACGTGGATTAGATAATGGAAATGTGAATGATTATTTTTTTTAAATTAATTCACTGGATGATTATTGAAATTTATATTTATTTAATATCACATTATTGCTGGGGAATATATTTTTATGGACTTGCACATAGTTAACATGATATGTGGGGGAGGGATTTCCTGAGGAAGACTGTGTGTTCCTCCCTTTTTAGTTCTAAAAGAATTTGATATCCTTTGAGGAGGTATTCCATGAGATAAAATATTTCTACTAAGACATCATGTTCTATCTTTGAGTTGGGTAACAAAAAATACCATGAGAGATTTTCCATTTTACTTGGAATTAATTATGCTTCATTTAGGATTACTCAAATTAGACCCTTCAAGTTAGAGCCCTATGTACAAATTAGTCATCAAAAAATGATATAATTCATTTATGAATATTATTGGGATATGAATTTTTATGATGAATGTTAATAATGGTGTTCAAATATATTATTATCCCTTTGAGATAGGTCAGACTCTTGATTGAGTAGAAGAATGTATTGATTGTTATGGAGTCCTTGAGAGCATAAGTGTTATGTAGTTAGAAAATTAATTATAGAATAATTGTAAAATGTTTAATTTATTTCATGTATTTTATACATTATATGATAGAAAATTATGAAGTTGAATGGAAATTATTTTATATGTCATTCATGGGGTCTTACTTATTTGTACTCACATTCTACTTCGGCATTTTGTTACGTACCTTAACTATTTTTTTTGTTTTGAGGACAAAAATAGATTAAAATACATTTTTTAAATAGCTGATTTGGGATGAATTATGGAAGAAGGAACAAAAAATTATTCTGGCCCTTATAATGGGAGTTTTAAGTGTCATTATATAGATTTTCATTTTATAAACATCAAACTTACATTTTAATGAAATATTTTATACTGCAGTTTTTACTATGTATTTCTAGTTTTAGTCTTCTTGTGTAAGTGTTACTACTCTATTTCTAGTTATATGTTTTTAGGTTATGGTTTCTTATTTTTTTCCATTGCATTACTATGAAATATTTCTTATAGTTTCCCCATTTATGATATATCATACCCTCTCTTCTAGTCGACAACCTCTAGAATATTAGGAAGACTACCAAATATTTTTTTGGTTGTCCGTCTTGAAGCACCAGGGTATGATACCTTGGTTGAAAAGACACAAAGTTGAATCCAATTATTTTTCTTATCTTTCCCATATGTAAAAGTGTTGGAATGGTATATATGATATCATTTAGGGTCATTCCTTGGGTATGATCTCATGCATTGTAGTTGATATCGCATATATAGGTGAAAACCCACTTATCCAGGGTGGTATTAGTATTATTGATATGTTTATTTAGATTTGGATATTATTTCACCTTGGGTGACACACTTATTATGTGATGTGATTATTATTTCATAAATTTGTTTTTTATTTTTATTGTACTTGATTTTTCCACAGTAAGGAAAAATAGTAGATAATTAATACAATGTTCTAGGAACATAGGATTATTTTGTAACATTAATCATTTTAGGTATGCACTGAAAAAATGGGTTTTGGTTATGTTTTTGAACATGAAATATTTTTTCCTTGATGTGAAATTGAATTAAAATGGTACCAAATATGATATTGAAAATGTTAAAATGATAAAAATGTGAATGAATGGGTTTCTAATAAAATGTGAACAATAATAATGTGTTAAACATTATTAACCATTACCTTGGTTTATGAATTTTAAGGCTATTTATTGCATCTCAATTTTGAAAACATGGTGTGTCTTTGGAAAAGACATTTTGTAACTTGTTGTCATTTTACTCTTACAAAAATATGATAATGAATTTTTATGACCCATAATATGTGTGTTTAGAATTGTACACTTTTTGTCTCAATAATTACACTAGTTTAGAGGGTAGACCTAGTATGTGGATGGTAATTATACACTAATTGGTGAAGGTGACGAACCAATAGAGCTTGTTGTGGATATAGGAAAGTAGTTATGAGCGAACATCGCTCAAATCCTGAAATTTAGGAAATGAGACTAAGGTCGTGTTGTGAAAATCATTACTAATTTGACCAAGGTGTTTCATTTGTAGAACCCTCCGAATTTTATTAATTAGTGTGAACTAGGGGGAGTTGAGTATTGGATTGATTATATACAAACTACACATGAACACTTGGAGACTCGTGAATACATGAGAGCCAAATTGAATGCCTATATGTTACTTGTTTTGGAAATGATATTATGAGATATCTATAATTGGGATGTACAATTAGATGATATTGAATGGAAGGGAATTAAATATAGGTTATTGGTGATATATTATCTAGAAACAATGATAAATAAGAGTGAATCACATTTCAGGAGGATTACATAGGGGGTATGTACATGATGGTCAATTATATATGCATTACATATTTTCAATGCTTTATTCGAGTGTTGATAAAAGATGAGGTTACTATATAAAAGGGTTTCTTGGAAGAAATTAATTGTGAAATTATGTTCTATATAAAAAAATGGAGACTATAGAAGATTCCTATGGTGGTGAATTAGGATATTATATTTTTGGGGAACCTGAAGGTGACTTCTACTGCAAGAAAGGTGGTTTCTTATGTTTGAATTGGAGGAATGACATATGAAATAATGAAAATTCATTATGATAATATCTCCCATAGAAGTAGAAATAATATCTTCAAGGGGTATGCTTTAGTTAATAATGACCATACCAACATGGTTTTCCCTAGGTGTGTTAGATTGAGACACATCCAGAAAAATTTTCCAGGACCAATAGTGAAGTGACGATGCTATGGAACGATGGGACATATATAGAGTTCAATTAAAAACCTATGGAAGATGTATAGTGATGAAGGATCTATATATAACAAGATTATTGGAATGGGGTCTTATGCACCATATCAGTTAGGAAGTTGGAGTTCTACTAGACGAGGTGGTTGATGTATTGTACATGGGGATTCTTAACAAGACCAAGTATTCCAGCATAGAGGTTCATCCTAGGGGAGTATGTCTGCATCACATAACAGTGGGGAAATATAGTTAAATGAAATTCAGAATAATTTTTTGCATAGTGTGGATTGACCTTCAACATTGATAAGTACTATTCTCATACCTTACATATTAGCTAGTTCATTATTTGTTACTAGTTCATATAAAAACATTACAACATAGAAACATGTTAATGGATTGTTCTTTATTTGTTACAAGTTATTTTCAATCCATTATATCATAGAAACATGTTAATGGATTTAACCTGGGTGTAGATATTTTAAGAGTGATAATGATGATAGATACATTGTTGGGATTATGTATGAGAGGCATTTTGTTTTTCAAGTGTTGATCTCTTGGGGATGGAGAGTTTCACTTTACATGGAATATCAGTATTCAAGATATAATAGCCATTGAAATAATATTGTTTATGGAATTGTTTGTAGTATAAAAAGAGAATTAGCCCAATTGTTCAGGACTTGAAAAATACATCCAAGAGTCCTGAGTTCAAAACTGAGGGGAGAAATAATATTTGGGGTGTTCTAGTAGTACAGTAGTAGACATTTTCCGATACTATATTAGACGGAACAATTCATATGTTTTTGCTTTCAGGCCCCCAGTTTGGACCTCGTGTCTTTTAAGGCCTTCGGTCCACCAATGGCCTTTGGGCCAGAAAGGATTTTGGGCCACCTCATGGCCTTCGGGGCACCTCAAGGCCTTCGGGGCACCTCAGGGCCTTCTGGCCCCCTTAAATTATACTTAAATGATAGGATAGACTCTTCAAAGAGAATACTCTAGAAATGGATTCAAAGAAGGTGCATTCTCCAGAGTAGAATCCATGATGATTTGTTAGAATGTGAGGGTATGACATTTCCATCTATACCAGCCTGTGCTTGCACATGAAGCCAGGTCGAATAAGTCATGCGAATGTGTATAGTTGTTATCACAACGAAGAGGAAAAGGATGAGCAGTTCCAAGTATAGTATTTATAATTACTAATCTCTATTGGGCATGTAATATCTAAACCTAAGGGCCTTGTAAGGGTTTCCCCTCATCCCATGAAAGTGGGGTTATCAAAAATCAATAAAAAAGAAGGCCACCTGGCCATTCGGGTATAGAATTGTTTGTAGTATACTGACCCAGCTCTGATTTTTAATAGAGTGGAGTGACTTTTTCATCTCTTAAGGGTGACAATTAAATTCACTGTGTAGTTTGGGTTATCATGACAGTACTATTATGTCTAATTTTTTAGAAACTAGGAGAGATCACAGCCTTGGTTTCATGTATATTACAAGTTGATGCAGGTGTGAAGCTATATGTCCTTCCACATATAGGGGTCATGTTTAATGATGTGTTACCTAAAGAATTATCATTTATTCCACCTGAGAGAGATATGGAATTAACTATAGATATCATTCTGGTGGATGGTACTGTTTCAGTTACTCCATATAGAATTTAACTAACAAAGAATCATGATCTAATTACTCAAAAAGAATATTTGTATGATAAAGGATTTATGGGTCTGAGTACATCACCTTGTTGTTCACAAGTACATTTTACTATGAACATTGATGGGAGATTGATCCTATGTTCCAATAACCATATGATGAACTAGATGAAAATGAATATCTGTAATCTAATCCCACGTGTCGATGGTCTATTCGACCATTGAGTAGAACATGTGTCTTTTCAATGATTGACATGACTGTAAGTTATCATTTGTTGAGAGTTTAAACATTTGATATAATGTGGAATACATTCATATGTTGTAATTGAATATATGAGTTCTTTTTATTGTCATTTGTTTTGAAGAATAGACTATAAATATTTTTGGCCTTCATGAATATAATATTTCACATGTATGAGGATTAGCTTGTTGCAGTATTTTGGGATGACATCCTTGTTTACAACATGAATCATGATGATCAAACCCAACATCATGAAATATACCTATCTTCATTTAGTGATAATCCTCTATATTCCAAAATATCTATGTTTCATTTTTAGATTTATCAGGTACACTTATAATGTCACATCATCTCGGAGGATGGTGTGTTTGTGGACTAAGAGAACATATAGGAAATAGTTTTTTTGGAGTATCATAGTATTGTTATTAAATTAAAAGAATTCAAGGTTTACCTGAAAATTATTGGATGTTCATCCATGAATTTTCATATTTGGAAGAACCTCGTACGAGCTTGAACAAAAAGGGGATAAATTTAGAATGGTCGAAACCATTCTTAGAGGACTTCTAGAAATTAATGATGAATATTTCCTTGGCACCAAATATGATCCAACCTGATCCATGGGAGGAGTATATAATTTATTTTTACTCTTATAGGATCCAAATCGTAGCTATTTTGATTTAAGAATATTGAGATTGGGCATATGTGTCACATAAGTTGGGGCCATGTGAACGAAACATCCCTTGGAATGACATTGATTTAGCAACAATGGTCTTTGACTTATTGTGATTATGGAATTATCAGATGGGTGAATAGTTAATTGTGTATATAGATCATAATAATGAAAATTATATCTTCTTTATGTGAGACCTGAATATTCATTTTTAGAGATGGGTTGTTTACATCCTGTCGATTGATTACAAAATATCATATTCACTAGGGAAATGAGATAGTGTGGTTACCTCCTTGAGTGGGAATACTCAGACTCAAAATGATCAAGAATCTAGTGCGGAGTGAAAATTGATGACTATAATAGTGTATCTACTTGTATTTTTTCAATAGGATCAGAAGTAGATGTGTCTTGTATTAGATGATTGAGAGACTACACATTTGATATAGATTAAATAAAGGATGTATGAAGATCTAGAGTGTGTAAACTTGATAGAGATCCTTGATGTTTTGGATTTTCCATCAGATTGAGGAATAGATGAGGATGAGATCATATATGAATGAATTAGGTTGATTTACATATAATCATGCAAGAGGTGTTCATGTGGAAATTTCATCCCCCAAAATGACCATTAAATCCATGTGTTACCAAAATTTACCATGACCTGTGATGAATGTTTTAGTACAGATATTGAAATATGCAATTATTGGGTTTTTGAGAAGATACTACACTTATTAGTATGTGAGTCAGGATAATCAGTGATGTATAGGTTTACAACATCTATTTCCCCTTCGGTAATAGAAGTTGGATAACGAGAACATGGACTTTATGGTGGTTCTCTTGATGACCCCTTATAATAATGATGATATTTGTGTTGTTGTGGATAGACAGTTGAAATTAACACATATCATGCATATAAGGGAGAATTCCTCACTTGAGGAGCTGGTATATTTGTATGTTTATGAGATATTATGTCTATATAATGTCCCCCAATATACTATTTTATACTGTGACCCGTGATTCACATTGCTCTTTTAGGAAGGAATATAAAATATTCATAGTATGCATGTTTTATTCTGTAGATCATTAAACCCATAGAAATATGTGAAGTAAAAGCATACAATATATGTTATTGATGATATGATATGACAATGTTTCCTATACATTGGAGGATATTGGGAAAATCTCCTAGAATTTGTGGATCATTACTATAACAAAAATTACCAGGAATTGATATATATGTCATGATAAGGGGAACATTATGTTATCCATGTTGACCTCTTCTATGAAGGATATAGGAAGGTGATACAGAATTATTGGGAATGAGTATCATGATAGAAAAATAAGAATAGGTTTAGCTGATTAAAAAACATATTTCTATAGCTTCGAGTAGATTGATTTCCAATGTTGGTAGACTCTGATGAACCATGTAATTCACAGAGGATAATCATTTATTCATTCAAGTGTCTACTTGATTGGTTCATATCATGATATGGAGACAATGCAAGTTTCAGACAAGGGTCATTAGACTATTTGTGGTTTTAGAGAGAATCTAACAAGTGGAAGAACGATGGGTTATGCAATAGAAATACAAAACAAAGCGTGATGTTTCCCATGATTCATCACATTATCAGTATCATCTCGATTCTTATCAATTGATTAAGGTGGATGATTTTGATCCTGATATAGAGTCATCCTTTGAGGAGAATATTTTACATATGTATGATAATAGTGAAAACATTTTCTAGGAAAAGGGGGTACAGATTGTTCATGTATTGTTGTAACATGTGCCTAGGAATTAAGTGAAATTGGAAACATAATCATTTATGTGGGACTAGAGGCATGATATATTTGATAAAGAATATTAGATATTATTTAGAGTAATTTTTTCTGGAAAATTTATTATAATCTTGTGAGATTTTAAAATGAAGACCTTTTTATGTAGTTTTCTAGGGCTTGTTATCAGGTACTCTGTTTGCTTTCATTTATTTATTTTCATTTAAAATTTACCTTGGAATTGGTTTGTGTGGAAATTAGACAGAAATGGAAAAATCGGTAGTGTAGAATTGGTGGATGGTTTTCCCTAACCATGCACCATGGACAAGAAAATAATTAAACCTAAAAAGTGAGGAATTACAAAGATGGATAATTTTATTTCAAATAGTGCACCCGCATAGGTGTAACAATAAACATATATAAAAGAGGTGCATGTTTTAGATGCATGGATAACGGAATTCATTCTCTTCTTCCTAGTAAACCTTCCGTGTGAATTAAATTAACTCAAAAAATTTAAAATCCCCCACCCCTAAATCTTATTTAAAATTCATCCCACCGTTCAACCCTAACATTTCTTTGTCAATTGAGAAGCAGATCATATATATTTTGTGACCTTACAACATCTGTTGTAGGATTTTTGTTTCCAAGATCAATTATTTTCGCCCCTTATATTAAAAGTATCACAACATTATATCTTTCAATTTCATCCACGTTTCATCATTGATTCTTTAAAGAATGTTTTAATATTTTTTGGTTTTAACTATATGTAGTTTTTGGATCTATATCTATGATTTAATATCTAAATCTAGATTCATGAGATCATGAAATTTTCAATATTGATTTATGTTATATATCCAGATCGCATTATCTTCCATTACTTGGTTGGATTTTTTATGATTTCTATTGGGTTATTATTCATCAACAAAAAGAAATATGTGGTCAATTACACAATTCCCATAGTCATTATTTTAATTAAATGTATTTAATTGTTAAACATCAAGAGCTTATTTAGTAATTAAGGATCCATGTTACATTAATTAATTATTTTAATTGTATAATTATGAGACAATGATATAGATATAATGGGATTTTGTGAAAAAACTAAATTGATATCTAATTATTGAAATGTTTAATTGTGAATCAAAATAATTAATTTTGGAATTAATTATTGAATTTGGAATCTTGAATTGGAATAATTAATTTTTGAATAAAGTATTGACTCTTTGATCCTCAATTAGATTAATTATATATTGAATTAATCATTATGTGTATAAATTTTTAGATTCTAGTAATTAATTGTTCAGTTAATTAAAGTTATTATTGTGATTAATTAATCGTCAGGTTGATTAAAAAAATTGGGGTTATAAATTATTTTTTGAATTAATAATTAAATTTATGAGATTAATTAATCATTGCATTAATTACTGGAAAAGTTATGCTTAATTAATCATTGATTATTTAATGTTAATATGTATGATTGATTAATTTTTGAATTAATTAATGGAATGATTTGGAAAATTGCTATTGTTATTTTATCAGTCTTTTTTTATTTGGATGTAATAGACTATCAAATGGTTTAACTGGGGTGTGAGTGTCATATTTCCTTAGGATGATGGTGAAAGCATCCATGTTTATTTTAAGTGTTTTATGAGAGCCATTGAGGAGGAAGATCATTTGAGCCTCAATTTCTATTTCAGAGAGACAAAGAGATATATTGGTGTTGGGATAGGGAAAAGATCATGATGAAATTACACTTTTCGTAGAAAGGAATTATACTTTGTTTAGTCTAACACATATTATAACCTTGAAACATATGATTATACAATGGGGAATGTTTATACTCCATTATAGTCTGATGAATGTATTTAGAGTTTTTGTTTCCTTGGGAACCAATGTGTTATGATTTAAAATAAATATAAATTGAATAAATGTAAAATATTAACTATATTTATTGTATTTATTGTATTTTATTATGTGTAAAACTATGTACATTATTATTGACTGGATATTCCTTTAGATGTGGAAAATTGTGGCCTACTGAGTTTTACTCACACCCTACTTGGGATGCCTAATTTGTAACTGAATAGAATTTGTGTATTCTTTATTGGAAAAAAATGAACTTATGTTATATGGATGATTTTGGATGGAGCATGGATGATGAAATCAGAAATATGTTACGTTTCATTTAGAAGATTTGATAGTGTCTTTATTTTAGGTTAGCTTTATAGACACATCACATAGACATTGGTAATGAATATTTTCCACATTAGTTTTTATTCCTTATTTCTAGTTTTAGACATATTTTGGTAATAATGTTGTTTCCTTGTAGTTATATGTTGTTCAACTATTATGTTTTTACTTTCCAATTGTGTATTACTCTAAAAATGATAGTATAGTCTCTCATAAATGATATATCATACCATCATTACTCGTCAAAAACCTAGAGCATATACGGGGGTATTTCTAAGGTCATATGCTTGTCCAGATTAGGGGACTAGGTTGTGGTACCTAGGCATGGATGTTACAATGTTGAGTATTAACATGTTCAATTTGAAATAAAACATTTTGGAAAAAGAACCCTATTACATGAGTAATAAATTGAATATTTGATAACAGTGTTAAAAATTTATAATGTAAAACATTTTTTGTTGGATTTAATGATTATTTTAGAGGAATAATGAGTTTTATAAATTTTTTATCACCTACTTGTATTTATCTCTCATCCCCTCATTTTGATTATCTATCTCTTTCCTTTTGTATGGTTAGATATTAATGAATGGTCTATCCTTCAATTATAAGAATTCATATTTAGAGATGAAAATATGTTTTCAAAGAAAATGTATATTAAATTGGAGATTCATAATTTTGTAGAAGAAATGGATATTTTTTAAATGTGTCTAATTTGATTTATAATTGTTATTTTTGTATTATTATTTATTAATTATTCAAAATTACGAACCGAAATGTTCATGAAATGCACAAAATATTTTTCCTTGAAAATAAAATTAGAATTATTTTTTTATTTGTGAACAATTATTTATATTAGTTTACATAAGAGTATATATATAAAGGTAAATAGATAGTTATTGGCTGTTAAATAATTTATACAATTTAAGATTGATGGGAGATTGAGTAAATGATATGTTGTCTACCATTAACGTGATTTTAATCCCATCATTTGTGCATAACAGATCTAATCCTCATGAAGGAGTAGTCATATACCAATCCAATGGAATTGATTTCATTATTAACTATTAATGTAGTTGATTAATAATATACAATAAATTCAGTTCAATTTTGTAATACATATGAGTGGTGACTCATAACTATACAATGATTGGAGACCAGTGTATGCATCGGTTTCTATTTTAGGTGTATATTTAATTTTTTAAACATGGACTATTTATATCATTAATGTTTTTATAGAATGCATATACTGAAACATTCATTATGTCAATTTTTGGAGGATCCTTTTATGTATTCATGGTATAAGTTAGTCTATTAGTGAGAGTACTAGAATTTTTGTGAATTATCCAAGTTGGATATTAGGATTTCTGGAATAGTGGTAAACTTTTAGGATGATGGGGTATTATGGATGATTATTCCAAGTAGTTTAATAGTGGAACGATGGTTGATTCCCTTGGTAATTAATTGTTTATAAATCAAAGGGATGAGGTGATTGAACAACAAGTCACTTATATTTTATCCCTTGTTTGGATAGGAATATATTTATCATTTTGGATCAATGGTAATTTCCATATCCAATTCCTTTATGGGAGAGAGGCCCCTTGCAGTTATCTTTATATTCTTTCCTTGTGTAACCATATGTCCTCATGTGACTGGATTAATCAGGATACTGATGGCTTTGAGCATCTAAAAAACTTATACTGGAATATATGGGTTTTCCCCATGTGTTTAAATTAAATATAATTATTTAAATCCTAATATTGGATGATTTGGATGATTGATTCTCTAATTATTCTATGTCGAAATAAACCTTTTTCACATTTATGTCACATGAAAACTAAATCTATTTAGTATAGAAGATCAAGTGTGGATTTTATTTTTAAATTTTATATAGATTTCTTTGGTTTTTATTGTTATGTGTCGAACCAATTGGGTAGGTTTCTCTTAATGGTTAGGAATTACCAATATGTATTTGGAAAATTAATCCGCATGATGGGAAAAAGTGTACTTTTATAAATTTTTATGGGGTAAGTTCTATTTAATCAGGTTATCATATATTACTTTTTTAAAGATCTAACAAAAAATTATTTGTTTCATGTTTTGGTAAGTGGTAACTAATTCGTGACATTGATAAATAATTAGACATTTCTAGGATTTCTAACTATGATGATGGATGTGTAGGCAATTAATTAATTTATGTCCGGAGATACTAACTTTAGAAATTATACATCCAATGTAGAATAAAAAATTTGGATATAACATATATCTAATGAAGAATGATTCCTTGACGCTCTAACTCTGAATGTTTATAATCAATGTGAATAAAACAATGGTGAAGTAGAAATATATTCGGTTTCCATGTAAAAAACCTTTAGAGATTCTATTTTATGGTGGACAATGATGCACACAAAAAAGTTTTATCCTTGGGATAAACTCGTTTTGAGGTGGATATAACTAGTTTATAGTTATTTTTTAGACTTAATCATTGAATGTATCAAAAGTTAAAACCTCACATAATGAAATGTGTTTCCCTGCACTAGAATTTTGTGTATTGGGATTTCAAAGTATTCATAACTCTGAGGAAAAGGTCAATGGATATAAGGGTGGTATAATTTTTATATGAGGGTTTTTTTAAATTACTGACATAGTAGAACAAGTTTTATCCTTATAATGGCTAAAAACATTAATGTTGTAGAGGATATGGTGTTATTTGTTTTTCTTAATATATAATTACAAAAAAATTTATTTTTATATTTGTATTACCTCTTTGTGGGTAAAATGTAAATTTATCTTCAAAATATTTAAAATTAAAATTATTCTAATGGTTCTTTTGATATGAAGGTATAGTGTCTATAACCATGATTACATATAGTGATTTTGCGAGTATGGTGGTTTTTATATAATATATAATATTTATTATTTTAATAAGTTGAAAACCTATAAGAAAACAATAATATACCATCGAAAATGATCTATATCTATAGTGAATGAAACAATAGTTGTACAAGAATTATATGTTTAGAAAGGGGAGTTATAATATTTTTTGATATCTAGTGTCCCTGTAGGCGGATTTTTTTGGGTGAAAATTATTAACATATTTATATAATAGTTAATTTAATAAATAATTTCTATTATAAAAATCTTAGTTAATTAAATTTACTTTAATCAACCATAATTGTATATCCTATAACATCCCAACCATTAGGGGTGGGGAGATATTTTAATATTTATATATCCAAGGATACTATGAGTGGATTCTTCACTAAAGATCACTATCAAATATGCATTATATATAATCATCAACAATCAAATCTCAAATAAATATGTCTGCCTTGTTAAATTTTATTTCACAATTATTTTAACATGATTCTAAATACAAAGTAATTTATTCATATTTTGAAAAATCACAAAATTATTTCCATAAAATATATGTATTTATTCTTTGTTAGATAGTGCAAATTTTGATTCTTCGTCAGATTGAAAGTTATTAGCAAATCAACTATTGGCAGTTTATGTTTGAATCCTCTCCTTCCCACCGATGAATTTATATATAATATATATAATCTTTTTATTCTCTACATCATTATTTTATCACGTTGAAACTCCACCATGTTCATTGTTTTTATGAACATTTTTTGAGAACATCAAATGATTACTATCAATTTTGGTGAAAAGCAAGTTCAATTTAAAGGTAATTAACGAGGAAGACAGTGTGATAATTTTTTAGCTTCGTTCAATGATTAGTGGGATGATATTTTTTTAGAATTATTATTGATTTCTTGGAAATTTGGAAATTATATTAATGTATTAATATATGTTTTCCCAGTGAAGAATACCACAAAATAACATCAGATGAGTTAATATTATAAAAAATGTCTTTCATGGTGACTCAGACATTATTAAATAAAAACTGGTTTAGTCAATAGATATTGGAAATATATATTTTGGTTATGAAATTTTATTATTACAAATGATATATTCCATAACAATAGATCCCATAATTGTAGTTATAAAGTGTATATGAATAAAACAAAATTATTTAATGAATGATAACTAACATAGAATTACATGTCTTGTATGTTTAGTTGTGGTGTCACGAATTAACATTATAAACCACATTCCATGCTATCTAGAAGTAAATGCGGTGTAGTTTAATCCCACAAGAAATTGATTCTAATAAATTAAAAAAATATTATATAAGGGATCAAAATATTAACATTGTATTATTAATTATGATTTCTATTTTAGTTGACACACCACTTGTACATGGAATAAATGAACTCCCACATGTAATTTTAGACATGGAATATTTTTTTGTATCTTCTATTATAATCTATGAGACCGAAAATATATTTAATTGAATTATTATGATTTATAGTTAGATAAAACTTATATTTTTGGTGGTTCTGCATCTCTAGGGAGTATACACTAAATGTATATGAATTTATTTATTATTTAATTGGATACCATTTATTTACATATCCTATCAACTCGGTGTTAGAATTAAAAAATTAAATAGGCTTATCTCATTATTTTTTCTAGTAAAATTTGATTCTATTTTCCATGTTCCCATAGAGAATCAGTCAATATGTCTTTTAAATTGTTATAGTATTTTATACTTATAGAGTTGAAAACTGAGTAGGGTATATGAAAAGGGAATTCATAGGGATGGTTACTGCCTTGGTATTTTTCCGATAATAGAGATGGGTCCCCATATTATTATTTTATTCAATATTCCACATATTACTGGGGTTTTTGTTCCTTTGCATTATGAATTTGGTTGGTAACACATAAATTATATATTTTTCACATCAACAAAAGAATGAATAAATCTGGGTACTATACAAGATACCCATGAAACTAGTTCCTTATCCAGGAAGTTAGGTAGTCCCTTATCCAGCATTTACAATCCAATGATTTTTATGTTCTTCATCAAGTATAAATATTTTCTCACAAATCACACATACATTATCAAATTATTTTTACCCCTAGTATATATTCTATGACATGTGTATGCTTCCAAATAGCTTTGTAGTTATTATGGTTAGGGTTGTTACATATTTAGCGAGAAGCTATTCAAGGATGAGTTTTAGTTTCCATATCTTTTTTTATCATTAAGGGGATCATTGGGTATAATATGGTTAGCCAATACCGTAACTAGTGAAGAAACTACCTCAATGACTATTTAACCTTTTATAGTACATTTTTATTTTTTTAATGTTGTATAATATGATTATTACAAAAAAATTGAACTGTTTCCCTCCTCAAACTATATGTGGCTACCTTTGAGATGTGAAATGTTTGTTGTTTTTTGGATTAATATGATGTGATATTTCTGGTAAAATAACAATACCATGATTATTATGATAAATTATTAATTGTTTTGGGAAATTAGATGATGGGGGTTTATTATTTCTTTCAACTTGTTCTATTTATAGATAATATCTATATTTAATGAAATCTTTCCATTTACTCTTTTATGTAGTGATTTTCATAGCTTGTTTTTTTGTTTTTTATCATGGGTGTCCTATATAGTATGATTATATTAACACATGAATGTTCAGTAACCCTGCATTTTTTTATTTTTTATTGATATTACAATATGTGTTATGTTTATGAATGGTGGTTATTCATTTATCATGGTGGGTTAATATAATTTTGAGAGTAATATAGTAATAGAAAAATCATGGGGACCTTTCAATAAAGTGTTGTTCTGGCTTGTTGTATATGTATTCAGATAAGAGAAAAAGAATGATTTATAATTCATATAATGGTCTTAAAACATTTTATTATTTTCAGGTCTCATTCAGGTATTTTATATAGACAATTTACGAAAATTTTTATAAATTTTGGGTTACAAGTTATTTAATGTAATGTAGATATTATTTTTAAATGTTCATTAAGGATAATTCCTACAATTTAGTGTGATATTCTAACATGGTTCTAATAATAAACCAATATTGTACAGTGTATTGTATTCCAGATTATTTGGAAACATACTATTTATATTGGTGTACCTTCAATTGGGTTTTCAATGTCATCATAATCTCTCAATGAATTTTATAATTAGATATCAAAATAAATCAATGAAATTAGTGTTACTATGTTTTCCACCATTAATAAAATGAATATTGTAACAATATGTGTATCCAGATCATAATATAGGTTCAGAAGTGATTATCAACTAAACTTTTAGAGTAAGATAGTTATAATGACGTTGATAAGGATCACATTAGTCTATAAAACAAAATAATATTATTATTTAATCCAAATATTTTTAATACTATAATTTTTGAGTCAACTCACAATCTATTAAACATGAAATATTTTATATATGGGAAAGAAAATATTTTTGATATCTTAAAATAAAAATAAATTTCAATTGGGGTGATAAAATTAGGATTTAATAGTGCGTATGTATATTAGTAACTATTAACAATTCATGAAAATAGGTTTTTAAATAAATAACACTACAATGATTTTTTTTTTTAATTTTAGAATGTTACATTATAATATATACATGGTTTTAAGGGTAACGATTTATTGTTAGAGTATATGTTAAATTTATCTTTATACAATCATTTTATACATATATAATAACAAAAACATCAATAATACATGGAAGATCAATTATCATAATTGAATGTGTCTTTATTATTTTTAAAATAATTATATATCCATTAGGTTTTGAGAATATCAGTTGACGATTAAATTCATCATGAAATAATGAAAAAGGATAATGATATTAATAATTTATAAATAAGAATAATTGGAAAAGTTGAATATATTTAGTGTGATATTGATAAGGAGTAGATAAATGAGGACCAATAAATATTTTTATTCTATGATTTAAAATTAGATTTCGAATTGATTATGAAACCATTATTGATATATTTTTTCAGATTTTTTAATATATATTAAATTATAGACAAGTAATGATACACTAGAAAACCAAAGGATTATGAATGGTAAAGATGAATAAAACATATGATCATTATTTCAACCAAATTATTCAAAATTAATATTATGTTAAATATCACACTTATTTCAAAAAATTATAAAGAATAAGTATATTAAAATTCAATATAAGATTACATTATTTTTTTTATAATTTCCATTCATAAGAAATTAATATTCCAAATAATATATTTTATTATAAAATAATCAAATTTATCTCTCATTCTGATACCTATATGATCTAACCCCTTTTGTAAGGTACATTTCAATTTTAATATTTGTAATATTTTTTTATAATTTTTATTGAATGATTCCCAAGAGTAGTGGGGTAACAACCATAAATTTTTTTTATTTTTTTTCTAAATTTTTTATATATCATTGATATATTATATTAAACCAAACACAAAGTTATTTTATCCATACATGTAATTTTTTTTTTAGCTTGTGTTACACATGATACCTGGTTTTATCAAAACCAGAGTTTGCTATTAATATTTTTATGTAAACATTATGTCAAAAACACATTTGTTTATCATAATGGTATGAATTGTAATAAAATATTTTTAAATATTAATTATAATAATTTACCATAAAAGGAAAAAATGAATATATATATATATAATTATCGGTAATGACTTTATGTATTTGTAACATAATATTTTCTAAAAAACATTTCTTTCATTTTTTACATAATTAATAATTTAATTTTTATAAATTTAGATTTTTAAAATAAAATTATTAAAATTGTTTTGTAAATTATCATTCAAGAATTATCTTACAGTGAATTGTTATGATTTTTTTGAAATGTTAATTTATTGATGATAGAGAAAAATATTGAATTTTAATTTTAAATGTCATTTTTATTCAATTTCATATAGAGAAAAATTATATTTCAATTTATTGTAAGGTAATATTATGAAAATAATACATCCATTAATATAATTTCAATATTTTTAAGGGATTTAATAATTAATTTCCATTTAAATTGTTTTTTAAATATTGATTATTTTCTCATTGAAAAACTGATTTTCTGTCATGTCTATTGTATTAACTATATATTATATTTTGAAAATTATGTAAATTTAATACAGAAAAAGGATTTTTTATTTTGAAAAAAAATAATATAAATTATATAATAATTTCATTATAAATTTTTATGATAATAAATAATAGAAAGAAAAATATTATTTACAATCTTTAAGTAAAATTGTGTTTACCAATGTATAAAACTAAAAAAAATAAGGGTTAAAATTGACCAATAATGTTTATAAAAACAATATATTGTCATTTTTATAGATTAATATTATAAATATTTATATATTTCAATTATTCTATCATTGTTACATTAAATAATGTGTTTGTAATTCATTATTTCTTAACATTACAATTATCCCCCTCACCTTACTTATAAAAGGACAACACCTCTCTTATCTTATATTCACCTAAAAATACTTTTTTTATTGATATATACTTCCCAAAAAAATTAACTAGTTTTATATTCTCCTCATTAGTGGATTATTTTTTAAAACAATTCATCCAAGGATGTGTTTTGGTGCAATAATAACAAACATTCCCAATGAAGAGGAAATGTTCATCAGTGTGTGTTTCTATTTTATTTTTTTCTAAACCACCCAATTATCTGATTATTCAATGTTTATATAATAACCTATTTATCTAAAATATAATACAATGTTGTTATGAAATATTCTTTGATGAAAATCCTTCACCACTTACATCGAATGGGTTACAAAATAATTATTCTTTTATACAAAGTACTTTCATCTCACGAACCAATTTCATTCATATTTCCAGTACAACCACAAAGGGTTTAAAAAATGATGTCTTCAAGGTTAATAAATTATATTTATAATATTATAATTATTTTTAGACATTATATCACACATACATTTATAAAATCCATGTTTTGGGAATATGATAATGTCGATCGTGTGTACATCAAACTACACACACGCAAAGCGTTGTGATTCGTTCATGATTTATAGGATGTTATTTAGGGTTTTTAATGTAAATATGTTACATATATGACATAAAAATAAATTTATAATTATAATATATTATTTTCTACTTTTTATTTTAATAAATTAAGAAAATTAAAATATCATTCTTGCATACATATAGACTGCCATATCTTCGAATAGTGGTTTTTATTTTCTATCTCTAAATTTTATCATTTTTTATAAATAAATAAATAAATATTAATTATATATTATATTAATATTTTGGTTAAAATTATATATATTATTAAATAATGATAAAATTAAAAAGATCAAAAATAAATTATCCAATCATATATCAAAAATAAATGAGTTATTAATTAAAACCTATATTTATAATGGCATTGATAAAAAATTTGTAATAAAAGGACATAATAATATAATATATGGTATTATATATATGATTATTTCTTTTTAATGTTATATAATAAAATTATAATTAACATAAATTACGATTTGATGTTTATGATAGATTTCAGGGCTTATGGTAAAAGATTTATAGTAAATCATTTATTTCTGAGAGACATATTAAAATTCCCCTATAATTTATTTTTTTGGATTAAATATGTGATATTTTAAATTTTATATATGAAATATAATTCTTTTCATAATATTTACATTTTCATTTGATTTTACACATTATTAGGGCATACGATTCAAATTATTACTAATGCGGTCATGGATATTTGCAATGATTTTCATTTGTGTGATGAACATTATGTCATGAACATATATTCATTTAAGAGTTTAATATAATTAAAAATTGAAATTTAATATCCTGAATTTATTTATAATCTTGCTATATTTGGTACCATTAAATGTTATATATTCGTGGGTCTTATGATTTAAGGATACCGATGTTGTAATCATGTTATGCTTTAATCTCATTATTTTTCAGAAATTTTCTTCAATATGTTTCTAATGATAACATTTTATGGTCAACCACAATATAAATTAATTAATTTTATTATTCTATATTTATTCCTGATATTTTCATTTAATAGTACCATTTCCCACTCACTAGTACTTAAAATAATTGAGTAATTAATCATAATAAAAAATTACATTATTTTGATTATTAACATAAAAATAAATATTCTTCCAAAAACCATGTCTTCGAAAAAAATTCTATTTTTTCTAAAAATATTAGAATGATATATTAGCCACTTTTGATAATTAGGAAATTAAATGGAATCTTAATACTCTTTTCCAAACAAAATCAAATTTTCCTTTTACTAAAAATGTGAAAGGAATATTTGTTTTGATGAGTATGATATGAAAAAAATATCCCATCATCCATAAATTTACAATATTTTATTATTATTCTATTATTTTTCAATGATATTCTCAATTATAATGATTTTAGAAATGTTTCATGTTTTATGATGTAATTTTTTTTAACGCGCAAAGGAAATTTTTCATATGATTTTTTTTAAATTATTGATCATATTAAATATCTATATATGTTGACATCATTTGATGATCCCCATGTATTATCTGGGATATGATTCAATGATAAAATTATTTATTTATATGAATGGTTAATTTTTATAAGAAAAATAATTATGAAACCCTTTTTTCAATGGTTTATAACATTTAAAATTAAAATGAATCCTATTTCTGTCCGTATGTTATAAATAATGAAATTGATATAAAAAATGTCTTTTCCCAATGGTTATGATATAAAAAAATCATTTTTAAAATCATTTAATTTCTTACATTATTATATGATTGATTTTTTCTTGATTTATAGAACAAAAAATTATATTTTTCATTATGATAAACTCATTATTAATAGATTCCTTTAATCCAAAAGGAAATGTTTTCTATCACATAAAATATATAGAAAATGAATGGGGAGTGAACCACATTATGTAAGGGAATTTTTCCATAATGATGTCATTGTAGTGAACCATGACTATTATTATGGTTTTGGGAGTAAACCCATTTTTTCCATAATTTCACAAGCAATGATCCTTGAGTATATTGGAAATTATTTTCTCTGAATATGTGTTTGAATGAAAAATAATTTTCTTTTGATAATATTAGGATTTCATTGATAATGTTATTTGATTCTTCAAGAATAATGTCTTGTAATTTAACAATATTTATTCCATGTCTCATGATTATTATATTTAATATGGTGGTTATGGTTTTAAAATGTTATTCACAAATTTGAATACCCTTATGGCCATTTTATGCTAACATATCTCCCTTGATTAACTTTTTTGATAAGATGAGCCGACCCCTTATTCTGATTCCATACCGTAATTAAAGAACAAACTTTTTTTGTATGTAATTTATAAAAATAGATCTATTTATATAGATCAAAGGGATAGATTATTTTTTACCTATATTTTTTATTATGAATCCTCATTTCAAAATACATTAAAATATTATCGATTTTAGGTGTGTGTTTTAGAAATGAAATGAAAATTCAACCACAATGATTTCATTTATATGTATTATAATCATGGGTATCATAGTATGTATTGGATTATAGGTTTTTTAATCCTCTAAAATATAATATAAGAAAACCATATTGAGTTTCCTAGGTAAATGAATAATGATACATCTAAGTATGATTCAAATTATAGAATGATATCCCAAAAATATTGTAAAGGATAGATTAGGTGGCTTTAAAAAATTAAATAGATATTTTTATATGAAATACATGAGTGGATATTTAATTTAGGAACACTGGGATAATAACTATGAAAAGGGATCAATTTTCTAAAAATTTTAGTAACATGATGCATAATAAAGGTTTTTAATGTACATATGTCTTAACACTCCCAATGGATACACTTAGGTAACATCCATACTATTTTTGAACCGTCAGGATGGATTTAAATATATGAGGACTAATTAATACTTAGGATAATCATAATTATTAATATTATAAATATGGTTTCATGATTTATAAATATTATACGTGATTTTAAATTATTATGGGTTCCCCCTTATGATTATTGTTTCATAAAAAATGATGTTAGGATTAGTCAATGAATGGAGCCTGAAGGAATGATGTTAACTCTAATTATTATATATAATGAAATTAACTTCCTACTAAGAATAAAAATGATATGAGAGATATAATAAAAATTATTTTTTCTATTCTCACTGAACATTCGCAAGTATTGAATATTTTTGTACTTTAAAATGAACAAATTACAGGGTAAAAATTATTCATCTTATTTCTGGATGCAATTAATAACATAAATCGATGGGATCTATAATAAACTAGATTTTTAAAAAAGAACATAACCGCTAAAAAGAAAATGTCTATTTTTAACTTTCCTAAAAGTGAAAAAGTCATTTTCAATGTCTACAATTATTAACTGGAATTAACTCAATGGTGTACTCTTACAAGCACTTTGAGGCAACATGATGAAATAAAATAAAATTATTTTGATTACTTAAGGAAATTATTTTTCAATTTGTAATTTACTTATACTATTTTACAATGATGTAGAAGGATTTATATAACTAAAGAAAATTTATGATGAAATAGTTGGTACCTAGAAAGAATATTTTACGAGGGAGTTTAAAGAACAATTTGATTATTAATATACTTCCTAAATGTAATTTTGAATAATTATTTAGTGCCATAAAACCATGTATCGGAAGAGTCTTATCTATAAAAGACATCAATAGGTATAAATATGTTTTTTATGTTCTATCCATGAGGAAATAGATTTTGGAGTTCTGTAAATATCTCACTATATACATATAAAGTGAAAAATGGAATTCAAAAAATATAAAATAATAATATAGAGATTATGATAATTTTTTCATTATGATCAAAATGTGGGAATACATTGTTGTGGTAATTTTCATAACGTGACATTTAAATATTTCTTGGGAGGAAGTGATATGAAATTTAATTTTTATGTGAAATAATTAAGTTAAAAACAATGTGAATATAGAGAATGCTTCACAAAATGAACCACCCAAAGTAATATTTTCAAAATAAAGGAGAATGTGAACAATGATAACCAGTGCCCAAAGTAATGGGTGATGAATATGAGTTATATAAACCACCAATTTTGTATACTGACAATGAAAACTGTCATTAGATCACTAATATAATGTGATGAATGATAATAACATGGTTAAATATAAACTTACCATCCACTCTAGTATTGCTAATTTAATATTTCAATTTTGATCCACCCATTCATTCATATATAATTAATTTTCATTATGTCAAGAGATTACACCCAAATTATTATATTTTTAAATTTAATTAAAAACATATAATGGAATAATTATCACATATAAAGTGTGTTATTCATCTTTGGTATATGTTGCTATGAATATGGTTCTAAAAAATATTTAAATTCTACCCCCTGTGGAATTTAAATACATCATTGTCTGGGATTTTCTATCTATACATAAACCCCACATCAATTGCTGATGAATTAAAGTTACATTTAATATTCCCAACCATCCAATTATCATCTATCAATGTGAAAATATTCCAAAAATCCAAATAGAAATAAAATCAACTGTATGGGTTTTATTTCGGATTTCTAAAGCTTCTTTTATCTCTAGAGGTTGGAAAGGTAACAGAATTCAATGATATGACTATTGTTTTTGTATTAGTTGGTATATTTTTTTATGACTTTCCATGAATGAAAAACATGGAGTTGAATTCTCAATATAATTCATTCCATCAGCAAACAAATTTAAAATACATTATATATAATTCCCTCAATTGAGTTTCATGAAATTATTGAAGAATCTCCCAAGAAACATTTACAGTAGAGATATTCATCACAACTTTTCCCCATGTAGTTGACCTATTGTAATTATAATAAATAATAATGTATCCATTCGAATCATCATCGATTATTAGGAGATGAACTAGATCATTATCATTATCAAGTCTCCAATTCCTTATATTTAATAGAAAAAATCCATAGAGATGAATACATTTCAATGATTAAACTTCATTCTGGATATCATCAATTGATGGTCAATAAATAGTATATATCCAAAGAAATATTATTTATATGCTATGGACACAATGGATATATAGTTATTTCATTATGTTTTAATAATTCCCATGTTACATTCATGGATTTGATTAATATAATCTTTAGAGATGACATTGATCATATAATTACAGTCTTTAATGATGATATTATCATATAAAATTTGACAAATGAGGTGAGTGAATAAAACATGGTAAGTTTAGTAATGATCCAAATTAAAGAGAAAATATATTTCTAATATTCACATTAGGAATTTTCTCCATAAAATGATTTTTATTATGTCATATAATCTCAAGAAGTAGTATATTAGTACAACAGTTAGTGATACAGTCCATCGAATGTTGTCCTAGAACATCCATGTAGACAAAGAACTATTAATTTCTAAGATTTTCAAAATATTATATACATCTTGTCGATACAACCACATGAAAATTTAATCCAATGAACAAGTTACCAAATATGGGAGGCATGTTTTTCCAGATGGAATAATGTGAGGAAAATTTCAATGAATTGAAGAGAATATTAGTTAACACACATATTCTAACATTATCATGTAGTGGAGAAGGGTATATAATCTATAGTGATATATCTAAGAATGGATTGGGTGGTTTTACTTTATATAATGATAGGGTTATAACTTATTCTTAATGAAAATTTAATATTCTTGAGAAAAATTATCCATCTATGGATTTTGTATTAGCTAAATTATTCTCTTCATTAAATATATTGAGTAATTATATTTATAAATAAAACTAGGATATATATACTAATAATAAATGTTTAATGTAAATATCATCATAGAATGGGTTGAATATTAGTCATAGAGTATGGTTTATGATAATTATAGTTTATTAATTCCCAATATATTTCGTCTATGGGAATGAAAAAAAATGTGTATTATGAATTCAGTTCAAAGAAACATGCAATCTTATACATGATGCTGTTTAAAATAATCCATTAGTCATTTTTTATGAGGATAGATATGGAAATCCTAATGAAATGAGATAAACTATATCTTTATTAAATTATTTTTTAACCATCTTTCCATATACATATTAATGAATCAAAAAATTAATATGTATAGATGAAAAATAAATCTAGAAAAGTTATTAAATTTAACTTTGATCAAGATGGAACTATAAGGTTATGGAACAATTTTCTCAATCCATTTATACCAGATTCTATGAATGAGTAGTTATTGAAGCGCATAGTTCATAATTGTATATTAATATGATAATTAGACCAATGTATAGTGATTTAGGCAAGTATTATTTATGGGATGGAATTTTAATGTCTTGGGTATTCACCAATAAAACATTTTAGTATTTCTGTAAATGTTTTCGAATCCATTCACTCATTCAGTGAAGGATTCTGAGGCATGGTGTATCATGACAGAGTGATATTAAAAATATAATATAATTTTAATCAGACATGCACTATTTCATTAGAATCATGTTATAACTCTAGAGTGAATTACTGAATTGTAATTTTATTATCACAATTGATTTAGTAATCTCGTGTTTACTGAATGTGTGACATAAACATTTTTTACATTGGGTGTTCCATCATAGTTGAGTTAGTATAAGGGAGTTAAATACTTTTATTGATTTAATTAAAAATTAATCAATACTCTCTACTCCACCACTTTGGTGCACATTCTAGTAGGAGCTTTTTTTTCCTCTCCACAATTCAACTATCAGTTGACCAGAGTAGTTAATCGAATAAATGAGGCATCTTCGATCTCAGATCATGACAGTGATCCCTCCCAGATTGTGGTGAAAAATCTTTAATTAGTAGATTATACCTTGATTCTTCTATGATTTTACATGACATAGGTGGTTTGAATTTAAATTCTCAATCAACTTTTTTACGAATCAATATAAGGTTGTAGAGCCCATAGGTGCTTCCTTGGAAGCCCTTGAGGGTCGATCTATGGGTTTTGAGAAGAATGACAGAAATTCAGGTTTCACATATGGAAATTCTCAAGGGATATCCCTTATACACGGCGTGTAGCTTATTATAAACTTTTTTATGTTCTTCCCATTCATGAAAGATTATTTTTTGGGAATACAAACTCTTTTCCAAGGGTTACACATTGAGTAGTGGCGTCATGTCATGTGGCCTAAGGACATGGCTAGAGAATTCATGTAAATGTAAATGACTATGCAAAAGTACATGAATAGTGTACTTGGAAATTCGTTGCTAGATGTGAGAAGAAAAAATATAACAAAGCCATATGTCCACTTGTTTAGGATAGTCTAGTTCCCATGGGTACATGCCATGTGGTCTATGTAGCTAGGTGATCTATATGAAGGGAATATTAAGTTGGTGCCTGAGTGAGTTGAAACACAATCCATACCACCACTACAGATATTTTTATATCACTTTACCAATCAAGATGTGTGTTTAGAGGGAAAAAATCGGTTTTCTAGAGGGTCCATATCCCTTTTAGACCACCTCATATGCTTTGTATCCTCCCTTTGGAGGAGTTTCCTTCCATCATATCTCATTCTTCGATGTTCAAATGCCGAAATCTTAGTAGTCTATGCTAAGCTATTTACAATTTAAAATTTTATGGTGGACATGTTATTTGGAAATATTATATATTGTTACGAAATTTTATATTTCCCATTTGTTGGATACATTTGTATAACCAGTGGGTGAGTTAGTTCTCTATGTCTAGCCTTATGAGAGATCATGTGGTATTATATCCCAGATTCAATATTGTTATTACCTCAATATGATGATCTGGGTTATAGTTTTATAATTCATATATAGTGTTGTATGAGGGATCTCTTATCATATTTTATCCCTAGATCAGGTTTTTTGTATTGATGTGACCAACATTACATGGTCAGTGATCCCCTCTCTTGAAAGAAAACCTTGTATGATTTTTGGCATCCTCACTTATACCTTAACCAACATAGAGAGTAGTGAGAGTAGGTTTGATCCATTATTAGTTATATGGTCAAATAATTACTAGTTTTCTATAGATGTATTTGTTAAATTGTTGGTGGTCGGATTCCCTAATTGGAATGGTATACTAGATGGAGTATGTGGAATCATCATAACCAACATTACATGAGTAATGATCCTCTATCGTGGTTATATGATCTCTTGGATTTCAGATTGTGTTGTTGTCTCATCAAGGTGATCTTGACTATCTCATATCTAGTTATAATTATTAGTTTTCCTTATTAGGGTTTTGGTGTCTTCAGGAATATCCAAGGGAGTGATCCATGATCCAATAATTTATGGTACGTATTTCCTGTATGAGTTCATAGTGTCGACCAATAGATGCTAGAAGTTATCCCCTATCTGTGTGATGAGGCCATATGTGGTTCTAGTACGGTTTTTATCATCCCTCATAAGGATGGATGAGATCCCATATTCAGGTATAATGATCCATTGAGTTCCAATGTGATGTTCTTTTTTGAGATATCTAAAAAACTTGATATCCCAGATATATTCCTATTAGAGATGGTGGTGTTGTACTATCAACTTAGTGATACATTTTTAAGTTGTATCTATAGAATATTCTATCATGGATAGCAGTTTATTTCCCTATGTATATTTTGTTTTGGAAGAGTTTCATTGTGAATTACAGGGCCCATGGAGTTTGTTCTTATTGGATGGTAGTCCTTCCATGCCTTGAAAAGAAACTTATAGCTAGCTATGTGGTCAGATCCTTATGAGATATGGAGCTTAATTCTAGCATATCATGGTGTATTTATAGGATTCCTTTTTTCACATCTTAGATGAAATCCAGGTTGTATGATATGACTACTCCCATTTTTCTGATGATTGTTTCCTAATGGATTTTCTCTTTTATTTGGGTTCCCAATAGTTGACTTGAGAAGACTATTTATTTTAGTCGATACCTTTTCTTTTGGGGTTTTGGGGCCCCTATAGGGTATTGTTATACACACCCCTAAATGAAATTTCCCGTCACATGTTGTGTCTTTTGAATAATGCATGCAGATTGATGATTTCATAGGAGGGCTCAGTGTTCGTTGAGATTAATGACCTAAAAAGATCATGATCATTACCAGAGCATGAATGAGGAGTATTTTGGAATATTCATTTGAAATTGATCCCTTTTTATGAGTAGGTTAGACTATTTTATACTTTTTGGTAGGATTTTTTTTCATTAACACTTTTAGTATTTTTGATACACTACCATTTGAGATACCTATATGAATGAATTTATTTTTATTTTTAATATCTCTAATCCTACACATGGAGGTGTGTGTGGGTGGATGCGTATAGAAACATTAAGAAATGGCCTATTTTATGTGTGATATTCCTTCTCAAAAATTTATGATATCCCTAGCCTATGGTTGTATGATTAGGAAATTAAAGGTTGATCCCAATTGGGGAACATCATGATGGAAGGGTATCAACTCTTGTTTCTCCTTTGGACCACAATTTAAGGATAATTTTTTGTGTTTCATTGAAAAAATGTTTGGGTTTTTCCTTTTTTTATTTTTTGGACAAGGATTCTAGTTTTATTGTTGAGTATAATGTATCAATTCACCAGTATAGTGATAAAAGTATTTTTGAATCGGTACAATAGAGAACTAGTTGCCTATAAATAGCTGGTACTTTCATCATATAGGACAGTTTTTTTCCAATGTCATTCTTGAGTCAGATCCCAAAATATAGTCAATTACTATGTTGTTTTATGATTTTGTTTTAGGATTACACAGTGAAAAAATTCATACATGTTCAATGAAAATGTTTTTTTTAACTTAAATGTGATTTGGATTTAGTTCATGGTACAATCTTAGAGGGGGTACCTCTGGTTAGTATGCTCATTGAGCCACCACCAATTTTAAAGATGTTTATACTATTAGTTCAGGCCTAGGATATGTGCAGTCTGAGTGAAATACACATGTTCAAGAGGTATAATTCTCTGATGTTTTATATGGTTCTAGATCTATAGTCATCATATTATGGGATTGAGGTAGTCACTTGTGATTTTATCCAAGTTAGGACAACCCTCAATTATATTTTAGTCTTAGCGGCTAGCCTCCTGCTATGTTTAGCCTGAGTGATTATTGTGTTTTATAATGCATTCCTATAATGAGTTGAAACTCACATGGGTGGAATTAAATCAACTTGTTAGGAAATGATTTTAAATAGTTACATTATAGGATGTGTGTATGCAGAAGGTTCCGCATCATTGGATTTATATCATGACTATGGCGATGTTCTATGTAATGTTTACAGACCTAACATGTTACTCCATGTTTATGGTCTGATATTCATTTTTCATATTGTGGAAATTAAATAAGGTCATATTCCAAGAGACCAGGGCCACTTTTGTGCCTTTATGAAATCCCACATATGTTGGGGTCATTGAGTGAGATAAGATGGTTGAACAATTTCAAGCTGATAAGAATCTAATTGTTAGTTTTGGGAATGTTAGATATGAGACCATTCCGATTGGAAGATGATATAACTCTCATGGATCTGGGAATTTGATACATTTTAGTTGGTGATCCTATAATGGAGGGATTGAAGATCCAAGCTTCCAGACCAGTTCTGGTCAGTCACATGAGAGGTGGTGTTATGCATGGGACGAATAGGGACATATTACTAGATATTTTCCTAAACTCTGAGATTCTAATGGGGTTCAGTAAATAGTACGCCTTTATAGTAAAGTCATTTTGATCCGGGAGATTAGCATAGTGGAAGATGTGAACTAGTAGAATGTAGCATAGTGGGAACATGAAAACTTTTAGAGTTGTCACTATAACCCATAGGAAGGCCATTCCTGGCTTAAGGAGCAAAATAATGGTGGTGAGAATAGCTACAGTTTGTGGAGGCCATTGACCCAGAGGCTCTGAGGGAGGATATATTTTTAATTTTTTTACTTTAAAAATTATATAGTATTATTGAAAAAAAATTCTATGAGATACTCTTGTATTGAAATATCTTTAATTATTAGTGTTCAGGGTGATGTAGGTAGTTGGTGTAACACTGTGTTGGTGTTGTTAAACAAAGCATAAACTGATCAATTAATAGAGATACTTCCCCCATTGTGACACAATTTCTTATGAGAGTAAAACTGTGTTAGTGATTTAGTGCATCCAAAACTGTATATTGATGAGTTGTGGTGGGAAAATCCCTCTAACATATGTGTTTGGGGTGAAGTAGTATATTGGATGTTTGTGGTGAGGAAAGGTAAAACCTATGGTGTGTTCTTGGGTATCCCTATTCATTCAATGGTACCCTCACCTGTATGATGTAAACCTTGTATTCATGACGCTTAAATAGGCCATGGTTCATTTTAATGTGGATTTAAAATCACAATAATTAGGGATACATTCCCCACGTAGATGCATTATAGAGATGTGAATTAAATAACTCTGGTGATTCATTGAAGGAAAAATAGTATAGTCATGAGGAGTGGTGGATGAGTTCCATTAAATATTTTGTTCAGCTTAGGGTTTTGTTGGTGTTCGTACTAGGTTATCTAGGGGTTGCACCATAATACACTATGAAATTATATGGATGTGATGTTGGGTATTTTAACACTTGTCGTCATTCAAGAGACATGTTCCTTCATTATTTCATAATTTCATCGTGTTAGAGCTAAATTTCAGTTATTGTTATGACTTGGGGTTCCCCTAAGTGTCTTATCTCATTTTTTTGGGAAATCTGGGCGGGATTTATGGTGGTCTTCAATATCTCACTGGCATGGGAGTCCCACTTGAGGTCTTTGTTTCATTTTCTTGTGCAAATGCTTTCACTTTTTAGGGAATGAAATCCTTAATGTATGTATGATTCAGTGAATCAATATATTAACTCTATTACTTTTATAATATTTCTATGCATATTTCCAAATATAGACACTATGTCGGAACTAGTTTTTGAAGGTATTGAGGGCCTCGGTGTGGTTATAGAAAAAATATAAAAGATGTTTAATCACATGTTTTAATATTATTTCAATACATTGTATAAATCACATGTTTTGACTTGTATTGGAATTCCAATAGCATAGTTTATTTCATATTTTCATGTTTACCCTATGCATGATATAAACATTTTTAGCACCATGTGTTCGGATGGAGGAATGTGGGTGCATGTGTAACACCCCGACCCCAGTTACCCAGAGTCGGTGCATTATTACATAACATTGGCATGATCACAAGAAAGATCAAATCTCGAAAGACCGATTGGTTTAGTAGCCTTGGAAACACTAGATATATTCATAAGTTTTACATTACATCATAAAATGAAAAACTACTACAACAACATAATGTTTCCACAATCCACACTATTAACCCCTCATAAAATCCCTGCAGGTCATTCATAACTTACTTCTTCACATCCTGGGAAAAATAAAACATAGAAAAGGGGTGAGCTCAAATGCCCAGTAAGGATAACAATATAGCGGAAACTTTCATAAATAAGAATAAACATTTAAGGCAATGTATAACTAAAACAAAATCCTTTTAAACTTGAACTTTTAACATAGTATGGCATAAATAAAATGATATAATGCAATTTACTTATTCACATGGTTATTCTACTAATCGAATAATCACATGAAAAATCAATAACCACTTTCATAATGATGGAATGCATAATGCCAGACTATCATAACCACATAGCCAAGGCCTCGTGCCAAGACTACAAATAAGATTTTGTCAAGGCCTTGTGCCAAGACACTAGTTTGTCTCATGAGACCTACCGATGCATCGAGGAGCTATAGCGGGCTCCACCCGTCACTTATTAAGTCCAATGCATTCCCATATGAAAAGGTTTAAACATAACATAAACATTCGTATTAAAACTAGCATACGAAATGTCAATAATTTCACCATAAACTATGAATGGTATAAAAATAGCACATCCATAGTCAAACATATCACAAAACCTTCAATACAATATAGAAGTTTTGTATCATAATAAATCAACTTCAAATAATCTTAAAATCCATCAAAGGTTGTTGACGTAGATGAAATCAAAATTCTTTTTAAAGAAGTATCTCCTTTTATTTTGAAATAATTTAAGATCCATATAAAATAAAACATTTTCTTTGAAAATATTCTTATAAGCTTGTAAGGAAAGCTTTGAAGATTTTATAACGGCGTAAAATAACCGCACCCGCCGTATAAGTTTAAAAAAAATATTCTTACCTCAATTCCGTCGAAAAGGTTAAAAAGGACCTTGTTTTGAAAACGACGGAAAGATTCCTTTATAAACCTCTTATAAAAAGTCAAAAAAGGGTATAAATGACTTTAACCCATATTCTTGTAAATAGTAAAAATGTTTTGAAATACATTTTTAAGAAACATGGATGTGGATGATAAAGATATCCCAGTAGATTATTACGTATAAACAACCTCGGATAATGAAGAGATTGTGAAATAACCCTTACCTTGTACTTTTCCATTGTTGGGGTAGGTTAACCACCTGTATAATGGTGAAATAATTGTTATTAAATTATACAAGAATCATATATATTAATATGATATCATATATGATCTTTTAACATTGATTTGTTAATAATATCTTAGAATTATCGTCGTTTCGGGTGTTAACTTACTTGTTTTATTTTATATGTTTTGTTACGTAAGACATGTTTGTAAAGGATAGGTTGTATATTATTCATATCCAGAATTATATCAAGTCCTTAAACATCATTTTTAAATCATAAAATGATAATTATACTTGAATGGATATGATGGAGAATGAATCTCATCGCGTTCGTGGAGACGGTAGTCCGTACGTACGCACGAGCGACAATATCATTCTTTTGATATTAAAATAATATATAAATGGATGGTATATCATATATACAGAATCATTAACATTTTATATTTATTATTTACATGAGTTACACATCATTATTATACCCATCCAAATAATAATATATTGAATAACAATTACACCACGACGTGGAGACGGTAAGCCGTACGTACGCACGTATGGTGACATGTTATTCAAAGGGTGGATAGAATACTGAATATGGTTGTACCATATTTATAATAACATCACAGTATATTTAAGATACTGGAGTTATTATTTTAGAATTGTATGAACAAAGAAAGAGGAAGTGGAAGAAGAAAGGAACTTGGAAAAGGGTGGTGAAATCATTACCTCTTCTTCGGGTTCTTCCTTTTGATTTGATCAAAAGGGATCCTTAGGTTGGCTTTCTGATCAAACTAAGGCCTCTAGGTTGCAGTGAGGGATGTTGGGAGAGTATTTGGGAAGAGTTTGGCCGAACCAAAAGGCTTTGAAGGTGTGAAGAAATGAGAAGGAGGAGTGCCCTTTTATAAGAGGGGTGAGGGGTACCTTTGGAAAAGCTAGAAATATTAATTTATAATAAATTAATATTCGGTTTCTAATGGCTCCAAAGTTGATTATTCAAAGTTTAAGGTGGGGATAGGTCGAAAAACACTCAACCAATAGAATTTAGACAGGTTTGGGTACTTATATTAACCTTATCTTTAAGTATTAACTCTAAGTTAATTAGTTTCACTTTTACAATGTCTCTTTGTATTTTTATATAATATGGTTAATAAACTTACTATATACATCCAAGCGACCCCCAAGTGGTCCATTAATGATGAAAATATCATTATATAAGTATCTTGGCCGAACCGTAGATTTTTAGGAATTTAATATCAATTAATAATATAATATTTGTTTTAAGAACTCTTTTATGTCAATTTTGACACTATTCAATAGTTGATTTTTGTGAAACTCATAACAGATTTATTACTTCGAACAAAGTCAATTAAATCAATCCTAATATATCATATTATCCTATAAAATTAGTTTAATTCATTAAAAGTTTCATATTATATTTTTTTGGGTATTTATAATATCAATTATTTTAATTTTTCACTATTATAGTAATTACTGCATCATCATTGTGTCATAAATTAAATAAATTATTTAATGTCTAAAAATTATAAATAAAATATCATTATGTATGAAATCTTTTTAGCTTTTTAATGAATATTTATAATCTAAATTACAACTTATATAAACCTATGTAACAATTGTTTTTCTCTAAGATATATGCTTGTGTCATTTTTGTATTCATTTTGACTTAATTAAAATAAAGTGTCATTATCACTTACAAGTGGATCCATGGGGTCCCAAAATCGACCCAAAGATGCCCATGGTGGACCATGTATCAACCAATAGGGTTAAGACACGTTTTAGGGTAATTTAGTATTATTATAATATTCTTTTTTAACCCTTATTTACCGGATTTACCCTTAACCATGGTAAATAAAATATTTACCGCAGTAATTATTCAAAATTTCTAAAAATAAAAGTTACCTATTTACACAATTTGAACATCCTGATTCCAAATATGGAATCCATTTTCCTAAATTCAAAACACAGAAGTGGCATAAATTAATTTAAAATTAATTCCCGCTGTCAAAACAAAAAGCGTGTTTTTAAGAGATAATAACTATCAAAAGATTGACACTTGTTTATGTTCGGTTTAATTGTAAAATTATGTCCAATGACCAAAATTATATTAAATAGCAAAAATATATTCTAAATATATTTTAAAACCACTCAAATTCATAATTTATCACTATTAATTATTTTGATTAAAAAAGTTGTTTTTAATTAAAATTTAGTAATTTTCACTATTCATCAACATATGAAAGTTATCCGAAAAGTACCAAAATTTCACCTTAGGCTAAATTTGATATTCCGAATCCAAAAATGAAGTACATTTTAAAATATAAAATATATATAACTTCAAAAAGTAGGTATTACTATTCATAACAGCTAGTTTGATTGGTTACGGTGTGTTAGAACTCGAAGTTGCGTACAACACACGCTATTGTTTTATTCAAAGGAAAGTGTACCGTGGAAGCTTGGGATGTTTCATTTTAAATTTTTTGATGTCTCCATTTAGTCAAAATGTTTAAAATATTGTATTTAAAAAGGTTTCACTATCAAACGTTGATAAAAGTGCAATACTGAAAATGAATCTGTTCTTGCATTATGACTAAGAAACTCATAATATGGATTCTAAAATTATAAGGATTATATAAAGTTTAAAATTTAGTTAATACTATTCATGACCTCTTTTAATGGCTTTTTTTTTGGTAAGTCATGGTGCAATTGAACTTAGTGTTGCGTGTAGTGCAAGTTATTGAATAACACACTATGAAATCTTGGGGTGTTACAGCATGGGGGTGAAAATTGAGTATTTATTTAATAAGAATTAAATCATTAACCAATCCACCTTACCATGGGTAATATCTCCAAGAGGATATGAAGCCCACCCTCCCCATTCTAATGATAGTTGACTTGAGGAGAGATTACAAGAAATATAGAACTATCGATCTCATATCAGGATGGAAATCACACTCAAATAATGGTCTAAAGGCTTGAGAGTGAAAATATGACCATGGATCATTAGAATATCAAAGATAGGTAGTCATTATGAGTTTAATGTTCTTATATCCTTTCACATGCATCATTTTATTGTTTTAGATCCAAGATACACTTGTTAGGGACCATTGATGGTCATTCTATGTGTTTTTTGTTGAATGAGGGTGATTTGTGATTCTTATATGGAAATTCTTAAAACATTTCACAATTGTAAGGAATGAATTTTACTGGAACAAGGATATTATTATTCCCTTTCTAGGAAGATGATTTATGGGGAATAAATTCCATGTATTGAGGGTTACATCCCATGTAGTGACCCCATGTCGTGTAGCATGAGAACATATCCAGACAAGCCATTTGAAATTAAACGTCCATGTAAAATTTTATGCAAATCATACAAGTGAATTGGGTGATGAGAATAAAAATTCGATAATGACAAAACAATGTGTTTATTTGTTCAGTACATTCCATCTACCTGAGTGTACACAACTTATGGTTGACAAAAACTAGATGATCTGGGTGAAGAAAATACATAGTTGATGACAGGGTATTGTGAGACATGCCATGTACCTATGGTACATTCCATGAGATCCCACATTCCAAGAAAAGTTGTGTGTTAAGAGGAAACATATGGGTGTTCAATTTGGGTCACACTCTACATAGTCCCCAAGACACTTCGTGTAGTCTCCTCATAGTGGAGATCACCCCCAATGCATTTCCTTCTTCGGGAGTCATATTTGGGACTACTAGTAACTTATCCTATATTTTTTTCGCATATAATGAATTTGTTTACATGGTTGGGACATTGGAGATATAGGGTGATTAATTTTATTGGTTATCTTAGGTTAGTTTCATTTGGACCCATAGTGGTTGAGTGAGTTTTCATAGTCTAGTGCTGTGAGGGTACATATGGAATTATGTCAATGGTATAAGTTTATGATCCCCTCAATATGATGATCATAAATATGGTTGTAACATCTATCTGACGTGACTGTGGTGGGAAATTATAGAATATAGTATCCCAGGATGGGGTTCTTGGTATCATCATGACCAACAATACAAGGGAGGTGATTTTTTATCTATGAGGAAAAATATGAAGGGTTTGTGGAATCATTATGTATACAATCCCCTACTTAAAGAATGATGGTAATATGGTTGTGAGGATAGCGATTATACGATCCCATATGTAAATTTTTGTTTTGGTAGGGTTTCTGGAATCATTGGTGATATGAACCCCTGCATATCACAAAATATTACAAATATTTTTTGGAATCGTTGTGCCCAAAAATGAATAGTGGATAATCCACTATCTGATTGATATAATATCTAGTATGTAAGATTGGTTTTTGGTGAACCCATCAGATCCAGATACTGATACCAAACCTGAGTGAGATTATAGGGATAATGTATTCAGTTTTTTGTATCATGTAGGAGATCCGATGAGTGATCCCATATCCTTGGATTTATGGTATGGTTTTTCAGTCGGGGTTCATAATTTCCCCCAATGGGTACTTGGAGTTATCCACATTCTATGTGATGAGGCCAATTGTGGTTTGGGTATGGCTTTTCGAATCCTCTATCTAGGATGGGTGAGATCTCTGATTTGATTATTGAGATAATTTGAGTTTCAATTTGATGTTCATAGTTAAAATATATGATTATTGTGATATCTGTGATGAATTCCCATTTAGTATGGATGTTTTTTTGTATTGGATTTGTGACACCCTTTTGATTGGTATCTACCATACGTTCCATAAAAATTGGGGGTTTTTTTCTTAGTTGAGTGTAGCTTTGGAATGATTGTCATTTGGGATGATAGGGATTTTATAGTGTCTAATTTTATGAATGTCGTCTTTTCAATAATTGAATATTAAACTGTGTCTAGCTACGAGGTTGAATCCTCTGGAGACATTGAGTTTAATATGAGTATATCAAAGTGATTTTAGGGAGTCTTTGGGGTGTTGTCACATCTTGTATGAAATATAAGGTGGTATGAGATAACAAGTAATATTTAGCAGAATATTTTTTTGAGTTAGAGATTCTATCTCAGTTGGTTTCCCTCTTACTCGGTCAAGAATACTATTTCCTTTTAGTTTCTATATTTTATTATTGGTTTTTTGAGTTCCCACTAGGTATTTTTATACTCACCTTTATACATGGTTTTCTTATACCTATTGTGTGTTAGGTAGACCATAGCCCTTTGG
This sequence comes from Viscum album, assembly GCA_963277665.1. Lineage (NCBI taxonomy): Eukaryota > Viridiplantae > Streptophyta > Magnoliopsida > Santalales > Viscaceae > Viscum > Viscum album. The sequence continues at coordinate 1,294,944,764 of OY728152.1, forward strand.
TTGGAGTCATTATAGGACATCATCCATATTGAACATAGTGAGCTTGGTAGATCTAGGTCTTTAGAGAAGCTTGTCCAATGATAAATCTAGATAGTTCAATTGGAATTGATCCCCTATTATGGGATGGTTGGATACTTTTATATATTTTTTTAGGATCATGAATTCTGTTTTAAAATTTATGTACTTTTTAAGTACTCTATTTTTGAGTAGATGAATGCATTCATTTAATTTAAAATTTTATATATCTTTTATATTTCATAGAGGTGTATATGGATGGGTTATTATCGTTATCATAGACAATGGCCTATTGTGTTTTTGATATTCACACTCAGTACTATATATCATTCCCTATCCATTGAAGGAATGCATGGGGAGTTGTGTCTTGATCCCCATTTAGTGGGGTCATATAGGAATAGAGATAGATATTGATGAATTCTATTATATCAATACATGTTGTTTTAATATGTTAATGGTGATGGAAAAAATTATTATTGGTTGTCACATCCACTTCCCATTCTAAACATAACATCTAAAGGGAAAAATGCATTGTGAGTTTTATGTGATCACCTAACTAAGTCCTCACACATCATCACTATTTGAGAAGCCTTATATCTAAATTAGCATGCCATGATATAATTTTTAGAGATTTTAAGATTGAATGGTGTACCACAGTTAACTATTTGTAATCACGATTTTAGGTTTACCTCTTGGTTGTTATTGGGACTTCATCATGATCTACATATAGAGTTAAGTTTCATCAAATCACATAATCCTCATAATAATTTTCTCTCTGGGAAAAACTTTCAAACCCTAGAGGATTTTTTGTGATATTAATCATTTTATTCCAAGTGATTTGGTGATTAATACCTTTATCCAGTTGTGTTTTTATACTGTTACATCTTTCTCTGAGTAATATCAATGGATCCTTAAGAATATATATATGTTTATATTATTTTATATCTGATATGATATAATTAATTTGGAGAAATAAATATATTCAGACAAGTTATATATGATGAAATGGCAGAGAACATTAAATATTATTTGCAACACAACATGGAATCTCCGTGTTAAATGATAAGTAATGCTTGGAATTTTTGGCATGATCCTAAATTTGAAATTGGTGATAAAAATTTTATATTAATTTCTCCATGATAGAAGATTTTTTGGTTCTAGAAGAAATGGAAATTAATATAGGTATATCATTCCCTTTGAAATTTTTTATTGTATCTAGAATGTAGAATATTAGTTTGTGCTTGAACCAACCCACTCTCAAGTCCATGATGTGTTTTATGTATCTCTCCTAGAGAAGTGAAAACCCTAACCATAAAATAATTTGACCCCATAGGTTATAAAACTAGAAAATTATAATTTGTATGTGGAATAATCTTTGGAGATATTGGATAATACATAAAATGATCTTTATAAAAATACCACTCACCTGGTAATTTGTTTATGTGAAACCAACATCCTGGGGAAGTGACATAGGAAATTTAGGATACAGTGAGGCAAAATTAACCTCATTTTTTATCATACATATGAATTTTAAGTGAGGTATAAATATTAAACACTATATAATGGAACAATCCATGTTTTTATTAACATTCTTCAAATAAATTAATTTACTTTGTGAGCTTGATTTAGACACAACATCATTTCAATCTTGATCTACATGCAACATTAGGTTTTATTTTATCACACAAGACACTGTTTTTTAACAATCCCATGATATATTTTTAATATTATTTAGAAAACTTGATGGTTAAAAACTATATTAAAAATATACTAACATTAATAGTAATAAATATTTTTTATAATTATTTATAATTTCATTAAATAAATTAAATATATTTCACAAAAAATATAAAATGTCTATATTTTATGAAAATTCTATTTTCCAGAGAATATTATTTGTTTATTTTTTGAAAAAAATATATAATAAAATCTTATGTATTTTATAAAATTAAATCAATAAAATAAAATTCATTTTAAAAATTTAAATAACAAAAATATTAAAGTGTAAATAGTTTAATTTCATCAAATATTTCATTATTTATAAATAGTGAAACATATTTTTATTAAATTTGAAAAAATAGTTTTTGTAATACTTTTTTATGAGAAGAAAGTATATATTAAATTGGTTTTAATGTTCCATTTGTTAAATTAAATATCCATTAATCCAATTTATTAATTTTAATATGTTTAATTTTAATTTTTTTTGGAAACATTGTATAATTTGGAAACTTTGTCTTCATAAATCACATCATTCTCTTCTCACTACGAGGAATATTTTTTAATTCCAATTTCCCACATATGTGAATGAAATTTGGAAATATTTATTCTATATTTATAATTACAATAATTTATATTTTTTACTAATGTAATATATAAATTTTTGGCCAAGATTTATTTTGGGAAAAAAACATTATTTATAGTGGTTTAGGTAAAATTGGGTTTACCAAGGGGGTTTAGCTATTATAGTATGGTTTAAAAATAACCAAAAACATGTTTAAATCCGTTTTTTCACATTTTTTGACATTTTTTGTTCTTGTATCAATAATTTTACTTTTTTGAGATATAGGAAATAAAAAAACATGGGTTCATTTCTTTTATGTAATTAGTTTCAATTATTCTGCTCACCTCACTTATAATATCTGATGCCCCCATCTATTATTCACAACTTAAAAACCCTTTTGATTTATCACATATCAACCAAAATCAATTTTTAACATATCTCCTCTCATCCTCGATGAATTATTTTGATATAATTAAAATAAAGGAATGGTTTTATTGCTACTCTGTGGAGAATACGTGAAGAATATGTAACATTCATTAAATATTGTTTTTTTCTTTCTTACTCTAACAATTTAATTGGATATTATACACATGTCATATTATATCCTTATATTCATATATATACTGATATGTTTTTATGTCATGGAAATGACATAAAACCACAACCATTAAATTTTTTACAAAATAATCAATCGTGTTATAGTGGACTTCTACCTCATAAATGGATTTAAATTATTTACCGCCAATCATGGTTGAAGATAATTATTTAATTATTGTTTATATATAATATTTATGATATTATTATAGTTTTCTATTCAGTATATCACACATAACTTCATACTCTATATATTTCTAGAATACTATAATGTCTCTCTAGGGTGTGGTGGTCTACTACCTTGAGAAGGGATGTGATTCATCCATGATTTACTTAAATGGAATTAATGGTTTTTTTAATGAACATATGTTATATATAATATATTAAAATGATTCTTTAAAAATAAAATGTCATTTAACATTCATACGTTGAATATATTCGGAAAACATAAAAAAGATTTGTGTATATATATGGGCGGTCGTAACCATGAACCATGGGTTTCATTTTCTATCATTAATTTTATAGACTACTATAAATACTTATATAATTAATCTGTATGATACTCAAATCATAGATAATGTTTCATAGGTGATGAAATCATGATCAAGGTATGAGAAATAAATAACAATGATCCAATCAAACCATTCTAATTCATTCAATTAATGGTATATAATTTTGATGAATTGATATTTATTAAAAACATTTCACTTCCATGGGTTATACCATGATCTAATTCATATGACACCTTATTATTTTCATAGAATAGAAAATAATGAAATAGTTATTAAACCAATAAAATTTCCACATGTTATGATATGATGAAATGGTTATAGAATGAATTTAATTTCATGGTTTATAACGTGATAAATGTTATATGATCTCAGGTTACATATAAAAATCTATTGATGTTCATTTTTACCAATGAATGTATATTAAAAAAATTATCCTCGATCTGAATCTTCATGTTGATTTCTAAATCATTCACCATTGAATTTTACAAAAAATTTGACAAGAATATTTATCATAAAATATAGATAATGAATGTAAATGCACTTTCATATGAAAACTATTTTAATTTAAGCATCTTTGTAAAATTTTTAGGTTACATTCAATTAAATATAAGTTGAAAATGTTTAATGTTTTAAAACATGTCTTATTTTCAAAAAAGATAATGATATTTTTATTTATGAATTATTTTAAATGATCGATAAAAGAGATGTTTAATCTAACATGACATCCTATTATGATACATATTTTTTATTGAGGATATGCACAAATAATACAATTACTATTCATTATATTACTAGTATATTATTATGAAGAAAATATTCATGTTATAATTATTTTTCATGCCCAATTTATATCATGATAAAATTATTATTAAAAAAATCCTTCTTTGTAAAGTAATGAAGAACTAATAATGTAATATGTCATTTCCCATCGGTCTTGAGATGATTAAATGGTTATAAAAATCATTAAATTTAGTTTTTTATAATTTTATCAATGTATTTTGATATTGTTATACAGATAAATATTATTTTCATTATTAGATGGGTGGTACATTTAATTGCTACCAATGAATTGGGTAAATATATGTCTCATATCATAGATAGGACTCAAACATAGAGCAACCTGAATATAATAAAGAAAATTATCTACAACAATGCTATCTATAGTGAACCATTTCTATATTGATGGTTTGGGGAGTGAACTAATTCCACTAGGATATCCTTGGTAGTGATCCTTGATTTCAATGGAAATGAATTACCATGCTTCTGTGTATGGAAAAAAAATATCTCTTATGCCAAGATTATCTTCTCATGTATCATGTTCTTTGTCTCTCTTTTTATTCTTGTAATATGACCTTCCAATCATTAATTCATGACTCAAGGTTTTGATATTTTATTTGACGGTTATGGTTGTCAAATTTTTGTATCAAGTCCTCATACCATTATGTTTGTATTATGCATAGATATATCTTGTTCATACACTATCTAAGAATGTCACATCAACATTTATATTGTTTCCATTCCTTGAGTTCTGATGATTTTTAGTTATTATAGTATTTCGTATAATGGTAATTTTTGTAAAGATCATATTGGGTGATAATGCAGATTACCTTTATGTGAGTTTTTTGTGATTCCATGTTTCCATATGCACCAAACTAATATGATACTCATGCATGTGTTGGGGGTGATATAATAAATATTAATAAATAATTTTTTAATATTGAAGTATGAAAAAAAATTTAAGTTTACGTTTAGGATTTATGAGTATCTTAGTCGTTCAATACCTGAAAATATGGAATATAAATATAATGGTTAAGAGATCATGGTTAGTGAATGGTTTTTGATAACTGTGGATCATAATTGTGTTTCCCAGTTTCTTGGGGAATCAATATTGTAAAATCCATTTGATGTGTACTATAAATTATGTTGTATTGGTATAGTGATATTTAGACAAATTCCATTTATATTTTCAAACTATATGTTTGCCTAAAAATTAAATGGATTGAGTTATCCATTAACATATGGTCATTCATAGTTTCATATTGGTTGGATATCTCTACAATGTATTTATGAACATCTATAAAAAAATTACCATTTTTAGTATTGATAATATATCTTATCAATACGTTTTTATACAAATTTAGTTGGTATGAGCTTATGGTGCGAGCTAGTGTCTCCTTCCTCTCCCAATGTAATTTCTCATATGATTATATGGCATTTGAAATGCCATTTAATATCATTTGATTAATTATGTACATATATGATTCTATGATATTTTATTATTCGTATGATAAACATCTTATAATACCCTCTACATATATGTCTCATGAGACTTTTAAGAGGGATATTTCTAGTTACATGATTATTGTTGTTAATCATGAATCAATAGATACTATTGGATAATTTTTTGTCTATTTTCTTATGGTTGACTCTATATATGATGTTACACATTGACTTGATTCCATCCTTATTGAAACACTATTTTTTATTGTGGTAGCATGATACAAAACTGTTTATTTTTTTAGAATACTATATTTCAGTCTTCAATGAATAAGTTGTACCTTTTATGGATCCCTTCATGTATTTTTATTTATATTCTATTGGTCAAAGAGCTACAAATTCAGTGCTCTAATCACAATAAATTGGTAATATGTGGAGTAATTTATTGAATAAATGAATTAGGGATTTAGACTAATCAAATAAATTGTATTCCTTATAAAATGGAATATGGACCATTTTGGATCATTTAGAAATTAAATGTTATATGCTATAATAATAGGTTACATGTTCTAATTGGTATAAGGTGATTGTTTATGTTTTATGTGGGTTTGAAGGAATTTTCTGTATTATGATTTATAAATTTATCATGAGACATATTATATGTGAAATTTTCATAATGTGGATGAGTCTTACATATCCAATTGTTTAATGAATGATTGAAATTGTTCACCATTCATAATTTAATATTTTAAAAGTTAAGTTATGTTGGACATTATTAAATTGTTATTGATGACATGGTAAAATATGTTGGACATGATGATCCCAATTATTGAAATCTATAATTGGACATGACTATCCATTCTCCATGGTAAAGAACATTCGACATGACACTCTATATTGTGGATTCTAATTTTCAATAATTGAGATCCATATAATAGTATGAATATTTTAATAGATGCTTCCTTGACTAAATGTGTGACAAAATTGTTATATAGTTTATAAATATTACACATGATGAAGAATATTTTTTGGGATGGGTGTCATAATTGAACATGGAATCCCAAGATTCAAACTTAAAATAGATTCCATAAAAAACATTTAAATTTAATTCCTTTCCTATTATTCATCGAAAAATTTCATATACTTTTTGTTTAGTGAAGATAATTTTTCGGACATCCTTATTGGTGGCACATTAACTTGAAATCATGCACGAGTTTGGTTACCATTGGAACTCGATTATGATTCATAGATGCATGTATGGGTAAAGGAAAAGGCTCGGTCATGGATTTATGAATTTTGAAATGGGGTGGAGCATAGATTTCGTGAAGGTGTATGATTTTGAGAAACTTTTAAGAACAATTAGTGTTTTTTAATTTCTTTTTCCATTGACATGTGGCACTGTTAATAAATTAAATGATTTATATATTCATTTTGGGGAACATACCATGTTTTTGGATTTATCATGTTATGTTTGGGTATTACTGTATATTTTTCTTCAGATTATATTTTTTAATTTATTTAATTATATTACCCTGATAAAATTTATGGACTCTCAAATTTTTATTTTATAACTTTTTATTTACATGGTACAGAAAATGATATTTTTAATTTTAGATTATTGGAATCATGGTACAAAATATATGAAAACATAAATAATTCATTGAAATTAACATTAAGACATAATAATGGGATAGTTTTATGTTCATTTCCTGCTTATCATATACTAGGGATATACAAAAATGGAATGGGGGTGAGAATAAGGCCTAGTTTGGGAAAATAATTTACATGTGATCATGAGGAATATATATATGAACATTAGTAATTTCATTATAGAAATATAAAAGTTTTATAAGGAATATAATAATAAAAATAACATGAATAATAATAGTTAAATTTGGGTAAAACATTCAAATTATACATTCATACTAATATTACCATTGATTTTCATCAAGGTGTCAAAAATAAAAATTACGAAGGTTATTTACCAAGGTATAGTAAAACATGCCATCTATAGAGATTAAATTTCTTTACCCAATTCATTGGAGAGATGTCAGGGTTCACCATTCATCTTTATTAGTTAATATGATCCACATATATAAAAATTTAACATTTTATAAATAACCCATTGATAATAAAAAAGGGGCTTCATATCAAAATATTTGAATTAAAAAAGTTGTTAATGCATGATCATTGTGTAATTTTCACCAACACATAAATGGAATGAGGTTTAATTAAAATTAATAAAATAATAAATTAAATAAATTTTAAATGTATGATAATTCCCATGGAAAGTAAAATGGCTTGGGTATTCAAATTATGAAAATAAAATATTGTTTATTTAGGAGAATATGTAAATTATTCGTAGTAATTTATATAGTATAAGTCGTAAAAAAGTGGGGTTATAAAATAGTAAATTGTTAATGTAAATTGTTTTATAGTTCATAAAATAAAATTATTATAGTAATTGGATAAAATTAAAAGGAAAAATTAAATTTCCTGTTAAATTTTAAGACATCCCACATAAAAAGAGGACTTGAATGGAAAAGAGAAATTGAGATTCCACTTATATTGAAATGTTACGCCAAGAACATGGGGAATAGAACTATTGGGTTTGAGGAATCCTTGAGGTGAAAATTGGGAGGATAAAATACTATATATTTTTGGAGGAAGATTTTTTAGTGAATGGAAATTGATAAATTTGTGGGAATTTATAATAAAAGTGGAGTATTTGGTTAATAATTTCCCAATATAGGAATATGAAACATACGTAGTAGGAAATGAATAACCATGGGATTTCCCATTATTTTGTACCATTTTTTTGACATATTGGAAATATATTATGTTATTTAGACCCACATGAATTTAGAATCAGTTTATGTTACATATTTTTTCATAGAAATGTAATGTTTACTCAAAATATATTATTAATGTTAAAGTTTTATTTTTAAACTATGGAATTTATCATATAGGTATGAAAATTAATTAAATATATATATATTTATTTATTTATTATTAATAAAATAAGACATTTTAGGTCTTAGAAGGTGGTCAATTAATTATTCCATCACTATGGCATTATTATAGGTTATTAAACATACCGAAATAAGAAAACTATGTTTTTCCTATTCAAAAAAATAATAATGTATTTTATAAAACTCACATAAATTCACACTATCATAATTTTGACATTTTTTTCAAAAATTATTTTTTAATTATCATAATAATTAAATATATGTGATAATTTTTATATTTAAATAGAGAAATTATTATTTATTAAAAAAATAGTGATTTTAAAAGTTCATAGTAAAATTTATGAAACATAGAAAAATTCAATTACATTGTAAAATAATTTTATCATGTGTTGTTAAATTGGATTTTTTGTCAATATATTTAATTAAAATAAATATTATTTATAATACATTAGTTTATTGTAAAAAATTATATATATTATATAAATAAATATTTATTTATGAAATATCATTTTGTAACATTTTTGTTATTTTTGATTATGAAATACTATTGATAAAAAAAATTAATAGAATATTAATTTTATTTATAAGATAGAGATAAAATTAATGTATATAATTCATGGAAAATTAACCTCTACTAACACCCATGTACGACCAAATTGGTTGATGTGTGATAGTGATACATTCATGGGTAAACTCGACTAATATTACCTGAGTGGTAATTTACACTACCCTGAACTTCTCATGTAGACGATTTCATTCAATATTCATTTGTTGAAGCTCAACATTGGATTGGTAATGGGTGGACTCTAATGATTCTTCCTACCTACCATGTTTTGAAAAATAGGATTCATAAGGAAGCACTCTATTTTTTAATGCCACCACATATAATTTATTAATTAATTATACATTGTAATTTAATGTAAATAGAAATAATTATTTAGATAAAATTATTACCATGAGCATAGTTTCAGAAAATCATATTAAGTAGCGGTCATTTTTACCAACAGTCATTATTGGTAATAATTTATTCACTAATATTCTATTCTTCATCGTTATGTTAACCAATGGTGCATTCTAACTCTACAAAGTACCCCAAATGACTTATTGAAGTCACACAAAAGATTCAATATTTGATCATTTGATGATTATTTTCACAAAAATACATTTATGGATCTAATTTTATGTCAATCATCAATCTCCTTCTTCTTCCATCCTCACCCATCACACTCTCAATTCCATGATGTGTATTATGTATCTCTCCTAGAAAATTATATACCATAACCATAAATTAAACGGAACCCATGTGTTATAAAACTGGAAAATTATAATTTGTATGTGAAATAATCTCTAAAGATACTAGATCATACATAAAATGATCTTCATAACAACACCACTCACCTGGTAATTTGTTTCTATGAAATCACCATCCTGAGGAAGGGACATCGGAAATTGACAATACGGTTAGGTGGAATTATTCTCATTTTTTATCATACATACAAATTTTATGTGAGGTATAATTTTTAAATAGGGTAGAATGGAACACTCAATTTTTTTATTAACATTCATCAAATAAATTAATTTAATTTGTAACCTATATTTACAACCAACATCATTTCAATATTGTTCAACATGCAACACTATGTTTTATTTCTTCACACAAGACATTATTTTTTTTAAAACCTACAATATATTTGTAATATAGTTTAGAAAATTTGACTCTAATAAACTATATTAAAAATATACTGACATTAATAGAATTAATATTTTTATATATATTAATAATTTCATTAAATAAATTAAATATATATCAAAAAAATTATTTTGTAAAATGTCTTTATATTTTATTAAAATTATATTTTCTCAAGAATTTTATTTTTATATTCATTGAAAAACAATAAAATTAAATATTGGGTATTTTATAAAGTAAATTCAATAAAATAAAATTCATTTTAAAAATCTGAATCACAAAACTATCATAGGGTAAATAGTTTATATTTTCTTCGAATGTTACATTTTTTATAAATAGTGAAACATATTTAATATTAATTGAAAAAAAATATTTCTATAATATTTATTTATAAGAAGAATGTATATATTAAATTGGTTTTAATGTTACATTTGTTAAATTATATATTCATTAATCCAATTTATTAATTTTAATATGTTTAGTTTTAGTTTTTTTATGAAAACATTGAATACTTTGGAAAATGTTTCTTCTTTAAACACATATTTCTCATCACACCTGTAGGATTTGCTTTAAATTTCAATTTTCCTCATATGTGAATGAAATTTGGTAGAATATATTTCATATTTATAATTACAATAATTTATATTTTCTAATAATGTCATATTTTATTTTATTACCAAAATGTAATTTAAAAAAATAAAATATTTACAATGGATTAGGTAAAAATGGGTTTACCAAGGGGGTTTAGCTACAATTATAACGTTTAAAAATAAAATAAAATATGTATAAATCCATTTTCTCAAATATTTTGACATTTTTTGTTCTTGTATCAATAAAGTTACATTATTTGAGACATTGGAAATCAAAAAAATCATTGATGCACTTCTTTCTTGTATGTAATTTCAATTATTCCACTAACGTCACTTATAAAATCCACTAACACCAATATATTATTCACTACTTAAAAACCCTTTTGATTTATCACATATCCTCCCAAATCAATTTTTAACATAGAACCTCTCAACCTTGAAGCATTATTTTTATATAAATATAATAAATGATTGGTTTTAGAACTACCCTATGGATAATAAGTGATGAATATGTGACGTTCATCGAATATTGTTTTTTTCTTTCATACTCTAACAATTCAATTGGATATAATAATCTCGTGGTATTATATCGTTAATATCATATATATATATATATATATATGTTTTTATGTCATCGAAATGACCTAAAACCATATACACATCCATTAAATTTGTTTCAAAATAATCATTCATGTTAAAGTGGACTTTAACCTCATTAATGGATTTTAATTGTTTACCACCAATCATCATTGTAGATAATTATACATTTATTGTTTATATATAATATTTATGATATTATTATAGTTTTCTAAAATGTATATCACATATAACTTCATACTCTATTTATTGCTAGAATATTATAATTTCTCTTTTGTGTATGGTGGTCTACTACCTCGAGAAGAGATGTGATTCATCCATGATTTATTGAAAGTTATTAACGATTATTTTAATGAACATATGTGATATATGGGAAATTAAAATTATTCATTAAAAATAAAAAGTCATTGAACATTCATTCATTGAATATTTTCAGAAAACATAAATAGTGTCCGTGTATATGTATGGCATATCATATCCACAAACAATATGTTTCATTTTCTATCATTAATTTTATAGAAGACTATAAATGCTTATATAATTATTATTTATGATTCACATATCACAGATAATGTTTTAGAGGTGTGGAAATCATGATCAAATTATGAGTAAAAAATAATAACGATCCAATGAAACCATTGTAATTCATTTAATTAAGGGTGTGTAATTATGATGAAATGATATTTATTAAAAACCATTATCTTCCAAGGGTTATTCCATGATCCAATGTATATGAAAACTTATTATTTTCATAGAATACAAAAATATGAAATAATTGTTAAACCAATAACATTTCCACATGTTATGATATGTTGAAATGTTTATGTAATGAATTTAATTTCATGGTTCATAACATGATAAATGTTATATGATCATAGGTTATGTATAAAAATCTATTGATTTACATTTTACCAATGAAAGGATTTTAAAAAAATATATCCTCAAACTAAATCATCATGTCGATATCCAAATAATTCCCCATTGAATTTTACCAAAAATTTGATAAGAATATTTATCATAAAATAAATATAATGAATGAAAACTCAATTTCCTCTGAAAAATATTTTCATTAAAACATCGTTTCTAAATTTACTAGGTTACATTAAAAGATAAATAGGTTAAAAATGCTTAATATTTTAAAAATTGTTTTATTTACAAAAAAGAAAATGATATTTTCATTTCTGAATTATTTTAAATGATCAATCAAAGAGATGTTTAATCTAACATGACATCATTTTATGATACATATTTTTTACGGAGGACATGTACACATAATATAATTACTATTCACTCTATTTTTGGTTTATTATTATAATGAAAAGATTATTGTTACACTTATTTATCAGGCACAATTTATACCAGTATAAAATTATTATAAAACAAATTTCATTATATGTTTAGTAATGATAAACTAGTAATGAAATATGCCTTTTTTCCATAGGTTATGAGATGATGAAATGATTATAAAAATCAATAAATTTATTTTTTTTATAATTTAATTAATGTATTACGATCTTGTTATACACATAAATATGTTTTCCATTATGAGATGGTGGGACATTTATCTTCTACCAATGAATTGGGTAAATATATATCACATGTGATAGATATGACACAAAAATGGAGTAACCCAAGTTCTATAAAGTAAATTATCTACTATAATGGTATCTAGAGTGAACTGTTACTACGTTGATGGTTTGGGGAGTGAACTAATTCCACTATGATATCCTTGGTAGCGACCAATGACTTTAATGGAACTGAATTACTATGCTTCTATGTATGAAAAAAATATATTTCTTATTCTATTGTTATCTTCTCATGTATCATTCTCTCTGTCTCTCTTATTATTCAAGTAATATGTCCTGTAAATAATTATTCCATGACTCATGATTATGATACTTTGTATGAATTTTATGGTTGTCAGATTTTCGTATCATGTCCTCATACAATTATGTTTGTATTATTCAATGATATATCTTGTTCACACACTAAATAAGCATGTTAAATCTCCATTTATGATGTTTTCATTCCCTATGTTGTGTTGATTTTTAGTAACTATAGTATTTATAATAATTGTTATACTTTCGAATATCATAGTGGGTGATAATGTAGATTACATATAAGTGATTTTCTGGAGTTTCAATGTTTCCACATACACCAAACTTATATGGTATGCATGCATGTGTTGGTGTAATATAATAAATATTAATCAACAATGATTTAATATTTATGTATGAAAAAACAATTTTAGTTTAAATTTATGATTTAGGAGTATCTATGTGGTTAAATACCTCGAAAATATGGAATATAAATATTATAGTGAAGGGAATTTGGTTAGTGGATGGTTTTTGATAACTGTGTACCGTAACTGTGTTGCCCAGTTTCGGGTGAATCAATATTGTGAAATCAAAGTGATGTGTACAATAAATTATGTTGTATTGGTATAGAGATATTCAGAAAAATTCCATTTATATTTTCAAATTATTCATGTGCCTAAAAAACTACATTTACTGAGTTATACATTAACATATGATCATCTATAGTTTCATATTGTTTGGACATCTACTCAACTTAATTATGAACATCAATAAAAATATTGAAGTTACCATTTTTACTATTGATAATATATCTTACGAACCCATTTTCTTATTAATTTAATTTGTATAAGCTTTTGGTGTGATCGGGTGTCTCCAACCTCCCACAATGTTGTTTCTCATTTGATTAAATGGTGTTTGAAGGTCCATTTAATATCATTTGATTAATTAGGTACATATACGAGTCTATGATATTCTATTTTACAAAAGATAAACTTCTCATAAAACCCTCTTCATCGATATCTCATGAGACTTATTATGTGTGAGATTTCATGATTCATGATCGTTGTTCTTGATCACGAATCAATAGATGGTATTGGATAATCAAGTGTCTATGTTCTATTGGTTGATTTTATATAAGCTATTTCACAAGGAATTTATTTCATCCTTATTTATACACTATTTTATATTGTGTAAACATGAATCAAAACTGTTTATTTTTTTACAATACTAGATTTCAGTCTTCAACTGAAAAGATATAAATTTTATGGATCCCTTCGGGTCTTTTTATTTCTATTATATTGGTCATAGTGCTACACATTCCGGGTTCTAATCACTATAAAATGGTAATATGTGGAGTAATTTATGGAATAAATAGATTAAGGATTTATACTACTCAATTCAATTGTATTATTTATTAGAATGGAATATGGAACATTTTGGATCGTTTATAAATTAAATGTTATATGCTATTATAATAGGTTACATGTTCTAATTAGATAAACGTTGATTGTTTATGTTTTATGTGGGTTTGAAGAACTTTTTTTATTACATTATATAAATTAATCATGAGATATATTATATGTCCTATGTTCATAATGCGGATGAGTATTACATATCAAATCGAATAATGAATGATTAAAATTGATCACCATTCTTAATTTAATATTAAGGATTTTTTATATTGGACATTGTTAAATTGATGTTGAAGACATGGTAAAATATATGGGACGTGATGATCCCCATTATTGATAGGTATAATTGGACATGACTATCCACACTCCATGGTAAATAATATTTGACATGAAACACTACATTGTTGATTCTTATTGTTAATCATTAAGCTCCATATAATAGTATGAGTATTATGAAAGATTCCTCCTTGATTAAATGTGTGACTACTATGTTATTTAGTTTATAAATATAAAACATGCTAAAGAATATTTTGTGGGATTGGTGTCATTATTTAACTTGACATCCCAAGATGATAATTGAAAATAGATTCCATAAATACATTTAAATTTACTTCCATTCCTATTATTCGTCGAAAATATTCATACTATTTTGGTTTAGTGTAGATATTATTTCCAACATCCTTAGTGGGGGAACATTGACTTGTAGTCAGGCCCTAGTTTGACTAACATTGGATCTCAATTGTGATTCATGGGTTCGTGTCTAGACAATGGAAAAGGCCCAGTCATGGATTTATGATTTTTCAAATGGGATGGATCATAGTTTTTGTGAAGGTGTATGATTTTGGGACACTTTTAAGAACTGTTACTGTTTTTTTTTAATTTGGATTTCCATAGACATGTGACACTATTATTAAATTAAATATTTTATATATTCATTTGGGAGAAAAAACCATGTTTTTTGATTTATCATGTTATTATTGGGTATTACTTTATATTTTTAATCACATTATATTTTATTATATCTACTATTTCATTACCCTGATAAATAGTATGGTATCTAATTTTTTTATTACAAAACATTTTATTTACATGGTATAGAAAATGATATTTTTAATTCCAAATTAATAGAATCAAGGTACAAAATATAAGTAAACATAAATAATTCATTGAAATGAACGTTAATACATAATAATGGGCTCATCTTATGTTCATTTACTACATCTCATATCCTAGGGATATACATAAAGGTAATGGGGTGATAATGAGTCCTAGTATGGGAAACTAATTTACATGTGATCATGAAAAATATATATATGAACATGAGTAATGTCATTATACAATTATAAAAGGTATATAAGTCTTATAATAATAAAAATAACATGAATAATAATTTTTAAATTTGGGTAAAACATTCAAGTTATACTTTCATAATAATATTACCATTAATTTTCATCAAGGTATTATAAATGAAAATTACAATGGTTATTTACCAAGGTATAGTAAAACATGCCATCAATATAGATTAAATTCATTACCCAATGAATTGGATATATTTCAGGGTTCAACATTCTTCTTTATTAATTAATTAGATCCAAATATATAAAAAATCATAAATTTCCTAAATAACCCATGGGAAATAAAAGTGTTGTTTCATATAAAAATCTTTGAATTTAAAAAGTTCTTAATGAATGATAATTAAGTCATTATCACCACCACATAAATGGGATAGGGTTTAATTATTGTTAATACATGAATAAAATAAATAAATTTTAAAATTATCTGAGTTCCAATGGAAAATATAATGTCTTGGGTATTCACTAGAAAAAAAAAATAATAATTTATTGAGGGGAATAGGAAAATTTTTAGAAATAATTTCTATTTCATAACTTTTATAAAAATTGGAGTTATAAAATAATAAAATGATAATGTAAATGGGTATATAGTTCATAAAAAAATATTATTATAGTAATAGGATAAAATTAATTGGATAAAATAACTTTTCTATCAAATTTTAAGACATCCCACATAAAAACGAGACATGAATAGAAAAGAGAAATTGAGATTTCCATTACAATGATGTGTTACTCCTATATCATGGGGAATAGAAGCATTGGATAGAGGAAACCTAGTGGTGAAAATTGGGAGGATAAGAAATTATATATTCTTGGAGGATTAATTTTTAGTGAACGGTAATTGATAAATGGGTGGGTATATATAAGAAAAGCGAAGGATTTATTTAATAATTTCCAAATGTAGGAATTTGAAATTTATGTTGCTGAAAAGGAAAATTCCATGGCTTTCCCATTATTATATACAATGTTTTGGACCTATTAGAAATAAATTATGTTATTTTGACACCCATGAACAAAGAATCATTTTATGTTAATTCTTTTTTCAAGGATATGTAATGTTTCCACAAAAAATATTTTTAATGTTAATGTTTTATTTACAGACAATGGATTGTTTCATATATGTCTTGAAATTAATTTAATATATTTAATTATAGGATATTAATAAAATATAACATTTTTCCTCTTGGGATGTGGTTAATTAATTTTTCCATCATTATGACATTATTATAGTGTCCTTAAACATACCGGAATATACACACTATGTTTTTATAATTCTAAAAAATAATAATGTATATTTCAAAACTCACATAAATTCACACTATCAAAATTTTTAAATTAATTAAAAATTGTTTTTCTTTTATCATAATAATTAATTATATTTGATAATTTGAATATTTAAATATAAAAATTTTTATTTATTAAAAAAATAGTGAGATGAAAAAAGTATAGTAAAAATTCTGAAACAAAAAAAAATTCATTTACATAGTAAAATAATTTTATCATGTATTTTTAAATTGGATTTTTTATCGTGATATTTAATTAAAATAAATATTATTTATAATAATTTAGTTTATTTTAAAAATTTATATCTTTTTTATAAATTATAATTTGTGTATGAAAATTCATTTTATAAAATTTTTCATATTATTTTAATTTTGAAGAAATATTAATAAAAAACTTATTGGAATATTAATTGTATATATAAGATATAGATAAAGTTTAGTTGTCTAATTCATGGAAAATTAACCTCTACTAACACCCATGTATGACCAAATTGGTGGGTGTGTGATAGTGATACATTCATGTAGAAACTAGACTAATATTACCTGAGTGGTAATCCCCACTACCATGATTTTCTCATGTAGATGATTTTATTCAATATTCACTTGTTGAAGCTCAACATGGGATTAGTTATGGGTGGACTCTAATGATTCTACATTCCTCCCATGTTTTTTAAAAATAGTATTCATATGGAATCACTCTGTTGGTTGACACCACCACATCTCATTTCTTCTTTAATTATTATTTGTAATTTAAATTAATGAGAAATAATAATAATGTTAAAATTATTACCATGCATAATGTTTTGGAAAATCATATTGACCAATGTCAATTTTTACCAAAAGTCAATACTGGTAATTATTTCTTCACCAATTTGCTATGGTTCATTCTTATGTTAACCATTGACACTTTCTGACTTTGCAAAGTACCCCAAAGAAGTGATGAAAGTCACATAAGGGTTTTAATATTTGATCATATGATGATATTTTGAAAAACAATACCTTTACGCACCTAATTTTATGCCAATATTTCATCTTACTCTTCATCCATCATTACCCATGCTATACAAGGCATGTATATTTGGTATTCCATGCTCACAATAATTTCGATTCACACATAATTCTCTTAAACATCCAATACGACCTCCACTAGATTGTTCATGATTATGAAATCTAACTCACTTACACGAAAGATCGAACATATATATTGATGTTAACCCCTATTTTTGGATCATTCATGATAGGTTCCATAGTGGTTACCATCATGTGGCCCATAGTTCATTGACCCTAGCCAATTTATTTTTATCCAAAGGAAATGTTTCATAAAATATCCATCTTTTTTGCCCTTAAAACACATAAATGACATCATATCTAGTTCTCAACCTCATATTTGGAATGTTTCCCTCAAATATTGTTCATACCCTTTCCATCATGCCCTCTAGTATGCCTTTACTCTATGACTCCATGTTTGGTGCCCACATTGTTCTAACTCCAATGTATTGTGAAAACATCTTACATGCATCCCTTCAATATTGTTCATAGTGATTTATTGGTCCCTCATGATGTGCACATTATTGTGGTTCCCTACCTATTTCATTTCATCCGAGTCATGATAACTCAATTTTTTTCCGTATAGCTTCACAAACGTGGACCCCAAGACTGACCTCTCCTCCACACCCTCACATTCAAGAATTTATAATGCATTCTCTTCCACAAGTCTTGGTGATAATATGAATTATAATCCCATGTTTTATGGAGTGAGTCCCCACCATCCATGTTACTAGGCGTAAAACATCCCAACACCATTTTCCATAATAAATGATGTTAAATATTGGCTCACCTTATTCAATGATGATGAGGTGATCCAACTAAGGTGTTTTCCACACCCAATTCAATCCATACTATTTAGTTATTCCTCACATAGAATTATATCTTCCAAACATGGTATGATATTATCTCAGGCTGATTCCACTCATTAGCATTGACCGACTCTCACAGAAATACCTTTCATGATACGTCCAAATAGCCTAACTGGGATATAGATGGAGCCTCTATGAGTTTCAATCCCATCATCCTCATATCTCTTAACCATTCCAAAGGCACATACCTAGAGTTTAATTCCTCTAATCAATGAGAACTTGTATCCTCTATGTCCATCAGGTAGTGTCAATATGTAATCCCTAAAATCTTTCTTGGGACTCCTCAATATGTAAAATACCCAATTCCCCCATTCATAACATTGTGAACATTGATTCACAACCAACTAGGATACATAGTAAATATCCATGAGTATCTGACCCAATACCTCTAACAACCCATTCACTTCATTAATTCCACCCAACACATCATCCATATCCATTTAGTTTCTTACCTCGTCATACACTTCACTATGAGATCATGACACCCATCTAGGATTCTTCTACAAGTAATCCTAGTTAACATAATCAATCCTCCTAGCAGCCCTTGGGTAGTTTCAATGTGAATCCACCTAACCATCCAAATCAAACATCATTGGTTTTGATCCAACACTGCTAAAAATTCTATTTTCGATTCCTCCATGTGGTTCAAACCTGACCTAGGTAAACCTTTATACCTCCCTTCATGGAACATACCCCATTTTGTTGTTAAACCATATGTTTATAAGAAAATTTACCAAGGGTCCACATCCATTTGAGTTTTGATTTATCCATATGGAAAACCTTCTATGTACATCCTTCTATGTTTTCACCTCCCAGATCCACCACCATTTGGTGTTTCAATCTGCCTCTCTCCATATCCATAAGAAGTTAATATCACAATCCACCTGATGTTGAACATGAGATTTCAAAGAAAAACCACAAAATAGATAACTCTGGAAAAAGA
Organism: Viscum album; assembly: GCA_963277665.1. Taxonomy (NCBI): domain Eukaryota; kingdom Viridiplantae; phylum Streptophyta; class Magnoliopsida; order Santalales; family Viscaceae; genus Viscum; species Viscum album. The sequence goes on from OY728152.1 coordinate 1,294,964,952, forward strand.
TTCTTCAAGATCAACAATGGATGCCTTGGGTTTATCACCCTCGAGATGTCCTCTTATGAGGAAGAATACAGGTGTCCAATGATCTGGTGTCACTAAATTCCAGCAATAACCAATATATCTACTCTCCTGACCAAAGGATATATAACTATCAAGACCCCTTAAAATGTTTAGAAAAAAGTGGTGTAATTAACTAGTGTCGACAAATAGATGACACTGAGAATGAGTTTCATGAAACAAATATTAATATATGAGGTAAACTCATAGTAGACAATGGATACCATGGAGGAATCCCATTAAGGTGGAACATACATCACATCATCATGTTTCTATTACCGAGAATACATACTTGAATATGTTATTAATTTCTCCAATCATTTGAATGTTATAATATTGGGAGACTAACATGAATCATTTAATGATAATATATGAGGGGGCATTCCTCATTGAAATCATATTAAATACAAATGTTGACCCCTATGTGAAACACATCTCTGAAAAATGGGGATCATTAGTGATTTATACATAAAAAGATAATTTTTTCATTGAATCCAGATATCTGGTTCTAAGTACTACCATGAAAATTGTTTGTATTTCATTGAACAATCTTTAATTTGGGGATGTTTTTCATTTGGTACGTTGGTCTATGACACTGTCATCATGAATATCTATCTCTGTACCTGGAATACTGGACAACGTTGGGGAATTGTGAATTTCATTCATGACATTTGTTCTGGGGTTTGAATCCTTATTTTTTATAGGATCTAATCCATTCGAAATAACCCCCCCCCCCCTCCCCCCCGCAATTTACAGTCGCATGGGAATGTGACATGTCAATGTATAAATACTACATGAACACACTTATACTATAACTTCACCAATGAATATAGCCACTGGGAAACCACTCCCCCTCTCACAATAATATATCATTCAGATGAGGGTGATAGATTCCCTCATATAGCCATATAAGTAAGATGGGGTCCTTTTATTAAGGTTCATGGACCTTCAAGACCTGGAGGTTTTGGGAGCTCACAATCTGTGCCACCCCCAATGACCTCGTAGGGATCCAATGGTCCTGACTCCTTCATCTAACATCTTATGGAGACTCTCCTCGGTGAGATTTTGTGACTCACTCCCCTACACACATGATGAAGGGGATGCATGGGTTTTTCTATATGTTACCACTTCCTATGAGCTGACAGGAAGGGATCCCACTTGGATAGAAAAATTACACCATAGAAATGTCTTATTGGGTGGGAAAAGGAGTACAACAAACCTACACCATAGGCCATATTGCGTATGACCTGATTCCAATGTTAGGTGCAAGTTGAATTAGATGAATTTCTAGGAAAATCATCTTCCATTGCATCAGTGTCTCATTCCAAACTATGTGCATTCCACTAGATCCCTTCTATATGTGATTAGGGAATGATTAATTCCCATTAAAATTGAGGGCTCAATAGCCTAACAAGAAGTTTGAGTTAACTCATTCAGTTATAGGACCCCCATAAATCCAGTATAGGAAAACCAATGAAGATGAGATCTATATAGATCCCTCCTTATACCCTATTCATCTAGAGTAGAGGTCTTCCGCACTATTTCAACAAGTATGTTGTTCCTCATAATCTTCAAAACAATAATAATATGATGGTCCTCCTCACATCATCATCATCTATCATGAAGGTCTTCCATGTGCCAGCATTTCACTATATACAAGTCCTCTCCATGTAACAAACCATCAATGTGAAGGTACTTCTTACGCCATTCACTTCTTAATATGACATCCTACACATATTAGATTTGAAAAAATAAAAGGACATTCATGCATCACTATTAAACATTAGGGAGGTCCTCCATATACAATATGAATCTAGTGATTGGTTTTCCCTCACTCTCAACTGTATGCATGGAGGTCTCTGCCATGTCCCCACAAGATCTTGAGGTGTTCCTCCATTATCAAGGAATGATACCAGAGGATGCCCTTCTCACTAATTTGAGGATTAGTATGATGTTCCTAATCATTATTTCACTACTGACCTATGGGTTGGTCCCCCCAATTCCACTACAATTAATCATTGAGTTCCTCCCCATGTTTTTATTTGCTCAAGAGGAGTACTTCCCCTCTCCATCACTCACCCCCATGGAGGTCCTCCCAACATGTCCAAAAACTAGTATAGAGATCATCACTATAATCATGTTTCCCATCAAATAGGTTCTCCCCATGTATGATTTGATATATTGGAGGGCTCTCCTCAAACCACATCACACCAATGAAGAGAGACTCTCTACTAAATAAAGACCCTTAGTGAAAGTCCTCCCCACACTCATAATAGTCTAAATTGAGGTTCTTACCGCATTTATGGAAATTAACAGAGAGTCCCTCCCAATATCCCATTAAACTTTTTTAGATGCCCTCCCTACCCAATTTGCTCTAGCATGAACGTCCTCTCTATGATAAGGTAAATCTCCACAATGAATATCATCTCAAGTCCAAAGGGTGAATCATAATCTTGAATGAATAACTCAGGGAAGTGCGTGGTCATTGTCAATCATGTTCATTTCATGGATTCTGAAGACAATTTTGACATGATGATGGATTATTCCAATTGTCCTATACATCAGAGTCTTGGTCTGTACAACAATGTGTGATATTTTCCATCTCAGCAATCGATATGATTCAGATTCCAGAATTCATTCCTAGGTGCATGTGGGTGGAGGAAGATCTTTATTCCTTTTAGGGTCTCATTATGTAGTAAACTCTTACATTACCATCTTAATTCTCTACATCTACACAAGATAACGATGAATTTTTCTTCAATATGATAGACTGTTACCACCAATTGTGTTCATAGATGACCTATGCTTTTATTTTACATGAGCTAATGGTTTTCACCTCACCCTCTATGGATGTGATAATTCATTTTTCATTGACTCTGAGAGGTGACCAAATATGTTGTGATAGTTATTTCATAAATTAGTATCTTCACTAGCCAGTACACCACTACATATTTCTATATATATATTTTTCCATGATTCTCATCCAGAAGTAATTAGTGTTTGTGAAATCCAATGGACAATTCTTTCCTCTATGTATGTGAATTTGTGAGACACTCTAGCTATAATCTGGTTGTTAGTGTATTTTTTTAAAAAAAATGGATCCCAATGTATACATTATAGAGACCATAAATATGGATTAAATTTTATGACTTTATCAGATCATCTAGGTGATGAATTATTTCATTCATGGCCATAAGTTAGACTAACCAAAGAGTCGAGATAAATTCAAATAAATTGCCCTGCAATACCATATGGTGGAGATTATAGCATGTCCATTGGTGCAACAATGTACATAACCATGTTACCACTCAACCTGTCATCACAAATTTGTTAAGAGAATCACAGTTCTCCCCATAATGTTTTAGTGGAATCCCCACAAATATAGATCTATAGCTTCAGGTATTATAATTTTATCAATTTAAGTCCCATCCATCATCAACCATACCAACTTATTTTCATCGAGGATATGTCTTCAAAATTTTTTACATTGAATATGGAGTATCATAATTCACTCAAGGATAAGGACACTGAGTCAGGACTTGATAATGAAAAATCACCTCTTGGGGAACCAAAATACTGGGTGGACACTCATAACTATATCCTATGTCATTTTGAAAGTCATTTATGTGACCTATGGGACCATTCTATATCATTTACAATTAGTAAGAACACTACAAATGGTAAATGGTAGATCCAAACTTCAAATCCCTTTGACCCATCTGATATCACGCAAGAGCCATAGGATGGTCTCACCAAGACCACCTTACTCATGTGAATCATATATTAGTGGGTGATCATTGAAAATCTACTTGATGAACATTTGAAATAGTAGCACCTAGACTATAATGATCCATAATTGAATCTTGTCCATCCTTCACTAGGGAAGATGGGGTAGTTTGAGGTCCTTCCTGACCAGTTTCTTCCAACTAATCTCAACAATTATGTTCTTCCTAATAGGGTAATGACTGGATTATATGTAAAATTAAAATTTTATCTGTTGATAAATATCCTTGAATTGTGTAATTATTTCCTAATGGATCTGAATCGATACACTCTTCATGCTTCTCCACATTCCACTCGAAGCATTACTCTTGATATTCCACATAACTCCCCACTATTTTTTACTTTACTAACTTGTTAATGATGTTGTAAACATACTGGTTGTTAAGAATCCTCTAAAATATAGAAATCCCCTCTAAGATGATATAATATATCCTCTCACTACAAACCTCAAAACCTTGAAGACATGACTTGTGTTAATCACATTAATGGTAATGTCTTATCGAGATGGGTGGATGGTGTGTGATCACCCCCATATTTTAGGAATCCTACCTTTATCACCTTTGGCGATATATGAATTCCACTAAAAAATCTATCCCACTTCATGCCAAGGAGAAATCCAATTTTAGTAACCATAGAGTAGCAGTATGAATCAATGATATGATGTTTTCTAAAAGCTTGGGAATGGCCTAATTATTTATGGTACAACCAGTTGCCCGCATGGATCATTGCAAATTAGGAAGATCATTTCCAGAAGTTGGATGACTTGTTTTTCTCAATTTAATGAAAGAAATGTTCCGACGACCACTAAATATGAAAAAATTGATTGAATAAGAGAGTCATAAACATATTTTCATAGTGTAAGGGACCAAAATATTCAATTGATATGTTGAAAAATCAATATAAGATGAAGTTGATATATGTGTGTAATGAAATGATTGGACTGGTTCTATTCCTCATCACCTTGAATCTCCTAGGTGTATTTTTTGAATTTTTTTAAATATCAGTTCCTAGATGAATCCATAAAAAAATTTATGTTGGGGAATATATTGCCTCCTATAAATCCTTCTATATTTAATGATAAGGCTGATACTACTGTCTTTGTAATGATATAGTTCCCTAGGCTACTACAGTTATTACTAGTTGAGCCTCATTCGTATCCTTTCCATGGGATACATTGACAAACCCAACTGTTGGCTATTCAATATCTAGTTTAGAATAGATTGGTGCCACCACTTAATATTAACTTATTACCAAGGTGAGAGAATCATTCTCAATCCCCTCATCAAGATCCATCCCCTCGTCAAGTACAAGATCCTAGAGCTAACTTCTTGAATAAGAGAAACTAGACAGACTTATTCCATTATTCAATGGTCACCAGTTATTTCCACAGTTACTGAAGAAAAATTCTATTTGTCCAATTTCATGTTCTCCTTCATGGATGAACATAATATTATCAGGTTTTTCCCTAATCTTAAACATGTTTTTTGAATCTCTTTCGAGCCTGGAAGCGATAGAGAATGTGAATAACAACTAGTTTTTAGCCATGGGATTCAGAAGTACGATGATTGGTTGGCAAGAATAGTAGCCAATTGTGATCATGTTTTCATCCATGTACATTTGACATGAACAAAGGATATTGAAGTAGATGAGATTATTTATGAAACCACTAATACATTGACATCATATACTTATAGAATTAAGAAGTGGAGTCACTGATGGCATAAGGTAAAAAATATCTAGGATGCTGCTGAATCCATCTCGCACTCTTGGATATTTATTTCCTCTAGGTATGGGAATATCCCCTCGAGTATTCCCAGTATTGAGAGACTCGTATTATAATGAAAATTAATATTCCTATGTGAATACCATTTATCTAATGTATCCTTATGTAGTTCCCAATGATGTGGTGTATCGTGATGGTCAACCAAATCTACCTGGTTAATGCCATCATCGATTGAACCATGGATATTTTAATCGTGGCAATTCCCATTCCAAAACATCAAGAGATGCCCTATGAACTACCAAAACCACTTACCACATGAATATTAGATCATGTTAGGCATAGTCATCATTGATCATATTTTCATATTCAATGCCATTTCTAATTGTGAAACTCCACCAGGTTTAACAGCTGTGATTTCATCATAATTAGCATCATCTAGTTGTGGAAAAGAATCAACAATATTATAGTCATCAGGTATTTATATAGAGAGTTTCATCTTATGAGTTTTAAGATATTTCAATCACTAGCCAGAATCCACCAATTCAACAAGAATTTCCTTTCATACCTCTTTCCATAGAAAAAACTCATACTAGATGGAATGCAGACCTAGCACGAAAGTAAGATTTTCTTAATAACCCTACCAGAATTCTTGAAAATCTCTAGATTCTAGAGGACCTTAATCCATTAGAATAGATGCATGAATCCCTACTATATGGATTAAATATCCCCCTGCAGTTTATGGAAGAGGTATAATACAAAGAGTCCATCATGATAAGGAATTCTATTGAGAATAATTCTAATAAAATATTTCTTTGTTAGGAAAAGATGAAGGCTCTCCGATATAGGGGAACAAATTGTAATTGTACTTTGCTAACATGTTCAATGGAATAGATGTTTATCATTGACAATTCAATATAGGTTTGATGAACAATCTCACCTAGACATAGATGAATTACAATTTATTACTGACTAAATATGATCATATTCCCCCGTACATGAGGATTTGGGGTTATGATAGGACCGCTCTTAGGTCTTGTGGTGGAATTATCTTGATGACCCAGTTCAATGACCAATATTAAGAACCAAAATTCATTGTTGTCTTGCAAGATATTGCTTGTAGTGCACTAAAAGGTAGACCAATGATCCACCATCAAGCAGTGATTCTATCCTTTTATCACTAATTCCTTATATACTCCCTCATTGTTTCAATGAGTGTGATAGACGTTATTGCATATCCCTTCACATATTTGAATCCTATTATATGGATGTTGTATATAATAAGAAGAATGAAAATTTAGTTCATTCAAAAAAAATTACCACAATAAAATTATGGAATACCCATTGAAATATATGTATGATGCATTCATCATCCCTATTCCCCATTTGGAGTCTACAACATAATACATGGTGGAACTGATTTATCATTTCATAAAGAAGAGTGCACTGTATCCCAAGTTTCATGGAAGGTCAGAAGATTTACCCATACATAAAAATGGTGAGGAAAGAAGGATACAAGAACCATCTAACCCAATGTGGCATCAAGTTGTTTTCACCATGTCATTGGTTGTACACCACATTTTTATATTCCTCAGAGTTGGGTTAAACTTACACAAACCAAACATTTACAACTAATTTGACATCAAGATTACAGCCCTCATACAAAGTAACAATGGAATCAATGTCACAAATCATAAAAACATTATTTATTAAGATAACAAGTTCCCTGGTAAAGAATCCACATCTTCCCAAGCATACACAAATGTTTGTTTTGGATTAGATTGATTGGATGAACCATGTATCAAAATTGATCTCATGCCTCAGATGATGAAATGGATTTGGGAGATTATCCTCCAAAAAATTAAGAGATAGTATACACTACTATAGACGAGTTTTTAATGGTGAATTTGGGTATTTAGGTAGACATGAGTCCAAAATTGATCGACGTATCCATTTATACTAAATAATATTAGGTTTACATGAATTTTTTGTAGCAATATAGGCATGATTTTCATACATTTATGTTGAGAAGCTAGGAATAGACCCTTAGGACTCCATCCGCTGTCTTCATCTTCATGTATATCATTGAATGTTCGAGCTACCTCATAGAAATATTAATCTCTCATATGGTTCCATGGATGATGCCATTGATGATGAAATAATTAAATATAACATCATTAAAGAGGATTAATACCACTGATGGATGAACAACATCCTTCCCGTAGTGAAGAATTACAAAAATATTAGAGCCAACATCGAATTCTAGGAACTAAACCAACATTACCCGAAGGATGACTTTACGCTTCCAATAATAGAATTTATATTAATTTTATTGGTGGGTTATAGGTTCTCTACTTCATGGATGAGTATTATGGGTACAGTATTAACCAGATCACCCCCAAATATGAAGAGTCCACCACCATCGAGGTGCTGAATAGATCCTCATTCTTATAGTTAATGCCTTTCATTTTGATGAATTTAAGGGACACATATTATTGTAGTTGGAATCAATTTTTTTATTCCTTGGAATTGTAGTGTAAATTTATTTGGATGATTTATTTGTAAAATCCTACTAGTGTGAGGACTAACTGAGTTATATTTTGAAATTGTTTGACTTCCTCCACTCTTGGAATCTTTAGATAAACCCTTTCACGTTTTCCTTTGAGGTTACCTATGAGAATATTATTAACTTCAAAATCATATATAGAGGCACTAAGATTGAACTAGTGAAGATAAATTCTATTATCCAGATGCATCCCATGAGAAAACATCAGGTGCTATAAGGATTTCCAGGCTACTTAGCCTACATATGTTGATTCATCGGAAATTTTTCTAAAAAGTGTATTCAATTTTCACAAGTCATGAAAAGGGTTTGCATCTACCTATGGGATGATGAGTGACACAACATGTTAAATAATATTAGGAAATATCTGTTATAGAATCTATTTCTGATGGAACCCATCTCAGGGATGGTAATGGTCCTCTATGTGACCTCCCTGAAATTATCCCTCAATGAACTTATAAAAAATTATATCATATATGTAATAGAAAATAGTTTATATTATCTCAGTCACATGCTCCTTGAAATATATTCTTGATATTATTTTATTGAGAAGAGATACCTCATGATGGATATTGAAGTGTAGGAACTATGGCACTATCTGTAGAATAATGAGATACAACTAGTTTCCTGTTTGTTTCTGCAAATGTATATCATGTGATACCCTATGTTGAAAATATTACTAGATAATTAAGAAATTATTATTCAGTAGTTTGAAATCAAATTATTTCCATGTAGGAAATCATGTCTCAGGATTTGTATAATATTATAGCTGCTCATCTGACACCTGATGAAATGACTTTTGACGTCGATTTCTCATATAAGGACATTCTCTTAGTCGACTAGGATAATACATGTTGGTTTGTTAATTTCAAAGGAGCCTCTAGAAGCCTAATTGTAAGGAGAATAACCAATCCCAATCGTTATAGAGTAGGCATGGGAATTGTCTTTATCTTCCCCACATAGGATTTCCTAATGTATTTAATCCTACTGTCAAAAGTATGTTTTAATAATGAGGCGTAGAATCAACCTCTCATTAGTGTTCTCGATATTTCCCTCACAAATGATGATCCCTACCTTCATGTGGAAGTAGACATTGATCTATTCATTATGTAGATATAATGAGATTAAAGTTTCTGGAATACTGAGCTCATGACCATATTTGAGCACACTCCCCAGCTAATCACCCAGTTCCCTTATTGACTAGAGATGACTCATGTCATCCAGTAACATAATAGTCAAGCCGATGCACATGATAGTTTATCTACATCCCTTGTAATGCCAGACCTAGATGATTTTTTCATTAATGTAGTGCATTGAATAATCATCGATAATTCACTCAAGACAATAATGAACACCATTTGGTAAATATAATAATCACCGTTTCTTCCACATTAAGACATTAAAATCCACTCATGGAGTAATAAGCCTCTGATTGGATGAATCCCTTCTTCGAGTATCTCCAGCATGACATCCTCATTTTCGATCGAGCCAAAAAAGAGTGAGGCTATAAGCATTCAGTGTAATTCAACCTACTGAGTGGTTATAACCATGATAATATATTCTAAAAATTTTGGTTTTATGGAATAATAATATACTATATTGATGGAAATGGGATTCCCTTGGTCATGCGAGAATTTAAAGCTGGTTCATATAGATTTCATTTGGTAGGTTCGAAGCAATCCCATCTGATATCTAGGTTGGGATAATTTTTTCCCTCCATGGTCAATGACTATATCATGTTCTCCAAGAGGTCATATGAATCTCAGATACTATACAACTTCGTGCATCTTTTTCCAAAGCCACCCCATAATTCAATTTATTCTAGGACCTTTTTAGAAAGGTGACTAGATGTTGTTGGAATATACACACCAACAATATCTTGCTTGTGTAGGTTTAGTCTATTTATAATACATTTTATCTCTATGTGGGAATAAGTTGTTACTCAGATGGAAGTAAATACATTATAATTTAACGTATTCATGACCTCCATAATAATCTATCATTTTTTAGTCCCTCATGCCATTCTAACTAACAACAACACCTACTACCATGTAACTGAGATGAAGTAGTTTTACACCATGTGCATCAATAGGTCCAACCCTACATCCCATAATAATAATGATGAAATGGATTGATTTATGAATTAAACAGAACCCACTCCAACATTTATAAAAATATGGTCTGTTAAAAGATGAATAGTTGGAATGAAAATCCTCTCTATTCCCTCTATGATTATCCGATGATGACTAATAATTATACCCCAGTAAACCAATTTCCCTTGTGTATAGAATAGTGGTAGTCCTTACAATTGAGATTAAACATTCGTAACTACAAAAATATGTCTATGACTAAAACTCATTAGAATGAATATTTGAACTCTATCTAGTTGATATGGAATCCCTAGATGATAATATGCTTTAATCCATATGTAATCAATAGAGGCACTATAACAAGAGAGCTAAATATTTCAATAAGAAATTTCATCATTGCTCTTATCTTTAAGGTGTTACATTACATGTTCTATGTACACTGATGATACTAGGGAGGAATCCACCAATATTTGATCCCAAATGGGTGGGACATAAAATCATTCATAAGGTATGTCCCGATAGTTAATTTTTTATGGTCAGCGTAGATGGGGAGAGTATCCCAGCTCCAACGAATTCAATTTTCCTAAAATAGAACACCACATAAAGAAATGATGTCCACTTCTTCTGAAACATGATGTTAAACTACACTACAACTACCTAGTTTCACAGTGATAAACTCTATGTCATTTTTAGTCCTATGAACATAGTGTAAAACTAGGAACTTAGATAAAACATCATGACATTAAACTATGTGTGGGCTCTCTATGAAATCATGTCATGTTGTGTAAGGCCTCTTTTCACCCCGTCTTGTTTGTTATACAATTATACCACCCCAAAAATCCTCTGGAGGTCCACTATTAAGGTACAAAATCTTTTAACATATACAGTGATACTATACATCATGGAATATAACCTTAAACAATCTTCATTTGGTCAACGAATTATGACCTTAAACTATTTTCAACCTCTCTACTCTAAAAATCAAAACATTAAATAGTGTGTATGTTTTTCATTGGAATGTTTGGTGTGCATACCCATTCCGTCCTCATTCATGTTGGGTTATACTTTCCATGCCATACACACTACCTTTGTAAGGATTTATCCTATTACATCCCAATTGTAAAATGTAAAAAATCATAGAAATCACATCCCTGTTTAATGAAATTAATATTTATTACAATAATCATCATGGCCCCATGAATAAAAATTTATCAACACCCTAATATTCAATCCATACAAAACATCTGTTTAGGTACAGTTCATTTTATATTTAATCAATAAAGATCTACGTATAGCATGAATCCCATCTTATGGGATACTGAATGATTTCGAGTCATTGTGACTTTTTTAGATCACTTTTTTTATAAAACCATTGGCCCCATTTCCACATCATTATCCAACCTACACAATATCATATCCTTATTAACGATCTCTCTGGAATGTATATGTGGTGTGTTGGCCTACTAAGTCATTATTAATGTGAGGTTTTAACTCCTCCGCATTACTAATATTCTTCTTGGACTTCTTTTCTCGTGCCATGAACACTATTACCATAATCTAGGATTTTAAGTCCATGAATCACGACTCCATAATGTATGCATGTCTCAACAAGAATATGGGTTGTAGTGATGGGCCTTCTTGGATGCCATCCACTTCAGGTTCCTCCCCCCTCTATTTTATATATAACCGCATATGTAGTACTCCCCATGGTACAAACAACATGACCATAAACTATGAGTCTATGGTAATAGATGTAGGAACCAATAATGTTTATGAAAAGTTCAAGAATAATGGCATTGATTTGTATATAGGCCCCGATCTGGGATGTTTCATGTGTTTTTTGGGATATGTCAACCTCATTCACATCGAGTATTTCATGTCTCCACACTACATAAAACCCTTTGGAAAAAATTTCTTATGGACTGAACTCTATGACCATAAAATAAGAACCCCACATCCTAGTTTCCCATCTGTAAACTTTATTATATTTTTTCCAAGGCTACATGATGAAAAATATGACCACATCACAGTGTTCTTTCCTGAGGGAGCATCACCATTAGTACTAGTCATCTTCCATGAAACATGGAAGAACAAAGTATGGGTGGATTTTTATCTTATGGGATAAATAGTGACACTCATATTTTCCATCATATCCTGGCAACTAAAAAAATGGTGTTTATTAAAAAAATGAAAAATAGAGAGATCCCCTTTCCTCTTTCATGGGTTAGCCCAACGTAAGGAGATAAAATCCCAGAACAACATGTTTCTAGATTACTATAGTTGCATGATACATAGTGATTTTAGGGATTCAATGTGTCGGAGCAGCTTCAAAATCACCATCCTTTAATGTTTTACCATATTCATCATAACCTCATTATGTTAAACTATACGAGACTCCAATAGAACCATGTGGATTGATTCCCATATATATGGGATACTTAGTGATACCCATACATTATTTATTTGGGCCTGGCCGCAATCCCATTAAACCATTTGTCCCTTGGCCCCATTCTAATAAAATCATCAAGAAACTAAATTGTTGGTCGATGCTATTAGGGACATGTTGTATAGTATTGAGTCACATTTTCCCTCATTCATGTTAAGATTATTATGAAACCACACATCACATACCCACATGAGATAATTTCTACAATATTTTCAAAAATATATTACCTTAAACTAATAGAAATAATCATAAAAAATATGTTAAACAGTAACCCTTCCATTGAATTTTTTAGGACTCTTCTGTTCCCTCTCCATAGGGGATTGCATCCACTAGAGCTAGTCTCCTATGATATTATTATTCATCAAAATGTTTTTAATGATTCCAATCCACCATGGGATATGTAGTGATATCCTTATAATTTTTGGGGCTTAGTATTAATTCATCTGACTATCAACCTCTTGGAATTAGTTATGGTTTGAACCCATTGACTTTAAACTGTGTGTGAGTTGCATCAGAATTTTATCATGTGGTGCAAAAATTCACTATCTCCTTCATAGAGGGTTTTCGTTACTCCTCCACCCAAACATTCATGATACCCCTTTAATCAATATTCAATGAAACATTAATTTAAAATGATTTTTATAATATTAGAATCATGACATTAAAATAATCACACTACTTGGGTTTGTATCAAACTTTTTGGTACAACCCTTTCGATATTTCGTTCGTTTCTCGGTTTCGGTCTACATCAACTTTTACATCTAGACGGACCACCTAACAATGATGGTATCACGACTTGATTTGGGTGACCTCATGTTCTAGGCCATAAAATTAATGGATCACACAAAAAAATTACAGATCAGGTTTTTTAAATCATAGTCCACAGTCGATCATGAATTTTCATCCCAATTCTTCATTGATATGGGCATGGTCTCTATCTTTAAAATGTGGTCAATGGTTGATCCCTAACTGTCTATCACCCATGATATAAAACCTTGATTTCTCATATTACCTAATTTCAAATATCCCAGGTTTTGATAGATTTATACCCTTATAATCCACTCTAATTTGTGCATCCACATTATTGGTATACCCCTACACAATTCATTGTTTCCCACTATGAGAGATACACACATTGGATTATGAATATTGGTGGGGTGTGAACTGATGTGGTCAATGCACACTTATTTCAATCTTGTTCCAAACTCTAGGAATATAAAATAGGAGCCTTTATATATAATTTGGTTCTATCCATGAGCCCCATTGGGATACATTCACATCAATCTTTTCACTCCACTTCACCACATATTTATTTCATTATAATCCATATTCCCATATATTTCCTATTAATGTTTTTGTAAAAAATCATATTGGTTCCCATTGAATTAGGTTTCAATCCACAAGGCCACACAGTTACATTAGGAATAGAAATCTATATAGTCCATTCAACATTAATATAAACAATTTATCATGTAATAGGATGCATGACCTTAAATTAATGTGGCACATCCCTGTTACATGACATTAAACTGTTGGATGCATCTTGATCACATGATGTTAAACATTTCAATGCAACATCATTACTATATGACTTTAAAATATGTTATCATGATACTTAGATATACAATATAAAACAAAATGTTTTCTCATGACATCAGCTCGAGGGCCTAACTTGAATGTCCCTGTCAGGATGCTTATTGTCTACCACATTTATTGTATTACCTGTTGTCACTCATCGTCTAAGAAGAAGCTCCCCTAAAAGTTGGGTCTAATATTTTTTCACATTAGTATACATAGTATAGTGAGTTCTAAGACATGGTGGCATGATTACATGAATGTTAGAATACATTAAATCATTCCACCCCACCCTCATGATTTATGCATGCCTTATCTGGATCGTTATAGTCATCCATGTCTAAAGGGACACTATAATAAAGTTGTGTCTATCCAGGGTCCACTAATATACCTATTACAATGTTCCAAAGGATTTTGGATGATATTTAAATAGAATATAATGATTTTAACAAGGTAATCCATTGAGAATAATTTGTTTGTACCCATTTTGGGATAAGTTTTATGGAAATTGTGTTTTGAACATGGAAACAATTATTGAAATAACATGACACCACTAACATTGTCCTATTAATTTTTTGTATTTTGACTCATATTTTCTATTTCCCTTTGTCTGTATAGATTCTATCATACCTAACATTATAAAATTCATGCATTAACTCTAGTTGGTCAAATCAAATAGGCTACTCCCAAATCCCCATCCTATATTGAAAACCCCTCGTATTCCATTCATTCCCATTGGTTAGTAAACAATAGTATACCCCTAATTTTCTAGGGTTATATTACACTCATAAAAATTTAATGATTAACTGATACTCCTTTTTTACTCACACAAGGTGTGACACACATGACCTTAGGGAAAAATAATTATTTTTATCATATGATTGAAGTAAAATTATATAATAATCCAACCATTGTGATAAATCATCTCAAATATACCAAAGTGAAAAATATTTCAAACTCATATGTTTGGAAAAAAAATATCACATATAGTGATACTATAGTGATTGAGTGATTTAGAATGGTCATCGTTTTCCATGTGGCCTACTGGATTTACTATCATTTCCCAACCTCAATATCATCATCATTGGTTATTGGAAGAATAACGACATCCCATTTCTATACATTGATCTACTAAGCTAGGGGATTGGGGATCTGAGTAGTATCTTTCTTTATTTAGTTCAAACCCTCCCAAAATTGACCCCTCCGCAATCTAATATCACCTTCTTGATTTCTAATGAAATTTTCCCTCTAACTATCTTCTTCTAATATATTTTTTATCTCCTAAGTAACTTCTAGTAGTATATATATACTATTGGTATTCTCCTTAATCTAGAAAACATAAATATGATGGATCCTGTCCCACATATCTTCGGTGAGGAAATCATGGGCTAGTAGGTAGAGATTTTGAGCTCATTCCCCTCCAATGCATAGACTATGTGGCCAAAGTATAAGGGACCACATATATTTAACTAGTTGTGGATCGGGTGCCCTGATAAATCAATGAATTTATCTCCATGACATGTACTATATGATGTTTTTTTCATCAGTAGCTTCACGTTCAGTGTCATCTAATTTCATAGGATCTACATGTGGATGTTTTGGAAAATAGGCAGTATCTCAACAGTGATATGATCTTACATTTTCCATTGAAAGGGAACAATATCCATGTCATGTTGTAAATAATATTCACTTTATTATTCTTCATCATTATCATATTTCCTTCCCTCCTTAAGCTTTGAATCACCAATGGCACTTCTAGTAGTCACATCTTCCTTCTCTCCACAAGATTATGTATTGATTGGTTGGAGTATTTGATGCTTGTGGATGGGAACAACCATCATAAGGCATATGAATTCCCAAACCTCACATGGTCATTGATCATGCTATCTTACAAATACTCCATAGGAAAAAGGAATTTTTTTTGATCTATTTAATTAATGATAGGTGAGACTCAGTGGAATCATGGAAATTATGAAACAGATCACCACCAGGTCTAGATATTGAGTATTCATTTGTGATTAACTTATAGGAGAGACTTATATTATTGGATATTTAGATAATTTCCTTATTTCAATTTTTAAGGGTATAAGAAAAATGAGATTGGTAGACACATTAATGCAATCCTTTTTGGAAATGATGTGGTAATTCATAATCCACTCTTTCCTTGAGGGGGGTATTGATGAATTTTTGTCATGGGTTATCCATATATGTAATAGTGGGTTCTAACATAGGTATCCTAGGTAAACCACCCCCCCATAAAAACTAAGAGGAATTGTGAATCAGAATGTGTATCAGCTTTTTTTTCAACATCGGTCAGTCCTCCACCTAGTTCAGCCCAAGTCACGAGTTCGGAGACAAGATCTTTTCTTCATGTTTTCACTTTTACTGCCACAATAGTGATGGTCTCTGGGTCTCTATCATTATTTATCTGCATTGGAGTAGTATTTCTTTGTGAGTATGAAATGTTGAACATAATTAAATGGAGGAAAGACATTGGTGTGATAGGATTACCATGAGATGTTTGGAAAATTCTTATATATATCCCTAAATATCATCACAATCCTAGTGAATTCCTTGATCAGTTATCCATCAGGGTCCCTATTATCCAATTTTCCTTTTCCCCCATCCTATTAAATTCTTTCTACTCTCTCTCTCTCTCAATATTCTCATTATATTCCCTCATCTTCTGATACTAATTACTCTTTATCATCATTGTCTTTTTATGATGGAATCTCCTCTATATCTATTAATCGACTGAGAATTATTTTTACCCGGGTGTGTGGTTAATCATAATGTAATTTTTAGCACACCTAGATAAACATTGACATTAGTTATTCCTGAATCTAGTGAAAATTATCCTTTTCTACCAACTAAATGGGACCAACCATTGGTAGCTCGACCCCATCCCACTTCAGCTTCCTCTATAGAACCTCATTCAACAGTCATGTCGTCAATGTATTCCAAGTATATCCTAGGGATGGGTAGATGTAATAAAATGTTGTGTACATGAATTATCTCATTTTATTCCAATGTTCTTCTCTCTTTGGCTCTTAAGGATTCATTTAGGACCACATCTCTTTGAAATATTGTGGCACACTTACACCCAATGTCATCCCCACCATCGTGTCCCCAGCTTGAATTTTCTCGTCATATTCTATCAACCCTAAAGAATAATCCCTCATTTTTCCTCATTCCTCAATCTCAACAATCACAATTTATGTTAATTGAATGTTCTAGAACATTTTTTTGACAATGTATGATGCCATCCAGTTGTCATATTATCCTTGTGACAGCACTGCATCAACAGTGATTGTATGCAACATAATGGTCTCACCAGATCCTATGAACCTCAGCATGAACCACAACTAGTGAAGGGTCCAGGGGTTCCATTCATCAACAATATCTATAAATAATTTAATTTTTACCCACTGGAGTCACTCATATTTCTTATAAATAGAATATGGTATGTACGAATCAAATAGGACCTTATTGTCTTTAAGAGTTACCATCACCCCACATCAAAATCTCAATTGTTATTTTTTTTCTACCATAACCATCATATGTCCTCCGCGATCATACATTCCGGGGTTAAACAAGGTGAGAGTTTGATGTTTTCATGATTAATAATTCAGATCATCACCCCAAAATCATCAATATTATTCAGATGCAACCTTCTTGTGTTCAACATTGCTGGCCGCAAACCCACATTCAGTGGAAAAATTGTGTTTGGGAACTTTCCGCATTTGAAATTTGTTGTGATCCATCACTTGATAATCTAAAATGGACCTCGTATTATCCTAGGAATACTTCCCCATAATAAGTTTCTTATGATTTAGTATAGTCTGGAAAGAATAGGTACTCATAGGTTGACCTTGTAACCCGTTGTCTGGATAGGTTCCATCACCAATGTTCATGAGAGAGGTACCATTATTGTGTCTCTCTCCGACATCGACCACTTACTCATATTTCTTGTTATTTATTCAGTATAGTGTACCATAAGATCCTTATATTCTAACATGTTGTAACCCTGCCATTGGTACTCTCCTGCCTCTAGGATGAACTAAAATGAGTTGTCCATCCCTCTATAAGATACATTTGAACACTACATTCCATGTCCTAGAATATGCACTATCATGTCTTATTAATGAATACATCGAACCATGTATGGAATAATAATTCCTAATAAATAATGTCAATTTTCATCTTATTTTTCAACATTTCTAGGATATTTTGTTTTGATATTGGTATTTATTTGAAGTTAGACCATATATTTGGTGTTTGAAAGAATAAATCATACTCCAATACCACTAGCGGGATTCCTCCAATTTAGTATATTTTCTAAAGGTTGAGTTAGAACTCTCCATGGTGGAAGTGGAATGTGTTAGTGTCTAGTGATTGTCTGCATAGATTCTACGTAATCATCTCTTGCAAACAATAGATGTGAATCTTTAAAATCCACACTACTTCATAAAGAAATATTCTACACAGTTCCTCCCCGTACTTCTCACATGTGAATCGTACCTAGTACGCAATGCACATTCATCGGTAATGTTTCCCCTTTATTGTAGATCCAAGTATTTTTACAATCCCATGACATTTTCCTTGTTGTCTCTCTGAAAATTGGTCGTCTAATTAACTAGGAACTCATATAATACTACATCATTACTAGTGGCCATCATGGTCCTCCCATTCTGGTCATAAAATTTGAAGTGTAAATGATATATTGTGGTTTTTGTGTGTGAGTTAATGATGTGATGTGGGATATTATCAAATTGAGTGAACCAACATCGTGGAACATAAATTTTAGATGCTAGGATTGTTATATAGTATACATATTCAATGCTCCACAGTGGCATATAGTCTCTCATTGAATATTTATTATTCACCAGTTTCAGCATCCCCAATAGAATTTTGTTGTTTGATACATGCCTTTGAAATGTATATTCATAGGGTTTCTTCCCATATCATCCCTTAGAATATTTATAGTAGCCTAAAATTGATAATCCTTATATGGGTTGGTCATTTAGAATGGTTTGTGATTATTTATGTTAGTTGCATATAGGGATTGGGGAGTGTGCACTTAATAGTAAGTTTCCTATATGATTGGGAACGTAATGTATGATATAATTTATGTAGAAATGTCAAATACATGGTAGATCTGATTTCTGCATGAAAATGATGTCAATTCATAGCATTTCACATAGAACATGTTATCTTATATGCATGAGAGTAGTTGGCTTATGACGCCAAATGTCATAGAACCCAACATTGGCCCCCCTCACATATTTATAGGGGTGGACTAGGAGATTACACATTTTCACATGGTTTCATACATGGCTGTAGAATTATTTAGGGTTTTACCTTGGGAATTGAACCATTTTTTCAGTCTTTTCATCATAATACATCCTTATGGTCCCCTTTCAACAAAATTCCATAGTGGGGAGATCATTTGGAACCAATATCAACATGGAGATGATAATAGTCACTATTTAGTTATCCAATAATAGTATCAAAATCTAACATGAACTTAAAATTCCCAAAAGTAGTCACGAACTTGTTTTGAGTAGTGTTCATGACATAAAAATTTGTGTATGATGTTATTTTTCATCCAATGGGATTTCAACCAGACATTTTCTACACTGTACATCCTCCATCTTCTATATAATGTGTGCATATGTACTTTTATCGTCTTGAAATATTTTTTTATTGTAGGTATGTCTTTTACTTGTCTAATGTGATGTCAACCATCTAATTTCCACATCTGCAATCATGTGTACTGCTTTTCAAGCCCACACCTATATATTGAAGTGCACACATCAATATTTTTTGTGATACTTTGAATGTATACACTTTTCATTCTATGCGTAAATCATATCATTTATGACATCCTGAAAGGATGGTGTCCCCATGGTATATGATAGTGTAAGATAGGTTCTCTAGTTGTTTACCTTTGAGTGGGCCCATAGTGGTCTATCCCTTGATAATTTATTGTATGCCTATTTAAAGTGAAAATAAATGTCCATTCATGCAGGATCATTATACCCATATGTGTGACCTTATAGTTTACTCAACACCATATTTTTCATGAAACCCTCTTGTCCAGCATGCACACATTCCATCAAGATCAATGATTTTCCTTTACTCCAATGTACCATGTTCAATCCCCTCATTAATGCACCTTCCATGAATTGTGGAAACCCCCTCCTAATGACCCTTCAAGTCCAAGTGTAGTGTTTTTTGGCCCCACATGTGGTTTCCCTTATTTTGATAACCTTAATATTAATTTTCCACTAAGGTACTGAAACATCTTTCATTTTCACCAAAGTTATGCTTGAATGAACCCCATGACTAACTACTCCACCACACCATCACCAAATGGATTGAAATTTCGTTTCCATTAAAAAAGGTTGATGAGAATCATTAATATAATCATTCAGGGTATAGAGTGTGTGCCCTCAGTTCATGTTAAAACACAAATATCTTTTTCGGTCCATATTTATTAGTACATGATGTTAAACTATATCCTCACCCCATTAAATACACATGGGGTGATCTGTCTCGGTAATTTTCTACACATTCTCATCTCGATGAGAGTGTGATCATATTTACATGGAATTAGATCCTCCTCACATGTAATGATATTCACTCGTCCATATACACATTTAATCCCCTCATATCTCTATCTGACACACCGTTAGAGACACGACCATCTCTTATACTTATTTAACATTTTTATCACACTGATTGTGAATGACATGGTCTTATTTGTTAGTAAACACGATGAAATAATTGTTCACCCTAAAAGCGTATCAATCCTAGATTCACCACTTCTATGTGTACTCTATTCATCTCTTCCAAACTACATGGACATTGATTCCCAAGAAAACTAGAATAAATTTTATGCCACTCAAAGGATAAATCCAATCTTCCTTACCCATCCCAAAATTATTTCAGTAACATCCCAATAAGATCATGCACCTCACATGGGATATCACATCTCCTCTAGGACCACTGGGAAGCTTCTATGAAAAATCCCCAACCACATTATTGCGCCTCCCCATTATATATATTACCCAATTACCATATTAAAAAAACAGGTACATTGATTTCCAAATAGCAAGAATACATTGGAAACCTCAATGAGAATCAATTATAATACCCCTAACAATACATCTACATAATACATTCCATGCCATGACATTCATCTATATCCATATTGATTCTTACTATGGCCACTACATCCTGGTGAGATTGGTCCATCTATCTAGGCCTCTCATACACTTTATCCCCATAAACATAATTGCTGCACTTAGTATCCCATGGGATGTTTCATTTCCTAAATCCCACAACATCAACATAAAACTATATGGTTTTGGTCAAGACCCATCCCCTGGGGACCGTACTGTGACTACCCCATGCCCACTTTCCAGAGGCCAAGACATGGCGACTAGAATAGGAATGGCATACCCCTAAAACCGGGAAGGTGATTCCTTTGTAACCTATAAACTCACACAACCACGCGCCCAAAAAGATATGATAACAAAGTAAACTATATAAAAAAATAGTGTGTATATTATGTAATGTTCTGGAATTAAATCCCAACTATATTGTACAAGTAAAACTGAAATCAACTCCTATGAATACCCTCTTTGGATCCTACCTGCAGGGTAGGTACAGATCTCAAATGGTTGTCTCTTTGATATTCCTAGTCTAAGGTCCACCACAAGGCAGCCTCCAGTCCTGGTACCCTTATCCTCAGTCAACACTATCCGTCTTCTTCACAAGACACAACAAGGTGAGGGCATAGCCCATGCAGGGCTGAGTATAACAATACACAGTAGGGACCCCAAGAACCCCAAAGGTCTATCAAAATCCAAAAAGGATAAACCATAACTCATGGAAACAACAGTCGATGCTACTTAGGTATATTCCCATACATATACCTATGTTATCATGTATACCCGTCTCATTCATTAGGAAACCCAAGGCCCAAAACAACAGTAAAAATCTCAACTCTTCCACAAGGAATGAATACCATGAAGGTAACACAAAAAAGGTAAGTACCACAAAGGTAATGCCTCACAGAAGAATACAACACAGGTATCACCACAAAGGTATGTACCACAAAGGTAACTCCACACAGATGAAGACCTAAAAAGCTTTACCACATAGAAGTGTACCCCAAAGGTAAAGACTCAAATGACACCAGGTATAACTTATGTATGTAAGTATAGATGATTAACTGTATTTCTAGATCATCCTACTTCATCAAGAATCTCTACTGTTGAACCCCACAGAATCGAAGATGACCAACACAAGATCGAAGATGATCCCCATATAATCTTGAGATGACCACATTGGATCAGCATATGCTGACCCAAACCGGATTTCTAAGAGCTGACCCACATAGGATCAGAAGATTTATCACGTACATCAAGACACAGGGTCCCCCCACTAATAATGCTTAATTCCATGAGATTCTGATCCTCAAGAAAATGATCGATACATAAACTTCCACGAAGTCCCATGATGAAGTATCCAAAATTTCGGCCATGCCATAGTGTCCCAACGAGAAAGAAGGTGTGTCAATCAGATGCTCAGTCTATAAGTTATTAGCAATCCGTTCTGAGGGCCTGGTTGGATTCAGGTTATATGCAACCCGACCGTACTCCAACATTATCCAAAAACCGAATTGGAGTATACCAAAAGGACTGTCTTGGTCCAAGTATTTGGGAGCCGCAAATGGTTCGTCAAACAGGCACCCAGTTCTCACGATATGGCCAAAAAGGTGTATCTAGGTCCGGATGGGCCCGTGTCTAGTCTGACCTGGTCGGATCGTCTTGGCCAGACACGACCTAGGTGGGCTGAACCTATTCAGGTCTCCTAGACCAACATGGGTCTTATGTGGTTGGGTTGTGCCATGGAAGGCTCAGCCCGTTGGGCGCAACCCTTCCCGCGCTGGGTGCGGCCCATGATGGGGTCCGTTGGGGTGCCCGATTGGCATGGCCCACCCTGGTGTTGCCTGCATGGCTAGTTGCGGCCCGCCCAGCTGGGTGTGGCCCACCAAGCATGATGCAGTCCGCTCGGATGGGTGTGGTCTATCATGACGGGGCCCACCATAGCCGCACCGGGGGGATGCACCCCCGGATTCCCGAACAGTCCATCAGACCGTTCAGCCAAGTAGCTTATAAGTCTCGCCGGAGTGGGTCATTCATGGTGCGATGCGGTAGGCCAGATTCTCGATCGGTCCACCTCCCAGCGGTGTGGACGTTTGTTGCTGCTCCACCACAGTCGGCCAGATGTCGTCCACCCTCTCGAACTCCACAGTGGCCATGAGGCCGCGGTCTCAAGCTCTGTCATGGTGGACACGCACCACCGCTTCACCACGTGGTCGGCCTGTGTGTCAGCTGTCCCCATGCTCTGTTGCGGCCGATGGGCCCCGGCCTCCAGCTCTACTGGTGATCCAAACACGCGCCTCCCTACCTCCCCATGGCCAGCCGATATGTTGGCCGTCGTCCTGCCACCACCGCAACTGATGGGTTGCGACCTCGTTCACTACCGATGGTGCATATGTGGGCTTCCCCAGTTTTATGCAGACGGCCAATGTGTTACACTCCATACTTCATCTGCCGGTGAAGAACATTTCATACCCTGAAGAATTTGCAGAGGGATGGGCCATGTTTTTTTGGAACACACCCTACACATTGGACCAATACCAGACGGTCTGTGAGGAGGGAATCAACATGAAACCACGAAGTACAATCAACAACCACCTAATTCAAAACCCATAACTTGATTGTTCCTTAGATTCAATGTGAGGAAAGATATGAAAACTTTGAATATGTCGATGTCCATTGTTCCTGCAACACGCTCAAGATCTGAGCTCGAGATTTGTCCTCATTGGAGGTTCATTCTTCGTTGTAGGATCATTCTCCAAAGGCTCTCCCCAAAGTTCTCTCCTTGCCAACAATCCCCAACCAATATATGAGGAGCCCCTTAAATAAGTTTAATAATTTCTTACATGTTTAATTAAAAGTTGGCACATCAAATGGGGGAAACCCAAGAGTTACCCCCCCCCCCCTTTAAAGGAGGAGTTTAGGTGGTCCCCCCCCCCACAAAGAATTCAATTTTAAGGTTTAAAATAAATAATTAAAGTAAAAGATGATTTCTTTATTTTATTATTATTTTTAACTCTCCCACAAAATTCTAAAAAACTAACCATCACTCTAGACCTGTTGCGGTCATCATGATGGTCTCCCTAATAGAATATCAGTACTGCATGTTCAACGGTGACCTCATATTTCAATTTCGTTCACAAGTTCAATAGTTACAAAATGCCACTCTTGCATTAACTGAACGTACCTTAAAAAAGTTCAAAAATTCATTCCGAGCACACCGGGCCTCAGAATCACGCACCGTCGATTTTCTCAGACTCGTAATAATTCCATATAACAAAAAAATTACATGGAAAATTTCGGTTCGTTACAATCTCCCCACCTCAAGGCTTTGCATCCCCTAAAGCCACAACACAAACTAGGGAAACAAGGGATGGCACTGAGCAAGAATATGAGCCTCCCACTCCCATGTGCTCTCCTATAGGTTCATGTGCTGCCAACGAACGTGCACTACAGGTATCGACATCCCATGAAGGAGACTCTCTTGTCTATCCTCAATCTCCATGGATCCTCTGAAAACATTTCCCCATCATCGATGTCTAGCTCGCCTCTTTCAATGAAGTGCGTAGGGTCGTGCACGTACCTCCTTAGCTGAGATATCTGAAAAACATTGTGTGCTCAGTGCAACTGAGGTTGAAGAGCTAAGTGGTAATACACCTCACCAACTCTGCTGAGGACCTCAAAGGCTCTGATGAAACATGATGGTAACTTTTTTCCCCAACCAAATCTTCCAAACCTCATTTAGGTGAGACCCGTAGAAACAGATGGTCACCATCCTCGAACTCCAGTGGTCTTCATCTACTATCACATAAGACTTATGCCTACTTTGTGAAGTCTTCATCTTCTCCTGGGGGAATTTCACATTCTCTATAGTAACATGTACCCTCTCGGTTCCAAAAAGTGTGGACTCCCCTGGGTCAGTCCAACACATAGGTGATATGAATGGTCAACCGTACAACACCTCAAATTGTGCCCCACTGATAGTGGACTGATAACTGTTGTTGAATGCGAACTCCACCAAGGGAAGGTGATCCTCCCAGCTGCAGACGAAATCTAGGTTGCATGAACGAAGCATGTCCTCTAGCGTGTGAATGGTCTGCTACGTCTGACCATCCTTCTGAGGATGAAAGGAGGTATTCAACCGAAGCTGTGTCCCAAATTCCTCCTCAAACCCATTCCATAGTTAGGATGTAAAACATGAATCACAATCAGAGATGATCATAAAGTGCACTCCATGAATCCCCACAGTACCATGTATGTAATGGCGTCCCAAGACATATACTGATCCCTTCTCTCAGATAGTTAGGAAGTGGGGTGACATGGAGAGTCATTCATCGATCACCCTTTTAAAATCCTGAACTATGGACGTGCGTGGAAGTATTTTTATGATGTCCGTGGAAATTTCATCCCACTTCCTCTCTGGCACCTCTAGTGGCTGAACAAAGCCTGTTGAAACCTGATTCTCTTCCTTCACTTACTGAAAAGTGAGGTATCGTGAGACAGACTCTGCAACTACATTCATCATCCCCAGACACCAGTACTGACACTAAAGGTCATGGTACATCTTTTCCACTCCTAGATGTATATCTAGATGGTACATAAGGAACCCCCTCAGCACTTCCTCTTGTAGTGCCATCTGTACCATAGTACGTCCTCTATAGAGTATGAAGTGTCGTCCACCTTTATAAAATCCATCAGGATCCTATCCTATTGATATCTAGGCACATCGACCCTCGCAGTTAGTGACCCCAAGCTATGCCTACCTGACTCTATGATGGATTGGGGGAGTGACTATCACATACTGAAGATAAGCTACTCCATCTCGATCAATGTAGGATATCTGAAAAGCAGACTTATTCTCTGTTTCCTCACTCGTATATATATATATCAGATCTCATGATGATTTCATATAATAATACATTTCCCTTCCCAAGAGTATGTACTATCTAGAATTCATAGTCTGTGTGGAACTTAATCAAACGTTGTTGTCTCAGGTTTAGGTCCTTATGATATAAGATTTACCTAAGACTCTTGTGATCAGAGTAAGATGTAAAACATTCTCCCATCAACTATTGTTGACACATCATTTAGGCGAAGACCACTGCTGACAACCCCAGGTCATGGGTAGTGTTGTTCTTCTAATGTATTCTCAGCTATCGAGGACCATTCGTGACCACTGCCCGCTCCGGCATCAGGACACATCCAATCCTGGTCTCTGATGCGTTGTAGTAGACTACATACCCAAAGACCATATTTGGTAGCCTCAAGATGGGGGCACTCATCAGTATATTCCTTACCTTCTGTAAAATCCATTGGCATCTCTATGAACACATGAAGGGTTGGCCATTCTTTGTCAATATTGATTAGGGTGCCACAACTTTGGAAATGTCAGGCACAAACCTCGGGTACCAACAGACCAAACCTAGGAAACTCTACACCTCTATCACACTTATTGGTGGCATCCAAGAAAGCATAGCCCCAATCATCACTTGATCCAATGCAACTCTAGCCTTTGAGATAACATGTCTTAGAAAGTGCACCTCTCGTTTCCTGAACTAGAACATCGAGAGCTTACCATAAGTCTAGTGCACTCAATGTGTGTCCAAAACTATATGTAGATGATAGGCATGCTCCTCCTCTATCACTGAGTATATCATGATGTCATTGATGAAGACTACCACAAAGAGATCGAGGTAGGGCTGAATGATTTTGTTCATCAGTACCATGAACACTGCTGGGGGTTTCTCACACCGAATGTCATAGCCAATAACTCATAGGGGCCATGCCAACATTTGAATTTTTTTCATTTGCACAACCTCATCTCTTACCCTGAGATGGTGATATCTTGATATGAGGTCTATTTTTGAAAATCATCATGCTCCCATCAGCTGATCAAAGAGATTGTGAATCCTCAGAAGTTGGTACTTGTTATTCAGGGTCACCTGGTTCAGGCTCCAATAGTCCACACAGAGTCTTATACTCCTATATTCATTCTTGGTGAACAAAATCGTGGCTTCCCAAAGAGAATCACTTGGCCTAAGGAACCCATTGCCCTACAAGTCCTCCAACTATAATCGTAGATCTCGAAGCCTTGTGGGATCCATCTGATATGATGGTGTAAATATCAGTTAATTCCCAAGGTACAAGTTGATGTAAATGTCCACCTCTCTGGGAGGAGGCAGACCCAAACATCATCAGGGAAAGCATCAGCGTAATGGTCCACCACTATAGGATAGCCCAGACTCTCAACATCGACCGCTCTAAGGGTAATGGTATCCAAATGACTTGTGATTGGCAACAACCTCCTTCGAGTTATTCCATCTGGTGTTGCAAAGCTTCCCTTCTCACCGGTAATGGAAAACATGGTCCCATCCTCGCAGACACTCCACACATTGTGCCTAATACCATCGATCTGAGCATGGACTGAAGATAACCAATCCATACACTAGATAAAGTTTTAAAGCTTCGACGCTGCTACTAGAAGATCTCAGTAAAAGATCTCACCTCCTAGAGTGAGCTCACACTACAGGAACTAGTGTGTAATCATCGAATCCAATCCTGTATGAGTCTCCAGACATAAGGATCCATCTAATGGCTCCACTGAAATCTTTGATCTCCAAACTAGGGTCATGGAAATAAATGAGTTACTAGAACCTGTGTCAATAATTACTCCAGCTAGGGTGGATTAGATTGATATCATACCTCGTATCATCTTTGGAGTATCATGGGCATAGGACTCAGCTACCTGGAGCTGAGATCATCCCTATCCACTTACTCCCGGTGGTCAGGGTGGACCACCTAGAGCTGGTGGCCATAGAACCTCGAATCTCCACCCACTTCCAGATATGCGGCTACCTCTTCTACCATGTCAGCCTCCGTACTGCGGACCTCTACGATCAAATCTTTTCCTCTTCCATCTCGTTCATTTGACCGTCTGCTGGTATTCTGTTTTACGGGTTGAGCAGTTGCGAGCCATGTGAAGTAATGACCCAGAAATTTAATGAAGAATTTTTTTCTTAAATTCATGGGACTTTTATGAGTCTACGAAAATTTAATGCTCTTGATTATGCGGCCCAGTGTGCCCAAAATAAATTTCTGATGTTTTTTTCGGGTACATTCAGTAAACATACGAGCGGGATTTTATATCTTCTTAACCGGTTCTCAGTATTGAAATATGAGGGAACCGTTGAACTCACAGTGCCATTTTTCTTTTAAGAAGACATTCACCTCGATGACAGTTGGATGAGAATGAAAGTATGTTTTAGGGTTTTAAAGAATATTTTAAATAAAAATAAGGTGTGCAACTAATTTTTATTTTGGTGGTTAAAACCCCCAATTGGAGGTTGGGGGTGTAGGCCACCACACCTTAACCTCTTATGAGAGGTTATGGTGGTGGGTCCAACTTGAGGTTTAAAAATCTCTTAGGAATTAAAGAGGTGGGGACCACATGGGCTTTAAACCCCTTGAACTCTCCATAAATGTGGGAAACTCATGAACTTCCCTCTTTATGGTTCCAAGACTCAAAATTAATTAATTGAACTCATTCAATTGATTAATTTAAACATTTTGAATTCTTTATACCAAAAATTTAATAAGGTGTCAGATGTTATTATTTTGTTGGGAATTTGTCTTTTGTTGAATCTTTGAGAAGAGGAGGAGCTCTTGAAGAACTTCATCCGCCAATGAAGAACCATTGGTCGAGGGACGAAACTATCACCCATGAATAATGCCATCGTCGACTTCATCACCTCCGAACACTTTTTGACGCAGGAGTTTGAGATATGGAGTGCATGACGAATACGGAAAATGATGAATTCACATACGCCTTTCTGTGACTTCGTCAACAATCAATAAATATGAGGTAGGGGATTTGAGTTGTTTTTGTACCCATTCTTCATCGTTTAAATTATTGAATATGAATAACCGATTGATATCACCACAACGAGGAGGGATCAGACCACATGAAAACAGCTTGACCCTCCCCTTTTGATTGTTCTCGTTTTTTAATGATGGAGGCAGAGAAACGACAGCTAGCGTCGGGCCAGTCGCAAAAAAAACAGGCGGTGCAAGGCCACCGGGTTGCCGGAAAGACGCGGCACCACCATGCCGCACTTATGAGAAGGAGGATGCAGCCAAGACGGTCTACGACGGAAGGACACGGCACCATCGCGCCATGCAGAAGAGGAGAGTCGTGGCTAGGCCGAGCAGCGGTGGACAGGGTGCGGTGCTGTCACACCGCGCCAAGGAGCAGCGCCGTGGATAGGTTGGGCCGTGGAAGAAGAGATGGAGTGGTTGTCCGCTCAACCAACCGGGAGGAGAGGGACCCAGCGGGTCCTGCTTGACCTGGACCGGCACCAGGTGGCGCTGGTTTGGTATTCCACCTGAACGACTCGGTTTTTCGGGAGCCAGGGGTGCACGGCTTCCACCCTGGATGTGGCTGAGGTAGACCCCCTATGGGCCATCGAGCCACTAGGCCGGACCCGGCGCGTGCCACCAGGCTGGAGCCAGCACGGGACGCCGAGCCGGACCTAGCGCAGGCCGCCGGGCCGGACCCCGCGCGGGCCGCTGGGCTGCCCACTCAGATCTGGCGGCCCCTCAAGCCGGGCTTCCCTCTCAGATTGGGTCGGACCCGCAGACTGGGTCGAACCCTGATTCGGACCCCGGTCAGGCCAGGTCAGGCCGACTAGGTCAGACCGAACCCGGACCCAATTTGGCCTGTTTTTCACCTTTTTGACCATATCCTGGGCTACGGGAGTCCGATCAAAAAAATTTATGCGGTGACGGAAATCATAGATCAAGATGGTTCTTTTGGAATATCCTACTTGTAGTTTGGGCACAGTTGGAGTATGGTCCGGTTGGTTTGAAGCTAAAAACCAACCGGGCCACCGGGATAGAAATTTCAATAACTCACAGACCGGGCATCCGACTGACGCGTCATATGTTGCGTTGAGACCCCTATGATGAGGTAGACCTTTGAGATACATCTACTTGGGACTTCGTGATAGTTGGAGTATCAACCAGTAGCTTGTGGTGGAGATCCTACTAGAGACGAGCGAGTGGAGTTCGGATACCTAGTAGCTAGTTGAGACCTGACGACTGGTGACCATTCGATTTGAAGTGTTTCAACTAGCCCAGTGGGAAGCGCCTCTGTGTGACGCATCAGAACCATAGCGGGGAGTGCCTCTATGTGTCGCGGAAGACGCAAGGTACTCCACAGGAGGAGTACCTCAGCAGGTTTCGAGGGGGAGCATATCTGTGTGATGCGACTAACCAACAGTGGGGAGTGTCTCTATGTGACGCAGCAGACCCATGGTACTCGATAGGAGGAGTACCACAGTAGTCAAAGAGATTGGGAAGTGTCACTGAGTGACACGGAAGGCCCATAGTACTCTTTAGAGGATGAGTACACCAGCATCCAAGGTTTCGATAGTTTTACTAGGAGTGTTACATGTTACCACCCTAGAACAAAATCTTAGTTTTGAGTTGAGTCAAATACTTATGTGTTTTCCTCATGATTGATATGTGTTAATAAATAACATAGGTATATGTATAGGCATATACCTATATAAGGGTTATCCATTTATTTCATACTTTGTGGTTATCCTTTTTAAATTTTGCGAGACCTTGAGGGTATCGGGGTCCCTACTGAGTATCGTTATACTCACCCTTGCACGGGCTATGCCCGAACCTTGTTGTGTTGGTTGCAGACGATGGACAGTGCTGATCAAGGCAGAGATTAGCAAGATTGGATGGTACCCGGAGGTGGACCACTCAACATGACGGTGCTCGGGGCAGACGGACGGACGTGGAGTGCTGAAGGGGCCTTCTGTACCTACCCTTCAGGTAGGAATCCCAGAGGACAACCCATTAGCTGCTTTAATTATTCTTTCATTAGACCTTGTACTTTTCTGTTTCCTTGTACTTTACTGTTGAGCTTGTATTTCCAGCCCCTTTACTTTTTAGCACTCCTTTTATATAAGTTTTTTCTTAGAGATTTACTTCCAGCTTACTCTATTGTGTGTGTTTCTAGTTTATAAAGCTAATCCCTTCCTAGATTTAAGGATTTACACCTTTGGTGCTCGTCTCCAGCCCCTGGCCAAGGGAAGGCGGGCTTGGGGTAGTAACTGCACGGGCCCCGGGGGACGTGTCGTGACAAATTGGTATCAGAGGCATCAGTTCTACTGTAGAACATGGAACTCTGACCATGTTTTCTATGAAGCAATAGTGTTAATGGTACTATGTGTGGTATTTAGTTCAGGGAGTCCAGTGTTGGTACGGGTGGATGACGTATCCATACACTAGGACCCTGACTTCTAATTTCCGACTCAGTGCACGAAAACACTATTTGCACGTGTGTTTCCAAAAGTTTTTCTTAGGTTAGCTCAACCAGTTCAACTCACGAGGTATAAACATTTGACTGTGTCTCATCAATTTCATTCAGGATGCCTCCCCGAGGATGACGAGTTAAATCCCTGAGAGTTGTATGTTGTGACAGCCCACAGAGTGATGATGCCTCGGTGCTGGGCCCTTTACTAGCAGAGGAACCAGCGGTACCACATCCCGTTGGTCCACTGATGCCACCAGCCCCAACAGCAGAAGATGCATGCCTCTTGAGCACTTTGTATGAGTTCCAGTGCCAGAGGCTACCTAGGTTCCAGGTAGAGATGGACCCACAATACGATGAGGATTGTCTGAAGGTTGTGGTGAGAGTCTTCAGGATAGTAGGGACACCAGCAGACCTCATCCTGATCCTTTCTGTGAGTCTCCTTTAGGTAGTAGCTGGCAGATGGTGGCGCCTGATGCTCCAGGTCCATGACGAGGCAACCCTTCTATGGGCAGACTTTGAGAACCTATTCCTGGCAGAGTTTTTTCCAGCGACCCTATGTGCGGTATGGATATGAGAGCTACTGAACCTAAAGCAGGGTATCATGATTGAAGCTCAATACTCAGCGAGGATCACCGACCTCTCACATTACACCACAGATATGGTACGAGATCCGTTCGTCAGGGCTCAGACCTTCGAGCAGCAGCTCAGGCAAGAGATCAGGGCATTGATGATCTCCCTTAGCATCCTGACACATTCCGGGGTGTTAGAGAGATCCCTCCTAGTGGAGAGTTTCCATGCCGAGCAGTCTCTGGCAGCGAGACCCACTACTAGTCGACTTGCATCGGAGACTTATGTAGCTGAAAGTAGAAGAATGACGCAGAGGTACAAGAGTACCAGACCCACGGGTGGACGACCGTGGGACCCATGATCTGTTGTGCGGGGCACCCAGGGAAGTGTCATATATTCCAGTAGTAGACAGTGTTACTCATGTGGTGGGCAGGGTCACATGGCTTGTAACTGTCCGACCCACTGTTCAGATGATTTTTTGATAGTTGAGGGACCTCCTAGGGAGAGGAAGAGGTTCAATCGAGGATGTCCATAGGGCGCAGGCGGAAATGGCAGAGGAGCTGGTCGAGTAGCTGGTGTTGGATGATGTTTCGAGGTATTGCCACCACTCCCACCAGGAGGTCCACCCCGACTGTAGGGAGCAGGTGGAAAAGGGAGAGCTCAGCTTCAGGAAGCTGAGGTATATGTCCACAGTGCTCTAGAGATGATTTGATGTACTATCTGTGTCTACTCCACCATAGTTGCAGTTCTTATAGACACAGGTTCCAGTCACTCTTTCATAGTCACTCCCATCGTTCAAATCTCGGAGATTCCGACAGAGCCGTTGGCTCGATCCTTACAGCTAGATACTACTACGGGAGAAAACTTGACAATTATGCACTCGTTCCGGCTATTTGAGCTTACTCTAGGAGGCGAGAGCTTTGGTTGGGATCTCCTCGTAGCGACATCGAGGCCTTATGACATCATCTTGGGTATGGACAGGTTATCTACAGTTCATGCTCATATTGACTGTATTAGGAAAAAACAATGGTTGGTCCACACGGATGGGACCCGGTTTACCTTCACCGGTCATAAGGGAACCTTTGCAACACATGACGGACTTACTCGGAGGAGGGTAAATCAGATCAATCACCAGCTGGCTTGCCTTACCCTCGAAGCAGTTGATGTGGAGAGTCTGCCTTATCCTGTAGTGATGGATCAGTACGCAGATGTTTTCCCTGAGGATGTTTCAAGATAACCTCCTCACAGAGAGGTGGACTTCTACATTGACATGTACCCTGAGAAGGCAATGACATCTACTCCTGCGTATCGGATGGCTCCCGCTGAGCTTCATGAGCTGCGGGTACAGCTGGTGGACTTGTAGGGGAAGGGAATCAACCGGACCAGTGTTTCTCCCAAGGCTGCCCTGATTCTATTCGCCAAGAAGGCGGATGGGAGCATGAGGCTTTGGGTTGACTACCGTCGCCTAAACCAGGTGACCGTGAAAAACATGTATCCACTCTAGAGTATTTATGATCTCTTTGATTAGTTGAAGGGAGAATGATGGTTCTTGAAGATAGACCTCAGATCAGGCTATCACCAACTTAGAGTTTAAGATGAGGATGTGCAGAAGACGACCTTCAGATGTCGGTACGACCATTATAAGTTCTTGGTTATGCCCTTCGGCATAACCCAATCTTTAGCAGTGATCATGCGTGTGATGAACATGATCTTCCAGCCTTACCTCGATCGCTTTGTCGTGGTCTTCATCGATGACATTATGATCTACTCAACTACTGAGGAGGATCATGCCTATCATTTCCAAGTAGTACAGGAAACACTCCGAGAGCACCAGCTTTATAGTAAGCTCTCTAAGTGCTAGTTTTGGATTCAATAGGTTCACTTCATGGGACACATCATCTCGAAGGTTGGAGTTGTGGTGGATCCAGTAAAGATTGAGCCAGTACATTCTTGGGAGCCACCCAGGAGTGTAATGGAGGTACATAGTTTCCTGGGCATCCCTGGATATTACCAGAGGTTTGTGCAGGACTTCTCCAGAGTTCCAGCACCACTAACATCTTTTATGAAGAATGGGAAACCCTTCGTGTGGTCGGAGAGATGCCAACAGAGCTTTCAGGAGCTGAGGCAGAGGCTGACAAGTACCCCCATCTTGAGGATTCTAGAGGAAGCTGTAGGGTATGTAGTGTACTGAGATGCATCAAGGACCAGAATCGGGTGTGTCCTAATGCAGGAGTGAGATGTGATTGCATATGGATATTGCAAGCTGAGACAACATGAGAAGAACTACACTACCCATAACCTGGAGTTAGCAGTAGTGGTCTTCATCTTGAAGATGTGGAGGCACTATCTGATGGGTGAGCATTTCACAGTCTAATATGATATCAAGAGTCTTAGGTATATCTTCTCCTAGAAGGGCCTGAACCTAAGATAGTGGCGTTGGATTGAGTTTCTCCAGGACTATGAATTGGATTAGTCTATAATCCTAGGAAGGGGAATGTTGTTGTGGATGCTCTCAGTAGGAGATCTAGTATACAGCTGCCGGAAGAGGCGACAGAGAAGCTGGCTTCTATACATATATCGTTCATGGATAGAGATGGAGCAACCTTTCTACAGTCACTCCCCCACTTCTTCTATGTGTCAGGGAAGCATAGTGTGGAGACTCTTACTGTGAGACATGATGTGCTTAGATATCAACATGGTAGGAACCTGATGGATTTTTTTAAGTTGGGGAGCATTTAATTCTCTTCAGAGGACGAACCTTGGTACCAGTTTCACTTCAGGAGGAAGTATTTATGGAGTTGCACACATCCCCTTTAGCGGTATATCCAGGAGTGGTGAAGATGTACTGGGATCTTCGATGACATCACTAGTGGCCAGGAATGAAGAAGGAAGTAGAATAGTTTGTCTCACGATGCCTCACTTGTCAGCATGTGAAGGCAGAGCACTATGTACCAGCAGGCTTGGTTCTGCCC
Source organism: Viscum album (assembly GCA_963277665.1). Taxonomy (NCBI): domain Eukaryota; kingdom Viridiplantae; phylum Streptophyta; class Magnoliopsida; order Santalales; family Viscaceae; genus Viscum; species Viscum album. Next base: position 1,295,000,224 of record OY728152.1, read on the forward strand.
TTAGAGTTCCCATAGTGGAAGTGGGATGGGATATCCATGGAATTCATGATGGGTCTTCCACATAAATCCAGGAGTCATGATTCGATATGGGTGATTGTTCAATGACTCACCAAGTTGTCCCACATACTACCGATCAGAAAGCAGGGCTTAGTAGAGAGCTTGGGACGCCTCTATGAATAGGAGATTGTCTGTTTTCATGGAGTATTTTTCTTCTACTGTCTCCGACCGTGATGCACGATTTACTTCTCAGATATGGAAGGGGTTGCAGGAGGCTTTCGGGACGCAGTTACGTCTGAGCACCACCTTCCATCCTCAGACAGAAGGTCAGACTGAGCGGACCATTTAGACCCTCGAGGTCATCCTCCGAACTTGTGTCCCCGACTTTGGTCGCATCTATGAGGACCACTTACTGTTGGTAGAGTTTGCCTAAAACAACAGCTATCACTCCACAATCAGTATGGCACCTTTTGAGGCCATGTATGGTTGACCTTGCAGATTGCCACTGTGCTGAACAGACCCATGGGAGTCAGCACTAGTGGGACCAGAGATGGTACATGCTACCACCGAGAAGGTACAGATCATCCAGGAGCAGATGAAGACAGCACATAGCACACTGAATTCATATGCTGACAGGAGATGGAGACCTCTAGAGTTCGAGGATGACGACCATGTTTTTCTACGGGTCTCACCTCGACGAGGTCTATGAAGATTTGGCTTAGGCGAAATGTTATCTCTATGATTCATCATACCTTTCCAAGTCCATAGCAGAGTAGGCGAGGTGGCTTACCACTTAGCTCTACCACCTCAGTTGCACCAGGTGCAGGATGTCTTCCACGTATCTCAGCTAAGGAGATACGTGAATGACCCTTCCCATATCATCGATCATGGAGAGCTAGACATCGATGATGGGGATACTTTCCCCAAGGTTATATCAGAGATTGAGGATCGATAAGAGCAGGTCCTACGTGGATAGTCGATACCTCTGGTGCGCATTCTCTAGCAGCATGGGAACCTCTACGAGAACACATGGGAGCAGGAGGCTCAGATGCATGCTCAGTACCCCCATTTGTTTCCTTAGTTAAAGTTGTAGCTTATGGGAATGTAAAGCCCTGAGGTGGGTAGAATTTAAAGACTCCGAAATTTTGTGGAATTTATTTTCCTTAAATCCATAGTATTTTTACGAGTCCTCAAAAATTTACTTCGCTTGATTCCAAGGTCTGGTGTGCCCGGAATCAATTTCTGATGTTTTTTTCGGGTACGTTCAGTAAACATATGAGAGGGATATTATATCTTTTGAACTGGTGCTCGGTATTGAAATCTGAAGGCACCGTTGAACATGCAGTGTCGATTTTCGCATTAGAAGACTTTCACCTCGACGATAGTTGGTCGAGAATGAATGTTATTTTTTGGGTTTTAAAGAATATTTTAAATAAAAATAAGGTGTGAAACTTATTTTTATTTTGGTGGTTAAAACCTCCATGTGGAGGTTGGGGGTGGGGGCCACCACACCATAACCTCCCATGAGAGGATATGGTGTTCGGCCCACCTGAGGTTTAAAAATCTCTTATAAATTGAAGATTTTGGGAGCACACGGGCATTAAAACCCTTGAACACTCCATAAATGGGGGAAACTCATGAACTTCCCTCTTTATGGTGCCAACCCTCACAATTAATTAATTGAACTCATTAAATTAATTAATTAAAACCTTTTGAATTCTTTATGAAAACAATTTAATAAGATTCCATATTTTATTATTTTGTTGGCCATTTGTTTTTTGATTGAGCTTTAAGGAGAGGAGGAGCTCTGGGAGAAATTCTTCCTCCAACGAAGAACCTTTGATCGAGGGACGAAACCATCACCGCGAAGAATTCCATTATCGACATTGTCACCTCTGAACACTTTCTGACACATGAGCTTGAGATTGGGAGTGTGTGATGAACGCGGAGAACGACAAATCGACGTCTGCCTTTCTGCGACTACGTCAGCGATCAACAAATACGAGGTAGGGAATTTGAGATGTTTTTGTACCCATTCTTAGTTGTGTAAATTATGAAATGTGAATATCCGATTGATATCACCATAATGAGGAGGGCTCGGACTACACGAACATGGCCCAACCCTCCCCCTTTTATTTTTTTCCTTTGTTGATGACGGAGGAAGAGAAATAGCGGCTAGCATCGTGCCGGTCGCCAAGAAACCGGTGGCCCATGGCTGTCGGGTCACAGGAAGGACGTGGCACCGCCGTGCCGCCTGTCTGAGAAGGGGGTCGTGGCCAGGTCGTGTCGCGGCGCCGTCACACCACCGGGAGAGGAGAACTACGACCTAGAATGGATGATTGGGAGGTGGCATGGCGTCATTATGCAGCGCAGAGGAACAGGGTGTCGCGACAAGAGCAGGCAGGGGTGGAGAAGCTGGAGAGGCTGGCCGCTCGGTCAGCTAGGAGGAGCGGCACCCAGAAGGTCCCACGTGACATAGACCAGCACCATGTGGCACCAGTTTGGGATACCACAAGAACAGCTCCGCCATTTTGGGAGCCAGGGGCGCGTGGCTTTAACCTGTACATGGCTCAAGCAGACCCCCCATGGGCCGCCGGGCCGAACCCAGCGTGGGCCGCCGGGACGCCCACAAGTAGGGCCACCCACTCAGGCTTGGCTACGCACTCGGGTCGGGGCGGGACAATCTGACTAGTTCGGACTGAACCTGAACCTTCTTTGGCCTGTTTTTCTCCTTTTCACCCATATCGTGGGCTATAGGTGTCCAATCGATGAACCGTATATGGAGACGGAATGATTAGATCAATATGGTTCTTTTGGAATATCCCACTTTAGGTTCGGACATAGTTGGAGTACAGTCAGGTTGTTTTGAACCTAAATACCAATCAGGCCCCCGGGACGGAAATGCCAATAACTCACAGACCGGGCTTCTGATTGACGCGTCTTCTATTGCGTTGAGACCCCTATGATGAGGTGGATCTTTGAGATACTTCTACTTGGGGCTTCCTGACAGTTGGAGTATCTATGAGTAGCTCATGGAGCGGATCCTCTCAAAGACGAGCATGGTGAGTACGGAGGCCTAGTAGCTGGTTGAGACCTAACGATTGTAGACCTTTCGACTCGGAGTGTATTGACTAGCCCAGTGGGAAGCGCCTCTGTGTGACACGGAAGACCCACGGTACTCGATAGGTGAGTACCTTACCAGGCTTCGAGGGGGAGTGCCTCTATGTGACGTGATAGACCCAATGTGGGGAACACCTCTGTGTGAGGCGGCAGACCCACAGTACTTGACAGGAGGAGTACCAATGTAGTCCAGGATAGTGGGAAGCACCACTATGTGACGCAGAAGGCCCACAGTACTCTTTAGAGGAGGAGTACACCAGCAGCCAAGGTTTTGACATTTTGACTGGGAGTGTTACTTTTTTCCACCCTAGAATAAAATCCTGGTTTTTAGCTAAGTCCAATACTTAGGTGTTTTCATCTTGATTGAGATGGGTTAATAAATAACATAGGTATATGTTTGGGCATATACATAAGTAATGTTTATCCATTGATTTCATACTTTGTGGTTATCATTGTTGGATTTTGTGAGACCTTGAGGGTCTCGGGGTACCTAATGAGTATCGTTATACTCACCCCTGCACAGGCTATGCCTGCACCTTTTTGTGTTGGTTGCAGACGACAGACAACGCTGATCGAGGCAAAGAGTATCAGGACTAGATAGTACCCGGAGGTGGACCACTCAGTGTGACGGTGTTTGGAGCATACGAACAGACGTGGAGTGCTGATAAGGACACTGAGGCAGGACTTGATAATGAAAAATCACCTCTTGGGGAACCAAAATACTGGGTGGACACTCATAACTATATCCTATGTCATTTTGAAAGTCATTTATGTGACCTATGGGACCATTCTATATCATTTACAATTAGTAAGAACACTACAAATGGTAAATGGTAGATCCAAACTTCAAATCCCTTTGACCCATCTGATATCACGCAAGAGCCATAGGATGGTCTCACCAAGACCACCTTACTCATGTGAATCATATATTAGTGGGTGATCATTGAAAATCTACTTGATGAACATTTGAAATAGTAGCACCTAGACTATAATGATCCATAATTGAATCTTGTCCATCCTTCACTAGGGAAGATGGGGTAGTTTGAGGTCCTTCCTGACCAGTTTCTTCCAACTAATCTCAACAATTAAGTTCTTCCTAATAGGGTAATGACTGGATTATATGTAAAATTAAAATTTTATCTGTTGATAAATATCCTTGAATTGTGTAATTATTTCCTAATGGATCTGAATCGATACACTCTTCATGCTTCTCCACATTCCACTCGAAGCATTACTCTTGATATTCCACATAACTCCCCACTATTTTTTACTTTACTAACTTGTTAATGATGTTGTAAACATACTGGTTGTTAAGAATCCTCTAAAATATAGAAATCCCCTCTAAGATGATATAATATATCCTCTCACTACAAACCTCAAAACCTTGAAGACATGACTTGTGTTAATCACATTAATGGTAATGTCTTATCGAGATGGGTGGATGGTGTGTGATCACCCCCATATTTTAGGAATCCTACCTTTATCACATTTGGCGATATATGAATTCCACTAAAAAATCTATCCCACTTCATGCCAAGGAGAAATCCAATTTTAGTAACCATAGAGTAGCAGTATGAATCAATGATATGATGTTTTCTAAAAGCTTGGGAATGGCCTAATTCTTTATGGTACAACCAGTTGCCCGCATGGATCATTGCAAATTAGGAAGATCATTTCCAGAAGTTGGATGACTTGTTTTTCTCAATTTAATGAAAGAAATGTTCCGACGACCACTAAATATGAAAAAATTGATTGAATAAGAGAGTCATAAACATATTTTCATAGTGTAAGGGACCAAAATATTCAATTGATATGTTGAAAAATCAATATAAGATGAAGTTGATATATGTGTGTAATGAAATGATTGGACTGGTTCTATTCCTCATCACCTTGAATCTCCTAGGTGTATTTTTTGAATTTTTTTAAATATCAGTTCCTAGATGAATCCATAAAAAAATTTATGTTGGGGAATATATTGCCTCCTATAAATCCTTCTAGATTTAATGATAAGGCTGATACTACTGTCTTTGTAATGATATAGTTCCCTAGGCTACTACAGTTATTACTAGTTGAGCCTCATTCGTATCCTTTCCATGGGATACATTGACAAACCCAACTGTTGGTTATTCAATAGCTAGTTTAGAATAGATAGGTGCCACCACTTAATATTAACTTATTACCAAGGTGAGAGAATCATTCTCAATCCCCTCATCAAGATCCATCCCCTCGTCAAGTACAAGATCCTAGAGCTAACTTCTTGAATAAGAGAAACTAGACAGACTTATTCCATTATTCAATGGTCACCAGTTATTTCCACAGTTACTGAAGAAAAATTCTATTTGTCCAATTTCATGTTCTCCTTCATGGATGAACATAATATTATCAGGTTTTTCCCTAATCTTAAACATGTTTTTTGAATCTCTTTCGAGCCTGGAAGCGATAGAGAATGTGAATAACAACTAGTTTTTAGCCATGGGATTCAGAAGTACGATGATTGGTTGGCAAGAATAGTAGCCAATTGTGATCATGTTTTCATCCATGTACATTTGACATGAACAAAGGATATTGAAGTAGATGAGATTATTTATGAAACCACTAATACATTGACATCATATACTTATAGAATTAAGAAGTGGAGTCACTGATGGCATACGGTAAAAAATATCTAGGATGCTGCTGAATCCATCTCGCACTCTTGGATATTTATTTCCCCTAGGTATGGGAATATCCCCTCGAGTATTCCCAGTATTGAGAGACTCGTATTATAATGGAAATTAATATTCCTATGTGAATACCATTTATCTAATGTATCCTTATGTAGTTCCCAATGATGTGGTGTATCGTGATGGTCAACCAAATCTACCTGGTTAATGCCATCATCGATTGAACCATGGATATTTTAATCGTGGCAATTCCCATTCCAAAACATCAAGACATGCCCTATGAACTACCAAAACCACTTACCACATGAATATTAGATCATGTTAGGCATAGTCATAATTGATCATATTTTCATATTCAATGCCATTTCTAATTGTGAAAATCCACCAGGTTTAACAGCTGTGATTTCATCATAATTAGCATCATCTAGTTGTGGAAAAGAATCAACCATATTATAGTCATCAGGTATTGATATAGAGAGTTTCATCTTATGAGTTTTAAGATATTTCAATCACTAGCCAGAATCCACCAATTCAACAAGAATTTCCTTTCATACCTCTTTCCATAGAAAAAACTCATACTAGATGGAATGCAGACCTAGCACGAAAGTAATATTTTCTTAATAACCCTACCAGAATTCTTGAAAATCTCTAGATTCTAGAGGACCTTAATCCATTAGAATAGATGCATGAATCCCTACTATATGGATTAAATATCCCCCTACAGTTTATGGAAGAGGTATAATACAAAGAGTCCATCATGATAAGTAATTCTATTGAGAATAATTCTAATAAAATATTTCTTTGTTAGGAAAAGATGAAGGCTCTCCGATATAGGGGAACAAATTGTAATTGTACTTTGCTAACATGTTCAATGGAATAGATGTTTATCATTGACAATTCAATATAGGGTTGATGAACAATCTCACCTAGACATAGATGAATTAAAATTTATTACTGACTAAATATGATCATATTCCCCCGTACATGAGGATTTGGGGTTATGATAGGACCGCTCTTAGGTCTTGTGGAGGAATTATCTTGATGAACCGGTTCAATGACCAATATTAAGAACCAAAATTCATTGTTGTCTTGCAAGATATTGCTTGTAGTGCACTAAAAGGTAGACCAATGATCCACCATCAAGCAGTGATTCTATCCTTTTATCACTAATTCCTTATATACTCCCTCATTGTTTCAATGAGTGTGATAGACGTTATTGCATATCCCTTCAAATATTTGAATCCTATTATATGGATGTTGTATTTAATAAGAAGAAGGAAAATTTAGTTCATTCAAAAAAAATTACCACAATAAAATTATGGAATACCCATTGAAATATATGTATGATATATTCATCATCCCTATTCCCCATTTGGAGTCTACAACATAATACATGGTGGAACTGATTTATCATTTCATAAAGAAGAGTGCATTGTATCCCAAGTTTCATGGAAGGTCAGAAGATTTACCCATACATAAAAATGGTGAGGAAATAAGGATACAAGAACCATCTAACCCAATGTGGCATCAAGTTGTTTTCACCATGTCATTGGTTGTACACCACATTTTTATATTCCTCAGAGTTGGGTTAAACTTACACAAACCAAACATTTACAACTAATTTGACATCAAGATTACAACCCTCATACAAAGTAACAATGGAATCAATGTCACAAATCATAAAAACATTATTTATTAAGATAACAAGTTCCCTGGTAAAGAATCCACATCTTCCCAAGCATACACAACTGTTTGTTTTGGATTAGATTGATTGGATGAACCATGTATCAAAATTGATCTCATGCCTCAGATGATGAAATGGATTTGGGAGATTATCCTCCAAAAAATTAAGAGATAGTATACACTACTATAGACGAGTTTTTAATGGTGAATTTGGGTATTTAGGTAGACATGAGTCCAAAATTGATCGACGTATCCATTTATACAAAATAATATTAGGTTTACATGAATTTTTTGTAGCAATATAGGCATGATTTTCATACATTTATGTTGAGAAGCTAGGAATAGAACCTTAGGACTCCATCCGCTGTCTTCATCTTCATGTATATCATTGAATGTTCGAGCTACCTCATAGAAATATTAATCTCTCATATGGTTCCATGGATGATGCCATTGATGATGAAATAATTAAATATAACATCATTAAAGAGGATTAATACCACTGATGGATGAACAACATCCTTCCCGTAGTGAAGAATTACAAAAATATTAGAGCCAACATCGAATTCTAGGAACTAAACCAACATTACCCGAAGGATGACTTTACGCTTCCAATAATAGACTTTATATTAATTTTATTGGTGGGTTATAGGTTCTCTACTTCATGGATGAGTATTATGGGTACAGTATTAACCAGATCACCCCCAAATATGAAGAGTCCACCACCATCGAGGTGCTGAATAGATCCTCATTCTTATAGTTAATGCCTTTCATTTTGATGAATTTAAGGGACACATATTATTGTAGTTGGAATCAATTTTTTTATTCCTTGGAATTGTAGTGTAAATTTATTTTGATGATTTATTTGTAAAATCCTACTAGTGTGAGGACTAATTGAGTTATATTTTGAAATTGTTTGACTTCCTCCAGTCTTGGAATCTTTAGATAAACCCTTTCACGTTTTCCTTTGAGGTTACCTATGAGAATATTATTAACTTCAAAATCATATATAGAGGCACTAAGATTGAACTAGTGAAGATAAATTCTATTATCCAGATGCATCCCATGAGAAAACATCAGGTGCTATAAGGATTTCCAGGCTACTTAGCCTACATATGTTGATTCATCGGAAATTTTTCTAAAAAGTGTATTCAATTTTCACAAGTCATGAAAAGGGTTTGCATCTACCTATGGGATGATGAGTGACACAACATGTTAAATAATATTAGGAAATATCTGTTATAGAATCTATTTCTGATGAAACCCATCTCAGGGATGGTAATGGTCCTCTATGTGACCTCCCTGAAATTATCCCTCAATGAACTTATAAAAAATTATATCATATATGTAATAGAAAATAGTTTATATTATCTCAGTCACATGCTCCTTGAAATATATTCTTGATATTATTTTATTGAGAAGAGATACCTCATGATGGATATTGAAGTGTAGGAACTATGGCACTATCTGTAGAATAATGAGATACAACTAGTTTCCTGTTTGTTTCTGCAAATGTATATAATGTGATACCCTATGTTGAAAATATTACTAGATAATTAAGAAATTATTATTCAGTAGTTTGAAATCAAATTATTTCCATGTAGGAAATCATGTCTCAGGATTTGTATAATATTATAGCTGCTCATCTGACACCTGATGAAATGACTTTTGACGTCGATTTCTCATATAAGGACATTCTCTTAGTCGACTAGGATAATACATGTTGGTTTGTTAATTTCAAAGGAGCCTCTAGAAGCCTAATTGTAAGGAGAATAACCAATCCCAATCGTTATAGAGTAGGCATGGGAATTGTCTTTATCTTCCCCACATAGGATTTCCTAATGTATTTAATCCTACTGTCAAAAGTATGTTTTAATAATGAGGCACAGAATCAACCTCTCATTAGTGTTCTCGATATTTCCCTCACAAATGATGATCCCTACATTCATGTGGAAGTAGACATTGATCTAGTCATTATGTAGATATAATGAGATTAAATTTTCTGGAATACTGAGCTCATGACCATATTTGAGCACACTCCCCAGCTAATCACCCAGTTCCCTTATTGACTAGAGATGACTCATGTCATCCAGTAACATAATAGTCAAGCCGATGCACATGATAGTTTATCTACATCCCTTGTAATGCCAGACCTAGATGATTTTTTCATCAATGTAGTGCATTGAATAATCATCGATAATTCACTCAAGACAATAATGAACACCATTTGGTAAATATAATAATCACCGTTTCTTCCACATTAAGACAATAAAATCCACTCATGGAGTAATAAGCCTCTGATTGGATGAATCCCTTCTTCGAGTATCTCCAGCATGACATCCTCATTTTAGATCGAGCCAAAAAAGAGTGAGTCTATAAGCATTCAGTGTAATTCAACCTACTGAGTGGTTATAACCATGATAATATATTCTAAAATTTTTGGTTTTATCGAATAATAATATACTATATTGATGGAAATGGGATTCCCTTGGTCATGCGAGAATTTAAAGCTGGTTCATATAGATTTCATTTGGTAGGTTCGAAGCAATCCCATCTGATATCTAGGTTGGGATAATTTTTTCCCACCATGGTCAATGACTATATCATGTTCTCCAAGAGGTCATATGAATCTCAGATACTATAAAACTTCGTGCATCTTTTTCCAAAGCCACCCCATAATTCAATTTATTCTAGGACCTTTTTAGAAAGGTGACTAGATGTTGTTGGAATATACACACCAACAATATCTTGCTAGTGTAGGTTTAGACTATTTATAATACATTTTATCTCTATGTGGGAATAAGTTGTTACTCAGATGGAAGTAAATACATTATAATTTAACGTATTCATGACCTCCATAATAATCTATCATTTTTTAGTCCCTCATGCCATTCTAACTAACAACAACACCTACTACCATGTAACTGAGATGAAGTAGTTTTACAACATGTGCATCAATAGGTCCAACCCTACATCCCATAATAATAATGATGAAATGGATTGATTTATGAATTAAACCGAACCCACTCCAACATTTATAAAAATATGGTCTGTTAAAAGATGAATAGTTGGTATGAAAATCCTCTCTATTCCCTCTATGATTATCCGATGATGACTAATAATTATACCCCAGTAAACCAATTTCCCTTGTGTATAGAATAGTGGTAGTCCTTACAATTGAGATTAAACATTCGTAACTACAAAAATATGTCTATGACTAAAACTCATTAGAATGAATATTTGAACTCTATCTAGTTGATATGGAATCCCTAGATGATAATATGCTTTAATCCATATGTAATCAATAGAGGCACTATAACAAGAGAGCTAAATATTTCAATAAGAAATTTCATCATTGCTCTTATCTTTAAGGTGTTACATTACATGTTCTATGTACACTGATGATACTAGGGAGGAATCCACCAATATTTGATCCCAAATGGGTGGGACATAAAATCATTCATAAGGTATGTCCCGATAGTTCATTTTTTATGGTCAGCGTAGATGGGGAGAGTATCCCAGCTCCAACGAATTCAATTTTCCTAAAATAGAACATCACATAAAGAAATGATGTCCACTTCTTCTGAAACATGATGTTAAACTACACTACAACTACCTAGTTTCACAGTGATAAACTCTATGTCATTTTTAGTCCTATGAACATAGTGTAAAACTAGGAACTTAGATAAAACATCATGACATTAAACTATGTGTGGGCTCTCCATGAAATCATGTCATGTTGTGTAAGGCCTCTTTTCACCCCGTCTTGTTTGTTATACAATTATACCACCCCAAAAATCCTCTGGAGGTCCACTATTAAGGTACAAAATCTTTTAACATATACAGTGATACTATACATCATGGAATATAACCTTAAACAATCTTCATTTGGTCAACGAATTATGACCTTAAACTATTTTCAACCTCTCTACTCTAAAAATCAAAACATTAAATAGTGTGTATGTTTTTCATTGGAATGTTTGGTGTGCATACCCATTCCATCCTCATTCATGTTGGGTTATACTTTCCATGCCATACACACTACATTTGTAAGGATTTATCCTATTACATCCCAATTGTAAAATGTAAATAATCATAGAAATCACATCCCTGTTTAATGAAATTAATATTTATTACAATAATCATCATGGCCCCATGAATAAAAATTTATCAACACCCTAATATTCAATCCATACAAAACATCTGTTTAGGGACAGTTCATTTTATATTTAATCAATAAAGATCTACGTATAGCATGAATCCCATCTTATGGGATACAGAATGATTTCGAGTCATTGTGACTTTTTTAGATCACTTTTTTTATAAAACCATAGGCCCCATTTCCACAACATTATCCAACCTACACAATATCATATCCTTATTAACGATCTCTATGGAATGTATATGTGGTGTGTTGGCCTACTAAGTCATTATTAATGTGAGGTTTTAACTCCACCGCATTACTAATATTCTTCTTGGACTTCTTTTCTCGTGCCATGAACACTATTACCATAATCTAGGATTTTAAGTCCATGAATCACGACTCCATAATGTATGCATGTCTCAACAAGAATATGGGTTGTAGTGATGGGCCTTCTTGGATGCCATCCACTTTGGGTTCCTCCCCCCTCTATTTTATATATAACCGCATATGTAGTACTCCCCATGGTACAAACAACATGACCATAAACTATGAGTCTATGGTAATAGATGTAGGAACCAATAATGTTTATGAAAAGTTCAAGAATAATGGCATTGATTTGTATATAGGCCCCGATCTGGGATGTTTCGTGTGTTTTTTGGGATATGTCAACCTCATTCACATCGAGTATGTCATGTCTCTACACTACATAAAACCCTTTGGAAAAAATTTCTTATGGACTGAACTCTATGACCATAAAATAAGAACCCCACATCCTAGTTTCCCATCTGTAAACTTTATTATATTTTTTCCAAGGCTACATGATGAAAAATATGACCACATCACAGTGTTCTTTCCTGAGGGAGCATCACCATTAGTACTAGTCATCTTCCAGGAAACATGGAAGAACAAAGTATGGGTGGATTTTTATCTTATGGGATAAATAGTGACACCCATATTTTCCATCATATCCTGGCAACTAAAAAAATGGTGTTTAATAAAAAAATGAAAAATAGAGAGATCCCCTTTCCTCTTTCATGGGTTAGCCCAACGTAAGGAGATAAAATCCCAGAACAACATGTTTCTAGATTACTATAGTTGCATGATACATAGTGATTTTAGGGATTCAATGTGTCGGACCAGCTTCAAAATCACCATCCTTTAATGTTTTACCATATTCATCATAACCTCATTATGTTAAACTATACGAGACTCCAATAGAACCATGTGGATTGATTCCCATATATATGGGATACTTAGTGATACCCATACATTATTTATTTGGGCCTGGCCGCAATCCCATTAAACCATTTGTCCCTTGGCCCCATTCTAATAAAATCATCAAGAAACTAAATTGTTGGTCGATGCTATTAGGGACATGTTGTATAGTATTGAGTCACATTTTCCCTCATTCATGTTAAGATTATTATGAAACCACACATCACATACCCACATGAGATAATTTCTACAATATTTTCGAAAATATATTACCTTAAACTAATAGAAATAATCATAAAAAATATGTTAAACAGTAACCCTTCCATTGAATTTTTTAGGACTCTTCTGTTCCCTCTCCATAGGGGATTGCATCCACTAGAGCTAGTCTCCTATGATATTATTATTCATCATAATGTTTTTAATGATTCCAATCCACCATGGGATATGTAGTGATATCCTTATAATTTTTGGGGCTTAGTATTAATTCATCTGACTATCAACCTCTTGGAATTAGTTATGGTTTGAACCCATTGACTTTAAACTGTGTGTGAGTTGCATCAGAATTTCATCATGTGGTGCAAAAATTCACTATCTCCTTCATAGAGGGTTTTCGTTACTCCTCCACCCAAACATTCATGATACCCCTTTAATCAATATTCAATGAAACATTAATTTAAAATGATTTTTATAATATTAGAATCATGACATTAAAATAATCACACTACTTGGGTTTGTATCAAACTTTTTGGTACAACCCTTTCGATATTTCGTTCGTTTCTCGGTTTCGGTCTACATCAACTTTTACATCTAGACGGACCACCTAACAATGATGGTATCACGACTTGATTTGGGTGACCTCATGTTCTAGGCCATAAAATTAATGGATCACACAAAAAAATTACAGATCAGGTTTTTTAAATCATAGTCCACAGTCGATCATGAATTTTCATCCCAATTCTTCATTGATATGGGCATGGTCTCTATCTTTAAAATGTGGTCAATGGTTGATCCCTAACTGTCTATCACCCATGATATAAAACCTTGATTTCTCATATTACCTAATTTCAAATATCCCAGGTTTTGATAGATTTATACCCTTATAATCCACTCTAATTTGTGCATCCACATTATTGGTATACCCCTACACAATTCATTGTTTCCCACTATGAGAGATACACACATTGGATTATGAATATTGGTGGGGTGTGAACTGATGTGGTCAATGCACACTTATTTCAATCTTGTTCCAAACTCTAGGAATATAAAATAGGAGCCTTTATATATAATTTGGTTCTATCCATGAGCCCCATTGGGATACATTCACATCAATCTTTTCACTCCACTTCACCACATATTTATTTCATTATAATCCATATTCCCATATATTTCCTATTAATGTTTTTGTAAAAAATCATATTGGTTCCCATTGAATTAGGTTTCAATCCACAAGGCCACACAGTTACATTAGGAATAGAAATCTATATAGTCCATTCAACATTAATATAAACAATTTATCATGTAATAGGATGCATGACCTTAATTTAATGTGGCACATCCCTGTTACATGACATTAAACTGTTGGATGCATCTTGATCACATGATGTTAAACATTTCCATGCAACATCATTACTATATGACTTTAAAATATGTTATCATGATACTTAGATATACAATATAAAACAAAATGTTTTCTCATGACATCAGCTCGAGGGCCTAACTTGAATGTCCCTGTCAGGATGCTTATTGTCTACCACATTTATTGTATTACCTGTTGTCACTCATCGTCTAAGAAGAAGCTCCCCTAAAAGTTGGGTCTAATATTTTTCACATTAGTATACATAGTATAGTGAGTTCTAAGACATGGTGGCATGATTACATGAATGTTAGAATACATTAAATCATTCCACCCCACCCTCATGATTTATGCATGCCTTATCTGGATCGTTATAGTCATCCATGTCTAAAGGGACACTATAATAGAGTTGTGTCTATCCAGGGTCCACTAATATACCTATTACAATGTTCCAAAGGATTTTTGATGATATTTAAATAGAATATAATGATTTTAACAAGGTAATCCATTGAGAATAATTTGTTTGTACCCATTTTGGGATAAGTTTTATGGAAATTGTGTTTTGAACATGGAAACAATTATTGAAATAACATGACACCACTAACATTGTCCTATTAATTTTTTGTATTTTGACTCATATTTTCTATTTCCCTTTGTCTGTACAGATTCTATCATACCTAACATTATAAAATTCATGCATTAACTCTAGTTGGTCAAATCAAATAGGCTACTCCCAAATCCCCATCCTATATTGAAAACCCCTCTTATTCCATTCATTCCCATTGGTTAGTAAACAATAGTATACCCCTAATTTTCTAGGGTTATATTACACTCATAAAAATTTAATGATTAACTGATACTCCTTTTTTACTCACACAAGGTGTGACACACATGACCTTAGGGAAAAATAATTATTTTTATCATATGATTGAAGTAAAATTATATAATAATCCAACCATTGTGATAAATCATCTCAAATATACCAAAGTGAAAAATATTTCAAACTCATATGTTTGGAAAAAAAATATCACATATAGTGATACTATAGTGATTGAGTGATTTAGAATGGTCATCGTTTTCCATGTGGCCTACTGGATTTACTATCATTTCCCAACCTCAATATCATCATCATTGGTTATTGGAAGAATAACGACATCCCATTTCTATACATTGATCTACTAAGCTAGGGGATTGGGGATCTGAGTAGTATCTTTCTTTATTTAGTTCAAACCCTCCCAAAATTGACCCCTCCGCAATCTAATATCACCTTCTTGATTTCTAATGAAATTTTCCCTCTAACTATCTTCTTCTAATATATTTTTTATCTCCTAAGTAACTTCTAGAAGTATATATATACTATTGGTATTCTCCTTAATCTAGAAAACATAAATATGATGGATCCTGTCCCACATATCTTCGGTGAGGAAATCATGGGCTAGTAGGTAGAGATTTTGAGCTCATTCCCCTCCAATGCATAGACTATGTGGCCAAAGTATAAGGGACCACATATATTTAACTAGTTGTGGATCTGTTGCCCTGATAAATCAATGAATTTATCTCCATGACATGTACTATATGATGTTTTTTTCATCAGTAGCTTCACGTTCAGTGTCATCTAATTTCATAGGATCTACATGTGGATGTTTTGGAAAATAGGCAGTATCTCAACAGTGATATGATCTTACATTTTCCATTGAAAGGGAACAATATCCTTGTCATGTTGTAAATAATATTCACTTTATTATTCTTCATCATTATCATATTTCCTTCCCTCCTTAATCTTTGAATCACCAATGGCACTTCTAGTAGTCACATCTTCCTTCTCTCCACAAGATTATGTATTGATTGGTTGGAGTATTTGATGCTTGTGGATGGGAACAACCATCATAAGGCATATGAATTCCCAAACCTCACATGGTCATTGATCATGCTATCTTACAAATACTCCATAGGAAAAAGGAAATTTTTTTGATCTATTTAATTAATGATAGGTGAGACTCAGTGGAATCATGGAAATTATGAAACAGATCACCACCAGGTCTAGATATTGAGTATTCATTTGTGATTAACTTATAGGAGAGACTTATATTATTGGATATTTAGATAATTTCCTTATTTCAATTTTTAAGGGTATAAGAAAAATGAGATTGGTAGACACATTAATGCAATCCTTTTTGGAAATGATGTGGTAATTCATAATCCACTCTTTCCTTGAGGGGGGTATTGATGAATTTTTGTCATGGGTTATCCATATATGTAATAGTGGGTTCTAACATAGGTATCCTAGGTAAACCACCCCCCCATAAAAACTAAGAGGAATTGTGAATCAGAATGTGTATCAGCTTTTTTTTCAACATCGGTCAGTCCTCCACCTAGTTCAGCCCAAGTCACGAGTTCGGAGACAAGATCTTTTCTTCATGTTTTCACTTTTACTGCCACAATAGTGATGGTCTATGGGTCTCTATCATGATTTATCTGCATTGGAGTAGTATTTCTTTGTGAGTATGAAATGTTGAACATAATTAAATGGAGGAAAGACATTGGTGTGATAGGATTACCGTGAGATGTTTGGAAAATTCTTATATATATCCCTAAATATCATCACAATCCTAGTGAATTACTTGATCAGTTATCCATCAGGGTCCCTATTCTCCAATTTTCCTTTTCCCCCATCCTATTAAATTCTTTATACTCTCTCTCTCTCAATATTCTCATTATATTCCCTCATCTTCTGATACTAATTACTCTTTATCATCATTGTCTTTTTATGATGGAATCTCCTCTATATCTATTAATCGACTGAGAATTATTTTTACCCGGGTGTGTGGTTAATCATAATGTAATTTTTAGCACACCTAGATAAACATTGACATTAGTTATTCCTGAATCTAGTGAAAATTCTCCTTTTCTACCAACTAAATGGGACCAACCATTGGTAGCTCGACCCCATCCCACTTCAGCTTCCTCTATAGAACCTCATTCAACAGTCATGTCGTCAATGTATTCCAAGTATATCCTAGGGATGGGTAGATGTAATCAAATGTTGTGTACATGAATTATCTCATTTTATTCCAATGTTATTCTCTCTTTGGCTCTTAAGGATTCATTTAGGACCACATCTCTTTGAAATATTGTGGCACACTTACACCCAATGTCATCCCCACCATCGTGTCCCCAGCTTGAATTTTCTCGTCATATTCTATCAACCCTAAAGAATAATCCCTCATTTTTCCTCATTCCTCAATCTCAACAATCACAATTTATGTTAATTGAATGTTCTAGAACATTTTTTTGACAATGTATGATGCCATCCAGTTGTCATATTATCCTTGTGACAGCACTGCATCAACAGTGATTGTATGCAACATAATGGTCTCACCAGATCCTATGAACCTCAGCATGAACCACCACTAGTGAAGGGTCCAGGGGTTCCATTCATCAACAATATCTATAAATAATTTAATTTTTACGCACTGGAGTCACTCATATTTCTTATAAATAGAATATGGTATGTACGAATCATATAGGACCTTATTGTCTTTAAGAGTTACAATCACCCCACATCAAAATCTCAATTGTTATTTTTTTTCTACCATAACCATCATATGTCCTCCGCGATCATACATTCCGGGGTTAAACAAGGTGAGAGTTTGATGTTTTCATGATTAATAATTCAGATCATCACCCCAAAATCATCAATATTATTCAGATGCAACCTTCTTGTGTTCAACATTGCTGGCCGCAAACCCACATTCAGTGGAAAAATTGTGTTTGGGAACTTTCCGCATTTGAAATTTTTTGTGATCCATCACTTGATAATCTAAAATGGACCTCGTATTATCCTAGGAATACTTCCCCATAATAAGTTTCTTATGATTTAGTACAGTCTGGAAAGAATAGGTACTCATAGGTTGACCTTGTAACCCGTTGTCTGGATAGGTTCCATCACCAATGTTCATGAGAGAGGTCCCATTATTGTGTCTCTCTCCGACATCGACCACTTACTCATATTTCTTGTTATTTATTTAGTATAGTGTACCATAAGATCCTTATATTCTAACATGTTGTAACTCTGCCATTGGTACTCTCCTGCCTCTAGGATGAACTAAAATGAGTTGTCCATCCCTCTATAAGATACATTTGAACACTACATTCCATGTCCTAGAATATGCACTATCATGTCTTATTAATGAATACATCGAACCATGTATGGAATAATAATTCCTAATAAATAATGTCAATTTTCATCTTATTTTTCAACATTTCTAGGATATTTTGTTTTGATATTGGTATTTATTTGAAGTTAGACCATATATTTGGTGTTTGAAAGAATAAATCATACTCCAATACCACTAGCGGGATTCCTCCAATTTAGTATATTTTCTAAAGGTTGAGTTAGAACTCTCCATGGTGGAAGTGGAATGTGTT
Organism: Viscum album; assembly: GCA_963277665.1. Classification (NCBI taxonomy): domain Eukaryota; kingdom Viridiplantae; phylum Streptophyta; class Magnoliopsida; order Santalales; family Viscaceae; genus Viscum; species Viscum album. Next base: position 1,295,019,044 of record OY728152.1, read on the forward strand.
AGTGTCTAGTGATTGTCTACATAGATTCTACGTAATCATCTCTTGCAAACAATAGATGTGAATCTTTAAAATCCACACTACTTCATAGAGAAATATTCTACACAGTTCCTCCCCGTACTTCTCACATGTGAATCGTACCTAGTACGCAATGCACATTCACCGGTAATGTTTCCCCTTTATTGTAGATCCAAGTATTTTTACAATCCCATGACATTTACCTTGTTGTCTCTCTGAAAATTGGTCGTCTAATTAACTAGGAACTCATATAATACTACATCATTACTAGTGGCCATCATGGTCCTCCCATTCTGGTCATAAAATTTGAAGTGTAAATGATATATTGTGGTTTTTTTGTGTGAGTTAATGATGTCATGTGGGATATTATCAAATTGAGTGAACCAACATCGTGGAACATAAATTTTAGATGCTAGGATTGTTATATAGTATACATATTCAATGCTCCACAGTGGCATATAGTCTCTCATTGAATATTTATTATTCACCAGTTTCAGCATCCCCAATAGAATTTTGTTGTTTGATACATGCCTTTGAAATGTATATTCATAGGGTTTCTTCCCATATCATCCCTTAGAATATTTATAGTAGCCTAAAATTGATAATCCTTATATGGGTTGGTCATTTAGAATGGTTTGTGATTATTTATGTTAGTTGCATATAGGGATTGGGGAGTGTGCACTTAATAGTAAGTTTCCTATATGATTGGGAACGTAATGTATGATATAATTGATGTAGAAATGTCAAATACATGGTAGATCTGATTTCTGCATGAAAATGATGTCAATTCATAGCATTTCACATAGAACATGTTATCTTATATGCATGAGAGTAGTTGGCTTATGACGCCAAATGTCATAGAACCCAACATTGGCCCCCCTCACATATTTATAGGGGTGGACTAGGAGATTCCACATTTTCACATGGTTTCATACATGGCTGTAGAATTATTTAGGGTTTTACCTTGGGAATTGAACCATTTTTTCAGTCTTTTCATCATAATACATCCTTATGGTCCCCTTTCGACAAAATTCCATAGTGGGGAGATCATTTGGAACCAATATCAACATGGAGATGATAATAGTCACTATTTAGTTATCCAATAATAGTATCAAAATCTAACATGAACTTAAAAGTCCCAAAAGTAGTCACGAACTTGTTTTGAGTAGTGTTCATGACATAAAAATTTGTGGATGATGTTATTTTTCATCCAATGGGATTTGAACCAGACATTTTCTACACTGTACATCCTCCATCTTCTATATAATGTGTGCATATGTACTTTTATCGTCTTGAAATATTTTTTTATTGTAGGTATGTCTTTTACTTGTCTAATGTGATGTCAACCATCTAATTTCCACATCTGCAATCATGTGTACTGCTTTTCAAGCCCACACCTATATATTGAAGTGCACACATCAATATTTTTTGTGATACTTTGAATGTATACAATTTTCATTCTATGCGTAAATCATATCATTTATGACATCCTGAAAGGATGGTGTCCCCATGGTATATGATAGTGTAAGATAGGTTCTCTAGTTGTTTACCTTTGAGTGGGCCCATAGTGGTCTATCCCTTGATAATTTATTGTATGCCTATTTAAAGTGAAAATAAATGTCCATTCATGCAGGATCATTATACCCATATGTGTGACCTTATAGTTTACTCAACACCATATTTTTCATGAAACCCTCTTGTCCAGCATGCACACATTCCATCAAGATCAATGATTTTCCTTTACTTCAATGTACCATGTTCAATCCCCTCATTAATGCACCTTCCATGAATTGTGGAAACCCCCTCCTAATAACCCTTCAAGTCCAAGTGTAGTGTTTTTTGGCCCCACATGTGGTTTCCCTTATTTTGATAACCTTAATATTAATTTTCCACTAAGGTACTGAAACATCTTTCATTTTCACCAAAGTTATGCTTGAATGAACCCCATGACTAACTACTCCACCACACCATCACCAAATGGATTGAAATTTCGTTTCCATTAAAAAAGGTTGATGAGAATCATTAATATAATCATTCAGGGTATAGAGTGTGTGCCCTCAGTTCATGTTAAAACACAAATATCTTTTTCGGTCCATATTTATTAGTACATGGTGTTAAACTATATCCTCACCCCATTAAATACACATGGGGTGATCTGTCTCGGTAATTTTCTACACATTCTCATCTCGATGAGAGTGTGATCATATTTACATGGAATTAGATCCTCCTCACATGTAATGATATTCACTCGTCCATATACACATTTAATCCCCTCATATCTCTATCTGACACACCGTTAGAGACACGACCATCTCTTATACTTATTTAACATTTTTATCACACTGATTGTGAATGACATGGTCTTATTTGTTAGTAAACACGATGAAATAATTGTTCACCCTAAAAGAGTATAAATCCTGGATTCACCACTTCTATGTGTACTCTATTCATCTCTTCCAAACTACATGGACATTGATTCCCAAGAAAACTAGAATAAATTTTATGCCACTCAAAGGATAAATCCAATCTTCCTTACCCATCCCAAAATTATTTCAGTAACATCCCAATAAGATCATGCACCTCACATGGGATATCACATCTCCTCTAGGACCACTGGGAAGCTTCTATGAAAAATCCTCAACCACATTATTGCGCCTCCCCATAATATATATTACCCAATTACCATATTAAAAAAACAGGTACATTGATTTCCAAATAGCAAGAATACATTGGAAACCTCAATGAGAATCAATTATAATACCCCTAACAATACATCTACATAATACATTCCATGCCATGACATTCATCTATATCCATATTGATTCTTACTATGGCCACTACATCCTGGTGAGATTGGTCCATCGATCTAGGCCTCTCATACACTTTATCCCCATAAACAAAATTGTTGCACTTAGTATCCCATGGGATGTTTCATTGCCTAAATCCCACAACATCAACATAAAACTATATGGTTTTGGTCAAGACCCATCCCCTGGGGACCGTACTGTGACTACCCCATGCCCACTTTCCAGAGGCCAAGACATGGCGACTAGAATAGGAATGGCATACCCCTAAAACCGGGAAGGTGATTCCTTTGTAACCTATAAACTCACACAACCACGCGCCCAAAAAGATATGAGAACAAAGTAAACTATATAAAAAAATAGTGTGTATATTATGTAATGTTCTGGAATTAAATCCCAACTATATTGTACAAGTAAAACTGAAATCAACTCCTATGAATACCCTCTTTGGATCCTACCTGCAGGGTAGGTACAGATCTCAAATGGTTGTCTCTCTGATATTCCTAGTCTAAGGTCCACCACAAGGCAGCCTCCAGTCCTGGTACCCTTATCCTCAGTCAACACTATCCGTCTTCTTCACAAGACACAACAAGGTGAGGGCGTAGCCCATGCAGGGCTGAGTATAACAATACACAGTAGGGACCCCAAGAACCCCAAAGGTCTATCAAAATCCAAAAAGGATAAACCACAACTCATGGAAACAACAGTCTATGCTACTTAGGTATATTCCCATACATATACCTATGTTATCATGTATACCCGTCTCATTCATTAGGAAACCCAAGGCCCAAAACCACAGTCAAAATCTCAACTCTTCCACAAGGAATGAATACCATGAAGGTAACACAAAAAAGGTAAGTACCACAAAGGTAATGCCTCACAGAAGAATACAACACAGGTATCACCACAAAGGTATGTACCACAAAGGTAACTCCACACAGATGAAGACCTAAAAAGCTTTACCACATAGAAGTGTACCCCAAAGGTAAAGACTCCAATGACACCAGGTATAACTTATGTATGTAAGTATAGATGATTAACTGTATTTCTTGATCATCCTACTTCATCAAGAATCTCTACTGTTGAACCCCACAGAATCGAAGATGACCAACACAAGATCGAAGATGATCCCCATAGAATCTTGAGATGACCCACATTGGATCATCATATGCTGACCCACACCGGATTTCTAAGAGCTGACCCACATAGGATCAGAAGATTTATCACGTACATCAAGACACAGGGTCCCCCCACTAATAATGCTTAATTCCATGAGATTCTGATCCTCAAGAAAATGATCGATACATAAACTTCCATGAAGTCCCATGATCAAGTATCCAAAATTTCGGCCATGCCATAGGGTCCCAACGAGAAAGAGGGTGTGTCAATAAGATGCTCAGTCTATAAGTTATTAGCAATCCGTTCTGAGGGCCTGGTTGGATTCAGGTTATATGCAACCCGACCGTACTCCAACATTATCCAAAAACCGAATTGGAGTATACCAAAAGGACTGTCTCGGTCCAAGTATTTGGGAGCCGCAAATGGTTCGTCAAACAGGCACCCAGTTCTCACGATATGGCCAAAAAGGTGTATCTAGGTCCGGATGGGCCCGTGTCTAGTCTGACCTGGTCAGATCGTCTTGGCCAGACACGACCTAGGTGGGCTGAACCTATTCAGGTCTCCTAGACCAACATGGGTCTTATGTGGTTGGGTTGTGCCATGGAAGGCTCAGCCCGTTGGGCGCAACCCTTCCCGCGCTGGGTGCGGCCCATGATGGGGTCCGTTGGGGCGCCCGATTGGCATGGCCCACCCTGGTGTTGCCTGCATGGCTAGTTGCGGCCCGCCCAGCTGGGTGTGGCCCACCAAGCATGATGCAGTCCGCTCGGATGGGTGTGGTCTATCATGACGGGGCCCACCATAGCCGCACCGGGGGGATGCACCCCCGGATTCCCGAACAGTCCATCAGACCGTTCAGCCAAGTAGCTTATAAGTCTCGCCGGAGTGGGTCATTCTTGGTGCGATGCGGTAGGCCGGATTCTCGGTCGGTCCACCTCCCAGCGGTGTGGACGTTTGTTGCTGCTCCACCACAGTCGGCCAAATGTCGTCCACCGTCTCGAACTCCACAGTGGCCATGAGGCCGCGGTCTCAAGCTCTGTCATGGTGGACACGCACCACCGCTTCACCACGTGGTCGGCCTGTGTGTCAGCTGCCCCCATGCTCTGTTGCGGCCGATGGGCCCCGGCCTCCAGCTCTACTGGTGATCCAAACACGCGCCTCCCTACCTCCCCATGGCCAGCCGATATGTTGGCCGTCGTCCTGCCACCACCGCAACTGATGGGTTGCGACCTCGTTCACTACCGATGGTGCATATGTGGGCTTCCCCAGTTTTATGCAGACGGCCATTGTGTTACACTCCATACTTCATCTGCCGGTGAAGAACATTTCATACCCTGAAGAATTTGCAGAGGGATCGGGCCATGTTTGTTTGGAACACACCCTACACATTGGACCAATAGCAGACGGTCTGTGAGGAGGGAATCAACATGAAACCACGAAGTACAATCAACAACCACCTAATTCAAAACCCATAACTTGATTGTTCCTTAGAGTCAATGTGAGGAAAGATATGAAAACTTTGAATATGTCGATGTCCATTGTTCCTGCAACATGCTCAAGATCTGAGCTCGAGATTTGTCCTCATTGGAGGTTCATTCTTCGTTGTAGGATCATTCTCCAAAGGCTCTCCCCAAAGTTCTCTCCTTTCCAACAATCCCCAACCAATATATGAGGAGCCCCTTAAATAAGTTTAATAATTTCTTACATGTTTAATTAAAAGTTGGCACATCAAATGGGGGAAACCCAAGAGTTACCCCCCCCCCCTTTAAAGGAGGAGTTTAGGTGGTCCCCCCCCACAAAGAATTCAATTTTAAGGTTTAAAATAAATAATTAAAGTAAAAGATGATTTCTTTATTTTATTATTATTTTTAACTCTCCCACAAAATTCTAAAAAACTAACCATCACTCTAGACCTGCTGCGGTCATCATGATGGTCTCCCTAAGAGAATATCAGTACTGCATGTTCAACGGTGACCTCATATTTCAATTTCGTTCACAAGTTCAATAGTTACAAAATGCCACTCTTGCATTAACTGAACGTACCTTAAAAAAGTTCAAAAATTCATTCCGAGCACACCGGGCCTCAGAATCACGCACCGTCGATTTTCTCAGACTCGTAATAATTCCATATAACAAAAAAATTACATGGAAAATTTCGGTTCGTTACAATCTCCCCACCTCAAGGCTTTGCATCCCCTAAAGCCACAACACAAACTAGGGAAACAAGGGATGGCACTGAGCAAGAATATGAGCCTCCCACTCCCATGTGCTCTCCTATAGGTTCATGTGCTGCCAACGAACGTGCACTACAGGTATCGACATCCCATGAAGGAGACTCTCTTGTCTATCCTCAATCTCCATGGATCCTCTGAAAACATTTCCCCATCATCGATGTCTAGCTCGCCTCTTTCAATGAAGTGCGTAGGGTCGTGCACGTACCTCCTTAGCTGAGATATGTGAAAAACATTGTGTGCTCAGTGCAACTGAGGTTGAAGAGCTAAGTGGTAATACACCTCACCAACCCTACTGAGGACCTCAAAGGCTCTGATGAAACATGATGGTAACTTTTTTCCCCAACCAAATCTTCCAAACCTCATTTAGTTGAGACCCGTAGAAACAGATGGTCACCATCCTCGAACTCCAGTGGTCTTCATCTACTATCACATAAGACTTATGCCTACTTTTTGAAGTCTTCATCTTCTCCTGGGGGAATTTCACATTCTCTATAGTAACATGTACCCTCTCGGTTCCAAAAAGTGTGGACTCCCCTGGGTCAGTCCAGCACATAGGTGATATGAATGGTCAACCATACAACACCTCAAATTGTGCCCCACTGATAGTGGAATGATAACTGTTGTTGAATGCGAACTCCACCAAGGGAAGGTGATCCTCCCAGCTGCAGACGAAATCTAGGTTTCATGAACGAAGCATGTCCTCTAGCGTGTGAATGGTCTGCTACGTCTGACCATCCTTCTGAGGATGAAAGGAGGTATTCAACCGAAGCTGTGTCCCAAATTCCTCCTCAAACCCATTCCATAGTTAGGATGTAAAACATGAATCACGATCAGAGATGATCATAAAGTGCACTCCATGAATCCCCACAGTACCATGTATGTAATGGCGTCCCAAGACATATACTGATCCCTTCTCTCAGATAGTTAGGAAGTGGGTTGACATGGAGAGTCATTCATCGATCACCCTTTTAAAATCCTGAACTATGGACGTGCGTGGAAGTCTTTTTATGATGTCCGTGGAAATTTCATCCCACTTCCTCTCTGGCACCTCTAGTGGCTGAACAAAGCCTGTTGAAACCTGATTCTCTTCCTTCACTTACTGAAAAGTGAGGTATCGTGAGACAGACTCTGCAACTGCATTCATCATCCCCAGACACCAGTACTGACACTAAAGGTCATGGTACATCTTTTCCACTCCTAGATGTATATCTAGATGGTACATAAGGAACCCCCTCAACACTTCCTCTTGTAGTGCCATCTGTACCATAGTACGTCCTCTATAGAGTATGAAGTGTTGTCCACCTTTATAAAATCCATCAGGATCCTATCCTATTGATATCTAGGCACATCGAACCTCGCAGTTAGTGACCCCAAGCTATGCCTACCTGACTCTATGATGGATTGGGGGAGTGGCTATCACATACTGAAGATAAGCTACTCCATCTCGATCAATGTAGGATATCTGAAAAGTAGAATTCTTCTCTGTTTCCTCACTCGTATATATATATCAGATCTCATGATGATTTCATCTAATAATACATTTCCCTTCCCAAAAGTATGTACTATCTAGAATTCATAGTCTGTGTGGAACTTAATCAAACGTTGTTGTCTCAGGTTTAGGTCCTTATGATATAAGATTTACCTAAGACTCTTGTGATCAGAGTAAGATGTAAAACATTCTCCCATCAACTAATGTTGACACATCATTTAGGCGAAGACCACTGCTGACAACCCCAGGTCATGGGTAGTGTTGTTCTTCTAATGTATTCTCAGCTATCGAGGACCATTCGTGACCACTGCCCGCTCCGGCATCAGGACACATCCAATCCTGGTCTCTGATGCGTTGTAGTAGACTACATACCCAAAGACCATATTTGGTAGCCTCAAGATGGGGGCACTCATCAGTATATTCCTTACCTTCTGTAAAATCCATTGGCATCTCTATGAACACATGAAGGGTTGGCCATTCTTTGTCAATATTGATTAGGGTGCCACAACTTTGGAAATGTCAGGCACAAACCTCGGGTACCAACCGACCAAACCTAGGAAACTCTACACCTCTATCACACTTATTGGTGGCATCCAAGAAAGCATATCCCCAATCATCACTTGATCCAATGCAACTCTAGCCTTTGAGATAACATGTCTTAGAAAGTGCACCTCTCGTTTCCTGAACTAGAACATCGAGAGCTTACCATAAGTCTAGTGCACTCAATGTGTGTCCAAAACTATATGTAGATGATAGGCATGCTCCTCCTCTATCACTGAGTATATCATGATGTCATTGATGAAGACTACCACAAAGAGATCGAGGTAGGGCTGAATGATTTTGTTCATCAGTACCATGAACACTGCTGGGTGTTTCTCACACCGAATGTCATAGCCAATAACTCATAGGGGCCATGCCAACATTTGAATTTTTTCATTTGCACAACCTCATCTCTTACCCTGAGATGGTGATATCTTGATATGAGGTCTATTTTCGAAAATCATCATGCTCCCATCAGCTGATCAAAGAGATTGTGAATCCTCAGAAGTTGGTACTTGTTATTCAGGGTCACCTGGTTCAGGCTCCAATAGTCCACATAGAGTCTTATACTCCTATATTCATTCTTGGTGAAAAAAATCGTGGCTTCCCAAAGAGAATCACTTGGCCTAAGGAACCCATTGCCCTGCAAGTCCTCCAACTATAATCGTAGATCTCGAAGCCTTGTGGGATCCATCTGATATGATGGTGTAAATATCAGTTAATTCCCAAGGTACAAGTTGATGTAAATGTCCACCTCTCTGGGAGGAGGCAGACCCAAACATCATCAGGGAAAGCATCAGCGTACTGGTCCACCACTATAGGATAGCCCAGACTCTCAACATCGACCACTCTAAGGGTAATGGTATCCAAATGACTTGTGATTGGCAACAACCTCCTTCGAGTTATTCCATCTGGTGTTGCAAAGCTTCCCTTCTCACCGGTAATGGAAAACATGGTCCCATCCTCGCAGACACTCCACACATTGTGCCTAATACCATCGATCTGAGCATGGACTGAAGATAACCAATCCATACACTAGATAAAGTTTTAAAGCTTCGACGCTGCTACTAGAAGATCTCAGTAAAAGATCTCACCTCCTAGAGTGAGCTCACACTACAGGAACTAGTGTGTAATCATCGAATCCAATCCTGTATGAGTCTCCAGACATAAGGATCCATCTAATGGCTCCACTGAAATCTTTGATCTCCAAACTAGGGTCATGGAAATAAATGAGTTACTATAACCTGTGTCAATAATTACTCCATCTAGGGTGGATTAGATTGATATCATACCTCGTATCATCTTTGGAGTATCATGGGCATAGGACTCAGCTACCTGGAGCTGAGATCATCCCTATCCACTTACTCCCGGTGGTCAGGGTGGACCACCTAGAGCTGGTGGCCGTAGAACCTCGAATCTCCACCGACTTCCAGATATGCGGCTACCTCTTCTACCATGTCAGCCTCCGTACTGCGGACCTCTACGATCAAATCTTTTCCTCTTCCATCTCGTTCATTTGACCGTCTGCTGGTATTCTGTTTTACGGGTTGAGCAGTTGCGAGCCATGTGAAGTAATGACCCAGAAATTTCACGGAGAATTTTTTTCATAAATTCATGGGACTTTTATGAGTCTACGAAAATTTAATGCTCTTGATTCCGTGGCCCAGTGTGCCCAAAATCAATTTCTGATGTTTTTTTCGGGTACATTCAGTAAACATACGAGCAGGATTTTATATCTTCTTAACCGGTTCTCAGTATTGAAATATGAGGGAACCGTTGAACTCACAGTGCCAGTTTTCTTTTAAGAAGACATTCACCTCGATGACAGTTGGATGAGAATGAAAGTATGTTTTAGGGTTTTAAAGAATATTTTAAATAAAAATAAGGTGTGCAACTAATTTTTATTTTGGTGGTTAAAACCCCCAATTGGAGGTTGGGGGTGTAGGCCACCACACCTTAACCTCTTATGAGAGGTTATGGTGGTGGGTCCAACTTGAGGATTAAAAATCTCTTAGGAATTAAAGAGGTGGGGACCACATTGGCTTTAAACCCCTTGAACTCTCCATAAATGTGGGAAACTCATGAACTTACCTCTTTATGGTTCCAAGCCTCAAAATTAATTAATTGAACTCATTCAATTGATTAAATTAAACATTTTGAATTCTTTATGCCAAAAATTTAATAAGGTGTCAGATGTTATTATTTTGTTGGGAATTTGTCTTTTGTTGAATCTTTGAGAAGAGGAGGAGCTCTTGAAGAACTTCATCCGCCAATGAAGAACCATTGGTCGAGGGACGAAACTATCACCCATGAATAATGCCATCGTCGACTTCATCACCTCCGAACACTTTTTGACGCAGGAGTTTGAGATATGGAGTGCATGAAGAATACGACAAATGATGAATTCACATACGCCTTTCTGCGACTTCGTCAACAATCAATAAATACGAGGTAGGGGATTTGAGTTGTTTTTGTACCCATTCTTCATCGTTTAAATTATTGAATATGAATAACCGATTGATATCACCACAACGAGGAGGGATCAGACCACATGAAAACAGCTTGACCCTCCCCTTTTGATTGTTCTCGTTTGTTAATGATGGAGGCGGAGAAACGACAGCTAGCGTCGGGCCAGTCGCAAAAAAACAGGCGGTGCAAGGCCACCGGGTTGCCGGAAAGACGCGGCACCACCATGCCGCACTTATGAGAAGGAGGACGCAGCCAAGACGGTCTACGACGGAAGGACACGGCACCATCGCGCCATGCAGAAGAGGAGAGTCGTGGCTAGGCCGAGCAGCGGTGGACAGGGTGCGGTGCTATCGCACCGCGCCAAGGAGCAGCGCCGTGGATAGGGTGGGCCGTGGAAGAAGAGATGGAGTGGTTGTCCGCTCAACCAACCGGGAGGAGAGGGACCCAGCGGGTCCTGCTTGACCTGGACCGGCACCAGGTGGCGCTGGTTTGGTATTCCACCTGAACGACTTGGTTTTTCGTGAGCCAGGGGTGCACGGCTTCCACCCTGGATGCGGCTGAGGTAGACCCCCTGTGGGCCATCGAGCCACTAGGCCGGACCCGGCGCGTGCCACCGGGCTGGAGCCAGCACGGGACGCCGAGCCGGACCTAGCGCAGGCCGCCGGGCCGGACCCCGCGCGGGCCGCTGGGCTGCCCACTCAGATCTGGCGGCCCCTCGGGCCGGGCTTCCCTCTCAGATTGGGTCGGACCCGCAGACTGGGTCGAACCCTGATTCGGACCCCGGTCAGGCCAGGTCAGGCCGACTAGGTCAGACCGAACCCGGACCCAATTTGGCCTGTTTTTCACCTTTTTGACCATATCCTGGGCTACGGGAGTCCGATCAAAAAAATTTATGCGGTGACGGAAAGCATAGATCAAGATGGTTCTTTTGGAATATCCTGCTTGTAGTTTGGGCACAGTTGGAGTATGGTCCGTTTGGTTTGAAGCTAAAAACCAACCGGGCCACCGGGATAGAAATTTCAATAACTCACAGACCGGGCATCCGACTGACGCGTCGTATGTTGCGTTGAGACCCCTATGATGAGGTAGACCTTTGAGATACATCTAATTGGGACTTCGTGATAGTTGGAGTATCAACCAGTAGCTTGTGGTGGAGATCCTACTAGAGACGAGCGAGTGGAGTTCGGATACCTAGTATCTAGTTGAGACCTGACGACTGGTGACCATTCGATTTGAAGTGTTTCAACTAGCCCAGTGGGAAGAGCCTCTGTGTGACGCATCAGAACCATAGCGGGGAGTGCCTCTATGTGTCGCGGAAGACGCAAGGTACTCCACAGGAGGAGTACCTCAGCAGGTTTCGAGGGGGAGCATATCTGTGTGACGCGACTGACCAACAGTGGGGAGTGTCTCTATGTGACGCAGCAGACCCATGGTACTCGATAGGAGGAGTACCACAGTAGTCCAAGAGATTGGGAAGTTTCACTGAGTGACACGGAAGGCCCATAGTACTCTTTAGCGGATGAGTACACCAGCATCCAAGGTTTCGATAGTTTTACTAGGAGTGTTACATGTTACCACCCTAGAACAAAATCTTAGTTTTGAGTTGAGTCAAATACTTATGTGTTTTCCTCATGATTGATATGTGTTAATAAATAACATAGGTATATGTATAGGCATATACCTATAAAAGGGTTATCCATTTATTTCATACTTTGTGGTTATCCTTTTTAAATTTTGCGAGACCTTGAGGGTATCGGGGTCCCTACTGAGTATCGTTATACTCACCCTTGCACGGGCTATGCCCGAACCTTGTTGTGTTGGTTGCAGACGATGGACAGTGCTGATCAAGGCAGAGATTAGCAAGATTGGATGGTACCCGGAGGTGGACCACTCAACATGACGGTGCTCGGGGCAGACGGACGGACGTGGAGTGCTGAAGGGGCCTTCTGTACCTACCCTTCAGGTAGGAATCCCAGAGGACAACCCATTAGCTACTTTAATTATTCTTTCATTAGACCTTGTACTTTTCCGTTTCCTTGTACTTTACTGTTGAGCTTGTATTTCCAGCCCCTTTACTTTTTAGCACTCCTTTTATATAAGTTTTTTCTTAGAGATTTACTTCCAGCTTACTCTATTGTGTGTGTTTCTAGTTTATAAAGCTAATCCCTTCCTAGATTTAAGGATTTACACCTTTGGTGCTCGTCTCCAGCCCCTGGCCAAGGGAAGGCGGGCTTGGGGTAGTAACTGCACGGGCCCCGGGGGACGTGTCGTGACAAATTGGTATCAGAGGCATCAGTTCTACTGTAGAACATGGAACTCTGACCATGTTTTCTATGAAGCAATAGTGTTAATGGTACTATGTGTGGTATTTAGTTCAGGGAGTCCAGTGTTGGTGCGGGTGGATGAAGTATCCATACACTAGGACCCTGACTTCTAATTTCCGACTCAGTGCACGAAAACACTATTTGCATGTGTGTTTCCAAAAGTTTTTCTTAGGTTAGCTCAACCAGTTCAACTCACGAGGTATAAACATTTGACTGTGTCTCATCAATTTCATTCAGGATGCCTCCCCGAGGATGACGAGTTAAAGCCCTGAGAGTTGTATGCCGTGACAGCCCACAGAGTGATGATGCCTCGGTGCTGGGCCCTTTACTAGCAGAGGAACCAGCGGTACCACATCTCGTTGGTCCACTGATGCCACCAGCCCCAACAGAAGAAGATGCATGCCTCTTGAGCACTTTGTATGAGTTCCAGTGCCAGAGGCTACCTAGGTTCCATGTAGAGATGGACCCACAATACGATGAGGATTGTCTGAAGGTTGTGGTGAGAGTCTTCAGGATAGTAGGGACACCAGCAGACCTCATCCTGATCCTTTCTGTGAGTCTCCTTTAGGTAGTAGCAGGCAGATGGTGGCGCCTGATGCTCCAGGTCCATGACGAGGCAACCCTTCTATGGGCAGACTTTGAGAACCTATTCCTGGCAGAGTTTTTTCCAGCGACCCTATGTGCGGTATGGATATGAGAGCTACTGAACCTAAATCAGGGTAGCATGATTGAAGCTCAATACTCAGCGAGGATCACCGACCTCTCACATTACACCACAGATATGGTACGAGATCCGTTCGTCAGGGCTCAGACCTTCGAGCAGCAGCTCAGGCAAGAGATCGGGGCATTGATGATCTCCCTTAGCATCCTGACACATGCCGGGGTGTTAGAGAGATCCCTCCTAGTGGAGAGTTTCCATGCCGAGCAGTCTCTGGCAGCGAGACCCACTACTAGTCGACTTGCATCGGAGACTTATGTAGCTGAAAGTAGAAGAATGACGCAGAGGTACAAGAGTACCAGACCCACGGGTGGACGACCGTGGGACCCAGGATCTGTTGTGCGGGGCACCCAGGGAAGTGTCATATATTCCAGTAGTAGACAGTGTTACTCATGTGGTGGGCAGGGTCACATGGCTTGTAACTGTCCGACCCACTGTTCAGATGATTTTTTGATAGTTGAGGGACCTCCTAGGGAGAGGAAGAGGTTCAATCGAGGAAGTCCATAGGGCGCAGGCGGAAATGGCAGAGGAGCTGGTCGAGTAGCTGGTGTTGGATGATGTTTCAAGGTATTGCCACCACTCCCACCAGGAGGTCCACCCCGACTGTAGGGAGCAGGTGGAAAAGGGAGAGCTCAGCTTCAGGAAGCTGAGGTATACGACCACAGTGCTCTAGAGATGATTTGATGTACTATCTGTGTCTACTCCACCATAGTTTTAGTTATTATAGACACAGGTTCCAGTCACTCTTTCATAGTCACTCCCATCGTTCAAATCTCGGAGATTTCGACAGAGCCGTTGGCTCGATCCTTACAGCTAGAGACTACTACGGGAGAAAACTCGACAATTATGCACTCGTTCCGGCTATTTGAGCTTACTCTAGGAGGCGAGAGCTTTGGTTGGGATCTCCTCGTAGCGTCATCGAGGCCTTATGACATCATATTGGGTATGGACAGGTTATCTACAGTTCATGCTCATATTGACTGTATTAGGAGAAAACAATGGTTGGTCCACACGGATGGGACCCGGTTTACCTTCACCGGTCAGAAGGGAACCTTTGCAACACATGACGGACTTACTCGGAGGAGGGTAAATCAGATCAATCACCAGCTGGCTTGCCTTACCCTCGAAGCAGTTGATGTGGAGAGTCTGCCTTATCCTGTAGTGATGGATCAGTACGCGGATGTTTTCCCTGAGGATGTTTCAAGATAACCTCCTCACAGAGAGGTGGACTTCTACATTGACATGTACCCTGAGAAGACAATGATATCTACTCCTGCGTATCGGATGGCTCCCGCTGAGCTTCATGAGCTGCGGGTACAGCTGGTGGACTTGTAGGGGAAGGGAATCAACCGGACCAGTGTTTCTCCCAAGGCTGCCCTGATTCTGTTCGCCAAGAAGGCGGATGGGAGCATGAGGCTTTGGGTTGACTACCGTCGCCTAAACCAGGTGACCGTGAAAAACATGTATCCACTCTAGAGTATTTATGATCTCTTTGATTAGTTGAAGGGAGAATGATGGTTCTTGAAGATAGACCTCAGATCAGGCTATCACCAACTTAGAGTTTAAGATGAGGATGTGCAGAAGACGACCTTCAGATGTCGGTACGACCATTATAAGTTCTTGGTTATGCCCTTCGGCATAACCCACTCTTTAGTAGTGATCATGCGTGTGATGAACATGATCTTCCAGCCTTACCTCGATCGCTTTGCCGTGGTCTTCATCGATGACATTATGATCTACTCAACTACTGAGGAGGATCATGCCTATCATTTTCAAGTAGTACAGGAAACACTCCGAGAGCACCAGCTTTATAGTAAGCTCTCTAAGTGCTAGTTTTGGATTCAATAGGTTCACTTCATGGGACACATCATCTCGAAGGTTGGAGTTGTGGTGGATCTAGTAAAGATTGAGCCAGTACATTCTTGGGAGCCACCCAGGAGTGTAATGGAGGTACATAGTTTCCTGGGAATCCCTGGATATTACCAGAGGTTTGTGCAGGACTTCTCCAGAGTTCCAGCACCACTAACAGCTTTTATGAAGAATGGGAAACCCTTCGTGTGGTCGGAGAGATGCCAACAGAGCTTTCAGGAGCTGAGGCAGAGGCTGAAAAGTACCCCCATCTTGAGGATTCTAGAGGAAGCTATAGGGTATGTAGTGTACTGAGATGCATCAAGGACCAGAATCGGGTGTGTCCTAATGCAGGAGTGAGATGTGATTGCATATGGATATTGCAATCTGAGACAACATGAGAAGAACTACACTACCCATAACCTGGAGTTAGCAGTAGTGGTCTTCATCTTGAAGATGTGGAGGCACTATCTGATGGGTGAGCATTTCACAGTCTAATATGATATCAAGAGTCTTAGGTATATCTTCTCCTAGAAGGGCCTGAACCTGAGATAGTGGCGTTGGATTTAGTTTCTCCAGGACTATGAATTGGATTAGTCTATAATCCTAGGAAGGGGAATGTTGTTGTGGATGCTCTCAGTAGGAGATCTAGTATACAGCTGCAGGAAGAGGCGACAGAGAAGCTGGCTTCTATACATATATCGTTCATGGATAGAGATGGAGCAACCTTTCTACAGTCACTCCACCACTTCTTCTTTGTGTCAGGGAAGCATAGTGTGGAGACTCTTACTGTGAGACATGACGTGCTTAGATATCAACATGGTAGGAACCTGATGGATTTTTTTAAGTTGGGGAGCATTTAATTCTCTTCAGAGGACGAACCTTGGTACCAGTTTCACTTTAGGAGGAAGTATTTATGGAGTTTCACACATCCCCTTTAGCGGTATATCCAGGAGTGGTGAAGATGTACCGGGATCTTCGATGACATCACTAGTGGCCAGGAATGAAGAAGGAAGTAGCATAGTTTGTCTCACGATGCCTCACTTGTCAGCATGTGAAGGCAGAGCACTATGTACCAGCAGGCTTGGTTCTGCCCTTAGAGTTCCCATAGTGGAAGTGGGATGGGATATCCATGGAATTCATGATGGGTCTTCCACATAAATCTAGGAGTCATGATTCGATATGGGTGATTGTTCAATGACTCACCAAGTTGTCCCACATACTACCGATCAGAAAGCAGGGCTTAGTAGAGAGCTTGGGACGCCTCTATGAATAGGAGATTGTCTGTTTTCATGGAGTATTTTTCTTCTACTGTCTCCGACCGTGATGCACGATTTACTTCCCAGATATGGATGGTTTTACAGGAGGCTTTTGGGACGCAGTTACGTCTGAGCACCACCTTCCATCCTCAGACAGAAGGTCAGACTGAGCGGACCATTTAGACCCTCGAGGTCATCCTCCGAACTTGTTTCCCCGACTTTGGTCGCATCTATGAGGACCACTTACTGTTGGTAGAGTTTTCCTAAAACAACAGCTATCACTCCACAATCAGTATGGCACCTTTTGAGGCCATGTATGGTTGACCTTGCAGATCGCCACTGTGCTGAACATACCCATGGGAGTCAGCACTAGTGGGACCAGAGATGGTACAGGCTACCACCGAGAAGGTACAGATCATCCAGGAGCAGATGAAGACAGCACATAGCACACTGAATTCGTATGCTGACAGGAGATGGAGACCTCTAGAGTTCAAGGATGGCGACCATGTTTTTCTACGGGTCTCACCTCGACGAGGTCTATGAAGATTTGGCTTAGGCGAAATGTTATCTCTATGATTCATCATACCTTTCCAAGTCCATAGCAGAGTAGGCGAGGTGGCTTACCACTTAGCTCTACCACCTCAGTTGCACCAGGTGCACGACGTCTTCCACGTATCTCAGCTAAGGAGATACGTGAATGACCCTTCCCATATCATCGATCATGGAGAGCTAGACATCGATGATGGGGATACTTTCCCCAAGGTTATAGAAGAGATTGAGGATCGATAAGAGCAGGTCCTACATGGATAGTCGATACCTCTGGTGCGCATTCTCTAGCAGCATGGGAACCTCTACGAGAACACATGGGAGAAGGAGGCTCAGATGCATGATCAGTACCCCCATTTGTTTCCTTAGTTAAATTTGTAGCTTATGGGAATGTAAAGCCCTGAGGTGGGTAGAATTTAAAGACTCCGAAATTTTGTGGAATTTATTTTCCTTAAATCCATAGTATTTTTACGAGTCCTCAAAAATTTACTTCGCTTGATTCCAAGGTCTGGTGTGCCCGGAATCAATTTCTGATGTTTTTTTCGGGTACGTTCAGTAAACATATGAGAGGGATATTATATCTTTTGAACTGGTGCTCGGTATTGAAATCTGAAGGCACCGTTGAACATGCAGTGTCGATATTCGCATTAGAAGACTTTCACCTCGACGACAGTTGGTCGAGAATGAATGTTATTTTTTGGGTTTTAAAGAATATTTTAAATAAAAATAAGGTGTGAAACTTATTTTTATTTTGGTGGTTAAAACCTCCATGTGGAGGTTGGGGGTGGGGGCCACCACACGATAACCTCCCATGAGAGGATATGGTGTTCGGCCCACCTGAGGTTTAAAAATCTCTTATAAATTGAAGATTTTGGGAGCACACGGGCATTAAAACCCTTGAACACTCCATAAATGGGGGAAACTCATGAACTTCCCTCTTTATGGTGCCAACCCTCACAATTAATTAATTGAACTCATTAAATTAATTAATTAAAACCTTTTGAATTATTTATGAAAACAATTTAATAAGATTACATATTTTATTATTTTGTTGGCCATTTTTTTTTTGATTGAGCTTTAAGGAGAGGAGGAGCTCTGGGAGAAATTCTTCCTCCAACGAAGAACCTTTGATCGAGGGACGAAACCATCACCGCGAAGAATTCCATTATCGACATTGTCACCTCTGAACACTTTCCGACACATGAGCTTGAGATTGGGAGTGTGTGATGAACGCGGAGAACGACAAATCGACGTCTGCCTTTCTGTGACTACGTCAGCGATCAACAAATACGAGGTAGGGAATTTGAGTTGTTTTTGTACCCATTCTTCGTCGTGTAAATTATGAAATGTGAATATCCGATTGATATCACCATAATGAGGAGGGCTCGGACTACACGAACACTTCCCAACCCTCCCCCTTTTATTTTTTTCCTTTGTTGATGACGGAGGAAGAGAAATAGCGGCTAGCATCGTGCCGGTCGCCAAGAAACCGGTGGCCCATGGCTGTCGGGTCACAGGAAGGACGTGGCACCGCCGTGCCGCCTGTCTGAGAAGGGGGTCGTGGCCAGGTCGTGTCGCGGCGCCGTCACACCACCGGGAGAGGAGAACTACGACCTAGATTGGATGATTGGGAGGTGGCATGGCGTCATTATGCCGCGCAGAGGAACAGGGTGTCGCGACAAGAGTAGGCAGGGGTGGAGAAGCTGGAGAGGCTGGCCGCTCGGTCAGCTAGGAGGAGCGGCACCCAGAAGGTCCCACGTGACATAGACCAGCACCATGTGGCACCAGTTTGGGATACCACAAGAACAGCTCCGCCATTTTGGGAGCCAGGGGCGCGTGGCTTTAACCTGTACACGGCTCAAGCGGACCCCCCATGGGCCGCCGGGCCGAACCCAGTGTGGGCCGCCGGGACGCCCACAAGTAGGGCCACCCACTCAGGCTTGGCTATGCACTCGGGTCGGGGCGGGACAATCTGACTAGTTCGGACTGAACCTGAACCTTCTTTGGCCTGTTTTTCTCCTTTTCACCCATATCGTGGGCTATAGGTGTCCAATCGATGAACCGTATATGGATATGGAATGATTAGATCAATATGGTTCTTTTGGAATATCCCACTTTAGGTTCGGACATAGTTGGAGTACAGTCAGGTTGTTTTGAACCTAAATACCAATCAGGCCCCCGGGACGGAAATGCCAATAACTCACAGACCGGGCTTCTGATTGACGCGTCTTCTATTGCGTTGAGACCCCTATGATGAGGTGGATCTTTGAGATACTTCTACTTTGGGCTTCCTGACAGTTGGAGTATCTATGAGTAGCTCATGGAGCGGATCCTCTCAAAGACGAGCATGGTGAGTACGGAGGCCTAGTAGCTGGTTGAGACCTAACGATTGTAGACCTTTCGACTCGGAGTGTATTGACTAGCCCAGTGGGAAGCACCTCTGTGTGACACGTAAGACCCACGGTACTCGATAGGTGAGTACCTTACCAGGCTTCGAAGGGGAGTGCCTCTATGTGACGTGATAGACCCAATGTGGGGAACACCTCTGTGTGAGGCGGCAGACCCACAGTACTTGACAGGAGGAGTACCAATGTAGTCCAGGATAGTGGGAAGCACCACTATGTGACGCAGAAGGCCCACAGTACTCTTTAGAGGAGGAGTACACCAGCAGCCAAGGTTTTGACATTTTGACTGGGAGTGTTACTTTTTTCCACCCTAGAATAAAATCCTGGTTTTTAGCTGAGTCCAATACTTAGGTGTTTTCATCTTGATTGAGATGGGTTAATAAATAACATAGGTATATGTTTGGGCATATACATAAGTAATGTTTATACATTGATTTCATACTTTGTGGTTATCCTTGTTGGATTTTGTGAGACCTTGAGGGTCTCGGGGTACCTAATGAGTATCGTTATACTCACCCCTGCACAGGCTATGCCTGCACCTTTTTGTGTTGTTTGCAGACGACAGACAACGTTGATCGAGGCAAAGAGTATCAGGACTAGATAGTACCCGGAGGTGGACCACTCAGTGTGACGGTGTTTGGAGCATACGAACAGACGTGGAGTGCTGATGAGGCCTTCAGTACCTACCCTTCAGTTAGGCACCCTGGAGGACGACCCAGTATCTTCTTTACTTCTTCTTTCAGTTGAACTTGTACATTTCCATTTAATTGTACTTTAATGTTGGGCTTGTATTTCTGGCCCATTTACATTTCAGCACTCCTTTTGTATACAGTTTTACTTAGTGATTTACTTCCAGCTTACTCTGTTGTGTGTGTTTCTAGTTTATAATGGAAATTCCTTCCCAGTTTTAGGGATTTACACCTTTGGTGCTAGTCTCCATCCCCTAACCTATGGATGGTGGGCTTGGGGTAGTCACGACATGAACCCTGGGGGAAGGGTCATGACATGTGACCCTGACCGCCACATGAGTAACACTACCTGCTCCTCACCTGTCCTACTCTATCTCGGGAGCCCCGCATGACTAGCCATGTACCCTGTGGTCGTCCACCAATAAGTCAGGTCCTCTTGGACCTCTGTGTCATCTATCTTCTTCCAACTGCATATGACAGTACTACATGATGCCCAGTGGTGGGTCTCATTTCTGGTGATTGCTCAGCAAGGAAACCCTCAACTAAAAGTGCTCTCTCTAAAACCCCCACATGTGTTGGGATGCTGAGAGAAATTATAGAAGCTATAATCTCCCATCTAATCCCCTACTCGAAGCTCTGGTCTCTAAAGAAAGAGTATTGCACCATGTCAGGGGAGTAGTGCAAGATGTCGGTGAACCTCACTGAATAATGTGCCATGATCATGCTACCCTACTGCAAGTGAAGAACCTCATGTATACAAACTGATCGTAAGGTCTCTGGGACAAACGCTGCCCTAAAAAGGTTCTCTATGTCCTTCCAATTGAGAGTGGCCTCATCGTGAACCTCGAGCATAAAGCTCCACCATCTTCCCACTGCTAACTGAAGAAGACTGGCGGTATGAATCACCAAGAGATCAGCTGGTGTCCCTACCCATCAAATTATGGCTATGAAGATGTAAAAAACCATTGATGTTGTACATGATTCATCTAAAATTATTATGATGGTGGAAAAACCTCATAATATTGTATAGGTTAAAATATATCATTCTATATTTCATTTTTTCTATATTATACTTATAAAAATCATAAAAATAAACATTTTAAAATAATTGTAGATAAAGTCCAAAGTGACATAAAATGAAATTTATAATTAATTTATGTTAATATCCATACATCCCAAAAAAATTATGAATATTTATTTGGATTAGAACTATTTATATAATGATTCAACTAATCATTCAAAACATTTTTTTTAATGTAATGTTTCTTCACACCTCAAATCTTACTCCATATGTATGATATATATATATATATATTCATTAAATAAATTCATATTTAATATTTTACCTAATTAGAAATAGTATAGTGATTATTATTACTTTAATATTACATATTATAATTTCATATAATATTAGATAATCCATTAAGTTCATGTCGAATGATCTGACAATATTCAGATCATATACACAAAATGAATTATCTTTTTTTACAATCTTACATGTTTTAAATATTTCATCATTAAAATAATTATATTCATAAAATAATTTTATATTTTATACTATGATTATAATTTTAAAATTTACCATCACGTATGATTACGGAAAATGAACTATGTTACAAATATGATGATAGTTGTTCATGTGTACACATGACTAATGTTTTCATTTTTAATGAAATTTGCTAAAAATTGTGTGATAATAATTTATATTTTTATAATTATTATTTTTTTCCTTAAATTTTCATTAATAATACACATATATATATATATATCATTCATGTATTTCGATCATGAAAAATAAATCACGTCTCTTCAATGAGGTGGTATTCTATATATACACCTAATTGATGTTATCATTTACATTTTATACAAACGTAAAAAAAGATGATATGTTATTTATAACAATTATAATTATGTCATTGATATAATATATTCACAGCAAATAAATCATCATAACTATATTTGAGATAAAATAATGGAAAATGAAATACATCCATTTGTAAAGAGGTAGGTCTTTTGTAAACATGACTGATAGTTTCATTTTACATTTTATGGAATATGAATAAGGATATAGATTATAAAACTGCAAAAAAAAAATATCGGAATATATTTTTTATATTTTTTATAATATTATCAATATGCAAGAAGAATTTAATTTGGTTTAAAAATAAATAAAACATATATGGTTAGTTTAGAACTATACCTTGTCTTTATAGAACCTATTTCAATTTATAACAAAACACATCCTACATTGATTTTGTATCAAGATAAGGGAAGTAGGACGTGGTTTGTGATTATAGGAAGTTATTTTAAGGGGGTGTGTCAGAATGAAAAGGAAATTTACTTGTGGGGAGGTTATTAGAGGGGGATATAACTTATTAGTGATGGAGATTAAACACTTCGAATTTAAAAAATTATTAAAATATACTAATAACTTACTCAAATAATTGATCTATAATATTATATTTACAAAATTTATAAGAGATAAAGACAATAGATTTTTAAAATTAGTTTTTTGGATAGGTTTCATGATCATTTTATCATTTACCTCAATAGTTTAATCTTTTGGTAAAAAGGTTTTAACATTATTTTTTGTAATATATTTCTATAATTTTTAGAATTATGTGTTAAAGAAAATTAATATAGAATTATTAAATAATTTTTATTATTAATATTATTATTAATTATTAAATCTTTTTAAATTTTATTTATTGATGTGGAATAATTTAATTTCAAATGTTTCCCTCGAAACATGATGGAAAAGGGTTTTAGAAAAAACATTTCCAGTATAAAACTGTTTCTATGAAAACTTACACAATATTATTAATTCCAATTACAATTATTATATTTTCTAATGAATGTAATAATTAAATGTAAAAAATAATCTAATGTATAGTTTTATTTTTTACATACATGAAATGAAAAGGAATAATTAAAAAAATATTTATTTTTACTATTTATTGAAAAAATATAACCATTTAGAAAATTCCCTATAATTCATCACAAAATAATTTTTTACTTTATGAATTCGAAATTGAAGTTCATTTTGTGAAACAAAAAAAAATTAGATTCTAAAGTCATTCATTTAAATTTAACCATTTAATTTCTATTAACCCAATATTGCTATAAATAAAAGTTTTTATGACTATAAATTTACCTAGTATTATTATAACGAATATAAATAAATAATATCATAGTCAGCAATATTATTAAGTCAATAAAATTATTTACATTAACATTAACGAGATCATTACAGTATTTAAATAATCAAATGAATAGCCATGAAAACTACTTTCACACACAAAATTTGGGAGATAATAAACATCAATGAATCTAAACAATTATTCGTGAAAAACATGGAAATAGAGGCCCTAAAATAATACAAAAACAAAACTAGAAAAAATTAAATTAAAATTAGAGACCAAAATCACCATGATCAAATCATCATAATAACTGTGAATCCCCATAAAAAGCAAAAAAATGCATCTTTGAGATAAATAAGATACCATCATGTTATTTAAAATCATCAATATCAAGAGTTAGGTTTATGAAAAGGAGTGAATGGGATATATTATCTTCTAAAATTTCATATGTTTGACCCAATGCATGAGAGAATCATGGGAAGAGAAAAATAAATCAGGAAATCCATCCTATTTATAGACAAGTTAGAACATACCCAATTAATTCAATGAATTTTTTTTTCATGTCATGAGTCATTATATGGACCTCCACTTCAATGTATGATTCTTCTTTGATTCATGATTTCTTGAAAAATAATAAAAAATGAAAACAAACTAATTTTTCATGTTCCTTAAAGATGAATTTATTCATGTCCCAAAAAATTATTTCATTTCATGATTCTATTATAAACAGAACCCCCATCTTATTTTTTGAGCCATGAGTCACCATCTTCCAAGATATTAATCAATATCATATTATTTAATTATATCATAAACAACATAAAACTAAAAAATGTATTCTCAAATACTATTGATCCATTTGTGATCCATTGAACTCCTTCGACTAAAACATTGGATATGTAATGGTCTGAGCAGGAATAAACCTCTATATGTGTAGTATTTAATTAGGGAATATTATTGAATTAATAATACATACTATGAATTATATACTTAAAAAATCTCCCCCATACAATGAATTATATAGAATCATAATTTTTTGAATAAAAGACATATTATTTTGTACATATATTTATTATGTTCCTTTTGTGTGTGTTACCATTATGTACCCCCTTCTTCATCTACCTCTTAAACATTGATAGTATAGAACACTATTTTATACTTCTTAAACATATATAAAACACTATATATTATAACTTTTTCTTTAAAAATATAATAAACAAAATTATCTATTTATAATATTAAAATTTTAACATTTAATTATTTGATATTTATTATAGAAAAAAATGTTATATATTTGTTATACATTATATAAAAATTCACCTTCTATATAGAATTAGATATTGTTAGATATCGTAATGATTCATGTTTGATCATCCCATGGAAATAAATAATTTAAATTATCTAGATCATTAAATATTGAATATAGAATAAATCATGGTGTGACTCTCATCATTCTAGAATTATCCTCTTGTTTTCCATTTACTAATTCTCTATTCATTTATCCCTTTTTAATGATATCTAATTATTAAATATATAAGGATACTCATTCCAAATTATCCCATGGTGTGATTATATTTATCATAAAGTATTGTTTTTTCTACATAATAAAATTATGGTAACCTTAAATAAGTATGATTTAGAAAGTATCATCGATTTCATTTCATGATAGAAATGTTCAATTCACGTCATCATATTCAATTTGAAAATAAATGAATGGTCATTTTGGGGGGGGGGTGTTTTATTTCCTTTAGTGAATATTTATCGTATGTATTATCATTCATAGTGTGAAACCTTTTATTGATTTTTTATTTAGTTATACTTCTAAAAAATTAATCAATAAGATTCATTTATGAAATAATTATACTGACATAATGCCTATTATATCATGACCTTAACGCTTGTAGTGTGACTGGAATCATACTCTCTACATATGAATCTTTTTTTGTCTATATTATCTATGTAAATCATTAATATACGTAATTATAATTTTAATTTATCATACAAAACTATAATTACAAAATGAAACTAGTTGAAACAATGAAATTTAACCTGTAACACTATGACCTATCCCAATCATTAATATCAAAACATCAAGCTTCATCCCAAATTATTTATATCCATAAACTGCCATTGTCTCATAAGAAAAGAAATATTATGTGATTTAAAAATATTATTTTTGTGATGAAATGATACCACATCATAGAAATCAATTATTTTTTCCCACCTTATCTTATTCTCCTAATAAAAATATCTCCAATACTAAGGTTTATCATCTAATACATTATCGGTAAAAACTCCAATGTGATCTAAATTATCTCCAGATTGTTTTATCAAATCAGGTTCACAACATAATATTGAACAATCTCTCTTTATCAACAAAATATATCACCCTCATAGAAACAATATTTATGGTATATTAATTGTGATTTATTATTTTGAAATGTTTTTCATAGGATGGGGATAAAAACCATTTTATCCATTCTAACATAGTTTACGTCAATACTATGTTTCAACTTCATCTTAATCATGTGTTGCAATATTATTATTATTGGGGTTATGTTATTTGGGAAATCAAAATTTTTAATATTTATTTTTCTTATATTAAATATTCATATCTTTGATATCATAATATATCTCTAGATTTAGTAGAAGATTATTTATATTAAATTAAAATCTCATTATTTTTCTCACAATAGATGAATAAAAAATAACTATTTCTTATTAAATTATAATTCATTGTCCTGGTATGGATTTTTTTGGAAATATAAATAATCATTATACTCATATATATTCATTCAGGGATTTCATACATAATTACTAAAAGGGGATATAAAATATTCAATGTTGGGACATATATGAATCACATCATTTGATGTGTTATGATGGAGACTAAAAAATGAATAAAATTTCATGGTGAATTAAGCTCTACTTGGTGAAACTGAAAATGGATTATGCCACATCTTTTTGTAATGTCCCTTAAATTTTAATGTGATATTGTAGGTTGTTTTAATGTGTTAGTGGAAATATCCTTATTTAGGATCATACTTATCTCAATGTTTCACCTCCTGTATCAAATCATGCATACACATAGAAAAATTTTATTCTATAACCATCCACTGTTGTGTTTTTTAGTCACATCAATTATATTGTGTATAAATTTAGAGAAAATTATTGTGATTACTTATGTTCTAAATTTGGGATATAAATATCAAGATGGATTTTTAGTTTTATAAACCAAATTTTCAATCCAGCAATCAATTATTATTCTGATTATATTTTATTCATTATTCTTTCATAAAAAATTATACTCACCAATAATTTTTTATTTTATACATTTTTATATAAAAGGTATTCAATAACTAATAACAAAAAATAGTGTTTTAATGTAATTTTTGTACTAAAATTCCACAATGAATTCATTTTCCACCATGTGGCCATGTTTTTTTAATTATGGTACATTTTGAATAGTTCTAAAAAGTAGTTTTTATTGTTGTTTTAGGGTTATAAATTATTCACTATTAATGTAGTAGATGAAATAAAAACAAATTGATAATTTCATATGTTTGTTATTATTTATGATCGATATGGAGTTAGGTATATAGATAAAGTTAGTGTGAATTAATTAATAATACAAATATATATAGATGATATTTTTTGTTTATATTTAATTTTATTCATTCATTTTAAATGTATTATTTCCCAATTTTATTGCTATATAAAAAAATTTAATATACATTTTGAAATATCAGACAAATATTTAGTCCAAAAATTCATCAAACAATGATTTAAATATTGTATTATTTAATATTAATGGTTATGCAGGTAGGTAAATGATTGAGATAAAATATAAATTATGGAATAATGAATCATTATTTTAGTGAATTAGTTTTTTAAGAAATAGTATTATACAAAAGTTTATCATTAATTTGTTTTTATATGATATTAGATAGATTATTTTGAGTATTTTGTAAAATAAATTTTATTTTTTAATATTTTGTTTTAAAGGATTGGGTAAAAAATATGTATTTCATAATTTCATGATTTAGTGTGATTATAAATGAATATTAAATTTTTATTAATCTAGACACATTATAATAACATCTGAAAAAAATTCACAATTTTTTTTTTCATAAATGTATTTTTATAATTAAAAAAACTCTTTCATTGTAAAAATATTTTATCATTACATTTGAAAGTATAGGTTTAGAAAAAAAAATCATCCCTATCATTAAATTGAGTTTTAAAAAATTTATTACATATTTTTAAAAAACATTTTTAATATTATATAACAAGTTCATCTTACTTTTTTAATAATGAATAGAATAATATAATATTTAATTAAAGTAGTTATTATTATAACGTGTTTACTAGGTGACCAACTAAAATGATAATGGTTAAAATGATATAATAAATTGTTTGAATACTATTTTATGGTGATATTAGGAACATATATTATATATGGTTCGATAATTAACTAATTTTTCCATTATTCTTCCTTAAACATGGTTTTAATTATTTCATTTCAAAACATCCAAATGTGACATCACATCCACTACAATGAGGGCACCACCTCTCATCTATACACCAAAAATAAAAAAAACAATAGTTCAGGTAACACCTTCCCAAATAAATTCCATAAATCAATCCACATGCTCTGGAATTATTTTTATATTAGAAAAACCCCTGATAAATCCTTTTGAATAAAATCAGATTTTGGATGTCCAATAAAGATATATAGCTCTTAATCATGTGTTATTGATTTATTTATTTCCTTACCTAATTAAAATCATGTAAAAATATGAATAAATAATAAAACAATTATCTACAATATACTAACAACTTATTATGTTAAGGTAATAACTTATCTCTATCAACTCATTTGTCAATTTTGAAAGTGAATTTTCAATTACATCTACGTCGGTAAACAACCTTGCGGACCTATGTCATAAATTATCAATCACCAACTCTCATGAAGAGAGATAATGATGGAATTAAATTTCACATATTATATTTATAAAATATTTAAAATTCTTGAAAAGAAGTATCACATTTAGATTCTATCATTCAAATTCATTATAAAGTGATAAATTTAATCATGTGTACATATAGACTATAACCTCTATGAAGCGATGTGATTTGTTTTTTAATTTATTTTGAAATTAATGTTAACATGACAAAATTTAATGAATATATATGATACATATGATTTTATCTAATATTTAATATTTTATATAACATTATTTTATTTATATCTTCACAAAATAATAAATAGTGTTCATTCATACATACGTTCTATCATCTCCATGAACGTTGTAATTAATTTTCTATAAATAATGTTAATAATATAATTAAATACATTTATGGTTAATATATGTTATATTTATAAACTTTTTGAAATTATATAGATAAAGGAACCATGAAACATAAAATTTTAATTAAACCATCATTCCCAAATGATCATAAAAAATGAAGAAAATATTAAATTAATTGTGATTTTATCAATGATTTTTTGATTAATGGGTAATAAAAATTCAGAATAAAATCTTATATTTTCTTATTTATATGAATGAAATTTCAAAAATATATTTTATATTAACCTATTTTTTGTAAATAATATATTTAACATGTATGAATAAAATTAATATTTGAGGAAATATATTTTTTCATTAATTTGATTTTTATGGAGCACATGCCATAATAACCTTGTGTTTATTTTTTATAGTGTACATACATTGCATTAATTTATTTTATGATTTTTATTATGAAATTGTTATATATTATTATCCATATATTTTTTTATGGGGACTAGTATTTAAACGATACTATATTGGTAACATTTTTATGTTACAATCTCATTATTTGCTATTATATTGTGAGATTATGTTTCTAATAAATAATTATTATGATATATCTCTCAATTAATTAATTTTTTTCTTATCCTATTATAGTTTCTATGAAATAAAAATTTTCCTTTTACCCTTTATAATTTATGTATTTATCAGTCAATATGACCTTTTATGGAAATTGGAATATTTTTATCTGTTCAGTAAGATTTGCATTGTCATTAATGCCAATTATTTCAAAAAAATAAAAAATGATTTGAAATATTATACAAAATATTATTAAAAAAATTTAACCATGAGTATATATTTTTTAAAATATTATAATTGGAATATTAATTAAATTTTTCAAATAAAAATAAGTTGAATATTTTATGAAAACAACTGAAAGGAATATAAATTTGAAAATGTACAACATGAATCATATTTTTTCCATTATTACAACCATATGAGAAAAATATTGGATTATATGATTCCATATATATTTTTAAATAAAACATTCTCTGAATTATTAATATATTTTCAATAAATAAATAATTTAATAAAAAATATAAAAGAAAATTTTGACGAAGAATTCTCCATTTGATAGGTGGGACCTATATCTTTCTCTAATCCAATGGTAAAATTCTAGTGTTTTATGATCTTAAAGGTTTTATGTGAGGTTATTATATTCATTAAAAAGTTGGTATATGAGATATTATCCCAAGTCTAAAACAAGAGGTTCAACCTCAGGTTATTAAATTAGAGACACAATAGGGTTTAATAAATGTTATATCAAGCTATAAATATAGGATATATGGGATGTAATCCAAATATAGGAGTAAGTACACATGTTGTTATCTGTCACCAAAGATGTTATGAATTTCATTGTGGGTATCATTTACATAAAATTTCATATTATTATGTATATAAAAATATGAATTATTTCAATATTATACATTCATCACATATGTTATTTGAAATTTAATGATTCATATCCAATTAACTATCAATTTCATTTAATGAGTCATGTTTATGATCTTATATATTAAAGGTATGGTTGGGAAATATTATTCTCATGTTCCCACCTCGTTATTCTTGTGTTATTCTTATATGATCATTTATATAACATTTTGTACTTTATATTGAGTATCTGAGATCTCCCTTAAATATATTTACAGTCCAAAAGATATGGGGAATGTTATTATGTATGTAATTTATATTATGGGTTCATGTTATAGATAATATTGGGGGAGATGAAGTAGATCTCTTATGAAAAAGTATTTTATGTCTCCATGTTTCCAAATTAACTTTATCTTAATAATTCATTTATAAATTTTTTTCATTATTTAAATAACATTCATCTATTATGATTTATTCTTATGTATGATTTATAAAGTCTATTAATATTTTTTAAAAAAGGTTTTATATATAAATAGGTAACTAATAATAGAAAACAATACTGAAAACCATAAAGATATGTTTTAGGATAAGAAAACATCATGGAATTATGGTAAATGATTGATAAATTGGTATCTATGTTATAACATCCAATTGTGGATACTACTTTTTTATGTGCCTCTTGAATTATTTTACCTAATGCTAATAACTATTACTAGGATTTATTGGGCTTTTACTGAACCCAGACCCAGTTCAAGACAACGTCACCTAATCCCACCTAGTTTCACACTCTTGGGTGATATGATTATGGAACTCAGAAAATCATAATTAACAATCATGATAGATATGATAAATTACCATGAATTACCAATGTTATGACTAATGAGTAATATATTAAAAATAATGTACAAAGATTTAGACAATCTAACCGTGATATTGTATGATTATTTAGTTTTACAGTATGATTTTATGTTATAGACTATTTTTTGTGTATATAACTAGAATTAATCATGTTAATCCCAAATGTTATGTAAAATACATTGATTTTCCCCATGAGAAAGAATTTTTTTTGGATATATAACAAAAATCAAATTTATATACTCACAAAAAATTCTAATCTTATGAATTATGTTAAACATATAAATTATAATAGGGTAGAATAATTTTCTTTTGATTTCATCATTAGAAAAACCCACCATATTTCAAAGGATACATTAATCCAAAAATAATGATAAAATTGATTAGTACCATTGAAATTATATTTTCCATATAATATTGTGTGTATTAAAAAATATATATTGTTTGTCTATAATTTTTAAGGAATTTAAAATCAGTTGTTGTCTCTTATCAAGAATGAAATATAACAACAGTAAAAAACACCCAAGAGTGGGACATGTTTAAGATATTATTTTCTTATAAGTATATTACCCATATTTTTTATGGTAAAATATAAATGGAATTACATGAGTGATGTATAATTATGTTGAATATATTTGTAATTATGATGTATGTTTTACAAGACTAGATAAGTACAACTATGGTATTATAATTAATCTTGAAATAAATTTTGTTCACATTTTTAGGGGAATAAAACTATGTCTATGAATGGTTTCATCCATAAGGGAAATTAATAGTTTTGAATAAATATTTATAAGTGATATTATGATTGAATTTTATATTGGTTTTAACCATGAATATAAGGGGTTTTGTAGGAAAAGAAAAAAACGATTTCAATGAAAACAGGGAAACCAATGGTGAGGAAAAGATTAGATTTCATTCCTGGTCGATGTGTGGAAGGAATCAGGGATGAAATTTTATTACGAAGACTAAGATATTATTTAAATATAAGAATGTAGGTAATCTAGTGTGTGAATTCTAAATTGATTGGCCAAATTTATATAATGATCTGAATAGATAAAAAGATACACTAAATACACTAAATGACACTATAATGATTCAAATTCATAGATTATAAGAATATTAAAAAACATTATTAAAAAAATAAAGGATAATGATATAGAAAATTTTCACCATAATCGTTAGATGTGATAAAAAGAGAATTCCCAAAAAATCAAAATTTCTACTAAGGTGTATAATAATGATGTTGTAGATGTTAGACATATCATCTACACAGGAGCTATAATAATCGTATTTTTATCTATATAACGACACTTTTATATCTCAAAAATTATCTAAAGGTATCAAAATAACACCTAAAATTATTTATTTAATTATCAATGAAGAAAAATAATTTTAGGATGATTACATCTCAGTTCATTGATTTCTCTCTAGTTGAGGTTTTTTGTAATTTGGTTCCAATAAATCAAATTATTCTCCTTTTGGATGAATTTGTTGTTATCATATGAATGTATTGAAATTATATACATAAATCCCACATCAATTTACATGTAATATAGCTAATATTGTGTATTTGAAACCAACCTATGATTATATGTGATTAAGAAAATAAATATGAAGATTATATGAAATTAATATCCCTTGTATGGGTTTTGATTTCTATACAAAAGTGGCCTTTATAATTGATGGATTTAGAGAAATCTATAATCAATTATTTACCTATTTTCATGAATTTATGATGTGTTTCTGGATGATTTATGATGGATCCCAACAAAATTTAATGTTTAATTCCCAATAGAAATAATAACTAGTTTTACAACAATTTCAATGACTCTGTCAAGATTGGAACATTTTATATTTAATCGTATAAGTAGAAACTCAATTAGAATCATGATAAGATATTCATTCACCCATGTTTGTATCCATGGGTTGAACTAGTAATTTAAGTTAATTATACATATGGATTAATGTTACTTTTTTATTATTATCACGAACCGGAATGAATAAAATAAAGAAAATGTATCACTGACCCCATATTGATTACTAGTTTAAGAAACTGTATAGAGATACATTATCTTTCCCTATTTTCCATCATTGTATATATTGGTAATTGAGAATTATGTTGGAGGATACACCCAATATAATATTTCAAAAAATTAATTGATAATATAAATATATAGTAATTAAATTTCGTCTTACTAAAAACCCCACTATTATGATAGAATTAATTAATTTATTATTTGTATATTACCTTGATAAGTTTGTGGTAGACTTTATATATTTTATCCATATATATTAAAATATAATGTTTGATCAGGATGGTCACATGAAGACATTACAAAACAACATATAGAAGGGTAATCTATATGAAAACATTACAATGTGAGATGTTTTTAAAAAAATAGTTTCTTTTTGTGACATTTAATATCAGGAGAGGGTATATCATTGGGTCAAACGATAATTATGTCTATATAAAATTGTCCTGGAACAACCATTTTGATTTATATTGGAATTTTTCATAGTTAGGATATATATAATAAATATTATGGGGAATAATTCTCATGAAATTATATTCAACTAACCATGTTAACATAGATGATATACCTGATTCCCTAAACATATGAATTTAATGATATTTTTAAACAAAATATTAGTAGGTTTTTCATTGAATAAGTAACTTAATTACCTAGTAGTGTAGAATTATTTGAAATCTATAGTGATGCATAAAATATTTGATTAATATGAGTTAAAATATAGAATGACATGGATATAGATTATCCTTTATAAAAATTGATTGTTAATGTGAAAAACTATTGAACTCATGAAATATAGTTTATTGGAATAATTGATTAATTGAATATATAGGTAAGTGTTTTTATTAGGAAATAATAGATAAATATATTTATTATAAAAGTATAAATTATATATTCACACCGAAAGAGTTGAACATGCACATTAGAAGATATTTGGAGATTATTAATGATTTTGGTTCCCCAAAAAATTTCAACCCAAGGAATGAATATAACATGGATAATGATTTCATTCAAATATATCACACTAGTATAACAATGATTCGTTAAAAAGATAAAATATATATTGATTTTCAAAATATGGATCTAAAAATTTGGAAGTACTGGGGAAATATATTTTTTTTCTCAAATGATCATTCATGAATATAACCAATTGTATAATAAATATGTTTAAAAGGATGACGTAGATTAAAAAAAATAAGGATAAAAATGATAATGAGTTTATCAATATTAATGATTTAATTAAAAGGATAATAAAAAATATATATGTCTTATACATACCTATTTTTTTAAGGAACTATTTGCAAACTCTCATAGTTCATAATTATATATTCATCATGGATGTACAAATTAAAATTTATATTGGAATTCATATTGCATGTGGGGTATAATGAAGATACATATTAGAGATTTAGTATAGTAGTGCATGTTTTTTTAGAAAGATGATAATGAGACAAAAATGTTTAAGTTGTTATTACAACCACTACACATAAGAGAATAAGAATGGAAAAGAATCTTCATGGATTCAATCATTGGAATCCCCAATACATGTAATAAGAATAATGTTATATGGGTTATAGTTGATCACTTCATTACATTATCACTGTTCATTGATTAAAACATTAATTACCTTTAGGTAAAATTTTTATAATATATATTAAACAATTGGTTATGTTTCATGGAGTTCAAAAATTTTTGTATCTAATGGGATCTAAGGATTAGGTCTATGTTATGGATATTTCTTTAGTAATCTCTCGATACATAATTAAGTTTAACCACTATATAATATCTTTAAAAACAATGATCAATGTCTAAGAATAATTCAAACCCTAGATGATATACTGAGATATTTCTCAATGGATTATAATGGTGGTTGGGTCAACATTTTATTCTAGGTGATTTTTAATACAACAACATATTTTACTCAATTAGTTGTATAGATATTAATTAATATGACTATAGAATGACGTGTAGAAATCCAACATTGTATATTTTGGTTATTGAAAAAATATATTGGGAGTTGATCTAGATGAAGAAATAAACGAGAAATTTAAATCCATTAAAAAAGACATTAGAGAAGATTATAGTCCATTGTTATGTTATGATAATAGTCATCAGTGTGATCATGAGATTGATTTTTATTAGAAGTAAATCTTGTGATTTTATAAATGTAAGAATCCTATGATATTTTTGAAGAAAGGAAATATTATACTAAGGTATATTATCCATATTAATATTTTTTATACATTAAATGTAGTTTATTAACACTCCAGTATTCTACTGAACCTCTCTCAAGTCCATCATGTGTTCTATGTTTCGATTATATGGATGTACATACATGTTCCTTCACATATAGTAAAATAAAATATCATACTAGCAGATCCTGATATTTCCTACAATGAAGAAAACAATGGATATTTCAAATTATATATATATGGATCAATGAAACAGGACTACTAACCTAGTGAAGGTTTTATTGAAAACAAACCAATTAGGGGAAGCTACATTGGATCTTAAGTATATGATGAGTAAAAGTATCCTCAGTCATTTATATCAATATGATTAAATTATAAGGGTGAAATTAACTTTAATTGGTGTATAATGTAACACCTCAATATAGTATTAATTTTTTCATCAAATAAATTTAATATTTTCGAAAGTTTGTGTTACATGAGATATCGATATTTAAAGAAAAATGATATTCTATTAATATTATTATTTGAAAAAAATATCTATCATAAAAAATTCATTGATATTTTTTATAATAATTATAATAACATTATCTAAAAATTATATATAATATTTTCAGATAAACAAAATTATATTTATAAAAATTTATATCATTTTTTAATGTATTAATATGGTTTAGGTAAATCTTTTTAAAAAAATCTATTTTATTAATTTTTTTAAAAAATAATTAAGGAAATTATTTTCAAAAATGTAAATGTTATTTAAAGAATAGAAAATAATTTTGACATCAATTTTTTAAAATTATATTATTATAAATTTTGGGTATTTTAAAGAAATATTTATTTTTTTGGAATACTGAAAAAAAAAATTAATTTCAATTTGATAATTAATTTTTATCTTAAAATCATAAAAAGTTATATAATGATTTAAATGGGTAAAAAATTAATATTTGTAAATTATTTTTATGATTTATCTATTTTATGTTATAAGAATCAATTTTATGTCGATTTTGATATAATATCAATTAATTGTTATGAAATCATTTTTTGGAAAAACATATTCCTCATCGCATCTAAACGTTTAATTTGAAAATAAAAATTTTCACTACTATGAATTAAATTTTGGAATAATTTATTTCATATTTTAATAGTCATAATTAATACTATATAATAATATAAACATAATTCTAGTTCATAAGGAGTAGTAAAAATAGTTAAATTTAAATACCCTAGAAAAGTATAAAATGTGTTTACTAATGGTTAACCTAAAAAATATAATGAATAAAATAACGTAAAATGATTCGTAATATTATTTTCAGGGCATATTAAATATTTTTATGATCTAATGTTAAAAAATAATGCATTTTCTAGTGTTATGGCATGTGTTAAATGTTGTTTTAACTTTTTCTTTTAAAACATTATTTTTGCTTACTCCCCCAATAATAATATGGAAGACCTCTCAAGTCGTAGATAAACCTAATAACACTCTTTTAGTAAATAACTAAAAAAAATACCTTCCATAATTTCATCCACACATGATAGAGGCCTTTTTTATTATTAAACCCTCCTTATAATTATTATTGAGAAAACCAATGGTGGTTTTCAGGATGAGTGAAATTTAAAATTTTTAATATCAAAACATAATTATGGTAAAATTGAAAAGAAACAAGTTTCACCTCGAACAAATAATAAAATATCAGAAATAATTATTAAAATATTTCATAATCCTAATGGAAACCTTTAACAAAAATAATATTCAAGAGATATTAGTTACATGTATATATGGATTATCCTTTATAATGCCACCATTGTGATACAGAAGTTAGTCCCAATATATTATATAGTTGAAATTATTTATTTTCCCATTATTAATCCCTATAATCAATATAAGATTTTTATTTTCAATTCCTGATAACTCTTCCACATCAGTGGCCAGTCGTAGTGATCATCCTATAAAATTATTAACTTCCTCTTTTATACCATAAATATCAAGAAACCCATTAAATATTTCTTATTCCAAATGCATGATCAGCTCCATTTTTTTCACAAAAACCACAACATTGTATTATTTATTTCCTTTTAGTATACCATTTATGGG
The DNA here is from genome assembly GCA_963277665.1 of Viscum album. Classification (NCBI taxonomy): domain Eukaryota; kingdom Viridiplantae; phylum Streptophyta; class Magnoliopsida; order Santalales; family Viscaceae; genus Viscum; species Viscum album. Next base: position 1,295,056,531 of record OY728152.1, read on the forward strand.
TTAAAAACTATAATAGATAGACTCTACACAATCATAAATTCTAAAAATCTCTGGATCCCCTCTCATCACCATTCTTTTCGATGTTTTGGTGGGTCATGTCTCCATTGGTAAGAGAATGTCTGAATAGTCTTTTTGACATTCTGATTTCCTCTCTGACCCTTACTCATACTCAGATAAAGATCCCACTACCATGAGATTCTTACTAAATATATATCACGGACAAAACATATGGATCATCAGTTTACTAATATGCATGGGTTCCCTTATCGTCGTTGGAGTACTATTCAAGGCCTGCTTTATAATACAAGTCTGTTCATTCACTCACCAATCCATCAAAGAGGGTTCCATGATTAATTTCCTAAAATTTCCTTATCATGATTTGCCTAATAAAATTACCCCACCAATGTTCTACTCTACACCCATTATACAAGAAGTAACACCCTCCATTTCCACATTAGACACCACAACATGGCCACAATGAGTATTCAAATGTTAGAATACCCCTATTAAAATTTTGAATACCCTTTTAGAAATGTATATTAAATTAATATATACTTGGAAAAACATGAACGCTCCATTCCATATAGTTATGTCTTGAGTTCATGGATGATACCACTTCTAGATCTTAAATCCCCATTATGGGAGCCATCAATATAATTGAATGATAAATATTCCAAAACAACAATAGTGAATATCATATTATTACACACTAGTGCCAAAATGACTTGATGTGAAGTCATGTGATCATCTAGATACTTCCCAACTATCTAGAAATATCATCCACAAAGGTTTTAACCTCACCTATCTCACATTTCACAACAGTTTCATTGCATGGGTCAGCCAATACATAAATTAGATTTATCTATTTGGTCATTCACTAAAACGAGTCCCCAATACCTTTCAACTACATCTCAATTCTAAAATTTTAATGTGAACACTATCCTCAATACTAAACCTACATGCTTCTATATATTTACCTAGTTTCTTATAGGATGAAAATTAATCTATCCTTGATTCAATACACACAAATTTATTACATCAGATCACTTTCACCAATAAAATCAAATCATAATCTATGGGAAATTTTGATACATCAACATACCAAAGATTTTTGGGAGATACATGGGGGAAACCTGATCATGTTCTATAGTCAAATAACAATTATGTTTCAACTAGATTCCTATAATTTGTGAAATTGTGAGATTTTGAAACTGTAATAGATGTTCATGGAAACTAACCCAAATCAACACAATTGGGGTTTCATTCATAATATTAAATTAGTTTGTCTACATAAAAATATAGAAACATTAATTCTTTTAGCTTTGTGGGATACTGTTTCAAGACCTGCCATGGACTTCCTTTGAAGAAAACTAAATAATAATATTCATGTTTTCAAGAAGACCCACTATTTCTAGATCTTGTAAACCCTAAAACCAGAAAATAAAACAATCATGTGTATCGTAAGAAGGAATAAACTTCTATAATCATGAAGTAATCCTCGGATTTAGAATATTTGAGGCCTCACTAATCTCTGATATTGAAATTGAACATTGGAGAAATATGGTGAACATAAATGGGACATTCGGGATAAGATAGATTTGAGGGAAAGAGAAAGGATGTTTATGTTAGAGAATAATGTGAATGGTGATGTAGCTCTATCTGAAGATGTCCTAGGTCCCTCCCCCACTGATGTTGGGGGCACTGAGCATAATCAATCACCACACAGAAGTGTATCCCTGACATTATCTAATAAACAGAGGTTTTCGAAAGAAGATAGATAGTTATTAATCATGTGTTATTTTTTTATTTATTATACCAAATACATTAAATATTATCAAAATATGTTTTATTATAATACATGTACCATTAATATAATATTATTTTATTAATTTAATTTAATTACCGATATCAATATATTTCTCAGTCAAATGGGAAACAAACTTGTCGATTTTTGTTTTGGACGGACTAAATCTTCATGAAATGAAATAATTGATTTTCCATTACCATAGTTAAAAGAGGTATATAATGATGATTTATAAATTAATATAATATATTTATTACATATTTATACACTATTAATAAAAATATCATAAATAACTGCTTAACATCCAATCCATTGAAAAATGATCATGTCACTCATAAGTAATATCTGGACTACTTCCTCCATAAATGGATGAGATTTGTTTTTCATATAATCATTAAATGGGATGTAATATGGATAATTAAATTGAATAAATATGATATATATTAAATAAAAATTAATAAATAAAGTTTTCATATTATAAACCATTATTTCATTCTGATCAACGAGAGAATATATACTATGGTCATACATAAATATAGTTTATGGTCTCCATGAATGGTGTAAATAATTATATATATATAACATTAATGGATTACTATTAATGAATCTATAAATAATATATATTTTAATAATATAATTGGTAAAATTCAATATATTATTGACCTATGATCAATGTGAAATTACCATAACTACCAAACAAAAACATAGATAAAAATTGGAATTATTACTAGAAATGTTATTTTAAAAATGATTTTTTATTAATATAGAAATAAAGGGTCATATGTAAATCTTATATTTTATAAAATATATTATTATGGTATTGTAATATATTTATAATAAACAAATATTTATTAGACCTGAGATTTTAATGTGTATTAATAATGTTGATACCTAAGGTATGGGCTTTCCAACTCATTTTTTTTCTTTTAGATCATTTCAATTTTCACCACATATATATTTTTTTGTTGTATATACTATTTAAAAATGTATTTTATGAAAATTTTAATGAAATTATTAGATATAAATATTTTTCATATTTTGTTCATTTCAATTGACTTATTAATCAATTGATTACAATTTTGTAATGGTTTGTTGTTACAATCAAATTCATCATCTGGATTATTTATGATTATGATTTAGTTGATGAAATTGGATGTGGAATATCACCTAAAACTAATGAATTTTATTCTTTATTGGTTATTTAATTAAAATAGATGTTTTGTGTTATTTTTCTACTCTGTAAAAAATCTATATTCTAAAATATTATTTTTAATAAAAATAACCATTGTTCCAATAATTGGTCAAAATTCATTGTCCATCCATGTCCATGATTTCAAAATATTATTTAAATAATTTTTTTAATATTCTATTATGTTTTATTTGAAATATTTTTACCCATGAATGAATTTTTAACTAATGATTTTACAATATTATTACTGTAATTTTAAGAAAAATATATTTTTATTATTTTTCCAAAATGTTAAAGGTATCATCGTCTTAACATGCCTATAATGATCATACTTTTTTAACATCATGACTGATCAATAATATAAGGAAATTTTTTCATATTTCCAAAGTTATTTTTAAATAATATATTGACTTCAATTTTTGTAAAAATAATATTATTTGAAATAATTGATTTCAAATATAAAGGAAAATTTTTCCATGAATTGTTCCATGTTATATTGAAAAAAAATTTCAATCTAACATGAAATCAATCAAGGAATCATAAGCCTTACTATAGATATGATACCATGATACAATCTGTGTTATTTAAATAGACAATTTATAATTATGGTGAGAATTTTCTGGAATCTCATTTCATGAAAAATAATTAAGATAGATCATATTAGTTTGAACAACATTTTATTTACAAGAGTTATGGTATAATTAAATTTTTGTGAAACCATTTTCATTTTCACTATTTCTGATATAATGATGTTTTATGGTATTGTGGAAAACAAATGTATGGATTACAGGATGAGTGGGACATATATCTTCATCGAATGTGTAATATCATTACATTCGTAAAAGTTATGCTCTTAAATTATGGGTTTATTCCCATTTAAATTAAGGACATAATGATTTGGTTGAACACAAGGGGATTTGGTAGTGCCTTTGGGGTTCAGGACAAGGAAATTTAATAATAGTGACAATATATTTCATAGATCCTGATTTAGAAATGGTTAGAGATAAAATTGGGACATGTACTAGTAAAACGACAAGCATTCCCCCTTTGTAAAATATAATGTTCACAACCACAAAAAATATTTTTAATCCATTTCAGTAACCATTAAAAAATTTGTGGTCTATCCCTATGTTCAATAAAGGATGATTCATGATTAGATTATGGTTTGTAAAACAATTTTCCCAAACCATTTTTCTCATTAATGTGGGGTAATTTTCCATTACCTCACTGTATATTAAATGTTCCAAAAAATATTTTACCCCCACTTCCACCTCCATAGAAAGGGTAAACAACCACCCTATTGATATTATCTATGTTAATATAATTCAATTCAATTCCATTTTATGTTTTTATTGATGTGAATAAATGATATAGTATATTATACCACTCTTCCTTTCACAATTTTCTCAGATAACTAGGATTTTCCATTTCATCTCCTTCTAAAGCCACATATCCTTTTTTCTAGAAGATTGTATTTTTGGGAGTTGAATATTGTTTTAGTTTGAATCAATGTTTTTGCATATATGGGTGGTGGTATACTTTCATGGGGTATGTTGAATGCTTGTTATAGCACAAATATTATATCTTTATTCATTTCTATGTAGTTTTTATAATTTTTTCCATTTTACGCGTATAATTTAACGAGTCATAAATTTTATTTGAGAAATTAGTTTAAATTTTTAACCCTAGATGAAACCTATATGGTCTATTTATGATTATGATTTCGGTTATAGATTAACCCATTGGTTATGTCACTCTATTTAACTTAATGGAATGACTTGTAAAATGTTGGAATTTAGGCATGAATGTGGAGAAACATTTCCATTGTGTTTTGATTGTATTAATATGGAATAATTGTTTTTTATATTAACTAGGATTGGCTAAATAGGGAAATGTGGTGATTGGAGAAAATAATTTTATGTTATTGAAGATATATTCCTATTTTTATAAATAATTTATGGTTTTCTAGAATATGTTGTAGTGATTGAATACTAAAAATGATTAATAACATAATACATTTAAGATGTCAAATAATAGACGTGTTGATTAATTAATACAGTGCCCCCATGTAGTTGAATGTGTTAAATAATAAATGGTAAATTATTATAAAATAGATATGGGGGGGGTCAAGGAGGCCCGCTTGAAGTTATATATGTTGGTTATTAAGGTACATATTGAGAATGGGGGTTGGTCAAGGAATTCCATCCCCATGTTAATTATGATTTTTATGAAATTCCAAACAATAAAAATGATGTTAGTCATGTATTTCCCCTCAAGAATATGTGTTTGTTATGGTAGTCAACACAATATTTTATGTTTAATGACTGATTCATGAATATATAATTAATAATAATGTATAAGGAATTATTTACTGATACAAAGTGGTAAAACGTTCATGGTATTTGTTTTGAACCAGGGAACCCTTTGAGTTAATTTTTAACTACTTAAATATGAAACCTATATTATTTTTTTACTTATCCATTTTTTATATATAAGACCATATACACTATAAATAGGTTTGATATTAATATAAACACCATTGGTAGTGTCATAATAATATGTACTAACATATTTCATGCGTTATCATTTGGTACTCGATCAGATTTGATTTTATGTGTTCAGGATAGGGTAAAAGTCCCTATTACAGATGGTCGAGTCTAGATTTGGTGATGTAACATTCATGAAAAATCTAGGCTAATGTTGGTACACATTGTGGGGATTTTATTTCAAAATGTTTTAGATAGGGTTTTAATGTGACCATTGACACTTTTACGACATTGAATGTTTAGTTTACATAGTTGATATAATGATAAAAATGTATTGATTTTTTCTATAATTAATGCTAGTGGATTGTTATTGAAAATCTATTACATATATATTTTTATATCAATTTTAGAAATTTAATTTCTCTAGTGAAGAGGCTGTAGTATCCCCACTTAATTTCTTAATTCCTTTCTTATTGTTAATTGTTAACAGAATACATGGATTCATAGCTGAGGACATTGGTCCCACTGGCTTGGTGAACCAGTTCTTTGGAATCTAATGTATTTAATTACTATGTGTTATTAAAGTGGTTTTTATTTTGGACTGTTTTACAAGTTGTGAATGTTTTATAGTATATTATCATGTGGCATGCCTTGGAAATGAGCTAATTCAAGGGAGTAGTTAGACCATGTGTATGTGAAATACCATACTTATAAGGGTGGTATGGATGTTCGTGATATTTTTTGGTTACAATAATTTGATATTATACAATTTAATTATAAAAATGTTCTATAGTGGTAATTTTTTATGAGATTTTATTTTTGGACCTATATACGAATAAATTTTTTATGTAGATGAATAATTTTTGGATCATAGGTTTATATATTACATGAATTATATTTTGAACACATGTATAAGTAGCATAGGGTGACATTACATGAAATGAATTTTTTTTCCATTTCTTCATGGTTTTAGGGAAAATAGTATCTCATGTTGAATTAAATTGGGTTTATCTATGATTTGTTAAATATTAATGGGGGAAATTGTTTATAAAAAAATTACTAAATAGATGTTTGGATTTCCACTATATTCCATTTACCTAGATAGGCATGGTTGAGGCTAGTTTTTATGTATAGTTATGACTATTGATATAGTGTTTATAGTGTGGTTTTGTTATGACATGTTTTATTCCTTCATTTTTTTACATGTTGAAAATGTTCATTATTTGTTTTGTGATATTCATAAACCCTTATAAACACTTTCCACCAAGAAAATACTTATCTATTGAAATAAAAATGGATGTCACTATAAATAATCCTATAGTAATGGGATATGAACTCCCATTGGATCCGAGTAATAGGGTAAGATATTGTTTTGGGGATATACTTCATTTCATACCATCAAGGGAGATATGCCCATGGTGGAATGTGTCGAGAATTATTGAAATTTCTAAAAAATTCAAATACATAACACTCCTATGATTATTGTTAAATATGTAATTGTGTTAGTGGATTTATGGATTGATTTATTTCAGAAGAAGTTAGATAAAATAGGGACTTCTCATAATAATAGAGTTAAAGAGGAAGATTACATGTTATGAAGGACACCAAATCATGGATGGGATATCCATGATCAATATGTGTTGTTAGGGTTCCTATCATGGAAGGAAATCCATCATATGTTCTTATAGAATTTTCAAAATGATACCACATGTTAATGGAATAATAAGGAGTTTATGTGATTGGGAAATACATATATGAGGGTGATGGATTGTGATAACCAAATTAAGGACATGACAGGGTCTTATCAAATGATTTCAATAGATGGGGCACCTAAAACTCAAAAAATTTAAAAATAGAATTATATATGAGATTATGTCCAATGAAAATTTACTTTAACTGACAAGTTTATCTTAGGTAGAGATATCTGATCTTATTTCAAGTAAAAACCTAACAGAAGCTTCCTATTGAAGTTAGGATGATTTAGTTGGATGATCTTTTAGTACATCTTCTAGATGTAGAAATCTCATTATGAGATATTCCACTATAAAGGTGGTGGATGAAGTAGTTATGGGTTAGTATCATCTTCTCAGGGAAATAGTTTAGTCATATTGAGTATGAGCTGAAGACACGTTCATGATCATGGTCAGTGTCATTAAAAAATATTATATTGGTGATATTTTATCTTTATGGGTGACAACCAAAGGATCTAGATGAACACTCGGATGGTGGGATTTTCTGGATGATCTATGATGATACAGATCAATTTTATGGAATAATCAACCACATTTCATTTTGGAATATATATATCCCTTAGTTGTTTTGGTCGGGGCAATGGGAAGGGTGATTTTGGATAAGAGCGGATAATTCATCAGGGAAGTATACCACAAAGGACTCATAAAGAATCAGTGTTCGACGGGACATGAAAACTGCTTATAGTAAAGATTACACCTAGTGTTGGTGATTCATGACCATCGACTATCATATGATGGATTCATATAGATTTCCTGCTTTCTAGTTCATCTTTTAACATAGGATTTTCGCACTATTCTATATATTCCATATTTGTAAGTGCGATTGTTTAGGTATTGGAGTATATGTTGGGAATGATGTCAATCGATACCTTATTGGAGGGTGTTCATAGAGGGTATGAATCAATGTAATAAATTTTCCCATTAGGCTAGTGGGTACAACCTCCTGTCATGATTGTATATTTTAGAGATGATAGTCTTTTACGTAATAATTTGGATATGCTAGTTGGTTACATACATGGAAAACAATGATTGTAACCATTATAAAATGAATTTCATATCTCTAAATGTGGAAACTTATATCCATCATGGGGGTTGTAGTATCATTATTGGCCATGAAAGGGCCAATTAAGCTTCTTTTGAGTGAGTTCACATCCACGGTAGTGAATCATTTTCTTGATGAGGTTGTATTGTAGCATGATATCATACCTTCTATAGGGGATATGTTCCCAAATATGTTTTCTGTGTAATTTTCAGGGATACCACATGAGAGAAAAAATGATTACATGGATGATATTTTAAATGGAGTAGAGCCAGTTTCTATTTATCCATAGAGGGTTTCACCAGTAAAACATCAATATCTCAATATGCTAAATGAATTGTTGGATAATATGGGATTTATGCATCAAATCATGTCACCATGGGATTCTTCAATTTTTTATTCTATATAAATTAACGAGATGTTGTGGTTGTGTGTTTATTAAGGGGTGTTTAATGAAATGATGGTTGGTAAAAAATCTCATATTCTATGTATTTATGATCTATTTTACTATATATGTCATACTAGGGTGTTCTAAATGATTTACTTGAGGTCAATTTATCATCATCTTTACATGATACCTTTTGATATACTTTATACTAATTTGATAATATGATATAGATTGTGTGAGTTTTTTGTGCTGTCATTTGGGATAACAAACACACCTAACATATTTATGGTTATATTGAAAGGAATCACTCACACGCACCATGATCATTTCATAGATTAATTTTTTGATGTAATCCTGGTTTACTCCCACACTAATGATGATCATTCCCATCATATTGACATCATCTTCAATACACTCAGAGAGAGTATCATCTATAAAAAAATATTTATATGTGTCTATTTGAAATCAACAAGGTTTATTTCATTGACAAAACTTATGAGATGACAATCTTTTAGTGTTACCATTGAATACTATAATAGTTTTTTAATGGGAACATCAAAATAATCTTTTTTATGTTCAATTAATATTTGGTTTTGTGCTGTATTACAAGAGGTTTATCGAATAATATTTACGCATGTATGTTTCACTATTGGGAATGATCGAAAAGGGTATAAGGCCCACTGGTTCAAATAATGTTTGAATTATTTCCAAGATATGGAGAAGTGTTTTAATACATCACCAATGATTTCTTATCCAACTTGGTTAAGTATTACACTCTCTATGGTGATAATTCTAGGATTTGAAAAGGAGTAGTTTTGATGTTTGGAGATAGATTCGTGGAATATGGATCTCCATAGTTGAGTCCACAAGAATCAAAATATCTATTTCATGATCCAGATTTTTTAAATTATTTTTATTCAATGAAAAATATCAGACATTATATATTGGTTGGTTAGATTATTGTTCAAATGGATCATAGGATCCCAAAGTAAATCGATTCCTATAAGGATTTAAATAATCCCCATTAAATTACGGTGGAGTATATGTAGTATTATGAAATTTTACTTGATTATACATTGAGAACAGAGAAAAATGTTTTACATTATTTAAGTAGAAATAACAATACACTTTCAGCACAAGATTATAGTTTTGAGTTTAGGATGATTGCATTATTCACAAAAATGAATATAAGATTTAAAAAAGACCAAGGTCTAATGAAAATCATGTTCTTATCAATTGATACCATGCATCAATGTTTTTTAATGAGAAAATATAATATGGATTCAGAATATATGGATTTGGGAGATTGTTTTGGAGGTTGAGATCCACCTTCTAACTAGACAATTGATGAGGATAATAATATTCAGATTTTTCCACATGTTGTTTTTCTTATTTTAATGCATGAATAGATGATTAATTGGTGTCATTACTTGATGTGGGTGATATAAACATGTTTAACTAAATTATAATGATAACATAAGAGATAGTTTTGGTGTTTGGAAATGAAAAAGTGTATTGCAGGATTCAAGGAACAATGCTACATCTGTAAGTAGGTGAAGGTCAAGCATAAGGGGACTAGTGGTTTGTTATTGAAACATTCCATTCTCAAATGGAATTGTGATGAAGTTATCATGTATTATTTGGTATTTATTAAATGAAAATTTTAGAATATTGATGAAATTTTGGCGACATTGGATATGTTGATGAATGTATTTTATTTCTTTCAGATCCAAGATACATTCAATTTCCACTAGTTGGGTGATCATATATTTTAGAAATAGTCCATTTTCATAGGGGGAATGGACTATAGTTTTCCAACAATATCATCATTTTATATTGTTCCACTGCAAATTATATTAGATAAAACTTTATATATATATGCTATAGTGTATGAATTTTCAAGCTCATATATATGGTTAATCATAGCATACTATTCTGATGTAAAAGAACAAGTTGATGGAATGGGACATTGTGGTTCTTAGTATAATCACATAGAAAATATTCATTTTATCCTATAAAAATATTTATCATGTAACTATTTATATTGTACAATATTATATGCTCTATTTAAGGGCATAAAGAACAATATTTTCTTTGAATTAAGAAAGCGATTAATAGTTTTTGTAAGAAAGTGTTGTATATGATACATCAATCAAGATTAAATTGATTCAGTATTATAAGTCTACATTGCAGAGAAAAAAAAGTAAAATTTGAATCCATGTCAGCTACCACTTGAGTTTTTAGTGGATGAACTTATGTTAATTCATGTGTCTCCAATGAATGGGTCAGCATCAGATTATAAAATAGGGTATTTTTATTCCTAGTATTCATGGTTTGTTTGAGATCATGGTTATGATCATATAGTTTGTTTACTAGTTGTCTCTTACACGTTGGTATAGTTGTATGGATGAAAATCACATTGTGTGTAAGATATATTAGTACCACTCTATCAATTATCATGTGATAAATGTTTATGATTTTGAGTATGAGGCTAAGTAATCCTTTGAGGAAATTATCGTTCATGATGTGGTTTGAGGTGAGAATTAATTATAGGATAAGACCATGTTGTTGTTATTTTTTTTTTATTCATGGAAATTTTAAAGATGAAAAATGTGAGATGGAAACATATATGTGGAACTGGTGTCCCAATATTTTAACAATAGTGGCATTAGGTTGTCATAAAGTGCAACTTGGAGATGATATGTTCTAAAGTTGGTAGGATGTAATACTGAAATCATCCTATGGGGTGTGTATCATTTAATTTTTTTTGGAATACCATTTAAATTTGTAATATGAGGTTTTTAATGGATAATAAGTTATTTTAAGTTGTCATGTGTGTTATTAATGCAAAAGAGGAATAATTGTTTTTAATCTAGTGCATCATGAACAATATCCACACTATTAGAGATGATTTTGCCTCGTGGCTAATGAATCCATGTGGCTTCACCCCCTAGAAATGAGGCATGAGAATGATCACTTCATGGGATTTCAAAATGTGTTGATCACAAAATCAAGCTACCTATCTATGATATCTCATCAACAATGTTGAAGGCATGGTTGGCATATATATTGGCTATCCATGTGCCTAAACAGCATTCCTCATCAATGTTAGGGAATTCCCAGCCCGCCTCGTTATAAAATTTTTATTACTTGTAATTCACTTCATTTCCACCTCCAACAACATTGCTTATGAACAATTACTCTAAAGAATCCCAATGATATATGTTCCTATATTTATGGTTATGTAAATCACTATGTAGATTGAATCTAAGCACTGAGTGATCCTACCAATCAAATTTATTCTTATTTAAAACTTTTCTATGGTTTGAGTTATATTCTCCTTATAAATCACATTAACCATTTTTTAATATGATTATAAATCATGGAATTGATGTTTTTTTATCAATGAATCCATTGAAAAGTATTAGCAAGAATTTTTCTAAAAACATACAGAATGTTGTCTATATGTTATATCACATAGTATTTATGTTTATTAAAGTGTATGTAGTTTTTCTAATGTTCATTATTATTATGAATTTAATTTAATTATTAAAAAAATTATATATGATAGTTTAGAACTATAAAACCATACACGACCTCATTGTGTCCATTGACGATTATGTGGCTGGGTGTATGGGAGATCATGGGAAACACCACTTATTTTTTAGTAATGGAATGAGTTGTATAATGGGTAAATTTAGTGGTTTATTGTTTCAAACCACTCACATGTGTGTCTATTATGTATGAATTTTGAATAATTGAAATCATGACGAATTAAATGTGTGCACCCATGTTTTTGAATGTTCCAAATAAAGATTATTAAATTTTTTTAAAATTAATATGCCTGTTTTTTATAGAATTCATAACAATGATATAGATGTTGGAGAAGGTGTTCAATATTGGTAATGGGGACTGTTCATGTAATTCATCCACTTGGTAATGGTGATGGTCTTTGATATACGCTCCCTAGATCTTAGGTTAATCAGGGTGGTCCACAATGGTAATATATTTTTGTAATGGTAGACCACACCTTAGTTTGACTACATGGACAAATTCTATAAGGTTTAATGAACTATGTTGTATAATGAAAGAACTTTTGATACAAAGTTTATAACGTTGCATGTTATTGTAATAGATCATGGGAGTCCTTATAAAAATTTTAAATTAGTTAATAATGAAACATGTATTATTTTCTTACATTTCCAATATGAATTTATAATTCTATGTTAATTTATTTTAAACATGATATTATAATATATATTAATGGTTGTGGCCTAATTAGATTTTCATACACCCTTCTCGACATCCATTATGTTCCCACAAATTATTTATTGTTTTAGGTCATGATATGGGAATAATCCCTATGATATAAGGATAAATTATGATTTTCTACTGGAGTATGGATGAGGAGAATTGGATGATTTTGGGTTTTTTTATTTTAAATTATCATATCTTAATTTATAATTTAATTTTTACATGGAACTTATAGTATATGGGTTGTTTCGGATCTTGGTTGCGGGAAGTTTCACAGTTTTTTATTTGTTTTATGATTTAAAATTTTCAATGGATTTGGATTAGTTGTAACATAGATAATGTAAAATTTATTTCCAATTTTATATTATTATGATAATTTTAGTATAGTATCAGATCACATTTCATTAGACCATAGATCCTAGTTGACGGCCTCTAGTGTATTAAGAGGAACACCTTAGGTCGTGTGATGAACCAGATTAAGGGACTAGTTTAGTGCCACCCGGATCGACATGTCTCAAATGAAATAGGTAATTATTGATGTCCTTTGAGATCATATTGTACATATATGGTAATAAAAAATCCAAAATAGATGGTAAATGTGGGGTCATCCCTTGATTGAAACATGAGGGTACCCAAGGGGTTATCTCTGGACTAAACCAAGAGGGCTCATATGTGGTCATACCAAACCCATAAAAAAGGTTACACATGATGATATCACAATATAGATGTTGGTACACTGGTGGGTATCCCAATCTTATAATTTCTTTAATGTCTTGTTGGGTTGAATTTATATAAAATTTTTTATTCTTATATCTAAGACCCAAGTCATTTTATTATTACAATGATATGTTGTAATGGAATATATTCATTGAATCCTTTTTATTAATGTATTAGTAACTGACGTGGTTTTTTTCATGACTATTATTTATGATCTTTGATATATAGTGTATTATTTTCAAATGTTAATCCAATGATCTTGTTCCCATATGATCATTTTTTTCTTAGGTATACATTGATATATTCTTTAATTAACCTTACTAAACAAATGATTTCATAGTTTATTATGTTACCTTTCCCCATGTTAAAAAAATATATTATGAATGATATGTATAATAATGTATTAATTTTTTATAATCATAGTGGGGGATGAAATAACCCTCTTCTGAAATATATTTCTATGTGAATAGGTTTTTGGTGGCTCTAGACTAATATGATTTTTGAATTTATCATTTTTTTATAAAAATTATATTCTTCTATTAAGTTGTAAAATTTATATATGAAATGAATTTTTTGATATAGTCAATAACATACAAAACACACATTGTAAAACATGGATCAGGATTATAGAAGATGGCCTTAGGAAACCTATAAATCTCATCTATGTCATTCACAGACAAATCATTAAGAAATTCATATCACATGTCTCCCTGATTGACAAGAAATGATAAAACATCATCATATAATCCATAATCACCCAAATTATATCAGAAAATCCTTGATAATGAGGAAAAATATTGATGAATTCTATTAAAATTTTCTCCCACATCCTCTTGAAAACATATAATTGAAATAACAATCCACTAGGAAGATATTCAGTTTTATCACATGATTACAACCTAAACATTATGAAAAAAAATACACTACTCACAAATCAATCTAAATACACTATATGTTATTAATCATTTCCTGATAAATATTATACATAATTTTATACACTACAATATGTGAATTTTGGATCACATGGATAACCATCTCCCATATTGATAATAAATAAAAAAATAATCCTTGAAACATCAGATAACATGATTATTATATTAACATCCCATAGTAAGGTCAATAAGAACAATAATATCCTTTGTCACCTCTTCCTTCATGAATCATCATTGAGACTCATACATCCCTTAAAACACAAATGTTTTTAACATTATTATGTACAAGATACCTCTCTTTCATGCTTTATCCTTGCCAACGTGTATCACTATAACATCTGTTATCACACTGTAAGAATATCCATATATAAATAGTATCCCCTCATTAATTCCAACTATAAAGATCATCACCTCCATTAACATTCCCTGGTATATATTAAATCACAATGTAATTATTATAAAAACTACACCCACCATCACTAAATCAGATTCCAGTCACTCTAAGATAAGACATACATTATTCAAATTTGATCTTTGAAGAACAAACTCATTATATATTATATCCAATAAATTTATGTTAATTCCATAAAAACCATCTCAATATCTTGGGTATTGTGGTAACTTTGATGGAAATGTAATTACATAGACCAAAATGGGATATTTCCCACTACATCATGAAGAAAAAAGTAAAATCATAATTTGACGTAATATAAAATTAATTGAACCTCAGCTCCCCCTTTTACAACACAATAATTAGGGAAATATTAAAATTCTACATAATATGATCATGTAAAATTGTCACTTATCCACCAATAAAAAATAATATACCTTCCATTATAATTCTATAAAAAATTCCACAACTGAACTGAAATAAAAAAATCATATGATAAAAGTTTGTATGAAAATAGAAACTACAATCCTCTAAAACAATATTACGTTGTTACCAATAAAATTCCATTTTGATCATTAATGGATGAGCTAATACTCCCAATATATCAACAACAAGCCTCAAAAATGTCATCTCATTTTTTTAAAACATGATTTCAGGAATAATTGCAAAGATTTTATGGTTTTTATGGACATGTAAATCATCTATATGATTCTCAGAATTAACCTCTCATGATTTATAGTATACATGGATATAATAAATGAACACGACTATGAAATGACCAAATTTCTCATGAAAGATTAATATCATGAATCCAATGAAAAACAACATTGTTATTCATTACACTTAATATCGTGATGAAAAAATTCATGTTAACTTAGTGTCAAATTCATTTTTTATATCGTTAACTTTCTCCTTCACCAATATGTTATGATACTCATTCTACATTTATATCTTCAAAAACAAAATAAAAACCTTCATAGGATCAAAAAAATCATATATCATCATAAGGGGATAAGGATCGATCACTATTACATGATTAAATTTAACATATTCTATGAAAATACATACATTACTATTCTTCAGATATAAAAATTCTGATGATATCCATATTTAGAATCAAGGTTGTATAAAACCCTTTAGTATCATATCATAAATTGGAATCATCAACTCCCAAGCATCAAAATCATATTTAAAATTTGGAGCCATAAAAATATAAGAGACATTAGGTTGAAACACAACTTTAGAAATTATATCATGAAAATGGTATTGTAACAAAAAAAATTGGAAGATATCTTGAGTCACCCCAACCACTGAACCAAAATCCACTCCAAGTTGCAATATTTTATATTTTAAATATACAATAGATTAAAAAATACAGGTTATATATTCCTTCTTCCCTCCTGACTATCCTACACACTAATGATCACCGCATGAAAGAACCTGAGAATATAGAATGAAAGAAAAAGTTGAAAACGATATATACATTTAGTGAATATATTGAATAGTGTAAAATGACAACATTGTATGGTTTTATATGTAGTAATATGAAATACCTAAATGATATATATTTACCTAACATCTTCTCACATACCTACAACATGTCATGGAATATTTTCTTTCCTCAAAATATCATAGTAAAAAAATAAAGGTCACTAGAGGGAAATCCGTAATAATTACTAAAACCAAAAATATTGACGGTACATAGACGGAGTGAGAAACTCTAGAATAAAATATTTTAATTGTCAAGGAGGAATATAAAAAGTTTCTACCTTGAACCTCATATGACTCATAGGGCACTAATATACCCCATGTATGAAAATGAAAATGAAAATCTCTTATACAATATTGTTTATAACCACATACACTACCATGATAATACTTAAGATGTTTATGATTATTGAAATCATGATGATTCCATTTGACTCCTCTATTTCCCTTCAGTAGAGAAAAATATTATTGTCATAATTATGGACATGTACATTAAGAGATCTTATTTTTTGGATTAAAAAAAATATTACACGTACTATTACAACCTATATAAATGGATTTAAACATAATCTTATAATGATCACAAGCACCATATGTGGTGAACATTTGATTTTACACCACTATGGTCTCACTAAATACCACATCAATAAAGTCGTGAGGGAGTCTATTGAAGAAAACTCTTGGAATTAAATATCATTGATATGTTATATACTAATAACCACCATCTCAAGAACATAATTTTGAAAAAATTTGATGACCCCCACCCCAAGATTATAATGGATAACATTAATTCTCTATATCACATTTTCCTCCATCTACAGATTAAAATAATTTTTTAATATAATTATAAAAATCTCACACCAACCAAAAGTGATTCAAATAATATTATAGAAAATATTCATGGGTGTCCTATTATAGAAAAATATCATGCGAGATGTAAGGATGATCAATGAATATATTCCAATCATTTCTTATGTTCATTATCCCCAAGTAGTGGGAGGGATAATCCTGCCTCTTCACCTCCCTCTTCATTTGAGGGAATGACTTAATAAAAAACATCAACTATAAAATTATTGAATGAAATCACATCATCCATAATGTTATAAAAACCTGAAAAGTTATTGAATCATTGGCCATTTCAACTAAATGATTGCTAGAGGGGCCTAATACTTCACCCAAAATTGTATATTACAAAACAAATTTTATTAAACAAGCAATACAACACCAAATCAGAGATAGTCCCATGATGCATAAAAAATTTTCATTGGAACTCACCCATAAATATTCTACATAACTGATAATCCCCAACTACTTCAACCCTCTTGTGGTTAATAAAATAATATCTTTCACCTCACCAACAAATGCCACAAAACATTAATGTTCAAGGCATACATTGAATGAAATGATTGAACTCCAATTCTAGGTAGAAGAAAATTATTATAATTAAAAATTATTAATATTCATTTTTATATTTTCTAATTCATTAACATTTTCCAAAATAAATAAATAAATTTGTTTAATGTACAATTAAAATTTCATTAACCCTTCATTAGTATTATGAAACCTTGGGTGTTTTTTAAAATAATGGTCATAAAATATGATTAAAAGAGGTCTAATAATTTATTTCCATGTTTTTCACCAATGTTACAACATAAAATATGTCAAACTAGAATTCATTCTCTACAAAAACAATACAATCATTACAATATCTGAGTACCAAGATCCTTCTTAATTAATTTTTACTCAATGAAACAGATTATTCACAACTTCTCTCTAATAGAAACCCCTAAAAACTACCAAGGATGTTTATAAACCCAAATTTCCACCTCTAATGGTAAAAGGGTTTATAGTTTATCATAAAGGGTATAAAAGTAAAAATGGGAGGCATTGACCATATAAATATATGGACCATGTAAATACAACATCAAAATAAATCTATAATATAAATTGAGAACAAATATATGATCATTCTATAAGTTTCATAAAAATATATTCTTTAAAAAATGAAACCAAAATAATTTTTTTCAATAATATCTGATACAAAATAGTTACGTTAAACTTATATTGTTCATCTCATTAACCAAATCCTTCCAAGAATTATTTAAAATAGATTTATACATATAATAGTGATAAATCTTATAACCTTTATATTATCTTAATAATAATAACTCATGTTAATGTTATTGAATGATATTAGTGATTCATTAAATGAATATTACAATCATCATTCACCTAATCGGTCCACTGTGTAGAGACCCTAAGCTTGACGTACATGGAAATTACATTACTTTTTCGGAATAATTAATACATAAAAAAAACAGACACACAAGGACCGTAATGGTTTAGTGTCTTTGGAAACTTGGAATATAATCTTTTAATCGTGGTGAAAGATCTTCAACATCTCCCATAAATATCTTACCCTTTTATTTCTTACCTAATACCTTTCTTTATATCCTAGGGAAAAGAAAACATAAAATGGGTGAGCTCAAATTCTCAGTAAGGTTAAGCATAGAGAACATAAACAATCCTTAGACATTTGAATGTAACAAAACATGATCATAAAATCTAAACTTCAAAATCTTGAGTAAAGACATAAATCATGGAAGTATGTAAGGCATATATCATAAAGGAACATCAATCATGATAAAATAGCTTGGAAGTAAAACTTGTAATTGTGGAAACCATTAATCACATGATAAGATTTCCATAGTATCCAAGGCACTGCTTCCAAGACCATCTTAGTGGACAAATTCCCTTTCTGAATCGAGTTCACTCCTCGTTCCAGTCCTGTATTACTGAACTAGTTTAACTTTCCATTCCACCCATGTCTATCTCATGAGATATAAATCTTTACCCAATTTATTGGAGGGAGATATAGGTCCAACCCATCTCATATTGAAATAATTCTTTCGTGTGCCACAATATAAACATAAATCATTCATCATAACCCAAGAATAAAATGGGATTCATAAACATCATTCCATCATAACGTAATCCATACAAAAAAAATTGGATATCATTTCATCATTAGATATGTGAAACCATGTAAATCATAGAGACATGATACTTGAAACATACACATGTGAAATAATTTCATCTTAGATGAAATTGGTTTTGATAAAACACATGAAATGAATTCTTGAGGAAAATATCCATTTTTCATCAAAATCATTTTCTTTTCACAAAATGTCATGAAATTTTAAAAGAAAAGGATTTTTTTGAAAATATTCATGAAATATTTTGGAGGAAGCTTCATGAAAATAAGGCTTTATAAAACTGTAAAAAATCCTTTCTTGCCGTATACATTAAAAAAACATTCTTCTCGTACTTTTGTTAGAAAAGTCAAAAAGTACCTTGTATGGTAAATAAAAGAAATAATCCTTCCATACCATGGGGTACAAGTAATATGGGTAAAAAGGAATTTAAACATACATGAATACACTTTTATAAAACATCGACATGGATGATTGCAATAACCCCAGTAAATACTTACGAATAAGCAATCTCAGATAAAAATGAGATTTGCACAATTATCCCTTACCTTAGGTCTGATATGCTTCGTACGTATCGGAACCTCCTGTATAATAATTTAAATAATGTCATTGACTTATTACAGAATCATATTCATTGTTATGATATCATATATGTTTCACTTATTACATTATATTACCCGTTCTTTTGTAAATTCCATGTTAAAGCAGCGTTTTGGTTAAAATCATTTCATTTATCATATGTGTTTTGACTTGTCGTTCTTGATATTATTACTCATATCCTAATTTAAATTATTACAGAATCAAAAAAATGATTTATATATAATATATATTCATCATATACATATATATATTATAGATCGATAAAAGGAATGAAATACACCGTTCATGGAGACGGTAGGCCGTATGTACGCATGAACACTGTTTTCGTTTCCTTATTTAATTTAATGAAACTAAATAGATGAAATACATATATATATATACATAAATACAGTAGAATTATTATTTCATATATTTCATTATTATTCATTATATAAAA
The DNA here is from genome assembly GCA_963277665.1 of Viscum album. Taxonomy (NCBI): domain Eukaryota; kingdom Viridiplantae; phylum Streptophyta; class Magnoliopsida; order Santalales; family Viscaceae; genus Viscum; species Viscum album. Next base: position 1,295,076,999 of record OY728152.1, read on the forward strand.
TTTATGATCATTCATGTATGGTTTACATGGAGAATGAATCTCATCGTGTCGTGGAGACGGTAGTCCGTACGTACGCACGAGCAATGATATCATTCCCATAATTATTGAATAGAATTGGAGTGGATGTTATAATATATAAGAATCATTATGATGTTATAATAACCATATATAGTTATTCTTTACACCATTATACCCATCCATGTAAGGGGTTGTTGGAAAAACAGATTTCAACACGGCGTGGAGACGGTATTTCGTACTTACGCACGTGTGGTGATTTCGTTTTCCGTAGGATGGATAGATGGTGAAATAGGCTTGTTTCATACATATAATAAAATATCAGTATATGAGTTATACTAATTTTATTATTTCATAATGAAAAAACTAAAGAAGAAGAAGTGGAAGAAGAAATAAAGATGAAAGAATCGGTAACAGACATTACCTCTTCTTTGAAGCGCCTCTTCTTAAACTCCTCTTAGGGAACTAAAATTGGTATTTGAAGAAGAAAAGTACCTCTAGGATGTTTCTAGGGAAGTGGAGAAGATAATTTGGCAGGGTTTGTCCGAGATTGAAGGCTCAATGTGGTGTGTGGAAGAGAGGGAGGAGGTTCCCTTTTATAAGGGAGGAGAGGGGCACCTTTGGAAAAACTATAAATATTATTTTATTATAAAGTCATATTAGGTTATTAATATCTCCAAATTGATTTATTTAGAAGGTAATGTGGGTATGGGTAGGAATCCCCTAATACAATATTATTTATACAAGTTTAGGTTTCTATTTTAGCCTTATCATTTAGATTTAACCTTAAGTTAAATAATTTTACTTTTATCGTGTCTTCTTGTTTTTTTACACTATAAGGTTAATAAACTTACTATAACAAGACAAACAAACCGAAAGTTGTTTATTATTAATATATATAATCTTATCTAAGTCATTTGGCCGAACCTTAGATTTTTACTAATAAAATAACAATTAATAATAAAATATTTGTTTCAAAAAACATTTTATGTCAATTTTGATACTATTTGGTAATTGATTTTTGTGAAACTCATAACAGAATGATTTGTTCGAAAAAAGTTAATTAAATAAAAAATAACATGTCATATTAACCTATAAAAATATTTAAATTCATAAAAAGGCTCAAATTACATTTATTTTGGTATTTATAACATCAATTATGTCAATATTTCATTAATAAGATAATTACTGCATCATCTTTGTGTCATAAATAAATTAAATTATTTAAGGTCTAAAAATTATAAATAAAATACCATAATGTATGAAATATATTTAGCTTTATAAAGAATATTTATATTAGAATTATTATTATGTATAACCCTATATTAAAAATTCCTTACTTATTAAACATTGATTTTAACTATTTTGACCCTTCTTTAAATAAATTAATATTAAATGTCCTAATCTAATTCATGCGGGCCTAAATGGTCATATTTTTTCCTAAGGTTGGTTTCGGTCGAATTACACTTATCCAATATAATTAGGACACGTGTTAGAGAAATAATAATATCATTTTTACCCTTAATTATCCTATTTACTTTTAACCGTGGTAAATAAAAGTAAAAAGTTACTATTCACGAAAAAAAATTTAATCTCATTGAACCACATTTTAGTCCTTGATATTAACCATTTCTCACGAATTTTTGAAATTCAATTCATAGAAGTGGTAAAATTTAATTTAAAAAAAAGTCTATTTTTTAAATACCACTAAGTGGTTTCACTATTCATCGAAAATTTAAGTTTTTCAGAAAAATACCAAAAATTCAGCCTAAGAATTATTTGATATTCCAAAATCAAAATTGATGTCTATTTTTCCAAATTCATAACATATAAGTGTCATTAATTAATTTTAAATTTAATTCTCGTTATCAAAACAAAAAGCGTGTTTTTAAGAAACAAAAATAATCAAAATTTTGATACTTGTTTATATCCAATTTCAAAGTGAAATTAATTCCAATGAACAACATTTTATTAAATAGTAAAAAATATATTCTAATTACACTTTAAAACCAATTAAAAAAATAATCTAACCATATAAATTATTGCGATGAAAAAAGTTGTTTTTAATTAAAATATAGCGTGTTTTTACTATTCATTAAAATATGAATGTTATCAGAATAATATGAAAAATTTATCCAAAGTAAATTTTTATATCCTGATTCCAATTAAGTATTTTATTTTGTCAAATTGAACTTATATAAATGTCAAAAACAAGCTTTAAAGTGGGTGCACCATCAAAAGGTGGAAAAACTACATTTTTTGAAAATTACTTATTTTACTCGAAAAAATTGATTTTATTCTCATACAATGTTCTAGAAAATGTGCATGATGAATAATAATGTTATAAAATAACAAATGTAGTTGATATTATTCATAACAGGTAGTATATAAAACATATTGTTGTTTAGCGAAATTCAGTATTGTGTACAACACACGCTATCGTGGAAGGTCGTGATTGCGGGTAATGCAAGCCAAGTCAGGGATGCGTGTTGTGAAAGCTACTTTTGGTGTAGCGTACAACACAAGACATTAATGAAATTAAAAAGAATAATTTTTTATAAAATCTCGGGGTGTTGCGTTTTACCCCCTTTAAATGAATTTCTCCCTCAAAATTCTTTGGGGTTATAAATGGTTTACAACTCGAAATTTTCATTAATAGAAACCCAAATCGTAAAAAGGAATACCCAAACTTGGCTTTAAAAACTAAAGTATGAAATGTAATGGTTACCCAAATTAACACTTCACTGGGTTTCCACGTAGGAGAACATAGGTGAAAATATGGATATGGAAGAAAAATCTAACCATCATGTTCTGATGGAGAGTGGTAGATAACATGGCTATGAAAAAGCCAACAATCACAAATCCATAAATTTGTGATGATCTAGGGTGCCATCTGATTCATCGGATATAAGGGCACTAGGACAAAATTTTTGGTTTTCAAGATCATTTCCCTAATTTTGAAGGATTTGAATTAGAATAAATACATAATTTATTTTGGTACAATCTCACTATTGTTCGCACCTTGAACAATTTACACTTCATCTCTTAAAGAATTAAAGTTGAATTTGTTATTCATGAAGTGTTAGCAGATCATGTGATAGAATGACGGTTCATTCCATCTGTCTCAAAAAAAGGTTAGAAAAAGTTATTAAATATACATAAGTCGATCTATAGTGAGATTAATCATATATGGTTCCTAAAATGGACATATACATCATATATCATACTAATTAATATAATAAAACTAGTTTCTACTAAACAGGGACTTCCTGTTGGCCAGTGGTAGGCGATAATGGCCTGTCGTACTTTAGTTGTGGGTTCGATTCCCACAGCATTGTCCGACGCGATGGGCTGTCCCCTGTCATGCAGGTTGTCCTTTTTCTAAAACTACATTACAATAAAATCCCATCAATAATATCGAAAAAAGTTATATCCTTAAACAATACTAACTTATGTCCAACATAATCCATTCCAATCTTTAGGCTTATCTAAAATACTTCGGTACAAGCACATAGTATAAAGAAAACGATTACTTGAAATGTCCTCAACCAAGCATGTGAATACCATCATTTATCCCCCACATATCTTGTAGGTCACATTCCAATCATGTGAATACCTTAAACATGTATTCTCTTGAAAAATGAATACCCATTGAATCTTAGTGAAAACATGAGTGTTGTCAGAAGTTAACTCCTTCCACATACCAAAACCCCAAAATTCTATATACTCAAACCATGATATAACTATTTCCTTATATCAGTCATGAGCTCATGATTACTGTCAATCATTTCATTTTCTCCTTATCCCTTCATTATGCGCATATCATCTTTTTTCCAAAAATATCTCAATCACTTTCCATGGTTACCAGTACCATAAAATTATTGAAAACCACAATATACCAATACAAAAATATTCCAATATTCCACGATACTATATACAACATTATTTTGGAATCCCATTATATAAAAACTTAATCATTCCACCACATCGTTTTCATATTCATTATCACCAATAGTGATCGCATGTGACTTCCCTTTGTCCTTTGACTTAAGTGGTTGCTCATGTCGATCATCACTAAACCTTGGATTAGGGCATTTATTAGCATAATGCCCCATTTCCTTGCACTTGAAGCATTGAAGTGTTGGTGGTGCATTCTCTGCATTCTTTTCATTATTCAAATCATTAGCAAACCTTTTTCTATTACTTCAACACTCAACTACTCGATGACCTTCTTTTCCACACATAAAACATTTTCTAGTCCCTTTAAGGCAATCTCCACCATGCTTCATTCCACACTTTGAGCATAAGGAAACATTCATCTTCTTTTCACCATTATTCTGAGATTTCTCCTTAAACTCCATCTTTCGTTTCTTTTCAAAACCATCAGATGGATAACTAATACCAACTTCCACTTCTACTTTGATAGCAAAACGCGCAATTTCTTCATAGCTACTGAAGTCTCTTGTATCTAATGCCCTTCGAAGATTTGGTTTTAAGCCACTGAAGAATCGATCAACTTTACTTTCAGGTAGGATGATAAAGCCAGATGCATACCTTGCAAGCCATGTAAAATCCTCTTCATATACACCAACAGATTCATCATCCTTTTGCTTTAGTTCAAGAAACTCCTTCTCTATATTTGTTCGAAGAATACGAGGGAAGTACTTATTGAAAAATAAGTTCTTGAACTCTTCCCATTCCATGGACTCAATTTCATCTCCTGGTCTCGTATTCTTGATAAGATTCCACCATTGATCAGCTTCTCCGTCCAAACGATATACTGCTAAGATGAATTTATCATGTTCATAACATTGAAGAACTGAAAAAATCATATCAGTAGTACTGATCCATTGCCCAGCAACAAGTGGATCAGAAGACCCAATAAAGAAGGTGGACGTTGCCTCATGAAGGACTCAATAGAATATTCTTCCCTTCTCTGCTCATTTGGAAGTCTAGAATGATTCATAGCTTATGTAAGTATAGAAATAAAATTTTTCACTCCATCTCCCATAACATTTGTTTATTTAGGAAGAAAATCACTGAATTGTCCATAGAATTGGTCAACACGGTTCCTTCATGTAACGCCCCGACCCCAGCTACCCAGAGTCGGTGCATTACTTCGTAACATCGGCATGATCACAAGAAAGATCAAATCTCGAAAGACCGATTGGTTTAGTAGCCTTGGAAATACTAGATATATTCATATGTTTTACATTACATCATAAAATGAAAAACTAATACAACAACATAATGTTTCCACGATACACACTATTAACCCCTCATAAAATCCCTGCAGGTCATTCATAACTTACTTCTTCACATCCTGGGAAAAATAAAACATAGAAAAGGGGTGAGCTCAAATGCCCAGTAAGGATAACAATATAGCGGAAACTTTCATAAATAAGAATAAACATTTAAGGCAATGTATAACTAAAACAAAAGCCTTTTAAACATGAACTTTCAACATGGTATGGCATAAATAAAATGAAATAATTCCATTTACTTATTCACATGGATATTCTACTAATCGAATAATCACATGCAAAAATCAATAACCACATTCATAATGTTGGAATGCATAATGCCAGACTATCATAACCACATAGCCAAGGCCTCGTGCCAAGACTAAAAATAAGATTTTGTCAAGGCCTTGTGCCAAGACACTAGTTTGTCTCATGAGACCTACCGATGCATCGAGAAGCTATAGCGGGCTCCACCCGTCACTTATTAAGTCCAATGCATTCCCATATGAAAAGGTTTAAACATAACATAAACATTCGTATTAAAACTAGCATACGAAATGTCAATAATTTCACCATAAACTATGAATGGTATAAAAATAGCACATCCACATTCAAACATATCACAAAACCTTCAATACAATATAGAAGTTTTGTATCATAATAAATCAACTTCAAATAATCTTAAAATCCATCAAAGGATGTTGACATAGATGAAATCAACATTCTTTTTAAAGAAGTATCTCCTTTTATTTTGAAATCATTTAAGATCCATATAAAATAAAACATTTTCTTTGAAAATATTCTTATAAGCTTGTATGGAAAGCTTTGACGATTTTATAACGGCGGAAAATAACCGCACCCGCCGTATAAGTTAAAAAAAACATTCTTACCTCAATTCAGTCGAAAAGGTTAAAAAGGAACTTGTTTTGAAAACGACGGAAAGATTCCTTTATAAACCTCTTATAAAAAGTCAAACAAGGGTATAAATGACTTTAAACCATATTCTTGTAAATAGTAAAAATGTTTTGAAATACATTTCAAAGAAACATGGATGCGGATGATAAAGAGATCCCAGTAGATTATTACGTATAATACAACCTCGGATAATGAAGAGATTGTGAAATAACCCTTACCTTGTACTTTTCCTTGGTTGGGGTAGGTTAACCTCCTGTATAATGGTGAAATAGTTTTTATTAAATTATACAAGAATCATATATTTTAATATGATATCATATATGATCTTTTAACATTGATTTGTTAATAATATCTTAGAATTATCGTCGTTTCGGGAGTTAACTTACTCATTTTCTTTTATATGTTTTGTTACATAGGCCATAGTTGTTGTATCTTATTCATATCCAGAATGATATACAGTCCTTAAACATCATTTTTAAATCATCAAATGATAATTATACTTGAATGGATACGATGGAGAATGAATCTCATCGCGTTCGTGGAGACGGTAGTCCGTACGTACGCACGAGCGACAATATCATTCTTTTGATATTAAAATAATATATAAATGGATGGTATATAATATATACAGAATCATTAACATGTTATATTTATTATTTACATGAGTTACACATCATTATTATACCCATCCAAATAATATTATATTGAATAACAATTACACCACGACGTGGAGACGGTAAGCCGTACGTACGCACGTATGGTGACATGTTATTCAAAGGGTGGATAGAATACTGAATATGATTGTACCATATTTATAATAACATCACAGTATATGTGAGATACTGGAGTTTTTATTTCAGAATGGTAAGAACAAAGGAAGAAGAAGTGGAAGAAGAAATGAACTTAGAAAAGGGTGGTGAAATCATTACCTCTTCTTCGGGTTCTTCCTTTTGATTTGATCAAAAGGGCTCCTTAGGTTGGCTTTCTGATCAAACTAAGGCCTCTAGGTTGTAGTGAGGGATGTTGGGAGAGTATTTGGGCAGAGTTTGGCCGAACCAAAAGGCTTTGAAGGTGTGAAGAAATGAGAAGGAGGAGTGCCCTTTTATAAGAGGGGTGAGGGGCACCTTTGGAAAAGTTAGAAATATTAATTTATAATAAATTCATATTCGGTTTACAAAGGCTCAAAAGTTAACTATTCAAAGGATGAGGTGGGGATAGGTCGAAAACAACTCATCCAATAGAATTTAGACAGGTTTGGGTACTTATATTAACCTTATCTATAAGTATTAACTCTAAGTTAATTAGTTTCACTTTTACAATGTCTCTTTGTATTTTTATATAATATGGTTAATAAACTATATACATCCAAGCGACCCCCAAGTGGTCCATTAATGAGGAACCTATCATAATATAAGTCTCTTGGACGAACCTTAGATTTTTAGGAATTTAATATCAATTAATAATATTATATTTGTTTTAAGAACTCTTTTATGTCAATTTTGACACTATTCAATAGTTGATTTTTGTGAAACTCCTAACAGATTGATTACTTCGAAAAAAGTCAATTAAATCAATCCTAATATATCATATTATCATAGAAAATTAGTTTAATTCATTAAAAGTTTCATATTATAATTATTTGGGTATTTATAAGATCAATTATTTTTATTTTTCACTATTTTAGTAATTACTGCATCATCATTGTGTCATAAATAAAATAAATTATATAATGTCTAAAAATTATAAATAAAATATCATTATGTAGGAAATCTTTTTAGATTTCTAATGAATATTTATAATCGAAAATCCAACATGTATATCCCTATGTAAAAATTGTTCTTTTAAAAGATGTAAGCTTATGCCATTTTTATTTTTATTTTAACTTTATTAATATAATGTGTCATTATCACTTACAAGTGGAACCATAGGGTCCCAAAATAGACCCAAAGATGCCCATGGTCGACCATGTATCAACCAATAGGGTTAAGACACGTTTTAAGGTAATTTAGTATTATTATAATATTTTTTTTAACCCTTATTTACCGGATTTACCCTTAACCATGGTAAATAAAATATTTACCGCAGTAATTATTCAAAATGTCTAAAAATAAAAGTTACCTATTTACATAATTTGAACATCCTGATTCCAAATATGGAATCCATTTTTCTAAATTCAAAACACAGAAGTGGCAGAAATTAATTTAAAATTAATTCCCGCTGTCAAAACAAAAAGCATGTTTTTAAGAGATAATAACTATCAAAAGATTGACACTTGTTTATGTTCGGTTTAATTGTAAAATTATGTCCAATGACCAAGATTATATTAAATGGTAAAAATATATTATAAATATAAATTAAAACCACTCAAATTCACAATTTATCACTATTAATTATTTTGATTAAAAAAGTTGTTTTTAATTAAAATTTAGTAATTTTCACTATTCATCAAAATATGAAATTTATCCGAAATGTACCAAAATTTCACCCTAGGCTAATTTTGATATTCCGAATCCAAATATGAAGTCCATTTTGAAATATAAAATATATATGATTTCAAAAAGTAGGTATTACTATTCACAACGGCTAGTTTAATTAGTTGTGGTGTGTGTTAGAACTCGAGGTTGCGTACAACACACGCTATCGCATTATTCGATGGGAAACGTACCGTAGAAGCTTGGGGTGTTACATTCTCCCCTCCTTCAAATAATTGCGTCCTCGCAATTTCTAGGGTATTACTGTATAAAAAGACTCGGGTGGTTCTTCATCATAAGTTCCTCAGGTTCCCACGTTGCCTCTTCCATCTTATGATTTCTCCACAAAACTTTTACCAGACGCGTCGTCCGGTTTCTCAGTACTTGTTCTCTTGTATCAAGAATCCTGACAGGCACTTCGCAATAAGACAGATCGGGTTCCAGTTCTAATTCCTCATAGGTGAGTACATGCGTTGGGTCAGGCATGTATTTCCTCAATAGAGATACGTGGAACACATCGTGAACTTTGGAGAGACTTGGCGGCATTGCCAATCGGTAAGCTACAACCCCAATTCGTTCTAGAATTTCGAAAGGTCCGATGTACCTGGGACTCAATTTACCTTTCTTACCAAAACGTATGACTCCCTTCCACGGAGATACCTTCAGAAAAACATGATCACCGACTTGAAATTCCAAATCCTTCCTTCGATTATCGGCATAGCTCTTCTGCCTACTTTGAGCTGCTTTGATGTGATTTTGGATTACTTTCACCTTTTCCACCGTTTCCTCCACCAGCTCTGGGCCTACAAGTTTTCTTTCACCAACGTCATCCCAACAGGTTGGTGTACGACATCTCTTTCTGTATAACGCTTCATATGGTGCCATCTGTATACTCGAATGGAAGCTATTGTTATAGGAAAATTCTACCAGTGGTAAATATTGATCCCACATACCCTGAAAGTCAAGTGAGCAAGATCTCAACATGTCTTCTAAGGTTTGAATAGTCCGTTCTGATTGTCCGTCTGTCTGAGGGTGGTAAGCAGTGCTCAAATGAAGTTCAGTATCCAGGGATTTCTGAAGACTTTTCCAAAACCTTGAAGTAAAACGGGGATCACGATCCGAAACAATTGATAGGGGTACTCCATGAAGTCTCACAACTTCATTAATGTATAGTCTTGCTAGACGTTCCAAAGGTAGATCTTCTCTTATAGCAAGAAAATGTGCTGACTTGGTAAGACGATCAACAATAACCCATATTGCATCGTTCCTTCTAGGAGTCTTTGGTAGCCCCATGACAAAGTCCATTGTAACATTGTCCCATTTCCACTCCGGTATGGGAAGAGGTTGCATGACTCCTCCAGGATGTTGCCTTCCAGCTTTCACTTGTTGACAAACCATACACCTTGACACAAAATCAGCAATCTCCCTCTTCATGTTGTCCCACCAAAAATGTTCCTTCAAATCTCTATACATTTTGGTGCTCCCAGGGTGTATAGAGAAATTGGAACTATGAGCATCATCCAGCAATTCCCTTTTTAGATCAGGTATATTGGGAACACAAAGTCTCTTCCCGAATTTCAAAATTCCACCTTCATACGCAAAGTCTCTCAATCTCCCATCATTCACAGCTTTAATCTTCTTTTGGAATTCTTAATCATCAGTCTGAGAACTCTTAATCCTTTCTAGTAAAGATGGTTTGGCAACCATTTGAAAAAGCATTGATGTTTCACCTTCCCTGGTTATTCCCATGTCCATTTTCACTAGATCCATGAAAATTGGATCCCTTTCAATTCTCATATTGTTCAAAACTCCATGGTCTTTTCTACTCAAAGCATCTGCCACCTTGTTTGCCTTCCCCGGGTGGTAGTGTATCGTACAATCATAATCCTTGAGTAATTCAAGCCATCTCCTTTGCCTCATGTTGAGTTCTTTTTGTGAGAAAATATACTTCAAACTCTTGTGATCAGTATAAATCTCACATTTTTCACCATAGAGGTAGTGCCTCCATATCTTCAAAGCAAAGATCACAGCTGCTAACTCAAGATCATGAGTAGGATAGTTTTGTTCATGAATTTTCAACTGTCGTGATGCATAGGCAATAACTCTATCATTCTGCATAAGGACACAGCCAAGTCCTTTCTTTGATGCATCACTATAAATAACGAACCCATCATTCCCCGATGGTAGAGTCAATATAGGAGCATTGACTAATATTCTCTTCAGTTCTTCGAAACATTCTTCACACTCTTTTGTCCAAACAAATTTAACCCCTTTACGTGTGAGCTTCGTTAATGGGTTAGCCAATCGGGCAAAATTCTGGACGAAACGTCGATAATAACCTGCCAAACCAATAAAACTACGTACCTCAGTTATACTCGTAGGTGCTGGCCATTCTTGGATTGCCTTGGTCTTAGAAGGATCAACAGAGATTCCATCTTTAGAGACAATATGGCCAAGAAAAGAAATCTCCTGAAGCCAGAATTCACACTTGCTAAACTTCCCATATAATTCATGCCTCCTCAGAGTCTTCAAGATAATGCGCAAGTGATTTTCATGATCTTCGTAGGTTTTGGAGTATACCAAGATATCATCAATAAATACCACCACAAATTCATCGAGATACTCCTTGAAGACTCTATTCATCAGATCCATGAATACAGAGGGTGCATTAGTCAATCCAAATGGCATTACAGTAAACTCGTAATGCCCGTACCTGGTTCGAAATGCTGTTTTCGGAATGTCTTCCTTCTTCACACACAACTGATGGTATCCAGATCGAAGGTCAATCTTTGAAAAGTATTGAGCTCCATGCAGTTGGTCAAATAAATCATTAATACGAGGTAGGGGATACTTGTTCTTTATCGTTATAGCATTGATCTCCCTGTAGTCGATACATAACCTCATAGATCCATCTTTCTTTTTAACAAAAAGAACAGGGGCTCCCCATGGAGAAACACTAGGGCGAATAAATCCCTTATTACTCAATTCCTCTAGTTGTTTCTTTAGTTCGACTAACTCTACAGTGGCCATTCTATAAGGGGTCTTTGATATAGGCCTTGATCCAGGAATCAAATCAATGGAAAACTCAACTTCTCGTTCTGGAGGATGTCCAGGTAAATCTTCCGGAAATACATCTACAAATTCTTTCACAACAGGTACATCCTCTATTTGAACATTCCTTTCCTCACCGATAGTTACTTCATTCTCTTCCTCCCCAATAATTGAATTAAGTTGAGCTACTGGGGGTGGGTCTAAATAAGAATTAGGTGGTGACGATTCTGCTCTAAAAATAAGGTGTTCCTTATCATTATCATCAAGAATCGTAACCTCTTTCTTCTTACAATAAATCTTCGCATCATAGTCCGAAAGCCAGTCCATACCGAGGATTATATCAAACTCAATCATAGGTATGACGATGAAATCAGCAGATAAAGAAAATTTATGTGCTCTAATGGGGACTGATTCACAAAACTTTGTTGCAACGATACTTCCCTTAGGAGTTTTAACTGACAACTCCCTTATTAAATCAAATTGGAAATATCTAATTTTCTTAGCAAACTGGGAAGATATGAAACAATGCGATGATCCAGAATCAAATAATGCATTTGCTAAACTTGAGGAAACCATTAAATTACCTTCCACCACGTCTTTCGGAGTTTCTACCTCAGCAGTAGTGATAGCATAAGCCTGGCCTTGATCCCTTGGCCTTTTTTGAGGTAAGTTCTCCTGACGCTTAGGACATGCATTTGCATAATGCCCCATCTCCCTGCAATTGTAGCACTGAACGTTGGTAGCTTCCTTCTTCCCCTTGCAATCATGAGCTTGGTGGCCTTTTTCACCACACTTGTATCAGACTCCCATTCCCTTCAGGCAAGCACCGGGGTGTTTCTTCCCGCACTTACCACAAGATGGATATTCAACCTTTCCCTTCTTCCCCTTATTTCCATTCCCAGATTGATCAGCAGGTCTCTTCTTCTCTTGCTTTGCTTTAAAGTCATAAGACTTAGAGAATTCCTTTTCGGTCTTGATAGCACATGAGACAATGTCTTCGTATGATGAAAAGGATTGTGAGACTAATGCTCGATAGAGAAATGGTTTTAACCCATCAAAGAAACGATCGATCTTACTTCTTGGGTTGCGAATATAATCACCAGCGTACCTCGCTAATCTTGTAAAGTTAGCCTCATACTTTGTGACATTCTCATCCTCCTTTTGTCTCAGACTTAGAAATTGTCTTTCCATATCTGCTCGATGGTCGCGAGGAAAGTATTTTTCTAAAAACAGATCTTTGAACTCCCTCCATTCCATATTTGATACTTCATCATCTTCCTTCGTATTTTGAATCAATGACCACCATTGATCAGCATCTCCAGTGAGGCGGTAAACTGCCATGGTAACTTTTTCCCTTTCACTACTCCCCAAAGCCTGAAATATTTTCTCTAGGGAAAATATCCATTGCTCAGATACTAAGGGATTTGTACTTCCATTGAACGTTGGTGGTTGTTGTCTCATGAATCGATCTAACATTGATCCTCCACGCTGCGGATCAGGGTGCTCCATACGGGTAAGGTTATTATTCATAACCTGAGTAAGTTGTCCCAGTACGGTGATTAGCTGATCAGCACCAGTTGCATCACCAGCCCCACTATAATTATCTTGAGCAGGAGGGCAATCCCTACATGGAGTGCGTGCATTGATACGGTTTCCATTTCTTCCACTAGGCGCCATTTCTAAAAAAAATGGCATAAACTAGATCAGTTTATGCATCAAAATACATAATCCCATACTTATAAAACACTAAACATAAATTGAACTATCTATGGATATAATCCATAATCATAAATATGTTTTCTTTGAGGAAGTATATACTCATAAACCCTTCATAATGATTTGTAAAGAAAGTGAGAGTTATCCTAAGCATATCCCCCGGGAGTGTCGTAACCAAGAGTGCAGCAAGGCCCGTTGTCGTGCACCAGTTCCCGTTCGAGTCTAGCTCAAAGCGGTGTTTTCGGGTTTTACCCCTAGGTACATCTGTGCCAGAGCCGCCTCTACCTGCTCGTATCCAGACAGGGATGTATTTCTCGGAAAACTCACAAAGTCTCTACAATACCAAAATTCTAGGAAGTTCTTCTATACTAATCCTCAAAGTTCATCTTAGGTCTATGTGCTCTAATCAGAGTTTATCTAAATCTAGCTTCCAAGGTTTGTACTAAACTTCCTCTGATACCAACTGTAACGCCCCGACCCCAGCTACCCAGAGTCGGTGCATTACTTCGTAACATTGGCATGATCACAAGAAAGATCAAATCTCGAAAGACCGATTGGTTTAGTAGCCTTGGAAATACTAGATATATTCATATGTTTTACATTACATCATAAAATGAAAAACTAATACAACAACATAATGTTTCCACGATACACACTATTAACCCCTCATAAAATCCCTGCAGGTCATTCATAACTTACTTCTTCACATCCTGGGAAAAATAAAACATAGAAAAGGGGTGAGCTCAAATGCCCAGTAAGGATAACAATATAGCGGAAACTTTCATAAATAAGAATAAACATTTAAGGCAATGTATAACTAAAACAAAAGCCTTTTAAACATGAACTTTCAACATGGTATGGCATAAATAAAATGAAATAATTCCATTTACTTATTCACATGGATATTCTACTAATCGAATAATCACATGCAAAAATCAATAACCACTTTCATAATGTTGGAATGCATAATGCCAGACTATCATAACCACATAGCCAAGGCCTCGTGCCAAGACTACAAATAAGATTTTGTCAAGGCCTTGTGCCAAGACACTAGTTTGTCTCATGAGACCTACCGATGCATCGAGGAGCTGTAGCGGGCTCCACCCGTCACTTATTAAGTCCAATGCATTCCCATATGAAAAGGTTTAAACATAACATAAACATTCGTATTAAAACTAGCATACGAAATGTCAATAATTTCACCATAAACTATGAATGGTATAAAAATAGCACATCCACAGTCAAACATATCACAAAACCTTCAATACAATATAGAAGTTTTGTATCATAATAAATCAACTTCAAATAATCTTAAAATCCATCAAAGGATGTTGACATAGATGAAATCAACATTCTTTTTAAAGAAGTATCTCCTTTTATTTTGAAATCATTTAAGATCCATATAAAATAAAACATTTTCTTTGAAAATATTCTTATAAGCTTGTATGGAAAGCTTTGACGATTTTATAACGGCGGAAAATAACCGCACCCGCCGTATAAGTTAAAAAAAACATTCTTACCTCAATTCAGTCGAAAAGGTTAAAAAGGACCTTGTTTTGAAAACGACGGAAAGATTCCTTTATAAACCTCTTATAAAAAGTCAAACAAGGGTATAAATGACTTTAACCCATATTCTTGTAAATAGTAAAAATGTTTTGAAATACATTTCAAAGAAACATGGATGTGGATGATAAAGAGATCCCAGTAGATTATTACGTATAATACAACCTCGGATAATGAAGAGATTGTGAAATAACCCTTACCTTGTACTTTTCCTTGGTTGGGGTAGGTTAACCTCCTGTATAATGGTGAAATAGTTGTTATTAAATTATACAAGAATCATATATTTTAATATGATATCATATATGATCTTTTAACATTGATTTGTTAATAATATCTTAGAATTATCGTCGTTTCGGGAGTTAACTTACTCATTTTCTTTTATATGTTTTGTTACATAAGCCATGGTTGTTGTATCTTATTCATATCCAGAATGATATAAAGTCCTTAAACATCATTTTTAAATCATCAAATGATAATTATACTTGAATGGATACGATGGAGAATGAATCTCATCGCGTTCGTGGAGACGGTAGTCCGTACGTACGCACGAGCGACAATATCATTCTTTTGATATTAAAATAATATATAAATGGATGGTATATAATATATACAGAATAATTAACATGTTATATTTATTATTTACATGAGTTACACATCATTATTATACCCATCCAAATAATATTATATTGAATAACAATTACACCACGACTTGGAGACGGTAAGCCGTACGTACGCACGTATGGTGACATGTTATTCAAAGGGTGGATAGAATACTGAATATGATTGTACCATATTTATAATAACATCACAGTATATGTGAGATACTGGAGTTTTTATTTCAGAATGGTAAGAACAAAGGAAGAAGAAGTGGAAGAAGAAATGAACTTAGAAAAGGGTGGTGAAATCATTACCTCTTCTTCGGGTTCTTCCTTTTGATTTGATCAAAAGGGCTCCTTAGGTTGGCTTTCTGATCAAACTAATGCCTCTATGTTGTAGTGAGGGATGTTGGGAGAGTATTTGGGCAGAGTTTGGCCGAACCAAAAGGCTTTGAAGGTGTGAAGAAATGAGAAGGAGGAGTGCCCTTTTATAAGAGGGGTGAGGGGCACCTTTGGAAAAGTTAGAAATATTAATTTATAATAAATTCATATTCGGTTTACAAAGGCTCCAAAGTTGACTATTCAAAGGATGAGGTGGGGATAGGTCGAAAACAACTCATCCAATAGAATTTAGACAGGTTTGGGTACTTATATTAACCTTATCTTTAAGTATTAACTCTAAGTTAATTAGTTTCACTTTTACAATGTCTCTTTGTATTTTTATATAATATGGTTAATAAACTATATACATCCAAGCGACCCCCAAGTGGTCCATTAATGAGTAACCTATCATAATATAAGTCTCTTGGCCGAACCTTAGATTTTTAGGAATTTAATATCAATTAATAATATAATATTTGTTTTAAGAACTCTTTTATGTCAATTTTGACACTATTCAATAGTTGATTTTTGTGAAACTCCTAACAGATTGATTACTTCAAAAAAGTCAATTAAATCAATCCTAATATATCATATTATCATAGAAAATTAGTTTAATTCATTAAAAGTTTCATATTATAATTATTTGGGTATTTATAAGATCAATTATTTTTATTTTTCACTATTTTAGTAATTACTGCATCATCATTGTGTCATAAATAAAATAAATTATATAATGTCTAAAAATTATAAATAAAATATCATTATGTAGGAAATCGTTTTAGCTTTCTAATGAATATTTATAATCGAAAATCCAACATGTATATCCCTATGTAAAAATTGTTCTTCTAAAAGATGTAAGCTTATGCCATTTTTATTTTTATTTTAACTTTATTAATATAATGTGTCATTATCACTTACAAGTGGATCCATAGGGTCCCAAAATAGACCCAAAGATGCCCATGGTCGACCATGTATCAACCAATAGGGTTAAGACACGTTTTAAGGTAATTTAGTGTTATTATAATATTATTTTTTTAACCCTTATTTACCGGATTTACCCTTAACCATGGTAAATAAAATATTTACCGCAGTAATTATTCAAAATGTCTAAAAATAAAAGTTACCTATTTACATAATTTGAACATCCTGATTCCAAATATGGAATCCATTTTTCTAAATTCAAAACACAGAAGTGGCAGAAATTAATTTAAAATTAATTCCCGCTGTCAAAACAAAAAGCGTGTTTTTAAGAGATAATAACTATCAAAAGATTGACACTTGTTTATGTTCGGTTTAATTGTAAAATTATGTCCAATGACCAATATTATATTAAATGGTAAAAATATATTCTAAATATAAATTAAAACCACTCAAATTCACAATTTATCACTATTAATTATTTTGATTAAAAAAGTTGTTTTTAATTAAAATTTAGTAATTTTCACTATTCATCAAAATATGAAAGTTATCCGAAATGTACCAAAATTTCACCCTAGGCTAATTTTGATATTCCGAATCCAAAAATGAAGTCCATTTTGAAATATAAAATATATATGATTTCAAAAAGTAGGTATTACTATTCACAACGGCTAGTTTAATTAGTTGTGGTGTGTGTTAGAACTCGAGGTTGCGTACAACACACGCTATCGCATTATTCGATGGGAAACGTACCGTAGAAGCTTGGGGTGTTACACTTCAGGTTCTAGCCATCATCTAAAACCCAAAAATAATAGTGTGAGAAAAAAAACATTCTTGGGAAAACAACATAATAAAGGGGGAATACCTTCACTATCTAACATCTTAGGATTAATTCTAAGATCGTTACCATAATTCTAGGAATATAAACTATACTTATACTTAACCTTAGGGACATCCCTAGACATACCTTATAAATATCTCTAGCGATCTCACTAAAGTTATCGCATCCTAGTTTCCAAAGGTTGACTAAAGCTTTCCTCTAATACCAACTGTAGAGACCCGAAGCTTGACGTACATGGACATTACATTACTTTTGCAGAATAATTAATACATAACAAAAAAAAGACACAGAAGTACCGTAATAGTTTAGTGTCTTTGGAAACTCGAAATATAATATTCTAATCGTGGTGAAAGATCTTCAACATCTCCCATAAAGATCTTCCCCTTTTATTTCTTACCTAAAACCTTTATTTATATCCTGGGGAAAAGAAAACATAAAAGGGGTGAGCTCAAACGCTCAGAAAGGTTAATCATAGAGAACATAAACAATCCTTAGACATTTTAATGTAAAAAAACTTGAGCATAAAATCTAAACATCAAAATATTGAGTAAAGACATAAATCTTGGACGTTCGTAAGGCATATATCATAAAGGAACATCAATCATGATAAAATAGCTTGGAAGTAAAACTTTTGATTGTGGAAACCATTAATCACATGATATTATTTCCATACTAGCCAAGGCATTGCCTCCAAGACCATCTTAGTGGACAAAGTCCCTTTCTGAATCGAGTTCACTCCTCGTTCCAGTCCTGTACAACTGAACCGGTTTAACTTGCCATTCCATCCATGCCTATCTCATGAGATATAAATCTTTACCAATGCATTGGAGGGAGATATAGGTCTCCCCCATCTCATATTGAAATCATTCTTTCGTGTGCTACAATATAAACATAAATAATTCATCATAACCCAAGAAGAAAATGGGTTTCATAAACATCATTCCATCATAATGTAATCCATACAAAATAAATTGGATATCATTTCATCATTAGAAAAGTGAAACCATGTAAATCATAGATACATCATACTTGAAACATAAACATGTGAAATACTGTCATCTTAGATGAAAATGGTTTTGATAAAACACTTGAAATGAATTCTTGAGGAAAATATCCTTTTTTCTTCAAAATCGTTTTCTTTTCAAAGAATGTCAAGCAATTTTAAATGAAAGGGATTTTTTTTGAAAATAGTAATGAAATATTTTGGAGGAAGATTCATGAAAATAATTCTTTATAAAACCATAAAAAATCCTTTCATGTCGTATACGTTAATAAAACATTCTTCTCGTACTTTTGTCAGAAAAATCAAAAAGTATCTTGTAGGGTAAATAAAAGAAAGATTCCTTCCATACCATGGGGTAAAATTCAAATGGGTAAAAAGGAAATTAAACATACATGAATAAAATTTTATAAAACATGGAAATGGATGATATTAATAACCCCAGTAAATACTTACGAATAAGCAATCTCGGATAAAAATGAGATTTGCACAATTATCCCTTACCTTAGGTCTGATATGCTTCCTACGTATCCAAACCTCCTGTATAATGATTTAAATAATTTCTTTGACTTATTAGAGAATCCTATTAATTGTTATGATATCATATATGTTTCACTTATGACTTTATATTACCCGTTCTTTTGTAAATTCCTTGTTAAATCAGCATTTTGGGTAACATCATTTCATTTATCGTATGTGTTTCGACTTGTCGTTCTTGTTATTATTACTTATATCTTGATTTACACAATTCCAGAATGTAAAACATGATTTATATATAATATATATTCATCATATACGTATATATATTATAGATCGATAAAAGGAATGAAATATACCGTTCATGGAGACGGTAGGTCGTACGTATGCATAAACGTTGTTTTCGTTTCCTTATTGAATTGAATGAAACTAAATAGATGACATACATAAATATATATATAAATAAATCCAGTAGAATTATTATTTCACATATTTCATTATTATTCATTATATAAACATTATGATCATTCATGTATGGTTAACATGTATAATGAATCTCATCGTGTCGTGGAGACGGTAGTCCGTACGTACGCACGAGCAATGATATCGTTCCCATAATTATTGAATAGAACTGGAGTGGATGGTATAATATATCAGAATCATTATGATGTTATAATAACCATATATAGTTATTCTTTACACCATTATACCCACCCATGTAAGGTGTTGGTGGAAAAACAGATTTCACCACGGCGGGGAGACAGTATTCCGTACGTACGCACGTGTGGTGATTTGGTTTTCCGTAGGATGGATAGATGATGAAATAGGGTTGTTTCAAACTTATAATAACATATAAGTATATTAGTTATACTGTTGTTATTATTTCATAATGAAACAACTAAATAAGAAGAAGTGGAAGAAGAAATAAATTTGGAAGAATCGGTAATGGACATTACCTCTTCTATGAAGCGCCTCTTCTTAACCTCCTCTTAGGGCACTAAACTTGGTCTTTGAAGAAGCAAAAGACCTATAGTATGTTTCTAGGGAAGTGGGTAAGAGAATTTTGCAGGGTTTGTCCGAGATTTAAGGCTCAAAGTGGTGTGTGGAAGAGAGGGAGGAGGTGCCCTTTTATAAGGAAGGTGAGGGGCACCTTTGGAAAAACTAAAAATATTATTTTATTATAAAGTCAAATTCGCGTTTTAATAGCTACAAATGGAGTTATTTTGAAGCTAATGTGTGTATGGGTCTAAATACTCTCATAAAATATAATTTAGACAAGTTTAGGTTTCTATTTTGACCTTATCATTTAGATTTAACCTTAAGATAAATAATTTTACGTTTATCGTGTCTTCTTGTTTTCATACAATATAAGGTTAATAAAATTACTATAACAAGCCAAAAGAACCCCAAGTTGTTTATTATTAATATATATAACCTTATCTATTTCATTTGGCCGAACCTTAGATTTTGAGGAATAAAATAACAATTAATAATATAATATTTGTTTTAAAAAATATTTTATGTCAATTTTGACAGTATTTCGTAATTGATTTTTGTGAAACTCATAACAGAATGATTAGTTATAAAAAAGATAATTAAATCAAAAATAACATGTCATATTAACCTATTAAATTAGTGAAATTCATAAAAAGTCTCAAATTACATTTATTTGGGTATTTATAACATCAATTATGTCAATATTTCATCAATAAGATAATTACTGTATCATATTTGGGTCATAAATAAATTAAATTATTTAATGTCTAACAATTATAAATAAAATACAATTATGTAGGAAATCTTTTTATCTTTCTAATAAATATTTATAGTCGAATTTATCTTATGTATAAACCTATATTAAAAATTATTTACTTATTAAACATTGATTTTAACTATCTTAACCCTTCATTAAATAAATTAATATTAAATGTCCTAATCTAATCCAAGTGGGCATAAATGGTCATATTTTATTCCTAAGGTTGTTTTTGGTCGAATTACACTTATCCAATAGAATTAGGATATGCGTTCGGGTAATAATGATATCATTTTTACCCTTAATTATCCTATTTACTTTTAACCGTGGTAAATAAAAGTAAAAAGTTACTATTCACCAAAAATTATTGTCATCTCATTGAACCACATTTTAGTCCTTGATATTAACCATGTCTCTCAAATTTTTTAAATTCAATTCACAGAAGTGGTAAAATATAATTTAAAAAAAAGTCAGTTTTTTAACTACCACTAAGTGGTTTCACTATTCATCGAAAATTGACGTTTTTCAGAAAAATAACCAAAATTCTGCCAAAGCATTATTTGATTTTCTGAATTCTAAATTGATGTCTATTTTTCCAAATTCATAACATATAAGTGGCATTAATTAATTTTAAATTTAATTCCCGTTATTAAAACAAATAACGTGTTTTTAAGAAACAAAAACAATCAAAAGATTGATAGTTGTTTATATCCAATTTCAAAGTGTAATTAATTCCAATGAACAAAATTAGATTTAATGGTAAAAATATATTCTAATTAATCTTTAAAACCAATTAAAAAGATAATCTAACCATATTAATTATTACTATGAAAAAAGTTTTTAATTAAAATATAGCATGTTTTTACTATTCATTAAAATATGAGAGTTATCAGAATAATATGAAAAATTTATCCAAAGTAAATTTTTATATCCTGATTCCAAAAAAGAATTTTATTTTGTCAAATTGAACTTATATACATGTCAAAAAATATATTTAACGTGGGTGCGCCATCAAAAGGCGGCAAAACTACATTTTTTTAAAATTACTTATTTTACATGAAAATTTGATTTTATTCTCATACCTTGTTCTAGAAAATTTATAAGATGAATAATAATGTTATAAAATTAAAAATGTAGTTGATAATATTCATAACGGGTAGTTCATATAACATATCGTTGTTTAGCGAAACTCAGTATTGCGTACAACACACGCTATCGTGGAAGGTCGTGATTGCGTGTAATGCAAGCCAAGCCACGGATGCATGTTGTGCAAGATCCTTTTGGTGTAGCGTACAACACAAGACATTAATGAAATTAAAAAGAATATTTTTTATAAAATCTCGGGTTGTTACACACTATAACACATCTTCATAAAGTATGCCTCTCCAAAAATCACATCCACATAAAATTACATAATTCCATGATAATATATGATAGATGTTCCCAAAAATAACATCTCTATTACTTTTTATATCACACACCCCAATAATGATTTTCATAATGATTTTAATTCCCTTTATGTCTACAAAATTACATAATATATATATAATCATAGAGATATTATATATTCCATATCCATATGATAAATATCGCCACATCACAACCAAGATATTCCATCACATTTAATGATATTAAAACCTCATTCATTTAAAATATCATTCATATTGGGAAATTGTAGACATAATGGACATCAACATATTTCCCTCCTCCTACAATGAAAGGTCCCACTATATATCATCATTATAGACTCATAACCTTGTTAGTATGTACAATTCATACCATAAAATTCATCTTTAATTTCTCATATTCCATTACCTATATTTATCCATCAATGACCATACTACATCATTGATATATAGTAAGAGGTAGTTAATAATATTCCATAAATTCACTCACCATCTAAGAATTATAGTGATAAAACCCAGAATCCAAAATAATTGTGTGTCAGTAATATTCAATCCCTCTACCTCAAAAAGTACCCCTCATAGTATGAAACTGTAGAAGGATATATAATGATATCTAAGTCGAACATAAAATAGGATAAGGGGTATATACTAGAGGAAATGGTATATAATCACCCACAGGGGAGGCATTATCCTCATAATTATTATAGATTTAATATATAAAATAGAAATACCCATAAAAGATATAATTTTCATGATAAATAAATATTTAACACCAATGTATTATGTGGTTTTACACATAACATGATACATATGAAAGGTAAACAAAAAAAGAGATGACTCATTTGCAGAGGATATGAATATAAAACATGTCTTAAAAGACTAATTGAATTAGTAATATAAAAATTGATCAAAAAACATCTCATAATTAAAGAAACTATATATATATAAATATAGATTCACAGAAAATTTACACAATTTATGATATTCCTTGAAACCCCTAATATAATTTCAAGAATATTCCATGGATTCCATTTAACTCAACAACCATCGCAGCCTGTAGCATAGCCCGAAGTGCATTCCCTATCCCCATGTGATATAATCTACTGACAGTGTATCAATATTTTACATATGTGAATGATTTCACCCTTAATAAATAACAATATAGAACTCAATAAAAAATTCCAACACTTTATGATATAATTAAAAAATACAACCAATTCATGTTAAAAATGGTACACCTTTAATCAAAAACCAAAATACCAATATGGGGAGGGGAACCAACTACACAACTCAACCTATCTAAATCATGATGTCAAACACCCTCATTCCACCACCACTATGTCTTGTATGATGAAGTACCATGAGTTTCATGATCCACCATCACCACTATGGAAAGACATTCCATTACAAAGGTCAAACATAACAATAACAACATTCACCAGCGGGTGTGTTTATAGTGTGATAAAAAACATAGTATGATATAACCTAAATAGTTTCCAAGAAAACAAAATTACTTGAAAAATAATCATGAAATATTATAAGAAATGTATTGGAAAACAGATTTATTAACACTTTTTAAAATCAACCATTTCAAGGAAAATATGATTTAAATTTGAAATGAAATTTAATGACCACAATATGAAAACTGTGGGCAATGAATCACCTAATAATCATGGGAAATACCAAAGGAACTAGAACTATGTGGATCCATGGTTCTATGTATCTTGGTGATATAATAATTCATCTATAATCCACATCATCCTCATTCATGATCCACTAGAGAGAAATCCATCCAATGTTTTATTACTCTGTAATCATCAACATGGTTTAGTTAGAGTTGTAGTCTAAATCCAATAAGAATAAAAAAACTGAATCAGCCCCACCAATCTGACTAGTGTACTAGTCCTTCTCAAACCCCAAGTCAACTAGGAATCCAATTATGCTGGATCAAATATCACATTTCATATTTTTTAAATCCCTAATATATGTACACCATGTAATTTTATAACACCTTAAATCCTATTATTTTACATTAGTGAGACCTCATTCAAATCCATGCACAGACAAAATCTATTTGAAAAAATACTTTTCAAATTATAAAATTTTATTAACACATTTAGAAACAATAATGATCATAAAAATTAATAAATTAATGATAAATATTTGAGTCACCTACATCACTATGGGAAACATCCATAATCCTTCTAAAACCCATAATTGTACATGAAGGAGAAACAATAAAGGAATGTTCAAAACATAAACATCAATATTCATCCCAGAAAATAAATACTTCACCCTTATAAGGTCTTCTAATCCAATAGTTAATGAATAACCCAAATAGGTAAGACAGAAGAACCTTTATGAATGATGAAACCAAAGAAGGGGATTAAATGAAGATTCATTAAAAGGTCTCCACTAAATCAACTAAAGGTATGTGTCCATGTGGAGCCAGAGGATTGGTAGATGTTCCTAGTTTTATAAATACATAATGGTGATAGATATGGGTAGATTTTGGGTTATGTTTTAAGATGTAAAAGGTAGAATTCCCTATTATTAATGATAATGAATGGCCACATAGTTCTTCATAATTATCAACCAAACATAGCGACAACCATGATACATCCTATTTATAAGTGTGAACAATCCACATGTTTTTCTAAGAGAGGGATCACACTGATACAGAAGGCTATGTGTCCTGGACTGTTCCAATATATAAGAAACACAATCTATTCTAGGACGAAGAATGATTTCCCCTAAAAAAAATTCTACCATATGATTCCAATTTTTGTTTAAAAAAATACATTTTTAACCAACAAAAATTGTGATATCAAATACATAAACAAAAAAAATTGAATAACTAAAAATAAATTCCTGAATGTGAAAATTTTACCTATAATGAAATCATTCTACCCAATGAAATTAATTCTAATGAATGATCATATAATAATAACATGTACTTCCCCACCACCCATGATTTATGTTGGAAAATATCATTATAATTATTAAAATTCATCCATATAACTCAAAAAAAAGATATGGAACTCAATAAAATAAATTTATCCTATGAATCCAAAATTTTCATTGGTCACTCAATAATAAATAAATTGGATTCAAGGTCCTGTATAATAAAATTATTAACATGTGTAATTTTCTCATTATATTTCAAAAAATTTGATTCATGGATCACATCCTATGTCAATTTCAATTTCGAGGGATAAGATAACAAGTATTATACCATAAAAACTATAAGTAATCTAAATTGTTTTAACATACTTCATGATTATATTTCCTTGGTGTGCTAAATGATGAAATCCCAAGAGAATTTCGACATTTAGAAACACCAAATCAGTGATAGAGAATACAATGCATCTGTTCTATTAATCATCATATATCATATGGTGGCTCTTCACTATCTAGAATCATTGCCTGATTAACAGGACTTTTACAAACCACTCCTACACGAGGATCCTTCCCAACAATGATGTGACACCCAAATCCACCTAGTATAATGTAGAATTAAAATACAGTCCATAAAGAGCCTAAGAGGGGGCATTTTATTCATTGGAATGGTAACTTTTGTTATACAGAAACTGAAATGATGAAAAATTTTAAAAAAACGTTATTTATGAATAAAAAATATAAAAAATATGTTAAAATTAAAATATTATTTTGTGTTATGATGTTATTTCGAAACATTGAAACCCTAAAAAAAGAGAAGATGTCTAGTTGGGTATGTTTGGAGTACCACCTCCATTAACTATGGGATCATTTTTATTAACCTATTTAAATGGATGGTTTAACGTGTTATTTTAATTAAAATAATAATACTTTATTTTACAATATTTATGATTCAAGAAATGTAAAATTATATTATTATCTACATCCCTCTTATTTTATAAAACCAGAGAACATCATTCATGTTCACATCCTGACTATCCCCTCCAGAGAATGATATATTTATTTTCACATTTCCAATTCATTTGGAGGAGCTTGAAGCTATTGATTATATATAAAAATAATGATTCAATAATTTAAATATTTTTGTATGATTATATTCTATATTTTATATATTATATTTAAAATTAATGAATATAATAATAATAACCACATTAAATAAATATATAAATCTACATTTCATAAATTTAAAATAAATTAAAAACATAAATAATTAGATTAAATTTTATTCTATAGAATGAATTAAATATGTAAGCCTCAAATATAACAAAAATTAGATAGATACTTTATAACACATTATAACAGGGTTATGATAGTGGGTAATATTGAGAGAAGTTTATCAAACAAATAAAGAACCTCACATGATAAAAAACTATTTTTTAAAAAAGTTAAACAAGATAATAAATAATCATTAATAAATTAAATATTGATTAAAATGATTTAGAAGATAATTTATAATAACATTATTTAATTTTTTATAATGATATTCACATGCACATAATGAATCATTAACCTCTTTAATTGTTTCCAAATAACAATTCGGATACATTTAATTATAAATATTTTCACTTTATGTTCCCATATTGTGATATAAATATTTCTCATGTATATGATTTCATAGTACCTATATAGAAATTATTTGATATATAAAAATAAATCAAATGGTAAATGTTTACATGTTTTTAATTCAAAATATAACTAATTCAACAGTTTATAGTAATATAAAATTTCATTCCATCTAATCCATGAGCTATTATTATTAACTGTAAAATTCTATTTTCTCTTATTATACAATTTCACTATTCATCATGATAAATCCAATGTTTCCATTAATGGAATTATTTTTTCAATACACAAACATATTTTTTGTTTTATTTAATTATCAACCTTGTGAAAAAATTAATATTAATACTCATCCAAGATAATATATTTTTATACTGGATATACATATTTTCTCATCCCACTAATGTTCTATTTTTCAATGTAGGGAATAAAATATTTTTTATCTCATGTAATTCTACTATATATTGATGATACATTTAAAAATATATATTTATTTTCAATTTCATGATTAGGTTTTCAATATAATTATATTAAAATAGAAAAGTAATGTTTGAAACACCCAACCCTATTACAATTTGGTTTGGTATTTTATTTGTCATTCTATTTTCTCTCTATATTTTCCAAGTAATTCATATATATTATGTTTACATTCTCCTTATATTTTTTACTTTATTAGCATTACCATTATTTATTTTGGATTTTAAATGTTTTAATTTTCTATCACCATTCTCTCATTTTCTTAATCATCATTTAATGAAAAATTCTATTATTTTAGTTCATGTCATGTAACACCTCTGTCAAATTTTGTTACCATGATGTTTCTTTTAAAAAAACATATTCATTACAGGGAATATTTCTTCTTATTAGTCTTTTTGAACATGAAATTATAATCCCCTTTCATCATTAAATGTCCCCACAATACCCTCATGATGCATCATCTATGTAGCTCATATTTCAAATTAATTATACAATATTCAACATGAATATTTCTTTATTAGATTATAATTTATAGAAAATAACATTTATTTTAAAATATAGTCATAATAGAGAAGTTAATTTCGTCTAATCTTGAAAATATTTATCATATACCCTTAAATTATACCTTGTTATATTATTATGACAGCCACTTCCAAACCATGGGTTTTTTCATTCATAAGTTTTATTGATAAATTATTTTCATATTATGGTGGACATATGCATGTTCATGTTAAAAATCTGAAATTTTCACTCTAATATCATGTCAATCAATTTGGTAATATTTTCATCTCATGAGAGACCATGTATGGTTCATGGGTAGTTCTCCTAAGAACACAATAGTATGTTACTTTGAGAGTGATTCTCTTATATATCTTTTGGGTTGTCATGCTAGGAGAACATTAATTTGTTTTCCTAGTTTTTCCTCTTTACGTTTGCTTGTTATGTAATAATTTATGTTGTTTATATATATATATATATGAATCCATGAACTTATTATATCATTCAATTATTCCATGTTTCAATGAACATCTCGGACTATACTTCCATTTAAAAGGTATTTTCATTTGAAATTATAGGTTCTTATATAATTTATTATAGAACCCTATTATTTGTATATAATATATTTAATATGTTATTTCTCCACAATTCATGTATTCTAATATTATTATGGTATAACATTTTTTTATATATTAAAATAATTTCCCTTTGTGAGTATCAGATGTCATAACTTTTTAATGTTTCCACACCACAATTTATGATGAAGATTATACCTTATTATAATTCAAGAAATGATTATTGTGTAGTTAAATTATCTTTATTTATCACAAGTATCTAATAATATTTTTATCATGTAGATGGTCCTCAATGTCACTAATCCATATAATCATTGGAGAATAATAATATAATGATATTTAATGTTTATCTTATGAAATTGATGAAAAATAAATGTAAAATTATCTTGGTTAGATTCAATTTGTATCAATGTTATTAGGTAATGAATGTGTTTTACCACTAGACCCATGACAGTAGGTAAATGAATCTATAAATAGTTCCCCCAACCTCTTGATGATATACTTTCTAGAAAAATATTTGTATTCAAATTTACGATTCCTAGCATCATTTATTTCTCTATTATGGATGCCTTATAAAATGTATCACATCATTTGTGGTCCCATTAAAAAATGGTTACGATATCTCTTATCATAGTTTTAAAAGTATAGTATCATTTCTATGAAATGTGGTGTATGTTATCTACTAATCGTTAAATTGATTCTTTTAGTATGGAACGTCTATATGGTCTTCATGGATATATAGTTTAAATTTTTAAAATTAATATTTTCCTTTGATATGATTTGATAACATTATTTTGGATATGGTAGGGAAATCATACCCAATCACATATTATATTTTAAGGATTAAACTCATTTTATTTAATTTTCTAATAAATATTTTTTATTCCTATGAATATAGTTGTTGGAAAAGAATATTGATTATTTTAATTATTCATAATAATGTGGTGGATTTTTTTTTCATTAAATTTTTATTGGGTTATAAGATTTGGTTTTCATTTTTTTATGGAAAATGTTTCATATATATCCTTTCATGGTTTAATGTTTTAGTTAAACTAGTTTTAAATTAATTTATTTTATCAATGATCATTATCACGATCTTCGACAACGTATAATGATAGTGCATAAATACTTTTTATAAATTTAGAGACAAGTTAATACTTATTTCACTATTCTCAAATAATTCTTGATTATATAGATTTTTCACATGCCAACACTAACTATAAATCTACTGAGGAGGTTCTTTATTCATGTTTTCTCTTGATTAATTATATTATTATAATTTTCTCAATATTCAATTTAATGGTCTTTTAATGGGTAATCATTTTGTACTTCCAATTTATGGGAGGTGATGGATATGAAATATTTGACTATGATAGGGTTTTAGAGTTTTTTTTTCATTTTTTGGAAATGGTATATTTTTTCAATAGAATCCATCAGTAGTGTATTTTTTTCCAAAATGATAAATATTTCTACTATATTACATGTTTGATACTATTTAATGGTAGTAGAGTGTATTTAATTATTTTTTCAGATAATAATAACATGTTAATGGAACTTTGTATGGGGTGACATAGAATGTTTATAGAGACAGCCTCTATATGATTGAACTATTAATCAGATGACATAATTATATAATGCCCAAGATGGATATTGTTTTTCAGTATTATTCTCATTTATTTTATTATAAATTTTCAATGTCATTTGTGTATTGAGATTCTTTTTTTAGGATATCCCTTTAAATAAGTGATTGAAAATATTGTTTCATATCTTATCATCCTAAATGGTAAATTGGGAGATGTCATCTATCAAAATACCAGATGTTGTAAAATCTCATTAATTTGTGTAGTACTAAATGACATGGGTAGTTTCAATTCATCAATATATACATAGGTCTTCAAAATCTAGTAGAATATATAAATATTAGTTTTTATTATTATATATACGTTAAATATTTAATCGGTAAAAAATAAGAAAAATTTAATATTTTATCTAACAAAATACTATAAAATGGTGTTTTTTATTTAGAAATGGAAGAAAATAAAAAAAATTCGTCTTAATGATATAAATAAATTTTATAACCATATATTTATTATTATTACGGAATTTTACACAATGATTTCATAAAAAAAATTAAAAAATAAAATATTCTATCAAGAAATGATTTAAATTTTCAAATCGCTACATTATGATTTATTACTAGGATATACTTATTCATATCATTAATATTCCTTGATTCATCAAGAATCACCTCAATGGTATGACAACTGTTAAAAGATTTATTCTTTTGTGACTATGAAGTGATAAATTGTTTAAATATTTCTCTCTAAATAATTTTATTTTTTAAAAACTTTTAAAAATATCAATAAAATTTAAATTCATTAATTATATATGTTTCCCAACTCAATGTTTTTAAATATTCCCAACAACTATTCATTGAGTCATTCAATATTTGTCTTTGAACACATTATATGAATTTGAAAAGAAACCATTGCAATACATCTTCCATTATCGAAATTATTTTTAATATTTATTCTTCAATACGTATATATGATAACTAATTATGTTATAATGAAAATTATATTACAGAGTTAAAATATAAGGTGAATGTGACTAGAGATAAATCAATTTTAGAAATTATAAGTACATTTTTAAACAACTCTTTTTACTAATAAAATTAATCATCTCGTTTCTATATTAATAAGAATAAGAGTTAGTATTTTTATGTGTTTTTAATTACTAAGGAAAATATGATATATAGGTTTTATAATTACAATTTTTTATTGAAATTTATACCAATATGTTGGCATATAACTATTAAAAATGTATTATATAATTTACTATTACATTTATACCAATTTATAAAAGATTCATTGAATAACACTTCATTTTTATAGAGAAATACAAATATCATGGCTCATATAAAATATCCATTTGATAGAAAGTGTGTATCATTGTTTATTTATATAAAAAAATTACTAGTTATTAATTATCATGATACTAAAATCCCTTACCCAGAAGTTAAACATGTTTATTGATAAAATTTAGTGATTGAATTATGGTATACAATAATTTCAATTTATTTCATGTATTGTATTCAAAAAGGTGAATATTAATTTATATAATACTAAAAAGAAATTTATATCCCAGTTTATGCAGATTTTTTTTGAATATCACAAGACATAATTATTTCATTTCTGTAAACCACAAGAATTCAGGATATTTTTAGGGTAATATATCATGGTTAGAGAGACTATATTCCCAATATGATAACCATAAACAAAAAAAATTATGTATAACATCCATAAAAATGATAACTACTGTACAATATGGAATAATAAAATAAAACCAATCATAACAATAGTTAACCACCATTCCTATTAAAATGTAACCCCCAATAAATTTGGATTTTAATTCATGTGAAATTGTATTAAACTATATAATATTCATGTAAAGATTCTATAATATATTCCCTACCAATTTATTAAAGTATTTTCATATAATTTAATTGAAACATATTTAATTTATATAATAATGAAATTATATACTATATTTTTAAAAATTTATTGTATTTTACAAATTAATGTTAATTAAAATATGTTTAGACTACCAGTTATTAATAAAAACTAAAATATCTTATATATATAACCCTAAAATTATAATAAATAATTTAGTAATATATTTCATAAAAATATAAATGATTATAAATTTATATATATAATTTTATTTCAAGAAACCTTATCTATAATATGGTTTGTTAATGAAATCATATACTGATTGTGAGTCATGCACATGTTTTTTTATCCATTATGTCAAAAATATAGGACTATGATTCCTTAAAATATATGATACACATAAAATTAGTTTTTTCTATTTGATTAAAAATATACATGATATAAAACTGGAACAAAATTAACAAACGGGTACTATTGAAAAATTAAATAACGGTAACCTCATTGCTATTTCCTTTTATATATAAGGATCATTAAACTCAACAACGATTATTACATCTTATGCATAGAATATTATATTAAAAATGATATTTTTTCATCCACTTAGTTCAATGCACAAGGTGTGAGTGTAAAAAATTGTAAATCATGATTAAATTAATGAAAATATATGAAAAATTATATTTATGTGAGTGAATGTATAATGTCATGGGAAAATAAGTATCACCAACCATATAACACCCATGTTTAATCATTTTTTGTTATAGGGGAAACTAAATGATCAAAAATACTAAAAATTTTATTTAATAACACCATATTACATGTTGATCGCAATAAAAGGGTTCCAAGGAACATATATTTTACCCCAAGTCAATAACACGAATTTAAATAATGATGCTAGATTAAAATAGTTAGATCCCTCTAGAATAATTCCTATCACATTGTTTCATGGAATACATATCAACCCAAGTTAAATGTTTACATAAATATGAATCATGGGTGAGTCTTAATGTAGTTAAATTCTCTAGAAATAATAACATCAAAACATAAAAGATTCAGCCTCTTTATAGTACATATGAATCATATAATGGGACTAACATTTCCAATTATATATGGAGTTATCTATATCCATGTATTCTATGGTACAAGGGTTAATTAATTATTATATAAGTCATCTCAATGACATTAATTACCCTAAACCCCTGATAAAAGGATAAAACTCATCTATGTACCTTACAAAGGTTATTTAACTATAAAAGAATTGTCCATATTTATACACCACAACACATTAGTAGGAGAAAAATATTGATAATCACAATCAATAAAAATCCTAGAGTTGTGTGTCTTTGATAAAAATCATTGGAATATATGTATCACTAATCCAAATAGAAAAACCTATTACTCATATAATAAACATTATATCATATGTATCCCAAATCACAATTGCATATTCCTAGTGATTGTAAATCCCTATCATAGATCACATTCCTAGTGATCATATCTATGATTAACATAAGATTAATTTTTATAATACATAATTATAATAATATAAATAATTATATAATGGAAATTAAAGTATCAACTAACCATAAAATACAATATTTTTCAATATTATTAGTCAAATAAAATTTCACTAAATCTATAATAAATAATTTAATATTCAATGAAAAATATAATTTATATTGTTTATTAGACTAGAAATTTCAACAATTCCATTATTATTCATTATTCTCATAATTGAAATATTAAAAAAGTGATTAATAAAACCATATAATCATAGTATTATAATACCCATGTTCACTTCAAGACTCATGATCAAAATAACCTGTTTGGATAATTAAATATTACAATTAACCACTTACCTTGAAAAGATTTATTACACATTTATTTCAACTTTAATATTGGTCATCCGAGAAGGATAACATATTAATGAACTATAAATCACATAACCTACATTAAAAAACATCCATACACAATCTAGCGGAACAATCCATGTCGAATTCATTTACGGATCTGAAATGTATGACTTTATTATTTTGATTGGATTTAATTTTTATTGACTAGGTATGTTTGATAACTAAATGGTTGGATAACTATAATGGTTAAGTCAGATATTTGTTGGAATTTTTGCTTTTATAGGCCTTTTCTGCAGTCTGTTGGATAGTTATCCACTATGTAACAAGTATACAAGACATGTAATAGTCGCCTGATGAATACCAAGGGAAGGATCATTTCATGAAAGGATTTAATCCATGAATGGTTAAAATATGTGTGGAGACATTAAAACATAATACTAATTTAATTAATATGTTTTAATTATAAATATACGTGCTTTTCAGTGTTTATGTAACATAACTAAATTAAAAAAATAGTGGGATTACAAATTGTCTAATATTCGAAATACAGTTTTCAAACTAGTAATACTACTGATATCATTATCCCCTTAATCTCAAGATTCATTTCTCTTGACTCAATGACTTTCCCATGCGATCTTGGATCCCTCCCACCATTATGGGTCACTTCTTTTGACATTTTATCATTGTTTCATTGGTTGTGTGATTCCCGAGTAAGATTTTTCCATCATTATTCATCATTCACTGTACGTATTTCTTTGGGATATTAATAGGTATTCCTAAAATGGATAGATATATATTCCATGATTTTTGGATATTGTTGATAGGTTTGTTTTTTGGGTCTTCGTCACCTTCATTTTCATTTATAGGTCTCATTGAGAGTGGTAGTTTTTTTAAAAAAATTGGTGATTCCATTCTGTGGGTCCAAATTGATTAACCATGAATTTTCTGATTTATTTAAATTTTTTTAAATAAACTGATCAAACTTTATTTATATTGATTTTATGAAACCCGGTCCTAGTGAATTGGTATATTTGAAAAAAAAATTCATAAAAATTAGGAAAACACCAAATTCAATTGAATTTTTTGGTGTTTATGGAAGTTGATTGATTTAAATTTCTTAAATTCTATTTTAGATTTTATGAAAATGATATCAATTAAATTTTTTATTTTAATTGTGGAAATGAATTGTGAAATTTATGCCATCAGTTTGGAATTCATATCAATCTTTTGAAAATGGATTAAAATGTTTTTATAGAAATCTAGTTGTTTTACATTGTAAAAATGTAATTTTTTCATTAAATACAGCATTGGTATTGAATAAAAAATTAACATTCGAAATAGGGGAATGATAATTAATTGCATTTTCGATGACTTAAAATATATTTTCAACCATTTATTGTTTAAAAGAAGATGAAATCCTGGGTTATTTTGTGAGTTTTTTGGAAGCACTCTATAATTATAAAACATTCTAAAACATAAATTCAGTATGTAACATCCCCACTGTGATAGTAATGAGTTATCGTTTTCCAGCACTAGAGAGATGGATGATTACACATATTTCAATGATCAATTACACAGTATAGAGTCCAATATCCTAGAACATTCATACCTATTTTGTGGATAACCAATATCTGTGATTGATTTATATTTTAGATATAAATGTATTTCAATGTTGTTAAATTACATTACATGTCTTATGGATTTATATGTAATGTTTTAAATACAATTTTTATTTAATACATTGTTTTATAAATATTCCATCACTAGTAATGTAAAAAATTCTCTTAAATTATTTTTCATTATTTGAACTATGTATAATGAGTTTTTAAAATATGTTTTAAAAATTCCAAACATATTTATTTTACTATCTAAAAACATTATTTATTTAATATATTATTTTCATCTTTTAATGATTTAGTGGTAATACCCTACTAGGATTTTTATATAACACCCTAATTATTTCTTCGGGTGATTGTATACTAACTTCTTCTAGGTTCTAGCAAGGGGAATGGATCTCTAGAAGGTGGATCAATCTGTTGAACATTATACATGGTGAGTTGTGTCCTTAGGGACATGAGTTTTTTTTCTATTTTAGTAATTGGTTGTTGTAGACTATGAATTAGTTATTTGTTTTCCTTTTGTACACTACTTCTTTTGGAGTTTCTTTTGTATGCATATTGACTTTATTGTCTTTCCTCATATATGTTATTCAGGAAAATTTGTCCCCACCTCTATATTGTATGATTCTAGGATATAGTCACTCACTAGTGGTTATCCATAATGTCCTAAATGATATTTCAAGGATGTATCAGTTATCAGGTTACTCGGGTATCCATCCTGGTTTGTGAGAAAAATGGTATCATAGCAAGGTGTTTGAGATTTTTTTTCATAAGGGAAGTATGCGTTTTTGAAATCAGGTCAGGACATTGGTTGTAGTAGTAAGTGAGAGCCTACCAAGATCTCTCTAATATGAATCATATCTCTCTTAGTGTGGTTAGAGGAAGGCATCATATATATTAGTTATAGTCTTATATATATTTTATATTCAGATAGGGTGAAATAAAAATCTTTCTTATTATGTCGGTAGAGATATTTTTTACATTGTTTCCATGTTTGATCAATATCCAATGTCTTTATTATTATCTGATGATGTTGTCTAGAATCATTCCTCAACGAAGATGTTCAAATCAGATCGTACTGTAAGCTGCTACTAAAATTTTGTGTGAGAATCCTCAGGTGGAACCAAACAAAGTTGAACCGATTGTGTGCATTATCCAATCTTTGGGACATGCACCACCAAGAGTCCCTGATCATGCTATAGTTATGGATCATCATGGGGATTTTATTAATTATAATTATCAAGAGTTCATTCACCATAATTCAATAGTTTTTTACGGCTCCACTAATCATCCTCATGTTGATGAATGATTAGGCATCATAGAACATCATTTGGGGTACCTCGAGACACATAACAAACTCAAGTTAACGTTTTCAAAATTCATGATGGAAGAACTAAGAAAGGTACAGTGTTACATGATTTTGGTGAAAGTGAAACATTATGGTATATAGTGGAAATATTTCAAGGATCTTTTCACTAACACGTTGTATCTAGATTTAGTGGTTTTGGCCATAACTGTGGTGTTTTTGAAGCATGAGAAAATTTATAACACAGAGATTGAGTATTCAAATTTCTTTCTTTAGCTATTATAATTTTAACCCAATATTGTATCTAATGATATTTTGAAGGCTCAGTGGTTTAATTTGTGAGTCAGATCATTTATTTGACCTCATGTTTTATTATTAATGCTGCCACATAAATCGATGTGCTTGATAGGGTGATGATAGTTGAGATAGACATGGGTGGAATGGTAGTATTAAGATGAGTTCCCTTTTCTCCCAATGGAATATTTTTCTCCTTCGATTTATGTAGTACGTGTGATAATTATCATAATATTTCTTGATGGTAGGGTGATTTTAAACAACCTAAATCTCCTCATGGAATTCCATTGATTTGATATTAGTGTGGCATGATATGCCATTGTGAGAGGTTTTTTTACTGACGTGCATATAAAAATTAGCACCTATGGATGTACAAAAAACATATATAGATTCTCCAATATAATATTTACTTCATAGATTGTACATGATCATCATGTCCTCCTAAAATCATTGGTCAATCTGATTCTTCATGTTTAGATGGCTTCCTTCAATAGGCATCCGTAATGAAGCTATTTCATATTGGGGACGAACCTCAAGAGGAAGAGGACATGGGTCCAACAATTGTGAGAGGAAGAATTACTATAGAATTTTCATTAGTGACTTCTCTATTTGATAATGGTGAATCTTCCTCATTTATTTTAACCTGTATTTTTCATCTACTAAATATCCATAT
The DNA here is from genome assembly GCA_963277665.1 of Viscum album. Classification (NCBI taxonomy): domain Eukaryota; kingdom Viridiplantae; phylum Streptophyta; class Magnoliopsida; order Santalales; family Viscaceae; genus Viscum; species Viscum album. Next base: position 1,295,114,607 of record OY728152.1, read on the forward strand.
GGATATTTTCTCTTATGAAATGGATATTAATACACCCCTTAGTATGATGAGAGAGCAGGGTCACCGAAGTCCCTCCTGTGTATTCTCACCACTAAATCAAGAGCTCTAATGATGTTTTCTGGTCATCAACATGATTACACTTGATATCGTTTCCAAGAGGGATGGGATCATTACCAATAAAGATCTAATTTAATGTTATCTCTGATGGGTCTACCATATTATACTCAGTTGATTGTCTCTTGTCATTCATGCAGAATGGGACCAAAAGATGGGCATCGCCAACCCTTATTATATGGAGTTAGGGATGTTAATATCAGTTTTTTATCTTGATCTATGGTAATGATTATTTAGTAGTGATCTACCTCTATTTATCGTCATATTTCCTAACATGTTATCATGTGATTTCTCTAGTTTTCCACTAGTAAGGGAGGTTGGGTTTTCCATTTACATAATTTCTAACACTCAACTAGTTTTTATTCACTATTACTACATGGATGTAGTGGAAATGAAAATGATGAAGTCCTAGTTAGACAATCTTATTGAGAAAGGATTTCTATTCATAAGTGTGTCACTTTTTGGTATTGCTAGTTCACTTTGCTAAAAATGATATTGGTTCATATAAACTTTGAGTTGAGTACCCAAATCTCAATCAATATATTTTATTGAACTAGTATCTTTTGAAATATATTGATGATCTATTTGAACGTTATAATGTGCCGAAGTGGTTTTCAATGTATGAACTTCGATCTGGTTACAATCTGTTGATGATAAAAGGATCTAAATATCAGAAAACCACCTTTGAGAGCATGTAATTCCATTATGAGTACCTTGTTACACCCATTGGTTTAACAAATTCTCATGTACGTTTCATGGTACTGATGAATTGGATTTCCATGCGTATGTGGATACCTTTTTTGGAGAAATCAACATTTTCTCTAAGTCTGAAGAGGATCAAACACATCTTCTAAGGATAGTAATGAGCCTGTAGAGAAATAACTGACTTTATATAAAGCTTACAAAGTGATATTACCTGATTTTTTATGGAAAAATATTAGGATTCATTATTTATGAATAGGGTTTCTCATTGGATCTTGATATGGTGAAATATGTTATTACATTGAAGAATCCACATAATGTATTCACAATTTGACGATTTTTTTGGATTAGACCTATATTATAATTGGTTCAGGAAGGACATATCAAAGCTGGATTCTACAATAATTATTCTAACATGGAATGGGGGTTATGTTTTCAAGGATGGAAAAATTATAGAATTATTTTGGGGAGATGATATTCTGTTTGAATACTATGTGGGTGTTGAATATTCCAGATTCTAGGTTGGGCTATGTGGTCTTTTGTGATGCATCGAGTTCATTCTAGTGTTGTGTACTTATACAGTGTGATCATATAGTTTTAATCGATCTTGTAATATTTCTCCACTTGAGAAGAATTATCCTAACCTTGACCTTGAACATGTAGCAGTGATGCCCACACTTATGATTTGGTTGTACTACATTTTCAAAGAATGGTTCACTATATATTTTGACAAAAAAAATAACGAGTTATGAATTTTATCAAAATTATTCAAACCTATTCCAGAGTAATTGTGTAGAATACTTTCCATATTTTAATGTTAAAATCACAAACAACATGTGTTAATGGAATTTCATTATAGATTCATTGAAATGGAATCTTCTTACCTAGGTAGTGAAAGAATAATTAGATGAGTGGAATGAGGTTGGTATTTTTTACTATTGTATATTGGAATACATGAAACAGGGGACAAAGAGTCATTATACAATGTAATGATGACATCTACTCTTCTAGAAATGATTCTTCAAGACTAGGAGTTTGACGATGAATTCTATAGAGTTAGATAATCTCTTTATGATGGGGATATAGTTTCCTTGTGTTCATTCTCCAAAGAGGTTATTCAAGGCTATTAGGATCCCATTGTTGATCCATCAGCAACAAGAAAGGACATTCTTGGAGATTTTAACAATTTATAGTAGGTTTTTCACCCAGAAAACAATATTATTTTCTATGAAATGTAGTGGGAGTTCTAGTGGACAAGTATGAGACAGTTCATTGCTTAATTGTTTCCACATAGTTTCTCAAGCAAGAATGTTATGTCTCAGGTTCAAAAACCGTACGTTTACTTTAGCCACATCTAGTACCTACATGGCTGATGGATGAAATCGCTATGGATTTGGTGGTTGTGTTTTCATGATCCCATATAAATAATAATGTGATAGGAATTGTGATAGAAAAGTTGACCAGGTCTTCTCACATCATACAAATTCATGATATTACCACAGTCTAGGAGTTGATAACACTCTATGTGATTGTGAAAGTATGTTTTCACAAAGTTCTATCTTATATAGTCTCTAATATGGATCCTCAATTAATATCTCACATTTGAAGAGGCCTTCTAGATGCACTATGATCTCAGGTATATTTTTCAGTGGTCTGCCATCTATATTCAGATGTCCAGTGAGTGAGATCTAAGAAGATTCTTGAAGATATGCTTCACAATTCTATTCACGCCATCTGTGGGAATTTGGATGTTCACTTTTGGTAGATTGATTTTTCTTGAAATAGTTTATTCCATTCTGAAATTAAGATGCATCCATTTATGTGTTTTTAAGGACATCCTTATTAATCACCATTGTGTTGGTCAGATATTGGTGAACGTTCATTTACTGATATATGATTGGCGCAAGAGACAACATCAACAATTCAGTTAATTCATTATATAATATTGATGGAACATAGCCTATATAATTATAATGATTCTCATATCTATAGACTAATTTAATTCTCTTTTGTTCACCAGGTGATTTCAATATTTCACCCCAGTTGGGTTATCTATGGTTGGGGAGGAATGGGGAGATTTATCCAAATTTAGTGGAATAATTTGAGGTTGTGGAGTAGGTTGGGAAAGGTTAATTTCATTTAGAAATTCCAACATATATGATGTCAATACATAACATGTTCTCTGTATCACAGTTCAGAAATTTCCTCTATGATCCATCACAAATTTTTTGCTTCATTGATCTTGATATTGAACTAGAGTTATTGTTGAATGAGTGAACAATTATAATAGTTGATTCAAAGACCATGGTACTTCATGCAAGGATGATATTGTTGGTTCATGTGATTTGGCATCATGGTTATTATATTCATGTGACATGGTAATGTGAGCAACAGATGAGAGATAAGTGGGATCATCTTTTTTACCAATAAGATTTTTAATATGCTTTCTAGTAAAAGCGATTTTTTTGGTCGGGAGGTTTTAACATCCTAAACCAGATTAGACATGTATTCCTTTAACCTTGTCATGGTTTTTCATTTCCATTGATTCGTTAGGGATGATAATGAAATTGGAGGATACCTATACTGGTCAATTTAGATATTTGTTCAAATCATTTTTTAATCAACTATTTCAATTAGATAATATACTTTTAAAAATTTTGTAACTAGGTTACCTCAAATGTAATGTTATCCAGATGCAAACATTGATAAGGTTCATTTCGTGATAGAATTTTCTCGATGAAGGATTACATGACATGACACTATTTTACATTTCGTGATTAATTTAATGAATCATTTTCATTTTATATCAATGAATTTTTTGCAGCTATATTACATAAATATTTCACAATATCTAGTGGGATTACATGGTGTTATACCCCAACTGTGGTATTTAAATTGGTAGCATGAATATGATCTTATTCTGATTTTATCTTTTTTTGTTTCACATGACCTAATACCTTCCCCCAATGATATTGGATTCATCCAACCCTTTTAGGTGCCTTCATTCAGCATTTATTCATCGATTTGTTGGAGATGTGATTCGCATGAAATATTTCCCAATATTTCTACATCTATATCTCCTTCCATGAATCAGGGTCTCAACAGATCATCTTGAAATTAATTTATCTATGATCTAGGATTTTGGATCTCATTTTGAGGTTTAGTTTAAGGGTCTTCTTTAACATCGACCTCACTAACAAGTCTTGTTTCAAGTGTGACTTTTAGGAAAAAATTATGTTATACCATCGGATTTTCCCAATTTTATTATCCTTAAATTGAATGATATATTTTAATTGTTGATTTATATTAATTTTCTCATAATTTAATGAAATTAATTTGATATCACCTAATTCCATTGAATTAAGATAATTGAAATGGGTTTGGCATGAAAATTGAGAAAACCACTAATTCCATTAACATGGGTTTTGTTTATGGATGTTGGTTGATTTAAATTATAAAATTTCAATTTTATATTTAATGGAAAATATTTCGATTAATTTTATAAAATTAATTGTGGAAATTAATTATGAAATTTATGAAATTTTTTTTAATTGATTTCAAACTTGAGAAAATGGATTAATATGTTTTGATAGAGTCCAAGTAGTTTTATCTTGATAAAAGGACGGGTTTTTAATTTAACCTATTTATGTTTTAAATCGGGAGTTGTAATATGGAAAAAGTAAAAGGGATTTAATTATTTATTAAGAAGTCTTAAAATTAATTTCCCTCCACTGATTTTGTAGGATCACATGTAATCCTTAGGTTGTTTATAGAGTTATTTGGACACAATCAATGATAATAAAATGTTATGAAACATAAATTCATTAAGACACATCCCTGATGGGATGATAGAAAGTAATATTTGGCTACTTCCAAAGGTATGGATATGTACACAAATTCTCATGATCACATAGAGAGCGTATTGTGCTATATCATAGAACATTCATAATTATTTGGAACATTAATATGTTTCTTACTTATTTTATATTTGAGATATAAATTTATTATGATTTTTTAAAACTTATTTATATGTCTTTTAGATTTATATATGTGTTTATTATATAAATGGATTATTTAGGAATTGTTTTTAGAAATACTCAATCACTTGTAATGTAAATAATTTTCTTGAAAAATATTCTATCATTTGAACTATATAGATTGTGTTGTTTAAATATATTTTTTAAAAATCCAAACCTATTTATTTTAAAATTTAAATAATTATTTGGTTATTATAATATTTCTGTATATTATGGATTTATTGGTGAGTCACTTCTGGGATTTTTATCCCACACCCAAGTTGTTCCTTTGGGTGTTTGTAGACTGTCTCATTCCAGGTTAGAGAAATTGGAATTATCTTATAGAGTTGGATATAGGTGTTAAACCTTGTACCTATTTAGTTGTGTCCTTTGGGACATTTGGATTTTTTTCCAATTTTTAGTACTTGAATTGTTGTACATTGGGATTTAGATCATTGTTGACTTATGGGTAATTACACCATGTTGTGTTTATTTTTTTTATGAATTTTTACTTTATTGTCGGGATTCCACTATGTTTTGTGGTAAATTTGTTCCCACATGAATATTGTATGATGCCATGTGATAGTCATGACCAATAGGGATTGGGAACCACCCATGGGTTATTTTATTTCCAACTCAATTATCTTGTTACCCAGGAACATGGGATGGTTCATTACAATCCATGAAAACATAATAATTTTTCCACACCCTAAATATGAATCATAAAAAATATGACTATAATGAATCTGGATAACAAAGTAATGTATTCAATAAGTGAACTAAAATTATAATACATATTTATTAAAAAAACATAACTAGTATATGTATCTACCAATTATTTCCCATTATTCTAAATTCTTTTTGTTCCCTATTTAATCACCTCATCTCATCTATTCATGACGACATAACACACACAAAAAATAACCAAATAACACATTTGTGGATATGATAAAGATCATATACCATTATCTAATTGTAATAAACTAATTTAATATCATTTCATGATTCATATATAATTTAAATGTACTATAATATTATAGGAAAACATATAATGATTTATTTTGGTTTTTTTCAACCAAATAGATACTATCAAAATAAATTGAATGGTTTATAAAATTTTATTTCAAAATAAATATAATTTTATAAGAACTAACCTCATATGATAATTAGGTAGATATTATTAGGTGTAGGCTCATGAGAATAAAATATACCCCCTAAATTTTTTATATCTCCAATGAATAACTAAAGGATATTATTATTAGGAATTCGTCAAAATTACAGAAACTATTAATGGAATATAAGCTCCCAGTCAATCAAGAATACAATGGATCATATTGGATACATAACACACCAATGATTAATTTTTTAGAATCTATTTATATGCCTAAAAAATAAAAATATTAATTCAACACCATGGTAATTAAATTGGTACCTCATTCTTCCCATTTGGATGTTGACGTTACATTTTTCACATTTACCACAACACCACCACACTCTTATATTAACCATAATTAATTTATATCCATAAATTTTAAAATATTCTAAAAACAAAAATAATTTAAATTTTCACTAATAAAAATGATCTCAAATTTATTGCTCTAAAAATTGGAAAACAGATAACTATAATAAAACAAAAAACATCCTTGAGAAGAGTCGCATATATTCTTCATGAAAAGTTGCATTCACCAAGATCACATATTCATTATTCTGTCCGTTATTTCCCACCAGCTTAGCTATAATACCCTTACACCAAGAATAGACTATATGTATATTCTCACTTAGTGTTTAACTCTATTAAATAATACATACTCATCACCCTATTGATGATATTTCAAACTCCATTTAAACTAAAAATAAGATTTTAATTTTTTTATAAAAGTGTTAGTTAACGTATCAATACAAATAATTTTCTCGATGTTCTGATGATTTCTAATGTATTGTAATGCCAAAAAAACATATTCCTTGTAATATCGATGTTCCCTTGTATTACATAATTTCTTAATAGCTGATTCAAATGCCACAAATGAACATTTTGAGTCCTTGAAATATGATTATTTTATTTCTATATGTATTGAAATATAACTAAATTACCAAACATAATTATAAATACCTTAAATAAGACAGTTTTTATTATATATTCACTGAATTTAATAAGATATTTAGTATATTCACTTTATGAGTACTCAATTACCCCATTAAATTTTAACACACAAACCTATTATTGAAATTTATATCATGGTAGTATCCAGAAATACAGTGTCAATTTTAATCCATCAAAATCATATCTAAAACTAGTACTCCCAAACTAATAAGATATAATTCACAATTTTTTTGTAATAAATAAAAATGAAACAAACTTTTGAAAATAATTTGACCTCGCCAAACATAAATCCTTTAATTTTTTTTATAATTTTACAAGAAAAATGTATATAATAAATACAAATTGATGGATTATTATAGTAGTTAAATTTATTATATTATCCTTTTTATCAAAAGGAATTCCCATATTCCAATATAAATGTAATACCTCTACACACAAGTCCTTCTATTAAAAAATGGAATATTGAACCCTACATCAACTTGTTATGGTCTAAAAATAGTGTAGTTTTCTATATATTAAATATTTGAAATCGCAGTATACCATAAATTATAACTTTTTTATATATTTTATTAATATTAAAACATACAAAAACATTAAAAATCAATAAAATGAATTGTTAAAATCCACATCCAATAAAACTTTTCCGGTCATTCCTAAAATTTTATTAATTTTCATTATGTAATATGATATACATATATTCATGTTTACTTTGACCGCATAGCTATCTATTAAATGATCTATAATTTATGAGTAGATTCTTAATCTGAAACAATTTCATAAATTACAGTTGTTTACCTATACATATAGATCCTAGAGAACACATAACTAAACCATAAAATATCTTTATTCATTTTTATAACATGTTTTGACATATTTAAAGGAATATCTTATAATTAGATGTATCGTTATCACCCTAATACAAATATAATTATTTTATAATGTATATGTGAACTAAAAGAATAATCACATCATTGTTGTTTAAACTATGATGAGGTTTGTGAAATCATATTTCACATCACGGTGAATTTCACCACAATACTATTTAATGCATGTCGATTAGTGAATTATATGATAATTAAAATATTGGATTCTCACTCATATCCTTACTAATGATAGTAATTTTAGAATATATTTATATGATATTAACTACAGTTACTAATGAATGATATGAATCATTAATATTAATAACATTTCGACATTAATGGTCATTAAGTTTCAAACAATTTTTAATGTCCCCCTGTTATCAAGGATTTGTGACAAATTTTGGTGTATCCATAATGTCTATAAAATGTGTGAATGTTCAATAATTAATTAATAAGATTAATTTCCTACTTAAAGACCACAATTTTAATGTTCAATTTTACTCATAATTATTTTATTATTTAACAAAATGGGACTAGAAGACCATCTAATAGAGGGAATACTTATCATGATATTGGAAATTAATTTTTCTTGTATATAATTATGGATGAATGAACCCATTGGATACATATAAATTATAATTATCATGAATGATTGAGATATATTTTAAAATATTGAGTTATTAGTTAATATTTATATAATTATTCAACTATTTATTGTACCCAATAGAAATATATGATTATTTTTATTTATATTCTTCGGATCATGTTTTCTGATATTTTAGAAAGAGGTTTTTGTACTCTAAAACTAGTATATTATAGAATATCAAATTAAATATCATTCATATTTATTTCATTAATATATTAATAATCATAAAAATGATAATTTAGGTAACTATGTAAATTTCATGGAAAGTAATCATGGTTCATTTATTATTCCATTACGATGGTAATGTTTTTTAATGAAAGAGTGGTGGTTCATATAAAAGATTAATGAACACAAAATAATATATATATATATATAATGGTGGTGAAAATAAATTTTTAAAAATGTTTATTCTTATATTAATATAGTATGTTCTGGTCTTCAACTAATACTGATCATTGTTATAAGAATAATTATCTAAAAAATAAGTCCAGGGATCAATCCTAGAAGAAAATATTGGGAATATTCCTAACAGAATGAAATAACTTTTGAAAATAGATTTCTAAAAGGATGGTGGTGTATAATATCATCTTAAACTAAGATATATATTTCCTTGTAAAAAATAAACCTGAAATTCAATTATAATAAGGGTTAACTTTTCCATTGTATACAAACGAAACATGCATGGTTTCAGATGATTTTTAATTATAAAAAACAACACATTTTATTTGGATAATGTTATTATTATTATTAAATGTAATTATTAAATACCATGAAAACATATCTAATGTCATTGTGTCCATGTCTTCATAAATTCTTACACCTCTATCAAAATATATTTTACATGAAATGGATTCCTCAAAAAAAAACAAGATTACTAGAAATATTGAAGCACTCATTACCTTAGACTCAGTTGTCACTTGAATATAATTAATCATATAGTGAATAACCTCTATTTTTATGGTGTGATTAATTTTATATATTTTTTTAACTTATAAAATTAATTAATTTTAAATGAAAAAAAATTCTCTCATTGAATATACTGATGGAATTTTAATCCTATAAATATGGTCATCGTCGATATAATCTATGTTTAAAATGAATTAATGTTTTTATTTTCATCTTTTTATAAAATCTAATATATTTTAAAATATTAATGTGTTTATATTTATTAATTATTTTATAAATAATTTCAATTTGATTTTTATTGTATATTCATTTATTTGAAATATTATTAGAACCATTATAAAAATGTTGTTTCAAAGTTTAGATAAATGATTTCAAAAAAAAATATTGTTTTATATTTATTTAATTTATTGTTTTTTTCATAAAATATAACATTTTTATATATTTATATATGATCTAAATAATATCATATATTTTTTATTTAATTGATATCATAATAAATTCAAGGTTAATATATAATATAAAAATTTTAATAGTATAAAAACAGAATAACTACTTTATTTAAGAATTTCATGATATAGAGAATTAGATTATATGTTGTGTTATGTCTATGATAAATGTATGTTCCTCAAACTAGCATTTAAGTATTATATTGAGGTACTTCTTAGGGTTTTTTATACAATTTTCATTAGTTACTTTTCTCTTATTCTTATATCAGTTCTGGTCATTGGATGCAGATTTCTCAGATTATTTCCCATTTTTTTAAAGGAACATTAATTTTTTATAAAACATATTTATAGAAATTATAAAAATATTGTTTATAATTTAATAACATCCTTAGATCCATCACTGCAAGGAAGTGGAGGAAAATATCATTCTATTTAAGGGAGTGGTAAATCATCCCAATGCATGAAAAACTATTTGTTCCTTTATTAATTGATGTCATTAATTCATATATAATAATAATACTCATAATATAGTGACAATCAAATATATAAATTCTATAAAATAATTATATTATTGCTTATTGAATAAATTTTAAAGAGTTGAATTCATAATAAATTTAATTATTCCACAATACTCACATTGATGACTGGAATTATCCTTGGATTTATCTATGAATTTCATCATTGTAGGGTAATTATTATTAACTAGGGTATTTTTTTATTATGGATTTATATAGAGATTCATAATATAGATTTTAATTTTTTAAAATTTAATAAATAATTGAGTCTTATAGGGTAATGATTCGACCCATTTATTAGTTAACGTAAGGGTATGTTCAAGTATAACCTTTAAATTTTGAAAAATATAATTTATTTATTATTGTTACAAAGGAAATAAATATAAATAAGATAACAGTAAAATGCTAAGGTGTATAAATTCTTCTCAGAAACTCATGTTTAAGAAAGATATTTCTAATTTTTATTTTTTAAAATTTTATATTTTACCCTATTTTTATTATTCCGTTTTAATTTATTTATAGACATAGTTATTAATTTTAATGAATAATTTTAATATTTAAATTTTAATAACATCAAAAGACTAATTTATGATTGAAAATAATGGTAATGAAATAAAATTTCTAATGGTTTGAATAGTAAATTTGAAAATAAATATTCATAATTGCATAAGAACCTTTTATAGGGAATCATAAAATTTAATAATAAATATTAATATATATATATATTTAATTGAACCAAATTAATTTTCTATAAAAAATATTGTATATGAGGATTTTAACGAAATATTAAAACAAATAACCCTTGAAAATAGATGTAATAATTAAAAAATTAAAAAATAAGTTTTTAAATTATTGTAACATTTTTATTATATATAAAAATAATTTTCATAGGTTTTAAATATTAAATAAATTTTTTATTATACATAATGTATAATATTATTCTTCAAATTAATTTTTTAATTTTAAAGGATTTATAATTTTATTTGTCATTCTTTTATAAATACAATGTTATAAAAATTACATGTTTCTGAAAAAAATATTTTTACTACAAATAGACATTTTACGAAAAAACATAAATATTCATAACAATATTATATATATATATATATTAATAACTTAAAAATATATATAATTAGTTAAATTTAAACATATAAAATTTATCTTCTAAATAAATTCTACAATAATGTATCCATAAAAATTGAATTTCTTGATAGTCCAGGATATAGTGTTTACCTTCATAGTAGGGTCTCGTGTATCATAATAGTTACATTTTAATGTTTTTAATATATAATAAAATAAATTGTTTTTTATGAAGAAAACATTTATGTATAGAACATAAGACATTGAATTATGATTTGAATTAAATTAATATATTGTTCCAAGGCCAAAACAATAAAATAATAAATTATTATAATTGTGTTTTACGTTTTAGGATCTCATTTTAATTTAAATAGAATTTGTAATTTGTATAATTTATTTTTAAATATTATACTTTTATTACAAAATAAATGTAGTTTTCTAAATACCAAATTAATTTAAAATGAATAATAACGTATTTTAATATTTAAAAAAATATGTATAAATGAATCTTTCTATTAAATAAATTAAACAATGAAACTTTACCTAATAATAACCTCTCTCATAACATAATAAAATCACTTATAACTTATTAGAGAATTATTTATGTGATTTGACCTCAACTAGTTTGTTATATTGTGAGTATTTTGGGATCTTCCCACTAATCTAGAGCATGGGTTTCTCATCGACATTGTTCGTTTAACTATTTAATTTTATTTTAATGGTTTTTAGATAGGCCATCATTTCATGGTTTTTCATTTGGTGATCTATATTATTACCTAATATTTTTATATATTTTCATTATTTTAAAACCTATTATATTCAAAATATTGCATCACATGTATTATGGATCCAAAAATAATCATATAACATTATAATGTTGTTTAAAAAGTACCCTATTAATTATATTTTTTAAAAAATTCATCCATAATATAATATTTGTATAAATAAAACAAATAAAATTTTTAACAACTATTCAATTCCTCAAATCAATTAATTTGGTTAAATAACAAGAAATTTTATTTCAAGATATATATTTTATTATAGAATTTTATTTTTATTTTAAAATTTTTCTGATTTAAAATATAATTGATATAAATTATACGCTTGATATTACCAATATTTTAACATTAATATAATTATTAATTGATAGGAAATATGTATAAAAATAGTTGACATTTTTAAAAATGATTTTAATAAAGTCGTTTTCATTATTTTATTAAAATTTTTGTTGGATGTTTAATTCTAATATATTATATTTTAGAATTTAAAAATCAAAGTTAAATTTTTTATGATAATAAAAATTTTATCAAATTATATTTTATTTAATTTTTCTAAAGTAATATATTTTTTGATAAACAGTAAAATATAATAAATTTTTTTAAAAACATAATTTTTATTACATTGGCATTATAAAATAATCAAATAAAAATATATGAAAAACGTTTTCTATAAATAAATAAATTCTTAATGGAAAATAAAACATTAAAAAATACTATTGTCAAATAATAATGTAGTGATCTGACCCTAGAAATCCTAAATCACGTGTCAGAAAGTAGTACAGTGAAATGACTATAATGAATAAAATCCTGATGGACCAAAGAGTTGAGTAGTATTTTTAAACCCGATACAAACATGAGTATTGAAATGTAAATAAATAATGTAACTAAAAAATATTTTTATTATTTCAGGAATAACATTATTCCTTCTATTATATCCATTCGTATCCTTCATAGTACACTTCTTGAATTATTGTAGAATTGAATCAAAATAAGGGTTGGCCCAAATTATCAATAATGGTAAAATATAGTTAATGAATTAATGTATCAATGAGAATAATCTAATGAGAAGGAAAATAAATGGAAACACATTAAATTCAAATAAAAAGACAAAAAATGTATATGGAAAGATAAGAAAAATAAGTCACATTTCTTTTAATAAATAATATTTGAATGAAAAAGAAACCATAGGTATTTCGATGAAAAATCTCATCGATAAATAATAACTGATTCAAAATGAAAGAAATGAATTATTTTTAGACATCATGTCTAAGGAACATGAAAATGTATACTATCAAGATCATACTAGAAAATAGTTTAAAACTACTACTATAAACCCATCTATTATTATAGGAAACAAACTCAATTGTATTTTTACCATCTAATTATTTCCCATATGAGTATTGAGGAATTGAGGGGTGTAAATTAACTGGTCCCAAACATGTAGGTAATATCATAAATAGTACCCAACATGTCCCATTCATGTCCTAAGTATTCATATTATATAATAAAACATATTCCGTATCAAATATCATTTTTTGATAGAGGATACAAGTTTATCAAAATATCCCCAAATAATCGAATAAAATTCAATTTAAAATCCATATGGAAACTTTTTTATGATTAATCAATAATCATAACCATGAATAATGATATGGATATTTATTGGGAACTCGATAAAAGATGATAATAGGGAATTAAATATTTTAAAGGGACCAAAAATATTTGAAGAGATTAAATGTGAATATTATTATCAAAAAAAAACCAAAAGATATCTAGTGTATAAAAAATGATTATAAAAATAAAACAGATCCCGTGTGGAGGAAAAATAGAATTATTTTGTCTTTAATGAATATCAATACTATAAAAAGATCTTATCAAATCATTTTGGAGAAAAATATCATTCTTGTTTTTAAAACCCATTTGAAAAACCATTTCACTAAAAATAACTATTCAATAAATTTTATTTTAAACCTCACATTTTAATCAAACAAATGACTCATCATTGAAATGATTGTGGGTAATTATATACATGATGTATAATGTAAAAAAGAACATAACATTTCCTCATATATGGTTAGAAAAATTCATATATTAGAAAGAAACAAAGATATTAACTTGACTACCTCGGTAAAATAAATAATTTTTCACAATATCATTACTAAAATAATGTTGAAATGGTTAAAAATATTTCAATTTTTTGTAATAATTATATATTTAGATGAAAACATGTTCTCTGATTATTGATATGAAAGAAATTGGGATTTACTAAAAACATTTAATAATATATTTTGAGCACCCATGAGTGAAAAATGGTATTGTTATATGAAAATTTCCATGAATAATCATTTGAGAAGAATGTTAATTTTTTTAAAATATATTTCATTAAATATTCTTGTGTAAAAATGATTTGTCATTAAAATTATTCTTGAAGAAAATAATCTTTTTTCATTCGAATGTCTCTCATACCACTTTGAAAGATTTTAAATCATTATCCTCATGAAGTAATAACAATAAATGAATGTTTTAAATTCTATAACAAAAAATATATTTATTATATAATATATTATATAGAAAATTAGAAAAAATACACCAAATAAATAAGTGTTGAATAGTAAATATATCCCATAGATTTAATAATTTTGATGAAAAACCCTTGAATTGAGTCCATCTAGTTTCGTTTGTATTTATATTCATAAATAATAAAATTATGTTAAATGTTTTAAATTATTGAGGTCATTTTCATGTTTATTATAAATTGTATTTCATTTCTTATGATATTTTAAACTTCTTCATAATCAATTATGTTTACATTAGGTGTTTCGACTAAATTCAGTTTTTGTGTCAAAACAATTTATGAATGTCAACTATATCCAAAGGTGAAAATATATAACCTGGCCTGAATAATAATAATAACATATTTATTATATTTATACATAAATAATACTTTTTTAACAAAACACTAAATATTGCTATGAACAGTGAAACAATGTTATAATCATGGATAAAAGAGGTCATACGTTCATAGGGGTAATGTTCCTATTTTTCGATGATCATTTAGGGAGAAGAGTTTTAATACTATGTCTCCCCATAGTAATCATTTTATCATAAATACCATGTTATTTATTATTATATACTTATGTATAAGAATTTTTATATAAAATAGTATAACATTGTGCCTAGGAGTTGATTGTCCACATGTCCAGTAATGAAATTATAATTTTTTAGTGTCTGAAAGGGTACTAATGAAAATGTGAAATATTATATTTCTAAAAAGGTAATTATTTCATGAATATCAAATATATTTTTTTTATGACACATATGTTTCGTTGAAACTATCTTTTATACATTCCATGTGTCATGCTATCTAATCACATCCCATTTCTGGAAGCGATAGTCGACACGACCATTAACGATGTTATCTTATTTACAAAAAAATGGAATGTATAAGGATATATGTTATAAAAGACATAAAGAATAATAAATACATTTTAAATATCATATATATCATATATAAAAAAATTACATCATAATTCCCAACTAGAAATGGTGGTAATGGAAAAACAGACAATTTCCATCCAGGAGGATGTAATTCTCCGTACACATAAATGGTATATTCATTACCCATTAGATAGAATTGTGTGTAATTGTATTCAAAACCCTAGAAAACCCATATTAGTATATTATTAAACTACTTTTATATTTAATAATGGAATAAGAAGAGTTTATGTAGTGGATAAATAAATAAAATTAAAAAACTTGAGTAATGATGTTACATCTTCTTTGGGTAACTCCTTTTGGTTTTTACCAATAGGCCACCATGGATGGATTTAATTTCAAGGGTATATAAATAATATTAGGATAGGTATGTTGACGATATATTTTTAAGGATATTATTTTATCCAAAGTGGCATGAAAATTGTGATTAATTAAAAGGATAAAGTTATTTTAACTATTGAGGAGGAGTGGCACACTAGTAAATTTTGGAAAATGGAATTCCACCAATGTTTTTCACATTAAATGATATTAAAATAATTTTCCAAAATAAATCAATGTAAGGATAGGGTACATATTAATATAAAATGGACTTCGGACATGATACTCAGTCAATTTGGTTGTTATGATTGAGGTTTAGTTGTTAATATTATTTTTACCAAGGCGGTGGTAATTAATTTTAATAACATTGACTAATATTTTTGGTAAAAAACTATTTTAAACATATTAATAATTATATATTATGATTATTACATATATGAAATACATATTTTCATTTTCCATGAACATAAGTTAAAATAAATTGATTTAAATTTAATCATGCAAACATGGAGAAAATGCATCTTTTGAAAGTAAAAATATTCAATGGTTTCTACAATTTCTTATCCAATTTCAATGTGAAATTGATTAAAATGATCTATATTGGATTTAATTAATAAAAAATTGACACATTTAATCATAAAAAATAATTAAAAGATAGGGATACTTATCTTCATTATTTCATCTAGTTCCCATGTCACCTCATCATACATATGGTTCCCCCACAACACTTTGAAAATGTGGGACATTTTGTTGCATTGATCCCTATCTATATGTTACACTATAACCATCATATTATTATTTTAATAATGGTTATTTTTTTGTAGTAAATATGGATTCAATAGACATGATGGATCAGGTATGTACATCCTATATAGAGAAATAATGAATACAATATGAACCTAAGCTATATTTGGCAGAAGTTCTAGTTGATATTCCACAAATCCTTTATGATCATGGGATTAATATGGAACATTATACACGGGTATATTCTTTTTATTCTTCCCAAATTCAATTAATCTCTTCCATGGTGATATTTTAAGGAAAACAATGTCTCCAAAATCTGCTACAAAGTACCTTTCATGGAGTTCAAAATAGGTCTTCTACTGATAATGAGCAGTTTTTATATATTTTTGGATAGAATAAACATTTTATATCCTCACATAAAAAATATTAGGCTAAATAAAAATTATTTCAACAAAATTATAATTAAAATATGGATTTCTACATAGCTTCCAAAATATAGCTTTATTAGGTTCCCTTTAAAAATATTACTGGATTTTTTTTGAGAAATCAACTAATTGGAGGTGTTGATCCCATCGACCCATAAACAGCATTATGTATGTTCATAGTATGTCCTTAACTGTATATATAGTTCTTTAATATTGGACATCATTTTAGGGGTGATAGGTTATATATAAATAATATTCATTATTTAGATCATCTTGAAGACTTCCCAATAATTTAAATGTGAACCATGGATCATGAGCAGGAGATATAGAAGGTAGTTCCCCATTAATCCATGAAGCATACATTATTTATATAATTCCAAGTTCTTCAAGAGATAAATCATCCAATATATTCATATATTGGATAGTCCTGGTGAGTTGATCAACCATTACCCATGTCACATTAACTCTTTCAGATTATCATGGGAGGAGAGTTATGATGCATATATTGATAGTGCCCCCCATCCTTGTTGGAATTATTAGATGAAGATATATACTTTTAGTAAGTTTCCTCTCCCACAAAACGTGTTGACATATCATGAAACATTCACTATAATCATTGATCTCCATTTTCTTATTATCCCACTAATAATGATCATAAAGTTCCTTATACATTATAGATTTTCCATGAGGTATAAAGAATGTAGATGAGTGATAATTATCCACGAGGTCCACTTTATCTCATGTATTGATGGAAGACATTAACTTTTATGAATTTTCATCCCTCCAGGATCAATATTGACATTATGAAACAACCCATTCATTATATCATCTATCTTAATTTGAAATAAATGATATTTGATTGGATATTTTTTGATCTTATCTATTAATTTTTTATAAGAAGTCATTTAGGATAGGATTGATTATATCCCTTACCTAATGATTCTAATAACCCACATTAATAAGTCAATGACCAATGGATATCATTTAATAATATTCATTTATATGAAAACATAGTATTTCATACTTAATGTATCAAAGACTTTTTTGTTCAGTGTGATAATGGATTTAATATATATAGTTATTATGACGTTCCTATAATGTTCATTTTATAATGTTCTATTTCATTTTTTTTAAATATATACTCCAAGAATAGGTGTCATGTGTATATATCTTATTTCTCACAAAAAAATATTGTGACTCCATATATTTAGTGAAAAAATAATTGTGCCTAGCAGCAAGTCATGAAAAAGATATTTTTTCTACTGATTCTTTAACAGTGATGATATATAAGAAATCCCATTTTAATATTTAATGAGGATGCATTGAATCCCTTTTAGTGATTGATCACTATAAATAAAAAACCTTATTTGATAGTGGATATTGTTAACAAAGGTGTAACAACCAGTCTTTTCTCCAATTCATAGAGTCATTCATTACACTACTTTTTCTATATAAACATAGCTCATATTCAAGTTAGCATGTCTAATGGAATATAATGTCATGAAAATGTTTTCAAAAACCTAATATAATATTCTACTAACCCATGAAAACAATAAATATTACTTATTATTGTAGGTTCGGGAAAATAGTCTATAACCTTTGACTTGGCAGTGCCATCTTTGATCACATTTTTATAATATTACCTACGAAAGAAACTTGTTTAAAAAAAAGCTCACATTTTCTGAATTTTTAAAATACCCCAAACTTCATAATAGTTTTCAATATTACCCAGAGATCAGCCTCATTTTCCTCTTTATTTTTAAAATATATCATAATAACATCATCAAAAACTATGACTAATTAATCACGTTTCATCTTATATACTCCATCCATCAAATACAAAAATATATCAAGAGCATTATTCAATCCGAGTATATATCATAAAACTCATAATTATGATATCTTTATTGAAAGGAAGAATTTGGAATATCTTATTTCCTTAACATCAATTGATGATAAAGAGATCAATGATCAATCATATAGATATATTTATCCCCATGAATCTAGTTGAATAAAAATTTAATCTTTTGAAGAGGATTTTTTTCATCCTAATGATCATGTTGAGATTTCTATAATCATCACATAGCCATATTGAGCCATCCCACTTATTGAAAAATAAAACATGTTTTCCCCATAGATACCTAGAGAGTAGGATAAAACTTATAACAAAATGATCATAAATATTTTATTTTTAATTCCTCTATCTCCGCATTTTACATTCTATGTAATGTATTCAATTATTCTTGCATATAGGTATGATTTCAATAAAGAAATTGGCCCCTCTCTGGGAGAGGTCTAGGTAACTCATTAAGAAATAAATTAATGCATTTCTGAATTATGGGACATTTTTTATCCTTATACATTATTATATTTCTTTCCTTTTCAGGCCATCCCAATAAATAAGGCTAAGGGAATTTATTCTAGAAAAAGAATTGGTCGACATATCACTCATTTGAAAATGATTGTTGGATGTCCATTAATTAATACTGAAATTTTCCTTCATCTTAAGTTTATCATTACAAATTAATTTTAGATCTAGTCAATCTAGATTATGGTGTCGAATTAAATCATGTGTATGAAAACTATATTTTTGATGAGATTATTCTATCCCAATTAAATATTTTACATTTAGTAAAATGTTGATGTATGGTTAATCCTTTTAGTAATCATTACTGATAAAATTACTTATATCATCTATATTATTGATTGTATATTCTTTTCAAACATGATCAAATAAAACAATTTATAGAACTATATTCCCACAATGTACTTTCTATCTATTATAGAATAATGAGTGTACCATCTACCACTTCATTTTGAGCTTCAACATCAGTTTTCATGATATAAAATACCTAATATTTCTCCATTTTCCTATGTTTACGATTATGTTAATTTCCCAAAATTCTCCTCTGGTTTGGATATTAATTGTAAATGTAACCATGATATCCATAAATTATGCATTGAAAAAAAGGATGGCATGTACAATTTTCCATTTTTTAATGTTTAAAATTTGAGGCTTCACCACACCCTAATGGTTTAGATCATTATGGTCACTTCTAGAATAGTTGTACCATTTTCCACACCTAATAAAATAGTTCCATGAATGATTCATCAATAATTTTATAACATGTAATGTTTAACATGCTACCCTTCCCATATGTGATCGATGTTACTCCCTGAGTTTTGATCAATATCTATATTATATTCATTATCGTATGTCATCACAAAATTTTTAAAAACTCTAAATCAACCATGATTGCACTCTACACTATCTCTATATTATATTCTTAGTTATGGTAATATAAATTCCACCATAGATGGTGTTAGAGACCAAAATAGAACCTATAAACCATTCCATTGGTATTCATAACAAAATAATAGTTTTAAAAAAATGTATTTTAATAATTATATCATAGCTTCCTATTAATTAATTTCCATTCTGTTTTAGTTTATTTAATTTTTCCCTTCTTTACATCAAATGGGGAAAATATATATTGTTAAAATCTCCTCTAAATACATCCCACTATATATCATCAATCTCTTTCCGTGGATTCATGATTTTTTAGGTTCCCTAACATATCATATAATACTTATAGTCTGTATAATACGATGGTGATGTTATCATTATCTAAATAGTGTTGTATTGAAAAGTTATTTTCAATAGTGATAATCTATTGTTATTTAATCAATCGGTCAGTAGATCCACAAAAAGGTGGTGATCAATGACGCATGAAAAAATCAATTAAAATTTATTCCAATTAAGGTGAATCTGATATATAAAATTGATTTTTATTAGTATTCATAACATGAGATAGTTGATTAATTATCTTAATGATGTTTTTCATTTTTCCATTGGTCAAGTTGTTGTTAACACATCATCCATTTTTCTCACTGTTTATACATATTCTTCTATATTTTTCAAGTTTTCCTAAATGTAGAAAACATTATTTATAAAATTGTTAATTTTGGGAATATTATAATTATTTAGGGATTTAACATCTTAAATCATCATGCAATAATATGTTATCAATATCCATTAAAAATTAAATTTTCTATATATCATTCATAATGGTTAAAAAAACTATTGTGATTAACCCAACATATCCCCCTGGGGTTTCAAACTAGGTGTGCATTAAGGATCACTGTCTTAGAATATTTCATAATTGAGTCTAACACAATGTAGTGTTTTTTGGTGTTAACCCTCTCTATATCTATTAATAATTTCCATAAATAACCAATACATCATTCAATACCAAATTTGGAATCCCACCTTTTAATTAGATAATATTTTTATTACATGTAACTAAATGGAGGATATTTAATAGTTTAGTTTCTTGTTAATCATGAACCTAATACCTGAAAACATAAACCATTCTTCTAATCGACTTGAAAGTATTACTCATAGGTTCATCCAAAGGAACACTTATTATATATCATATATAAAGACCTAATTCTTCCATTTTATGACTATTAAATATTTATATACATTCATCTAGATTGAGGAAATGAGATTCAAGAAATTTTGAGACCCTACTTTCCATAAATTAATTTAAAAAAATATTAAATATATCTTATATTGTGTGAGTTTATTCAAAATAAAAATGTGATAATTATTAACCAAAATCTAAAATCAGAAATATGAGAACTCATTTCAGTGTGTAAACTATGGGTTACCCTAAGAATGACCTAAAGTATTTCAGTATAGGTCATTCACATATTCCAATTGTTGGAGGGTGCATTTTATGAATAATTAAATAATTAATTAAATTTTTTAAATTATGATTAATTAAAAAAAATTACATAAATTTCATAATTTGGATATTTAACAAGGGATATCCTCATAACCCTATAATATCAAAGATATATACTTTGTCTCATTATATTTGTGGAATCACATTGGATGGTGAAGAAGCATTGGATTAAATCATGTTATACAGTAAAGAACACACTGCCTTTCTTAAAATGTTTGGGAACACATTATTCAATGATGAATGGCCTAATATACATGTAATAAATGAATTTAATTTCAATTATCTTTTTGATTAAATATATATATCATTTTAATCCACTTATTTTATTTTCACCATTTATGTCCTGACCATGGTCATGTGTACCAATTTCACTCCAAAATAATTGGTTTTTGATCCATGTTTATCTCCATTATTTATCATAGTCCAAGAACGCTAGGAAAATAACCCTATTATTTTTCGTGTATTCATTTCTCCCTAAATTTCCTTGATTTATTCACATTTTAGACCTTATATTTCTTGTTTAAA
Organism: Viscum album; assembly: GCA_963277665.1. Lineage (NCBI taxonomy): Eukaryota > Viridiplantae > Streptophyta > Magnoliopsida > Santalales > Viscaceae > Viscum > Viscum album. The sequence continues at coordinate 1,295,137,033 of OY728152.1, forward strand.
ATTTTCAAACAATACCAATCTTGACCACACCATTAAAATATCGACAAAAAAATATTCAATAGATGGTTCAATGAATCAAATTCATATCTAGTTTTTTTATGGGTTATGGTATATTGTATTAAAGATTGGTTTCTAAATAATCAATTGAAGAGGACCCCCACAATGTATGGTTCAAGCAAAAAAACCTCTGAGGAAATCCAATATCACATTTTACACCACCGAAAGAACTAAAATGGAAAAAAAATACTAGATCCATCGATTCCCGATAAAAATGTCAAATATAAAGGTTGAACACAAGATTTAAAACATAGAGGGAATATTTGTATTGATGTAAAAGTACTAAATAAATTTTGGGCAGTTTAATGAATGCACGATGTTTCGGTCCCAGGCTATGTTATTTAGGGTTTTGGAATCCTTTTATGTTGGAACATAATTTATCACCTCTAGACAATATGTTCCATTTACCTGGGTGGAAGAGAAATTTTTTAGAACACGTTGGAAGTATCCCATGTGGTATTACATTTCAAGATGTGTGGTCATGCACCAATGTTCACAGAAACATGGAAAATTACATGTACAGGAGGAGGAGAAAAAGACAAGACCAAGCCCACTAGTGGGACATCAAGTGGAAAAGTCACAAAATGCATATCCCAGACAACCTTTGTCTTCCAACACAATAGTGATTCCATATACCTTCATAGACATAACCTGGTTAGGGAGCTTGAGAACATGTTGTGTGGGACCCGTCAGAAGTGGTGTACCAAATTAATATTTTTGAGGAAACCTCAATCATCGATATAACATTAATTTGAACATATATTTTTTTCTCACATGTATCCTATAATGAGTTTTTAAACATAAAACATGTCGGTTCCCTGTGTTTTGGATTTTTGGGATAAGAAGTGAAATTTTCTAGGCCCAACTAGTAATTAGGAGATGTTGGACAATGAATGAGATTTGTAAAAGGATCACAAGAGACACTAGAGTGGAACCCTTAACTAGCCTGTGTGTGGGTCTGTTACCTACTAACTGGAATCCTCGATTGGTTATGGAGTGGGTACTAATGAAACTGTTATGTCACCTCATATCACAAAAAGTATCATGTCGACAATCAATAGAGTAGAACCCTGATCATATTGGGAATAGTTTTTATATATACAGTGTGGAATATTCTATTGGATATAGAATGGTTCCTCATGACAGAAAATTAGAAACTCCCCCAATCATGTTAGGGTGTGTTCCTATAATAAATAGAGTGGAACCCCCCCCCCATCATCTTGGGATAGGCCCTCTACCTACCATGTGATACCATATATCAGATAGGGTTTACGTCTATCTGAAAATAAAGTGGGACCTCCACCCTATTATCATTGGAATAGGTCTTTAATGCATACATATAGAGTTGAACTCCTAGATACAAAATGACAAGGGTCCCCTACTTGTTGTTTTTTTCCTATGTTTATGTGGCACAATGGAGAGGCACGAGGCTTCACATGGTAACCTATTGTCCTATTCCAGAGATTATGGGAATCATTGATGATCTTATGGAAGTGTTGGAGACTCATTTCCATTGATGATATGTGAGATAGGGAACTCCTTTCTCTCCCATTTTGGATTTTTTTCATTATGCATACATATATTCCATCAATATGAATAACTTTGTATTTGGATACCCTCATTCCATGGGTTGTGATGACACAATAGGTATTTCATGTCTTTTCCAAGGTTATCCTCTCATTGTTATATATGTTTAATCTTATACTATGGATGTAAAAGAGTGGATGTGTTGTCCACCTACACACCATGGTGATCCCCTAGTGCTTATATGAGTTTATTATTTTTCCTAGACAGGGTTGAGATGCATAATTTTTACTATATACTATCTTTATGTTTCTATTGAATCAATTAATACACCCCCTTAAACATTCAGGAAATATCAATATGTATTTATATACTGACCCATGAATGGAGTTTTCCCACATGTGTCATATCTCATGTATAATATGGAAAGGCCAGCAACAAAATCACATGAGCTTATAGATACTGGGTGTTCATTACCACATATTCTATTTAAATATTGAAGGTTAGTAGATGGGATATTTCAATAGTTCACATTCCAATTTTCTAGGTTATGACATTTATTTGGATTGGAATGTATTTTTATCTTTTATTTTTCAATTTTCATTGTCATACACTTATAAAACCTAGTGGTATTTAATTATTCGATTACTTTTTAGATAATTTATATTTTTATTATTCTTCCTTTTCACATCTTTATTGATATGTTTATGTGTTAGCAGAATAAACATGATGAAATGTCCCCCAATTAGTATAAGGCTTTTGGTGATTGTTAGCTCCTCTAGACCTATTATAGCTAGCTAGGGGAAGTTATTTATCATCCCCCTGATAGGGTCGGTTCATGAATTATTTGATTGAGAAATATTCATTCCTTTCGTAATTGTTTGGAGTGGTTATGTTATAATGATTTGGTTGGGATTTAGGGAAATAGTTTCCAATATTATAGAGTGCATCTCTCAGTGTAGGGAATTCATTGATGGTAATGTGACTGATATATCAATGCAACATGAAATTGGCTACATTATTATTGACTTATAATACCAAGACATTGGTTGTGGGGATCAATAGAACAAACATTATATATGATTTATTATCTTACATTCCTTATTTAATGATATCCCTTTTGTTGTTGTATATATATATATATTCATATGACTATGGTACATCCTGATACAATTTATGATGCTGCTGTGATGACAGCCATCGGGGATTCTAGTTTTTGATTGTTAAGATGCCCCAATGCTGATGATGCCTCGATTCAGGTTCTATACAGTGAGATCATTCCTCAAGGAGGAATGGTAGTGGCACCTACACCTATAGATCTATATTTCATCCAATAATATATGGTTGGGAATTCACAGAGGGTTACTATGCTACACTAGATCCATGGAAAGATTCTAACATGGTCCCACAGTAAACTAGATCCTCCAGTAGCATTTTATTTGATAGAGTAGGTAGTCCTCATTATTAGGCTCATCCAAAAATTAATAGATTATGTGTTAGCTATAGAAGATACTAGGAACAAGAAAACATAATCATGATGCATGAGACCTCCCCGTGACCATATTATATATTTCGTTTAGGGGTAGCATAGATGGCCCCGGTATCCCGGGGAGGGGAAATTCTGTGATTGTGATGGGAGATGTGTTATAGAATAAGACATCCTGACCAGACATGCTGATGAGAGCATATGGATAGCTAAAGGACCACCATGGTAGAGGTGTCCATATGAAATGGGATATCATAGGTGATGGCATGGATTCCCCTAGGTAGGCAGTGCAGAAAGAGAATGAGGAGGATCTACGGGTGATGGATAACACTCTTAGATCCTTCCACCACCATAACCTTGTTTCCCAGGTCATGATTGTGGATCCAGCATTCAGGGTCACACAAACCTATAGATTTGGGAGTCTTATGACTCATGGATTATTAGATGATTATATGGTTGATCAATTTATTTGAAACTCTTTATTCAATCCATTATATCATCTCTATCCTCCTAAAATGATATTTGGAGAATCTAGATGAGGTGTTGTCGTAAAATCATCACCATGAGGTTTTTACTAAGAACACTTGTGTTAATATTAAATTTACAGACATTTAATGATATTTAATTATTTATAGAGGTTCATGTGGGAATTAGTGGTCCTCATTATGGATATATATGTTTTCATATTGGGTATGTATTGGTTTTTCACAGTCTTATCCTCGATGGAAATTCCCCATAGATGATCCCAAAGCATTCTCAGTAATGATACCATATTCTATTATATGAGAATGATATATCTCAATTTGGGATGATTCAATTCTACAAGTAGGATGAAATGGCACCTCAACCATTAGATTGTGACTATTGAACATGGTGAAGAAGGTTCTTCATCCATCTAGATTCCTGTATTTGTGGAGGATTATATGGAAGTCTTCTTATAGGATGTACCAAGATTAACATTGTGGCGACATATGGATATTTGAATTGAATTGCATTCAAAGGCCTCTCTAATAGATTTTATGATATATATGTTGTCCCCTGATGAGAAATATAATATTGGGTTGTAATTGGAGTTCCTTCTAATTAAATATTTCCTCAGGCCTAATGTGACTCCCTTAACAGTACCAAGGTTGTTTTTGAAAATGGATAACTGGGTATTGAGGATTTTCAAGGATAATATTTACATTAAATATTACATGATATTGAAAAAGAACACATTTTAAAAAATTCAAAATATATTTGTACAGTTTATATGTTTGAGATGGTTCTTCCAAATCGATATTAGGTCAAGATACTACGATTTGATGGTTTGAGATGTTGATATTCTAATAATTTAATTCTGATGTTGATAAAAACACATTTATTTCCTTGTGATCCCATTTTTTGTTATGAATGACCTATTAGTGTTTAAATATTTGAGGAACAAGATCGTCCATACATACATGAACCATTATGTGGTCATATTCATTGATAAAATAACAATCTAATCTAAATCTAATATGTAGAATGAATTAAAAATTAAAATGGTTCTAGAATTTCATCTAGAGAACCAGCTTTTTGGGGAACTCTCAATGTGTCAGTTATGGATTAATGATGTTTTCATTCTAGGAAATGGAATTTCATAGATGGTTTTAGCCATGGTCCCAATAATTAGAACTATGAATCCCATAACATGGACATATAAGTGGTAGTATCCTCCCTACCGATTTGGTGGAAGTGCCATATTGGGAGGGATGGGGTTTTACTTAGGCCATCAGAGTATCATGTATGTATTCAAGAAAAGAGACTTGAAATGGATACAGTGGCACTTATTGGAGTTCCTATAGGTCATTGAATTGGAAATTATTTATACACTATGAAATGGAAATTTAGATGTTGATTAACTTAGTACAAAGTTAGACACTCGTTTAGTGAAAGACACTACTAAGGAGTTGTCTTCCTTCTATATTTCCTTGGGTGTGCTGGGGGAAAAAATATTTCATCATTATATGATGATGAATCCTCCACATATTGAGGGTGTGAGTGAATCCAAGCCTGAAGATATCATTAGTGTGGTATATTGTTACCAAAAATCTATAGGGTATTCACAATATGGATACCCTAATAGAAGGAATGATGTCATATTTTTCTAGGGATAGGTGGTGGAAATAGTCACGGTGTATGATATGGTTGTGTGAGTGATCAACAAATCACTACTAGTTCTGTATTCCAATGTGGAGGAAGATTTATAGGGACCATCCATGGAGTGTGTTTTAGTATGACAAGTTATAGAGTGTACATATATTCATCTCCCACTACCTCACCCATCAGAATATAAAGGATGACAACCATGATCTGATAGGTTTTTTGGAATCCCCTAGTGATCTCAAAGTGGATATGTGATGGAGTATATGTGGATATTTTTATAGGTCTTCCTCATATAGGGAAGGGACATGATTTAATCTATGTTATAGAGTACTGACTCTTGGAGTCATCACACTTCCTTTCTTTCATGGAGTAGTGTTCAGTGGATATTTTAGGGTAGTTATACTTATGGGATATTTTTTCATTATACAATGCTGGTGATGCCAAAATTTAAACTACTGGTAGATGTTGTTGTTTGGGTATAAGGAGTGATCGAATCCCATGGACCTAATATGAATCCTACACAAACATATATTCTATAACGTATTTAGCTATAGAGTAAAAAATATGTAATTGATTTTATTTGATGATTAAACTTTTTAATCTAATTAGAAAATATAGAAAACAAATAATGAATGTCACGACCCGACCCTACCCGGGCTCGAGCTGCAACTACCCCAAGCCCACCTCCATAGGCTAGGGGCTAGCGACAAACGCTGAAGGCTAAACAACTTGGGTAGGCCTTTGCCTAATTACATGTACACACGCATGCAGGCCACTCAAAGCAGAAGTGCAATGTAAAAAATAAAACAAAATTAAAGTAAAGTAGCAACTGATATATATAAACCACAAAGTGCATCGACCTCTAAACAATATAATGAAAGTGTTGAAGGTAAACTGAAATGAAAAGGGGAAGAACACATGCCCAACCAGTAAAGTGCCACAACCCGGTGAAAGGTAAAAAAAGTGAAACAGTAGGGAGAGTCCCACACCACGAACTCGACTACGACCACCGCACGTGGTACATTCTCCTGAACTCTTAAGCTACACAGAAGTCATGACCAACCTGTCCGTCGTCTGCAAGGGCACACCAAGTGCGGGAAAATCCCAAGCAGGGGTGAGTATAAAAATACTCATTAAGATACTCCAAAGGCACAAGGGAGAAACAAAGGAGGTACCGAAGAGTGAGTAGTAAATCGAACAGGGAACAGTAATGGAGTACAATAGAGAGTGCAGTAAATAGTACAGTTCAACCCAACAAGAGGAAGGAAGTAGAATCGTCCAAACTCAAGGAGCTAGAAACGGTGAAAAGATGAACATCTCATAGAGTCTTCGCTACCTATAGCAGGAGAGTAGACTCGTCCAAACCCAAGAAGATATACATGGAAAGCATGTGGCATACCCTGCACGTCTTCACCTCTCCTAGAAGGAGAGTAACCAAAACCCATGGAGTGGGTACTGGAAAATGGTATATACATATCCATATGCTCAATCAAGAAGCTCAAACAAGCTCATAAGGTGATATCCATCCTATAGCTCTGACCAAGAAAATAAGTAGCCAACAGTCCCAGAAGAAAAAACCATCGATGCCCAGCATCCCACATGTCGGACCTGAACTGCAAGTCAAGGGGCTCAAGTCACTGGACCATGATACTATCCGCTTTGGGCAGCACTGACTCTCCCTCACGGTTTTAGGTCACGTCACAAGGACGCATCTCGGTGGGGAAAAGCGCCCCGTGTTTTTTGGACTTCTAGGGAAATTCTAACCACACCTTGTCACTGTCACACAGTCGAGAGGTCCTCAAAGTCAAATATATCACATCAGTAACCCGTACAACCAAGGGTCCCGATCCGATAGTCATGGAGAGAATCCATAGACTAGCGTAGTAGAAAGGACCGAGTCTAAGAGAAGTCATCGGGTAACACACTACCCAGACCCACTGGAGGGTAAACCCTAAGAGGTTGTCGGGTAACCCACAACCCAGTCTCAGTTGGAGGGTAAACCCTAAGAAGTAAATGGGAAACCCACTACCTAGTCTCTGCTGGAGGGTAAACCTGAAGAGGCCGATGAGCAACCCACTACCTAATCTCTACTGGAGGGTAAACCCGAAGAAGCTAATGAGAAACCCACTGCCCAGTCTCTACTGGAGGGTAAACCCGAAGAAGTCGATGAGCAAACCACTGCCCAGTCTCAGTTTGAGGGTAAACCTGAAGAAGTAGATGAGCAACCCACTTCCCAGTCTCTGCTGAAGGGTAAACCCGAAGAAGCCAATGAGGAACCCATTACCCACTCTCTACTGGAAGGTAAGCTCGAAGAAGTCGATGATCTACCCACTGCCCAGTCTCTGCTAGAGGGTAAACCCGAAGAAGCCAATGAGAAACCCACTGCCCAGTCTATGCTGGAGGGTAATCCTAAAGAGATTGATGAACAACACACTGGCCAATCTCTCCTGGAGGGTAAACCCAAAAAGTCGATGAGCAACCCACTGTCCAGTCTCTACTGGAGGGTAAACTCGGAACTTCTCTGGCCATCCCTGCGGGATGGTACAACACTGGATAATAGAACACGGAGTGGGTATCATGAAACCACCCAACTCCAGAACAGCTCACCTCACAGAGGATCAGCGCTTAGGTAGTGTGGGTCACACCGATACCTGGTACTCTTCCTAGGGAAACACATCTTGGTAGATAAAGGAAGTAAGATATGATCTCGAAACACGGTTAGAGAGTCCTTACCTAGAGGTCACTGGGGCTCCGCACCCCACAGGAAACACAAAGTGACATGATACCAAAATCCCTCATAGCTGAAGGAATAGGGAACCCAAACAACTCTGCCGATGAAACCATCGAGAACAGAGACCCTCTACCTTGCGAGAGGGAAAAGATACGTAAATCAGAACATGGCATGCATAAGGGGCCCACACTACATGTGGCCCTATCTCATCTCCAAACCACGAACACAAATTTTCCTATATACAACTACAAAATGTACCTCCAAGCATCCCGTACTCCCAGAGTATGCCACATTGCCAGCCTAAGGGCTATCGTGAACACGACACCCAAAGTCAACGCAAAAAAGGCGTGAATGCAACTTCGCCAACCTGCTTCCTCTACAGCCATAGCATGACCAACCACATCTCTTTATGTATTTACTTCACTCTCCCAAGAGTGAACACAAACACACACCGAGGGTTCTCTAAAAACACCACCAGAAGCACCTCCACCGGTACACCGTTCCTGCTTCCACATTTAATGAGATCTCGAATGAGACTCCACACATCCAAATGGATCATACCGTTGTAATCCTCATAGAAAAACATGCGAGATAGACTATTTACTCTCCTCCAATGGACATCTGACGTAAAAGTCATCGGACATCGCTTTACGCCCAAACGACGTCTCGTGGTCCCAAGCCTCGGCCCCGAAAATAGTCAGCTGCATCACACCATTGTGATCTCCTCGGAAAGACCCGTCAAATTGACTTCTCACTTGAGTGAAATTGATATCCAGAGAAAAATATGCATTTCACCATACCACAAATGAGCGATGCTTCATGGGACCCGCATCTCGGTCCCAAAGCGCATCGAACGGATTGCACCGTTGCGATCCTCTCGAAAACGTACACAAGATTGACTAATCACTTGTCCGGAATGGACACCCGGTGATAAAGTTGGAAATCATTGCCAACTCCCAAAATGGTTCTCAAGGGGCCCGCAGCATCATGCAGAATTAAATCAGGTAGATTGTGCCATTGCAATGCTCTCGGATAAACACCCAAAATCGACTTCTCGCACGCCCCGAACGGACGTCCGATGAAAAAGTTGCTAAATGTTGCGCGCAGCTTAAAAGACAGGTCATGGGGACCATATCTCAACTCTGGTTTCAAATGCCTGATAACCCCTTGGAAATCTTCTTCTCAATGCTAGGGTCTCAACGCCTCTGACGGCGCCCAAATCGGATATCAGATATGTCTGTACCATCCAAAACAAGAACCCCTCGGGAAAACGTCAATTCTCATAAAGGCGTGTCGCGCCCCCAAGGCCCCTTGTTTCGGGAATTGAAAATCCCCAAAACCATCTCAAGGTCATCGCCTCGACGTCTGGATGACACTTCCGTATATGACACGCAAAATGGACACCCGTGGAGAATATTACGGGTGTCCGAAGTCGGATGGGGCGAGCCCCTGGGACTGGCACCGCCCGGCCACGAGGGCCGGTCACGGTCTTTCGTGGTGACCCGCTGAGCGTGGGACTCTATCACCGTAGGGGGTCACGTACCGCGACCCCCAACGCCATCGCACCCTGTGAGCTCCCCACTATGCCGACCATGTCGCGCACCCCAGCTCTCTGACACCGCTCGTCCGGCCGCTCCCGCTGTAGACCGCCGCCCGCCTGAGGAGCCACGCGCTAGTGCCGAAGTCGCCCGGAGATCGCCACGTCATTGTACCGAAACTGCAGTCGAGGCCCTCCACCGCCTGTCGTCGTCCCAGTTCGCTGGAAACCTGCCGAACGACCCTAGAACCACCGGGAAAAGAGGAAGTCGGCCGGGAAACATCTCATGGCCACCACGGACGCCCCCAGACTCGGAATTCCGATTCGGAAGGATTTTTGGAACGGTAATTTCATGCCCTACGCAACCAGGGGATTTTCTCGTCAATCTAATAGGATTAAGAAGCAAATAATTTAAATTTTAAGAATATTTAGGGAATTAAACCAATAAAAATGAGCCTACCTTGATGGGCGTTGCCCGACACTTCACCGACGATCCGCCAGAGCTGTCACTGCCTTGCTAGAGGGATGGAGGAGAGGATAGGGGTTCCTCCTACGCCGTTGGGAGAGTGTGCCAGGGAAGAAGGTGGGAAGAAGAAGGGTGGGGTGGTGTTTATATAGAAAACACTTAAACCCCCGCCCATCGATCCCGTACCTGAACCCTCCGTAGGGTCAAGGATAAGCCTGCCCTAGGGTAAACACCTCCTCCCGAGCACAACAGCATTCTCGGAATTTTAATCCAAGCCTCCATTCGAAAGTTTTAAAATTTAACGACCGATGCCACTAAATTACAAAAATATCCCTGGTGAAATTTTCCATAGAAGGCCACGCCCGCAAAACCTATACCCCTCCTAGTATAAACGACACACTCCGAACTCAACTGTGCCCTCGGTTTTCCCATATGAGAAACCATTTGAGAGATACTTGAGTTAAGCCATTAAATGATTAAATTAATTTATTAATATATCGATTTCACATTCCGATAACAGGCGAGATGTCCTAATGTCCCGCGCCAACATTCTTTATGTCATTCCTAGGGTAAACACCCCATTTCAAACCCATCAGTACACTCAGATTTCTGATCTGAAACACCGTTTAGGATTTATCCCATTTACTAGGGGTTCCCTGTGTGAACAAACTAAACATTTCATTACGGCCACACCGGGGAACAGAATCTCATGTCGTATGAAGGTTCTGCTCTGGAATAACATCAAGAACATTACAAAGTATTTTATTGAAAAATTTGGGTTCTTATATAATTCCCTCCTTCAATCATTTCATTCCCGAAAATCAAAACCAGGGAACAAATCAGGGTACTAAGCCCACAACTGGATCTTCTGTCCCTAGAAAAACTCTTGCAGAGTCCCACGTCACCACCCACAGACCAAAGGGTTTGATTGGTTCAAGCAAGGTTGTCCCTTGCCGATGATGTGCACAGGAGCACGTACACTTTTTCTCAGGTGAGTCACATGGGAGACTCTATGCACCCAAACTAGCCTTTGGGGTTAGGGAAAGGCGGTAGGTAACCTCTCCATCCCTTTGCAAGGTCTCAAACGTCCCAAAGGCTCTTGTGGGTATCTCACCTCCCCGACCGAACCCCTACGTCTCATGCCACAACTGGAATCACCATTTGGACCTGGGAAAAATCCCGGTGATTCCCTACTTCAAAATATCTATATGGTGAACCACCCAAAGATATATGGTCACGCAAGATTTCACAGTCGATGTCCCACGACCCAGACACTATTACACACTCGGAGAGAAAAGGAGTCGACCCCATCGACTAATGAAAAAGGTCTTATTCCTTTTACCTTACCAACACAGGGTTACACCGACGCCCCGCACCACCCTGGTAACAACTCAAACAAGGAGCAGGGAGAAAATAATTTCACACACAGAGTCTAAAAATTCTACTACAAAATGTAGAAGAGCTGTAGAGCGTACCTCTTATCACCTCATGCTCTACAGGATCATAGAAATCCAAAGCTCGCGACTGTATGCGGTCCCAACTATCAGCTCTCAGAGCCTGACGTGGACCGCCTAGTGGTGATGGGAAGACCTCGTAAAGTCGTCCCCCACTACCAGCTTCTCCCACTCCCCTACTAGAACCACCTCTCTGGGCACTACTCTGATCACAGTGTTGCCTCTACTGCAGTGGTGCACCTGCTGCCTGCCTGATATTCTTAGCATGTCTGTTCGGGCAGTCCCTTTCCAAGTGGAATCGCACATTGCAAGCATAGAACATGCGCTCTCTGGGATGCCGTGGTGCCCTTTGGTGCCAATGTCGTGTACGAACACGGCTCGAGGTCCATTCGCAGAAGGGTATCCTTGGGTGAGGCCCTTCATTTCGCTGCCACAGTGGTTCACGACCACGTCTATGAAACCGGCACGTGGAAGGCCACCTACGTCGAGGTTCTGTCTACTGACACCTGCTAGCTACGGTAGACATCTCAGCTCCATCATGCCTACTTACACCATCAACTGTAAATCATGACAAGAAGCTCTCTGTCACCAGTGCCTACTCTAGCACCCTGGCATAAGTGGGAATGCCCAAGGTTACTATGATAGAACGAATCTCTCTGCGGAGATCCTTCTCGAACATTCGTTCTTGGAAGTTGTTCTCGTGGACCATGTCCGGGAAAAAGAGTGCATGGTCTGCGAAACTAGTCACGTACTTAGCCACAATCATCCCTCCCTGCTGAAACAGAAGGAGCTCCTGGATCAGAACAGAGCATAAGCAGGAGGGGTACAACTCCTCATGAAACAGCAGCTGAAAGTCACCCCACGAAAGTGATGACTCGTCAAGAAACTGAGTCACCAGACTCTACCAATGCCCAGCTGCTCTGTGGAAATGGTTGGCGGCCAAACACACCATAAGATCTACCAGCATCTGCACAAGCCCGAAAAGGTGAACCATTGTCCCAAGCCAAACCTCTACTGCCTGAGGGTGTGGCTCACCACTAAACCTATGTGGCCTCTATCGCTGGAACTCACGGTGCATTCTCAACCTGTGCTCAATCTCTATCTGGTCTGCTGAAGCTTTCTGCTGCTCACTAGGTGGGGGTTCTACTATCGGCCCACCCGAAGAAAGAGGCTCGAATGATGGTTTCTGGACCGAGGCCTCATAGCTCACATGGTCATCGTCACGAACCAAAGCTAGTATTCTGGATGGATGTCTTCATGGTGACATCCTGAATGTTATCAAGGTGTGTCGCGATCAGATGAGCATATATGTATATATAACTGTCACAACAATGGGGAGTTGACTCATGAAGGACAGTCAGGACTCGATCCTATGTGATGCAAGATCTAAATTTCCCTGAAACGAGTGTCTCAGCATGACGAGTCAACAAGCGGGTTATCCAGGTCCTGGTGAATGGATACGTCGGCTACCGCAATATCACTAGACTCCCTATCCTGAGAGCCGCTCTCGAGACACGCTGACACTGTTACCCTAGATCCCAACCAATTCCTTTTTAGGGACATCTGAACAACGTCCTAAGGAACAAACCACATCTGATACCACTTTGTCACTACCCGACCCTACCCAGGCTCAAGCAGAAACTACCCCAAGCCCGCCTCCATAGTCTAGGGGATGGGGACAAGCACAAAAGGCTAAACAAATCGGGGATTCCTTTGCCTAAGTACCTATACACACGCACGTAGCCCACTCAATGTAGAAGTGCAGAGTAAACAGAAAATTAAAGTAATGTAAAGTACCAACTGCTATATATAAACCACAAAGTGCATTGACCTCAAAACAGTATAAAGAATGTGCTGAAGGTAAACTGAAAAGAAAAGGGGCAGAACACATGCCCAACCAGAAAAGTGCCACAACCCAGTGACAGGTAAACAAAAGTAAAATATCTAGGATAGTCCCACACCTCGAACTCGACTACGACCACTGCATGTGATTCAAGATCCAGAACTCCTAAGATCCACTGAAGTCACGACCAACCTATCCATCCTCTTCAAGGGTACACCAAGTGCGGGCAGAGCCCAAGTAGGGGCGAGTATAAAAATACTCAGTAGGATACCCCGAAGGCTCATGGGAGTAACAAAGGAGGTACCAAAGAGTGAGTAGTAGATTGAACAGGGAACAGTAATGGAGAACAACAGAGAGTGCAGTAAAGAGTAAAACTCAACCCAACAAGAGAATGTAAGTAGACTAGTCCAAATGAAAGGAGATAGAAATGGTGAAAACATGAACTTCTCGTCGAGTCTTCGCTACCTATAGCAGGAGAGTATATCTGTTCAACCACGAGAAGCTAGACACGAAAAGCATGTGGCATACCCCACACATATTTTCCTCTCCTGGAAGGAGATTAACCAAAACCCATGGATTTGGTACTAGAACAAGGTATATAAATATCCATATGCTCAATCAAGAAGCCCGAACAAGATCGTAAGGGGATCTCCATCCTGTAACTCAACCCAAGAAAATGAGTAGCCAACAGTCCCAAAATAAAGCACCATTGATGCCCAACATCCCACACGTCAGCCCTGAACTGCATGTAAAGGGGCTCAAGTCACCGCACCTTGATACTATCCGCTTTGGGCGGCACAGAATCGCCCTCACGGTTTTAGGTCGCGTCACAAGGATGCATCTCTGTGGGGAAATCGACCCTCGTTCTTGAGAGTTATAGGGAAAGTAAAACAACACCTCGTCTCTGTCACAGAGTTACAGGTCCTCAAAGTAAAAAATGTCACATTAGTGACCCGTACACCCAAGGGTCTCACTCCGATAGTCACAAAGAAAAGCCACAGACTAGCCTAGAAGAAAGGACTGAGTCTAAGAGAAGTCACCGGGTAACCAACTACCCAGCCCCGCTAGAGGGTAAAACCTAAGAGGTGGTCTGGTAACTCATTTCCCAGTATCTGCTGGAGGGTAAACCCTAATAAGTCAATGATAAACCCACTGCCCAGTCTCTACTGGAGGGTAAACCGGAAGAGGCCGATGAGCAACCCACTTCCCAGTCTCTACTGGAGCGTAAACCTGAAGAAGCCAATGAGCAACCCACTGCCCAGTCTCTATTGGAGGGTAAACCCGAAGAAGTCGATTAGAAAACCACTGCCCAGTCTCTGGTGGAGGGTAAACCCAAAGAAGTCGATGAGAAACTCACTTCCCAGTCTCTGCTGGAGGGTAAACCCGATGAAGCCAATGAGCAACCCACTGCCCAGTCTCTGCTGGAGGGTAAACCTGAAGAAGTCGATGAGCAACCCAATGCCCAGTCTCCACTAGAGGGTAAACCCGATGAAGCCAATAAGAAACCCATTGACCAGTCTCTGGTGGAGGGTAAACCTGAAGAAGTCAATGAGAACCCCACTGCCCAGTCTCTGCTGGAGGGTAAACCTGAAGAAGTCTATTAGCAACCCACTGCACAGTCTCTGCTGGAGGGTAAACCCGGAACTACTCTGGCAATCCCTACTGGATGGTACATCATTGGATAACAGAACACGGAGAGGGTATCACACAACCACCCAACTCTAGAACAACTCACCTCACAAGGTTTTAGCGCCCGTGTAGTGTGGGTCACTCAGATACCTGAAACTCTACCTAGGAGAACACATCTCGGTAGATAGCGGAAAAAAGAAATGATCTCAGAACTTGGTTAGGGAGTCTGTGCCCAGAGCTCACTGGGGCTCCGCACCCCATTGGAAACACGAAGGGAAATGATACTGAAATCCTTCACAGTTGAAGGAATAAAGAACCCAAATAACTCTGTCGATCAAACCATTGAGAACAGAGATCCAGTAGGTCACGAGAGGTCAAAGTTACGTAAAGAAAAACATGGCACACACAGGGACCCACATGATGTGTGGCCCTATCTCATCTCCAAACCACGAACACAAACGTTCCCGGGTATAACTACAAAATGTACCTCCAAGAATCCCATATTCCCAGAGTATGCCACATTTCCCGCCCAAGGGCTATCGTGCACACGGCACCCAAAGTCAACGCAAAAAAGGCATCAACGCAACTTCGCTAACCTGCTTCCTCCGTGGCCCTAGCACGAACAACCACATATCTTTAAGTATTTTCATTACTCTCCAAAGAGTGAATGCAAACAAAAACTGAGGACTCTCTACAAACACCACAGGAAGCACCTCCACTGGTTCACCTTTCATGCCTCCACATTTAATGAGATCTCTAATGATACTCGGAACATCCAAACGGATCATGCTGTTGTAATCCTCATGGAAAAACAAGTGAGATAGACTTTTTACTCACCTCTAATGGACATCTGAAATAAAAGTCGTCTGACACAACTTTATGCCCGAAAAGCAACCCGTGGTCCTGAGCCTCAACCCGAAAAAAAGTTAGGCGCATCACACCATTGGGATATCCTCAGAAAGACACGTCAAATTGACTTCTCACTTGAGTACAACGGATATCAGGAGAAAAAGATGCATTTCTCCATACAGAACAGGAGAGATGCTTCGTGGGAGCCGCATCTCAGTCCCGAAGCACAATGAACATATCACATCATTGCGATCCTCTCAAAAAAGTACACAAGATTGGCTAATCACATGTCTGGAATGGACACCCGGTGATAAAGTTAGAAATCACCGCCAACTCCCAAAATGTCCATCGTGGGTCCCGCAACATCGTGCATAATTAAAGTGGTAGGATTGCTCCATTAAAATGCCCTCAGAAAAATACCCATAATCGACTGCTCACAAGCCCTGAATGGACGTCTGATGAAAAAGTTTCTAAATGCCGCTTGCATCTTAAAATATGGGCCGTGAGACCATGTCTCAAGTTTGGTTTCCAAAGCCTGAAAAGCCCTTGGAAATCTTCATCTTGACGCTAGGTCTCAATGGCTCTAACAGCGCCCAAATTGGACATTGGATATGTCTGTACCATCAAAAACAAGAACCCCTCGGGAAAACGTCAATTCACTTAAAGGTGTGTCGCGCCCCCAAGGCCCCTCGTTTCGGGAATTAAAAATCTCTGAAACCATCTCAAAGGATTCTTCTTGAAGTCCGGAGGAGACTGCCATAAACGGAACGCAAAACGCACACCCATTGAGAAAATTATGGGTGTCCGAAGTCAGAGGGGGTGAGCCCCTGAGACTGGACCGGCCTGGACCGGCCGGTCCCCCCGTTCTGGGTCGGCCCGGCTCATAATGTCGGACCGCGGTTCTGCCGCATGGGCTTGCCGTGGACCCTCGGTCCATGCTAGCACCGACCGGCCACGAGGGCGTGTCGTGGTCTTCCGTGAATACCCACCGAGCGCGGGTCTCTATCGTTGTGTGGGGTCGCAAGCTGCGACCCCCCTCGTTGTCATGCCCTGTGAGCTCGTCATCACACTGACTGCGTCACACGCCCCAGCTCGGCTACACCGCTCGCCCGGCCGCTCCTGATGACGACTGCCACCTACCTGAGGAGCCCAGCACCAGCGCCAAAGTCGCTCGGAGGCCGCCGTTTCACCGCCCGAAAACTGAAGCCGAGGCCTGTCACCACCGTCCCGGTTCGCCGGAAACCCTCCAGACCACCCTAGAACCACAAGGAAAAGTGGAAGTCAGCTGAGAAACTTCCCAGGGCCACCAAGGATGCCTCGGGACTCGAAATTCTGATCCGGAAGGATCGTTGGAAAGATAATTTCATGCCCTACGCAACCAAGGGCGTTCCTCGACAATAGGACAACATTAAGATGCAATGAAATTAAATTTGAATAATATTTCGTGAATTAACCCGATAAAACACTATCCTACCTCGATGGACGTTGCCCGACGCTACACTGACGATCCGCTGGAGCTGTCACCGCCTTGCCGGAGGGATGGAGGAGAGGATACGGGTTCCTCCTTTTCCGTTGGGAGAGTGCTCCAGGGAAGAAGGGGGGAAGAAGAAGGGTGGGGTTGTTGTTTATATAGAAAACTCTTAAACCCCCGCCCACTGGTCTCGTACCCGAACCCTCAGCAGGGTCAAGTTTAAGCCTCCCATAACGTAAATACCTCCTCCCGAGAACAACGGCGATCTCGGAATTTTAATCATAGAATCCGTTTGAAATTTATAAAATTTAATGACTGAGGCCGCTAAATTATGAAAATTCCCCTAGTGACATTTACCATAGAAGGTCGCACTCGCGCAACTTATACCACTCCTATGGTAAATGGCATGCTCCGAACTCAATGTTCCCCTCGAGTTTCCCATCTGAGAAACCGTTTAGTAGATATTTTAGTTATGCCATTAAACAAATAAATTAATTATTTAATTTATCCATTTCATGTTCTGATAATGGATGAGGGATCCCAACGTCCTGCTCTGACATACTTTATGTCATTCCTAGGGAAAACACCTAATTTCAAACCCATCTGTAGACTCAGATTTCTTATCTGAAACAACGTTTAGGAGTTATCCCATTTATTTGGTGTTCCCAGTGTGAACGCACTGAAAATTTAATTCTGGACACATCGGGGCTCGGAATCGCACGCTGTCTGAAGGCGTTTCCCCAGAATAACATCAAGAATATACCAAAGTGTTTTATAGAAAAAACCGGGTTCTTACAATGAATTAAACTAAAAAACTTATTGATAGTGAGTCAATCATAAGTTGTTGCTGGTGAAAAAATGGATGTATTTATTTCCTTTGAAATTATGCATCATTTTTCCAACATGTTTCCCTTAAATGTGATAACTCTACAACATAATTCTATGATTTAATAAATTAAAAATTCCACTGCTAATAAATAATTAACTTAGAGGTTCTATTTCAAACTCACAGCATTGAATTGGATTGTACTATAACTCGAAAATGTGTATTTATTAAACATGGTGAAGATGAATAATAAAATTCTTTCAATCAAGGAACACTCAAGAAATACAACTAATATAAATATTTAACAAAAAATAAAATGCATTCCAAACCTAGGAAACTCCCTCGAATCATACCACATTGGGTTGTCCTTCAATTGATTCAACATTGTAAACTTACAATGTAGGTCGACTTAATGATGTGGGAATGATGTTGTTAAAAATAAATAAAAAATGAATATTTCACCATTGTGTGGGGAATTTCACCATTTTTAGTGTGAATAAAATCACAAATTTATTGAATTGTATCAAAATAATTATAAAAATGTAATTTTATGTGAATAATAATAACATTTACTATGTAACTATTTTGATTCAAACAACTCACATGAAATAATGTGTAGAAGCAATTACAAATGGTCAGTGTAACATTACAATTTAAAGAATTAATTATCATCCCCAATTAATTCACAATAATACCCTTAAGTATGTATCATAGTATTCAAGGACAGATTCCCTATTTATAAATTCCCTCCCTATTAAATAATAGTGTCAAAATAAGGGTGAGGAATAAAAGAAATATTGACATCTCAAAGATGACAAGAAAATTTGGTCCAGATTCATCTTTTTTTTTTTGTTCTAAATATGTCATTAAGTATGTCATAATATAGGATGGTTGTGGAAGATAAATATCTTCTTCATATTTCCAATAATATATTTCAAATTTTCAATCCTATTGGAACTTCCATTTTGATGTCATTATCGAACTGGTGGAATTATTTTTGTAGCCTTCAAATAGGAACCAAAAATTTTAATCCAACCTAGGTTCCATGGATCTCATAGAAATCAGCAGAATTATCTCTAAACATAGATAAATTAAATTATACATATAATTTTATACTTATAAATTAACATTTTTTCATAATTTGGATATATAGTTTGATCCCCAATTACATGATGTTCCTAAGGCCCTTTTTTTATTGTCCATAAAGATTTTCATCATTTTCCTTAAATATCAATCTCCACTAATGATTAATCTATTGTTACTAAAATATACAATATTACATACTAAGTGAAAAATAATATACCAAATATAAATATTAAATTATCAAAATAATTAATTCGATAAAAAGATGATTAATTTAACCCAAATTACACATTAAATATGAATTTAAAAAGAATGTTAAATGATGTTAAATTTATATAATGCCAGAAATTATGTATTTATGGAAATTAAATCACATTAATATTATAATATGAACAATGAATATTATCTTATTTTAGTTGATAATCACACCACCGTCTTGTGATTTTCTTCCCAAGAAAAATTTATCAAGAATATATTAACTTTATTTACCTTTTAAAAAAACAACTAAAGTAAAATGATCAAGAAAATACTTCCTTCTAAAAAATGACAAAACATATAATAATTATTCCAAATAAACTTGGTTCGTATGAAATTTCAAATTCTATGCTCATTACATTGTTAAAATTCATTATCAAAATATATCTAATTTTTGTTTTGAATGATAATGTGTTGTGTATTACAATACAAAATGGTAAAATATTATTGTTCAAGGGAAAAAATGGAATCGATGGGTTGGAATCATACTAAACATTCAGATAAGTATCCTCATTGTTTAGTTTTCTTTCATTTTTTCACTATTTTTGACTCATTGTTAGTATTTTTAACCAGAAAAAGATGTAATGAATAAATCATCCCAAGAAAACATTGGATTCATGATCCCAATTGTGGAACATAAAACATTTTGTTCATTATATGCACAAAAATATAGATATAAATCTAGAATTTGGGCAAAAAACTATCGATTCATGATCCCCAAATGCTGCATTCGACGCTTTTGGATAAAACATTTATCAACATGATATTTTTATTTAATTTAATTTATATATACTTATATTAAACATTAAATTTCATAAAAAACAATGCAATGTTGAAATGGACCTAGGAACTTGAATTATCCAAATGATCCAATGGACGTTCATTATTAAGTATCGAATAAAACATTAAAAATGTATATAATGTATAATCACCTCAGAAAACAAAAAATTCAAAAAACTATTCTCATGATAATTAACATGAAATAAAATCATAATCCATGCTTTAAAAATAAGTTTAACTTTAGTTTTCATTTTTCACAATTTACATTAACTCATTCTATGATAATGATTTGAATTATTATTTCTTAAAACCATAATTTTTGTCCAAAATATCATATTTTCACTCCCTCGAAAACATAGATTTATAGAACACTATTTTTTGAATGATTATAGGATATAGATTTTATAATTTATAAGAAAGTGAGGGATATTTTAATTTAAAGGAAATATTGGATAAAAAAATGTGGTTTAAGGTTTATAAAATATCAAAAAGAAATTAAACACTTTTGGTTAACATCACATGTTTACTACTTGATGATTATTTTTTATTGGTTTGATGTGTAGAACGAAAGATAATTATTTTAAAATAATAAATGAATAATATTTTTCATCTCACACACAAGGTATATTAGATCGCATTTGAAACCCCATGGTAGTTCCATATAAAAAAATAAAAAAACATAAAAATAATAATAATGCAGAATCTATGGTGTCTCCTGGAAGGTGCTTAGTTTAAAGTGGTTAGCTCGACATGGACCCCCCAACATTAACAATGCCAACTTTAATCTTTTTTGGATGTATTTATTCATAAAAAATCTATATTTAAGGTGATAAATGTTTTATAATATGTTTCATGTAAAAACATACAATCAATTTTGAGTGGAAAATTACATCGAATATATGATATGCTAGATCCAATTACTTCTGTAGTATTTCCTAAAAAATTATGCTTGAGTCTTAAAATATTTGATTCATGAGAATAATTAAATCCAAAATCATGATCAAGGTTATACGCTATAATGTAAAACATTAAGGTGGAAGTATGGACAATTTATTTGACCTTGGGATTCTGAAAACATTAAAACCAATGTCCAGACATTAAATAATACACATTTCCATTTTCATAGTTTATCTAATGAATTAAATACTTTTCGTATGAATACATAACACCAATATTATATTTATAACTTTTAGGATGGGGTTCTTACTCAGTGTTTTTTATTTTTCCTAATGGATTAGTAATTGGAGTTTCAGAAAAATAATTATTTGATCAATATTCATGATAGTGAAACCATGATGTAAAATTATACACTTATGAATCAAAAAAATAATTCTCAACCCTATTTAAATACACATCAATTATTTCGTTATTTTATTTAATTCACATACATTAAAATTATGATATATTTGAATTTTCTAGGGATGTTTTTGTTTAAAACCTTTCTTCTATGAATGTTGATGAAGGGATAATATGACTGAGAATTAGTTCTATAACAGTTTAAATTATTTTTATATCTAAATTTTAAAATGAAACCACATATTTCATTATCTCTTTTTTTTACACACTTTCTCATGTAATGGTTGTGGATCAATATGGAAAACTGTTAGATCTAAATGGTTTATTCTATGTGGAAAATTATATTGATGATGTAACATCCCAGTTTATTATTGAATAATTAATTTTAATATCTATTAATATTTCTAAATAAGATATTAATTTTATGTTAATGGGGGATCTTTTTCTGATATCATACCCAAAAAGAGAAAATAGGTTTCTCCAAATTCATATGTTTCACACAACATTGAGTTATACTGAAAAATAATACAATAATATTTTTATTATGTTAAATGGTTGTTAACACCTAGTCGTTGTGTTGGTGGGAATGAACAGATCTAACAACAATATTATTCCACATTTTTGTTAAATGGTTTTAACTTTAGCCACTAAATTAGAGAGTCTTAAATTTACAATGAATCTTATTGAAAGCGTAACATACTATAATATTTTTACAAGGGAGTTTACCGCCTTTTTATGGTGAAATATTTTTAAATATAGTTTTTTTTCACATTTATATTTTCTATTTGACAAAATAAACTTCATACATGAAATGAAAACATAAAAATTTTATTTGGATTATATTTTTTCCTTTTCGATTAAAATTAATATTTTGATGAATTGTGATAAATAATTCATTTTAATTAAAAAATGCCTCCTCATCTATTTTATTTATAGAGATATATATTTTTTATATTTGGTTTTAAATTGTAAATGGATTTTTTTAATCATTTCATCCAAATTTGGTAATTATAAGTAATTTCACATTGAAATTTGACAAAAACACATGTCAGTCTTTTGATAGTATTTATTTCATAAAACCCCTCTTTCTCGTTTCACTGTAAGATTTAATTATTAAATAATAACTACAATTTATTTGTATTGATTTTGAAAAATGGATACCATATTTTTAATCAGTTGTTTGAAATTGCATAAATATGTACCTTTTATTTGTCGATATTATGAATTGTATCTTCAGAAATTATTTCTATTTACTATGGTTAAAGGGTATATTATGTAAATAAGGGTAATTTTTTTTAATAATATAAAACTACCCATAAATGAGTTCTAATCATATTGTATTAGAATTTTTCAACAATGATAATCCTTTGGCCGAAATTTTGTCATTTGGGAGCCACTTGGTTGTGAAAATAACATGTTATAATAATTAATATTACATAAAGTGAAATATAACATAAACATGTTTCATTATTCTAAAACAGTTTTAATGTGGTGTTAAATAATTTATCTCTTTGACTATGAATATTAATTGTAAAAATTTTAATATTTCCTACATCATGTATTTTATTTATAATTTTAAGACTATAAATAAATAAATAAATTTCTAACGCAATGATGATGTAGTGATTCTCTTATTAATGAATGATTCAAATAAATAATATTGTAAATATTAAAATAAATGTTATAGGAACATTTTTATGTCATCCACTAGTTTGATGGTTGAAATTGAGTTGTTAGGGTGGATTTAATTCATTTTGTTTTTAGGAATCATTTTTTATAACTATAACAAAAATCAATTACTAAATAGTGTAAAAATTGATAAAAATGAGTTTTTAAAGAAGAACTATTTTATTAAATGAAATAATAGTTCTAAAATATATAATTCCTCCAAATCAAATATATAATGTAATATATTTAATTATTTATCCACTTTAGATGACATTGGAATTTAATAGAATGTATAGTAACTATATATTGTGAAAATAGAAGAATACAAGGTTAGAGTTTGTATTTTTAACAAATCGTTAATGTTAAACAATAATGATAAATTTGTTACCTAAACTTGTAAAAAATATATTGGTTGAGAGTATTTAAACCCATAATCATATTAAATTCTAAAATATCACTTTGCAAAAATTATAATTAAAATATATTAATTATAAAATAATATTTCAATACTATCCTAAAGTGCTCATCCCCCTTTATATGAAATCCCACAACCTCTACCCACTTACTCACAAATCTCAAGACCCATGGGTAGTCAATATTCTTCTTAAAAAATTTCCCAAATTCACTACCTTCCTTTTAAAATCCATAGCATGGCAGGAATGCAACTCAAGAATGCCTTTTGGCTCAAATCAAAAGAAGTTACATGATTTAGAGGTAACGAATTCTCTCAAGATCCTTAGAATTATTTTCCTTCTCCACTCAATATGATCTTATTATTATATGATTACCTAACAAAATCAGTATCCTAAATATACTATGACGTTGTTATTATAGTTATTGTTACTACACTTATACACATCTCTATATAATACATCTGAACATAGTGTTTCTATGTACGAAAAACTACTGCCTCACGAAATGATGATTGTTCAGTTTTTCCGACCACCTATCTTGGTGTACATTATGAGGGAAAAATATTTATATATTATATATATTAAATTTTCATTTTCTCTATTATTATGTAATTTTTATTTACATCATACATTTATTCTTTCCCTAATGTGTAAATATGATAATTTCATTTGATGAAGTGCGGACTACCGCCCCCTAAAAGTGATATAAATCATTCCTTCCATACATAGAACATATATAATATGGAATTAATGAAATTATGTAACATATATAACATCAATATATTAGTGTAATTATAACATACCATGTTTCAATAAGTATTAATTTAATTAATATGACAAATAATTAAAAGTAGTGTTCATACGTACGTATGACTTATAGCCTCCATGAACGATGAATTTCATTTCATATATCCAAATGTTATGGAAATTTATAAATAAATATATAATAGATATATATGATAATTAAATAAATAAAATATTTTGGGAAATGGTGTAAATTTGACTACATTGATAATTCACCTCAAAACAAGTTCATTTTTGACTTATAAACCAAATAACAACAAAATGACAAATATTAACATTTATAATTATGTAATTGTTATATCATGATGTAAATTTTTATAAAATGAAAAAAACATTGAAAAGGTTCTCAATTAATTATAAATTAACATAGGATTATTATTTAATAACAACAAGGAACAAGTGTGATTATTTGTACTCAAGGTAGGGGACTTCAGTTCAATCCCCTTCCATTGAGGCATATTTTGATGTTATATACATCCTTTTTAATATAGTGTATAATAAACCCCATTTAATTTAAATTTCATTCAAATGAAATATTTTTTCTAATGAGTGTTTTATTAAAGACAAAATGATACATTTTTAATGACTGGGACAACAACGACTCCTCCGCCACTATAATAGTTATTTTATATTTTGATTCCTCTATAAGCATTAATGTTTTTTAAAGAAAATGAAATACCTTATTACCATTTTTAGGTGTTTTGGTATTGAAATTCGTTTTTGAAATAGATTTAATATTTAAATTTCTCTAAATGATTTATTTTTATCACAAATGAAATGTTATTAGAGAAATGTAGATATTTACAATATTTAATGTGTTATGAATTTAAAGGGTACATGGACATTGGACGGGTGGTTACATGATAAAAGAATGACATGTGATTACATGATAAAAGAAAGAGAGGTGGTTCCATTACCAACCAAGGATGTGTGGTTACATTATAACCTCCATTTCATTAGGAATGGAAGTCGACGGTATAACAATTCTATTTAGTGATATGTGTGGAAGTAGACCATAATTTTATTCCATTTAAGTATGTTTATGTCTCAAGTTTCCATATAAGAGTTATTTATTTCATTCTATGCAATTTATTGTAATATATTGGATAAAAAAAGTGTAAACATTCATCTTATATTTAGTGAAGTATATTTACTACTTCATACTGGTGAAAAATATTCCATTATAATAATTTATTTATCGTTTTCATGATTTCCCAATACTAGAAGTTATCCTTATTTGTGTATCCCTTACTATGATTTTAATGCTCATATAAAACATGGATTTTTGTTTATAGGACATAAAGAAGTATAGGGTCATAAATGAGATCAAATAATTGTCATTTTGTTTAAACAAGAAACTAACAATATTTATTTTCAAAATGTTTTGTTTATGAAAATATTGAATACTGAGTAGAAGCGTCTAATTTTTAATAATAAAGTTGATATATATGAGTTATGGCTTATTTTTCTAAATCCCTTAACCTGAAATGATCCTCGATGGGATTAAAAGACTAATTATTGACTTAACATAACATTATGTAATGTCAAAGGTTAGGGAAATATAGATATTATTGAATAGGAGGTGGTTTTTCTTTTCCTTGTCGGGATTGAAACACAATATTGGTTTGAATGTTATGTGGAGAATATGAGTAAAAAATTTATGGTTCATTCAGTTTGTATTTTTCCTCCAATAGATATTAGGTTATTTATTGTTTGTCATAATGGGTATAGGGTAGTGAATATATAGAGAGGTTCCCCATGATTGGTATTATTCATAATTTCCAACCAAAAGAGTGAAATCCAAGTTGACAATATATATGTGGGATGATAATAAGGGTTTTGAGGTAGGAAAAGTATGATAATTTCCAATATAAATTACATATTTCCCTAGAAACAGTGCCAAAATTTAGCGATTCCCTAATTTAACATACTAGTATAAGTATCCATTGAAGTACATGTCGGGATCAAAAACACATGGACCTTAGGAGAAACCTATGGACACATACATTCTATTGAGGATTTGGATATGGGGTTGAATTTTTTTTTGATTTTATTTGATTAACTAGTGATTTAATTTAAATATGAAACAATAAAACACAAAAAACATGAACTAAAACAATTTTTCATGAATAGTCAACCCAAGATTGTTGCTATGGATAGACTATGAGTAATTGATTCCATTGAAATTGTGTATTACTAGTTATAAATGTGTCTAATCATTGAGATATTTCAACCAAATCCTTATCCATGTTAATACATACCTAATTACAATTATAATAAGTAGTACACTTGAATGATATCTTGGACAGTCACTCCATGTACGTGGATTATAGCAGAACTCAAAATATATTGTTGTTGATGTCCATGCATATGGAGATTAAAAATTTGTCAATAAAGGTACTCTTAAACAATAAAACATATTTACGAACATAATAATAAAAAATAAAATCCAAATCATTCTAAAGATACTCCCTATATTCAAAGCATAATGGGTAATCCTTCAATCAATTCAAATACATCAATGGAATTTTTAATTCAACATAAATAAATGGGATTTAAGAAGTAAAAACAGTGATATTACGCACACACCTCCATTGTTTAAGGAATTTCACAATTGTCTGTGGAAATAAATTATAAATTGACCCAATTATATCAATGTATTAATTAAAATTATATAATAATTTAATATGAAAAACAATAATTAATAAAATATTTTGATCTGATGAAATTACATTAATGATTTTTATAATTCTTTTATAAAAAGGTAATTTTAAAATTATAATTAAATGAATAAAACGACTACCCCAAATTCCCTCATCCCATCACCGTTAATAAGATTATTAAGAGACTAGATTCATCCACTTTGCTGGAGTTCTCATATGAAATTGAAAATGGAAAAATATTTAATTAAATTACTGTAGAAATATTTTCTTCAAGTTTTCTCTAATACATATCTTAATTTCATCCCAATTGGATAATCTATTCAGATGTTATGCCTGATATAGTGTGATGCTTTTATGTGCCTTTAAATCTGGCCAACAAATTAAATTTCATATTGGGGTCCTTTGACCTCCCTGAAAAAATGATAATTAGATCTACAAATAGTTCAATGAAATGACACCCATAATTAATTTATTGTACTATAAAATCAAGATTTATATTTGGAATTATTAATAATATTTATGAATGTCAAATTCATATAATAAAACTTATGAATTTCACATGAAGAAGATTAATTTGGACCAAATTGGCCCTCTATACATGAATTAACCAATGATGTGAAATGAATAAAAATTTATAAAATCATTTAAAATAGGTGTTAATGGACATAGAATCATATTAATATTAAAATAGTAATAATTAATATTATCCAATTTCAATAGCTAATCTGGTTCCCTCGACGATTGTATCTAATTGAAGTCTAAATCTTACTTTATGACAATGGAGAGGCCTGCATGAGGCATTCGATAACCATATAAGGGTGAGAATATAATATCACCCCCAAACCTATGGTCATTCTAAGAACACTATCCATGTGTTGTAGGATATTATGATAAATTATTTTATACATTTTATATGTCTAGTAGGATCACATACCCTTAGTATAGTTTGTGTAAAACTACAACAACCACAATACTATTATAATGGAATAAATTGATTTAATGTAAATGAGACCATATAGGTCACTCTTTTTTTGTTAGAGTTCAGGGAGACACCTCTTGTAGGACTAGAGATGGTGCAGGTGGTGACACAGAAGGTTCAGGGAATCTATGAGGGGATGAGTATAGCCTAGAGAAAACATTTATCTTATGTAGATCAAAATCATATTCAATTATATTTTGAGTAAGGAGGACACATTTTCCTAAGATTATCCCCACATAGGTGATTATGGAGGTTTTGATAGGGATTCATGCTATCCCTATGGTTCAACAGGTTTTGTATGATTGTGTAAAAGCTTTTCAAGGAAACATACCACCTCTCCCAACCCCCACACTAGGATCTGGTGCATACTGTCTTCCACGTGATGCAGTTTAAGAGATACATTCCTGAACTTAAACAAATTATTTATTGGGTAGAGATGTACATCATGGATGGATACATCGATTCGGAGAACCATGATGCGATCAAGGATCGATAAAAGAGGACCACGTGTGAATGAACCATCCCCTTGATTCTAATGTTGAGGAAGAAGTGTAATGGTCATGAGATATTATAGGAATGAGAGATCCAGATGTGGGTTAGGTATCCTGGTTTTTTTGTTTGTTTTACGTATTCAGTTATGGAAATATTAATGCAGGTAATGATGTAGAGATCTTATTTTCTTCTTGTAATACGTTGAAATATTCATACATATATATTCGAATCTAGGGGTATAGGAAATATATGATTCTAATAAATGATGTGACTAGAAGTAAATTTAAAAATACCATTTAATATATTTTATATTTTTCTAATAGTTTTAATAAAAATGAAAAAAAAAATTAAAAAGGAAATTCGGAATTGAAATCGTAGGCCACAGTTGGGTCTATAATGTTGTTTACACTAGGACTAACCAAAAATATGTTAGCATGGGGTGTTCATGTATTTTGAAGTATGGTGGGATCATATTAAGTTAAATTAATTATTTAAATTCATTTTTTCATTTCAAATGACCTAATATGATGTTTCAAATATCCCCAATTATTTCAATTTTTCCATGGTTAGCCTCATCACCCTAGATTCACCGAGTGCAATTGTTCCTCTCATTTAATTGACAAAATAACCTTAGATAATAATGAAACTATGTATTAGAGAATATCATAGAACATGGATTGAAACAAATTCCTTCATTAATTAGTGAGAGCGGTCATAAAAATCGAATTATCCCATACTGAAAATGGGCCATTTTTTATACCATTTTAATTAAATTTATTTAGAATATCAATCACCTTCATTGTTATTATCTGATTGTATGTGGGCGTGCAACAATGTACCAATTTAATTTCATATTCTATGGGTATTTAACCGCATTTATCCAATTTATTTAATATCTCCAATGAATACTTGGAAATAATATTTATAAAAAAAATTTGGTTCATTCAATCCTCTATTTCTTTGAATACTTCAACGATAGTGCCTCACCATCCATGTTCAACATTTTCGGGTAGTACCAAGCAAGATCAGACCACCAAAATCATGATGATTTTTTTTATAGATGGGTTAATGAATTATAGATATATATTGGTTGTTTTTTGACTATGTGACATTTGTTTAATGATTTTTAGCAAAATCATAAATGGTGGAGTACCCTACACTGTACGAGTCGAGCAACGAACCTCTAAGTATTGAAGGGATTAGATTTCTGACCACAAGATGGGTAGAACTGATGAATAGAATTTAGATTCACCATTATTGTAAAAAATGAAGTCATTTTAGATAAAATAATTCTATGTCTAGTGTGTGGAGATCCAATTGAGATTTCAAGAGAAATTCTGGCTACTTACCATGTAGTTCTATGAATAGTGTGTATCGGGAGATGGCTATAGTGGAATGGGATATGATGTTTATGTTGATTCAATATGGTTTCCTTATGCCTTTTTCATTTCTATATGCTTGGGGGAGATTTTTAAGTCAATAAGTTTTCAATATGACTTCTCCATTCCTTCATGTTTTGAAAATCAGAAACACCCTAAAAATCACAATCACCCTATCTAAAGGAAAATTTCATTTTCCCTAATATTTCCGTTGAAAACGAAAATTTTCCTTCCACAAGGAAAATTTATCTTTACCTGTTTTTCATTGTTCATTGTATAAAATAACTCATTTTCTTTATATGTATAAAAATCAGATTCACATCCCAAACCATGAAATCTTATAAAAAATTAGATATAGAGAATTCTATTTTCAAGTTCCGAATTTTGGTTCCTGGTCCTTTAAATTTAGTCTCCGAAATTTGTATGTTCATAATCCAAATTCTAATGAATTTAGACTCTGAACATTGTATGTTCAGATATCAAATTCTAATGAATTTAGACTCCAAACATTTTATGTTCATACTCCAAATTCTAATGAGTTTAGAATCCGAACGTTGTAAGTTTAGACTCAGAATCCTCATAAATTTAGACACCAAACTTTGTAAGATCAAACTCCAAATTCAACTGAATTTAGAACCCGAATTTCTATGAAATTCAGTCTCCTTAATTCTATAAAATTCGGGTTCTGAATTCCTGATAAACAGAATATTAATATTCTTATGTTATATACATCGACAGATATTTTTATTAGATTTTAAATCCCATTTTTTTAGGCTCCGAACTTTTATTTTCCTTACATTCTAAAAAATTAATATTGTTAAGAAACTATATTTTTAATTACTCATGTTTTGGTAATAAAACGATGTCGTGTATTCAGCTACATACTAACCATTGTTTGAGTGACAAATATACAGGTCCCTCTAAAATTCAAGAAAAATATGACCTATGAAAGTGGGAGTCGACCTTTGAAATTGTACCAATAAATTAGAGCTCATTTGAACAAGCCCCAGACAGTTATATGATTCTAGAGATTATATGTTGTTGAAGTGTTTTCTAGAGAGAGGGGCTATTTAATATCTCATTTCTTCATGTGGATGATGTGAAAAACTTGTTCGAGTGTGAAAAAACTTGTTCAAACATTGCTTTGTGCAGAATTGCTTCATGCAGAGCTGTGATTTCCTTAAAATTAGAGACTCCATGTTGTGAAGTAAGAGGTGTCGATTTCCATAAAAATTGAGGGCTTGTGGGGATAGCAAGATAGATACAGATCATAAGATTTAGGGCTTAATTGGGTTTGGGTAAGATAGAATTTTTTGGAAGTATAAATCAAGGGACCTTTATCCAAGGTTTTTGGATACCCTACTCATTAGGTTAAAAGTTTTACTACATGTTACTTGTAGGGTTTCAATTTTGTTTTCTGATGTAATTTTGGTTGTTTCAGAAAGTATAACTATCTTATACGTCCTTATACTTGTACTCTAATTAAATAAGTTCATATACGCTTTAAGGTAAAATAATTGTTATTGTAAACTTTTATTAAGTTTCATTTCTGGAACCACATTTCTGGAATCTCTTTTCGGAATCACATTTTTAGAATCAAGAATGTTTTGTAGAACATAGAGGTGTTCTGAATTTTGTTTATAAAAAATTTCCTTAATTATTTTTAAAGTATACAATTCACCCCCCCCCCCTCTTGTATATTGAGTATCTAAACCATAGTTTCTATGATACATATCTTACAGTCGATCCTACAATTGGTATTAGAGGATATTTCCCTATACCCAAAATTAATCTCACGATTAGATTCAGAAGAGAAATTATGTTCTTTTTTACTATTTCAGAATCAGATTTTCAGTCTTATATAGTTCGAATTCATAATTTTCTTAAAGATACACTAGTTCTATATTTTCCTTTCTTAGAATATTTTTATACTTTTTTACAGACAATTGTTACTAACATGTTTTGTGTGGAAATATTTTCATTAAGATGGCAGGAATAATAGTTTGTTCTATCGATAATCGAAATCCAACAAGACTTCGTATTTTTATTGGAAATGATTATGAGTACTAGAGAGATAGGAGGAAGAATTTCGTTATTAACACTGGATTTGATAACTACATGATGATGAAAATAGACTATACGATTTCTGATAAGAAATTGAGTACTTTTACTAATCCGGAGAAATTAGAATATTAAGCTAATTTCAGAGTAAGAAATACATTGCTATGTTTCATGACTAGGAACATCTATAGTAATATATGTTCTTGTGAAGCAGCAAGTAGTATCTAGACGAAACATGAAGTTACACATTTTGGTACTTCTAAAGTTATAGATACAAGAAGAGATATGTTAAGAGATGAATATCATGGATTTAACATTCCTTATGGAGAACCCATAAGAAAAGTTCAGGAAAGGTTCATGAAAATCGTGAATAGCTTACAATCTATGGGAGATAAAGGTTTGGAAGATGAGGCACTTGTAGATAAAATCATAGATATTATGACAAATGAGTGGTATTCCAAGAGGACAACAATTGATGAGAACAGGAAAGTCACCAAGATATCCTTAGATGATCTATTTGGAACTCTTCTTCATCACGAGACTAGAATAAAGAGAGATGATGATAATGTTAAAAAGAAGAATGGGAATGGAGGAGTTTCTTTTAAAACTACTTCTAAACATATGAAATCCAAGGATCCAGAAAGATCTACTAGGTCAAAGTCAAAGAGAGTGATATTCAGTCAGAATCTAGTGATACATTAAATTCTGAAAATGAATTTTCTAATCTTGATCGGAGGATGAACAAGTTAGTAGCTTAGAAGAACTATCAAAATAATCTCAAGAAGTGAGACTACAAATAGATGAAAGATTGGGAAGTTACTTGTTATGAATGTAGAATAACATGTCATATCAGACCTCATTTTCCCTCTCCTAAAAAAAGGAAAAGAAGGAAAGGAATTCAGAAATAATCTACAAGAATTTCAATCGTTCCAAGCACAATAAAAGTCTTAAAGCAAATAATACATGGAGTGATTGTTGCGGAGACTCTTCAGGAAGTGAATCTTCTGAATTTGAATCATCAGCACAAAAAAATATCAGATTCATTGCTACAACTTCTTTCCCAAATACATGTCTTATGGCCAAGGTACGCTCTTCGAAGGCTTTAATAAATTTATCTCTTGATAAGAATTACTATTCTGGAGATATTACTTCTAATGAAGATACCTCATCTTCAGATAATGAATAAATACCTTCTTATGAAGAAGTATCTAGATTTCCCATATTTTTAGAAACAAAAAATTGTAAAATTTATATGAAATTAGAAAAAGGAAAATACTTGAGAATAAGTTCTTAAAAAAGAGATTTCAGACCTTTCTAGAGATATTGAAGATAAGGATGAGCTCTTAGAAAAACATTATAAAGACCGTAAAGAAGTCAATTTTGAAAAGGAACAACATTCTAAAGATCTTAAGATTGATATTTCAAAAAAAAAGTTTTTGAGGAAAAATCTAACTCTTAGAAAATAATTCCTGAGGATATGAATTTAGTCATAAGACTAAAATCCGAAATATATTCTCTTAAGAAAATTCATTCCAACATCACTTATGGTAAAGAAAACTTTAACAAGATGTATTCCCAAATCAGACATCAAGGAAATACTATTGGAGTTGGTTATACTCACAGAAAACCTTTTTCCAAAAACAAATATCTTATTCCATATAGAGCCCCTTTTTGTACTAAATGTCAAAGTGGAGTGCATTAAAAGAAAAAAAAATAAGGTTCAATCTCTTGAGTTTCATAATTATTATTTTTCTAAACAAATGTGGATACCCAAAATTTTATTTTCTAACAATTCCAGATCCAAGAAAGTTTAGATTCCAAAAGTCTAACTATCTTATTTTTAGGAAAATAAAGAAAGTACCAACAACAATCAATGGAACATTAATAGTGGATGTTCCCGGCATATGTCTGGTAACAAAAACATCTTTGAAAATATTATCAAGACGAAAGGAGGAAAAGTAACATTCAGAGATAATTATAAGGGAGAAATTATTGGTATGTGTAACATTGTTCTTCTTGGAAAAACATGGATTTATGATGTTTCATTTGATAAATATCTTAAGCACAACCTCATTAGAATATTCCAATTATGTGAGGAAGGTTACCTAGTGAATTTTTGGAATGATAAGTGCCTAGTACACAATTCCAAGGAAGAGTTTATTCATTTGGCCAACAGGTAAGAGAATTTTTACACCCTAGACATAGAAGGCCTTAGGATCCAAGATCTTCCTTGCCTTAGTGCAATGAAATATCATTCTTGGTTATGTCATAGAAGGTTAGGACAATGTAACCTTAGGAACCTATGAAAAATTTATAATAAAATATTAGTTAAGGATCTACTAAAGCTTAGATTCAATTATTCAAATGTTTGTGATCCTTTTCAATATGGAAAGCAACAGAAATAAAGTTTTAAATCAATCGGATAAGTCTCAACCAATAATGCATTACAGTCGGTGGATATGGATCTTTTTGGACCAACACAAACTGGAAGCATCAGAGGAAAATATTACATATTTTTCTTATTTGATGATTGCACAAGATTTACATGAGTCTATTTTCTCGAAAAGAAATATGAATCTTTTTCTTATTTCAAAACTATTAGAGCCCAAGTTAAAAATGAGAAAAACCTTCCTTTGATAACTATTTATAGTGATCCTGGAGGAGAAATTCACAATTCTGATTTTGAATTTTTTTTAAAGTAGAAAAGGCATTACTCATAACATCTCATCACCCAGAACACCTCAACAAAATGTTGTTTTTGATAGAAGAGATAGAATTCTTCAAGAGATAACAAGATCCATGTTGATTGAATATTCAGTATCCAAATTTTTTTTGGATGAAGCTGTATGTACTTCTTGTTATATTATAAATCATATTTTGATTAGACCTTTTCTTTATAAAACTCTTTATAGATTATGGAATGGTAGAAAACCTATAATTTCCTACTTCATGGTTTTTGGATTCAAGGTATTGATTCTGAATAATAAAAATAATCTACAAAAATTCGCATCAAAATCGGATGAAGGAATTTTATAAGGCTAATCCACAACTTCTAAGGCTTATAGAGTTTTCAATAAAAACACTTGTATTATTGAAGAAAAAGTACATGTAAAATTTTATGAAACTAATCCTTTTGTTTTTAAACAACCTCGACCTATATCTTCAGATGTGATTTCAAAAACTGATTATCAACCATTGTTAAAAGATCCTTATGATAAGGAAAATGTTCAAGAAAATATTTCTGAAGCATTTACCCTAGGATACTTCCTACTCTATGTTGATGAACAAGTTTTAAAAAACCCAAATTAGTTGTTTCTTAAAAATTATCCCAGTGATAGTGTCATTGGTGATGTAAATCAACCTGTAAGTACTAGAAGTTCCTTAAGAAATGAAGTAGAACATTTAGCATTCCATTCCAAATTAGAACCAAAAATCACTCATGGAGCTTTATGGGATGATGATTGGATTAAGGCCATGTAAGATGAGCTAAATGAATTCAAAAAGAATAAAGTATGGAGTCTGGTTAAAAGACCTAAGGAAACATCTGTCATTGGAGTAAAATGGGTCTTTAGAAATAAGTGTGATGAAAATGGAATCATCTTATGATATAAAGATATATTGGTTTCTAAAATCTATAATCAACAAGAAGGAATAGAGTATGAATAAACCTATGCTCCAGTAGCTCGACTTGAATCTATTCGTATTATACTTTCCTTTGCAACATTCTTAAATTTCAAGCTCTTTCAAATGGATGCGAAATGTGATTTCCTTAATGGTTATGTTCAAGAGGATGTTTTTGTTCAACAACCTCCTAGTTTTGAAGATACAACACATCATGAACATTATTTTCAACATACCAATGCTTTTTATTCACTCAAACAATCCCCTCGATCCTGGTATGATAGACTTACATGATTTTTTCTTCAAAATAATTATGTTAAGGGAAATTCTGATCCAACCCATTTTATGAAAAATTATAAGGAAACTGTTTTTACTGTTAAAATTTATGTTTATGACATTATATTTGGTTCAACTCAGAAATCATTAACGGATTACTTTGCAGATATAATGAAATATGAGTTTGAAATGAGTATGATGGGTGAGTTTAAATTTTTCCTTGGTTTTCAAATTTCTCAAAAACAAGAAGGAATCTATATATATCAACATTATTATTTTAAATATCCTCTTAAAAAGTATGGATAAGACAACACTAAGATTATAAGTACTCTCATTGGTACCTCAAATTCATTTGTTCTTGATGAAGCTGGGAAACCAGTAGATCAAACATCTTTTAGAGGTACGATAGGAAGTTTAATTTACTTGATAGCTAGTTTCCGGACTTAATGTTTTGAGTATGCTTATTTTCAAGATATCAATAAAATCCTACGGAATGTCATTTAAAGGAAGTGAAAAAGATTTTTTTCTACTTAAAGGGAACCATGGATCTAAGACTCTTTTACACTTATGGAAATGATTTTGTTCTACAATGTTTTTCAGATGCTTATTTTGGTGGATATAGAATGGATAGGAAAAGTACATCTGGAACATGTAATTTCTTAGGAGATTCATTAGTTTCTTTGTCATACAAAAAAGCAACACTCAGTAGCACTTTCAACTACTGAAGCTGAAGATGATGCAGCTGAAGTTGTTGTGCTCAAGTGTTGTGGATGCAACACACACTCACAGACTATGACTTGAGTTTTACCAAAACACAAATTTTGTTTGATAATAAAAGTTTCATTGACTTAAAAAAACCCTGCACATCACTCTTGTGCGAAACAGATATATATTAGGCATAACTTTCTTGGGGATCAGACACAAAAAGAAGATATCATTCTCCAATTTATCAGAACACAAGATCTACTTGCTGATATTTTCACAAAATCTATACCCCCCAATAGATTTGAATACATTAAATAAAAGTTAGAAATGATAACCGTAAAGTAGTCATCCTTATTATCTTCATGTTAAAACAATCTTCTTACAGTAAGGAACTCTTTTTCATAGGGGGAGTACATTTGTTTTTTCATAGTCTAAAATTTTGTGTAGTCTAAATTTTTTGTAGTCTAAATTTTTTGTAGCCTAAAAATTTTCGTAGTCTAAAACTTTTCGGAGTCTAAATTTTTCGTAGTCTAAAATTTCTTGTAGTCTAAAATTTTTCATAGTCTAAAATTTTTCGTAGTCTAAAATATTTTATAGTCTAACATTTATCGTAGTCTAAAGTTTTTTTCGTTGTCTAAAATTTTTCGTAGTATAAAATTTTTCCGTAGTCTAAAATTATTCATACTCGTAGCCAAAATGTTTTTCGTAGTTTAAAATTTTTTCGTAGTCTAAAATATTTTCAGAGTTTAAAAAATTTTCATAGTCTAAATTTTTTGTAGTTATTTTTTCTAATTTTTTTCTATAATGAAACTTTTCATACTCAATTTTTCTAAATTTTTCATAATGAAAATTTCCATACTTTAAATTTTCGTAATGATGATTTCGTAATCAAAATTTTCAAAATCTAAAGCTCATCAAGAAGAATTTCCCTCATCATGAATAATCTGTCGAGCAATCTGAAAGGTATGTTTCCTTTAGTAAGTTTTCATAGTAATCTTTTACTTGTTGGTATTTCAATATTTTTTTAAATTCACGTATTCTCATTTTCTTAAATCAGAATATTTTTATTACAAACCTCAAAAGATTGGATCCAACCAAGATTTCCTTGCGGCTATCATTTCAACCACCAGATCTGATAAGAAGGGACTTCAACCATTCGATTGAGTATATAAGTTGAACTGTCACCCCAAATGCCTATATAAAGGACCCCCTAATGGTTGTCCCACATCGAAACTGAATCTCATGCGTGTTAAAGCTCTGACCTCCTACAAAAGCTCATTCCAAACTTTTCAGGTTTCCTTAACTCCGAATGTATGCTGAAGTCTCATCTACAAAAGATATGTCAACTATCAAGATGATTTCTGAATGGAATATTTACAGAGAAATGTTGGTTCATCCAAGTTTCTTTGCTATGTATGATTATATCATCTCAAATAAAATCATGATAAATGGATGGGAGAGTGTATGCTTATTGAAACAAGGAGCTCAGGATCCGATTTACCTAGATTTTCTATTTAAATTCTACGAGTCATAAAAAAATTTCATGAAGAAGGGAAAGATAATTTTTCTTTCAAGAGATATGGGAAGACTTGTTCTCTTTCTTACAACAAGGAAGCCAGCTAGATTGGAGTCCCATATGAAGGAGAGGCTGAGTTCTTCTCTCATATGATGTCAGATGTCCGAGGAAGCTTTGTTAAAGTAAAGGCTATGGATTTCCTTGGTCTTTCAGATGTTAAGATTCTGAAGATTGTCAACTTATCTACAAATTTCTGGATTCTTGAGTTATGGGTTCAAGGATTTATCATTCCGACAAAAGTTGATAAGGATACTTTGAAGAAGAGCGATATGTATATCGTGGATTTCTTGGTAAATCTAAGAAAGTTTAACTCGGTAAAGAATATTATGATTACAATATAGAATATAAATAATGGAAATTTGAAGGCTCGGATTTTCATGTATCTAGCCATTCACTCAAAGATGATTGTTTAGTGTTTAGAGTCATTCAAAATCCTTTGTAGTTCTAAGACATGGAATTGAAAACTCATGCTGGTAAGTGATGAAACATTGAGAAGAATGAATGTTGGATTTTATAAAGAATCCGAAGAATTTTATGATTTGCCTGAGAAAGAAACAAAAGCTATTTATAAGAAGAAAGAAGAGGATGATACCTCTAAGACGGTAGGAGAGAAGAGGAAACTGAATGAAGTAGAAGAGAAGGAAAAATACCCAGTGGATAAGGAAACTCAATCTGGACCTCCGAAGCCGAAAAATAAAAAAGCATATCTAGATGAGGATGTAGAAAATTGGAGGCAAGATAAGAAAAATTGGAAGGAATGAGAGAGACAGTTTGTTTTGGATCCTGATGAAGAAAGGTCTTAAAAATAAAATACTAC
The DNA here is from genome assembly GCA_963277665.1 of Viscum album. Lineage (NCBI taxonomy): Eukaryota > Viridiplantae > Streptophyta > Magnoliopsida > Santalales > Viscaceae > Viscum > Viscum album. The sequence goes on from OY728152.1 coordinate 1,295,175,901, forward strand.
TGATGAGCAGGAGAATCAAGAAAAAGAAAATATGAAAAGAAAGAAGATGACTGAAGCAGAGATTGTGCAATCTCTTCTCAAGGAAGCTGATAAATCCTTTGAGAATATTCAAGCGCTGGATTTGTTTCTTCAAGAAAAACTTCCTAACACTCTAGAGAAAATTGTTGTGACTCCAGAAAAAGTCCAAGTGAAAGAAGTCTATGAATAAGAAGTAGAATAAGAAGAAGAAGAAGCTAGAAGTGGTGATACTAAAAATCTCATTAAGCAAGTAGAAGATTATCATGAGAAGGAAATTCCATCTGAGAATCTTTCAATCTGAACATCTCAAGATGAATCATCAAAGCTGGTTACTCCTAAAAATGATGAAAGAAAGGATTATGATGACATAAATAATCCATCTGATGAAGAAATCATCAATAGATAATTCATTCATCCATAGTAAGCTGAGGTAAGAGCAGAGAATGAAGAAGTAGATGAAAAAAAATTGTTTACTTGTCTAACAATGAGTATGAATCTCCTGGCCAAGAGGAACCCATTTTGAAATCTTACAAAGGAAAACATGTGGTTTTTGATACACCTAGTAAAACTGTTGTGAAGAATAAATAAGTAGGTGGATCATCCAAGAGGGAGGCAGTTGAAATAGAGAAATATCCCTCACCAAGTAAAGTCTCAGATTTAGAATCGTCCTCCCTTGGACACGATTTCTTACTTCAGTATTTAATGAAGCTCGTTGGGACTATTACAATTTTTCCAAGCATAGAATCAAGATTTCAAATGATTCAACACACCATGACTTAAAAATAAGATTCATTATCCATGGTGATGGATAATTGTGTAAAACCGGAGGATGATTTCAATATTTTCTTATTACCTATGAAGCTCAAAAAATGTCATACAAGAAGATGACCAGTTGGTCAAGAAAGACTGTTGAAGATATACAGTTTCTTGATGATTTTCAAGAAAGTGTCAAGGATTCCTTTGACAGCAAAGATATTAAGATCAATGATCTCACAAATAGTTTGGAGTGGAAGCTAACCATGGAGAAAAATTCTTGGATTCAAGAAGTAAAAGATCTGAATGGGAAGTTATATTTGGTTTCCCAATGCTGGAAGAGAGAAAGAGATATTAGGATTGTGATAGAAGAGAACCTTGGAAAGAAATAACAAATCTTGAAGGCTCAAGCTAATACTCTTAAATATCAAGAAGAAAAAATCAAAGCCTTAGAGAAGAAAACATAGGATCAGGATCAGCTTCTTAAATGAGCAGAGGAAGACCATAAGGATCTCAAGAATTTGAATACTATAGTGAAGAAGATGATTCCAAAGGAAAAGGAAGGATAGCCTATTTTAAATTCGATCTTCTATTTTATTCCTTCCTTGTAAAAAATTTTCCAATCGTAATGAATTTTTGGTTACTCTTCATATATTTTTGGTTGTCTTGTACTAATATTTTAGGTACCACATTTCTTTTTCCATTCACTTTAATTTTTTTGAAAATCCCAATGGGGGAGAACGGAATGAAAAAGAAAGAAATAAAAAAGAATACAAAGTAAAAGAATAAATTTCCCTAATAAAGGGGAGTTCATCTATGGGGGATTTCATATCCATGAATATTTTCGGATGCAATAAAATGCTAAGTCAGAATCCAAAAATCAAGAATACGATCCTTAGTTTTTCCAAAGCCTAAGGGGGGATTTAGTCATATTTATTTTTTCACATGTGTAAAGGGATATAAGTTTTACTTACAAATCCTTATATTATTTTTCTCTCCTTTTTCTATTTTTCGTAAGGATGTTTGTGCTTTCCAAAAAGGGGAAGATTGTTGAGTCAATAAGGTTTCCTTATGACTTTTCCATTCCTATATGATTTGGGCAGACTGTTAAGTCAATATGTTTTCTTTATTACTTCTATATTCGATCATGTTTTGAAAATCACAAACACCCTAAAAATCACAAACACCCTATCTTAAGGAAAATTCCATTTTCCATAATATTTCCCTTGATAAGGAAAATTTTCCTTCCCCAAGGAAAATTTATCCTTACGTGTTTTTCATTATTCATTGTATAACCTAAATCATTTTTTTCTATGTATAAAAATCGGATTCACATCCAAAACCCCGGAATCCTATCAAAATGTAGATATAGAGTATTCTGTTGTCAGGTTCTGAATTTCGGTTCCGAATCCACTAACTTCAGACTCATAATTCAACGGAATTTAGACTCTGAACTTTGTACATTCAGACTCCGAATTCTAATGAATTCAGACTCCGAACATTGTATGTACAGTATCCGAATTTTAATGAATTTAGTCTCCAAACATTGTATGTTCAGACTCTAAATTATAGTGAGTTCAGACTCCGAACATTGTATGTTCCGACTCTGAATTCTCATGAATTCAGATGCTGAAATTTGTAAGATCAGAATCCAAATTATACTTAATTCAGACTCTGAATTTTTTTAAAATTCAGGCTCTGATATTCTATAAAATTCAGGTTATAAATTCCTCAGAAACAGAATCCGAATATTCTTATATTATAGATCCGAAGGATATTTCACTTTTATTCCAAATTCCATTTTTGGTTAGGCTCTGAACTTTTATTTTCCTTATAGTTTGAAAAATAAATTTTGTTGGTCAACCATATTTTTTCTTAATCATGTTTTTGTTATAAGATGATGTCTTGCATTTAGATACTTACTAAACGCTGTTTGACTGACACATATACAAGTATATCTAAAAATCAAGGAAAAACATGACTGTTGGAGGATGGAGTTGACCATTGAAGTTGTACTTATAAATAGTAGCTCATTTGAACAATATCCACACATTTCCATGATTCTTGATATTATATGTTATTTAAGTGTTTTCTAGAGATATAGAGAGTCTCTTTCAACTCTTAGTGATTCATGCGGGTGTTTTGAACAACTTGTTTAGGTGTGAAAATCTTGTTCAAACTTTGCTTCATGCAGAATTCTTCGTGCAAAGGTGTGATTTCCATAAAATTAGAGACTTCATGATGTGTTGTTAGAGGTGTCGATTTCCTTACAAATTGAGGGCTTGCGGGGATTGCAAGATAGTTACCGATCCTCAAATTGAGGGATTTCCTAGGTTTGGGTAAGATAACCAATCTTGAAAGAATAAATCAAGGGTCCTTTATCCAAGGTTGTTGGATACCATACTCTTTGGGTTAAAAGATTTACTACTTGTTACATGTAGTAGTTAAATTTTGTTTTTTGCGGTAATTTTGGTTGTTGAGGAAAGTATAACTATCTTATACTTCCTTATACTTGTAATCTGATTAAATAAGGTTCTATATGCTTTAAGGTAGAATCTTTGATGTTGTAAACTTTTTTTATGTTTCATTTCTAGAACCACATTTCCAAAATCTATTTTTCAGAATCACATTTATGGGATCAAGAAAGTTATTAGAAATTATTGGTGTTGTGACTTTTGTTAATAAAAAATATCCTTAAGGATTTTTAAACTATACAATTCACCCACCCTCTTGTATATTGAGTATATACACTACAGTTTCGATACGACATCCAGTATCATATGTATCTTATAATCGATCCTATAGTTTATAATGATGTAAAAAAATGTATCCCTTCTAGATGACATGTTCCATGACCCTGAGTGGATGATACATGTTCCATAGCACACGGGAAGGACCCCATGCAGTATTACATGGATATGAACACTGAAATTTATTGATGTACAAAAAAATATTAATGTACACAAACATAGGGAGGATACACAGACATAGCCAAGAACATTGGTGAGAACCCGGGTGGCATTGCCAGGATATGTATACAACCTACACATCATTTATACTTACATTTTACAGACTACATGTACCTATAGGGAAATTACATGGTTATTTAGTGGTACCAGATATTTTGTGGGTCCCCTCACACACGGTGTGCCCCATTGGTTTTTTTGAGAAAACATTAATCTTACATATTTAATTCCTTTGAAATCGTATTTCGGACCACATGTTTCTCACACTATGTGTTTTTTAACATAGAACATAATAGTTACCTCTTCATTGGTTTTTGAAATATGATGTGACATGTTCCTAGAACAAAACATGGTAATGTGATTTCTGACGACAACAATGACTGTAGAGAGAATCACTAGAAACACTAGAGTGAACTGCACCTTATCTAAATCTTATTTACTAGACATATAGACTGTTTATCACTGATAACATTTGGTTTTGGCCCTCATGAAACCAATGTGAAACCCCCCATATGCACTATAGTGTGGGTCCTCTACCTATAGAGTGGAACACCCATTAGCTTGGGGACAGTCATCTAACTAAAAAGTGGAACCCCCTATAAGAAAGGGATCATATCATTGTGACACCATATTAAAACCCACCATTCAAACCATGGTTTTGTTCCTTGACCTATACAGAGGACCCCCCATCATTATCAATTTTGTGGGTCCTATACCTAACACGGTAACCCCCAATTAGATAGAATACGGTTCATCAAGACACCCAAGTTTAACCAGCAACATCTTAAGAAATTTTCTACATTGATACATATAGAGTAGAACCCCCAACAATCCCTAGTGGACATTGGACATGTCAAATACATTGATTTTGTTCCACCATAGTTGTGTCAAATATTTTTGAGGCAGTTTACATCACTTGGTTATTTCTAAGCAAACACATGAAATTCTAGGAAATTTTGTTGGACATTGGGATGTATTTGCGACACTTTTCCTAGGATAAACTATGAGATTGAGATAATGATTCTCTATCATTTAGGGTTATATTGATGATTATATATATAAATCTATATCAATATATTTGTTATTTTGTTATTATCCTTCCATTAGTTTCAAATAATAATTGATTATTACACATGGTTTTTATGTTTAGCTCGTAATTTTTGTATGTGTTTACTATCTATATATGGGAAGAAAAGACATGATGTGTAGTACACCTACACACCTTGATGAGACCCCAATTCGGGGAAGAGGTTATTATTTCATTGGATTTGTTCGAGAAGCATCATTTTTACTATATACTATCTTACTATTTCTTTTTTATATTTTATTTCTCCCATTTTATATTTTGGGATGTCCTCTGGGTTTGTATATACTCACCCATTAATGGTATTTTCCCACACATTTCATATCTTATACATATGATGGATAGGTTATTGGTTTCATTATTTGTTCACAGGGATACATAGTGATGATTACTTTTTATGGTGGTCAAACCATGGACCTGAGAAGCCCAACTCTTTTAATAGTTTAATTTTGTGATTTCGTTTTGTTAAAAAATATCTCTAGTTGGGATAGAAATTTTTACCTTACTTTTCAGTTTTCTGTATTGTGTTCTTGTAAAACATATTTTTTCATTAATGGATAACCAGATATCTATTTCAAATTTTCTTATTCTTCCTATTCAGTTTTCTATTGAGATGGTAGTCTATGACTATACATTAACTTTAGAAAAAAAAGCCTCTCATTTAGGTAATGAATTTCACCACCTCTCACCACCCTTTCCTATGAATTCAATCTTGGTGTAGTTACAAGTTGAGTCCCCATTTATATCATGTCATGGAATCAAAATCTTGAAAAGTAAATCAAATGTATTATGTGAGTGTGAGTCATAGTAAATGAACAATCATAGAAACAATTTACATTTGATCACGAGGAATATAAATAAGAACATGATTCAGAACAATATATCTGGATGAAGATACTATGAGTTACATAATTAATAAAAAATGTATCATATAATGGAAATGTTCATAGAATGTTTAAATGATGCAATAATAATCATGTTAGAAATTTTTGTCACCAAGGCCTCATAAATGAAGATTACAAAGGTCACTCACTGAGGTATCGTTAAAAAAATCATATCTTGTGACTAAATTATTTACCCAAACCAATGGAGAACTATCTAGGAGATCCCATCACATTTCATAATTAATATGATAAAAATTGATAATAGTAAATAATTTCATTAATTACATATTGAGAATATATTATGAGATTCTCAACAAAATCATGTTGTTTCCAAATAGTTCATAAACAATATTATTTCATTATTTTTATCCCCCGGAAGTGAATATAGGTTTCTTATGTGTAAATCACAATGTGGAAAAATTATTTTTTATATCTATGATAATTCATCTAGTAAATAAATTGGTTTCAGTATTTAAAAAAATTATATAAAATATTATTTCATAATTAGATAGATAAAATTGAGATGTAAACTCTATTTCCTATTGAGTATAAAATTTTGTTTATGAAAAGGATAAAATGATTCAAGAAAATGGTGTCCAATTGATAATATAGAATTATGATGTTAGTATATTATCAAAAAGGTAATATAATATATGACTCATATCATTTATAATACATATACAAAAGGATGCTCTTGAATTGAAGTGATTTGATGGATAATTTTCTTATTTAGATTAGTTAATCCAACATCATGAGGAATGAAAACCTATGGGATTGGGGAAACCATGGGGGAAAACTACAGGAGGAAAACCTGCAAGGAAATCCTCTAGAAATGATTTATGAGTGAACGGTAAAGGGAAAATGGGTTGGTATTTAATGAAAAAGTGGACAATTTTTTTATTAATTTTCAAATATCGGTCATGGAAAACATTGACGATGAAAAAGAAAAACCATTGGCTTACCCATAGTGTTTTATAATTGTTTTGGTTATTTCGGTCCAATTTTATGTAATTTTAACCCATATAATCTGATCATCATTCTTTATAACTTATTTTGGCAAGGGGAATAATTCTTCCAAAAAATTAATCTTTATAAGGTCAAAGTTACCATTTTAGACATTTGAATGTCAGTTATAGTTTTTTTAAATAGATAAAAATATATTAAAGATATTAATATTAATAAAATGAAATATTTTACATCTTTTACATTGCTTAATTAATTATTATATCATTATGGATGAAATAGGAATTCATTAAATATATTGAACACCAAAAACTATATATTTACAATGCGTGGAAAAGTTAATGTATTTTATAAAATTATCATAAATTAACCATAGCATAATTTTGAGATGATGATTTAAAATATCAGTTTAATTTTATTAGAAAAAATGTCTAAATAAATTATCTATAGCATTAAATATTAAAATAATTATTTTAAATAAAATATCAGTTTTAAGGAAACTTCAACTTTATATCACTTATAAAACATTTATAGGATATTATAATATTGTTCTGTCATTTATTTTAAACTAAGAGAGTTTTAAAATTGTATTTAACTGAAATAAGTAGTAATCAAAATAACCTAGTTTATAAAAAAATATTTATTTTCTGAAAAATATAGAATTTGTGTCTAAAAAATTATTTTATCAAATTCCATATATTTTGACAAATATTTTATTAAGAAACCATATTCTTACATTTAAATTCAAATAATAATAATTTTACTTAATCAAATGTATTAAACCCCATTGAACTATAATATGTATTTGTATTTCCTTATAACACCCACTTACGACCTATGATTAAGGTGTGTGATGGTGAAATATTCATGGTTGGTCTCGGCTAACATCAATAGAGTGGTAATTTCCACTTACATGAAATTATCATATATGTGGTTTCATTTTATTATCCCACATTGAATCTAAACATGGCCTCTTTCAATTGGTATCCCTTGTAAGTAAACATCGTTCACATTTAGTGAAAAATATCCTTCAAACAGTATGACTATATTGGTTGAGGCCTTCAATTGACCAGTCTACATTTATTATTCATTGGATTTACTACTTATTAACACTAATAATAAAGTTAATATTATTACCAATGGGTATAGTTTGAAAAAGAAAAATTATCCAATGATTTATGTGACAAATGTTCAAATTATAGTCATATCATAAATCACACATTTCGCTGATAACACTATAAAAACCTTTTAATAATTTCCCACACAAATCAATGAAATTTTAATCAACGTTTCATTTTTCCATTTTATAATATTTTGATTAGTGTACTAATTTTTTATTTTTCCCTTTCTCTTGGTCTTGCGTGTCAATATTCTATCATTATAGAGTAATAAGTATTTCTCAATTTCATATTTTTATATTATATATACCTTTTTTTGAGGCAATGATTGGAATTTTAATTTGTTTAATAAGTGATTAATGTAATGACATTATTAATGATATATGATTTTATTGGTTCATCTATAATATAATATAATATAACAAAAATATTATCATAAAATAAATATCATTTATAAATCTAGGTTCGTTACACACATTCCACAGTGTGCTAGGGGGACGCCACTTAATTCATGGAGGAACGATGCCCTATTATGTTTTGGGGTGGAACAAAATATGTATCTATAAGGTAATCAGGTATTAGAACATTATGGGGGGAAACATAAATGTTAAAGGACCAAGTCCCTTGTATGTCCTCGAGGTTCTGCTCATAGTGTTGAGGAACCATTCCCACGTATGTTATTGGGTTCCACTCATACGTTAGATGTCACATGATGACTCATTCTATAGTGAACTAAGGGTGACACTCAGAAACAAGATTACCCATTACATAGTCCAGAAGGGGTCCCACTAAAAATCTACAAGGAATATGGGGGACCCAAACCTAATACAAAAACTAAGGTTTCAAACCCAGACCACTCTTTAATGATCAATCATGACCACTACTATTGTAATGAATCACATAGTGAAACTTATTACTCAGAACATTCCAGGTTTTTTATAGAAATAAATGATTAACTCTACCATCTTGTTATATGAGGAGAATTTATCATGATATGCTACTTGTTTGAGAAAATATGAGTCCATATGGATGATATGTGCATGATGGACGTTTCTCATAGGGATATATGATTTTTATAGGGTCCACATGGTGTACGCTCCTTCTCAACTTCATAGCCCCATTCCATTGGGAATGGATCAGAGGTCATAACATAATACATGGACTGTATAGGTTCCACATTTAATGCCTCAGTCACCCATCATCTTCCCATATTCTCATGTTCATGCTTGTGTTCATTGGGTCATGCATGTATACTGGGTAATTTAACTAGCCCTTCTTTAGTACTCTACACTTCCCATATACTTCCAGAGTACACAACATATCCTCCCTCATGGGGTCTGAGCATGTAGAACTAGAATAAAGAATATCCAAATATTGTAGTTAAAAGGGGATTTGGGCTTAGAAAAAAAGTATGTGATCTATATTTTACTCAAAAAACTATCCACCATAGATATGTAGTTTTACAAACTGTGTATTCATCGACTACATTTCATGTAGTTGAATTTTTCATCCATTTTTAAAATCCCTACATAGATCCGATATCCACCAATTTTGAAAAAGAAAATTCCCATTTAACCTTCCTCAATCAAAGGGGGTACCCTTCGGTCATCATTTGGAGTGATCAACAGGTCATAAAAATGAATTTTTTTCTTTCACATTAAACCTGAACATTACATGACATGCCTCCCATCATCTTCCTCTCCATCTATCACCACTACACACCCCATATGAATTAATCACGAACCACAACCTATGATATTTCTGATCCATCCTTGGTTTTTAAAATTTTTTATCATTAATTGGTAATTCTTCCATCTAACAGTTGTATTTCTCTAAAACATACCCAGATAAAGTAAAACTCTAACCCCATTGGGAAACATAAATGAACTTTTTGAATAAAGAGGGGGATGCAAATCACCATGAATCATTATATGTAAAAAATTATTGGAAAACGACCATATATTTGGGTTTTTTCATGAGTGATAACATCTGGAATATGGATACAAATATTGAATTAGAAATATAAGAGGCAAGGTTGATCATGTGAAATAAGAGATAAATTGAATCATATGAATACAATTGTAAATCTATTCTAACGATTTTTAATAAATGGTAGAAACAAAAATTTAATTAATCAACATTAAAAATAAATAAATAATTTAGTGATAATTCTGTTATCCAGTGATAGTGAAAAACCAATGCATTCAATGCTTCCTAATCCACATCAATATAAACGTTGTTTTTCATTCTCTTAATATTTTTGGGAAAAAACACTTAATTGTTCACTAAATTTTTCCAGTATTATGAGGCTCACCATGTTTTATATCTTTGTTATACTTTGTTTAATGAAAATTTAATTTTGGGTATTAAATAAATTAATTAGAAAAAAATTGTTTATTAATCCACATTATGTATCCCCCAAAGACAACCTCATTTGGTCATCTAGAACCAACCATATTTTTTTTGAGGATCTCCCTATAGAAAATATTCAATAGAGTTCTCAAATTTGTTATATGAGGCTCCATTTGGGTGTTATGTAAATTTTCTAGGAAAACATCATGTTCATGATGTTAATATATTTAATAATTTTATTACATTAATTCTAGATGAATCTGACCTCATATTATCATACCATCTCTATGTTAATATCCAAAAATATTTCTTAATATATTTGAATGTCATAGATGTAAAAAATATGTTCACTATAAAGAGTTGTTAATGATTCAATAAATGCATCACCAAAAAAAATTATTAGGATTTGATTTTGTAACTTTTACTTTGATGCCAATGTATTTTGTGCATATAATATTGAAATTGAAATTCAGATTATAAGTACCTAGCCATAAAACATTACATAATATTGAATTAAATGAATAATTCACATTGATTATCTTTTCAGTTTTAGTGTTTTAGAGAATTATGAAATAACTATAATATATCAAAAGACTACGAAGTAGGCACTTCTACTCAGTTTCCATTTTTTTCATAGAATAAAAACTCTTGAAAAAAAGAGTCATGTCTAGTTCCTTTTTTAAGATAACATGAAATTTCCTTGATCCCATCCTTGGCCCTATTCATCTTTAAGTCCTGTGAAAACATTTCAAAATGTGGGATGAGCATAAAATGCTCAGTAATTGTTATAAAACAAATAAAGAAAACATTAGTTCATAAATACATACAAAACATGAACTCTTTTACTTACCTCATGAAATCCTATGATTTATGATTAAGACATAAAAATAAAAAATCATAAAGGTAACTTGTTCCATCCATAACATACTTACATTGTTGTTATCATAGCTACATAGGGAGTTACATTAGAATACCCATCACCATATATTCAATAAATCCCTTAGGATAAACATTCAAATTAATATCTGTCACATTACCCAAAGCATTGTAGAGTTATCTCAGGCTCACCCGAACTAGGTTTTTTACAGAACCACCCGTATACTTAATTAATGCACAAGAACCATATCATGATCACAACACATAATATAAGCATAAAGGAAAGATAACATTTCTACATTACAATAAAAATATAACATTTAAATATATAAAGGTATAAAAACAATTATCAAAACCATTTTCAATATAAAAAATACATAAAATAGTGTATGGTATTTATTTTACCTTAAAAAACATTATGGCTTGTTAAGGAAGACAAAGATCAAATAATACCCGCATTAGCAGAAAGGTCATTGTCACCGCTTACGTTACAAAAATTATTTTTTTTAATTTAGTAAAACGCTTCATAGAAAAAGATTCCATTTTAATGAAATGAAAAAACAAAGGGGTTTATACACTATATAAAATATATTCGCGTATATAACAAAATATTCCTCAATGAAAGGATATTGAGACGAAGTCCCTTACCTCATGTCTGACTTGACTGGATAATTATTTAATCTTCTAAAAAATAAACTAAAGTTAATTTATTCTTGATTAAGAACCTTTTTTAGTTTATTAATCTGTTTATATCACTTAATACCAAGTTATAAACATTATGAAACCATTTAAGTTAATAATGGTTGTTTTGTCGATATTTGGTACTTGAGTAAAAAAATGAACACCTTATATTTACAGGTTGTCCATGTGGTCAATAGTTTATTATATATAGAATGATATTAATTATTTAGATATCATATATATCATATATATCCAGTATATATATGAATTTATAATATTACATTTCATTTGGAGATATGAAATGAAATGCACCGTTCATGGAGACTGTAAGTCGTACGTACACATGAACGCTAATTTCATTTCTATATTGTATTTTAATTGAATAAAAACATAATGATACATAGTTATATTATAATTACAGTATAATATCATTAACTCCATCCTTTATACATCCCATATATGTCATTAACGAGTCATATCACTTTCTGGGGGCGGTAGTCCGCACTTCCTCAAATGAAATTATCTCGTTTACCCATAATAGAAACCATAATGGTTTTCTATAAAAGAAAAACACCGAAGAACAAAGAAAACATAAACATAATATATATCATATATAAATATAGTGTCATCTTAATGTCCACCATGATAGGTGGTAGGAGATAATCAAACAATCATCGTTTCGTGAGGCGTTAGTTTTCCATCCACAGAAGTAGTATGATTTTCACCCATTAGATACAGGTTTGTGTAATTGTAGTTTGAATCCTTCCCATAAAAACATACTAGTATATTGAGGATACTGGTTTTGTTATAAATAAAGGAATAAATAGAGTTTAGGTGTTGGAGAAGGAAAATAAATGAAAAGATGTTAAGAGAAACAGTTACCTTTAATTTGGGAAACTCTCTTTAGAATGAACCAAAAGGGTTTTATGAAGTTCCTTCATCCTAATGTAAGTCTACTGGGAGGAGGATATAGATTTAGGGAGCTTAATTGGACAGATTTTGGATGATCCAAAAGGCTTTAGAGGTGTGAGGAATTTGTTAGAAGTGATGCCTTTTTATAAGGGGAGGAGGGGCTCTTTAAGAATGTGTGACAATATTATTTTATTATATAATGATATTAGGTTTATAATGGTAAAAACATCATTAAAGTGGAATATAAGATGATTCATGGTCTAAATAAAATCATCCAATAATGATTGGACAGGTTTTGGATATTAGTTTAATATTTATAATCATATTTATTTAAATCATTTATTAATGAGGTAAACACTATATAATTATTGTGTCAAACATAATTTAATTTATATGAGGACTAAAAATTATAAAACAAATACCATGATATAGGAATTATTTTTATATTTCCAATGAATATTTTTAGTTGAAAATAAAATTTATATAACACTATGTAAAAATTAATTTACAAAGAGATATTTTTTTATGTCATTTTTGCCTTTACTTTAGGTTAATAAAAATAAAGTGTCATTACCATTAATAAGTGGCTACATGGGTCCCAAAATCGACCCAAGGATTCCCATTGTTTTCCATTACTCATCTAATAAGTTTAGGACAGGTGTTATGGTAATTTTGAATTATTATAATATTACTTTTACCTTTAATTACCCTATTTACCTTTAACCGCGGTAAATAGAAGATAAAAGTGACTATTCTCCAAAAATTACATTCATCTTATTGAACCAAATTTTACTTCCTAATAACAAACATGTATGTTGGATTTTAGAAATTCAATTCATAAAAGTGGTAAAATTTCATTTAAATGATAAAGTCGGTTTTTTAACTACTACTAAGTGGTTTCACTATTCATCAAAAATTGATCTTTTTCAAAAAAAGATACCAAAAAAGTAGCCTAAGATATATTTGATATTCCTAATTAAAAATTAATGTCTATTTTACCAAATTATAAACATATAATTTTCATTAATTAATTTAAAATTAATTCCAGTTATCAAAACAAATAGCGTGTTTTTATGAAACAATAACTATAAAACAATTAATACTTGTTTATTTATGATTTCAAAGTGAAACTAATTCTAATAAACAACATTGGATTAATTGGTAAAAATATATTCTAATTAAAATTTAAAACCAATTAAAAATATAATATAACCATATAAATAAATTAGATTAAAATGCATTTTTTAATTAAAATGCAATATTTTTCACTATTCATAAAAAATGAACTTTATCGGAAAAATTCTACAAATTCACACAAAGTAAATTTTGATGTCCCCATTATAAAGAAGGATTTTATTTGGTCAAATAGAACATATAAATGTGGCCAAAACTATATTTAAATATGGTTTTCGATTAAAAGGCAGTAAATCGACCTTTTAATGTAAATCATGCTTAAAATTAGATTCATTCACATATTAAGCCTCTATCATTTATTGAATAAATATAAATACATTTAAGAAACATGTATAATCAAATTTCAGTTAGTTATGTTAATTCGCACCAATACAATGGCTAGGAGTTAACTACCATTTCAAATAATAATATTATATTATAAGTATTCAACGTATGATTTCAAAGAAACCCGTTGTTGTGTATCGGTTACGCTATCGAACATAGAAAACCCATTAAAGTAAAATTAATATTTATTTCAAAAATATTAATAAAAAAGAGAATTTATTATTTCTTTATTTACATGGGATTTTAAGTCTTTCCCCCCTTTTGAAATTGTGTCCCCACAATTTTCTTCACTTATCAAATAAGTGGAGGTATTTATCCATCATATCATTTTCAGATTCCTACGTTACCTCTTCAACCATATGGTTTTTTCACAAAACCTTTACCTAGTGAATTAACTTATTCCGCAACACTTACTCTCTATAGACAAGAATCTAGACGGGTTATTCCTCAAAAGAGATATTATCTTCTAACTAAACTAACTACAGACTCAAAACATGAGATGGATATGGCATATACTTTCTCAACATCGAAACATGAAAAACATTATGTACATGGGATAAAATTAGAGGTAAATACAATCTGTACATAACTGATCCAACTTTCTCTAGGATTTCAAATGGTCCAATGAACCCCAGACTCGTCTTTCCCTTCTTACAAAAATGCAGCACACTTTTCCATGGAGAAACTTTGAGAAAGACATGATCACCTACCTCAAAAGAAATATCCTTCCTCTGGTTATCCACATAACTTTTTTGCCTGCTCTGAGCAGTTCTCATGTGCTTCTAAATCAATATATCATTTTATGCCATCTCTTCTACCAATTCTGGTCCCATTATCTTCCTTTCACCAACTTCATCCCAAAATGCTGGTGTTAGACAATGCTTCCCATATAATGCCGCAAAGTGAGCCATCTATATACTAAAATGAAAACTATTATTATAAGAAAACTCAACCAAAGAATGATATTGGTCCAAATATGTCTAGTAATCTAGTGAACAATCATGTAGCATATCCTCTAGGGTCTGAATTGTTTGTTCTTATTTCCCATCTGATTGAGGATGAAAAGAGGTACTAAAATTTAATTCAGTACCCAACGACTTCTGAAGGCCTCTCCAGAATTTAGAAGTAGACCTTGGATCACAATAGGATACAAGGGAGAGGGAAACTCCATGCAACCTGACTATCTCTTTAACATACAACTAAGAATGTTGATCTAATAGGATGGAAATGATTAGATTTAGTAAATCAATAAACAGTAACCCAGATTTCATTATTACCTCGAGATGTATTCGGTAATCCCACAACGATGTCTGTGGTTATATTTTCCAATTTCCACACAGGCACTGTTAAATACGGAAGCATCCCTTTGGGAAACTGCCGCTCTGCTTTAACTTTTTGACAAGTCAAACACTTCATAGTAAGGTCAAAAATATATCTTTTCATTCAATCCCACCAGTAATACTCCCAAAGATCTCGATACATCATAGTACTTCCAGGATGAACTGAAAACAGGGAACTATGAGCTTCACATAACAACTCATTCTTCAACTATGAATTACAAGGCACACATAATATCTTTCCAAATCTCAAAACACAATATTTATCAATATTAAATTCAGGAAACCTACCCTTCTGAACCAAATCTCCCTTTTTCTGTAACTCAATGTATTCCTTCTCTGCTTACTTAATTCTGTCTGATAGAGATGATCTCACTAACACCTAATAAGAAATAGAAGAATTTTCTGCACCAAAATATTCTATTCCAATGTATATCAAATAAAAAAAAGGATCTTATTCCAAACGTAACATGGTTAATAAAGCATTACTTTTTCAACTCAAAGCATCATCCATATTATTTTCTTTTCCCAGATGGTAATGAATCATGCAACCATAATCCTTGATTAATTCCAACCATCTCCCATGTCTCATGTTTAATTCTTTGTGAATGAATATATACTTTAAACTTTTGTGATCAGCATATATTTCACATTTTACTCCATACAAATGATGCATGCATATTGTTAAAGCAAAAACAACAGAAGACAATTACAAATCATATGTACTGTCATTTAACTCATGTGGTTTCAACTGATGTGAAGCATAAGCAATTACCTGATCATTCTACATTAGGAAAAAACCATGTCCCTTCAACGAAACGTCACTTTAAATAACAAACTCTCCATTTATGAGTGGAATTTCCAAAACTGGAGCATTCACCAATCTTCTTTTCAATTCCTGAAAAAAAAAATCACATTATTTTGTCCAGATGAACTTAAAAACTTTCGGAGTTAACTTAGTCATTGGACTAGATAATTGAGAAAAAATTTCAACAAACCTCTGGTAATAACCTTCCAATCCAAGAAAACTACGGATCTCAGTTATATTTGTGGGTCTTGGAAATTCATCAAAAACTTGTGTTTTAGAAAGATCAATAGTTATGCCATTTTTCTAAACAATGTGACCAAGGAAAGAAATTGGTTGCAACCAAAACTCACACATGATAAATTTCCCAAATAGTTTCTTTTCTTTAAAGGTTTTCAAGACAACCATTAAATGACTTTTTGGTTCCTCATTTATTTTTAGAATAAACCAAAATATCATCAATGAACACAACCACAAACTTAACCAAGAACTCACAGAAAATTCAATTTATAAGATCCATGAATATAGTAGGTGCTTTTGTTAAACCAAAAGGCATAACTTCAAATTCATAATGGCCATATCTAGTAAACAATTCTGTCTTTGGAATGTCTACTTATTTCACTTTCAACAGAAGGTACCCCGATCTCAAGTCAATCATCGAAAAATACTGAGCTCTTTGGAGCTGATCAAACAAATCATCGATATGAGGCAAAGGATACTTGTTCTTAACAGTGATGTTATTCAATGCTCTACAGTCAATGAAGAGTCACATTGATTCTTTTAACAAACAGGATAGGAGCACCTCAGGGGGTTGTTCTAGGTCGAATGAAACCTTTATCTAATAACTCCTGAAATTTCTTCTTTAACTCTAAAAGTTCAATTTGAGCGATTCGATAAGTGGGTTTTGAAATTGGCTAAGCCTTAGCAACTATGTCAACAGTAAATGCAACTTTCTGGTCTGGTATAATACCAAGCAACTCATCAGGAAAAGAATCAAGGTACTCATTTACCACTAGAACATCATAAATCTCAACACTTTATTCATTTTAAACAATATGAGTATGGTAATATTTATTTCCATATTTTGCTAGTTTCTCAAATTCAAGATATGTTAACAAAAACAATGGTTCATTCTTGTACAAAAACTGAAAATCATTCTTAAAAGAAACATTTTTAGATTTACAGTCAATCTTAGCATGATAATCAGAAAGCCTATCCATACCCAAACTAACATCAAACTCTACTAGAGGTAAAACAATAAGGTTTGAAGGTAGATTCTTTCCACCGACAAGGATAGGATTGTTCTTGTGTTTTACATTTGTCTCAACATTTCCCCCCGGTGTTTTTACCATAAGTTCAGGATTCATATCGTGAGATGGAATTCCTAATTTACTAGAAAAATTCTCAGAAATGAAAGAGTGTGTAGACCCTAAATAAAACAACACATTGTCATAATCTGAATTGTTACGACCCGTCCTCGGGGCCCGTGTCGTGACTACCCCAAGCCCGCCTTCCATAGGCCAGGGGGTGGCGACTAGCACCAAGGTGTAAATCCCAACAAAAAGGGAAGGCATTGCCTTTGAAAAGTAAACAAGCACCACAGAGTAAGCAAGAGGAAAAGTAAACACTAAGTAAAAACTGTACAAGCTGTGCTGAAAGTAAAAGGGGCCGGAAATACAAGCCCAACTGTAAAGTACAACTGAAAGGAAAAACAGCAACTGAAAGGAAAAACTGCAGCGTCGAGCCGTCCTCTGGAAGTCCCACCTGAAGGGTGGGTACAGATAGCCTCCACTGCTCCTCGGGTCCACCTAACCGCTCTGAGTACGTCCCCCCCAGTGGTCCACC
Source organism: Viscum album (assembly GCA_963277665.1). Classification (NCBI taxonomy): domain Eukaryota; kingdom Viridiplantae; phylum Streptophyta; class Magnoliopsida; order Santalales; family Viscaceae; genus Viscum; species Viscum album. The sequence goes on from OY728152.1 coordinate 1,295,194,013, forward strand.
TCCAGGTACTGTCCTGCTCCGCGTGCCTCCTCCACGATCAGCGCTGTCCGTCATCTGAAACCAACACCATGAAGTGCAGGCATAACCCGTGCAGGGGTGAGTATAAGCTACTCAGTACGGACCCCGAGACCCCCGAAGGTCTCCCGAAATCCACAAAGGATAAGCCACGAAGGAGAGATACAATCACGAAGTAACATCTGACACGGCTTAGGTATATGCCCATACATATACCTAAGTCATCAATTCCCCGATCAGCTCCAACATCCGAGCCCTAGCACAACCCAGTCCACACAGGAAAGCAAAACGCATACCCACGCAGGATAGAACAACACAATCCACAAAGGAGAGTAAACAGTAAATCCACACAGGATAGCTCAACACAATCCACAAAGGAGAGAAACACCAGATTCAGCTCACACAGGTATACTTCTTCGGATGACGAAAAGATGATCTCTGATCCATATAAGTCATCGAACCCACGAAGGATTTATAGGTAGCTAATCTCTGCAGTGACCCACACAGGATCGGACCCACACAGGATCGGGCCCACGCAGGACCTGTAGGAGTTGGCTCACACAGAACCGCTGAGTGTTGACCCACACAGGATCGGATCCGTACAGGATCGGGCCCACACAGGACCGGGCCCACGCAGGACCTGTAGCACTGATCCACGTAGGATCGCTGAGTGCAGTAGTCTTCGCAGTCCGCTGAGGATCTCTGCACATTCGTCGCCGCAGTCCACTGAGGATCTCTGCACGGTCGTCGTCGGAGTCCACGGAGGATCTCTGCACAGTCGTCGCCGTCGAGGAAGCAGTCACAGCCAGCACTAGGGTTCCCGCACACAGCAAGCTCGTTCGGGAGGGTCCACTCCACAAGCCGAGAGGCTGATACATCAACTGTCACGAAGTCCAGAGTTGATGTATCCAAAAGTTCTACATCGTCAACAAGAACTCAACGCAACAGACGGCGCGTCGATCGGACGCCCGGTCTGAGAGTTATTGGTTTTTTCGTCCCAGGGGCCCGGTTGGCTTTTAAGGACAAACCAACCCAAACGTACTCCACCGGCGTCCAAACCTCGGGCGGAGGGTGCCAAAAGATCCGTCTCACAATGAGAAACTCAACAAATCTGATGGCACGTCAATCGGACGTCCGTGGCTCAAGATATGAGTGTTTCCACTCCGAGGGCCCGGTTGGTTTCGTGTACGAACCAACCCGGCCGAACTCAAAGTATTCTGAAACTTTGAGTGTGATATACCGAAACGACCGTCTCGATCCAAGGATCGTGTTTCCACTGACGGCGGGTCGTTTGGAGGCTCGTAGTTCAAGATACGACCATTTGAACGAAGTCTGTCCGAAGACGGGGGGTCCGGGCCCGGCTCGACCCGGCCCGACCCCCCCTGGTTGGCCCGAACCGGGTCGGGTCCGACCCGGTTGGCCCGGCCCGGTCCAGCCAGGGCCGGTCCGGCTCGGCTCGGCCGAGCGGCCGACGCGGGGGAAAGCCGCCGCCCCGCGTGACACTCCCGCGGCACCCGCGGGGTGTCGCCCTGGACACCGGCGGGGTGCCGCGTGACAACCCCGCGGCACCCACGGGGTGTCCCGCGGGACACCCACGGCACCCGCGGGGTGCCGCCGCCTCCGGCCGCCCGCGCCGCCGCGCCGGCGACCCGCGCCCCCACCGGCTTCTGCGGGCCGCCAGAGTCGCTCCGGTGGCCCGTTTTCCCTCCCGTCTGCGCCGTTGTTCCTCTCGGGTTCCGTTCTTTACTGCGGGATCATCAAACACCTAATGCGGCATGTTCCGTCGTCACCCGCCAAATCCGCAAAACACGAAGAACGACGGAGGGTTGTCGGGCCGTGTTCGTTTGACCTGCACCCTCCGCGTTAGATAATAAAAAAAACAACGGGAGAAATTGTTCAACACATGAACCGACAATTTTAATAAAATAAAATTGTTCATTTGAAACAGGATCTTTAATTTTTAAAGAACGTTCACGGGAATATAAGAGGGGTATTCCAAAATTATAAAATCCCTACCTCGTTGATCGTCGCGCGCGGGCGTTCTTCGCGGAAAAGCTCTTCGCGGAAGAGAGGGATCGTCGCGTCATCGCGGGGAGGCGTTGCGTCGTCGCGGAATCTGGCGTTGAGTCGGAGAGCTCAACGGTCGGTGATCAGAGATCGGGGCGGAGAAGGACGTCTCGGACGGAAGCGTCGTCGATTTCCGAGTTCGGCGTTCTTCGCGTTCTTCGCGAGGGAGAAGAAGAAACAAGGATCCTCTCAAATCTTCTCAAACGATTTTGGGTTGGTCTTATTTTATTAATATGCCAACACACGGAAACAGGTTAATAAACGATTGAATTAATTCGTTGAATTAATTCAACGAAAGAAACAGGCCATTTAATTCATGAAATAAACCGCCCAATTAAATGGTCTGTTAAGAATTTAGAAAACGCGTCGGTTGACTTTCATTAAGACGGGTTTCCGTGGGTGCGTTTCTTAGAGGAAAGAAAAGGCGGGGCTCGTGCGGGCCCCACCTCACAAATATCCTACCAAGGGGGTAGGATATTTCTGGATAGCATCCTATCCAGTTCAACTCAGTTCAAGCCGCCTTTAAGTGGCTTCAAGTGGCTTCCAAGTGGCTTAAGTGAAATAAAATAAAGTTGTCGCAAAATTATTTTATTTCTTAACTTTAAGCCCGAAAATTAAAAACCACACCCGATAAAACGCAACTCCAGAAGAGGAGTTTCTAAGTGAAAACCGGCGCTGTGATTTCATTGGTGCCCTCAGAATTCGATTCCGGGCACCGGTTCAAAAGTTAGAAAAACTCGCTCGCCCGTTCACTAAACGTACCCGAGCCAATCTTCGAAAAATGATTCCGGGCACACCGGGCCTCTGAATCAGGTGCCGTCAGAAACTGTGCTCTTGTAAAATTCCAATGAAAATTAAGAAAAAATATTTCCTTGAAATTTACGGGTCTTTACATTACTCCCACCTCAGGACTTTACGTCCCCGTAAAGATACATCAAAAACTAGGGAAACAAATGTGGGTACTGAGCACGCATTTGAGCCTCCCGCTCCCAAGTGCTCTCCTGGAGTTTCCCATGCTTCCATCTGATGCGCACAAGAGGAATCGATCGCCCACGTAGGACCCGCTCCTGTCGATCCTCTATCTCCACTGGGACCTCCGCAAAAGTCGCTCCATCATCCACGTCTAGCTCCCCATAGTCAATGATGTGTGTCGGGTCGTGCACGTATCTCCTCAGCTGGGATACGTGGAAGACGTCATGCACTCGGTGCAACTGAGGTGGCAGAGCCAGACGATAATCCACCTCGCCAACCCTGCTAAGGACCTAGAAGGGTCCGATGAAGCATGGAGACAACTTGCCGCCTCGACCAAATCTCCTCAAACCACGTCGAGGTGAGACCCGCAAGAAGACGTGGTCGCCATCCTCAAACTCTAGTGGCCTCCCCCTCCTGTCAGCATATGACTTCTTCCGGCTCTGTGCTGTCCTCATCTGCTCCTGGATGGCCTGGACCTTCTCTGTCGTGGCCTGGGCCATCTCTGGTCCCACAAGTGCTGACACCCCAGGGTCTGTCCAGCACAAAGGGGATCTGCAAGGCCCGCCGTACAACGCCTCGTAGGGTGCCATCCCGATGGTGGAGTGGTAGATGTTGTTGTACGCAAACTCTACCAAGGGTAGGTGGTCCTCCCAGCTGCGACCAAAGTCAAGGACACATGCGCGGAGCATGTCCTCGAGAGTCTGAATAGTCCTCTCTGTCTGACCATCCGTCTGAGGGTGAAAGGCGGTGCTCAGACGTAGTCGCGTCCCGAACGCCTCCTGCAACCCCTTCCAAAGACGGGAAGTAAAACGAGCGTCCCGATCGGAGACGATAGTCGATGGCACACCGTGAAGTCGTACAATCTCCTGAACGTAGAGACGCCCCAATCTCTCCATTGAGCCCTGCTCTCGGATGGGTAAGAAGTGTGCCGACTTGGTGAGTCGGTCAACAATCACCCAAATGGAGGCGTGACCTCTGGAAGTGCGTGGAAGTCCAGTCACAAAGTCCATAGATATCCCGTCCCACTTCCACTCTGGGACCTCCAAGGGCTGTACCAAGCCTGCTGGTACCTGATGCTTTGCCTTCACCTGCTGGCAGGTGAGGCACCGTGAAACGAACTCTGCCACAGCCTTCTTCATGTCCGGCCACCAGTGCTGTCGTCTGAGATCCTGGTACATCTTCGCCACTCCAGGATGTACCGCCAAAGGAGAAGTGTGATACTCTCTCATCACCTCCTCTCGTAAAGCGACTGGTACCATGTTACGTCCTCTGAAAAGGACATCGTGCTCTGCTCCAAGGGAGAAACTATCAGGTGCCTGTCCCGAGGATATCTGTGCATGCCGTGTCTCACAGTCAACGTCCCCTCGCTGTGCCTCTCTGACCCGCTGAATAAGTGGAGTAGAGATTGTGAGAGATTGAAGGAAGGCTGCTCCGTCTCTATCCACGAAGGATATCTGCAAAGCGGCTAGCTGCTCTGTCGCCTCCTCAAGTAGATGGATGCCCGTCCTCCTGCTGAGGGCATCAGCCACCACGTTCCCCTTCCCAGGAGTATAGACAATCTCAAAGTCATAGTCCTGGAGGAACTCGAGCCATTGCCGCTGTCTCAGGTTCAGGTCCTACTGAGAGAAGATGTACCTGAGACTCTGGTGGTCAGAAAAGACTGTGAAGCGCTCGCCCATCAGATAGTGTCGCCATGTCTTCAGGGAAAAGACCACTGCTGCCAACTCCAAGTCATGGGTAGCGTAGTTCTACTCATGAGGCCTCAACTGACGTGATCCGTAGACAATCACGGCCCGCTCCTGCATCAGGACACACCCGAGTCTGGTCCCTGATGCATCGCAGTAGAATACGTATCCAACTCCCTCCTCAGGCAACCACAAGATAGGTGCACTGGTCAACCTCTGCCTCAGCTCCTGGAAGCTCTGCTGACATCTGTCTGACCACACGAAGGGTTTCCCCTTCTTCGTCACCGCTGAGAGTGGGGCCGCAACTCTGGAGAAGTCCGGCACAAATCTACGATAGTATCCGGCTAGGCCCAAGAAGCTTCGCACCTCTGTCACGCTCTTGGGTGGCTCCCAAGCTAGCACTGCCTCGATCTTCGCGGGATCCACTGCAACTCCCGCCTCTAAAATGATGTGCCCCAAGAAGTGGACCTCACGTAACCAGAACTGACAATTCGAGAGCTTTCCATAAAGCTGGTGCTCTCGGAGTGTGTCTAGTACAACACGCAGGTGGTAGGCGTGCTCCTCCTCCGTCGTCGAGTACACCAAAATGTCGTCGATGAAGACCACGACAAATCGATCGAGGTATGGCTGGAAGATCCTGTTCATGAGGCTCATGAACACTGCTGGAGCGTTGGTCACGCTGAAAGGCATAACCAAGAACTCATAGTGGCAATACCGACACCTGAAGGTCGTCTTCTGCACATCCTCGTCTCGAACTCTAAGCTGATGATAGCCTGAACTGAGGTCTAACTTCGAGAACCACCGTGCTCCCTTGAGCTGGTCGAAGAGGTCATCAATCCTGGGTAGCAGATACTTGTTCCTCACTGTCACCTGATTCAGGCAACGATAATCGACGCATAGTCGCATGCTCCCATCCGCCTTCTTGGCGAACAAAATCGGGGAAGCCCAGGGCGAAACACTGGGTCGGATGAACCCCTTGCCCTGCAAGTCCTCCAACTGTACCCGCAGCTCTCGAAGCTCAGCGGGGGCCATCCGATATGCTGGAGTGGATATCGGGGCTGTCCTGGGGTACAGGTCAATATAAAAGCCTACCTCTCTGCGAGGAGGTAGTCCTGGAACGTCGTCGGGAAAGACGTCCGCGTACTGATCCACCACTGCAGGAAAACTGGGACTCCGCACGTCAACTGCTCCCAGGATGAGGCTAGCCAACTGATGAGTGATGGGCTGACCTCTCATCTGCGTGAGTCCATCCTGTGCTGCTAAGGCTCCCTTCTCGCCGGTGAAGGTGAACCTGCTCCCGTCGGTGCGCACACATCGCACCTTGTGCCTAATGCAGTCAATCTGAGCATAGACTGTAGATAACCAATCCATGCCCAAGATGACGTCGTAAGGCCTCGACGCCGCTACAAGAAGATCCCAGCGGAAGCTCTCGCCTCCTAGAGTAAGCTCACACTACCGGCACCAGTGCGTAATCGTCGAGTCTACTCCTGTAGGAGTCTTTAGCCGTAAGGATCGAGCCAACGGCTCTGTCGGAATCTCCGAGCTCCGAACAAGGGCAGTGGCTATGAAAGAGTGACTCGCTCCTGTGTCTATCAGAACTGCAGCAAGGGTGGAATAGACACAGATCGTACCTCGAATCATCTCTGGCGCACCGTGGTCGTAGGCCTCCGCTGCCTGGAGCTGAGCCTGTCTCTGCCCGCCAGCTCCCTGTGGTCGGGGCGGGCCTCCTGGTGGTGGTGGTGGCAGAGCCTCAAAGCGTCGCCCACCACCTGCTGCTCGGCCAGCTCCTCTGCCTCGTCCCCCTCCTCCCTGCGGACCGCCACTGTCGACCCTCTTCCTCTGCCTGGGTGGTCCCTCCACCGTCTGCTGACCCTCGGTACGACGGGTCGGGCAGTCACGAGCCATGTGGCCCCGCCCGCCGCACTCGTAGCACTACCTGCCTCTCGGAAGACTGGCTCCGGGCTGGGTGCCCTGCACTTGTGAGCCAGTGTCCCGAGGTCGCCTGCCGGATGGTCTGGTCCGCCTGGAACCCTGAGTCATCCGCCGGCTACCAGCTGCCGAAGACTCCACTATCTGCCGCCCTGCGGTAGGTCTCGCTGTGGACTCAGCCAGGAAGCTCTCAATCAGGAGGGCTCGCTCCAGTACTCCTGCCTGGGTCGGGATGCTGAGGGAGATCAGCGATGCCCTGATCTCGTGTCTCAAACCCTGCTCGAAGGTCCAGGCCCGGAAGAAGGGGTCCCGTACCATGTCTGTCGAGTACCGAGAAAGGTCGGTGAACCTCGCCGCGTACTGAGCGACCGTCAAGCTGCCCTGCCGCAGTTGAAGAAGCTCCTGGATGCGCACCGCACGGAGGGTGGCCTGGACGAACTCTGAGCGGAAGAGTCTCTCGAAGTCCATCCAGATGAGGGTGCCATCATCATGTACCTGGAGCATCAGGCTCCACCATCATCCGGCTGCTGCGTGTAGTAGGCTCACCGCGAGGATCACCATGAGGTCTGCTGGTGTCCTCACTAGCCTGAAAACTCGGACGACCGCCTCCAGCCAGTCCTCGGCTGCCTGGGGGTCCGACTCCCCACGGAACCTGGGTGGTCGCTGGCGCTGGAACTCGTGCAGAGCTCCGAGGCGTCGTGCGTCGTCAGCTGCCAGTGCTGGAAGCATTGGGGGCTCGGTGGGTAAAGATACCGCCGGTGCCTCTGCTGTCAATGGGCCCTGTACCGAGGCCTCGTCGCTCGGCGGGCTATCGTCGCACACTACTCTAGGAACCCTAGCTGGCTGCTGTCGTCGTGCCATCCTAAAAAGGAAACAAGTGCACCATGGTCAGAACAGTATACCTGGTGAGCTGACACAAGTAATCACAAAGAAAACTTGAAACACACATGCAATCAATGTTTTCGTGCATTAAGTCGGAAACCAGAAGTCAGGGTCCTGGTGTATGGATACGTCGGTCGCCGCACCAACACTGGAATCCCTGGACTGATAACCACACTTAATACGCTAAACACTATTGCTTCACATAGAAGAAAGATCAGAGTCTGCGGTAGAACCAACCGCTCTGATACCAATTTGTCACGACCCGTCCTCGGGGCCCGTGCCGTGACTACCCCAAGCCCGCCTTCCATAGGCCAGGGGCTGGCGACTAGCACCAAGGCGTAAATCCCAACAAAAAGGGAAGGCATTGCCTTTGAAAAGTAAACAAGCACCACAGAGTAAGCAAGAGGAAAAGTAAACACTAAGTAAAAACTGTACAAGCTGTGCTAAAAGTAAAAGGGGCCGGAAATACAAGCCCAACTGTAAAGTACAACTGAAAGGAAAAACAGCAACTGAAAGGAAAAACTGCAGCGTCGAGCCATCCTCGGGAAGTCCCACCTGAAGGGTGGGTACAGATAGCCTCCACTGCTCCTCGGGTCCACCTAACCGCTCCGAGTACGTCCAGCCCAGTGTTCCACCTCCAGGTACTGTCCTGCTACGCACGCCTCCTCCACGATCAGTGATGTCCGTCGTCTGCAACCAACACCACGAAGTGCGGGCATAAACCGTGCAGGGGTGAGTATAAGCTACTCAGTAGGGACCCCGAGACCCCCGAAGGTCTCCCGAAATCCGCAAAGGATAAGCCACGAAGGAGAGATACAATCACGAAGTAACATCTGACACGGCTTAGGTATATGCCCATACATATACCTAAGTCATCAATTCCCCGATCGGCTCCAACGTCTGATCCCTAGCACAACCCAGTCCACACAGGAAAGCAAAACGCATACCCACGCAGGATAGAACAACACAATCCACAAAAGAGAGTAAACAGTAAATCCACACAGGATAGCTCAACACAATCCACAAAGGAGAGAAACACAAGATTCAGCTCACACAGGTATACTTCTTCGGATGACGAAAAGATGATCTCTGGTCCATATAAGTCGTCGGACCCACGAAGGATCGATAGGTAGCTAATCTCTGCAGTGACCCACACAGGATCGGACCCACATAGGATCGGGCCCACGCAGGACCTGTAGGAGTTGGCTCACACAGAACCGCTGAGTGTTGACCCACACAGGATCGGATCCGTACAGGATCGGGCCCACACAGGACCGGGCCCACGCAGGACCTGTAGCACTCATCCACGTAGGATCGCTGAGTGCAGTAGTCGTCGCAGTCCGCTGAGGATCTCTGCATAGTCGTCGCCGCAGTCCACTGAGGATATGTGCACGGTCGTCGTCGGAGTCCACGGAGGATCTCTGCACAGTCGTCGCCGTCGAGAAGCAGTCGCAGCCAGCACTAGGGTTCCCGCACACAGCAAGCTCGTTCGGGAGGGTCCGCTCCATGAGCCGAGAGGCTGATACATCAACTGTCACGAAGTCCAGAGTTTATGTATCCAAAGGTTCGGCATCGTCAACAGGAACTCAACGCAACAGACGGCGCGTCGATCGGACGCCCGGTCTGAGAGTTATTGGCTTTTTCGTCCCAGGGGCCTGGTTGGTTTTTAAGGACAAACCAACCCAACCATACTCCACCTGCGTCCAAACCTCGGGCAGATGGTGCCAAAAGATCCGTCTCACAAAGAGGAACTCAACAAAGCTGACGGCACGTCAATCGGACGTCTGTGGCTCATGATATGAGCGTTTCCGCTCCGAGGGCCCGGTTGGTTTCGTGTACGAACCAACCCGGCCGAACTCAAAGTATTCCGAAACTTTGAGTGCGATATACCGAAACGACCGTCTCGATCCAAGGATCGTGTTGCCGCTGACGGAGGTTCGTTTGGAGGCACGTAGTTCATGATACGGCCATTTGAACGAAGTCTGTCCGAAGACGGGGGGTCTGGGCCCGGGCCGACCCGGCCCGACCCCCCCTGGTTGGCTCGAACCGGGTCGGGTCCGACCCGGTTGGCCCGGCCCGGCCCAGCCAGGGCCAGTCCGGCCAGGGCCGATCCGGCTAGGCTCGGCCGAGCGGCCGAGCGGCCGACGCGAGGGAAAGCCGCCGCCCCGCGTGACACTCCCGCGGCACCCGCGGGGTGTCGCGTGACAACCCTGCGGCACCCGCGAGGTGTCGCCCTGGACACCCACGGGGTGCCGCGTGACAACCCCGTGGGGTGTCGCGCTAGACACCCGCGGGGTGCCGCCGCCTTCGGCCGCCGGCACCGCCGCGCCGGCGACCCGCGCCACCACCGGCTTCCGCGGGCCGCCGGAGTCGCTCCAGTGGCCCGTTTTCCCTCCCGTCTGCGCCGTTGTTCCTCCCGGGTTCCGTTCTTTACTGCGGGATCATCAAACACCCATTGCGGCACGTTCCGTCGTCGCCCGCCAAATCCGCAAAACACGAAGAACGACGAAGGGTTGTCGGGCCGTGTTCATTTCACCCACACCCTCCGCGTTAGATAATAAAAAAAACAGCGGGAGAAATTGTTCAACACATGAACCGACAATTTTAATAAAATAAATTGTTCATTTGAAACCGGCTCTTTAATTTTTAAAGAACGTTCACGGGAATATAAGAGGGGTATTCCAAAATTATAAAATCCCTACCTCGTTGATCGTCGCGCGCGGGCATTCTTCACGGAAAAGATCATCGCGGAAGAGAGAGATCGTCGCGTCGTCGCGGGGAGGCGTCGCGTCATCGCGGAATCCGGCGTTGAGTCGGCGATCTCAACGGTCGGTGATCGGAGATCGGGGCGGAGAAGGACATCTCAGACGGAAGCGTCGTCGATTTCCGGGTTCGGCGTTCTTTGTGTTCTTCGCGTTCTTCGCGTTCTTCGCGTTCTTCGTGTTCTTCATGAGGGAGAAGAAGAAACAAGGATCCTCTCAAATCTTCTCAAAATATTTTGGGTTGGTCTTATTTTATTAATATGCTAACACACGAAAACAGGTTAAGAAACGATTGAATTAATTCGTTGAATTAATTCAACGAAAGAAACAGGCCATTTAATTCATGAAATAAACCGCCCAATTAAATGGTCTGTTAAGAATTTAGAGAACGCGTCGGTTGACTTTCATTAAGACGGGTTTTCGCGGGTGCGTTTATTAGCGGAAAGAAACAGCGGGGCTCGTGCGGGCCCCACCTCACAAATATCCTACCAAGGGGGTAGGATATTTCTGGATAGCATCCTATCCAGTTCAACTCAGTTCAAGCCGCATTTAAGTGGCTTCAAGTGGCTTCCAAGTGGCTTAAGTGAAATAAAATAAAGTTGTCGCAAAATTATTTTATTTCTTAACTTTAAGCCCGAAAATTAAAAACCACACCCGAGCAAACGCAACTCCGGAAGAGGTGTTTCTAAGCGAAAACCGGCGCTGTGATTTCATTGGTGCCCTCAGAATTCGATTCCGGGCACCGGTTCAAAATTTAGAAAAACTCGCTCGCCCGTTCACTGAACGTACCCGAGCCAATCTTCGGAAAATGATTCCGGGCACACCGGGCCTCGGAATCAGGTGCCGTCAGAAACTGCGCTCTTGTAAAATTCCAAAGAAAATTAAGAAAAAAAATTTCCTTGAATTTTACGGGTCTTTACATGAATAAAAAAATAGTGTACCTGATACTACTTCATTTGATGGCCCAAGATCTTCTAAAGTAGTTGCAAATGATTTCACCTCCCCTTTCTACTTGTATTTTGGCTTCTTTCCCTCAGTTGAGTACTTCGTTGGACACTCATTTTCATAATGACCCATTTTATTGCACTTAAAACATTTTTCTGGCTGTAAATCACATTTGGTATTACCATTAACCTGATATTTTTCAGTGCAATTTCGAGACTTATGTCCCATTTTACCACATCAGTAGCACTTACCAGGAATCCAAAGATATTCCCCAGCATGCATTTTAACAAAATTTTCACAAAATGTAAACATAAGTTTCATACCAACAGACTTTTTTGAAGAGTTCTTCCCTTTCATCTTCCACCTTGACCTCTTATTATGTTTTTTTTAAAATAACACCTAATCATCGACAAACTCCATTTCCACCTTCTCCACAAAACAAACAAGTTTTTCATTACTTCTGAACTCACAAGAAGTGAAAGCCCTTCGATACTTTGGCTTTAATCCAGATTAAAAATGGTTTATTTTACTATCAAGATCTCATATGAAATTTGGATCATACCTTGTGAGTCGAGTGAATTTTGCTTCATAAACATCCACTGAGTCATCCTCCTGCCTCAATTCAATGAATTTTTTTTCCATTCTAAGATGAACCACCTTTGGAAAAATATATCTCAAGAAACATTCCATTGAATTCATCCCAATCAAGAGAATCAATTTCATCACTATCCATGATATTTTTCAACATCGACCACCATTGATAAGCTTCACCATCAAAATGGTAAATAGAGAGACTAACCTTTTTATGTTCTGAAAAACCCATGACATCAAAAAATTTCTCTAGTCCATTAATCCACCCTTCTTCTAGGATAGGGTCATATAATCCTTTGAATGATGGGGGATGCTGCCACATGAAATTTTCCACTACTGACATGTTCCTCTGTGGTTGATCTGCCCAATCTCATACATGAATACCACCACCATTTATAGCCCAAGTCAACTGTGTCGTCACTACAACAAACTATGCAGTTCTGATTACAACCATCTTAGGTTGCTGATTTTGAAGTTTTTCTTCCTCCTGATGTCGTCCCAATATAGCTGCCTTGTTTCCTCTGCGGAAATCCATTCTGAACACATAAATATCTTAGGAGAAGCAACATGGTAATCTATATATGCTATATGATTTCAATAATAACATAAATTACATTATGGATATTAATTTAACAATACCCTAACACCTAATGTTTTCTAAACCGACCTCTGATACCAACTATAAGGACCTGGCCTTAAAACATTACATAATATTAAATTAATCAAATAATTCACATTCAGGATCTTTTCAGGTTTAGAGTTTTAGATAATTAGGACATAAGTATTACATCTCAAAATATTAGAAATTATCCACTTCTACTGAGCTACAATTCTTTTCATAAAATAAAATCTCTTGAAAAAAAGAGTCATTTCTGGTTCCATGTTTTAAACAGCATGACTTTCCCTTGATCCCATCCTTGGCCCTATTCATATTTAAGTCCTCTGAAAACATTTCAACACTTGGGAAGATCATAAAAAAGTAGAGTAAGGGTTATAAAACAATTAAAGAAAACATTAGTTCATAAATACATAAAAAACATGAACTCTTTTACTTACCTCAAGAAATAATTAGATTTGTGAATTATACATAGAAATCATAAATCCTAAAGGTATCTTGTGGCAACCATAACATACTTACATTTTAGATATCACAACTACATAGGGAGTTACTTTGAAATACCCATCAAAGTATATTCCCTAAATATCTTAGTAGAAACATTCATGTTTACCTCCTTCACGTTACCCAATGCATTGGAGAGCTATCTTGGGCTCACCCACCCTAGGTTTATTACGGAACCACCCGTATACATAAATAATGACCATTAACCATAACACGATCATAACACATAGCATAATCATAACAGAAAGGTAACATTTCCACATTTTAATTACAATATAACATTTTAGTATATTAACGTATGAAAACCATTATCAAAACAATTTTCAATACCTGCAATACATAAAATAATATATGGTATTTATTTTCATTTTAAAAATATTACGGATTGTTAATGAATCCAAAGATCAAATAATACTCGTGGTTGCAGAATTGTCGTTGTCACGGCTTACGTTAAAAAGAAACATTCTTTTTTTCGTTTAGTAAAATGCTTCATAGAAAAAGATTCCCTTTTAATGAAATAAAAATTGAATGGGGTTTATACCCCATATAAAATAAATTCATTTATAAAACAAAATTTTCTTCAATGAAAGGAGATTGAGACGAATTCTCTTACATTGTGTCCGACTTGACTCGATCGTTCTTTAATTTCCTGAACAATAAACTAAAGTTAATTTCTACTTTATTAAGAACTGTTTTCAAGTTTATTATTCTTTTTATATAACTTAATAGAATTTTATGAACATTATGAAATCATTTAAGTTAATAAAGGTGATTTTTTCGACATTTGGTACTTGAGAAAAAAAATGAACACCTTATATTTACAGGTTGTCCATGTGGTCAATAGTATATTATATCTAGAATTATATTAATTATTTTGATATCATATATATCATATATATCCAGTATATATATGAATTTATAATAGTACATATAATTTGGAGATAAGAAATGAAATACACTGCTCATGGAGACCGTAAGCCATGCGTACGCATGAACGCAACTTTAATTTCCATTTCGTATTTTAATGGAATCGAAACATAATGATACATAAATATATTATAATTAATATATAATATCATATACAATATCATTAACTACATCCTTTATATGTACCACATGCAGCATTAACAAGTCATATCACTTTGAGGGGGGGTAGTCCGCACTTCCTCAAATTAAATTATCATGTTTACCCATAATGGAAACCATAAATGTATGATATAAAAAAAATAAGAATAAAGAAGACATAAACATAATATATATCATATATAAATATATTTTCATATTAATGGCCACCTTGTTAGGTGGTAGGATATAATCAAACAATCATCATTCCGGGAGGCATTAGTTTTCCATCCACATAATCAGTATATTCTTTACCCATTAGATGGAGGTGTGTGTAAGTAGAGTTCACATCCTTCTCATAAAAACATCCTTGTATATTTAGGATACTGGTGTTGTTATAAAATAAAGGAATAAAATGATTTTATGGGTTGGAGAAGTAAAATAAACGAGAAGAAGTTAAGAGAAACTATTACCTTCAATTTGGGTAACTCCCTTTGGTATGAACAAAAAGGGTTACTTGAAGTTCCTTATGCCTGAGGTAAGGATTCTAGGAGGAGTAAAGGGATGTAAAGATCTTAATTGGATAGATTTTTTACAAGAAAAAATGCTTTAGAGTTGTGAGGAATTAGTTATATTTGAGAGATTTTTATAAGGGGGGGGATGGATCTTTAAGAAAGTGTGATAATATTGTTTTATTATATAATGATATTCAGTTTCAAAAGGTCCCAAAATCATTAAATTCGAAGATAAGATGACTAATGGTCGATATAAAATCATACAACAAGAATTGGATAGGTTTTGGATATTATTTTTATATTTATAATATTATTTATTTAAATCATTTATTAATGAGGTAAACAGTACTACATTATTATGTCATAACTAATTTAATTTATTTTATGACTAAAAATTATAAAACAAATACCATGACGTACGAAATATTTTTAGCTTTAAAATGAATATTTATAGTCGAAAAGATAATTTATATAAAACCTTGTCAAAAATAATTTACAATGAGATATTTGTTTATGTTATTTTTTCCTTTACATTAAATTATTTAAAATAAAGTGTCATTATCATACATAAGTGGCTCCATGGGGTTCAAAAATCGACCCAAGAATTTCCATGGTCATCCAATACTCATCTAATATGTTTAAGATAAGTGTTAAGGTAATTTTTAATTAATATAATATTCATTTTTTCCTAAATTATCCAATTTACCTTTAATCGCGGTAAATAAAAGTCAAAAGTTACTATTCACCAAAAAATAATTTTCATCTCATTGAACAACATTTTACTTACTAATAACAACCATGTATGCCATATTTTCGAAATTAAATTCCCAAAAGTTGTAAATTTTCATTTAAATGAAAAATTCAGTTTTTTAACTACTACTAAGTGGTTTCACTATTCATCAAAACTGGTTTTTTTAGAAAAATACCAAAAATTCAGCCTAAGATATATTTGATATTCCAAATTCAAAAATGATGTTCATTTTACGAAATTCTAAACAAAGAATTTTCTTTAATTAATTTAAAAATTAATTCTCATTAATAAAACAAATAACGTGTTTTTAAGAAATAATAACTATCAAGAGATTGATACTTGTTTATGTCCAATTTCAATGTGAAATTAATTCCAATAATCAAAATTGGATTAAATGGTACAAATATATTCTAATTAAAATTTAAAACGAAATAAAAATATAATCTAATCATATAAAAAAATTATATTAAAACGCAGTTTTGAATTAAAATACAATATTTTTCACTATTCATAAAAAATTAACTTTATCGAAAAAATTCTAAAAATTTACACGAATAAAATTTTTATGTCCCCATTATAAAGAAGAATTTTATTTATTCAAATGGAAAATATAATAGTGACCAAAACTAGATTTAGAGATTGATCTCCATTAAAAGGTGGTAAATTGACCTTTTAATTTAAATTATGCTTAAAATTAGATTTATTCACATTTTAAGCCTCTAAATATTATTTTATAAATGTAAATACATTTAACAAACATGTATAATCGTATTGTAGTTAGTTTTTTTCATTATCTCCAATACAATATCTAGGAGTTAACTACCATTTAAATTAATAATATTATATTATTAGTATGCAACGTAAGATTTCAAAGAAACCCATTGTTGCATATCGGGTACGCTATCGAACATAGAAACCCCATTAAAGTAAAATTAATATTTAATTAAGAAATATTATTTAAAAAGAGAATGTATTATATCTTTATTTACCCAAGATGTTACACAGATCATTATCAATGAAGTGTCTAATCAAATATTCTATATTTAAAAACAAAAATCATCAGTCTATGCAAGACAATTGATTTATTTTATTATGTGTTAAACATTCTCTAAATGAATATAGTCAATCAAAAATACAATACATAATAATGATTTAATAAAAATTTGAGTCAATATAAAAAGAGATTCATTATAATCTCTTCATGAGTAACAAAATTTCTCATTCTGAAGTCACACACAAACCATTAATTGAAATTTACAACCTATTAGTAGCCTAAAATACTGAATCAATATTAAACTATCATGTCAGGATTCAATATTTCCATCCTCCATCTAACAAGTTATAATTTAAAAATTCATATTTATGATAAAAATAATGACCTATGTTTGAATTTATTTAATCTCGTGAGACATTTCAGTCACAATGTTATATATTAGATTCCTTAAAATGGGTTACACTATTGATACATTGATAGGATTCATGAAAAAATTGAATATCCATACATTATTTTTTTCACAATGATATTTATATATTCCATTATGAATGTAATTACAGAAGATACATGTTATTAAGCATGATAATTGGAAAACCTAACCCATGAGTCTCATTTTATGGTTTAAATATAACTTATTTAATTATGAATATTCAATATTATGTCATCATCTGTCTTCCATAATTTCATTGGTCCCCTCTGAAAAAACACATGAAAATAACTAAGATGAAAATATAGTTTGTCAATTATATAACATTTAAAAATGAAATGAAAAAAACCAGTATTATCTAGAAATTCATTGAAATCCATAAACTGTTAAAAGATACCCACATTCATTTTTACTATTGACTATACAAATCCAGATTAGACGATCATGAAAATATCATCATATTCCCAATAGAAAATATTGATATAAATTATCTCAGTTTATTTGTTCATTGATCTCACATATACCCCATACATATAAATCGGTTTCACTATATTACATGATTTATATTATATCATGGAATATACCACCTCAATTTGAACATTATATAGCTTTAATCACACTGATTCTATGTATTATATTTTCTAATATAAATATGAACTATAATTTTCACCAGAACAATGTGGTTTAGACTCTGTTTCAGGTCAATGTAGTGAAACACCACAACATGGTGAATTTAACCTGAATATTTTTTATACCTTTCATTTTTATATTAAAACATTTTTATTTTATCTTATTTTTATTCATATCGTAACTTTTCTTCCACATTATCTATATAATTTGCTAATATTAATGGAAACAATTTAATAAGGATATGAGGAATTTAAAATTTTAACATTCCATCAATAATGGCCCTGAGGATTCAATCTATTTATAAAATTAACCTTTATTATTACGAATTTTTTAAATTTATTTGTGAGTCCATAATGAAAATAATATGGGGAAAAATCTTGATATAATTGATAAAATAACGTTTATTTGAAAAAACACTACATAATTGTGATCAATAACTCCCATTAAATTTATTATTTAACTGAATAGTTCTATATGACCATCAATAAAATGGATCACATCCCATGATTTTAGATATTCACATTGACTACATATGCTTGAGGATGTATGATCCAATCGGGTACATATCAATGATCACTATAAGGCATGTGGATAAGAGATTTGATAAATTATCATCTATTCAGAAAAGATAAATATATTTTTTCAATTATTTTATTCAACCCAATACAAATATATGATCCTTTAAATGTTTATATTATGTTTGATATTTATTGATACGTATGGAAAAGTATTATGCACGCCAAAACACTATATTTTACAAGATCTTATTCTATATCTTTTAGAATGATTAAATGAATTTATAATGAAACATGAAATTTATAATCTTTATAATTATGAAATAATTCATAGAAAATAGTAAGTCTTCATTGATTTTTCTAAGAAGATAACTTGTTTTTTAGTAAAACATTTTTTATACATATAAAAGTTTTACGAACATGAAAAAACAACAGTAAATTAGGTATAAAAAAGGATTTCAGTAAATTATGTTTTATAACATGATTATATTATGTTGTGTTATACTTCTAAAAATATATTTTTTTATAATTACTAGATATAACTAAATATAATCATAAAAATTATTAAGAGTTATACGTATAAATATTATATGTTAAATGAAATACGATAGAAAAATGTATTTTCAAAATGGTTATGGTTTATAGAATGACTGGTAAAAGGGAAAAATATATAGGTTAAAATTTATTGTAATATTTTTTTCATAATTAGTTTAAATTTACATGGGTGTAACTAAATAACAAGTATTTATATAAAAATAAGATTATACAATAACCAATATAGATCTTGTACATAATGTTATGATTTTTTTCAATGATATTTTTAAATAACATAGCAACGTATCAGATGTCACTAGGTAACAATCTTTCTATGATGTAATTTCTATGTCTAAATGATTTCTAGATGATATGGATTCCTCAAAATTACATGATTCTAATAAAAATATATGTTTTAATCCCCTTTTATTCAGTTGTAGGTTTTTAGTAGATCATGATTTGTTGAATATCATAAAATTATATTATGTGATAATTTTAAATAAAACTAGTTTAAAATAAAATACTCATAACCATTCAACATAACAATCCGATATTTATTATGTTGACTCAAATTTAATACGTTATTTCCAATTAATTTATTGATGGTTGATTTTATATAGTGTGGATATAAATATACATGTCAAATTTTTAATGGTTTTATAAAATATTAAATATTCTAAAATATTAAATATTTTATATTAATTTATTATTTTAAAACAAATTATAATATTAATTATTTATAATAAGGGAGTAATATATAAATTTAATTTAAATCATTCAAATAGGTTTTTTAATATGGTAAATGATTTTGGAAAAATAGAATGTGGTATTATGATTTTGTATCATTTTCATAAAACTGATAATGTTTTTCTAATTGTTAATATTTTAAAAAGATGCCATATTTATTTCTATAATTATAATCAAAATTTTCAGTGATTAATATGAGTGTCTTATTTGGAATTACCTATTTTTAAAACTAGTGCATCACTCCATATATAGATAAAAAATCTCAATATATCATTAAAGGAATGAACATGTAATGGGGATTGGAAATTTCATGAGGATAATGATAACTTATGATATTATTTAGCGATTTAATATCTAGGTTCCCATTGATATCTATTCCCATTTAATTTCTCATCATATTGATAAAAATTCTATATTGGTGCATCAATTCTTCCCTCTTCTAATGGATAAATAATGATGTGGTTGATATTCTGGAACTAGAGTGGTCACACACCACACATATGTATTAGTTGATGGATTCTCCATCTATTTAGAGTATATATTTGATGTTTTCCTATTATTATGGAAGGAGTTTCATGTTATCCACTCTACAGAGAAGGGCATGGGTTATTAAAAATTGATTCCTTAAAGATGGTATAAAATGGATCGGTTACCATATTTTTCTTGAAAGATAATAATAGATTTCATGGAGTTTCAAAAATTACTTCTACTTAAAATAATGCATCATATAAGAACGTGGGTGGTGTTTTATATACAAACAAATAAACATTTGTGGATGAATTTACTAGATTACCCATGATAGTAAATTACATGTAGTTTTCTTATAGTATCAATTCATAGATTTAGAATGGTATATGAATACAATAGTTTTGAATAATTATAGGTTTTCAATATTATTAAATATTTAAATAAATGAACATAATGGGTTCATTCATTTAATGTAGTAGGGGTAACCTATATACTGAAAGTAGATGATGTCGATCTCATTAATTATATAGTGGTTAAAAATATATGTTCCATTTTTTATGTCGTATAACTTATATGATAACACAATATTCTTTAGAAAAACTAATTTTTCAATAAATCATATACATATTTTAACACATATAGATTTTATTTATCAAATTATTATGTTTTTTAAGTAATATATGGATAAAAGTAATTTTTTATAGTGAAATATTCTAGTAAATATTTTCCAAAAGATATAAAGGATACCTAACCAAAAAATTGTGACATATTTTAATGAATAAAATATTAATTTTAGAAAAATTCACTAAATAATGGAGTATCAAATGAGACATTTGTATTGATGGTTTATTTGTTAGATATCGTAACATATTAAAATAGAAGTTTTCTGTAAAAATGAATGTATTTTTGTCTCATATAAGGAAAGTTTTTATAAAATATAGTTTGTAGTATGATTGTGGGAGTGTGATTGGTCTATGTGATTACAAAATTAATGAAATTTTAAATTAGTGAAATACATTGTGAATGACTCTTTATATCATGAAGTATTTTAGGATGTGACTGTAATGAATATTAATTAAAGTGTTAAATTAGGACACAAAAATTATTTCAATGATATTTTTAACTAGATTTGATTCTTGAATTATTATAATATGTAGAGGTATTTTTCATCTTAATATAATGTTATTAATAAAATAATATTTTATTATTTCATGTTAAAAATATTGAATAAATTCTCAATGAGATAAACATGAGGAATATATTCTTGTATATTTTCCTATTCCAAAAATGTTTAATTCATACTATTTATTCAACAATGTTGTCAATTTATATGTTTAACTGTATGTTCATATATATATTTTTAATAAGTAACATAGAGATGTAATGAGTTTAACCAAAACCTAAAAGTGAAAACAAAATAAGGCCTCATAGAAGTATATCATATGGGATATTCATGGAATAGTTAATATGTATGCTTTTGATAGTATTCATATATGTTAATAATAACAAAAATGTATATTTTTATATAAAAATTAAGTTTCCATGTTATCTTTTTTCATGAGGGTCATGTATATTTATTTAATTTAAATGAGACAGTTTCATCGTGACATATAAATTTCAGTTATACCAAATTAATTATTGACATAATTTACTCTATATTTTGAGGATGTTTAAGGTTTTTTAAGTCTATTTTTGAATAGTAATTCCACCATGACATTGTTCTATAAATCTTGATTTATGTGTAATATTATGAAGTATGGATCTGGTGTATTCTATCATCCTATGTTATAATAATTGGGAAATAATATAAACATATTATATTAAATGGAGTAATTGATGATAAATATTAAATGTTTATTTATAATTATTTATCATTTCGGCCCATGGAGTACCAAAAAATACATAACATTTGTTATTGTTATAATTTGTTTTAGAAATATTTTCTTATCCTCTTTAGAATTATAAAAGGTGTATAAGACCATGATATTATTATTTAACATAATTTTCTTCTTACAAACACGTGGTATATAATTCTATTTATATATCATCTCATTCCAAAATAGAACTTGAATATTATAGTATGTGGTGGAAAGAGTGGAATCATTCAAAAACTTTAATATATTCCTATATCAATTGAATATTCTGGAGTGATGGAACATGTTGGTAATTTCTTGTTGACCTCTATCAAGATCATGGATTTATCATCTACAAATTATAATGGTTAAAATGAATGTTCTTATTCATAAATTTTATTTTTTAATGTATTCATTAAATGGATTCTTCCAATATTGGTTATGTTTGATTTTCTATAAAAATTTTGAAGAATTTCAATACCCTTAAACCACATTAATTATCGTGTTTTCCTAACCATCACATTCCCTCACACATTATTCTGATATAATTTAACTATAACTTCCTCTATCATTTCATGTATGAGTTCTATCAAGTAGGTTTCAAAGAATATATTTTCCACATCAAACAATTGTAGATCATCATGGATTTGGGAAAATACTATGAATTAATAAAAGTTACACTCTAAATGGATAATATTAAAATAAAAGACATCTCAAGTAGTAAAAAAAATATTTCCACTTAGTTCCAATGTTAATGGAGTTCCATGAACACTGAAACACTTCTATGGTGTACAGTCTCTTAGATAAACCTCTCATAATAGAGTGCTTGAAAATAATTCCATGATACATCATTAAAATTTTCTATTTAATAATTTATTTTATAATATTTTTCATCTTTCACACCAATAAGATTAGAAATGAAAAATTAAATGTTCTTATACATCTGTGTACCAATCCTTCAAATATTGGAATTATAATGTATCTAGTTATAAGAAAAATGATATGACAAAGTACCCACAAAAAATATTTAAAAATCCATGATAGAATCAAGAATTCATTGGGATAATAAAACATAACCTTTGAAAGAACATATTTTAGTAACCCTACATACTCAAAAAATACACTCACTCTATGAAGTAAAGATATTAGGTTAACCAGCCTTGTATATATCTCAATCATCAAAACATTACAGTCCATTTATGGTCATCTATCAACAATATCTCCAAAAAAACATTATTCATCATTTGATCATTTTAATATAAGACATAGATCATACCTCTTGTAAAAAATTCACTATACAACACAATAATAGATTTTGAATATATTCCATACACACCAACAAAAATTAAATATAGGTTATTTTAAAGTTGATACCAAAAATAATTTTCATGTAAAACATTAAAAATAGTGTGCCACACTAAATAAAAACTTTTCAAATTATGACAAATTATCATCATAATCATTCCACCCCATGAAAATTGCATAATCATTTGATTACTAATTTTAACCATATTAAATATTAGAATATATTCAACATGAACATAATCATATATGCATCTAATTTTTCTACATTTATTATTTTATTAAATTAATAACCTTCTATTATAAAAAATTCCACATTATTTTAAAAGTTAAAAATATATTATATAGTGTAATATCCATATTTTAAAACAATATTATATATTTTAGGATGTCGTTACTATATAGATGAATTACTACTAATCCTATAATAACACAATAAATATAGTTTCATACAATAACATATTCCACATATTATTGTTTAATATACATTCTCATTACTTAATAATAAAATATAATCAATAAATTCAGTTATACAAGATGTATATAACCATCCATGATGTCTACCAAATCATGTAAAATGGAAAATAATTCTCCATACTATACTTTTTCTTAATACCTATCATGGCATCCTCAATCATATCTCATCACTACTAGGTTATGAAGCCAAATAATATTTGTTTTAAAATATTTACAATCCAAACATTAATACACATTAGATAAATCATAAAACCAATATATTTTTTTTATTTTCTATAAATACAAATTTATATATGTATTCCCAATATACAATATTATGTTACTATTGTACACCCAAGTAACATATTCTTTACATACCCATTATAGGGTCATCATAACACCCCTTGTAAATTTCAAAATTACATTCGTATTAAACATTATAAACTTTTATTTAATATTTACTTATTGTTAAGCTAACTAACAGATTAGAAATATGTTATATAAAATGACATCTAATATTTTATTGATGTTGTTAAAATTTAAAAATACAACCTAAAAATCCCTTTTCCAATAACAACTATCTTGCTCAAGAAAGGATAAACTATATGCAATGTATGATGGATATCTATATTCCATTGATCCATATTGATCCAATGTCAAATAAATTTTCAATAAATCATAAATACAATTAATGTCATAAATAATTAACTATAATTAATAAAAAAGAATATATTAGAACCCCAAAACATGGAATTTCACTTATTATGATTTCCCCATGCATATATATAACATTTACCTTATGCCATGAACCACCTACCCTAATCCAACATGAAAAAACTGTATAATGAAACCATAAAAATGTTCTCTTATATCATCTTGTAATCTCACAACCTAGTACACCTAGTGTAGTTTGTAACATAAATGGAACAATACTGTTTGACGCTGTTTGTTATTGTCTAATAACTCAAGAAAAATTTTTATGATCATCATTTGGGAGACAATACACACCATTAAAAAATAATTAATATTTAATATGTAGATAAACATCAATAGAGGATAAATATGAAATAATAATTTATAAAAATAGAAAATAATTCCACAAAACTTTCACAACACTAATCTAAAAAACACCAAAACTCATTCCATTTCAAACGTACACAAAATAAAAAATTTATTTCATAACAGAAGATAATATATAAAAGTGTAATAAAATATTAAATATAATATAGGGATATATGAAATTGTGTACCTATCACATGATTTGGTATTTCATACATCTCCATATCAGGCTCATATATCAAAAACAAAATATTTCAAGGCAAGTTACAAAACAAATATAACAATTTAACATGTATAAAAATTGATAATTGTATATGAATATTTGGAAGGTATAAAAATAATTAAGAAGCCACTAAATGGCCATAATTATTATTAAAAATTTATATTTTTTGTGGTATCTTGAAACGTATTCATTTCCCATAGTAAATGAATTCATAAAAATAATGTTTACAAATTTGCATAGCCACATATCATTAAAAAAATTACACCAAAAGATTTCATGAAACTTATTTCAACCCCTATCCATTGTAATAATAATACAACATATAGATGAATAATAATATAATAAACCTAATTTAAAATTTCATAGTTATTGTATATCATCTCACTACTCTTCATTATGTAACATAATCACAAAAAAAATATTTCTATATGAATTTACATAATGAATAATACAAATTTTGATTCTATATAGAACATTTTTTATCCCCTATCATATGTGAAATTGGATATATGCTACATAACGTAAAAACATTGTGATGTGAATCTATATATGTGAAGGGGGTTAAAATATTCAACCATTTTATCTGTGATGTATCTAACTTCCGCACAACATCGTCTTTCATTAAAACCTTAAATAATACATTGTACTACAAAAACCAATGTGTTATCCCATGGGTCAAAAATATAAAATTTAAGATGACACTAATGAATCCAATACCCCATTAAATAATAATATCATGCAATGAAACCCAAATCATTTTATAAACTATATTGATCAACCAATCCTAACATAGATCATTGTATTCATGATAATATCTCACATGATTACACTACAATTTTTAATAACACATTATTTCAAAATTCCGACACTCAAGTGAACAAATGTTTTAACTCTAAGATGACCAATCAAAATTTGTATTGTAATCTCATTTAGTAATATATAACATCATTTAGAATCATAATATTTTATTCATATGAAATTGATAACAAATCTCTATTGGTCCTAAATCCATTTTCCCACATATCATATATTATCATAGACCAAACTATATTAGATATCAACTCACAATGTAGTCAACCTCGTATTACACACATATGAGACTCCTTCCCTTGGTCAAATTGTTCTGTGTGAGACCAATGAAATGTAATCCAGAAAAATACTCAAAATTCACCAATCACGTGACATATATTGTCATTAAATCACAACTTCCTATTCCATATTCATTTATCAATAAGGAAAAATCATAAATGAACTATAAATTATTTTTATTATACTATATAAATCATATAAATATTTCACATTACAATATCATATTAACATAAATAAAATTTCACACCTAGAAACACAATTGTGGACTATTTAACAACACCATCCCAAGAATTACAATGAATCATTTTTAATTAGTAACATAAAAATATATATATTTTTCAAACATTTATTATTTTCCAAATAGGATTTTCTGATCCTGTTTTCTACTGTTGAATACCAATTAATATCATTTTTATTCTATTCGAGACTACACATTCCTATGTACCACAGTATACCAAAATTAAAATTTTCATTATGAAATATGTTAGGAACCACAAAAAATTATCTAGTGGATATAAGCAAGATAAATATCTTAATATTACTTCTTCATAATATTGAGATTCTAGAAAATATTTTAAATCTTTTGTAAAAATTTACTAAAAGTAATGTGACATTAAATGATGACAAATAACATTAATTGAAAGCTATTTTTATATATCATGATAAAAACAAATCCACTGACATTCCTCTATTCCTGCAAAAATTATGTTGTATAGAGTTTTATACAAGAGAACCTTTAATGGATATCCATATAGTCCCCCTCCGTACTACTCTATTTGAATAAAGAACAATAAAATGATTATTTTATATAAAATCAAAAAAATATAAAAACAATTACATTTACCCAATTTATCCCCAAAAAACACTATGAATGTAAATGACACAAGTTTTCAAGAATTTATTTAATTAAAAAAATTTCAATGTGGTTGGAAATTCCTATTACTAAATTTTACTCTTTCTTTATAAGTGCAACCAATTTATTTTGGCTTTAGAAGGAAATCCTAGTAATACTTTCCTTAAATGAAATATAGAAATTATAATGAGGTAAATGCAACACTACCTTTATCTTGTTTAATAGATAATGTCGAGTTCCCTCAGTATCATTCATGACACACAAAACATAATTTTACTGATATAGAATGTACTATAAATATTATTATTAAAATATTATTGCATTTCTCACCTATCCATTCGACTAGATGTTATGAATAATATTATAAAATTTTTGTAAATATCATTTACACCTCTAAGGGAAACTGTTAGACATCAATTTGTAAAAATTATGTATGGAATATTTTAAAATAATGAATTCTTTTTCAATGAAAAGATTTTTTCTATTTACAAATGCAATCATATTTCAATATAATAATGAAACCAATTTTTAAGAATATTTTTAATTAAATTTATAAAATATATATTATATTATATTTTTTAACCCTAAACCAATAATTTTAATTTGTATAAGTGGATAATTAATAAAATTTTGTGATGAAAAAAATATTTATTTTTCTAAATAGTGGTTTTTCATCCTTCTAATGGAACAACTATTTGAAAAAATAATTTAACACATTTATAATTTTTATTTGAAAATGTAAAATTCATTTTGGAAGGAATAATACCAAAATTCACATTAGGTGATTTTTTGGTATTTTTTTGAGAAGTTAAATTTTTATTTAAATATTGAAAATCATTGAGTTTTAATTGATAACTACTTTTTCATCTAATTTTTTCGTATAATTTTAAAAACCCACTTTTCCATATTCTTTGTAGGATTAATATTAAATTAATTTCTGCAATGTTTGTATTTCGAATTTGGAAAACTAGATTCCATAAATGAAATTATAATTATTTATAATTCTAGTATGTTCATATTTGTTTATGAGAAAACTTATTAGTAAAAATAATTAAAAATAATTACTTCGATGGAGGTAAAAAACTGACATAGTTGTGAAAATTTAACATAAGGGGCCAAAATACGGTCGTAAAATGACTAAAAGTTAATGGATTGTCATATTTCTACCATATCATCCCTTGGATCTAAAATGGATAATTTTTTAATACACAATATTAAATTTATACCTATAAATAGTGTTTATTATTTTATATATACAAGTAAATCATTCCTTCACCACTATAAAATGGAACTCACCCCCTTCACCTATTCACACATCTCCTGAAAAGTGGTTTATAAAAACCCTATTCAAATTGGCTCCAAACTAAACTAGTATACAAATAGATTCCTTAAATAGGGATTAAATATTATAAAAATCCATTTGGTTAATACAAAAATGAGTTACCTGAGGACGTTGAGGATTGAATGTTCGTGAATGAATGTAAATACTTAAGGTAAGGGTTTTCTCATCTCATTTTTTGTTCTGTGAGATATTTCCAATAACCACTTCTTATTATAGTTTGGTTGTGTATGGAATTCCTTATTTCATTTTACATCATGAATTTACTTTATTTCATTATAGATGAGGTATTAATTTATGTTATTCTTTCAATGGGATCATGATTCAAATGTTACTCAAGTAGTAAGGGATTTCAATTTCACATATATTTTCTGTGAGACCCAATGAATGTTCATGACATATTTATATTAGGTGGGTTTAATAAAACATTTAGATTTATTTATGATTAAAATAATTAAAATTAATAGGATTTATGTATCCTTTTTAGAATCTATCATTTTTGGGGTTTATGGTTCAAAAGTTACAAAATCAATAATGTAATTTTGTCTCAATTTTCCATCATTATGATACATGTTATTTCATGAATCTATATTCAATTACAAGGTGTATATATTGGAATTTTTAATTTTATATCTTCAATTTTGTTGTTCTAATGACTTATTATAATTCATGTAATTATATTATCACATGGGAAATATGATTCCATGTTACCAGATTTGTAATAGTTTATTTTTATAATATCATTTTTCAGGATTTTTTATAAATATTATTCTATTAATTATATATTATGATATATATCTCAATAATAAAAATTATCTTTATTTGGGTATGGTTATTTAAGCTATATTATAGTAACATTTCCATTTTTCCACTCATTAGTTCATATAATCACAATGAAAATGTTATTTTTAGAGAATCCAGTATTATCTAAGTCATTCAATAGAAATAAGTGAGAATAAAAACTCATGTGTTCTATAAAAAAATAGTAATAATGAACTTTAATGTGAATCCTAATAATTATCAATGGAGTGAATCCAAGGAATTGATAATATGTAACTTGTGAGGTCATCCAAATCATGAAAAAGGTATTATGGTGTTTATCTAAAGCCAACATGCTTTACAGGACTTTGTAAGTATCCATGATAAATGATTTCCTATGCTTATGTTTATTTCTTTATTCCATGTCTTATTTATATTTTATTACTTCTTATATTTTTACTTTATTCCCTTATGACTCATTTACTTTGATATTTAAATAACTATTTGATGAATCTTGATTATGATCTATGATAGGAATGGTATGATCATTTAATGCTTCGATCATGTTCTCATACTATTATGCTCATTTTATTTTTACATATATCCCATATTAATCCTTACAACACATATAATATCACCACTTTAATATATTACCATTCCCTAGGTTATGAAGATAGTATTTAACTATTAGTACTGAAGGGGAAGGTCAATAAGGTATATTTTTATGATCATTCACAAAGAAAAAAGAAGCTGTTTTTTTGTATCCAAAGAAACTGAAATATTATATTCCTTTAGAATATACTTTTTTAATATGACTAATTTTCATATTAAATAATTTAATATACATTTATGTTACTCCTAGTTCAATAATGTTGGTGTTAAATGAATGTTTTACACAATAATTGGAAACTTGTATGAGAATGATTTAATAAGATCCATTGGTTTATTTAGAAGTATATGTATAGGGATTTCACTAAGGATAAACCTAAGTTTTCATATATTAATGAGTAAAGAATTATAAATAAATATCTTATATGTAATTTTTCATGATTATTTGAATTTCATCTAGGAATAGTTTAGATCACACTCTGCACTATGGTCAAACACAATAGTTGCAACTAAAAGGTAATGGATTCATAATGAATGTTATAGATGTGGAATGTATCCACATTATGAAAATCTATATACTATGTGGTAATATAAAGGAGATAATCAGGATGGTAGAAATATTATTTGTTATATTACCTAAGATAGATATATCATCAATTACATGTGAATGGTATGTGATTTTGTAAAATTATTTTCTACATTAATTATACATTGTATGATTAAATTGATTTTGATGAAATTTATGACATGATTCATATTACATTTTCTAGGAATGTGGTATTGAAGAATAACATGATGAATCATATGTAATGGTTTGAGAATAATGTCCAATTATTGATGTTCATATCTATTGGAATTCATGAATTATGATATATGAATCATGAAGTAATAGTTTTCCAATAAGGATTTGAAAAAATATATTGAATGATGATAATGATATAGGAATGTGTTTTAATAGAAATAAAGTATTTTTATTAATGGTATTTCTCTCTTAATGTGTTCCTGATGTTGAGAAATTTGTGTTTAGAAAATATTAAGAGATAATTTTGGATAAAATAAATTCAAAAGTAATCATTGCTATGGAATATGTAATTAATATTTTGACAATGTGGTCATTGTAATCATGGATGGAGTTTACATATTTTTCTGTATTTAAGGAATATATCTAATAATAATTAGAATAAGAAATAATGCATTCATTTTGTAAGGTTGTATGAATTTTCTGTCTAATACTGTGTTTCAAGATAGTATAAGATTAAGGTATACACATGTATCAAATGTGAAAACCAATAAAAAGTTTTTTGTATATGAGATATCAACATTGAACAGGCTTTGAGAAATTTATTGCCATTATTTCTAATGATTTTTAATTTAAAATTCTATTAGGGATATTAGGATAACCATTTATTTAATGTTTTAATTTAAAAATCATATAATATTTTTGAGATTAAATAATTATCTTAACACATGAGGATATATGAATATTGGATATCCTATTATAATAATTTTTCTGTGATGATAACAATAGATAGTTGGAAGGACATATAATTCTAAGAATGGATCTCATGATCTATTAGAACATCATTAATGAAAAAAGCACCATTATTTCTTGGAGTATGAGATGATGTTGAAATCAGTAATGGCACTAATAAAGAGTTATATTGTGCATATAAAAAAGAATAAGAAAATGTAATTATATTTTCTTATTTTATTAGACAGCGAAAGATTTATGTAACTCTAGTAAAAGGATATTGAAAAATATTTATCATAACACCATTGTTTCCATTGAATTTATGGGCTTATAAATCATCACTGATTTATGGTTTTGAGACACCCAACATTCAATTTATTAGTCACTTTGATGTTATCATTATTAAAACATATAGCTCTATGATAACTTATTCTTTAATTATGTGAAAAATATGTATATATCCCACCTATTTTATCCTACATGGAATCCTAATTTTAGTTACTTTGGGTAACAATCATACATTCAACAATCTTTTTTTTAAATTATTAGTAACATTATTATGATGTGGGATTCTATGAAAGGAACTTTAATGAAATAAAAATAAGATAACCCATAAATTTTTCAAGGGAAAAATTCATTTTCTAGGTATGGAATGTAACACTCTGATTTATTTTGAATAAATTAAAAACAATTGTGGATTGCATTTCACTCTATAACATTTATGTTCTATTTATTTGATTTACAATGTTATACATTCTTTCCAAGATAAAACAGATATGATTCAACCCAATTCAATTCATAGATTATATTGAAGAAAATGAACAATGATTTATGAATTATGTTAGAGGAAATTGCATGTTCCTTTAAAAAATTGTCTGACACTCAATATTAAATTTTACCCAACTTCAATATACTATTAAAATTATTAATAAAATATTATTATAGTTAACACCATGATGTTATAATGGAATATAGGAATAGAATAAATAAATTGTGAAAATATTATTTACAAACTCATATGAGCCCTTTTCTTATCAATTAGTTAAAAATGAATTTAATAACCATTTGAAATAAATAAATTTATTTTCTAATAAATCCAATTATCTATTTAATGATATAAAAATATCCCAATAAAATAAAAAATATAATTTTGATTAATTATATTTATGAAATTTATATTTTACATATTCAATTATATTTTTTAACTCATATAATAGATTTTAAAGGTATAAGATAAAAAAAATCCAATTTTATGAATACAAATATGGGATATTCTAAAGGGAAATTTGGCCGCCTTTTAATGGAGCACCTATTTGAAATAATTTTTTTTATATTATTAATTTTCACGTGAAAATATAAACATAGGATTAACTGTCAAGGTGTAAAAATTTATATTGGTTGTTGTTTTTTTAGTTTTTTGAGATGTTACAATTTTATATGAATAGTGAAAACACTGTAATTTAATGGAAACCCACATTTTCATCTAATGTATTTATACTGTAAACTTGTATTATAAATTTTTATTATTGTATAATTAGTTCAATTATATAAAAATTAATACTACATATTATATTTTATTCAATTTCAAAATTAAATTGTATATAAAAATATTTCAATTATTTGAACTATTTACTTTAAAAACCTTATTTCACGTCACATCAGCAGGATTAATTTTAAATTGTTTTCTACCACTTATGTGTTTAGAATTATTAAAAATAGTTACAACTTTTGGAATAAGAGTAATTTATAAAATATATTAATAACAACTATATAATTGACCAAACATATAATTGAATGTAAATAAAATTAATTACAACGTCATAGGTAAAATTTTGTTTAGTTATTGGTTAAACTTTTAAAGAATTGGAAAAATATCGTAGACAGAAGTAAAAAATCCATTGGATAGACATATCTCAATTGTATACCCCATTTTACATCAAATGGTAAATTAGTTAATGTACATTATGTAAGGGAGGATCCTAAAAAGTGATTACATAATAATATTTATATGAATTGAACTATACACATACAATAATACATAACTCACCCCCACACTTATTCAAACATCTCAAGCCATTTGGATTATCAAACCCCTACCCAAATAGGCTCCCAAATAACAAACTATTACCATAGAAGACTCAATCTAGAAATAAACACAATGATGTATTCCCTTTTTTGATAACCTAAATTAGATAACTGAAGAAGTGGAGTTTTATATGTGCATGACTAAAATGAATACTTAAGGTAAGGTCTTTCTCATATCTCTTTTATTTGTTAGAGATGTATTATATATTCAACACTTAATCAAGTTTTTAGGTTTATATACTACCATATTACGTGTTATATCATGATTTTTTGTTAATGATATTCATTGTTTATATTGACATTAATCATTCATGGGGTTAATTATTCAAAAGTTACTCATGTAGTACAATATTTCTATCTCACATTTAATTTCTTCTAGACACAAGCCATTTACAACACCTATTTATTGTATGTGGTGTTTCTAATTACCACATATATATTTTATGATTCCTATAATATTTATTATTGTGAATTAAAAATCCAACAAAGTATCTATCAATAATGGGGTTTATGGTTCAATAGTTTCTAAATCAGTAATTTAATTTTGACTGAATTTTCCTTCTATGGGAATCATTTAAATTTACGCAACTCTATTATTTATTGAGTTATATATATTACACATTGATAAGTTATATAATTAATCTCAATATCTTTATGAAATTTTAAGCATCATGTATTTTTATTACCTAATGGGTAATATAATTAAATGTAACCCAAATTGGTAAGAGTTTATTATGTAAATAACATTGTTTATTGGGATAGTTTAAAATTATAATTACATTGATGAAATATTATTATCCATATCTCAATTTGTCTCATGATTTTATCTCTCCTCCAGTGACTTGTCGTATATCAATGTTATGGTATGATTATTTCCACTCTTTTTTACATAAGCTCATTGAAAATAGTTCACATAATGTTTTAAGTAATAAAAAGATATTTTCAAAGATGAAATGAAATTTTCATCAGGAAATTTTTTTAATGAACCTTTCAAATTTATTTGTTATATGAGGTGAGGTTCATTGATATTTTTTATTATTTTTTGGGGATATGTTCCAAAGAAACCATTATATTATTTCATTGAAAGCTTTTTTTGTTAATTATGAAATTTTTATTTTGAAATTGTTTGTCTTCCATGGGTTATACCATGATAAAACACTCATTAAAATAACTAATTTTATGGGTTATTATATGATGAAATGATTGTGATGGATGTATCTTTTTAACTGGTTATTATTCAATGATGTGCTTATTATACCTAATTCATTTCATGTTTGATGATATAATAAATCCATCTATTTTAATATATCTTTATATAATTAATGTTTAAATATATTTTTTTGAACAAGGATTTTTTATTTTATTATGTGATTGGTGGGACCTATGTCTCCCTTCAATAATTGGTTAATGGAAATGATTTATGAGGTCAATGATTAAATGGGATGGATTCCCAATCAAATAGAAAGATGTTATATAGGAGGGCACCCCAATACCATAAAAAGAGGGCATAAGGGAGGTCATCTCATACTTGTAACAAGAGGGTATACAGAAGTGTATAACAAGACCATTACAAGAGTACATACAGGTGGTCATCCCAACCACATAACATGATGGTATACAGGAGGGCTTCCCAATCCCAAAAGATGATGTTATACTGAGGGGAATATGATTCCTATAAGATTATGGTATATGGGAGGTAATCACAAGCCTATAAAAAGTGGGTACACATGAGGGAATACCAATCCCAAAACATGTTGGTACACAAGAGGTCATCTCATTCCCGAAGAAGGTTATTATGTGATTATTCAAATCCTAACTTTTTATCGAGCTCTAGGTATGTATCTTTTAAATAGGATTTCATATGGTTTTGTATATTGAAGGATTTTTTTTATTATTCCTATTTTTTATTTCATTTATTGTGGCCTTCATTCACCTATGATTCATGTCTTATTAATGAAAAATCATTATTTTATTAATATTGATAATGATATTTTATATATAGGGTATGATCTTCTATTGTTATTGTCATGTTCTCATACAATTAATTTCATGTTATGCTTACTTATCTCCCAATATTTCACTTATTGACCATATGAGCTCACCCATTTCTTATGTTTTATTTCCCTAATTTGTGAAGAGTTTATTAATATTGAATTACCAAAGGGTATGCTCATTAAGGTATGTTTTGAATACCATTCCCCAATATAGATGATTAGGATTCCATGTTTCATAAGATACTAAACAATTACTATCCTTCGGAATTTAATTTTTAAATGTGATAAATATTCATAAGAAATGATTTAATATCTATGTGTGTTAATACTGGGTCACTATGAAGAACAAATATGATTCTAACCTCATTAAATAATTATCTACCCATTCATAAAATTTTATCCTACCCTCATATGACCCTAATATTCATTCACTAATAAAAACTTACCATATATATTTTTTTAACGCTGATAAAAATAATCTTAATTTTATATTGAACAATTAAATTTTAGTTAAATATATAAAATTATAATACATGTTCATTATATAGGTGATTATAAAATATTTTGATGGACTATGAGCTAATTATTTTCTCGATTCATGAAAATCATTATAAAAAAAATTAATATTATGAGGATACTTATACTAATCATTAATAATATATCATTCCATAGATTGAAATTTAAATAAATTATTTTTCAATTTGTTTATTATATACCTAGTTCTCAAATACCGAAAAAAAATTATTGGTAAATCTAGTACATAAAATTGACATCATTATATTTAGTAAATTTTATATAATTATAAAATGATATTTGATAATTTGTTGTTTTGGAATTACAATTGCTATCATTGAAATTTTTTTATTTTTTAAAAATTTAATTGAAAAATCTAGGAATATCCCTTATATTTAGCAATCTTATTCAAGAATAACATGACGTCTTATATAGAGTATTGATTTCAAATTGAATTATATTTATAATTTGTATTATAATATATTATATTTAAATTCTCCTAACAAGTTTTACTCAATATTTAAGATGGAAAAAAGGAGGAATGTAAATATGAAGAACAAATATTAAGGAATTATAAAAGTATTTATAGTAAGAATTTGAAATTGAATATCATGGGTGTAAAGGTTGAACATATCCCTCATATAAAATCTTAATTAGTATAAGAAATTATAAAATTTAAGTGACTGATAAATAAATGGTGGAATGACTTTCCCCACTTAGTAGATTCATGGATCCTCTAATAGTTTAATGTTGGATATAATATATAGATAATGTATTCATTATTATATAATTTTCATAACAAAAATTGTAATACTGCTAAGTAATCACTTATAGACATATTTGAACAAATATTTGTTCTAGTTAAAAATAGGTAGTTTAATATGGGTTTCAATCCTCTAATTATTCTAGATTCATTCATAATTGTTTCATTATATATATTTCCATTTTATGATATGGATCAATATGATGAATCAAACGGGAATAAACATCAGATATATTTTGGATGTATTACATCATCTCAATATTTGTTTACATGGTGTTCATGGAATCTCATATGTTATTCATTTACCTGAACAATATGACTTATATACTATAAAATGCATTAAATATTATTATAATTAAATATTTTTCCATTCATGAGTTTGAGAGATATGAAAATGTTATTTCTAAATTATTTATTTTTTAGTGGAGTTTTCAAATTCCATTTTGGTAAATGGTGTTTTAACTAAGAATAAGAAATGAGAAAATAATTTTTTTACATCTTAAAAAAATAAAAAAAATTACAGTGCACAAAATTTAGATATTTATAATGGATAACATTGAAAATAATCTACTAGGAATATGGATGTATTTTAAATATTATTGGTCTAGTAATCAAAACAATAAATCTCTTTAAGAAAATAATAAATTAAAATTTATGTTTTGATAAATCCTTAAACAATAATATAATAATATATTCTAAATCTGTTTCATAGATATATTAATCAATTCTTCAATATTGGATGTATTATTGAATTTAATAACCCAAACTAATAATATAATTTAGAAAATATTTTATATAAAATATTAAAACGTTGTGATAACATCCCAATTTTATAGTCACTACGTGTTTATACGTATGTATAAAAATTTAATATATGGAACTATAAATTTGATCGACATTATAATTTTTATCATGAATTTTCATGATGGGCATGGATCCTTTAACTCTATGGTTAGAGGTTTAATTATAAATATATAAAACAAATTGTGTATCAATTGTTTTAAAAATAATAAAGTATTTGTTTTCTAATAATTTTTGGAAGTATTACCAATTCTTTTTTGGTTTTACCATATGTATAAGTTGAATTTTTAGTTTATTAATATGAACTCACATTAAAGATAATATTTATCTTTATGAAGTAAAAATAATTCCTCCAAAATCCTAATATAATCCATGAGAACAATAAAAATATGTAAAAGAAGAAACAATTAATGAGAATAATCTAAATTACATTAAAATATTTAATGTGTGAGATGGTATAAACTGAGGGTGGGGCAGGGTAATTTAGTATTTTTAAGTAAAAATCTAATTAAACACTTTTTACATTTATCCAATTTAAATTTTCTTTTATATATTGTTATGTTGAATGAGTGATTCTTGTTCTATCTCCCAAAGCATTTTCTTTCATTCATTATAACCAAACACACACACATGGAACACATCTATTAATGAGGTTCACCACTTAATGTGACAAGATTATTCCATTTTGTGAACTCAATTACTATTGAATTACATAACCCCCTAGATTACTCACATTATCTACAATTAGTATAATATATCCTAAAGTGTCATGATTTTAAATATCCCAATTATACTTTAAAAATATTTTACACTAGTTCATCCCAGAACATAAAATGATAAAAATTAACTTAATAGTACTACATTTTGATAACATTGAATAATTTAATCTTTTCCAATATGGGAAACCATTTATTTATTATATTTCCCCATGGAAAACAAAATTAATTGACTTCAAATTTGTGTATTCAATGTAGAAATGTGCATTATATATTTCTTATTTACATTACTAACTGAAAAAAACTTTTCTTCTTCTTCTTCAACTTATCTATAATGGTTTCAAGATAATTATTTTATATGTTTATGTTTGGATTTCAAAATCAATTATTTGAATTCCCTCTTCTTATTTTTTAACTCTTGAAACATTATTCCATAGACATATCAAATTTGATATTTTACTTCTAGATTTACCATTTTAATGTAATATCAAGAGTAAACATAGTTCTATTCATCTTATTTGATACCTATCTATTTCTATAATATAATATTGTATTAAATCATCTAATTTATTGAACATTGGTTCTATATATAAGATGATTGTGTTGAAATTCCTTGTAAAACTCCTATTTTAAAATCTTATTATCAAAATCTAAATTTTGTAAATATCAATTTAAAATATAGGTATATTTCTGTATGAATTAGAATTTAAAAATGAAATTTAAATCATCAAATTTGTTCATTTTTTTAAATAAATCTTTGGATTATTAAAAAAACTATATCCTCATCAAACAATTTGTATTTATTGATATTATATGATGAAATAACCAAGAAACCATATAAATAATTCTATGAATTTAGGTATATCAAAATGAAATTATTTTCTCTAAAAACTAATCATCAAAACAAATGATAACATTTTTTATCATTTTATATTATTTCACAATAATTTTTTACCTTCCATTAAATTATTGAGTGTGATAGATCTACGAGACATTCTGTTATTGAATTATGTAGGGCCTCCAAATACTTACCAGTCATCATATAGATCATACTATTTTATTACGTCATGGAGATCCTTAATTTTCTATAAATAAAAAATTCTTAAAAATTCAGTATCACAATATATAGACCTCTATAGTGGTGTAGAAAAAATTCATATCAACTACATATGGTGTTGAAATATATTATGGTGTATTCCCTATAAAATTTATTTGGAAATCAATTTAGGCATGATATTATACATTTTAGCATAATAATCTATCAATGATAAGATAGTCCCAAAAATTACACCCATTTAACTATAAAGTGATATTATGTTATATGGTTTTTCCAACATCCATAGACACATTTAAAATGACGAAACCAATTTTATAGAGAAAAAAAATCCCCAAGTAAGGTGGTGATTCTCAAATTTATTTAGACACCAAAAACAAACTGAGTTTCCTCAATTTAAAATAATCATATTATGGTAGATAAAATCATGTTCCTTAAAACTCTATAGTAAATTAAAAATATTTATTTCATAATAAAACATACATATATTCATTCAAATTACATGAATCTAGAGCTATATCAATTATATCCATTCATAACCGAATTATATATGAATCCAAAAAATTAATCTTCAAACACTTTCACCTCACATGAAATGTCAGTATGAACATTAATTAGATATTTATAAAATAATAATTAAAATTATTCATATTCCCTTCTCCATAAAAAACTATAATATATTTAATCAAAAAATAAAGAAAAAATACTGGCAGATTATCATTCTGATCAATTATTTGACATCATTAAATTTTTCAATCATCTTGATTATTTTTTTACTGATGTGTTCACATTGTGATCAACATCCCTATTTAGTTCGCTTATAAAATCATTAAACACATGATGATAGAGACTTAAACTATCATCGATTATATAGATATAGAATAAAAATTATTAAATTATATATTGAACATATTTTTCTTATAACATATTCCCATAATAATTAAATGACCATTGTTTGTATTCAATATATGAACATGAAGAGTCTTCTAAAAAATATTATATGGGTCTTTTTGAAATCATAAATGTTATATTGACTCTAATATTTCATTAAATTTTTCAATAAATTAATTCATTCACAACATCACAATCAATCTATATGAAAATTGTGTCTAAATCATTAAATACAGAACCATGTAACATAATGATTTGGATCTTATTCAACCTTTTCAAAAATCCAGGATACATTAACCAATTTTCACAGTGATTTATTCTTTACTATATCTCAATCATAATGAAATATATGACATATATTTTTATAAAAAATGATTTAAATCAATTAAAAATCGTACATAGCAGTATCTATATTCTCCCCTTTTTAAATTTCATATCAGTTCAGTAATTAATGATACACCTATATGTACCCTTTAATCATATACGTCACCCCAACATTTTTTCATTTCACTCGATATATATTTCTTGTAAATCATTTAATTCTTAATTTGTTCCTCTAAATTGATATGAAATAAATTATAATTTTGAAATTTTATAAATTGTTGGATATAACACCACTGTACATAGTTAAATATATTAACTGTAATCCTCCATTAATTTAGTTTCCCAATAATAACTTTAGAAAATGATTTCTTTATAGGTGATTAGTTATAAAAAACACAAACATAATTAATGAAATTTAAATTAAAAAACTTTATAGAATAATTGAAGTTTCGTACATTTCAAATTTTACATATTTACCAATAGTATTTATTTTTCCATCTATAGAATTCTATGAAACCTTGACCCAAACACAATGTCGAAGAATAGGGAGCTACATGACCTCATGCATGCCTACCCATACACATGATATTTCCAATTGGAGGTGACAGCCTATCAAATACCATGTGGATACTATAAAGTATGTATAAGTTAATCATCATAGTATATAAGTAGTTTAATTATAGTAATAAACAACTATGGAATAAAATAAAAAAATTTAGAGTAATGAAAATTTAAAATATAAAACTAGATTAAATTGTATAGAATTACATATAAAATCAATATATGAACCATGAAGGATCCAGGTATGGTATGTTAGAAAAAATATAGAATCCATTGTAGTCTTTTGATCCAAATCCATCTACATATATGTGAATTTATTTCTTACATGCTAAAAAATTCATCAAAGGAACCTTTCACAATACTATATCCCTAACCATAAAATCTACATGGACACATAAATATCCATGTGCGGTTGAGTACAATAATTTTTTGGACACCAACAAAGAATCTTCAGTTTAATGCATAATAAATATAGCTTCAATGTTTTGATGTAAATAAGTTAAAAATAAAAATAACAATATATCACACATGTAAAAATCATATGTTGTGTCCTTAGATCCCAACTATATTATACTACAACTATTATAAAAGAAATATCAATCATGTAATGGACTTATCTCCATCAAATAGATAGTCTAAAACATTTGTAACAAATCCCTATTTTGATGTGATAGTTAAATAAATTCCAAACTAAAACCTCTTGAATCTCTCCCAGGGGTTATTCCAATAGTCTAACACAATATTCTAAACTAAATAGGTCATAAAACATAAGTGGAACATAATGAAAATGAAATATCAATTTCATATAATGACATGAAATTTCATACTCCTAATAATCATCAAACGAAAAATTAAGTCATGTGTCAAATGGAAACATGAACTCACACCTTATGTGACGATGTATCAATCATTGGTCTCATAGTTCTATATATGCATGCATATTATCATGTAAACAATATTATGAAAAAATTATATGCTACAATCAAGGGCTTACTACCTCAAGTGACATAATGATGATCAAGGTAAGTGTTATTGACCATGTTAGGAAGCACCCCCAGATCCTGGAACAATTCCAATTTGGGCATGTATGGAACAATTAGACTGAGGTTTATTAGGAACTACAAACATAAATATTTGGTTAAGAGATAATTATAGAATAATATCCACTTCCATTAATTGTATTGGTCTTATTATTTCATTTAACCCAAATCCTTGAATTATTATTCCAATTATATCAAGGATCATGAAAATCCTCATTAAATTAAGTGAAAATAGAAATTTATGACTAGGATATCAATGATGTAATTTTATTTTAACAATATGAAAATGGGGTAGTTTATATGGAATGAATAAAAATTTATCAAATAAGATGTGTTGGATGAAAAAAGAATTTGTTCATCGGAGAGGGGAGATAAAAGGGGAGAGTAGAGCCCAAAATAAAATAGAGAAAAACAGTGGGTTAGAGGAACATTATATAGGTGAATGAGAAATGAATTCAAAACTCATGGAATTAGGTCTTTAAAAAGCTACTATAACCATGATGATAATTTTTTATTTCTATCACGGAATTTTAGATCGATTGTTACACTGAAAAAAATGTCTCCACATCCCAAAATCATAATGATATTTGATGATGTGAATTTTAATTTCACATCCTGAATATATATCCTATTCTGAATGTTGACTCTGGTGTTGCACCAAAAATCTAGTCATGTTGTGAATATCCATTCAAACTGTGAATAACTATTATTACCAAAATTTCCATCCTTTGAACAATTTAAATCAATGAACACCCTTAACAAGACTCAAATCAAATAATTACTAAATTAAAATGTGATAAAACATGAATATTGGAATACCATAAGATTTAGAATGTTATATAGACACTCTTCATAAAAAATATAATATAAAATATCTTATATAGTTGTGTTTTTTTATTTTCTTGTTGAGCATAAATTAAATGGAAATATTATTGTGGCTATCCTAATTTGAAAACATCCACATCTTCCACAAGGATGATCATAGTAATGTATTCATTTTATGAAAACTATGATTGAGAGAAAAATATCATGGATTCATTATTCTTTTTTTCTATCACCGACACTATCATCATCAAGGATAACTATACAATGTATCTACATGTCAATATATATCAATGAATAATTTTTGTATATAGAGTTATTAAAATATATTACTTTCAATATCAATATCTATTTTCCAAATAACGAAAATATATTTAGGTAAATTATAATTCGTCATAGAGTTTCTAATTTTTTTCCTAGGTTTGGTTTTCACATGACTGTTTACTTTTGACATTTTTATCCTTTTAAAAACAATTGACTTTATATGAATTTGGTTGGTGTTCATCATCTATTCCAAAAAATATAAGATATATTCATT
The DNA here is from genome assembly GCA_963277665.1 of Viscum album. NCBI lineage: Eukaryota > Viridiplantae > Streptophyta > Magnoliopsida > Santalales > Viscaceae > Viscum > Viscum album. Next base: position 1,295,236,739 of record OY728152.1, read on the forward strand.
GATATCTTCATCTGAAAACACTAATTTTCATCCTCCTTCTTCTGATTTTATTATGTGGTAGTTTCTTGACACTAAATTTTGTTTTACATATTAACATTTGATATAAACTAAACTAACAATGAAACCCTATTGTGACCACCCTTGTTTTAAGAATTATTAATATTCTCATGTTCTTCAAATATATTTTAGATATAATTTTTCTTATGAATCATAGGATTCTTCATCTTATCTATCATTATTCCCTAGATATGGAAATAATTTCTCATAATAAAACTATTAATTTTACATACAAGATAAAAATATATTCAAAATAATTGGCCCCATCAAAATTTCCTAATAAAACATATTTCCCTCTTTTTAAGTACATTCAATAAAAGATTTTCAAATTTTGTAAAAGAAATTTGGGTATCATCATTATAAGTTTAAAGTCACATCGGCATCCAGTACTTCTTATATTTCTTTTTTCCCTAGAGACATTATTTTATACACTTCATAAATTACCTTTCATATATTATAGTATAAGTTTTTATTTTTACCATATAAATTACATTGAAAATATATTCAATGTAATCATGAACTTTATATATGGATCGTAAATTTATTCTATATATGATTAACGAATCAACAGTCAATGATGTACTTGTCAATCCTACTGAATAGAATTATTTTGAAAACAAAATCCTCTATAAAACAGTGTATATGAGTTCGACTTACTTTCTTCAATTTTTATGTATCGATATACCTCTTTTTAGGTGTGACAAACCACACTGGATTCTATATGAACAGGATAACTGAGCATTCCAACACATGTCATAAAGAACGTTCAAATTCCACATGGGTTGTAGAATAAAACCTCTCATCATAAAAAATGAATGTGGGAATTATTTTCCCACAAAAAATTTGGAAGCTAATAAACAAGTTCATATTCATTAAAAAGAAACTCAACATGGAGGTGTGCACCAGAACAGGATCTGTTATAAACAACTGAATGTACTATAAAAAATTAAAGATAACTAAAATAATATTCTATGTCCTACGTAATGAAATTCCACAAGTTGACAGAATAATAGCTAAAACCTCTCTTATGTGGTACATTACCCTTTCTCAAACCTAGAAGAATCTATTCTACAAACAGTTGAATGCATAGGAAGGAATGTGTTATAAAATCATAGTAGTGAATCACTACGGATTGTATCATATATTCTAAAAATTATTAACCAATTAATGATCTTATTATTATCTAAAAAATAGTTTTTCCATATTAAAATCAAATTTAAAAAATCTTGATTAACATTTCAAAAGATATTATACATTTAAAATGATGTAAACATATAAAAATTTCTTAAATAATCAATTTTAGGTAATATAGTTAATATAAATCAGTTTTAATGTAAATGAGTGCACAATAAATGGAATAATATTATATATCACATATAAAAAAGCTAGAAATATGGCCATCTAATAAGTGGTATGGTAGTTACACGTTATGGTATTCTCAATATTTCAAGTGATAATATCAAAACATGTGTACACACGTTCCTTAGAACATGAAACATATGACTAATACATGTCCCATTAGAGAATAATATTTTCTAATAAATATTTTGGTAGTGTTTTAATGTATCAATCTAGTGCTAGTTCATTCCTATACAAGTGTTTTTGTCCCAAATAACTCACTGACTACCTTGGAATTTATATCCTTTAGTATAAATAAATGAGGGGAAATTTATTTTAATAAAATACAAAATAAAATTAAATCCCATTATTCCATTTAAAAATTACATATTTCAATTTTAAAACCAAAAAGTTATTTTAATCAGAACATGTATTCTTCCAAGATAAACCCCTATGGTTTCGATGAAAATCATTTTTATGCACAGTTTCCCAAATAAGAATATCAAATAAATTTGAAAATTCAATTTCCCTAATTAATTTCAAAAAATATTATTTGAATAAATTACATTATTTTATTAATTTAAATTCATCCCATTAAATCTCAACAATTTTCCATCAATTTCAATATCACACCCCATATCAAAGGAATTGTTTGTTTCTCCAATTTAAAGAAAAAATCATATTTCAAAAACCCAAATTAACTGGAATGGTGTTTTTAATAAATAAATTGAAATAATTTTATTTTATAATTGTAAAGTAATTTATATTAAAAAACAAGAAATTAATGATTAATAAAACATATGTATCATGATGAAACCAACTACATTTATTACGGAATGAAAAATCCTGAAATTAAACCTTCCAATAAGTATGATGTCACATAATATCTAGGAAATGAACATAGATAAAAGAGTAAAAAAAACATTGAATAAATTCAATAGTCCATTGATGATATAACTATCCCCATATAGATAAAGTGAAATTGATGAATAGGAATGGATAATGATTACCAAGAAAGTCACTCCACATTCTTCACCATGAATGATTGATGAATTGAATGAACCAAAAGAGTTTGAGTTATCCATGAAATCATGGTGAAGGCTCATGGTTCATGAAAAAAATATGTTAAAGTTGAAATATATAATTTATCTGATAATCCTGTTTAAAAAACAACAGTTGGGACATTACATGTGTATATCTCTATTACACATCATGTATGTGAAAATTCAAAATTTCATAAAAAATCCCATGACCTTAAAAATTGTATTTATAATTATCATAGAACATACATGTCATGTAACCAAATTAAATGGATTGTAAATATATACAATGTTGCCGAAATAAATAGTATTATGATGAGAATGAACAAAATCTCAAAATTCACATGTATATGTATCCTATAAATTCATTCTTATCCCAACCCAAATAATGAAAAAGTATAACCATGATATGTTTTAAAACATACCTATCTAGATAGTTACGTGATGTTATATCCTACCCATTATAGAATCATTCTATCATTATACATCCTATCATGATTCTACCATATTGAAATATTGATTCCACTTCTCTATCATCAATTCCTTGCACACCATGTCTCATATGAATCTGAATTGTGCTACCATAGAACATAGAACAACGTTATCTCCCTCCCATGAAGTACTATGGTTTTAGAATCAATTATCCTAGCAAGTCATTCTATCAAGGAAAAATTACGATAAACATTATGATTGCTCAATCTAAGAACATGAGATGGTGAAGATCAACACTTACAAATATTGGATACATGGATCATGTTATGTAATGACATCAGTAGTACATGAATTCCTAACTAACAAGAAGTTTTCCCAACTTGTTCGACAACAGTAAATGGTAATAAAAAATATTTAACATGGTTTCCATCATTCCCAATACTTAAATGAAAAAATCATGGTGAAACTTTCCAGAAAACCTTTCTAGTAACTACGATTTAGTATATTTTATGACGATGATCAAAATAACAATTATATATGATTTGTGTTGTCAATATTTTCTTATGAATCAACAAAATCATTATTATCATCTATTGAATTATGGGTAGTCAAACTAAGGAAATTTTCCCATTCTCTATCAAACAGAGCAGATATTTACAAGTACAAACATATAAGGTATCAAAATGATCCATTTTGATTCATAATAGTAACTATTATTTTAAGAAAACTCATCTAGCCTAATATGATTATCCCAATATCGAGTAATTTATAGAACACAAGAATTAATAAAATCCTCAAGAATATGTATAGCGCTTTATATCGGGCCATCATCAGTTGATGGTATTCAATACAAAAATATACATTGAATGAGTATGTACCATTATGGTCACTTCAAAAATTATAAGTGAATCGAGGATATTTCCAAGAAACTATAGTTTTTGGAACTCCATGAAGAAGAAAATTCTCCTTCACAAAGAGATTTCCTAACTCATAAACACTGATTGTGTCACAAATGCGTAAACTGTGATCATTCATGGTCAGACTACCGATCATAACCCATGTCACATTTTTCTTATTTTAGTACATAGAAACCCAACAGAAAAGTCCATGGAGGCCTTATCCTACTGCGAAGTAGTGATTGGAATTGGAAAAAGAACATCTGAAGAATTCTGGTTATGAAACATTACCTGATGGAAGAAATAAAAATCAGAGACCAATTCAGAAATTACCCATCTAATAACTTGGTACCATAATTTCATTGTAATTTCATAGAACATATTGATGGTAACTAGTTGAACCGACCTTTGAGAAAAACTAAATCACCTATAACATCATTCCTTACAGCCAATGACATATCAAATTGTTTTTTTACATAATATTAGTCTTCATATGTAGAACAACCCATTAACAATCTCCCCACCATAAAAAGAGACTCTAATTTTTTGGATGTATTCTTCAAGATGTTATTCATTAAGAAACATATCATGATGATTTGATGTCAACCAAACACTATCTAAAATAACCTCATCCCCTGATTCTTGGACACCAATAGCCATCCATTCATTTGGGTGCCACCATGTTCCACTCATATGAGAATTATTTCTTGGTATGAGTCATAACATTCCTACTCAGAGAATCTACATTGTCATTCCATTTACCCACGGTATTCTCGATGTTAATATGGAATGATTTTTGGTATTACACCCAACCTGTCATGACCCATTCTCAGGGCACGTGTCGTGACTACACCAAGCCCACCTTCCATAGGTCAGGGGCTGGCGACTAGCACCAAAGGCATAAATCCCTATATAGGGAATGCATTGCCTTTATAAAACTAAACAAACACAACAGAGTATGCAACTGAAGTAATAACTAAGTAAAAATATACACAAAAGTAAGTTATAAAAGGAAAAGGGGTCAGAAATACAATCCCAACATTAAATACAGTTCAACTGAAAAGCTGGTACAACTGCAGTAAAGTATAACAGCAACAACTGAGTCTTCCTCTGGGAATCCCACCTGAAGGGTGGGTACAGACGGACTCATGTGCACCTATGGTCCATCTGTCTACTTCATGTACGTCTCGCCAAGCGGTCCACCTTCGGGTACCGTCCAGCTCTACAAGTCTCTACTCGATCAGTGATGTCTGTTGTCTGCACCCAACACAACATAGTGCAAGCATAGACCGTGCAAGGGTGAGTATACGATACTCAGTAGGGACCCCAGGACCCCGATGGTATCCCAGAATCCATGAAGGATTAACCATAGAAGGAAGACAGGGTCACGAATAAACAACCATCACTACTTAGGTATATGACCATACATATACCTAAGGTATCAATCTCATTTCGGCTCCAACTCTCGAGCCCAAGCACAACCCAGTCCACACAGGAAGTAATGTCAATCACATCGATGATAATGATTGAATGTAAAGACTTAGCTCACATAGGTACACACAACTTAAAGAGTGTAATAGATGATTAGTTGTAGCCATTGAATCATGCATCTTTCACTATCGAATGACAGATACCCGTAGAAACCAAAAACAACAGTATGTCATTGCTGTCGAACACACAGAGGATTCAGTCTGGTCTTGTTGATGTCGAACCCATGGAGGATTCAGTCCAGTCTCCTTGATTTAGATCCCATGGAGGATTCAGCCCAATCTCGTTGTTGTCGATCACATGGAGGATTCAGTCCAGTATTGTGGTTATCGACCCCAGGGAGGATTCAGTCCAGTCTCATTGTTGTCAAACCCACAGAGGATTCACTCCAGTCTCATTGCTGTCGAACCCACAGAGGATTCAGTCCAGTCTAATTGTTTTCAATCCCACAAGGAAATCTAGTATATAATCCATCATCGTCGAACCCACGGAGGAATCCAGTACGGTAGTCATCGCAGTCGCAGCCAACTCCTGGGTTCCCGCACACAGCATGCTCGATTCCGGGAGGGTCTGCTCCTCGAGCAAAGGGGGTCGATACATCAACTGTCACGATGTGATGATTTTATGTATCCCAAAGTTCCGTCTCATCAAAATAAACCCAACGCGACAGACGGAGCGTCAATCGGACGCCTGTTCAGAGAGTTATTGGATTTTCTGTTCTAGGGGCCTAGTTAGAAATACATTTATTCCAAACCCTGTCATTTTTCAAAGTTGTCCAAAACTCACATAGAGTATCACAAAAGGACCGCCTCATCGTAAGGGTACCAGTGCCGCAGACGGCATGTCGATCGTACGCACGGTCGTGAACTTATTCGCATTTAAGCGAAACAGGCCCGACCTGTTAAGCCCAGTGGGACAGCAAGTCGGCCCGACCTGGATTAGCGGGTTGGCGCGGCCTGGTGGAGCATGGCCCGGTCTGGCCGGACGCGGCCTGGCCCGGCGGGGCACGGCCCGGCCCGGTGGGGTGCAGCCAGGCCTGGGCAGCTGGCAGCCCGTCCCACGCAAGGCGGCCGGTCCATGCCACTGGCGGCTAGGCCTGGCAGTGGTCCGGGGGGCACGGCCCCGGCTTTCTGAAATGGCGACGTCAAGCGGCACCGCCCTCCTATACGGATGGCCAATGTCGGCCGGTTTTCCTAGCGCGAGCGGCCCGTAGTTGCGGGTTGTGGATCCCTTGCCCGCGGCGCCCAGAGGCAACGCGGCTCCTTACACCCGGTCGGCCGACGATCTGGCCTGTTTGTCCGCTGAAGCGGCCCGCCCAGCACGGGCCCCAGTTCACCGTAGCACAACACTACAAGGGGTGCAGTTCTCCACATCATACCACCGAGAGGCACTGTGGTTCTCCTTTCTTGCAGGCTATGGCCGGCCGGTTCTTCTTCAGACGAGCGGCACGGTTTCGGGCCGCAGTCTCTTCTGCCCGTGCAGCACTCGGTGCTGCCGTTCTCAAACGGGCCGGCACATGGCCACTGTTGTCGCCGCAACCTCTTAATCACCACCTACATTGCGAATAAAAAAAATAAGGATCAGGGATGGTCATTGGGCCGTGTTCGTTCGGCAGACACCCTCCACGTTAGGCCATTACAGTTGGCTAAAGACATCCATGAAATTCAACGAAGAACGGGGTAAAAATTATTCACATAAAATTGTACAAACCCCTACCTCGATAAACTACATCACATATCGACGAGCCGTGGAATATGAACATCACAGAAGTCGGGCGTCGTGGAAGACGTACGTCGATTCCGTTGACATCGGGGTGCATCCTAAGAGGAAGTGGCATCTTCTCTCTTGTTGCAGAGGAAGATGAAGGAAGACGTGTCGTCTTTCTTCGGTGGAATTGGCGTTCTTCATTGAAGAGGACATCGTTCTTTGTGGAAGGATGAAGCTCTCTTCTATTTCTCTAAAGGTTCCACCAGAATATTTTCCCAAAAAATATTAAAATATAGCCCCCCCCCCCCATTTTAAAAGATTTTCCATCCAATTAAAATGATTCAAAACTAGATTATTTAAGTGGAATTAATTAATCTCAAGAGTTGGCATATTCATGAGAGAAGGGAGGTGGAGAGCCTCCACCATTAATGAGGGGAGGTGTCAAATATTAAGAGAAGTTAATTAAGGGGGGTGTTAATGTGGAGTTTATGGGAGTTGAGAGGAGGTGAAAGGGTTTCGATTCCTGTGGGCCCCACCACACTAAATCCAATCATGGGTAGTTATGTGGGGTGTGGGACCCCCCCCCCCCCCTCCAACATCCATTTGGAGATTATAGCTACCCACAAAATGAAAATATATAACTCATATTTTTATTTACTTTTAATAACAAACCCAAAAATTAACTTCTCTGTAACGACCCGAAGCCTGACGTACATAGACTTGACATTACATTTGCGGAATACTTAGTACATAACAAAAAACACACACACAAGGATCGTAATAGTTTAGTGTCTTTGGAAACACGGAATATAATCTTCTAATCGTGGTGAAAGATCTTCCAAATCTCCCATAAAGATCTTCTTTTTTTTTTACCTAAAACCTTTCTTTATATCCTGGGGAAAAGAAAACATAAAAGGGTGAGCTCAAATGCTCAGTAAGGGTAAACAAAAGAAATATAAATCACATCATATACATAAGCACATAACTTTTGGAAATCTTAACCTGCAAAAGAGATCATAATTTCATAACATGGGGTAAATCATGGCAGTGAAATGTAATCACAATAATCATAACTTAAAACATGAAACTTTGTGGCATTCACACATAATCATAGAGAATCATTTCTTGTTAGTCAAGACTCATTTCCAAGACTATCTTAGTGGACAAAGTCCCTTTCTGAATCGAGTAACCCTCGTTTCAGTCCTGTTTCACTGAACCGGTATAACCTACCGTTCCAGCCCTGTCTATCTCATGAGATATAAAATCTTTACCCAATGCATTGGAGGGAGATATAGGTCCCACCCATCTTATAATGAATCCTTTATTATGTGTGCCACATAATCATAAACCATACATCATAGCGTAACCCATGTAATAAAAATGGGAATCTTAAACATCATGACATCATAAAACAATTCATATAAGATAAAGGAATTCATAAAAATAATTCCATCACAACATAATCAAATCAACGTAATAATAGGGATAAAAATAGAACTATTTATTATCTTATATGGAAAATAATTTTGATAAAACACTTGAACTTCATTCTTGAGGAAAATATCCTTTCTACTTAAAAAACATTTTTCCTTTCTTAACATGTCATACAATTTTAAACTAAAAGAAGTTGATTAAAAATAAACTTGAAAACTTTTTAAGGAATATTCTTGGAAATAATGTTTTAAAAATCCATTCATGCCGTATAAGTTAAAAAATAAAACATTCTTCGTACTTTTGTCGGAAAAGTCAAAAAAATACCTCGTACGAAAAACGACAAAATATTCATTTCATATCTTTTACTAAAAACTCACCGAAGGGTAAAATTGGATTTAAACAATTTTAGGGGGATGGAAATAATATGACATATTGAGGAAACATGGATGTGGATGATAAAATACACCCCGATAAATACCAAAGTACAAACAATCTCGGATAAAAATGAGATTGTGATATTTCCCTTACCTTAGGTCCGATTTGCTTTGTACATGTCTGAATCTCCTGTATAATGGTTTAAATAATGTTATTGACTTATTCCAGAATCATACATATTGATATGATATCATATATGGTCATATTCCTAGCTTCTTGTTAGTAATATTTCATTGTTACTTGTTACTCGGGTCTTTATTGCCTTTTGTTCTTATGCGTGTTTTTCAGAATAAATTCTTATTCTTCTTTTAAGGTTATAGATACCTTATATCCAGAATGTTATTAGTGTAACATATATCATATTTATTCATTAAATTCATTTATATATTTACTATGTAATGATGATCATGTAGAACGAGTCGCATCACATCGTGGAGACGGTATTCCGTACGTACGCACTAGTGATGATATCGTTCCTATGATCGTGGAATTGTATTGGAGTATATATATATTATTTCTGTATCAATATTAATTTATTATAATCATAAATAGTTACTCATTACACCATTATACCCATCCTTGTAAGGTGGTGGTGGAAAATAGATTACACCACGGCGTGGAGACGGTATTCCGTACGTATGCACGCGCGGTGATTTCATTTTTCCGTAGGATGGATAGAAGGTGAATTAGGGTTGTTTCATATTTATAATAACATATCAGTATGTAAGTAATACTGATGTTATTAATTTATCATGAAACAACTAAAGAAGAATAAGTTGAAGAAGAAAGAAATTGAAAAGATCGGTAATGGATATTACATCTTCTTTGGAACACCTCTTTGAATCCTCCACTAAGGGAACTAAGATTGTTCTTTGAAGAAGACCAGGACCTATAGTATTATTCTAGGGAAGTGGATAGAAGAAAATTTCAGGGGTTGTCCGAGCTTGAGTGCTCAAATTGGTGTAAGGAGGAGGGGGAGGAGGTGCCCTTTTATAAGGGAGGAGAGGGGCACCTTAGGAATATCTCAAAATATTATTATATATTAAAGTCAAAATCGGTTTATAATGGTTCCAAAGGGTCTTATTTCGAATCTAAAGTGGTTATGGGTCGAAATCCTATCAACCAATAGTATTTAGACAAGTTTAGGTTATTATTTTAACCTTATCAATTAGATTTAACTCTAAGTTAAATAATTTAACTTTTACCGTGTCTTTTTGTTTTCTTACACTATATGGTTAATACACTTACTATAACATGACAAACGAACCCCAAATTGTTTATTATTAATATATATATCCTTATCTAAGTCATTTGGCCGAACCTTAGATTTTTAGGAATAAAATAACAATTAATATTATAATATTTGATTTAAAAACTATTTTGTGTCAATTTTGACACTATTTGATATAAGATTTTTCTGAAAGTCATAACAGAATTATATGTTCGAACCAAGTTACTTAAATCAACAATAACATGTCATATTAACATATAAAATTATTTTAGGTCATAAAAAGTCTCAAATTACATTTATTTGGGCATTTATAACATCAATTATGTCAATATTTCATTAATAAGACAATTACTGCATCATCTTTCTGTCATAATAAATGATAATTATTTAATCCCTAAAAATTATAAATAAATTCCTATGATGTAGATAATTGTATTAGCTTTCTGGATACTATTAATGTTCGATGATTCATGAAGTTTATCACTAGAGTAAAATTATTATACTTATAAGATTTAAGAAAGTGACATGTTGTCACATTCTTTGGTTTTAATAATAATTAAATTATTTTCATTGAAAAAATTTAATTAAATTAATATAATCCGACCCTTAGGTGATATGGGTCGTTTTTTAGTCATCCAATAGGATTTTGACATTTGTTAGGGTAATTTTAAAATATTATATTTACCCTTAATTACCCGATTTACCTTTAACTATGGTAAATAAAATTTACCGTAGTTACTATTCATAATTCCCAAAAATAAAAAGTATCCTATTAACATAATTTGGACCCACTGATTCAAAATATGGAATCCATTTTTTAAAATTCAAAACACAGAAGTTGCAGAAATTAAATTAAAATTAATCCCGTTGTCGAATAAAAACGGGTTTTTGTTTAAAACATTGCAAAAGATTGAATTGATTTAACCTACGAATTCAAGGTAAAATCAATGCTAATGACATACATTATATTAAATGGTAAAAATATATTCTATTTATACTTTAAAACCATTCACTATTATAATTTAACCACATATGATATTACGATGAAAAAAGTTGTTTTTAATTAAAATATAGCGTGTTTTTACTATTCATTAAAATGTGATAGTTAACAGAATAATATGAAAAATTTATCCAAAGTAAATTTTTATTTCTCGATTCCAAAGAAGAATTTTATTTTGTAAAATTGAACTTATAAACATGTCAAAAACCAGATTTAAAGTGGGTGCGCCATCAAAAGGCGGCAAAACTGCATTTTTTGAAAAATACTTATTTTACCCGAAAAATTTATTTTCTTCTTATACCATGTTCTAGAAATGTGTAAGATGAATAATAATGTTATAAAAATAAAAATATAGTTAATAATATTCATAACGGCTAGTTTATGACATTATTATAATAATATAACATTGTTTATTAAAACCCGGTATTGCGTACAACACACGCTATTGAGGAAGGTCGCGATTGCGTGTAATGCAAGCCAAGTCAGGGTTGCGTGTTGTGAAAGAATCCTTCGTTGCTTCGTATAACAGAATCCAAATATATTTCATTTATACATTTAATATATATATATATATACTCAATGTTGCGTAGAATAACTATTATCAAAATTGTGTGTAACACGGTCCAAGAATAGTGTTGCGTATACTGCAAGCTAATACGGTGTTGCGTATAGCGCAAGGTAATATTGGTGTAGAATACAACATAAGACATTAATGAAATTAAAATAATATTTTTCATAAAATCTTAGGGTGTTACATTCTACCCCCCTTAAAATGAATTTCGCCCTCGAAATTCGTTGGGGTTATAAATGTTTTAATATTTGAAAGTTTCTTTGATAGAAACCCACATCGTAAAAAGGAATACCAAAACTTATCTTTAAAAACAAAAGTATGAAACGTAACGGTTACCCAAATAAACTAATCACTGGGTTTCCACATAGGTGAAAATATGGATATGGAAGAGAAATCTAACCATCATGTTCTGATGGAGAGTGGTAGAGAACATGGCTATGAAAAAGCTAGCAATCACAAAGCCATAAATTTGTGATGATCTAAGGTACCATCTGATTCATCAGATATAAGAGCACTAAGACAACATTTTTGGTTTTCAAGATCATTTCCCTAAAGTTGATGAAATTGGAATTAGAAGAAATACTTTCGTGATTTTGGTATAGTCTCATCGTTTGTCGTTCTTTGGACAATTTCCACTTCATCTCTTAAAGAAATGAAGTTGAATTTGTCATTCGTGATGTGTTAGCAGATAATGTGATATAATGATGGGTCATTCCATCTCTTCCAAACAAAACTTTAGCAAAAGTTATAAGTCCATCTTATGGTTCCAAAAATGAACTTATACTTCATATATCATACCGCTTAATATAATAAAACTAGTTTCTACTAAACAGGGACTTCATGTAGGTCAGTGGTAGGCGATAAAGGCCAGTCGCACTTCGGTTGTGGGTTCGATTTCCACAGCCTTGTCCGAAGCGATGGGTTGTCATCTGTCCTGCAGGTTGTCCTTTTTCTAAAACTACATTACTATAACATCACATAAATAATATCAAAAAAAAAGTTCTATACTTAAACAACACTAACTTATGGTTAACATAATCCATTACAATCTTTAGGCTTATCTAAAATACTTCGGTCCAAGATCATAGTATAAAGAAAATGATTACTTGAAATGTCGCCAACCAAGCATGTGAATACCATCATTTATCCCCCATATATCTTGTTGGTCACATTCCAATCATGTGAATACTTTAATGATGTATTCTCTTGAAAAATATGAATACCCATTAAACCTCAGTGAAAACATGAATGCTGTCAAAAGTTAACTCTTTCCACATACCAAAATCCAAAAATTCTATATACTCAAACCATGATATAACCTTCTCCTTATATCAGTCATGAGCTCATGAATACTATCAAACATTTAATTTTCTCCTTATCCCTTCATTATGCGCATATCATCTACATTCCAAAAATATCTGAATAACCTTTCATGGATACTGGTAACATTAATCAGACAACAGTGTAACAATCCTTACATGTCTCTTTATTCCATAGTACCATGATATTACTTATACAACATTACACATGATAAACATGTAATCATTCCACTACATTCTTAAACCATTGATCGAGCTTCAACAATTCTTTCATCTCACATATCATTTGTAGTCTCTTCATCATCATCCACATAAATACTTCCCATACGACCATACTGATTATCTTCATGAGACTTTCCCTTAGGGCATTGGTTTCCATAATGCCCGTACATTCCACATTTAAAACATTTAACCATTGTTGATGTCGTAGCAATAAAATTATCCTCATCCATGGTGTTAACTGAACCTTTTCCTTTGCACTTACTTACTTTGTGTCCTTCTTTTCCACACCCAAAGCATCTTCCAGTTCCTTTGAAACATTCTCCTTGATGCCTCTTCCCACATGATTTACATAGGGGAAATTAAACTTTCATTCCTCTATGATCATCATGAAACTCCATCTTTCTCTTATTAGCCGAGTCAGGAAACTTACCAAATTTTACTTTATTGATCATATTATGAGATTGCTGATTCGGTATAATAATGATGTTTTTACTTCCAAATCCCATTTCATTATGAAGAATATCATTCCATTGTCCATCATATTCTCCATTATCGTGAATCATCTTGTTTCCAGCCATTTTCTAAAACCCAAAAAGAATAGTGTGAGAGGCAAAAATCATGCTAGAGAAAACAACATAATAAATGGGGAGTACCCTCAATATCTAACATCTTATGTTAAATTCTATGATTGTTACCGTAGTTCTAGGACTATATCCTATATTCATACTTATCCTTAGGGACATCCCTAGACATACCTTAGAAATATCTCTAGGGATCTCACTAACGTTTTCGCGTCCTAGTTTCCAAAGGTTGATTAAACCTCCCTCTGATACCAACTGTAACGACCCGAAGCCTGACGTAAATAGACTTTACATTACATTTTCGGAATACTTAGTACATAACAAAAAACACACACACAAGGATCGTAATAGTTTAGTGTCTTTGGAAACTCGGAATATAATCTTCTAATCGTGGTGAAAGATCTTCAAAATCTCCCATAAAGATCTTCTTTTTGTTTTACCTAAAACCTTTCTTTATATCCCGGGGAAAAGAAAACATAAAATGGTGAGCTGAAATGCTCAGTAATGGTAAACAAAAGAAATATCAATCACATCATATACATAAGCACATAACTTTTGGAAATCTTAACCTGAAAAAGAGATCATAATTTCATAACATGGGGTAAATCATGGCAGTGAAATGTAATCACAATAATCATAACTTAAAACATGAAACTTTGTGGCATTAACACATACTCATAGAGAATCATTTCTTGTTAGTCAAGACTCTTTTCCAATACTATCTTAGTGGACAAAGTCCCTTTCTGAATCGAGTAACCCTCGTTTCAGTCCTGTTTCACTGAACCGGTATAACCTACCGTTCCAGCCCTGTCTATCTCATGAGATATAAAATCTTTACCCAATGCATTGGAGTGAGATATAGGTCCCACCCATCTTATAATTAATCCTTTCTTATGTGTGCCACATAATCATAAACCATACATCATAGCGTAACCCATGTAATAAAAATGGGAATCTTAAACATCATGACATCATAAAACAATTCATATAAGATAAATGAATTCATAAAAATAATTCCATCACAACATAATCAAATCAATGTAATAATAGGGATAAAAATAGAACTATTTATTATCTTAGATGGAAAATAATTTTGATAAAACACTTGAACTTCATTCTTGAGGAAAATATCTTTTCTACTTAAAAAACATTTTTCCTTTCTTAACATGTCATACAATTTTAAACTAAAAGAAGTTGATTAAAAATAAACTTGAAAACTTTTAAAGGAAGCTTCTTGGAAATAATGTTTTAAAAATCCATTCATTCCGTATAAGTTAAAAAAGAAAACATTCTTCGTACTTTTGTCGGAAAAGTCAAAAAAATACCTCGTACGAAAAACGACAAAAGATTCCTTTCATATCTTTTACTAAAAACTCACCGAAGGGTAAAATTGGATTTAAACAATTGTAGGAGGATGGAAATAATATGACATATTGAGGAAACATGGATGTGGATGATAAAATACACCCCAGTAAATACCAAAGTACAAACAATCTCAGATAAAAATGAGATTGTGATATTTCCCTTACCTTAGGTCCGATTTGCTTTGTACGTGTCCAAAGCTCCTGTATAATGGTTTAAATAATGTTATTGACTTATTCTAGAATCATACATATTGATATGATATCATATATGGTCATATTCTTAGCTTCTTGTTAGTAATATTTCATTGTTACTTGTTACTCGGGTCTTTATTGCCTTTTGTTCTTATGCGTGTTTTGCCGAATAAATTCTTATTCTTCTTTTAAGGTTATAGATACCTTATATCCAGAATTTTATTAGTGTAACATATATCATATTTATTCATTCAATTCATTTATATAATTACTATGTAATGATGATCATGTAGAACGAGTCGCATCATATCCTGGAGACGGTATTCCGTACGTACGCACTAGTGATGATATCGTTCCTATGGTCCTGGAATTGTATTGGAGTATATATATATTATTTCAGTATCAATATTAATTTATAATAATCATAAATATTTACTCATTACACCATTATACAGATCCTTGTAAGGTGGTGGTGGAAAATAGATTACACCACGGCGTGGAGACGGTATTCCGTACGTACGCACGCGCGGTGATTTCATTTTTCCGTAGGATGGATAGAAGGTGAATTAGGGTTGTTTCATATTTATAATAACATATCAGTATGTAATTAATACTGATGTTATTACTTTATCAGGAAACAACTAAAGAAGAATAAGTTGAAGAAGAAAGAAATTGAAAAGATCGGTAATGGATATTACCTCTTCTTTGGAACACCTCTTTGAATCCTCCACTTAGGGAACTATGATTGTTCTTTGAAGAAGACCATAACCTATAGGATTATTCTAGGGAAGTGGATAGGAGAAAATGGCAGGGGTTTTCCGAGCTTGAGTGCTCAAATTGGTGTGAGGAGGAGGGGGAGGAGGTTCCCTTTTATAAGGGAGGAGAGGGGCACCTTAGGAATATCTCAAAATATTATTATATATTAAAGTCAAATTCGGTTTATAATGGTTCCAAAGGGACTTATTTCGAAGCTAAAGTGGTTATGGGTCGAAATCCTATCAACCAATAGGATTTAGACAAGTTTAGGTTATTATTTTAACCTTATCAATTAGATTTAACTCTAAGTTAAATAATTTAACTTTTACCGTGTCTTTTTGTTTTCTTACACTATATGGTTAATACACTTACTATAACATGCCAAACGAACCCCAAATTGTTTATTATTAATATATATATCATTATCTAAGTCATTTGGCCTAACCTTAGATTTTTAGGAATAAAATAACAATTAATATTATAATATTTTATTTTAAAACTATTTTGTGTCAATTATGACACTATTTGATATATGATTTTTTTGAAAGTCATAACAGAATTATATGTTCGCACCAAGTTACTTAAATCAACAATAACATGTCATATTAACCTAGAAAATTAGTGTAGGTCATAAAAAGTCTCAAATTACATTTATTTGGGCATTTATAACATCAATTATGTCAATATTTCATTAATAAGACAATTACTGCATCATCTTTCTGTCATAATAAATGATAATTATTTAATCCCTAAAAATTCTAAATAAATTCCTATGATGTAGATAATTGTATTAGATTTCTGTAGACTATTCATTTTCGAAGTTTCATGAAGTTTATCACTAGATTAAAATTATTATACTTATAAGATTTAAGAAAGTGACATGTTGTCACATTCTTTGGTTTTAATAATAATTAAATTATTTTCATTGACAAAATTTAATTAAATTAATATAATCCGACCCTTAGGTGATATGGGTCGTTTTTTAGTCATCCAATAGGATTTTGACATTTGTTAGGGTAATTTTAAAATATTATATTTACCCTTAATTACCCGATATACTTTTAACTATGGTAAATAAAATTTACCGTAGTTACTATTCATAATTCCCAAAAATAAAAAGTATCCTATTAACATAATTTGGACCCACTGATTCCAAATATGGAATCCATTTTTTAAAATTTAAAACACAGAAGTTGCAGAAATTAAATTACAATTAATCCCGTTATCGAATAAAAACGGGTTTTTGTCTAAAACATTGCAAAAGATTGAATTGATTTAACCTACGAATTCAAGGTAAAATCAATGCTAATGACATACATTATATTAAATGGTAAAAATATATCCTATTTATACTTTAAAACCATTCAATATTATAATTTAACCACATATGATATTACGATTAAAAAAGTTGTTTTTAATTAAAATATAGCGTGTTTTTACTATTCATTAAAATGTGAAAGTTACCAGAATAATATGAAAAATTTATCCAAAGTAAATTTTTATTTCTTGATTCCAAAGAAGAATTTTATTTTGTCAAATTGAACTTATAAACATGTCAAAAACTAGATTTAAAGTGGGTGCTCCATCAAAAGGCGGCAAAACTGCATTTTTTGAAAAATACTTATTTTACCCGAAAAATTTATTTTGTTCTTATACCATGTTCTAGAAATGTGTAAGATGAATAATAATGTTATAAAAATCAAAATTTAGTTAATACTATTCATAACGGCTAGTTTATGACAATATTATAATAATATAACATTGTTTATTAAAACCCGGTATTGCGTACAACACACGCTATTGAGGAAGGTCGCGATTGCGTGTAATGCAATCCAAGTCAGGGTTGCATGTTGTGAAATAATCCTTTGTTGCTTCATACAACAGAATACAAACATATTTCATTTATACATTTAATATATATATATATATATACTCAATGTTGCGTAGAATAACTATTATCAAAATTGTGTGTAACACGGTCCAAGAATAGTGTTGCGTATACTGCAAGCTAAAACGGTGTTGCGTATAGTGCAAGGTAATATTGGTTTAGAATACAACATAAGACATTAATGAAATTAAAATAATATTTTTCATAAAATCTCGGGGCGTTACATTCTCCCCCCGATAACAAGAAACTACGGTAAAGGTCACCTTAGGAAAATACCGGCGTTTCGAGTTCATCAGTGCCCTCAGATTTCGATTCCGAGCACCGGTTCAAATTATAGAAAACCCCACACATGTTTTTACTGAACATACCTGAAAAAAACTTCAGAAATTGATTTCGGGCACACCGGACCTCGGAATTAGGGGTCGTTTGAAACCACAGACTCGTAAAATTCCAAAGAATTTAAAAAAAATTCCTTGAAATTTCCAGGTCTTTACATTACCCCCACATTTGGGATTTACGTCCCCGTAAAGATACAACACACACTTGGTAAACAAAAGGGGGTACTGAGCACATATCTAAGCCTCCCGCTCTCATGTGCTCTTTTTGGAGGTTCCTGTGCTGCCAGCAAACATGCACCAGAAGAATCGACCATCCACGCCGGACCCGCTCTTGTTGATCGTCGATTTCCACTGGAACCTTCATGAACGTCGCCCCGTCATTGATATCCAGCTCTCCGTGATCGATGATGTGGGTCGGGTCATGCACGTATCTCCTCAGCTGAGATACGTGGAAGACGTCATGCACCCGGTGCAACTGAGGTGGAAGGGCTAGGTGGTAAGCCTCCTCGCCTACCCTGCTTATGACCTAGAACGACCCGATGTAACGCGGAGATAACTTGTCGCCCCGACCAAATCATCATAGACCTCATTGAGGTGAGACCCGTAGGAAGACGTGGTTGCCATACTCAAACTCTAGTGGTCTCTGTATCCTATCCACAAAGGACTTATGTCTGCTCCATGCAGTCTTCATCTGCTCCTGGATGATATGCACCTTCTCCGTCATAGCCTGCACCATCTCTGGTCCTACAAGTGTAGACTCCCCTGGGACTGTCCAACACAGAGGTGATCTGCAAGGTCGGTCGTACAATGCCTCGTATGGTGCCATGCCGATGGTGGTGTGGTAATTGTTGTTGTACGCAAAATCCACCAAGGGTAAGTGATCCTCTCAGTTGCGACCAAAGTAGAGGACACAAGCATAGAGCATGTCCTCAAGAGTCTGAATGGTCCTCTCAGTCTGATCGTCCGTCTGAGGATGGAAGGCGGCGATCAAACGAAGCTGTCTCCCTGTTGATGCTCCTTTCCATCACAGAGTCTAAACAAATGAAAAAGGAAAGACCATGCACCCAAAGTGATTCATCCTTTGAAGAAATATCAAAAAATTACAAAGGCATGAACAAAGATACCTTCCCACTTGGGTCGTGCAAGTTTCATCATAGTCGCACAAGTATACATGTGCGCCGCCTAGTGGTCATGCAAGTGACTTGCACGCCCTCTTTGATTCATGCTCAGGGTCTTCAGAATCCTTTAAATACCCCTTGTGGGGCCCCCATTTTGAGGACAAAAAATTCCAGAAACTCAGATTTGAGCTCCCAGTGCCCAAGTCTCTTCTCAAAGCTTCCAAATAGTTTTAAGGTAATTTTTTACCTATAATGTAAGCTCTAATGAGGGGAAACAAGCCAAATGTGTTGAAATTCACCAACACCAGTTCTCCTATGTGTTTAACCCTTAAGGGAAATGAACACACCTATGCGCCGCCTTACTCCTTCATCAGAACCTGTGCACCACTCTTCTGGAAGCCCCTAGGGATAATACTAAAGGCATGAGAAATTTCTCTCCCAAGTATTACCACATGGGTTAACCGTCACGCAAGTACCCATCTGTCGTGCAGGTATACTTGTGCGTCCATGACTTGCGATCCCAAGCAGGACTTGCACACCCCTCCTTTTTTGGGTACCCCTCCTACCTATTTCACTTATTTTCTTCAACTCCACCTCTCCTCTTCTGGGTTAAGCCTTCATAGCTCTCTTAAAAGTCATTTATGACATGATTTCTTGGTTTAATTCCTTATCTAAAAGGAATTCTATGGAACATCTCTCAAAACCTAGTGATTTACATATCTTTATGTCACTAAGGTTATAGATTTCATTCATTCAACCTCATCCTTTAAGATGAGAGGATCTATAACATGGGCCTCCTTTTCAGGAGTAATCCTCAGTCTAAGTTCTCTTAATTTAGGCATCCTCCATAGGAATAATCCCCAAGCCCCCTAAATATGGGCCTCCTTTTTAGGAGTAAGTCCCAATCTCAAATTCCCAAATATGGGCATCCTCCTTAGGAGTAAGCCCCAAGTCCCTTAACCTGGGCTTCCTTTTTAGGAGTAAGCCCCAGTCCAAATTCTCTTAACCTAGGCATCCTTTTCAGGAGTAAGCCCCAGTCCAATTTCTCTTAATTTGGGCATCTTCCTTAGGAATAATCCCCAAGCCCCCTAAATATGGGCCTCCTTTTCAGAAGTAAGTCTCAATATCAAATTCCCAAATATGGGCATCCTCCTTAGGAGTAAGCCCTTAGTCCCTTAACCTAGAATTCCTTTTCAGGAGTAAGCCGCAGTCCAAATTCTTTTAACCTGGGCCTCCTTCTCAGAAATAAGCCCCAGTCCAAGTCCCTTATTCCTAGGA
The DNA here is from genome assembly GCA_963277665.1 of Viscum album. Lineage (NCBI taxonomy): Eukaryota > Viridiplantae > Streptophyta > Magnoliopsida > Santalales > Viscaceae > Viscum > Viscum album. The sequence goes on from OY728152.1 coordinate 1,295,257,424, forward strand.
ATCCTCCTTAAGAGTATTACCCAGTCATAATTTCCCAAATCTAGGAATCCTCCTTAGGAGTAAGCCCCATGTTCCCAAATTCTAATCCCCTTAACCTGGGCCACCTTCTCAGGAATAAGCCCTGGTTCTCAAGTGCCTCTAATTTGGGCATCCTTATCAGGATTATGTCCTAAGTTAAGTATGAAAATCTCCATAAAGCACATATACCTTTATGGACCTTGTTCCAAGATTTCCATCCTGAAGTAAATCTCAAACATAATCTTCATCTATCTGGGTAGTCACACATGCATAAGCCCCACATTATTTCTTCTGATTGCATATTTCGTGGCACAATTGTCAGGTTTTACCAATACCTCTTGATTCTCACACCGAGCATGACTCACGTGATCTTAGAGTGTAAAAGTAATTATGAAATCTTTCTTTGGGCCATCAATCATACATAATCCTCATACTTCTTTACTCGAACTATGTGGGTTCTGATTCCTTTTCTAAATATGGATACGTAGGTAGCCAATCTATGGGTACGATCCCAACTCTGAAATAATCCATGTCCTTCTGAATGACAATAAACTTCAAGTTCCCACTGAGTGGCTTTAAAACCAGTATGGTCATCATAATGACCAAGAGACATCGATATAATGTGTCAAAGGATAACATTGACTAAGAATCTCTAACAAATAAAGATAATTATTTATCAATGAAGAACCTCAAATACATATAAAATGAATCTCTAAATTTCCTACCTATCAATTATTGATTTCATGTTTTAAAGGAAAGCTCATTCTTGTACATGGTAATTTAATAAGGATTCACGAACCAAACTCAAATCTACAAAGAGAGTCCTGGAGTAGGAAATAATTCCCCACAAAAAGTTCTGATAAGTCTGACCTCCCATCCTCTCGACCAATACAAATTCTTAAGCCTCATCGGTCTATAACTAGTGAGCCCCTACCTTTGGAAAGTATGTCCAAATGGATATAGAATCATTGGATGTTTCCAGTTCTATGAACAAACCCATTATAAACTGATTGGAATGTTTGAACATTAAACCAAAGAGTTCATCCTTAATTCCATAGGAAAAAAAATGGTGAACCCAACATGAATCCTTTACCATGTTAAAATGATGTTTTACTTATTTGTTAGGACCCTATTTAAACTCAATGAGAGGGACAACAAAGCAATCAATAACATATGTGATCATCCAAAAGATGTAGTGGATGAATTTATCTTGATTGTGTCTGTTATATAAAATAGGAACTCTTTTCAATGCTCTTATATGTTACAGAAATGGATTCTCTTAAGTTCACACCTGTGAATAGATCTGCTGTGAATGTCTCTACTACTACTCTAGTGGGATCGTCGTCCACTCTGAGGATGACATCACCTACCCAGCATCTTCAACACTGGTTATCAATTGCACTAGTTAAGTAGTACCATCAACATGGTACTATCCTTACTCTGGAGGCCACTCAAAAATCCCTCCAAGTCAATAATACAACCTGGTTGTCCGAAAAATGACGACCAACGATCAAGAAGCAGGTGGTGCCAACCACCATTTCCAACCGTTTTAGGTCGTTATCCCCGGAACACAATCACCAGTCCCTCACATATTATAGGGAGGTGAATGAGAAGGTCCCTCAATTCCATAATACCAAAATCCAGGATTCCTTCCCAAGGGCTCCCATCAACAATCGCCGCCAGACTCGTGTGGCAGTGCGCCCTCAACATGATAAGGGTTTCGCCTCTAGGAATTCGGATCAGGTTCCTCGAACCTGAGTAGGCAAGATGAACCACCAGAGGCGACGACCGGTCAACAGTGAGAAGATTCTTATCTCTTCCATTTCCGGAGGAGTCCACCATCCTAACTTGGTGGAATAAAATGAGCGGGCACATACACCCATCTGTTTTAATTCTGCTACCCTGCAGACTCTTCTTGCAGCAGCACGCCATTTCCGCTTAGCAATTCCAGCAGAGTACTATAGACAAGAACATGCACTTGTTTATAAATCATCAGCTAGTTAGTAGGATCGTCTGACTAAATATGATGAAGCCCACCAACCCAATGTGTTGACAACTGGTAAATAGGCACATACACCTATTTACACTCATCAATTCTACCAACAGCCTCGTCTTCCATTATTGAAGGAAGTGTATTAACCAGTTTGGCAGAGTGCAATCAGCAGGCACATACACCTGCTCATATTGATCAAGACTGCCAAAAGCCTCATTTGGTAGCACCTAGAGAAGTCAATTGGAAAGCCCCAATGGAAAACAAGAGGCAGAATCAACTCTCTTCCCCCACACTTGAGTACTGTAAGAACTAACTGATAGGAAAACGAGGACAGGAGCAGGCACATACAACTAATCCAAGTACGGAATGGACATATATCCCCGTTCCAGCAGCTAAAGTCACCAATCATATACTGTCAATGCTAGAAGAGCAGAAGAAAATCCTTGCTCATATTCTAGATGCCTGCCAGAATATTATAACATCTTCAGTAACATCACATGGAATGAAATGAAAATATGTCCCTACCAGTGGATTGACACATCAACATATCCCTCCGGAACAGACACATACCTCTGTTCCAGTCTAAGAGGGTGGTGGGGCGTACTCCCCCATAACATACGGACAACCAAGTCTGGCACATACACCTAATTTGAGTGGGGATAATGAGCCTAACCTGATCATTCCTCCTGAGAAGGCACATACACCAACCCATAATAATCACTTTCATCAACAAGTGGTTCCCAAAATAAGTAAAAAGGCGTCTAAAAGAAGACCTGCCCAGCACAGTCAAGAAATCAAGAGCCAATTTGAAATCAAGCCTTTCTTGATGCTGGAGTTCTTGATGAACTCAGACAAATATTTGTTGCAACTCAAGATTTTCCTCTCTCTTTTCCCAATAGTGGGAACATTAATTCTGAAGGTCTTTATCAGACACTTCCTCATGAAGGCTTTCTTCATGACAGATCGATCGATCTCGAAGTTTCATCTTCAGATGAGAGACACAAGAACCCTCTATGTGGCCAGAAGATCAAGGAGCAAGAGGTCTCATCTTTTGGTGTAACCCACCATGGTGGTCCTCCCAATGATGATGAATTTAGCTGCGAAAGTACTCTCCGCAGTAGTAATTAGCATTCCCTATAAAATTATTAAGAAGACAATGTAGTGACGAGAAAGCCCTTTTATCTTGAGGCACATGAAAATGTGAATCCAGTCATGTCTGATGCTTTACCATTAGTAAGTGAAATAATTTCTCAATCATAATATATCCTGGGGTGTAAGTCATTCTCCGAAGCACCCCTGGGTCATTCATCATCTAGTTTGATCAATGAGTTCTCTACCAATCTTGTTGAATCTGATGAAGAAACAAGGAAGAACCATCTCTTGTCTAATCATGTAGAAGAATCCTCAAAAAATTATAAAGAGGAAGTACTAACCATAAGAAAACATCTAGAAAAAGGGGAAGTAACAGTTATGTTCTGGCGTTTGGCCGACTCCCAGTATGACATTCCAGATATGTTAACGGAAGATGGAATTCATAACATTTGTATCAACATATGGAAAAAACATTGGCAGTTGAAAAAGAAAATATTATCTAATGATGAATATGAAAATCATGTCAAGATAATAGAAGGGTTACAATGCCTAATTGACTTGGCATCTCTCTCAGTTTCCTGATATCTAAAGGCTGAAAAGTAGCAGAGAGCCCTTTAGCGTTCATGCCTTGGCACACTAAGAAGATTGTGCCAGTTAATTTCCAATTCCCCATCTGGTATTCATATCAGAGTATGGGGTGTTCATGGAGGACTACATTTCACTGTACTCTCCAGTCAGCAAATCCCGCCGAAAATGATCTCATGCAATGTTATTTCCCATGGTCTGACACAGTCGATTGTCTTTGTTTGTAATCAAAGGCTTGCCCAAGAACATGCCTCATTTAGTTCTTCTCAAAGATAAGTGTACATAGAAAAAGTTTTTGAGTTACTTATACATAAATAAAACAGGAATATTGAACAGGCCTCTCGTATGGAGAATGCACATCATCAGGTAACATAAGTGTCAGAAATCATCGAACGGTCTTTTGAACCAGGTGATAAGAATGGATGTCGGTTGATGCATCCAGCTAATTTCCGGAATAAGGTCCACTAGATCAAGAGATATTTTAAGAAATTATCAGATATAGAATCTTAAGATCCACCCCAGCTTGCCAGACTGGGGACTCTTTTAACCCAATCCTCAGAATCAACAAATAGGATTCGAGGTGTTGAGCGGGAGCAGCAAGAACAGCCCCAGTCCACCGGACTTGGGAATTTTTCAAATACTCAATCCCTCCCTTAGAGAAATTCAGTCATATCTCAATTAGGTAAGAGTCCCCAAGAGGAACGAAGAGCCGAATTATCAGGAGATTCTACCCAAATTATGGTTCTCTAAGAAGTTCCTGCGGGATTGAATCAAAAGAAGGCAATGTCACATCAAGGACATTGAAAAAGACAATTTTGCAGAAATGTTGATTGAAGGGATGAAATGCATTATGCATCAATTAATGTCACCAATTCCATTGTTTTTGATCATCCATACGAGGCTCACTCATTGGGATCAGATGAGGAAGCTTCTTCTCAAGAAGTTGTATACATAGACATAAATGAAGAAGGTGTGTGTACACGAAATCAAAGGCATACCCAAAATCTGGGTGTTCCTTCAAGTAACCCACTTCCAACTATCTGAAAGGCATTCAACAAGGGGAAAGGAAAGAATCATGTTACTTCCCACCCTTCCTCTATATAAGGACAGTCGGTCTCACTAGAGAAAAGGTTTGCGTAATAGGAGGAATAAATGAAGGAATTGAGGAGGTTAAATGCAGAACTACTTCAGGGTAGTCTTCCTCCTAAGTATGCTGGAGTCATTCAGCCAAGGGAATTTGTTTCGGCTTCTGAGATGGATCAATAATATCCTGCTCTACCAATAAACCCTCACAGGTCTAATCCTATGGGTTATGAACAACAACAATCGGTGTTGCTACAATCAGTTGCAGTACCAGCCGCCATAGCTGTCTAAGCTCTAGTCAGTGCACCTGCTCAGGTCCAAGCACAGCCGAATGTTTCTCAAAAGTTAATAAATACCATTGAGTCATTAATAGCTCAGTTAGAGGATATAGAGGAAAATTGTTCCCAAATTCAACCAGAAAAGAGAGCTTACCCTGAATGGGTTGATGCAATTCCTCCCCCATCAAATTTTTCAGGTACCACATTCCCAATCATTAATGGTTCGAGATACCCAGAGCAACACATAACACATTTTTTATAACATTGTGTTCTTAAGATGGGAACCCCTCAGCAACAAGAAGCAGTTAAGCTCAGGTGTTTTGAAAAATCATTACAAGGGCCTACTTTTGTTTGGTACACAAGCTTGCAATCCAGGTCAATTATCGGGTGGGATGATCTACGTCAGCTTTTTCGTCTTCAGTTCAGATCAATGTTTCCAAAGAATATAGTTTATGATCTTACAGATTATAAGAAAAGTGATAATGAAAGGGTTTTAGATTTCACTGCACGTTGGAAGGTATTAACATGTTCCTTAAGCTTAGCACTCCCTCAAGAGGAATTGTTGTCAATCTGTGTGGCAAATCTGCATGATGAGTTACGCACGCTGCTGATCCCTATGAAATACACAGGAGGGCTTCGAGACCTTACTTCGATCCCTCAGTAGATTGAAGACTCTCTTATGAATACTAAGGATAAAACTCGTGTAATTCCATCAGCTGCAGGAAGGAGAATGGGTAGAGCAGATACTACCACAATTATGCTTAAACAAGCACCTATACCTACTTCTACTTCAAAACCTTCATATTACCAAAGGGCTCCACCTCCTGAGCATCAACAACAGAGGCCGTTTCGTCAAGAAGATCATAGAGATAAAAGACGGAAACAATTTGATGAGTTGAAGAGAAAAGTTTACTCTTTGCGAAATGAACAAGTTCCTCGTTACTTCATTTTGGATTTGGAGAATAATATGGTTCAGCTGCTGAGGCCCAAAAGGTCAAACAAGGAAGGAGATGAAGATCGTCCCAATAATTTCCCATTTCATCAGATGTTGGGGCATCCCATTTAAGAGTGTTTTATCTTCAAAGACCTGCTGCAAAAAATGGTGGACTCGGGACAGGTAAATCAGAAGGGTTCTTCAGCTTAGGTAGCATGTGTTACTGCTACAGATCCAGAGGAAGGAGGCGAGTGGCAAGAATTCAAAAATAAAAATGCGTAGAAATATGATGATTGGATGGTTATAAAAACGATCATATGAAATCATTCCATTTTGCGAATGCAATTGAATAAACCAATTGTGTCTTATGCTATGAATTACATAGTGAAACTTCTATCAAAAGAAAAATCCTCAAAAGGGCAGCATAATTCAGGGAAAGAAGAAGAATCAAAATCAGATGAGTATGTGTCTAAGCCCAAGTTGTCTTTGACTCTGGCAGATTTTATGTCATCTACTTCAAAGCCACGGGTACCACCCCACCAAACGGAATAGCCTAAATTGGCTAGTCAGGCAGAGTCTTCATCAGATGAAGAGTTGATCTTCGGTTCTGTTAATATGATTCACTTAACAGATCATTATTCCAGTCAGAGTTTTGATTTCGATGAGCCTAAATTCCCTGTATCAAATAGAGGAATTATAGGTAGTTCTATAGGTCTGGGATACAGAGGAAGACGTAGATATCCCAAAAGCCACTATTCCAATTCTACCCCTACTAGAACTGTTTATGCAGCAGAAACCTTTGGCAGATCCCTTCAACGAGTTCATCAGGAACATGAAAATTCTTCCACGTAAGGAAAATTCAGTCCTCACACAATTGTTTTGGAGGACAGGTTAGAGGTCACACCTTCTTCCTCTCAGTAAGTAAATGGATCTAATTGGTTCGATCTTCCTAATCCAGGATTAAATTAAACTCCTATCACGATACAAGATGCATCTACTTCCAAAGAATCAACTTCTATGTCACCTGCAAAACCACATGTTCCTATTGGGAAACGCGGACCTTTGGATCAAATGTATGATGTATTGAAACACCTGGCCCAAGTACTGGGAAAGTTATCAATTCTGGATGCATTAAATCTATAAAAGGATCTTCAGGAGGCACTCATCGAGTCTTTGTCAAGTCCTCAAGAGTTTGAAACTGAAATTGTTGTAGCAGAACTCTACCATGTAGAGAATAATCCTGCAGAATGCCAAGCAGTGATATCTTTTACTGATGAAGATGAAGATAATGTTGTGCATTGGCATATAAGACCTTTGTATTTATCTGGAAAGTTCAATGATGTAGACATCCGAAAAGCTTTCATTCATAATGGTTCAGGAGTCAACCTCATCCCCATTCGTACACTTCGTCGATTGGGACTCACTGAATATGATTTATCTCCTTCCTCTCTGATGATGAAATGTTATGATAAAAATGAGCAAGAACCTTTGGTCGCGATCACACTCAGAACCAAGTTTAGAGACATTGTATCCAATTCAGATTTCAAGGTGGTTCGTCATGACACAGATTTCAACATCTTACTTGGAAGACCCTGACAACATCAACATGCAGTTATCCTTTCACCATACCATAAATGTATTAAATATTGTTTCAATGGTCAAATTGAGACATTGTATGGTGATAATTCCCCATTCAAGACATGTGAATCTCAATACATTGAGGCAGAATTCTATCACATGAAGGGAGAGGAGAAATCCAAAAAAAGGTAGGTTACCAAAGTTAATGCTCCATTTGGTTTGGAAAAGATTCCAGTAAATCCATTCACACATGTGAGTATAGATTATGTGTTGCCTTTCAGTCAAATTGACAGGATAGACCCAAATCAAAATACATTAATGGAAACTTCCATAATGTCAATTACAGTAATTAAGCTAGACAACATGGGAGAAATTGGTGACTCAACAAGAAATGATGAAAGCCCAAATGGAGATGTCTTCATTTCATCTCCTGAAATCCATCAGGTCTATACTTCGCCAACTAGGCCATAAGAAGTTATAGAAATGTCAGAGGTGAACAATGATGTTGATTCTCAATCCATCATCTCCGCTTTATTACTCAAGGATGACCCTTCATCAACAATCAGGTCAGAAATGGAAGCCTCTTCTTCAAGTTGTTCAATTTTTATCATCTCTTCTGATCATAGAAATTCTGCTTCATCATCTACTATGCAAGTACAAATAGATGAAATAACACATGTTGAAGAAGAAGAGGAAGATCTCAGGGATTCTCCCCCAGTATTTGAAGAGGGTATCTCTACCACCGTGGATGAACTCATAGAAATAAATCTGGGTACCAAAGAAGATCCACACCCCACATTAATTAGTGAGGCCATGACTCTTGAAGAAAAAGAGATGTATATTTCATTCTTAAATCAAAATTGAGATATATTTGATTGGAACTATATAAATATGCACGGGCTTGATCCTGATGTTGCTACTCATTGTTTGGGTTTTCTAGAAGAACATCGAGGATTTAAGCAAGCTGCAGCAAGAACACACCCAACTTATGCTTCCAAAATTTAAGTTGAAGCGGATAAGTTTATCAAATCTAACTTCGTCAGAGAAGTTCAATATCCCAAGTGGTTGGAAAATATTTTCCCTATGAAAAAGAATAATGGACAAATTAGAGTTTTCATTGATTTGAGAGATCTTAATCGCATTGTCTTAAGGATGATTTTCCAGTGTCGATTATAGATCTCTTAATTGATGCAATAGCTGGCTATGAATCAATTTCCATCATGGATGGATATTCTGGGTATAATAAAATCTGAATGGCTCTAGAAGATGATGAATCTATAGCCTTCAGATCCTCTCAGGGTGTGTTTTTCTATCGGGTAATGCCCTTTGGCCTAAAAAATTCTCGTGCAACATATCTACATGAAATGAACCGTATCTTCAAATACATTTTAGGGAAGTTTGATTAATGTTATTTGAATGATTTTGTGGTTAAATCCAAACAACTTTCTAATCACTTGGCTGATTTGGAAGTCATATTCCACAAACTTCGACAACATAATTTGACAATGAACCCCTTAAAATTTGTTTTTGGAATAACCTCATTAAATTTTCTCGGCTTTCTTGTACACCATCGTGGTATCGAAGTCGATCATTAGAAGACAACTCATCCCTTGGTATGTCACCTCCTTGAAATTTGAATGAATTGAGAGGAATTCAATGACACTTAGCCTATATTTGGCGTTTCATCACCAATTTGGAAGGCAAAAGTTTACCCTTCACCAAATTGATGAAGAAGGGAGTCACTTACTAGTGGACTAAAGAATGTCAAGAAGCATTCAATATTATCAATAAATACCTCTTGATTCCACCGGTACTAATGCCACATGTTGAAGGAAAACCACTTATCCTATATGTGACAGCTTTAGAGCGATCATTGGGTGCCTTTATTGCCCAGAAGAATGATGCTGGGAATGGAAATAGCCTATACTATCTTAGTCAGACTATGCTTGAAGCAGAACCCCGATATTCAAGTATGGAAAAGTGTTGTCTAGCATTAATCATTGCAGTTCAGAAGTTAAGACACTACCTGCAACATCATGAAGTCCAATTAGTATCTCGTAATTACCTGCTCAAATTCATCCTTAGTCGTCCAATGATTACAGGACGTCTGGAAAGGTGGGAAGTTATTTCTTAGTAGTTTGATATCCAGTACATGTATCAAAAGGAAATAAAGGACCAAGCTATGGATGATTTCCTTGATGAACACCCTTTAGTAGAAGATACATCGTCAGATATTGAACTTCCGGATGAAGAAGTGTTCTCTATTAAAGATATTACTCAAGAATGGGAAATGTACTTTGATAGTGCTTCCATAAGTTTAACAGGAAAGAAAATGGATGATCCTAAATTCAAAAAATTTGGTTTAGGAATTTTTTTATTTCCCCGGAAAAGTCGGTGTTACCTTTTTCATTCTTATTGTGGGAAGGCGGTACCAATAATGAAGCAGAATACCAAGCTCTCATCACAGGCTTGGAGTTGGCACTTCAAGCACAAGTGAGTCACTTAAACTTGAAAGGTTATTCATACCTGGTAATCAAACAAGTCAATGGGGATTATACCATTAGAAAAGAAGATTTGATCCCTTTTTATGGTTACTTTAGAGATTTAATGGCGGAATTTCCTATGGAACTGACATTTTCTTATGTCACGCGATCACAAAAAGCTCAAGCTGATGCACTAGCTAATATAGCCACAGCTCTAGCAGATCCAAATCAGGACGAGACAAGCATCGACGTTGCCCACCGTCGTACAATTTCACCTTATGTTCAGGCCATAATAGAGGAAATCAATGAAATTAGTCCCATTCCTGAGCCATATGGTCCTACTATAGGATGGATGACAACAATCCAGGAATACCTTCAAAACAGAACCGGCATTTTCTTATGTCCCAAGATCACAAAATGCTCAAGCTGATGCACTGGATAATATACCCAGAGCTCTGGAAGATCCAAATTGTGATGAGAAAACCTTCAGTATTTCGCATCGTCGTGCAATTTCACCTTATGTTCGAATCAGAATAGAGGAAATCAATGAAATTAGTCCTATTCCTGAGCCATATGGTCATACTACAGGATGGATGACACCTATCAAGGAATACCTTCAAAATGGAACACTTCCACCTGATAGAGCCTAGAAAAAACAAATCTGGTGATGTGTTGTCAATTTTACTCTTTATGATGGCCCAGATCACCTAGAGAAAATTCTCTAAAAGCATGGTTTTGATGGAGTTCTCTTCAGATGCATTGATGGTGAATTGAAAATGGCTGTTATGAAAGAATTACATACAAGAGACTATGGTGCCCACTAGTCTGGACATAGACTATCTGATCAAATTCGAAGTCTTGGATACTTTTGGCCCTCAATGATGCAAGATTGTGTTGATTTCACAAAGAAGTGTCAATCATTCCAAGTACATTCCAACATCATTCATCAGCCCCCAATGTTTCTTCATATAGCCAAATAATCATGGCCATTTTCCACATGGGGAATGGATGTGGTGGGACCTTACCCTTTAGCTACAGCCAAGCAGTTTAAGTATATTCTTACAGCTACGGACTTCTTTTCCAAATGGGCAGAGGCAATACCTCTCAAAGAAGTTAGTTCTAAAATCATTTTTATCTTCATCAATTCTAACATCATTATCAGATTTGGTGTCCCTCATACCATATTGACGAACAATGGCACCAACTTCTGTTCATCCGAGGTAAGGAAGTTTTATCATAAATACAACATCAAATCCAACCATTCATCATGATATCATGCAGTGGCCAGTGGCCAGATTGAAGCTTTCAATAAGACTCTGTCAAAAATACTGCAAAATATGGTGGATAAAGATAAGAAATCCTTTCTTGAAAAACTCTTTCATGCTTTATTAGCTTATCGGACCACCACCCGCACTACAACACAGTCAACTCCATATTAACTTGTATATGGAACGGAAGCAGTCTTGCCCATTGAAGTTCAATTACCTTCGTTCAGAGTAGCCATTTATGATCATTCATCTACAGATGAACAATCTCAAAAGCAATTTGGGGAATTGGAACAATTAGATGAGAAAATATTGTGCACCCTGCATCACTCGGAAGTCTATCAAAATCGAATAACATGAGCTTTCAACAAAAGAGTTCGTCTTCGTTCATTCATTCAGGGAGAATTGGTATTGGTTCTCAGAACTCCAACGATACTGGGAAAGAAACCTCCCAATCTTGAACCAAAATGGGAAGGACCTCACTCAATACATGAAGTCTACTCCAATGGAGCATATTCTTTAATCTCAATAGATGGAGAACTCATCACGAATCCAAACAATTCCATATTTATGATGAAGTCTTTTGTGTAACACAAATACTCCATCGTCCAACAAGAAATTGAACTGTGTTGTCCTTGCTGCAAGACTTTAAACTGCATAGTCCCTTACATCCAGCAAGACATTAAACTGCATAATCACGGTCCATGCATATGACCTTAAACTATTTTCACTTTTGTCCAACATGACGTTAAACTGTGAAAAAGTCCCTAATACATCCAACATGATGATAAAATGTATGGTACATGCATATGACATTAAACTATTCGCACTTATGTCCAACATTACGTTAAAATGTGGCCCCTTAACCGTCCTAGCTACATGATGCTAAATTGTACGGAACTCCATCATCCAACATGACATTAAACTGTATTTTCCTTACGGCATGACATTAAAATTCACAGTCCCCAAAGTCCTTACTGTAAGAATTTAAACTGCATAGTCCCCTATATTTCCTACATGACATTAAACTGTGCATTGTTAAGGTTGTTGCTACCTCTTGTTTCTCACAATGAGTATGAATCATGTGATCTTAGAGAAAACTTCAACCATAACACCCTCTCTGGGCCGCTAATCATGCGTAAGTCCCAACACCATTTTTTAGATCTTTTCCCTCAAAAAACAAATTGATCACTAATTCATTCTTCAATTGAACTACAAGGACTTTTATCCTTGGCTTTTAGGCTGGGTACGTAGGTAACCTTCCGAGATTCAATCCCAAGATCAATCTCTTCAAATAGGTTTACCTCCATCTCATACGATGTTGATTCGTGAAGCCATCCCCAGAATCAATATCGTCACATTAGTTCACCTTTTCCCTTTCTATATGACATTAAACTGTACAGCACTTTTGTCCTGTATGACAATAAACTACAACATTCTTTGACACCCTCACCTGAGAGGGAATCATTATTTACATTGATCTCCAATCATGTTAGATTCCAAAGACTACGTTCATACATGGAAATGCCCAAACCTTTTATCTTGGGTCCAACCATCATTGCACTAAAGTCCCCATTTACCCTTTATTTGTATTAACCAAATCTATATAGATGGTATTTCTAGAACTATGTGGGCTTGATTCCCATCCTTATGGGATACGTAGGAACGTTCGAGTGTCCCCTGAATCTAGCCCCAAGTCTTTGGGCCTAACCCCAAATTCCACTTTCATACCCTTGGATGAAAACTCCCTTGTGAAAATATGAATGTGATATGAAAACCTTGTTATTCATTCGCATCAGGTTTATAAAACACACATTGTGTATTTCTTATAATGGTCCGAGTTCTATGACCCTAAACTAAGATCTCCAACACTCTTGGCCCACACTACATTAAATTGTATTTCAAGAACTACGTGTGGCTTGATTCCCATCCTTATGGGATACGTAGTGAAGTCCAACATCTCAATTCAGGACCCAGCCACAACATGATTATGGTTAGCATTGGTCTATGTATCATTAAATACATTGGACAGTACCCATTTCTTATGTTTCATAATCCTAGCCTTAAATACTTTTCAGAACTTCATACCCTTTTCATGACTTCTAGTCAAAAAATGTTTGATACCTAAGAGTTCTTTTTCTTGACTATGCAGCACGTGCCCTTAGGCAGCCTTGCATAAGTAGTATACATAACAGACCTATCATCCAAAAGATGCTATTATTTTACTATGCATCTATAACACCATGAGCTTCCACGATTCGCTTCTCTTTCAATAATGCAATAGCTTACATTGTACGCAAGTTCGAGATTCTAACACACTACGACCAATCAAAATAGCCATTATGAATAGTAATACCCACTTTTGAAATTATATATATTTTATATTTCAAAATGGACTTCATTTTTGGATTCGGAATATCGAAATTAGCCTATGATGAATTTTTGGTATTTTTCTGAGAACTTCCAATTTTTTATGAATAGTGAAAAATACTTAAAAACAAATTTTTAAATCAAAATAATTTATAGTGATAAATTATACTATTGAGTGGTTTTAAAGTATAATTAGAATATATTTTTACCATTTTATCCAATGGTTGTCTTTAGAATTAATTTCACTTTGAAATGTGACATAAACAACTGCCAATCTTTTGATATATAATGTTTCTTAAAAACACGCTGTTTGTTGTGACAACGGTAATTAATTATAAAATTTATTAATGCAACTTATATGTTTGGAATTTTTTAAAATATACATCATTTTTTAATTCAGAATATCAATTATTTATTATGGTTAAATTTTGGAATTGTTCTAAAAAACTTCAATTTTTGATGAATAGTGAAACCACTAAGTGGTAGTTAAAAAACCGATTTTTCCTTTAAATGATACATTACCACTTCTGTGATTTGATTTTCAAAAATCCGACTTACACGGTTGTTGTTAGAAAGTAAAATGTTGTTCAATGGGATTAAAATAATTTTTTTGTGAATAGTAACTTTTAAGTTTAATTAATCGCGATTAAAGGTATTTAGTGAAATTTAAGGTAAAAATGATATTATAAAAATATCAAAATACCCTTACACGTGTCCTACCCCTATTTGATGAGTCATGGACGACCAAGAAAATCCATGGGTCAACTTGTGGACCCCATGGAGCTACTTAGGTAAGAAAATGACATTAATAACTTTTTATTTAATGTAAAAATAAAATTGTCACAAACATGTGTTGTTTTACTAATAAAATTATTACATGGGGTTATATAAGTTAACCTCTAGACTATAAATTTTCATTTCTAATATAAAAATATTTCATACATCATGATATTTTTTTTATAATTTTTAGACATTCAATAAATTAAATGTTTTAGGACACCATGATGATGCAACGATTACCTCATTAAATAACGATTTAAATAAAATGAAAAGATAATGTAAATTCTAAGACTTAAACTTGTCAAAAACCTAATGGATGAGTATATTTAGAACCCTTATCACCTTATCCTCGAAATATATAATTGTGAGACCTTTATAATTCGAAACTCATTATATAATAAAGTAACATTTCCTGACTTTCCAAGAGTGACCCTCCTCTCCTCTTATAGATGGCCCCCAACACTACCACCTTATTAACACCTTCCAAGACATTTGTATCGGACAACCTCTACCCAAATACTCTCTAAACTTGCCTATCTTACTCCTAGAATCCTCACTTTGTGCAGAATTCTTCCAGAGGAATCCTTTGGCTCAAATCAAAAAGAGTTACCCGATTTTACGGTAATGTCTTCTCTTATGTTCTTTTGTTTTATTTTGCTTTTCCAACCCCTTAAAATCTTTTTATTACTTTCTTTTGTAACAACACCAGTATATAAAATATACTAGGATGTTTTTATGATATTTATTTTATTTACACTTACACACACCTTCGTCTAATTGATAAAGAACATACTGTTTCTGTGGGTGGTGAAATACTGCCTCATGAAACGATGATTGTTCAATATTGTTTTAACACATCTAATGGTCGCCATTTTTATGAAACTATTTTCATATAGGATATATATATTATGTTTATGTTTTCCTTATGTTTCTTTATTTCTCATTTATGGCATACCTTTTTGATTTCCATTATGGGTAAACGCGATAATTTTATTTTAGGAAGTGCGGACTACCGCCCCCTTAAAGTGATTTGAATCGTTAATGCCATATGTGGGACGTATAAAGGATGGAGTAAATGTTATTATATATGATATTATACTGGAATTATAATACACCTTTATATCATTATTATTTCATTCAATTAAATATGAAATAGAATTGAAAGTAGCATTCATGCGTACGTACGGCTTACCATCTCCATGAACGGTGCATTTCATTTCTTACCTCTAAATGTTACGTAATATTATGAATGAATGTATATACAGGATATATATTATATATATGATATCTACATCATGAATATAATTCTGGATATAATGGATATTTTACCACATAAACAACTTGTAATTATAAGAAGTTTATTTTTTACTCAAGTTACAAAGATCGACAAAACGACCGTTATTAACTTAAATGACTACATGATTTTCGTAACATTATAATAAGTGATATAAATGGGATAATGAACTTGAAAAAGGTTCTTATTCAAGTAGAGATTATCTCTAGTTTATTATTCAGGAGATTAAAGAACGGTCGAGTGAATTCGGACACGAGGTAAGGGAAATTCTTAACCCAATTTCCGTTCTTTGGGTTAATCTCCTACTTTCAAATTATGTCATGATATTATTATGTCCTATCTTGTATTTGTACTTCCTTTATGTGTAATTATAGTGAATACACAAAATAGATCTATTTTATTAAAAAAAATTCTTTTAAGGAACTTCGTCTCAGTATCCTTTCATTGAGGCATATTTTATTTTATACACAACTTTATTTTATATGGTGTATAAACACCTTTGACTTTTAAGTTTATTCAAAAGAATATTTTTATACGAAGTGTTTAACTAAACGACAAAATGGAATGTTTTTTTGTCATACGTATGTGGCGATAATGACTTCTCCGCCGCCGTGACCATTATTTGGGTTTCGGCTTCCTCTACAAGCCATAACTTTTTTAAATGAAAAATAAATACAAAGTTTTAATTTTCTTTTATTTTGGTATTGAAAATGGTTTTGAAAGTGTTTTTATTATATCAATTTGTTTTATTGATATCTTCTGATTGAAATGTGGAAATTTTATGTTTCCTTTATGCATGTTTTATGTGATACAATTATGTTATGGTTTATGATATGTTTAAACCAGTTCATATGAGGAATGCATTGGACTTAATAAGTGACGGGTGGAGCCCGCTATAGCTCCTCGATGCATCGGAAGATCTCATGGGACAAACTAGTGTCTTTTCATGAGGCCTTGACAAAATCTTATTTTTAGTCTTGGCACGAGGCCTTGGCTACGTGGTTATGATAGTCTGGCATTATGTGTTCCATCATTTTGAAAGTGGTTATTGATATTTCATGTGATTATTCAACCAGTAGAATATCCATGTGAATAAGTAAATGGAATTATCTCATTTTAATTTTCCCATATTATGTTGAAGTTTAAGTTTAAAAGGCTTTTGTTTTATTTATACATTTCCTTAAATGTTTTTGTTTATTTATGAAAGCTTCCGCTATATTTTTATCCTTACTGACCATATGAGATCACCCTTATCAATGTTTTAATTTTTCTGGGATGTGAAGAAGTATTTTAGGAATGACCTGTAGAGATAGTCTGAAGGGGATATGAGTGTGGTAAATGGAGACTATGTTATTGTAGTTTTTACTTTATGATGTAATGTAACATTTATGAATGTATCTAGTGTTTCCAAGGATACTAAACTAATCGGTATTTTGAGACTTGATCTTTTGTGATCATTCCAATGTTACGTAATAATGCACCGACTCTGGGTAACTAGGTTAAGGGCGTTACAACATCTAATTCCCATTGGCGGCCCTGCATAATTCAACCCCCTAACGGGTTTTTCAAATAGTGTTAACTTCATTCTTAGTAGGAAAAACTCTTTCATCCTTATTTTTCATAAAGAAATTATATAGGGATCCACAAAAATAGTCATCATTAACATATTTTTCCCATACTCTTTTTCATGATCTGAAAGTATTAAAGTCTATGTTTTATATTTCCCTTCCCTACATTTGGGTCAGACCTTCGTAGGAGTGACATAAATAAAATTCTTAGACAATCTTGATTGGAAATATCCTCTCCATATTCAAGTACCTCTCTCCATACAGAAAACACTATGCTTTGGAAAATTTGAATCTCCATAAACTTTCACTGGCTTTTTAGCAGTAGAAAAGTAAATTTCTGAGAGATCATTTGCCTAACTATGCAGCACATTCCCTTAGGCGGCCTTACATAAGTAGTCTACATAACGGACCTATCATCCAAAAGATGCTATTATTTGAATATGAAGCCAATGTCCTTAAGAGGCCCTCCATAATTCAACCCCCTAATGGGTTTGTTTAATAGTGGTAACCTCCTTATTGGTAAATACTTATTCTAATGCCTTTTAGCCCTTTTTCATATCATTCCTCAGATTCAAATTTTTTTTTTTCATAGATTACATATTTTACCTCATAAATGAATATGGTAATAAATTTTCAGATAAATTATCAGGGAATTGAGTCAATTTTAATCCATTCGGTCGAAGCTATTTCGACCTTAAACATTAGCATTTTTATGTCTCACTTGCATGACATTAAACTGCCAGACCCCTGGTTTCTCTTTTTCCTTAGAGTCAAATCCTATATTCTCTCTCGATCCAACTTTGAGGGGGGACTTTTGTTGACGATCCTTTCCATCACAAAGTCTAAACAAATGAAAAGGGAAATACCTTGCACCCCAAGTGATTCATCCTTTGAAAAAATTTCAAATATAAAAAATGGAATAAACAAACATTCCTTTCTACTTGGGTAGCGCAAGTTTCATCATAGTTGCGCAAGTATACATGTGTGCCGCCTAGTGGTCACACAGGTGACTTGCGCGCCCTCTTTGATTCTCGCTCAGGGTCTTCAGCAGCCTATAAATACCCCTTGTGGGCCCCCCATTTCGAGGATGAAAAATTCCAGAAACTCAGATTTGAGTTCCCGATACCCTAGTCTCATCTCAAAGCATCTGAACACTTCTAAGGTAATTGCATACCTAGAATGTAAGCTCTAAAGATGAGAAACAAGGAATAAGTGTTGAAATTCACCAACACCTGCACGCCTAGGTGTTTTACCCTTAAGGAAAATGAACACACCTACACGTCGCCTTACTCCTTCATCAGAACCTACGCGCCACTCTTTTGGAAGACCCAAGGGATAATACAAAATTCATGAGCCAAGTCTCGCCCAAGTATTACCCAATGGGTTAAACGTCGCGCAAGTACCCAAGTTTGGTGCAGGTATAATTGCGCACCCATGACTTGTGTGCCCACGCAGCACTTGCGCGCCCCTCCTTTTTTGGGAGCCCCTCCTGCCTATTTCACTTATTTTCTTCAACTCCACCTCTCCTCTTCAAAGTTAAGCCTTCATAGCTCTCTTCAAAGTCATTTATGACATGATTTCTTGGTTGGATTCCTTATCTGAAAGTAATTCTATGGAACATCTCTCAAAACCTAGTGATTTACATATCTTTATGTCACTAATGTTAGAGATTTTATTCAATCAACCTCATCCTTTAAGATGATAGGATCTATAACATGGGCCTCCTTTTCAGGAGTAAGCCTCAGTCCAAGTTCTCTTAATTTGGGAATCCTCCTTAGGAATAACCCCCATTCCCCCTAAATATGGGCCTCCTTTTCAAGAGTAAGTCCCAATCTCAAATTCCCAAATATGGGCATCCTCCTTAGGAGTAATCCCCATGTCCCTTAACCTGGGCTTCCTTTTTAAGAGTAAGCCCCAGTCCAAATTCTCTTAACCTAGGCCTCCTTTTCAAGAGTAATCCCCAGTCCATGTTCTCTTAATTTGGATATCCTCCTTAGGAATAAGCCCCAAGCCCCCTAAATATGGGCATCCTTTTCAAGAGTAAGTCCCAATCTCAGATTCCCAAATATGAGCATCCTCGTTAGGTGTAAGCCCCAAGTACATTAACTTGGACTTCCTTTTCAGGAGTAATCCCCAGTCCAAATTCTTTTAACCTGGGCCTCCTTCTCAAGAATAAGCCCCAGTCCAAGTCCCCTATTCATGGGCATCCTCCTTAGGAGTAAGCCCCATTCATAATTTCCTAAATCTGGGCATCATCAATAGGAGTAATCCCCATGTTCCCAAATTATAATTCCCCTTAACCTGGGCCTCCTTCTCAGGAATATTCCATAGTTCTCAAGTCCCTCTAATTTGGGCATCCTTCTCGGGATTAAGTCCTAATTTAAGAATCCAAATCTCCATAAAGAACATATACCTTTATGGACATTCTTCCTGGGTTACTTCCCTGAAGTAAATCCCAAACCTAATATTCTTCTATCTGGGTAGTCACACATGCATAAGCCCCACATTATTTCTCATGATTGCATCCTTCATGGCACAATTTTCAGGTTTTACCAATACCTCTAGTTTCTCACTCTGAGCATGACTCACGTGAGCTTAGAGTGTAAAACTGATTTTGACATCTTTCTTTGGGCCATCAATCATGCATAAACCTCATACTTCTTTACTCTAACTACGTGGGTTCTGATTCCTTTTCTAAATAACGATATGTAGGTATCCCATTTGCGGGTATGATCCCAAATCTGAAATAATCCATGTCCTTCTGAATGACAATAAACTTCAAGTGCCCCACTGAGTGGCTTTAAAACCAGTATGGCATCGTAATAACCAATAGACATCTATATAATATGTCAATGGATTCCATTGACTAAGAATCTCTAAAAAAAATGATTCACTATTAATGAAGAACCTTGAATACATATAAAAATATTCTCTAAATTTCATACATATCAATCATTGATTGCAAGTTCTATTATAAAGCTAATTCTTATACTTGGTAAATTAATTAGGATTCATGAACATAACTCAAATCTACAAAGAGAGTCATGGAGTATACAATTATTCCCCTAAAAAAGGTGTGATGAGTCCGACCTCCCATCCTATCGACCAATGTAAATTCTTAAGACTCATCGGTCCATAACTAGTGAGCACCTACCTTTGGAAAGTAGGTCCAAATGGATATAGAATCATTGGATGTTTCCGGTTCCATGAACAAACCTTTTAGAAACCAATTGAAATGTTTGAACCTTAAACCAATGAGCTCAACCCCAATTCTAGAGGAAATAGTCCCAAAAGGCTCTTGTAACCCCTTCCATAGCTGAGAAGTGAAATGAACATCTCGATCGGAGACGATAGTTGATGTCACACCATGATGTCGTACAATCTCCTGAATGAAGAGGCATCTCAAGCTCTCTACAGAGTCATTCTCTATGATCGGTAGGAAGTGGGTAGACGTGGTGAGTAGGTCAACGATAACCCAGATAGAGTCATGTCCCCGAGACGTATGTGGATGCCCAATCACTAAATCCATGGATATCTCGTCCCACTTCCACTTTGGGACCTCTAAGGGTTGTACCAAGCCTACTGGTACCCGGTGCTTTGCCTTCACTTGCTGACAATTGAGGCATCATGAAACGAACTCTGATAGAGCCTTCTTCATACCTGGCCACCAATGTTGTCGTCTGAGGACCTGATACATCTTCGCCACTCCTAGATGTACCACTATAGGGGAAGTGTGAAACTCACTCATCACATTCTCCTCTAGTGAAACTGGTACCATGGTACATCCCCTGAAGAGGATGACGTGCTCCCCTCATTTAGAAAAAATCCATCAGGAGCCTGCCCTGTGGATATCAGAGCACGTCGTGTCTCACAGTCAACGTCCCCACGTTGTACCTCTCTGAGTCACTGAAAGAGTAGATAAGTGATTGTGAGAGACCGAAAAAAGGCTGCTCCATCTCTATCCACAAAGGATATCTGCAATGCGGCCAGTTTCTCTGTTGCATCTACAAGTAGTTGAATGCCTGATCTCCTACTGAGAGCATCTACTACAATGTTCCCCTTCCCAGGAGTATAGACGATCTCAAAGTCAAATTCCTGGAGGAACTTGAGCCAACATCGTTGTCTCAGGTTTAGGTCCTTCTACTAGAAGATGTACCTGAGACTCTGGTGGTCAGAGTTGACTGAAAATTGTTCTACCAACGAACTATCAGTGAGATTATCCATTTTATAAGAACTCTTCTACACCAATCTTCGCCTACTCCCTACAAAATCTTCTAAGATTTATCCTTTTCTGAAAAGAGAAATCTGGTCTCATCCCCTGGATGAACCACACCCATTCCCTAATACGGTCTATCCTGACATGAACGGTACAATTTCATGCCATGAACGATGTTGTAAGGCCTAAACTCTACTACCAAGAGATCCAAACGTTACTCTCTCCTCTAAGGTTTGAGTCACACTCTCAAAATCAGTGTGTGGTCACTAGGTCTCCTCTAGTAGTAATCTCAAACGTGAGGGTCAAGAGAATAGTTTTAACCGGAACCTCTTAGAATCAACCACATAAAAAGGACAGGGAAGAAAACGTCATAAGGACAAGTGTATTCTATTACTGCATCTCAAAGTACAAAGGCACAATGCATCCACAAACAATGACATCAATGAAGCTAGATGAATCGTAAGAAAAGGCCTCCATTTCTAGAGCTAGTCCCGCTACTATCCACTTGCTTCTCGACCAGCTCCTCTGCCATGTTCGCCTGCTCCCGGTGAACATCCACGTTCAAACCTCTACCTCTTCCTGGAAGGTCCCTCTACTGCTTTCTGCTCATCTACAGGACGGGTCGGGCAGTCTCGATCCATGTGACCCTGATCGACGCATGCATATAACTGCCTGCTCCTCGTATAGATAGCTCTAGCTCGTGTTCCCCGCACAACCATACCAGTATCCTAGGGTCGCCCACCTGTTGGCCTAGTCCTCTTGTACTTCAATGTCATCTATCTAATACCGGCCGAAGAATACTCTGCTACCGTCGGAAAGCCCTACGGGAAGAGCAGTAGCTCCTGAGCCCGCACAGAGCATAAAGTCACTGGTACAAGTTCTGCCCTGAAAAGAACCTCGAAGTCTATCCAGGTGAGAGTCACCTCATCGTAAAACTGGAGAATCAGGCTCCACCTCCTCTCATCTTCTCCCTGAAAGAGACTAACATCTAGGTACACCATCAAGTCAATGGGTGTCCCAACTGTGTGGAAAACTCATGCTACAACTCCCAGCCAGCACCCGGCTGTCTGAAAATATGTCTCACCTCGAATCCTCGGAGGCATCTGTTAGTGGAACTCCTGCAAGACACTCAGGCGGCATGCACTCTTTGCTACTAGGGCTGGTGGTATCGACGGCCCAGTGAGTAGTGGTACTACTAGTGTCGCTGCTGTAATGGGGCCCTGCACCGAGGCCTCTTCGCTCGGTGGGCTACCATCTGGTACGTAACTTGTAACACTAGCTGGCTGCCTTTGAGGGGCCATACTGAAAAGAAACAGATGGGCCATGGTCAAATATTATACCTGGTGAGAAGATACAAAGTAATCACAAAGAAAACATTTCAATGGAAACACACACGCAATTAGTGTTTTCTTGCACTGATTCGGAAATCAGAGGTCAGGGTCCTGGTGTATGGATACGTCGGTTGCTGCACCAACACTGGACTCCCTGGATGGAAAACCACACTCAATAATATTAACACTATTTCTTCATTGCATGGAATGATCATAGTTCTGAGTTCTGTGGTAGAACTGACTCCTCTGATACCAATTTGTCACGGCCCGTTCTCGGGGCCAGTGCTGTTAATACCCCAAGCCCGCCTTCCGTAGGCCAGGGGATAGTGACTAGCACCAAAGGCATAAATCCCTATACTGGGATGGAATTTCCTTTATAAAGTAAAAAAACACAACAGAGTACGCAACTGAAGTAAGCACTACGTAAAACTAAACACAAATGTTAGTGCTAAAAGGAAAAGGGGTCGGAAATACAAGCCCAATAGTAAGTACTGTACAACTGAAAAGATGGTAAAACTGCAGTTAAGTAAAATAGAAACCAATGAGTCATCCTCTGTGAATCCCACCTGAAGGGTGGGTACATATGGCCTTCTGTGCACCCCGGGTCTCTCCGTCTGCTCCATTTATGGCTCACCAAGTGGTCCACCTCCAGGTACCATCCAGCTCTACAAGTCTATACCTCGATCAGTTCTATCCATCGCCTGCATCCAATACAACGTAGTGCGGGCATGGCTCATGCAGGGGTGAGTAAAAAATACTCAGTAGGGACCTCGAAACCCCGAAGGTCTCCTGTAATCCATGAAGGATAAACCACATCATAAATACACGATCACGAAGAAACAACCATCTCTACTTAGGTATATGCCCGTACATATACCTAAGTTATAAATCTCAGTTCGGCTCCAATTCTCAAGCCCAAGCACAACCCAGTCCGCCCAGGAAGTAAAGTCAATCACATTCATGATAATGATTGAAAGTCAAGACTCATCTCACACAGGTATACACAACTTGAAGAGAGTAAGAGATGATTAGTGGTAGTCACTGAATCATGCATCATTCACTGTCGAATGACAGATATCTGCAGAAACCAAAAACAATCGTATGTCATTGCTGTCGATCCCACCAGTACAGATTCCATCATTTTAGAACCCACAGAGGATTCCAATACTGTAGTCGGCGTAGTCGCAGCCAGCTCTAGGGTTCGCGCACCCAGCACACTCGATTCTGGGAGGGTTCGCTCCTCGAGAAAATGGGGTCGATGCATCAACTGTCATGAAATCCTGAGTTTATGTATCCCGAAGTTCCGTCTCTTCAAAAAAAAACCAACGTGGAAGACGGTGCCTCAACTGGACACCTGGTCTGAGAGTTATTGGCTTTTCCATTCTAGGGGCCCGATTGGAAATATGCTCATTCCAAACCTGACCATTTTCCAAAGTTGTCCAAAACTAACATAGAGTATCGCAAAAGGATCGCCTTGTTGTAAGGGTCTCATTGTCGTAGACGGTGCGTCGGTCAGATGCACGGTCATGAAGTTATTCTCATTTAAGCGAAACGGGCTCGACCCGTTAAGCCTGATGGGCTGGCGGGTCAGCCCGACCCGGATGACGGGTCCAAACCAGCTATGCGGGATGGCCCGGCCTGGTGGAGCCTGGCCTGGCTTGGGCAGCTGGCGGCCTGGCCAGCGCAAGGCAGTCGGTCCGTGCTACTGGCGGCCCGGCCTAGAGGTCAGTCGCAGCTCGGCTGCCTGGCCGAGCGGTCCGGGGGGTGAGGCCTCCGGCTTTCCGAGATGGCAGTACCGAGCGGTGCCACCCTCCTGTTCAGAGGATTCCAGTACGGTAGTCACCGTAGTCGCAGCCAGCTCTAGGGTTCCCGCACATAGCATGCTCGATTCTGGGAGGGTTCGCTCCTCAAGCAAAGGGGTTCGATACATCAACTTTCATGAAGTCCTGAGTTGATGTATCTCGAAGTTCTGTCTCACCAAAAGAAACTCAAGGTGACATACGACGCGTCAATTGGATGTCTGTTCTGAGATTTATAGGCTTTTCCGTTCTAGGGGCCTGGTTGGAAATACGCTCGTTCCAAACCCAGCCATTTTCCAAAATTTTCCAAAACTCACATAGAGTATCCCAAAAGGACTTCCCCATCGTAAGGGTCCCAATGCCGCAGATGTCATGTCAATCGGATGCACAATCGTGAAGGTATTCTCATTTAAGAGAAACGGGCCCGGCCCGTTAAGCCTAGTGGGTAGGCGGGTCAGCCTGAACTGGATGACAGGTCTGACCTGGTTCAGCGGGTCGGCCCGGCCTGGTGGAGCACTTCCAGGCCTGCTAGGGCGTGGCCCGGCCTGGGCAGTAGGCTTCCCAAAACGCGCAAGCAGCCGGTCCGCGCTGCTGGCGGCCCAGCCCGGTGGCCAAGTAGTACGGGGGGGCGCGGCCCCTTGCTTTCCGAAATGGTGGCGCCAGGCAGGGCCGCCCTCTTGTCCGGCCCGCCAAAGCCAGCCGGTCTTCCTAGTGCGAGCGGTGCGCGGTTGCGGGCTGCGAATCCTCCACCCACAATTCCCATAACTCGCCCAAGTATTACCCCATGGGTTAACCGTCGCGCTAGTACCCATGTGTCGTGCAGGTATACATGTGTGCCCATGACTTGCGCACCCACGCAGGACTTTCACGCCCCACCTTTTTTGGGTGCCCCTCCTTCCTATTTCACTTATTTTCTTCAACTCTGCCTCTCCTCTTCAAGGTTAAGCCTTCATAGCTCTCTTCAAAGTCATTTGTGACATGATTTCTTAGTTGGCTTCATTATCTGAAAGGAATTCTGTGAAACATCTCTCAAAACCTAGTGATTTACATATCTTTATGTCACTAAGGTTAGAGATTTCATTCATTCAACCTCATCCTTTAAGATTAGAGGATCTATAACCTAGGCCTCCTTTTAAGGAGTAAGCCCCAGTCCAAGTTCACTTAATTTGGGCATCCTCCTTAGGAATAAGCCCCAAGCCCCCTTAATATGGGCCTCCTTTACAGGAGTAAGTCCCAATCTCAAGTTCCCAAATATGGGCATCCTACTTAAGAGTAAGCCCCAAGTCCCTTAACCTAGGCTTACTTTTCAGAAGTAATCCCCAGGCCATATTCTCTTAACCTGGGCCTCCTTTTCAGGAGTAATCCCCAGTCCAAGTTCCCTTAATTTGGGAATCCTCCTTAGGAATAAGCCCCAAGACCCCTAAATATGGGATTACTTTTCAGGAGTAAGTCCCAATCTCATATTCCAAAATATAAGCATCCTCCTTAGATGTAAGCCCCAAGTCCCTTAACCTGGACTTCCCTTTCAGGAGTAATCCCCAGTCCAAATTCTTTTAACCTGGGCCTCTTTCTCAGGAATAAGCCCCAGTCCAAGTCCCCTTTTCATGGGCATCCTCCTTAGGAGTAAGCCCCAAGTTCCCAAATTCTAATTCCCCTTAACCTGGGCCTCCTTCTCAGGAATAAGCCCCAATTCTCAAGTCCCTCTAATTTGGGCATCCTTCTCAAGATTAATTCCTACGTTAAGTATCCAAATATCCATAAATCACATATACCTTTATGGACCTTGTTCTTGGCTTTCATCCTGGAAGTAAATCCCAAACCTAATCTTCATCTATCTGGGCAGCCGCACATGCATAAGCCCCAGATTATTTCTCATGATTGCATCTTTTGTGGCACAATTGTGAGGTTTTACCAGTACCTCTTGTTTCTCACACCGAGTATGACTCATGTGAGCTTAGAGTGTAGAAGTAGTTATGACATCTTTCTTTGGGCCATCAATCATGCATAAACCTCATACTTCTTTACTCGAACTACATGGGTTCTGATTCCTTTTCTAAATAAGGATATGTAGGTAGCCCATCTGTGGGTACGATCCTAACTCTGAAATAATCCATGTCCTTCTGAATGACAATAAACTTCAAGTGCCCCACTGAGTGGCTTTAAAACCAGTATGGTTATCATAAGGACCAAGAGACATCGATATAATGTGTCAAAGGATACCACTGACTAAGAATCTCTAAAAAATACATATTATTCTCTATCAATTAAGAACCTCAAATACATATAAAAAGATTCTCTAAATTTCTTACATATCATTCATTGATTGCAAGTTCTAAAGGAAAGATCATTCTTATACTTGGTAATTTTATAAGGATTCACAAACAAAACTCAAATCTACAAAGAGTGTCCCGGAGTAGAAAATGATTCCCCTCAAAAAGATGTGATGAGTCCGACCTCCCATCCTCTCGACTAATGAAAATTCTTAAGCCTCATCGGTTCATAACTACTGAGCACCTACCTTTGGAAAGTATGTCCAAATGGATATAGAATCATTGGAAGTTTCCGGTTCTACGAACAAACTCGTTAGAAACCAATTGGAATGTTTAAACCTTATACCAATGAGTTCATCCCCAATTCCAGAGGAAACAAAAAATGGTGAACCTGACAAGAATCCTTAACCGTGTTAAAATGATGTTTTACTTATTTGTTTGACTCCTATTTAAACACAATGAGAGGGCCAACAACACAATCAATAACATATGTGCTCATCCAAAAGATATAGTGGCTGAATTTATCTTGATTGTGTCTATTATATCAAACATGCACTCTTTTCCATGATCTTATACATTACAGAAATTGCTTCTCTTAAGTTCACACCTGTGAATAGCTCTGCTGTGAATGTCTCTACTGCTACTCCTGCGAGATCGTCGTCCGCTCTGAGGACGACGTCACCTACTCAGCATCTGCAACGATGGGTATCAAATGCACTGGTTAAGTAGTACCATCAACATGGTAGTATCCCTACTCTGGAGGCCACTCAAAAAGCCCTCCAAGTCAGCAATCCAACCTAGTTGTCCGGACAACGACGACCTGCGATCAAGAAGCAGGAGTTTCCAATGACCATTTCTAACTGTTTCAGGTCGTTATCCCCGGAACGCAATCACCAGTCCCTCCCATATTAAACAAAGGTGAATGAGCAGGTCCCTCAGGGCCTTAATACAAAAAGACAGGATTCCTTACCAAGGTCTCCCTTCAACAATCGCCGCTAGACTCTTGTGGCAGTGTGCCCTCAACATGATGAGGGTGTCATCTCCAGGCGTTCGGCTCAGGTTCCTCGAACCTGAGCATGCAAGAAGAACCACCAGAGGCGACGACCAGTCAACAGTGAGAAGATTCTTATCTCTTCCATTTCCCGAGGGGTCCACCAACCTAACATGGTGGAATGAAACTAGCATGCACATACACCCACCTGTCTTAATTCTGCCACCCTGCAGACTCTTCTGGCAGCAGAACGCCATTCCCGGTAGGAAATTCTGGCAGAGTACTATAGACAGGAACATAAACCTGTTTATAAATCATCAGCTAGTCAGTAGGATCGTCTGACTACATACGATGAAGCCCACTAACCCAATGTGTTGAAAATTGGTAAACAAGCATATACACCTATTTACACTCAACAATTCTACCAGCAGCCTCGTCTGCCAGTATTGAAGGAAGTGCATCAACCACATTCGGCAGAGTGCAATCAGAAGGCACATAGACCTTATAGTATTGATCAATCCTACCAAATCCTCTTTTGGTAGCACCTGGAGAAGTCAATTGGAAATCCCCAATGAAAAACAGGAGGCAGACTCAACTCTCTGCCCCCACACTTGAGTACTGTCAGAACTCACTGACAGGAAAAGGAGGAAATGAGAAGGCACATACACCTACACCAAGTACGGAATGGACATATATCCCCGTTACGGCAGCTAAAGTCGCCAAGCATATACCGTCAATGGTGAAAGAGAAAAAGAAAATCCCTGGTCATATTCGAGATGCCTACCAGAATATTATAACATCTTCAGCAGCATCAAAGGGAAGGAAATGAAAATTTGTCCCTACCAGTGGAGTGACACATCAACATATCACTCTGGAACAGACACATACCTATGTTTCAGTCCAAGAGGGTTGTGGGGCATACTCCCACATATCATACGGACAACCAAGTCCAGCACATACACCTGATTTTAGTGGAGATAATCTGCCTGACCTGATCATTTCTCCTGAGAAGGCACATACACCTGCCCATATTAATCACTTTCATCAACAAGTGGTTCCCAAAATGAGTAAAAAGGCATATAAGAAGAATACCTTCCCAGCACAGTCAAGAAATCAAGAGCCAATTTGAAATCAGGCATTTCTCGATGCTAGAGTTCTTGATGAACTCAGACAATTATTTGTTGCAACTCAAGATTTTACTCTATCTTTTCCCAATAGTGGGAACATTAATTCCGAAGGTCTTCATGAGACACTTCCTCATGATGTCTTTCTTCATGACAGTTCGATTGATCTCGAAGTTTCATCTTCAGATGAGAGACACAAGAACCCTCTGTGTTGCCAGAAGATAAAGTAGCAAGAGGTTTCATCTTTTGCTGTAACCCACCATGGTGGTCCTCCCCATGATGACGAATTTAGCTACAAAAGTACTCTCCATAGTAGTAATTCGCATTTCCTGTAAAATTCCTCAGAAGAAAATGAAGTGACAAGAACACCCTCTTATCTTGAGGCACTTGCAAATGTGAATCCAGTCATGTCTAATGATTTATCATTATCAAGTGAAATAATTTCTCAATCATAAGATATCACGGGGTGTAGGTCATTCTCCGAACCACCCCTGGGTCATTCATCATCTACTTTGATCAATGAGTTCTCTACCAATCTTTTTGAATCTGATGAAGCAACAAGGAAGCACCAGCTCTGGTCTAATCAGGTAGAAGAATCTTCACCAAATGATAAGGGGGAAGTACTGAACATTAGAAAAAAACTAGAGACAGGTGAAGTACGTGTTATGTTCTGGCCTTTGGCCGACTCTCAGTATGACATTCCAGAGATGTTGATGGAAGATGGAATTCATAATATTGGTATCAAAATATGGAAAATTCATTGTTATTTGAAAAAGAAAATATTATCTTATGATGAATATGAAAATAATGTCAAGATAATAGAAGGTTTACAATGCCTAATTGACTTGGTATCTCTCTCAGTTTCTCGATATCTGAAGGCTGAAAAACAGGAGAGAGCCCTTCATCGTTCATGACTTGGTGCACTAATAAAATTACGCCAGTTAATTTCCAGTGCCCCATATGGTATTCATATCAGAGGATGGGGTGCTCATGGAGCACTACATTTCACTGTACTCTCCAGTCAGCAAAGCCCGCCGAAAATGGTCTCATGAAACGTTATTTACCATGGTCATCCACAGACAATTGGCTTTGTTTGTAATCAAAGGATTTCCCAAGAACACGCCTCAAATAGTTCTTCTCAAATTCAGGTGTATAGAGAACAATTTTTTGAGTTACTCCTACATCAAGAAAACAAGAATATTTAACAGTCCTCTCGTATGGAGCAAGCACATCACCAAGTGATAGAAGTGTCAGAAATCATCCAATGGTCTTTTGAACTGGGTGATAAGAGTGGATGTCGGTTGATCCATCCAAATAATTTCCGGGCTAAGGTCCGCAAGATCAAGAGAGATTTTAAGAAATTATCAGATATAGCATCTCAAGATCCACCCCAGCTTGCCAGACTAGGGACTCTTTTAACGAAATCCTTAGAAACAACAAATAGGATTCAAGGAGTTGAGCGGGAGCAGAAGGAACAGCCCCAGTCCACCAGACTGTGGACTTTTTCAAATCCTCAATCCCTACCTCAGAGAAAGTCAGTCTTCTCTCGATTAGGGAAGAGGTGCCACAAGAGGAACAAAGACCCGAATTATCAGGATATTCTCTCCAAATTACGGTTCGCCAAGAATATCCCGAGGGATTGAATCCACATAAGTCAATGTCTCGTCAAGGACATGGAAAAAGATAATATCGCAGAAATGCTGATAGAAGGGATGCAATGCATTATGCATCAATTAATGTCATCAATGCCATTTTTTTGATCCACCAGATGAGGCTCACTCATTGGGATCAGATGAGGAAGCTTCTTCTCAAGATGTTTTACACATAGACATAAATGAAGAATGTGTTTGTACACGAAATCAATGGAATACCCAAAATCTGGGTGTTCCTTCAAGTAACCCACTTCCCCCTCCCTAAAAGGCCTTCAACAAGGGGAAAGGAAAGAATCAAGTTACTTCCCACCATTCCTCTGGAGATGTCTAGTTGATCTCACTAGAGCAAAGGATTGCGCAATAGGAAGAAGAAATGAAGGGATTTAGGAGGTTGAATGCAGAACTACTTCAGGGTAGTCTTCCTCGTAAGCTTGCTGGAGTCAGTCATCCAACGGAATTTGTTGTAGCTTCTGAAGTGGATCAATAATATCCTTCTCTGCCAGTACACCCTAACAGGTCTAATACTATGGGTCATGCACAACAACAATTGGAGGTTCTACCATCAGTTGCAGTACCAGCCACCATACCTGTCTAAGCTTCAGTCAGTGCACCTGCTCAGGTACAAGATCAACGAGATGTTTCTCAAAAGTTAATAACTACCATTGAGTCATTAACAGCTCTATTAGAGGATATATAAGGAAAGCATGCTCAAATTCAACCAGAAAAGAGAGCTTACCCTGAATGGGTTGATGCAATTCCTCCCCCATCAAATTTTTCAAGTACCACATTCCCAATCTTTAATGGTTCGGGAGACCCAGAGAAACGCATAACACATTTTGTTTCTTGTTGTGATCTTATGATGGGAACCCCTCAGCAACAAGAATCAGTTAAGCTCGGGTGTTTTGAACAATCATTACAAGGGCCTGATTTTGTTTGGTACACAAGCTTGCAATCCCGGTCAATTACAGGGTGGGAAGATCTCCATCAACGATTTCTTCTTCAGTTTTGCTCAATGTTTCCAAATAAAACAGTTTCTGATCTTACGAATTATAAGAAAATGGAGAATGAAAGGGTTTCAGATTTCATTGCTCGTTAGAAGGGATTAACATTTTTTTAAGCTTAGAACTCCCTCAAGAGAAATTGTTGCCAATCTGTGTGGAAAATCTGCATGATGAGTTATGCACGCCGCTGATCCCTATGAAATACACAGGAGGGTTTCAAGACCTTACATCAAACGCTCAGTAGATTGAAAACTATCTTATGAAGACTAAGGATAAAACTCATGTAATTCCATCAACTCCAGGAAGGAGAATGGGTAGAGCATATACTGCCACTGTTATTCTTAAACAAGCACCTATACCTGCTTCAACTTCAAAAACTTCATATTCCCAAAGGGTTCAACTACCTGAGCATCAACAATAGAGGCCGTTTTGTCATGATGATCACATAGATCAAAGACAAAAACAATTTGATGAGTTGAAGAGTGAATTTTACTCTTTCTGAAATGAACATGTTCCTGGTTACTTCATTTTGGATTTGGAGAATAATTTGGTTCAGCTGTAGAGGCCAAAAAGGCCAAATAAGGAAGGAGAGGAACACCATCCCAATTATTACCCATTTCATAAAATGTTGGGGAATCCCATTTAGGAGTGTTTTGTATTCAAGGAAATCCTGTAGAAAATGGTGGACTTGGGATAGGTAAAACTGAAGGGTTTTTCAGCTCAGGTAGCATGTGTTACAGCTACAGATCCAGAGGAAGGAGGCGAGTGGCAAGAAGTCAAAAAAAATTGCAGAAATATGATGATTGGATGGTCAGAACAATGATCAATTGAAATCATGCCATTTTGTGAATGCAATTGAAGAAATCATTTGTGTCTTCTGTTATGAATTCCATAGTTAAACCTCTATCAAAATAAAAATCCTCAAAAGGGCAGCATAATTCTGGGAAATAAGAAGAATCGGAATAAGATGAGTATGTGTCTATGCCCAAGTTGTCTTTGACTCTGGAAGATTTATGCCATCTACTTCAAATCCACGGGAACTGCCCCACCAAACGATACAGCCTAAATTGGCTAGTCAGGTAGAGTCTTCATCAGATGAAGATTAGATCTTTGGTTCTGTTAATATGATTCACTTAACAGATCCTTATGCCAGTCAAAGTTTTTATTTCGATGAGCCTGAATTCCCTGTATCAAACAGAGGATTTAGAGGGAGTTCTAGAGGTCTGGGATAAAAGGAAGATGTGGATATCCCAAAAGCCACTATTCCAATTCTACCCCTACTAGAACTGTTTATGCAGCAGAAACTTGTGGCAGAGCCCTTCAGCGAGTTCAACAGTAACATGACAATTCTTCCATGCATGGAAAATTTAGTCCTCGCACAATTGTTTTAGAGGACCGGTTAGAGGTCACACATTCTTCCTCTTAGTAAGTAAATGGATATAATTGGTCTGATATTCCTAATCCAGGAGTACATTTAACTCCTATCACGATACAAGATGCATATACTTCCAAAGAATCAACTTCTAAGGAACCTGCGAAACCACATGTTCCTATTGGGAAACACGGACCATTGGATCAAATGTGTGATGTATTGAAACACCTGGCCCAAGTACCGAGCAAGTTATCAATTCTATAAGGATTAAATCTATCAAAGGATCTTTGGGAGGCACTCATTGAGGATTTGTCAAGTCCTCAAGAGTTTGAAACTGAAATTTCTATAGATGAAGTCTACCATGTAGAGAATAATCCTACAGAATGTCATGTAGTGATAACTTTTACTGATGGAGATGAAGATGATGTTGTGCATGGGAATATTAGAGCTTTTTATTTTTCTAGCAAGGTCAATGATGTAGACATCCTAAGAGCTTTCATTGATAATGGTTTATGAGTCAACCTCATCCCCATTCGTACACTTCGTCGATTGGGACTCACTGAATATGATTTATCTCCTTCCACTCTGATGTTGCAAGGGTATGATAAAAATGAGCAAGAACCTCTGGTCGAGATCACACTCAGAACTCAGTTTGGAAACCTTGTATCCAATTCAGATTTCAAGGTGGTTCGTCATGACACAGCTTTCAACATCATGCTTGGAAGACCCTGGAAGCATCAACATGCGGTTATCCCTTCCCCATACCGTCAATGTGTTAAATATTGTTTCAATGGAAAAATTGGGATATTGTATGGTGATAAATCCCCATTCAAGACATTTGAATCTCAATACATTGAGGAGGAATTCTATCACATGAAGGGAGAGGAGAAATCCACAACAAGGGAGGTTACCAAAGTTAATTCTCTATTTGGTTTGTAAAAGATTCCAACAAATCCATTCACACATGTGAGTACAGATTATGTGTTTCCTATCAGTCAAATTGATAGGATAGACCCAAATCAAAATACTCTAATGGAAACTTCAATAATGTCAATTACGGTAATTAAGCCAGACAACATGGAAGAAATTAGTGACTCAACAAGCAATGATGAAAGCCTAAATAGAGATGCATTCATTTCATCTGCTAAAATCAAGAAAGTTTATACTTCTCCAACTAGGCCTGAAGAAGTTATAGAAATGTCAAAGGTGAACGATGATTTCAATTCTCAATCCATCATCTCCTCTTTGTTACCCAAGGAAGACCCTTCATCAACAATCGGGTCAGAAATGTAAGCCTCTTCTTCAAGTTGTTCAAATTTTTACATCTCTTCTGATCATGGAAATTCTACTTCATCATCTACTGTGCAAGTAGAAATAGAATAAATAACACATGTTGAAGAAGAAGAGGAAGATCTCAGGGATGTTCCTCCAGCATTTGAGGAGGGTATCTCTACCACTGTGGATGAACTCAGAGAAATAAATATGGGTACCAACGAAGATCCATGCCCCCATTAATTAGTGTTGCCCTGACTCTTGAAGTGCAAGATATTTATATTTCATTCTTAAATCAAAATCGATATATATTTTCTTGGAACTATACAGAGATTCCAGGGCTTGATCCTGATGTTGCTACTCATCGTTTGGGTTTTCCAGAAGAACATTGAGGATTTAAGCAAGCCGCAAGAAGAACACACCCAACTTATGCTTCCAAAATTGAAGGTAAAGTGGATAAGTTTATCAAGTCTAACTTCGTCAGAGAAGTTCAATATCCCAAGTGGTAGGAAAATATTTTCCCTGTGAATAAAGAAGAATGGACAAGTTAGAGTTTGCATTGATTTCAGAGATCTTAATCGGCATTGTCCTAAGGATGATTTTCCAGTGCTGATTACAGAACTCTTAATTGAAGAAACATCTAGCTATGAATCACTTTCCATTGGGGATGGATATTCTGGATATAATAAAATTTGAATGGTTCTGGAAGATGAAGAATCTACGGCCTTTAGATCCCCTAAGGGTGTGTTTTTCTATCGGATAATGCCCTTTGGCCTAAAAAATACTAGTGCAACATATCAGCGTGCAATGCACCATATTTTCAAACCCTTTTTAGGGAAGTTTGTTGAATGTTATGTGGAAGATTTGGTGGTTAAATCAAACAACGTTCTAATCACTTGGCTAATTTGGAATTCATATTCCACAATCTTTGACCACATAATTTGACGATGAACCCCTTAAAACGTGCTTTTGGGGTAAACTCATGAAAATTTCTCGTCTTTCTTGTACACCATCGTGGTATCGAAGTCGATCCATAGAAGACAAAGTCGTTACTTGGTATGTCACCTCCTCTAAATTTGAATGAATTGAGAGGACTTAAATGACACGTAGCCTATATTCGGCGTTTCATCACCAATTTAGTGGGCTAATGTTTACCCTTCACCAAATTGATGAAGAAGGGAGTCACTTACCAGTGGACTGAAGAATGTCAAGAATCATTCAATATTCTCATGAAATACCTCTTCATTCCACTGGTACTAATGCCAACTGTTGAAGGAAACCCACTTATCATCTATGTGGAAGCTTCAGAGCAATCATTGGGTGCCTTTATTTTCCAGAAGAATGATTTAGGGAATGAAAATAGACTATAATATCTTAGTTAGACTATGCTTGAAGCAGAAACCCAATATTCAAGTATTGAAAACTGTTTCCCAGCATTAATCTTTGTAGTTCATAAGTTGAGACACTACCTGCAACATCATGAAGTCCAATTGGTATCTCGCAATAACCCGCTCAAATTCATCCTTAGTCATCCAATGCTTACAGGAGTTCTGGAAAGGTGGGAAGTTATTTTGTAGTAGTTGGATATCCAGTACGTGTCTCAAAAGGAAATAAAGGACCATGCTATGGCTGATTTCCTTGCTGAACACCCTTCAGAAGAAGATACATCTTTAGATATTGAACTTCCTGATAAAGAAGTGTTCTTTATTCGAGATAGTACTCAAGAATGGGAAATGTACTTTGATGGTTCTTCCATAAGTCCAATAGAAATGAAAATGGATAATCCTAAATTCAATAAAGTTGGTTTAGGAATTTTTCTTATTTCCCAGGAAAAGGCTGTGTTACCTTATTCATTCTTATTGTGTGAAGGCGGTACTAATAATGAAGAAGAATACCAAGATCTCATCACAGGCTTGGTGTTGGCACTTCAAGCACAAGTGAATCACATAAAGGTGAAAGGTGATTCAGACCTGGTAATCAAACACGTCAATGGGGATTATACCATCAGAAAAAAAGAGTTGATCCATTTGTATGATTACTTCAGAGATTTAATGGCGGAATTTCCTACGAAACTGACCTTTTCTTATGTCCCGTGATCACAAAATGATCAAGCTGATGCACTGGATAATATAGCCACAGCTCTAGCAGATCCAAATCGGGATGAGACAAGCATCATCATTTCCCACTGTTGTACAATTTCACCTTATGTTCAGGCCAGAACAGAGGAAATCAATGAAATTATTCCCATTCCTGAGTCATAAGTTCATACTACAGGATGGATGACACCAATCAAGGAATACCTTCAAAATGGAACACTTCCACCAGATAGAGCCTGGAAAGAAAATATATGGCGATGTGTGGTCAATTTTACTCATTATGATGGCCTAGATCACGTAGAGAAAATTCTCTACAAGCGTGGTTTTTATGGAGTTCTCTTCAGATGCATTGATGGTGAAGAGACAATGGTTGTCATGAAAGAAGTACATACAAGAGTCTGTGGTGCCCACCAGTCTGGACCTAGACTATCTGATCAAATTTGAAGGATTGGATTCTTTTGGCCCTCAATGATGCAATATTGTGTTGATTTCACAAAGAAGTGTCATTCATGCCATGTACATGCCAACTTCATTCATCAGCCCCCAAAGTTGCTTCATATAGCCAAACACTCGTGGACATTTGCCACATGGGGAATGGATCTGGTGGGACCTTACCCTTCATCTACAACCAAGCAGTTTAAGTATATTCTTTCTGCTATTGACATCATTTCCAAATGGGCAGAGGCAATACCTCTCAAAGAAGTTAGTTCTAAAATCATTGTTAGCTTCATCAATTCTAACATCATTACCAGATTTTGTGTCCCTCATACCATATTGAAGGATAATGGCACCAAGTTCTGTTCATCCGAGGTAAGGAAGTTATATCAAGAATACAACATCAAATCCAACCATTCATCTCGGTATCATGCAGCGGCCAATGGCCAGATTGAAGCCTTTAACAAGACTCTGTCAAGCATACAAGAATAGATGGTGGATAAAGATAATAAATCCTGGCCTGAAAAAATCTTTCATGCTTTATAGGCTTATCGGACCACCACCCTCACTGCAACACGGTCAACTCCATATTCACTGGTATATGTAACGGAAGCAGTCTTGCCCATTGAAGTTCAGTTTCCTTCACTCAGAGTAACCACTTATGATCAGTCATCTATAGATGAACAATATCAAAAGCGATTTTTTGAATTGGAATGATTAGATGAGAAAAGATTGTGCATCCTGCATGACTTGGAATTCTATCAAAATCGAATAACATGAGCTTTCAACAAAAAATTTGGTCTTCGTTCATTCATTCAGGGAGAATTGGTATTGGTTCTCAGAACTCCAATGATAGTGGGAAAGAAACCTCCCAAGCATGAACAAAAATGGGAAGGACCTCACTCAATACATAAGGTCTACTCCAATGGAGAAAATTCTTTAATCTCAATAGATGGAGAACTCATCACGACTCCAAACAAAGACAGATTTCTGATGAAGTATTTTGTGTAACACAAATACTCCATCGTCCAACATGACATTAAACTGTGTTGTCCTTTCTACAAGACTTTAAACTACATAGTCCCTTACGTCCAGCAAGACATTAAACTGCATAACCACGGTCCATGCATATGACCTTAAACTATTTGCACTTTCGTCCAACATGACGTTAAACTGTGAAAAAGTATCTAATACATCCAACATGACGTTAAACTGTACGGTCCAAGAATATGTATTTAAACTATTCAAACTTATGTCCAACATGACGTTAAACTGTGTCCCCTGCACCGTCCTAGCTACATGATGTTAAACTGTATGGTACTCCATCGTCCAACGTGACATTAAACTGTATTGTCCTTACTGCATGACATTAAACTGCACAGTCCCCAAAGTCCTTACTACAAGACTTTAAACTACATAGTCCCCTATATGTCCTACATGATATTAAACTATGCATTGTTAAGGTTTTTTCTACCTCTTTTTTCACAAAACGAGTATCAATCACGTGATATTAGAAAAAACATCAACCATAACACCATCTTTGGGCCCCTAATCATGCGTAAGTACCAACACCATTTTTTAGATCGTCGTCCTCAAAAAAAAATTGATCACTAATTCATTCTTTAATTGAACTAGACATATTTTGATCCTTGCATTTTAGGCTAAGAACGTAGGCAAACTCTTGAGATTCAAGACCAAAATCAATCTCTTCACATCGGTTCACCTCCATCTCATACGATGTTGATTCGTGAAGCCATCCCCGGAATCAATATCTTCACATTGGTTCACCTTTTTCCTTGTTATATGACGTTAAACTGTACATCACTTTTTTCCTGTATGAAAATAAACATCAACATTCTTTGACACCTTCACCTAAGAGGGAATCATTATTTACATTGATCTTCAATAATGTAAGATTCCAAAGACTATGTCCATACATGGAAATGCCCGAACCTTTTATCTTGGGTCAAACCATCATTGCACTAAAGTCCCCTTTTACCCTTCATTTGTATGAACCAAATCTGTATATAGGGTATTTCTAGAACTATGTGGGCTTGATTCCCATCCTTACAGGATACGTAGGAATGTTCGAATGTCCCCCGAATCTAGCCCCAAGTATTTGGGCCTAACCCCAAATTCCACTTTCAGTCCCTTGGATGAAAAGTCCCTTGTCAAAATATGAATGTGATATGAAAACCTTGGTCTTCATTCACATCATGTTTATAAAACATACATTGTGTATTTCTTATAATGGCTCGAGTTCTATGACCCTAAACTAAGATCTCCTACACTCTCGTCCCACACGACGTTAAACTGTAATTCAAGAACTACGTGCGGCTTGATTCCCATCCTTATGGGATACATAGTGAAGTCCAACATCTCAATTCAGGACCCAGCCACAACATGATTATGGTTAGCATTGGTCAATTTATCATTACATACATTGGAAAATACCCATTTTTTATGTGTCATAATCCTATCCTGAAATATTTTTCAGATCATCATACCCTTTTCATGACTTCTAGTCACAAAATGTTTGATACCTAAGAGTTATTTTGCCTGACTATGCAGTATGTGCCCTTAGGTGGCCTTACATAAGTAGTATATATAACATACTTGTCAGCTAAAAGATGCTATTATTTGACTATGCAGCCAATTCCCATAGGCGGCCCTACATAATTCAACCCCCTAACGGGTTTTTCAAATAGTGTTAACATTATTCTTAGGAGAAAAACCTATTTGATCCTTATTTTTCATAAAGAGAGTATGTAGGGATCCACAGAAATAGCCATTCATAACATATTTGTCCCATACACTTTTTCATGATCTAAAAGTAATCAAGTCTATGGTTTATATTTCCCATCCCTACGTTTGGGTTAGACCTTTGTAAGAGTGACATTAATCCAATTCTTAGCCAATATTGATTGGAAATATCCTCTCCATATTCAAGCACCTCTCTCCATATAGAAAACTCTATGCTTTGGAAAATTTGAATCTCCATAAACTTTCACTGGATTTTTAGCAGTAGAAAAGTAAATTTCTGAGAGTTCTTTTGCCTGACTATGCAGCACGTGCCCTTAGTTGGCCTTGCATAAGTAGTCAACATAACCGACCTATCATCCAAAAGATGCTATTATTTGATTATGAAGCCAATGC
The DNA here is from genome assembly GCA_963277665.1 of Viscum album. Classification (NCBI taxonomy): domain Eukaryota; kingdom Viridiplantae; phylum Streptophyta; class Magnoliopsida; order Santalales; family Viscaceae; genus Viscum; species Viscum album. Next base: position 1,295,297,460 of record OY728152.1, read on the forward strand.
CCTTAAGTATCCCTCCATAATTCAACCCCCTAATGGGTTTTTCAAATAGTGGAAACTTCCTTATTGGGAAATACGTCTTCTAATGCCATTTAGCACTTTTCATATCATTCCTCATATTCAAAATTTCTTTTGTCATAGTTTACATATATTCCCTCATACATGAATATGGTAATAAATTTTCAGATAAATTATCAGGGAATTGAGTCAATTTTAATCCATTCGGTCAAATCTATTTCGACCTTAAACATTAGCCTTTTTATTTTTCACATGCATGACATTAATCTTCCAGACCCCTGGTTTCTCTTTTTCCTCAGAGTCAAATCCTCTATTCTCTCTAGATCCAACTCTGAGGGGGGACTTTTTTTGATGCTCCTATTCGTCACAGAGTCTAAACAAATGAAAATAGAAATACCTTTCACCCAAAGTGATTCATCCTTTGAAGAAATATCAAAAATTGACAAAGGAATGAACAAAGATTCCTTCCCACTTGGGTCACGCAAGTTTCATCATAGTCGGGCAATTATACTTATGTGCCACCTAGTGGTCACACAGGTGACTTGAGTGACCTTTTTGATTCTCGCTCAGGGTCTTCAGCAGCCTATAAATACCCCTTGAGGGCCCCCTATTTTGAGGATGAAAAATTCCAGAAACTCAGATTTGAGTTCATGATGCCCTAGTCTCTTCTCAAATCTTCCGAACACCTCTAAGTTAATTTCCTACCTAGAATGGAATCTCTAAAGACGGGAAAGAATGACTCTGTGTTGAAATTCACCAAAACCTATGCCCCCAGGTGTTTAACCCTTAAGGGAAATGGACACACCTATGTGCCTCCTTACTCCTTCATCAGAACCTGTACGCCACTCTTCTGGAAGACCCTAGGGATAATACTAAAGGCTTGAGCCAAGTCTCGCCCATGTATTACCCCATGGGTTAACCGTCACGCAAGTACCCATGTGCCACGCAGGTACACTTTCACGCCCATCACTTGCGCGCCCACGCAGGACTTACGCGCCCCTCCTTTTTTGGGTTCCCCTCCTACCTATTTCACTTATTTTCTTCAACTCCACCTCTCCTCTTCTGGGTTAAGCCTTCATAGATCTCTTCAAAGTCATTTATGACATGATTTCTTGGTTGGCTTTCTTATCTAAAAGGAATTATATTAAACATATCTCAAAACCTAGTGATTTACATATCTTTATGTCACTAAGGTTAGAGATTTCATTCATTCAAACTCATCCTTTAAGATGAGAGGATCTATAACCTGGTCCTCCTTTTCAGGAGTATGTCCCAGTCCAAGTTCTCTTAATTTGGGCATCCCCCTTAGGAATAATCCCCAAGCCCCCTAAATATGGACCTCCTTTTTAAGAGTATGTCCAAATCTAAAATTCCCAAATATCAGCATCCTCCTTAGGAGTAAGCTCCAAATCCCTTAACCTAGGATTCCATTTTAGGAGTAATCCCCAGTCCAAATTCTCTTATCCTAGGCCTCCTTTTCAGGAGTAAGCCCCAGTCCAAGTTCTCTTAATCTGGGCATCCTCCTTAGGAATAAGCCCCAGGCCCCTTAAATATGGGCCTCCTTTTCGAGAGTAATTCCCAATAACAAATTCCCAAATATGGGAATCCTCTTTATGAGTAACCTCCAAGTCCCTTAACCTGGAAATCCTTTTCAAGAGTAATCCCTAGTCCAAATTCATTTAACCTGAGCCTCCTTCTCAGGATTAATCCCTGGTCCAAGTCCCCTATTCATGGGCATCCTCCTTAGGAGTAAGTACCATTCATAATTTCCCAAATCTGGGCATCCTCCTTAGGAGTAAGCCCCAAGATCCAAAATTCTAATTCCTCTTCACCTGGGCCTCCATCTCAGGAATAAGACCCAATTCTCAAGTCCCACAAATTTGGGCATCCTTCTCAGGATTAATTCCTAAGTTAAGTATCCAAATCTTTATAAAGCACATATACCTTTATGGACCTTGTTCCTGGGTTTCTACCCTGAAGTAAATCCCAAACCTAATCTCCATCTATCTTGGCAGTCAGAGAAGCATAAACCCCACATTATTTCTCATGATTTCTTCTTTCATGGTACAATTGCCAGGTTTTCCCAATACCTCTTGTTCCTCACACCGAGCATGAATCACATGAAATTAGAGTGTAAATATAATTTTGACATCTTTATTTGGGCCATCAATCTTGCATAAACCTCATATATCTTTACTCAAACTAAGTGGGTTCTAATTTCTTTTCTAAATAAGGATACGTAGGTAGCCCATATGCAGGTATGATCCCAACTCTGAAATAATCCATGTCCTTCTAAATGATAATAAACTTCATGTGCCCCACTGAGTGGCTTTAAAACCAGTATGGTCATTGTAATAACCAAGAGACATCTATATAATATGTCTAAGGATACCATTGACTAAGAATCTCTAAAAAATACAAATTATTCTATATTATTGAAGAACCTCAAATACATATAAAAATATTCTCTAAATTTCATACATATCAATCATCGATTGCAAGTTCTATTGGAAAGCTCATTCTTATACTTGGTAAATAAATTAGGATTCACAAACATAACTCAAATCTACAAAGAGAGTCCCGGAGTAGACAATAATTCCCCTAAAAATGGTGTGATGAGTCTGAACTTCCATCCTCTCGACCAATTCAAATTCATAAGCCACATCGGTCCATAACTAGTGAGCACCTACCTTTGGAAGGTATGTCCAAATGGATCTAGAATCATTGGATGTTTCTGGTTCTATGAACAAATCCTTTAGAAACCGATTGCAATGTTTGAACCTTAAACCAATGAGGTCATCCCCAATTCCATAGAAAAGAGTCCCAAAAGCCTCTTGTAACCCCTTTCATAGCTAGGAAGTGAAATGAGAAACTCGATCGGAGACGATAGTTGATGGAACACCATGAAGTCATACAATCTCTAGAATATAGAGTCGTCCCAAGCTCTTTACTGAGCCATGCTCTATGATCGTTATGAAGTGGGTAGAATTGGTGAGTAGGTCGATGATCACCCAGATAGAGTCATGTCCCCCGGACGTACGTGGAAGCCCCATCACGAAATCCATGGATATCTCGTCCCACTTCCAATCTGGGAGCTCTAAGGGTTATACCAAGCCTGCTGGTAGCTGGTGCTCCGCCTTCACTTGATGACAGTTGAGGCATCGTGAAATGAACTCTAATACAACCTTCTTCATACCTGGTCACCAATGTTGTCGTCTGAGGACCTGATACATCTTCTCCACTCCTGGATGTACCGCTATAGGGGAAGTGTGAAACTCCCTTAGCACCTTCTCTAGTAGTGCAACTAGTACCATGGTATATCCCATGAAGAGGATAACGTGCTCCCCTCGTTCAGAAAAAATCCATCAGGAGCCTGCCTTGTGGATATCAGAGCACTTCACGTCTCACCGTCAATGTCCCCACGTTGTGCCTCTATGACTCACTGAAGGAGTGGAGAAGTCATTGTGAGAGACTAAAGAAAGGTTGCTCCATCTCTATCCACAAAGGATATCTGCAACGCGACCAGTTTCTTGGTTGCTTCTCCTAGTAGTTGAATGCTCAATCTCCTGCTGACATAATCTACTACAATTTTCCCCTTCCTAGGAGTATAGACTATCTCGAAGTCAAAGTCTTGGAGGAACTCGAGCCAACATCGTTGTCTCATGTTTAGGGCCTTCTGTGAGAAGATGTACCTGAGAATCTAGTGGTAAGAGTAGACTGAAAAGTGTTCACCCAACGAACTATCGGTGAGACTATCCAATTTATATGAACCCATCTACACCCTTCTTCACCTATTCCCTACAAAAGCTTCTATGATTTCTCCTTTTTAGAAAAGAGAAATCTGGTCTCATCCACTGGATGAACCACACCCATTCCCTAATATGGTCTATCCTGACATGAACGGTACTGTTTCATGCCATGAACGACATCGTAAGGCCTAAACTCTACTACCATGAGATCCAACAATTACTCTCACCTCTAAGGGTTGATTCACACTCTCAGCATCAGTGTGTGGTCACTCGGTCTCCTCCAGTAGTAATCTCAAACGTGAGGGTCAAGTCAACAGTTTTAACCGAAACCTCTTAGAATCAACCACATAAAAAATGGATCGGGAAGCAAACACCACAAGGAAAAGTGTATTTTATTACTGCAGTTCAAATTACAAAGGCACAATGCATCCAAAAACAATGATATCAAAGAATCTAGATGCATCGTAAACAAAGGCCTCCATTTCTAGAGCTAGTCCCGATCATGTCCACTTGCTGCTCGACCAGCTCCTCTGCCATGTCCGCCTGCTCCTGGAAAACCTCCATGGTCAAACCTATGCCTCTTCCTAGAAGGGGCCTCTACTGCTTGTTTCGCATCTATAGGACGGGTCGGGAAGTCTCGATCCATGTGACCCTGCTCGCCGTATGCACAACACTGCTTGCTCCTTGTATGGCTAGCTCTAACTCGTGTTCCCCGCACAACCATACCTGTATCCTAGGGTCGCCCACCTTTTGGCCTATTCTCTTTGGACTTCTATGTCATCATTCTACTACGGACTGAAGAATACTCTGCTACGGTTGGAAATCCCTGCGGGAAGAGCAATAGCTCCTGAGCCCGTACAGAGCGTAAAGTCGTTGGTACAAATTCTGTCCTGAAAAGACCCTCGAAGTCTCTCCAGGTGAGAGTCACCTCATCGTAAAACTGGAGAATTAGGCTCCACCTCCTCTCAGTTTCTCCCTGGAAAAGAATAATATGTAGGTACACCATCAAGTCAATGGGTTTCTTAACTGTGTGGAAAACTCATGCTATAACCCCCAGCCAGCACACAGCTGTCTGAAAATCTATCTCACCTCAAAACATCGGTGGCCTCTGTCCCTGGAACTCCTGTAAGTCACTCAGGTGGCGCACACTCTCTTCTGTTAGGGCTGGTGGTATCGATGTCCCAACGGGTAGTGGTATTGCTGGTGTCGCCGCTGTAATGGGCCCTACACCGAGGCCTCATCGCTCGGTGGGCTACCATATCGTACGTAACTTGGAACCCTAGCTGGCTGCCTTTGTGGGGCCATCCTGAAAAGAAAATGATGTGTGACGGTCAAACAGTATACCTGGTGAGCAGATACAAAGCAATCCCAAAGAAAACTTTTCAAAGGAAACACACACGCAATTAGTGTTTTCTTACACTGAGTCAGAAATCAGAGTTGAGGGTCATGGTGTATGGATACGTCAGCTTCCACACCAACACTAGACTCCCTGAACTGAAAACCACACTCAATAATATTAACACTATTGCTTCATTTCATGGAAAGATCAGAGTTCTATGTTCTATGGTTGAACTGACTCCTCTGATACCAATTTTTCACGACCCGTTCTCAGGGCCAGTGCTGTGAATACCCCAAGCCCGCCTTCCATAGGCCAGGGGCTAGCGACTAGCACCAAAGGCATAAATCCCTATACCGGGAATGAATTTTATTTTATAAAAGCAAACAAAAACAACAGAGTACGCAAATAATGTAAGCACTAAGTAAAACTATACACAAAAGTAAGTGTTGAAAGGAAAAGGGGCCACAAATACAAGCTCAATAGTAAGTACAGTACAACTGAAAATATGGTAAAACTATAGTAAAGTAAAACAGAAACCACTGAGTAATCCACCGAGAATCCCACCTAAAGGGTGGGTACATATGGCCTCCTTTGCACCATGAGTCTGTCCATCTACTTTGTTTACGGCTCGCCAAGTGGTCCACCTCCAGGTACCATCCAACTCTACAAGTCACCACCTCCATCAGTGTTGTCCATCGTCTGCATCCAACAGAATATAGTGCGGGCATAACTCGTGTAGGGGTGAGTATACAATACTCAGTAGAGACCCCAAGACCCCGAAGGTCTCCCATAATCCATGAAGGATAAACCACAAAATAAAGACACGATCAAGAAGAAACAACCAACTCTACTTAGGTATATGCCCATACAAATACCTAAGTTATAAATCTCAGTTCGGCTCCAACTCTCGAGCCCAAGCACAACCCAGTCCACATAGGAAGTAAAGTCAATCACATTGATGATACTGATTGAAATTCAAGACTCATCTCACACAGGTATACACAACATAAAGAGGGTAAGAGATGATTAGTAGTATCCACTGAATCAGGCATCATTCACTGTCGAATGGTAGATACACGCAGAAACCAAAAACAGTAGTATGTCGTTGCTGTCGAACCCACCAGTACATATGCCATCATTGTAGAACGCACGGAGGATTCCATTACTGTAGTCGTCGTAGTCGCATCAAGCTCTAGTGTTCCCTCACACAACATGCTCGATTTTGGGAGGGTCCGCTCCTCGATCAGATGGGTTCAATGCATCAACTGTCATTAAGTCCTGAGTTGATGTATCCAGAAATTCTGTCTCGTCCAAAAAAACCCAATGCGGCAGACGGAGCGTCAATCAGACGCTTGGTCTGAGAGTTATTCGCTTTTCCGTTTCAGGGGCCCGATTGGAAATATGCTTGTTCCAAACCTGGCCATTTTTTCAAAGCTGTCCAAAAATCACTTAGAGTATTGCAAAAGGATCGCCTCGTCGTAAGGGTCTTAGTGTCGTAGATGGTGCATCGATCAGATGCATGATCGTGAAGTTATTCTCATTTAAGCAAAACGGGCTCAGCCCGTTAAGCCTGGTGGGCCAGCAGGTCGGCCCGACCTGGCTGATGGGTCCAATCCGGCTCTACGGGATGACCCGACCTGGTGGAGCGCAGCCCGGCCAGTGCAAGGCGGCTGGTCCATGCCGCTGGCGGCCCGGCCTGGAGGCCGGCCGCGGCTCGGCCGACTGGCCGAGCAGTCCGGGGGGTGCGGCCCCAGGCTTTCCGAGATGGCAGCACCGAGCGGTGCCACCCTCCTATCCGGAGAATTCTAGTATGGTAGACGCCACAGTCGTAGCCATCTCTAGGGTTCCCGCACATAGAATGCTCGATTCCAGGAGGGTCCGATCCTCGGGCAAAGGGGTTCGATACATAAACATTCATGAATTCCTGAGTTGATGTATCCTGAAGTTCCGTCTCATAAAAAGAAACCCAATGCGACAGACGACGCGTCAATCAGACACATGGTCTGAGAGTTATTGGCTTTTCCGTTCCAGGGGCCCGGTTGGAAATACGCTCGTTCCAAACCAGGCCATTTTCCAAAATTTTCCAAAACTCACTTAGAGTACCGCAATAGGACCGCCTCATCATAAGGGTCCTAGTGCCGCAGACGGCATGTCGATCAGACGCACGATCGTGAAGTTATTCGCATTTAAGAGAAACAGGACAGGCCCGTTAAGCCCGGTGGGCCGGCAGGTCAGCCCGAACCGGATGACGGTTCTGACCTGGTTCAGCGGATCGGCCTGGCCTGGTGGAGCGCTTCCAGGCCCACTAGGGCATGGCCCGGCCCGTGCAGCAGGCTGCCCGGCACGCGCAAGGCGGCTGGTTCGAGCCACTAGTGGCCTGGCCTGGCAGCCGAGCGGTATGGGGGGCCACGACCCCTGGCTTTCCGAAATGGAAGCGCCAATCGGTGCTGCCCTCCAGTCCAGCCGGCCAAAGCCGACCGGTCTTCCAGGTGCGGGCGGCACGCGGTTGCGGGCCGCAAATCCTACACCCACGGTGCCCATAGGCACTGCAAGTAAGGTGCCCATAACTCGCCCAAGTATTACCCCATTGGTTAAACGTCGTGCAAGTACCCATGTGACACGTAGGTATACTAGCATGCCCATGACTTGTGCACCCACCCAGGACTTTCCTGCCCCTCATTTTTTGGGTGCCCCTCCTGCTTATTTCACTTATTTTTTTCAACTCCACCTGTCCTCTTCAGGGTTAAGCCTTCATAGCTCTCTTCAAAGTCATTTATGACATGATTTCTTGGTTGGATTCCTTATCTGAAAGGAATTCTCTGGAACATATCTCAAAACCTAGTGATTTACATATCTTTATGTCACTAAGGTTAGAGATTTCATTCATTCAACCTCATCCTTTAAGATGAGAGGATCTATAACCTGGGACTCCTTTTCAGGAGTAAGCCCCGGTCTAAGTTCTCTTAATTTGGGAATCCTCCTTAGGAATAAGCCCCAAGCCCCCTAAATATGGGCCTCCTTTTCAGGAGTAAGTCTCATTCTCAAGTTCCCTAATATGGGCATCTTCCATAGAAGTAAGCCCCAAGTCCCTTAACCTGGGCTTCCTTTTTAGGAGTAATCCCCAGTCCAAATTCTCTTAACCTAGGCCTCCTTTTCAGGAGTAAGCCCCAGTCTAAGTTCTCTTAATTTGGGCATCCTCCTTAAGAATAAGCCCCAAGCCCCCTAAATATGGGCCTCCTTTTTAGGAGTAAGTCCCAATCTCAAATTCCCAAATATGGGCATCCTCCATAAGAGTACGCCCCAAGTCTCATAACCTAGAATTCCTTTTCAAGAGTAAGACCCAGTCCAAATTCTTTTAAACTGGGCCTCCTCCTTAGGAATATGCCCCAGTCCAAGTCCCATATTCGTGGGAATCCTCTTTAGGAGTAATCCCCAGTCATAATTTCTCAAATATGGGCTTCCTCCTTAGGAGTAAGCCCCAAGTTCCCAAATTCTAATTCCCCTTAACCTGGGATTCCTTCTCTGGAATAAGCCATGGTTCTCAAGTCCCTCTAATTTGGGCATCCTTCTTAGGATTAAGTCCTATGTTAAGTATCAAAATCTCCGTAAAGAACATATACATATATGGGCCTTGTTCCCGGGTTTCTTCCCTGAAGTAAATCCCAAACCTAATCTTTATCTATCTGGGCAGTCACACATGCATAAGCCCCACATTATTTCTCATGATTTCATCTTTCGTGGGCTAATTGTCAGGTTTTACCAATACCTCTTGTTTCTCACACCGAGCATGACTCACGTGAGCATAGAGTGTAAAAGTAATTATGAAATCTTTGTTTGGGCCATCAATCATGAAAAACCTTATACTTATTTACTCAAACTACGTGGGTTCTGATTCCTTTTCTAAATAAGGATACATAGGTAGCCCATCTTTGGGTACGATCCCAACTCTGAAATAATCCATGTCCTTCTGAATGACAATAAACTTCAAGTTCCCCACTGAGTGGCTTTAAAACCAGTATGGTCATCATAATGACCAAGAGACATCGATATAATGTGTCGAAGGATACCATTGAGTAAGAATATCATACAAATACAGATTATTCTCTATCAAGGAAGAACCTCAAATACATATAAAAAGATTCTCTAAATTTCCTTCTTATCAATCATTGATTGCATGTTCTAAAGGAAAGCTCATTCTTATACATTGTAATTTAATAAGGATTCCCGAAGAAAACTCAAATCTACAAAGAGAGTCCCGAAGTAGACAATAATTCCCCTCAAAAAGTTGTGATGAGTCTGCCCTCCCATCCTCTCGACCAATGCCAATTCTTATGCCTCATCGGTCCATAGCTAGTGATCACCTACCTTGGAAAGTATGTCCAAATGGATAGAGAATCATTGGATGTTTCTGGTTCAATGAACAAACCCGTTAGAAACCGATTGGAATGTTTGCACCTTAAACCAATGAGTTCATCCCGAATTCCAGAGGAACCAAAAAATGGTGGACTCGACGTGAATCCTTAACCATGTTAAAATGATGTTATACTTATTTGTTAGGCACCTATTTAAACTCAATGAGAGGGCCAAAAAAGCAATCAATAACATATGTGCTCATCCAAAAGATGTAGTGGCTGAATTTATCTTGATTGTGTATGTTATATCAAACATGCACTGTTTTCCAAGATATTCTACTTTACCGAAATGGATTCTCTTAACTTCACACCTATGAATAGCTCTGCTGTGAATGTCTCTACTGCTACTCCTGCGGGATCTTCGTCCACTATGAGGACGACATCACCAACTCAGCGTCATAAACGCTGGGTATCAAATTCACTGGATAAGTAGTACCATCAACATGGTACTATCCCTACTCTGGAGGCCGCTCAACAAGCCATCCAAGTCAATAATCCAACCTGGTTGTCCAAACAACAACGATCAGTGATCAAGAAGCAGGTGGTGCCAACCACCATTTCCAACCCTTTTAGGTCGTTATCCCCGGATCACAATAACCAGTCCCCCAGATTCAAGGGAGGTGAATGAGAAGGTCCCTCAGGGCCTTAATAAAAAAAGACAGGAGTCTTTACCAAGGGCTCCCTTCAATAATCACCGCCAGACTCGTGTGACAGTGTTCCCTCAACATGATGAGGGTGTTGTCTCCAGGCATTCGGCTCAGGTTCCTCGAACCTGATCAGGCAAGACGAACCACCAGAGGTGACGACCGGTCAACGGTGAGTAGATTCTTATCTCTGCCATTTCTGGAGGAGTCCAAAAATCTAACTTGGTGGAATGAAACGAGCGGGCACATACACCCGTCTATTTTAATTCCACTACCCTACAGACTCTTCTGGAAACAGCACACCATTCCCGCTAGGCAATTCTGACAGAGTACTATAGACAGGAACATACACCTGTTTATAAATCATCAACTAGTCAATAGGATTGTCTGACTACATATGATGAATCCTGCCAACCCAATGTGTTGACAACTGGTAAATAGGCACATACACCTATTTACACTCAACAATTCTACCAGCAGGCTCGTCTGCCAGTATTGAAGGAAGTTCATCAACCACGTTCGGCTGAGTGCAATCAGCATGAACATACACCTGCTAGTATTGATCAAGCCTACAAAAAGTCTCGTTTGGTAGCACCCGGAGAAGTCAATTGGGAAGCCCCAATGATAAACAGGAGGCAGACTCAACTCTCTGCCCCCACACTTGAGTACTGTCATAACTCACTGACAGGAAAAGGAGGACAGGAGCAGGCACATACACCTACTCCAAATACAGAATGGACATATATCCCCATTTCGGCAGCTAAAGTCACCAATCATATACTGTCAATGGTGAAAGAGCAGAATCAAATCCCTGCTCATATTCTAGATGCCTGCCAAAATATTATAACATCTTCAACAGTATCACAGGTAAAGAAATGAAAATATGTCCCTACCAGTGGAGTGACACATCAACATATCACTCCGGAACAGACACATACCTCTGTTCCAATCCAATAGGGTGGTGGTGCATACTCTCCCATATCATATGGACAACAAAGTTCGGCACATAAACCGGATTTGAGTGGAGATAATCAGCCAAACATGATCATTTCTACTGAGCAGGCACATACACATGCCCATAATAATTACTTTCATCAACAAGTGGTTCCCAAAATGAGTAAAAACTTGTCTAAGAATAAGACCTTCCCAGAATAGTCAGGAAATCAAGATCCAATTTAAAATCAGGCCTTTCTCGATGCTGGAGTTCTTGATGAACTCAGACAATTTTTTGTTGCAACTCAATATTTTACTCTCTTTTTCCCAATAGTGGGAACATTAATTCTGAAGGTCTTCATCGGACACTTTCTCATGAAGTCTTTCTTCATGATAGTTTAATCGATCTTGAAGTTTTATCTTCAGATGAGAGACACAAGAACCCTCTGTGTGGCCAGAAGATCAAGGAGAAAGAGGTTTCATCTTTTTCTATAACCCACCATGGCGGTCTTCCCCATGATGATGAATTTATCTGTGAAAGTACTCTCCACAGTAGTAATTCGTATTGCCAGTAAAATTCTTCATAAGAAAATGTAGTGATGAGAAAGCCCTCTTATCTTGAGGCACTTGCAAATGTCAATCCAGTCTTGTCTGATGCTTTACTATTAGAAAGTGAAATAATTTCTCAATCATAAGATAGCCCAGGGTGTAGGTCATTCTCCGATCCACCCATGGGTCATTCATCTTCTAGTTTGATCAATGAGTTCTCTACAAATCATGTTGAATCTGATGAAGCAACAACGAAGCACCAGCTCTGGTCTAATCAGGTAGAAGAATCTTCACCAAATGATAAGGAGAAAGTACTGAACATGAGAAAATAACTAGTGAAAGGTGAAGTACCAGTTATGTTCTAGCCTTTGGCTGACTCTCAGTATGACATTCTAGAGATGTTGACGGAAGATGGAATTCATAAAATTTGTATCAACATATGGAAAACTCTTTGTCAGTTGAAAAAGAAAATATTATCTTATGATGGATATGAAAATCATGTCAAGATAATAGAAGGGTTACAACGCCTAATTGACTTGGCATCTCTCTCAGTTTCCCGATATCTGAAGGCTGAAAAGCAGTAGAGAGCGCTTTAGTGTTCATGCCTTGGCGCACTATGAAGATTATTCCAGTTAATTTGCAATGCCCCATCTGGTATTCATATCAAAGGATGGGGTGTTCATGGAGCACTACATATCACTGTACTCTCCAGTCAGCAAAGCCCGCTGAAAATGGTCTCATGCAATGTTATTTCCCATGGCTGACCACAGTCAATTGGATTTGTTTTTAATCAAAGGCTTGCCCAAGAATAGGCCTCAACTAGTTCTTCTCAAATTAAGGTGTAAAGAGAACAAGTTTTTGAGTTACTCCTACATCAAGCAAATAAGAATATTTAACAGGCCTCTTGTATGGAGAAATCACATCATCAAGTGATAGAAGTGTCATAAATCATCCAACGGTCTTTTGAACCGGGTGATAAGAGTGGATGTCGGTTGATGCATCTGGTTAATTTCCGGACTAAGGTTTGCAAGATCAAGAGAGATTTTAAGAAATTATCAGATATAGCATCTCAAGATCCACCCCAGCTTTCCAGACTTGGGTCTCTATTAACCCAATCTTCAAAAACAACAAATAGGATTTGAGGAGTTGATCGGGAGCTATAGGAACAGCCCCAGTCCACTGGACTAGGGACTTTTTCAAATCCTCAATCCCTACCTCAGAGAAAGTCAGCCTTCTCTCGACTAGGGAAGAGGCCCCAAGGGGAATGAAGAGACGAATTATTAGGAGATTATCTCCAAATAACGGTTCTCTAAGAAGTTCATGAGGGATTGAATCATTAGAAGGTAATGTCTCAACAAGGACATGGAAAAATACAATATCGCAGAAATGCTGATAAAAGGGTTGCAATGCGTTATACATCAATTAATTTCATCAATGATATTATTGTTGATCCCCCAGATGAGGATCACTCATTGGGATCAGATGAGGAATATCCTTCTCAAGAAGTTGTGCACATAGACATAAATGAATAAGGTGTATGTACACGAAATCAATAGGCATACCCAGATTCTGGGTGTTCCTTCAAGTAACCCACTACCCCCTCTCTGAAAGGCATTCAACAAGGGGAAATTAAAGAATCAAGTTACTTCCCACCCTTCCTATTGATAAGGCTAGTCACTCTCACTAGATCAATGGGTTGTGTAATAGGAAGAAGAAATGAAGGAATTGAGGAGGTTGAATGCAGAACTACTTTAGGGTAGTCTTCCTCCTAAGCATGCTGGAGTCAGTCAGCCAAGGGAATTTGTTGCGGCTTCTAAGATGGATCAAGAATATCCTCCTCTACCAGTACACCCTCATAGGTCTAATCCTACGGGTCATGCACAACAACAATTGGTGGTGATACCATCAGTTGCAGTACCAGCCGCCATACCTGTCTAAGCTCCAGTCAGTACACCAGCTCAGGTCTAAGTTCAACTGGATATTTCTCAAACGTTTATAACTACCATTGAGTAATTAACAGCTCAGTTAGAGGATATAGAGGGAAATCATGCTCAAATTCAACCAGAAAAGAGAGCTTACCCTGAATGGGTTGATGCAATTCCTCCCCCATCAAATTTTTCAAGTACCACATTCCCAATATTTAATGGTTCAGGAGACCAAAAGCAACACATAACACTTTTTTTCTCGTTGTGATCTTATGATGGGAAAACCTCAGCAACAATAAGCAGTTAAGCTCAGGTATTTTGAAAAATCATTACATGGTCTTGCTTTTTTGTTGGTACAAAAGCTTCCAATCTATGTCAATTACCGGGTGGGAAGATCTCTGTCAGTGATTTCTTCTTCAGTTCAGCTCAATGTTTCCAAAGAGAATAGTTTTTGATATTGTGAATTATATGAAAAGGGAGAATGAAATGGTTTCATATTTCATTTCCTGTTTGAAGGTATTAACCTATTTCCCAAGCTTAGCACTCCCTCAAGAGGAATTGTTTCCAATCTGTGTGGAAAATCTGAATGATGAGTTACGCACGCCGCCGATCCTAATGAAATACACAGGAGGCCTTCAAGGTCTTACTTCGATCACTTAGTAAATTAAAGACTCTCTTATGAAGACTAAGGATAAAACTCATGTAATTCCATCAGCTCTAGGAAGGAGAATGGGTAGAGCAGATACTGCCACAGTTATGCTTAAACAAGCACCTGTACCTGCTTCTACTTCAAAACCTTCGTATTCCCGAAGGGCTCCACCTCCTGAGCATCAAAAACAGATGTCGTTTCATCAAGAAAATCACAAAGATAAAAGACAGAAACAATTTGATGAATTGAAGAGAAACGTTTACTCTTTCCAAACTGAATAAGTTCCTAGTTACTTCATTTTGGATTTGGAGAATAATTTGGTTCTGCTGCTGAGGCCCAAAAGGCCAAACAAGGAAGGAGATAAAGACTATCCCAATTATTTCCCATTTCATCAGATGTTGGGTCATCCTATTCAGGAGTGTTTTGTCTTCAAATACATCCTATTGAAAATGGAGGACTCGAGACAGGTAAAACTGAAGGGTTATTCACCTCAGGTAGCATGTGTTACTGCTACAGATCCAGAGGAAGGAGGTGAGTGGCATGAAGTCAAAAACAAAAATGCGTAGAAATATGATGATTGGATGGTCTGAAAAACCATCAACTGAACTCATTCCATTTTTCAAATGCAATTGAAGAAACCAATTGTGCCTTCTACTATGAATTCCATAGTCAGAACTCTATCAAAATAAAAATCCTCAAAAGGCCAGTATAATTCAGGGAAAGAAGAAGAATCGGAATAAGATGAGTATGTGTCTAAGCCCAAGTTCTCTTTGACTCTGGAAGATTTTATGCCATCTACTTCAAAGCCACGGGAACCGCCCCACTGATAAAACAATATTTAATTGAATATTTTTATTGATAATAAATGATATAATTTCCTCACATTGTGTTAAATATTTTTAATTCGAAAGTATTTGGGATTAGATCATTCATTTGAATATTTTGATGAAAATTCCAGTTTTACCCTTTATAGTTCACTGTAGTATTTCTAAGATAAATATTTTTATATTGATTATTTGAATTTGAAATTTTTTAACACTATTAATAAGTCAATTATCTACAACTTTTATTCAGAAAACCATAGCTAAATTGTGAATTTGTTTGTTGAAAATGGTCCATGAAGTCAAAGTTGGGCTGGACTCTCCAGAATGGAGAAGCTTCTGTATTTTGGCCATAACTCCATCATTTGGGCCGAGATTAAGCCCCACTATTTAGAGGAGATAGAGAACCCATATAAGCACATATTATCCTTCTGGAAGGCCAGCCAATTCACGCGTTTTTGTGGTCAAATGGGCGGTGAAAGTTGGCATAAAATATTTGGCCGAGATTCCCCATTCACACTTGAAACCACTTTGAACCTAGCCTCCCCACCAATCTATAAATTGGTGTTTTCATCATCTGGTGGAGGCTTTGGGAAGTTTTGTCCTAAAGGGTATCTCTTGGGAGCCCGTCACAACTCTTGGAAGAGGTAAGCCTTAATGCAAACCTCTCTTCCAAAAAGGCTCTCCTCTCCCACCTCTTCTTTGTATTTCTTTTATTTCATGTTTTTTTCTTGGATTTTTCTTCAAATAATCTTCTTTGTTATTCCCTTTTCTTGTTCTCTTAATCTTTTTAATTGGGTCGGAATCAAGAGTGGAGACAATATTTGGTTCTACCCTTTAAATCCTTTGCTTATGAAAAACGTCTCCACGATGACTACACCGCCCATGAAAGAGTAGTTCTTTTTAGTAATCGATAGACCTCTATCATTCTTCATTTAAATATTTTGAATCATTGAGCTACTGTAATTAAAATAATATGATCCATGAATTGTGTTTTTAAATTGTATGAAACTAATCAAGCAATTGAACAATTAACACAAAACACGCGAGGTCGGGAATTGTATAAATCGTGAGAGCGCAATATTAATCGGTAATACAAGACCATACGGAATAAATTTTTAGAGTTAAAATATAATCTCTAAACACAATTCATCCTCATTTACAGAATTAATATGTGCTCTAATTAACCACTGACCATAATCTAACCTTAGAACAACAATCAAAGTAGGGTGATGTGATTGCGTGTTCCGAAGCTAGCCTAGGGTTTAAGTAATTTCATCTTTGTGATTAAGTTGACTCTCATAGGGTTCGAAGGATAACAAATTAGGGGATCATAATTAAGTGGATATTGATTTAAATGATAATTATTAATAAGTGAATGAAGAGGTAGAGTTAGATCGATTATTCCTTTTAAATTTTTTTCTAAAAAACATCTTTTTGTTGTGTCATTTTAATCGAACTTCATTACAAAACTAAAAACAAAAAAATACAATCTTCTTTTAGAAAACTTCTTCTAGATTCATAAAATATAACCAACCCCCACCCTTTCAAATAGTGTTATTATTCTCTTTTATTTTATTTTTAGAATATCTTTAAAAATTCGTTTTAAATCTACTTTCTCCTTTGAGAGATGACACTGGTCAGCCACTCTGTTGTACCTAAGTACCCCAAAATCACACTAATCATTTGAGGGCTCCCACGACAGCACTTTTTCAAATTGGCACCGTTGCCGGGGAGGCAAGTAATTTATTCAACCATTTAGAGGTATTTCTTTTATTTTTCATTTTATTATTTTCTTCACCTCTCTCATTCATCTTTCCCCTTTCTCAAGTTTTCATTTTTTTCATCCTCTTCTTTTCTTTTTGGACCATCAACTCAACTTTTCATTTTTATTTTACTATGGTCCACTTTCTTTATTTTCATTTTTATTTGATTTATGACATGAACTAATCCTGAATATCTCTTAGATCTTGACCCGGAGATTGAACGCAGCCTTACGGCACGAATCAGACATTCTCAGTCTACGGGAAGTTTCAATATTCAACCAGTTGGTGCATTCCTCTCTTCTGGAAACATTGAAATTAGAAGATTTTCAAATTCAAACATAAAAGAAGATCCAATTGCTGGAAATAATAAAAATTAGCTAAATAGAACCATTCGAGAATTGGCTGCACCTGATATTAACTATCAACCAAATTGTATTGCATACCCAAATCTCGAATTGGACTTTGAACTGAAATCTAGGTTAATTCAATTACTTCCAAAGTTTCATGGCCTCTGTGGTGAGGATCCCAATAAACATATGAAAGAATTTAATGTGTTTTTCTCAACCTTGAAACCAAGAAATGTTTCTGAAGATCAAATTAAATTAAGATCATTTCCATTCTCACTTGATGGAGCTGCAAATGATTGGATGTATTATTTGCAACCTGAAGATGTAACATTTTGGAATGATTTGAAACGTCTTTTCTTGCAAAGATTTTTTCCAGCATCAAGGACCACATCCATTAGAAAGGAGATATCGGGGATCAAGAAATCCCAATTGGAGTCAATGTATGAGTACTGGGAGTGATTCAAGAAGTTATGTGAAAGCTGCCCACATCACCAAATCAGTGAGAAATTACTCATCCAATACATCAACGAAGGACTTAAACCCATGGAGAGGAGCATGGTGGATGTTGCAGCAGGAGGGGAATTGGTGGACAAGACACCAGTAGCCGCACATGAATTAATAAACAAGATGGCACAAAACTCCCAACAATTTGGTGATCGAGGTACACCACATGTCAGGGGAGTACACTAGGTAAGTCCTTCTTCTCTTGAAAGTCATTTGCTTGATACAAAGTTGGAAGAATTGACCACTATGGTGAGGCAGATTTCTTTGGCTCAAAAGACATCCCAACCCACTCCTTCAAGGACTTCTGGCATTTTCACTGATACAATCCATCCAACTGACTGTTGCCCCCAACTACAAGAAACAGAAGATTGTGCAGGAGTATTCCCAGGGAGACCATTTCAGCAGCAACAACCACCATATCCCCAAAATAAGTTTGATTCATTTGCTCCAACATACAACCAAGGGTGGAAAGATCAACCGAACATGTGGTATGGCTCTAGACAAAAAAAGGCCACCCTTTCAACAAAACATACAGCAGCCTCCGCCTTACCAGCAGGGTTTCCAACAACCCCAAAGGAGATTTGAAGCCCAAGCATCAGAAAGCCAGCAACAAGGGAATCCCCCACCCAAGGTAGATTCTAACACTGATGACCTTTTGAAGCAAATTGTTCTTAATCAACAGAATAAGCTAAAGAGTCAAGGTTCGGAGCTGAGGGAGTTGAAGACTCAAATGATCCTGATGGCCACCGCCCTCTATGAACTTTTAAGTAAGAATTCTAGAAATCTACCCTCCCAACCCACTCAAAATCCAAAGTGGAATGTTAGTGCCATCACATTGAGAAGTGAGAAGCAAATAAACGATACATCTGTACCTACCATTCCACCGAGATTCACCTCAACTCTAGAGAAGCCACAAACCATACCAACTGATGAGAAATCCAAGGAGAAAGATAAAGGTAAGAAAAAGATTGATGATGTTCCTCCTAAACCCCTTCCATTTCTAAACAGGGTTGTTCAAACCAAGAAGGTGGCTGAAGAAGCAATGAAAAAAGAGGATTTGGACACATTCAAGCGTGTGGAGGTCAACATTCCTCTACTTGATCCCATTAATAAAATTCCAAGGTATGCCAATTTCTTAAAAGAACTCTGCACCAATCGAAGAGGGATCAAGGGAAATGAGAGGATCAATCTTGGAAGGAATGTATCAGCACTCATTACACCAACTCTAGCAATGCCAACAAAGTGCAAGGATCTAGGGACATTCACCATCCCATGTACCATATGGGAGTTGCACTTCTCTGATGCACTTTGTGATTTAGGTGCTTCCATAAATGTGATGCCTTACTCTGTATTCTCTTCCTTGCAGGTGGGTGAGTTGAAGCCAACAAGATTATTGGTGCAGTTGGCGAATAGAGCTACGGCATATCCAGTGGGAGTCCTTGAGGATGTACTTGTCCGGGTAAGAGACATGATCTTTCCAGCAGATTTCTATGTTCTTAACATGGAGGATGATCAGGTAAGGTCTCATGCACCCATAATCTTAGGTAGGCCCTTCCTCAAAACTGCAAAAACTATTATAAATGTCAATGAGGGTACACTTTCCATGGAGTTTGGAGATGAAGTTGTGATATTTAATGTTATGGATTCCATGAAGTACCCCTCAGAAGATCACTCTGCATTTGTTATCTCCAATTTTGAACCACCAAATAAAAACTCCATGGAATTTGATTGTCCTATGCTTAGAGAGATTATGAATACTGGTTCGATTTTGATGTCTAAGAGAACTTCCACACATGGTTCTAATACACAATCCTCTATTGGATTTGATTTGAATTCATATTCTGATTTTGATCATGTTCACTCTGATTATGACATGGCTGTTGAGTATGTTGATGGATTTGATGCTTTATACTCTGATTTTGATGATGTCTATTCTGATATTGATGCTCTTTGTGCGCATATTTTAATTCATTCAATGTTTCCATCCATACTACACCCTCCATCATTAGAACTCAATCCTTTGCCACCAAATCTTAAATACTCATACTTGTTGAGTGGTGAGAGATTACCTGTTATCAATGCTAACAATCTCCCTTTTGAACATGAAGAGAAACTTTTTAATCTTTTGAGGGAGAACATCAGGGCAATCAGGTGGACCTTGGATGACATATCAGGTTTTTGCCCTTCCATTTTCATGCATAGGATTCTCTTGGAGGATGGGGGTAAACCAGTGAGACAGCCCCAAAAGAGAATCAATTCAACCCTTCTAGAGGTTGTAAAAAAAGAAGTTGAAAAATTGCTCGAGGCAGGTATAATCTATCCCATTTCAGATTCTCAGTGGGTAAGTCCAATTCAGGTTGTGCCTAAGAAAAGTGGTGTTACTTTTGTTAAAAATGACAAAGATGAGTTAGTTCCAATGAGGGTACAAAATAGTTGGCGTGTGTGTATTGGTTATAGGAAACTAAATCATTCCACTTGCAAACACCATTTCGCCCTCCCATTTATTGATCAGATGCTTGAGAGACTAGTTGGGAAGACACACTATTGTTTCTTGGATGGGTTTTCTGTATATTTTCAGGTTCCTATAGCTCTGGAGGATCAGGAGGAGACTACATTCACCTGTCCCATTGGCACATTTTCCTACCGAAGGATGCCATTTGGACTTTGCAACGCCCCAGGTACCTTCCAGAGATGCATGGTGAGTATTTTTTTTTATTTTATTGAGACCTGCATGGAGGTATTTATGGAATATTTTTCAGTGTATGGGTCTTCATTTGATGAATGTCTAATTAGTTTGGGAAAGGTTTTGAATCGTTTTATTGAGAAGAATCTAGTCTTAAATTTGGAAAAATGTCATTTCGTGGTCGAAAAGGGAATTGTCTTAGGTCATATAGTCTCACAACAAGGCATTGAAGTTGATAAATCTAAGGTAGACATTATTTCATCCCTCCCATATCCTATATTTGTGTGTGATGTTCGATCATTACTTGGATATGCTGGATTTTATCAACGCTTCATCAGAGATTTTTGTAAGATCGCTCTACCCTTATCTCGATTTCTTCAAAAAGATATTGACTTCAATTTTGATGATACATGCAGGGTATCATTTGATGGTATAAAGAAGTGTCTGACCACTCCACCGATCATACAGCCCCCGCGGTGGGACCTTCCGTTTGAGATTATGTGTGACGCCTCCAACTTCGCGGTTGGAGCTGTCTTATCTCAGAGGGTGGAGGGACGTTCACATGTGATCGCCTATGCATCGAGGACACTAGATTTAGCCCAATAAAACTACACAACCACAGAAAAGGAGTTTCTTGCTTTCATATTTGCTTTAGATAAATTACGTTCATATTTATTGGGTTCTAAAGTAGTTTTTTTTCTAACCATGCAGCTTTGAGGTACCTCCTAAAGAAGCCATATACAAAGACACGACTTATCTGTTGGCTGCTCCTTCTTTAGGAATTTGATATTGAGATAAAGGACAAGCGATCAGAGAACTTGGTGGTAGACCACATGAGTAGGATTACTTACACACTAGAGGATGCCACCTTAGACCAGGTACCACTTCTGGACACTTTCCCTGATGAGCATCTCTATACCATCTCCGGAACGCATCCTTGGTATGCTGATTTAGTTAATTACATTGTATCCTCTCAAATCCCATAAAATTTGAAGAAAAATCAAGTCCAAAAATTAAAAAGTGAGTCTAGGTATTATGTGTGGGATGATCCTTACCTCTGGCACATGTGTTGTGACCAAGTCATTCGGTGGTGTGTTCCCGATGATGAGTTTGAGTCTGTTTTTCATTTCTGTCATACACTTGCTTGTGGTGGACACTTTGGACCCCAATGGACAGCTAGGCAGGTTTTGGACTCTGGATTATATTGTCATAGCTTGTTCCATGATGCCCATGTGTTTTGTAAGTCATTCTCTTGTTGCCAACACACTGGGAATATTTCTAGGAGACATGAGATGCCCCAACAACCCATAATATTCTGTGAGATTTTTGATGTATGGGGTATTGATTTTATGGGTCCTTTTCCTAGTTCATTTGGATTTTTTTATATTTTGGTTGTTGTTGATTATGTGAGTAAATGGGTGGAGTCCAAGGCCACCAGGACTGACGATTCTCATGTTGTTGTGGACTTTGTCAAAGCACAGATTTTTTGCAGGTTTGGAGTACCAAAGGCCATCATCAGTGACCAAGGGACACACTTTTACAATAGTAATTTTTCTTCCCTCATTCGAAACTATGGGGTGACACACAAAACATCAACACCATACCACCCCCAAACAAATGGCCAGGCTAAGTTTTCAAATCATGAGTTGAACAAAATATTGGAGAAAACCGGGCATCCAAATAGGAAGGATTGGAGAAAGCGCTTGGATGATGCATTGTGGGCTTATAGGACAGCATACAAGACACCCATTAGTATGTCCCCATTTCGGATTGTTTTTGGTAAAGCATGTCATCTCCCCATGGAAGTTGAGTATCAGGCTTATTGGGCTATAAAGAAATGAAACATGGATTTGGCCCAAGATGGAATCCAAAGGAAGCTGCAAATTCAAGATCTTGAGGAGATTAGATTGTCTTCATATGAGAACTCAAGTATCTATAAGGAAAAAATCAAAAGAAGCTCATGATAGAATGATCCAACAAAAGGAGTTTCATGTTGGAGAGAAAGTCCTTCTCTACAGTTCACGACTGAAGCTGATGCCTGGTAAGTTGTGTTCCAGATGGTTAGGTCCTTATATTGTGTCTAATGTTTTTCCTTATGGTGGAGTGGAGATCACATAAGACGAAACTGGAAGGATCTTTACAGTCAATGGGAAACGTTGGAAGAGATACATCGCAGGACTTCCTACTGATGCAGTGGATTTTATCACACTGCATGACCCCATCATCACTTGAGCACATCAGGCTGTTCCTAACCCTTTCAATTTTATATTATTTTTCCTATTTAAAATTTCTTCATTTCATGTGCATATATCATCTCATGGGTTCACATTGAGAACAATGCAATATTTTAAGTGTGGGGGAGTAGGGAACCTTTTAGTTTAGTAACTTCAATTGTTTTCCTGTTTAAAAAAAACCAAAACAATTGTGTGTTTTTTAAATTTTGTGTTTTTATTTTTCAATTTTCTTTTTGTTTTTAAATTTTTTGATCTGAAATGATTCTCATCACAATTTTTAAATGCATATAAATGAGTGAAGCAATTTATCCCTTGGAACTAAGCTTAAATGAATGTTGAAATAACTTTGTTTCAAGTTAAAATATTTAGTAATTTCATTAAAAGTACACCGAATTTTGAATCCCATTCCACATCTCACTGTCTTTATATGTCAAATAACTTTCATGTGAGGCTTCTAAACCATTATTTTCATATTCTTTACATTTACCTCACTTCTTGAGAGAACCAAACCATGCTTGATTTAACCAGAATTTGATTTATTCCTGTCAAAACTTGAGGGTTTGAGGTACTTATGTTTAAATGATTGAGGCATTTGTTTGGTATTAAATCCCGTATTTTAAATAATCCATTTTTATAATGGCCTACCTTGAACATTTAATCTTTGTATCCCTTAGATTCCATGCACAACCTGTTAGGTTAATCACATTACAATCCAATTTTCCCAATCCATCCAACTCTTGAAGTGAAATTGCATAATCTAGTTGAGCTTAAGTGTGGGGGAATCTATCTTGTGTTGTGCCACCACATTCTGTGATACTTTGGGTGGAAAATTAAATTTTGAAGAGATGTGTTTTCTACTGAAGAAATTCATTATATTGAAAGCTGTTCCTTTTCTAGAGCTTTCATGACAAGTGAGGTTGTGCCTTTTCTGGAGCTTCTAATTGAGGTGGAAAGATGTGCCCATCGAGAGCTTTCAAGAAAATCATGTTTGAGAAGATTGAAATTTTTCGTGATGAAATGATTAATGGTATAAACCTTTCATGACTTTTCATGATGATGGAGCTAAATTGATACTATGGGGATTGAGGATAAGACCATATTTAAGTAAAAATTAGATTAATGCAATTTTTCTTCAAAAAGAGTCAAGCCCTCCTCATTCAGCCTCAGAATTTTTCACATCTAAATCCTACCAACCGAAAGCCACAGAACAACCCTGAAAAGTCCCCATGATAAACATATGTTCTTGACTCATATCGGTTAGCGATGTAGGAATCTATCAAGCCTATGGTGACCCTTTTATGAGTTTGGATGAGAAAGACATTGCAAAAAAATTGACATTTGTGTGATAAGAGAAAATTCATGTGAGGTAAGTGTTTTATGCATGGGAGGATAAATAAAGTGGAAATATATTGAATGATATAAATGAAGAACTTTAAATAATGGTTTTTTATGAGGCATTATATCTTTTGTTTCTTGGTGTGTAATTGTTTGATCTCAAGGATATGTGTTTTAAAATTGGTTTTGATTTGATATTGATGTTTACTTGATATGAGGTTTTGCTCAGGAGTGCAAAAGGGTAGGTGTGGGGGAGTTGATAAAACACTATTTTATTGAATATTTTATTGATAATAAATGATATAATTTCCTTACATTGTGTTAAATATGTTTAATTAGAAAGTATTTGGGATTAGATCATTCATTTGAATATTTTGATGAAAATTCCAGTTCTAGCCTTTATAGTTCACTGTAGTATTTCGAAGATAAATATTTTTATATTTATTATTTGAATTTGAACTTTTGTTACAGGGTTTCTAACTTAATTATTTACAACGTTTATTCAGGACACCAGAGCTAAAGAGTGCATTTGGTTGTCGAAAATGGGCCATGAAATCAAAGTTGGGCTGGACTCTCCAGAATGGAGAAGCTTCGGTATTTCGGACATAACTCCTTCATCTGGGCCTTTATTAAGCCCAAATTTTTATAGGGGATAGATAAAACATATACTCACATATTATCCTTCTGAAATACCGACCAATTCACAGTTTTTCATTGTCAAATGGGAGGTTAGATTTGGCATAAAATATTTGGCCGAGATTCCCCATTCACACTTGAAACCTCTTTAAACCTAGCCTCCCCACCACTCAATAAATTGGTGTTTTTCTCATCTGTTGGAGGTTTTGGGAAGGTTTGTCCGAAAGGGTGTCTCTTGGGAGCCCCTCACAACTCATGGAAGAAGTAGGCCTATGTGAAATCCTCTCTTCCAAAAAAGATCTCCTCTCCCACCTCTTCTTTGTATTTCTTTTATTTCATTTTGTTTCTTGAATTTTTCTTCAAATAATCTTTTGTGTTCTTCCCTTTTCTTATTCAATTAATATTCTTAATTGGGTTGGATTCAAGAGTGGAGAGAATATTGGTTTCTACCCTTTCAATCCTTTTCTTATGCAAAACGTCTCCACGAGGACTACACCGCCCATGGAAGAGTAGTTCTTTTTAGTAATCGATCGACCTCTATCCTTCTCCATTTAAATATATTGAATCATTGAGCTACTATAATTAACATAATATGATCCATGAATTGTGTTTTTAAATTGTATGAAACAATGCAAAAATTGAACAATTAACACCAAACACGCGAGGTTGGGAATTGTGTAAATTGTGAGAGCGCGATGTTAATCGGTAATACAAGACCATACGGGATAAATTTGTAGAGTTCAAATATAATACCTAAAAAAATTCATCCTCATTTCCAGAATGGATATGTACTCTAATTAACCACTGACCATAAGCTAACCTTAGAACAACAATCAAAGCAGGGTGCTGCGATTGCGTGTTCCGAAGCTAGCCTAGGGTTAAGTAATTTCATCTTTGTGGTAAAGTCGACTATCATAGGGTTCGAGGGATAACAAATTAGGGGATCATAATTAAGTGGATATTTATTTAAATGATAATGATTAATAATTGAATGAAGAGGTAGAGTTAGATTGATTATGGCTTTTAAAATATTTTCTAGAAAAACATCTTTTTGTTGTGTCATTTTAATCAAACTTCATTTCAAAACTAAAATAAAAAAAATACAATATTCTTCCAGAAAACTTCTCCTACATTAATAAACTATAACCAAACCCCATCCTTTCAAATAGTTTTATTATTATCTTTTATTTTATTTTTATAATATCATTAAAAAGTTGTTTTAAATCTACTTACTCCTTTGGGAGACGACCTGGTCAGCCACTCTACTGCACCTAAGTACCCCAAAATCACACTAATCATTAGAGGGCACCCACGACAGTGCTCTTTCACCAACAAAATGGCACAGCCAAAATTGGCTAGTCAGGCAGAGTCTTCATCAGATGAAGAGTTGATCTTCAGTTCTGTTAATATGATTCACTTAATAGATCCTTATACCAGTCACAGTTTTCATTTCGATGAGTCTGAATTCCCTGTATCAACCAGAGGAATTAGAGGGAGTTCTAGAGGTCTGGGATATAGAGGAAGATTTGGACATCCCAAAATACACTATTCTAATTCTACCCCTGCTAGAATTATTTATGCAGCAGAAAATTGTGGCAGAGCCCTTCAGCGAGTTCAACAGGAACATGAAAATTCTTCCATGCAAGGAAAATTCAGTCCCCGCACAATTGTTTTGGAGGACCGATTAGAGGTCACACGTTCTTCCTCTCAGTAATTAAATGTTTCTAATCGGTCCAATCTTCCTAATCTAGGAGTATTTTCAACTCCTATCACGATACAAGATGCATCTACTTCCAAAAAATTAGCTTCTAAGGCACCTGCGAAACCACATGTTCCTATTGGGAATCACAGACCTTTGGATCAGAAGTATGATGTATTAAAACACCTGGCCCAAGTATTCATCAAGTTATCAATTTTGGACGCATTAAATCTTTCAAAGGATCTTCGGGAGGCACTCATCGAGGCTTTGTCAAGTCCTCAAGAGTTTGAAAATGAAATTGATGTAACTGAAGTCTACCATGTAGAGAATAATCCTACAGAATTCCATGGAGTGATATCTTTTCCTGATGAAGATAAATATGATGTTGTGCATGGGCATATTAGACCTTTTTATTTGTCTGGCAAGGTCAATGATGTAGACATCTGAAGATATTTCATTGATAATGGTTCAGGAGTCAACCTCATCCCCATTCATGCACTTCATCGATTGAGACTCACTGAATATGATTTATCTCCTTCCACTCTGATGTTTCAAGGGTATGATAAAAATGAGCAAGAACCTCTGGTCGAGATCACAATCAGAACCCATTTTGGAGACCTTGTATCCAATTCATATTTCAAGGTGGTTCGTCATGACACAACTTTCAACATCTTGCTTGGAAGACCCTGGCAGCATCAACATGCGGTTATCCCTTCATCATACCATCAATGTATTAAATATTGTTTCAATGGTCAAATTGGGACATTTAATGGGGATAAATCCACATTCAAGACATGTGAATCTCAATACATTGAGGCGGAATTCTATCACATGAATAGAGAGGAGAAATCCACAACAAGGGAGGTTACCAAATTTAATGCTCCATTTGGTTTGGAAAAGATTCCAATAAATCCATTCACACATGTGAGTACATATTATGTGTTTCCTATCAGTCAAATTGATAGGATAGACCCAAATCAAAATACTCTAATGGAAACTTCCATAATGTCAATTACGGTAATTAATCCAGACAACATGGCATAAATTAGTGACTCAATAAGCAATGATGAAAGCCCAAATGGAGATGTCTTCATTTCGTCTACTGAAATCCAGAAAGTCTATACTTCGCCAACTAGGCCAGAAGAAGTTATAGAAATGTCAGAGGTGAACGAGGATGTTGATTTTCAATCCATCATCTCCACTTTATTACCGAAGGAAGACCCTTCATCAACAATCAGGTCAAAAATGGAAGCCTCTTCTTTAAGTTGTTCAAATTTTAACATCTCTTCTGATCATGGAAATTCTGCTTCATCATCTACTGTTCAAGTAGAAATAGAAGAAATAAAACATGTTGATAAAGAGGAGGAAGATCTTAGGGATGCTCCTCCAACATTTGAAGAGGGTATCTCTACCACCGTGGATGAACTCAGAGAAATAAATCTGGGTACCAATGAAGATCCACGCCCCACATTAATTAGTGCGGCCATGAATCTTGAAGAGTAAGAGATGTATTTTTCATTATTGAATAAAAATCATGAAATATTTTCTTGGAACTATACAGAGATTCTAGGGCTTGATCCTGATGTTTCTACTCATCGTTTGGGTATTCCAGAAGAACATATAGGATTTAAGTAAGCCGCAAGAAGAACACACCCAACTTATGCTTCCAAAATTGAAGCTAAAGTGGATAACTTTATCAAATGTAACTTCTTCAGAGAAGTTAAATATCCCAAGTGGTTGGAAAATATTGTCCTTGTGAAAAAGAAGAATGGACAAATTAGAGTTTGCATTGATTTTAGAGATCTTAATCGGCATTTTCCTAAAGATGATTTTCCCGTGCCGATTACAGAACTCTTAATTGATAAAATAGATGGATATGAATCACTTTCCATCATGGATGGATATTGTGGGAATAATAAAATCTGAATGGATCCAGAAGATGAACAATCTATAGCCTTCAAAGCCCCTCAGGGTGTGTTTTTCTATCGGGTAATTCCCTTTGGCCTAAAAAATGCTGGCGCAACATATCAGCGTGCAATGCACTGTATCTTCAAACCCATTTTAGGGATGTTTTTTGAATGTTATGTGGATGATTTGGTGGTTAAATCCAAACAACGTTCTAATCACTTGGCTGATTTGAAGTCATATTCCACAAATTTCGACAACATAATTTGACAATGAACCCCTTAAAATGTGCTTTTGGGGTAACCTCATGAAAATTTCTCAGCTTTCTTGTACACCATCATGGTATCGAAGTCGATCCTTAGAAGACAAAGTCAATCCTTGGTATGTCACCTCCTCGAAATTTGAATGAATTGAGAAGAATTCAATGACACTTAGCCTATATTCGGCATTTCATCGCCAATTTGGTAGTCAAAAGTTTACCCTTCACCAAATTGATGAAGAAGGGAGTCACTTACCAGTGGACTAAAGAATGTCAAGAACCATTCAATATTCTCAAGAAATACCTCTTGATTCCACCAGTACTAATGCCACATGTTGAAGGAAAACCACTTATCCTCTATGTGACAGCATTAGAGTGATCATTGCGTTCCTTTATTGACCAGAAGAATGATGCTGGGAATGAAAACAACCTATATTATCTTAGTCATACTATGCTTGAAGCAGAAACCCAATATTCCAGGATTGAAAAGTGTTGTCTAGCATTAATATTTGCAGTTCAGAAGTTGAGACACTACCTACAACATCATGAAGTCCAATTGGTATCTCGCAATAACCCGTTCGAATTCATCCTTAGTCATCCAATGCTTATAGGACGTCTGGAAATGTGGTCAGTTATTTTGTAGTAGTTTGATATCCTGTACGTGTCTCAAAAGGAAATAAAGGACAAAGTTAGGTCTTATTTCCTTGCTGAATACCCTTCAGTAGAAGATACATCTTTAGATATTTAACTTCCTGATGAAGAAGTGTTCTCTATTCAAGATAGTACTCAAGAATGGGAAATGTACTTTGATGGTGCTTCCATTAGTCCAACAAGAAAGAAAGTGGATGATCCTAAATTCAATAATGTCAGTTTACAAATTTTTCTTATTTCCCAGTAAAAGGAGGTGTTAACTTATTCATTCTTGTTGTGGGAAGGAAGTACCATTAATGAAGTAGAATAACAAGCTCTAATCACTGGCATGGAGTTGGCACTTCAAGTAGAAGTGAATCACTTAAAGGTGAAAGGTGATTCAGACCTAGTAATCAAACAAGTCAATGGGGAATATACAAACAGAAAAGAATATTTGATCCCTTTTTATGATTACTTTAGAGATTTAATGGTGGAATTTCCTATGGAACTGACATTTTCTTATGTCCCACGATCACAAAATGCTCAAGCTGATGCAGTGGATAATATAGCCACAGCTCTAGAAGATCAAAATCAAGACAAGACAAGCATCATCATTTCCCACTGTTGTACAATTTCACATTATCTTCAAGCCAGAACAGAGAAAATCAATGAAATTAGTCCCATTCCTGAGCCATATGGTCATACTACAGGATGAATAACACCTATCAAAGAATACATTCAAAATGGAACACTTCCACCTCATAGAGCATGGAAAGAACAAATCTGGTGACGTGTGGTCAATTTTACTCTTTATGATGGCCCAGATCACCTAGAGAAAATTCTCTACAAGCGTGGTTTGGATGGAGTTCTATTCAGATGCATTGATGGTGAAGAGACAATGGCTGTCATGAAAGAAGTACATACATGAGTCTTTGGTTCCCACCAGTCTGGACATAGACTATCTAATCAAATTTGAAGTCTTGGATACTTTTGGCCCTCAATGATGCAATATTGTGTTGATTTCACAAAGAAGTTTCATTCATTCCAAATACATGCCAACTTCATTCATCATCCCCCAAAGTTGCTTCATATAGCCAAATACTCGTGGCCATTTTCCACATTGGAAATGGATGTGATGGGACCTTACCCTTCAGCTACAGCCAAGCAGTTTATGTATATTCTTACTCCTACTGACTTCTTTTCCAAATGGGTAGAGGCAATACCTCTCAGAGAAGTTAGTTCTAAAAGCATTATTAGCTTCATCATTTTTATCATCATTACCATATTTTTTGTCCCTCATACCATATTGACAGACAATGGTACTAACTTCTGTTCATCTGAGGTAAGGAAGTTGTATCAAGAATTCAACATCAAATCCAACCATTCATCTCAGTATCATGCAGCGGCCAATGGCCAGGTTGAAGCCTTCAACAAGACTCTATCAAACATACAGAAAAAGTTGGTGGATAAAGATAAGAAATCCTGACCTGAAA
Source organism: Viscum album (assembly GCA_963277665.1). Taxonomy (NCBI): domain Eukaryota; kingdom Viridiplantae; phylum Streptophyta; class Magnoliopsida; order Santalales; family Viscaceae; genus Viscum; species Viscum album. The sequence goes on from OY728152.1 coordinate 1,295,327,987, forward strand.
AACTCTTTAATGATTTATGGGCTTATCGGACCACCACCCGCACTGCAACACGGGCTACTCCATATTCACTGGTATATGGAATGGAAGCAGTCCTTCCAATTGAAGTTTAGTTACCTTTGCTCAGTGTATCCATTAATGATTAGTCATCTACACATGAACAATCTCAAAAGCTATTTGAAGAATTGGAACGATTAGATGAGAAAAGATTGTGCACCCTGCATCACTTGGAAGTCTATCAAAATCAAATAACAGGAGCTTTCAACAAAAAAGTTTGTCTTCGTTCATTCATTCAGGGAGAATTGGTATTGGTTCTGATAACTCCAATGATATCGGGAAAGAAACCTCTCAAGCTTGAACCAAAATTGGAAGGACCTCACTCAATACATAAGGTCTACTCCAAGGAGCAAATTCTTTAATCTCAATAGATGGAGAACTCATCACGACTCCGACCAATGCAATATTTCTGATGAAGTATTTTCTGTAACACAAATACTCCATTGTCCAAAATGACATTAAACTTTGTTGTCCTTGCTACAAGACTTTAAAATGCATAGTCCCTTATGTCCAGCAAGACATTAAACTACATAACCATGGTCCATGCATATGACCTTAAACTATTTGAACTTTCGTCCAACATGACGTTAAACTGTGAAAAATTCCCTAATACATCCAAAATGACGTTAAACTGTATGGTCCATGCATATAACCTTAAACTATTTGCTCTTACATCCAACATGATGTTAAACTGTGTCCCCTTCACTATCCTAGCTACATGAAACTAAACTGAATGGCACTCCATATTCCAACATGACAATAAACTGTATTGTACTTACTGCATTACATTAAACTGCACAGTCCCCAAAGTCCTCACTGCAAGACTTTAAACTGTATAGTCCCCTATATGTCCTACATGCCATTAAACTGTGCATTGTTAAGGTTGTTGTTACCTATTCTTTCTCACAACGAGTATGAATCACGTGAGATTAGATCAAACTTCAACCATAACACCCACTCTAGGCCTCTAATCATGTGTAAGTCCCAATACCATTTTTTAGATCATTGTCCTCAAAAAACAAATTGATCACTAATTTATTCTTCAATTGAACTATGTGGACTTTGACCCTTTCCTTTTAGGCTGGGTATGTAGGCAACCTCTCGATATTCCATCCCAAAATCAATCTCTTCACATGGGTTCACCTCCATCTCATATGATGTTGATTCGTGAAGCCATCCCCAGAATCAATATCTTCACATTGGTTCACCTTTTTTCTTTTCTATATGACGTTAAACTGTTTAGCACTTTTTTCCTGTATGAAAATAAACTACAACATTCTTTGACACCCTCACCTGAGAGGGAATCATTATTTACATTGATCTCCAATCATGTTAGATTCCAAATACTACGTGCATACATGGCAATTCCCGAACCTTTTATCTTGGGCCAAACCAACATTGCACTAAAGTCCCCTTTTACCCTTCATTTGTACAAACCAAATCTGTACAGAGGGTATTTCTAGAACTACATGGGCTTGATTCCCATCCTTATGGGATATGTAAGAACGTTTGAGTGTCCCTCGAATCCAACCCCAAGTCTTTGGGCCTAACCCCAAATTCCACTTTCAGTCCCTTGGATGAAAAGTCCCTTGTGAAAATATGAATGTGATATGAAAACCTTGGTCTTCATTCACACCAGGTTTATAAATCACACATTGTGTATTTCTTATAATGGATGGAGTTCTTTGACTCTAAACTAAGATATCATACACTCTCGTCCCACACGACATGAAACTATATTTCAAGAACTATGTGTGTCTTGATTCCCATCCTTATGGGATATGTAGTGAAGTCCAACATCTTAATTCAGGACCCAACCGCAACATGATTATTGTTAGAATTGGTATGTGTATCATTACATACATTGGACAATACCCATTTTTTATGTGTCATAATCCTAGACTAAAATATTTTTCAGATCTTCATACCCTTTTCTTGAATTCTGGTCACAAAATGTATGATACCTAAGAGTTATTTTTCCTGACTATGCAGCACGTGCCCTTAGGCGGCCTTGCATAAGTAGTATACATAATAGATCTGTTAGCCAAAAGATGCTATTATTTGACTATGCAGCCAATTCCCATAGGTGGCCCTGCATAATTCAACCCCCTAACGGGTTTGTAAAATTGTGTTAACTTCATTTTTAAGAGGAAAACCTCTTTCATCCTTTTCTTTCATAACGACAGTATGTAGGGATCCAAAAAAATATCCATCCTTGACATATTTGTCGAATACTCTTTTTCATGATCTGAAAGTATTCAATTCCATGGTTTATATTTCCCTTCTCTATGTTTGGGTTGGACATTCGTAGGAGTGATATTAATCCAATTCTTAGATAATCTTGATTGGAAATATACTCTCCATATTCAAGTACTTCTCTCCATACAACAAACTCTATGCTTTTGAAAATTTGAATCTCTATAAACTTTCACTGGCTTTTTAGCAGTAGAAAATAAAATTTCTGAGAGTTCTTTTTCCTGACTCTACAGCAAGTGCCCTTAGGCGGCCTTGGATAAGTAGTCTACATAACGGACCTAACATCCAAAAGATGCTATTATTTTACTATGAATCCAATACCCTAAATCGACCCTCCATAATTCAACCCCCTAACAGGTTTGTTAAATAGTGGTAACTTCCTTATTGGGAAATACTTATTATAATTCCTTTTAGCCCTTTTTCATATCATTCCTCAGATTCAAAATTTCTTTTGTCGTAGTTCACATATTTTCCCTCATACATGAATGTGGTAATAAATTTTCAGATAAATTATCAGGGAATTGAGTCAATTTTAATCCATTCGGTCAAAGAAATTTCGACATTAAACATTAGCCTTTTTATGTCTCACATGCATGAAATTAAACTGCAAGGCCCCTTGTTTCTCTTTTTCCTCAGAGTCAGATCCATTATTCTCTCCAGATCCAACTCTGAGGGGGGACTTTTGTTGACTCTCCTTTCCTTCACAGAGTCCAAACAAATGAAAGGGAAAATACCTTGCACCCAAAGTGATTCATCCTTTAAAGAAATATCAAAAATTGACAAAGGCATGAACAAAGATTCCATCCCACTTAGGTCGCACAATTTTCATCATAGTCGCACAAGTATACCTGCGTTCCGCCTAGTGGTCACGCAGGTGACTTTCCCAGCCTCTTTGATTCTCACTTAGGGTCTTCAGCAGCCTATAAATATCCCTTGTGGGCCCCCCATTTCGAGGACAAAAAATTCCAGAAACTCAGATTTGTGTTCCCGATGCCCTAGTCTCTTCTCAAAGCTTCTGAACACTTCTAAGGTAATTTCTTACCTAGAATGTAAGCTCTAAAGATGGGAAACAAGGACTAAGTGTTGAAATTCACCAACACATGCGCACCTAGGTGTTTAACCCTTAATGTAAATGAACACACCTACGTGCCGCCTTACTCCTTCATCAGAACATGTGCGCCACTCTTCTGGATGACCCTTGGGATAATACTAAAGGCTTGAGCCAAGTCTCGCCCAAGTATTACCCCATGAGTTAACCATCGCAAAAAGTACCCATGTACCACGCAGGTATACTTGCGCGCCCATGACATGCTCACCCACACAGGACTTGTGCACCCCTCCTTTTCTAGGTGACCCTCCTACCTATTTCTCTTATTTTCTTCATCTCCACCTCTCGTCTTCAGGGTTAAGCCATCATATCTCTCTTCAAAGACATTTATGACATGATTTCTCGGTTGGATTCCTTATCTGAGATGAATTATGTGGAACATCACTCAAAACCTAGTGATTTACATATCTTTATGTCACTACGGTTTGAGATTGCATTCATTCAACCTCATCCTTTAAGATGAGAGGATCTATAATCTAGGCCTCCTTCTCAGGAGAAATACCTAGTCCAAGTTCTCTTTATTTGGGCATCCTCCTTAGGAATAATCCCCAAGCCCCCTAAATATGGGCCTCCTTTTCAGGAGTAAGTCCCAATCTCAAATTCCCAAATATGGGCATCCTCCTTAGGAGTAATCCCCAAGTCCCTTAACCGGGGATTCCTTTTTAAGATTAAGCCCGAGTCCAAATTATCTTAACCTAGGCCTCCTTTTCAGGAGTAAGCCCCAGTCCAAGTTCTCTTAATTTGGGCATCCTCCTTAGGAATAAGCCCCAAGCCCCTTAAATATGGGCCTCCTTTTCAAGAGTAAGTCCCAATCTCAAATTCCCAAATTGGGGATTCCTCCCTACGAGTAAGCCCCAAGTCCCTTAACCTAGACTTCCTTTTCAGGAGTAATCCCCAGTCCAAATTCTTTTAACTTGGTCTTCCTTCTCAGGAATAAGCCCTAGTCCAAGTCCCCTATTCATGAGAATCCTCCTTAGAAGTAAGCCACATTCATAATTTCCCAAATCTGGGCATCCGCCTTAGGAGTAAGCCCCAAGTTCCCAAATTTTAATTCCCCTTAACCTGGGCCTCCTTCTCAGGAATAAGCCCCACATCTCAAGTACCTCTAATTTGGGAATCCTTCTCAGGATTAAGTCCTCAGTTAAGTATCCAAATCTCCATAAAGCACATATACCTTTATGGACCGTATTCCTGGGTTTCTTCCATGAAGTAAATCCCAAACCTAATCATCATCTATCTGGGTAGTCACACATGAATAAGCCCCAAATTATTTCTCATGATTGCATCTTTCTTGGAAAAATTGTCAGTTTTTACCAATACATCTTGTTTCTCACACCGAACATGACTCGTGTGAGCTAAGAGTGTGAAACTAATTTTGACATCTTTCTTTGGGCCATCAATCTTGCATAAACCTCATACTTATTTACTGAAAAAACGTGGGTTCTGATTCCTTTTCTAAATAAGGATACCTAGGTATCCCATCTGCGGGTATGATCCCAACTCTGAAATAATCCATGTCCTTCTGAATGATAATAAACTTTAAGTGCCCCACTGATTGGCTTTAAAACCAGTATGGTCATCGTAATAACCAAGAGACATCTATATAATATGTAGAAGGATACCATTGACTATGAATCTCTAACAAATACAAATTATTATCTATTAATGAAGAACCTAAAATACATATAAAAATATTCTCTAAATTTCATACATATCAGTCATTGATTGCAAGTTCTATGGGACATATCATTCTTATACTTGGTAAATTAATTTGGATACATGAACATAACTCAAATCTACAAAGAGAGTCCCAAAGTAGACAATAATTCCCCTAAAGAAGGTGTGATGAGTCCGACCTCCCATCCTCTTGACCAATGAAAATTCTTAAGCCTCATCGGTCCATAACTAGTGATCACCTACCCTTGGAAAGTACGTCCAAATGGATATAGAATCATTGGATGTTTCCGGTTCTACAAACAAACCCGTTAGAAACTGATTGGAATGTTTGAACCTTAAAACAATGAGGTCATCCCCAATTACAGAGGAAACATCCCCAAAATCCTCTTGTAACCCCTTCCGTAGCCAGGAAGTGAAATGAGCATCTCGATCAGTGATGATAGTTGATAACACACCATGAAGTCGTACAATCTCCCGAATGTAGAGGCGTCCCAAGATCTCTACTGAGCCATTCTCTATGATCTGTAGGAAGTGGGAAGACATGGTGAGTCAGTCAACGATCACCCAGATAGAGTCATGTCCCCTGGACGTACATGGAATCCCCATCACGAAATCCATGGATATCCCGTCCCACTTCCACTCTGGGACCTCTAAGGGTTGTACCAAGCCTGCTGGTACCTGGTGCTCCACCTTCACTTGCTGACAATTGAGGCATCGTGAAACGAACTCTAATACAACGTTCTTCATACCCGGCCACCAATGCTATCATCTGAGGACCTGATATATCTTCGCCACTCCTAGATGTACCGCTATAGGGGAAGTGTGAAAGCCCCTCAGCACCTTCTCTTTTAGTGAAACTGGTACCATGGTTCATCCCCTGAAGAGGATGACGTGCTCCCCTCATTTAGAAAAAATCCATCAGGATCCTGCACTGTGGATATTAGAGCACATCACGTCTCACAGTCAACGTCCCCACGTTGTGCCTCTCTGACTCACTGAAGGAGTAGATAAGTGATTGTGAGAGACTGAAGAAAGGTTGCTACATCTCTATCCATAAAGGATATCTACAACGCGGACAGTTTCTCTTTCGCATATCCTAGTAGTTGAATGCCTGATCTCCTGCTGAGAGCATCTACTACAACATTCCCCTTCCTAGGAGTATAGACTATCTCGAAGTCAAAGTCCTGGAGGAACTCGATCCATCATCGTTGTCTCAGGTTTAGGTCCTTCTGCAAGAAGATGTACTTGAGAGTCTAGTGGTCAGAGTAGACTGAAAAGTGTTCGCCCAACAAACTATCGTTGAGACTATCCAATTTATAAGAACTCGTCTATATCCTTCTTCGCCTACACCCTACAAAATCTTCTAACCATTCTCGTTTTCTGAAAAGAGAAATCTGGTCTCATCCCCTGGATGAACCACACCCATTCCCTAATACAGTCTATCCTAACATGAACGGTACTATTTCATGCCATGAACGACTTCGTAAGGCCTAAACTATTTTACCAAGAGATCCAACTGTTACTCTCACCTCTAAGGGTTGAGTCACACTCACATCATTAGTGTGTGGTCACTAGGTCTCCTCTAGTAGTAATCTCAAACGTGAGGGTCAAGTCAACAGTTTTAACTGGAACCTCTTAGAATCAACCACATAAAAAAGGACAAAGAAGAAAACGTCAAAAGGACAAGTGTATTTTATTGTTGTAGCTCAATGTACAAAGGCACAATGCATCCAAAAACAATGACATCAACGATGCTAGATGCATCGTAAACAAATGCCTCCATTTCTAGAGCTTGTCCCGCTCCTGTCCAATTGCTACTCGAACAGCCCCTCTGCCATGTCCGCCTGCTCCCAGAAAACCTCCACGGTCAAACCTCTAACTCTTCCTGGAAGGTCCCTCTACTTCTTTTTGCTCATATACAGGATGGGTCGGGCAGTCTCGATCCATGTGACCCTGCTCGACGCATGCATAGCACTACCTGCTCCTCGTATGGCTAGCTCTAAATCGTTTTCCCCGCACAACCATACCTATATCCTAGGGTCGCCCACCTGTTGGCCTAGTACTCTTGGAATTATATGTCATCTTTCTATTTCCAGCTGAAGAATACTCTTCTACGGTTGGAAATCCCTACAAGAAGAGCAGTAGCTCCGGAGCCCACACAGAGCGTAAAGTCGCTGGTACAAATTTTGCCCTGAAAAGACCCTCGAAGTCTCTCCAGGCGAGAGTTGCCTCATCATAAAACTGTAGAATCAGGCTCCACATCCTCTCAGATTCTCCCTGAAAGAGACTAACAACTAGGTACACCATCAAGTCAATGCGTGTCCCAACTATGTGGAAAACTCATGCTATAACCCCCAGCCAGCACCCGGCTGTCTGAAAATCTATCTCACCTCGAAACATCGAAGGCCTCTGTCACTGGAACTCCGGAAAGACACTCAAGTGGCGCACACTCTCTACTACTAGGGCTGATGATATCAATGGCCCAGCGGGTAGTGGTAACGCTGGTGCCATCACTGTAATGGGGTCCTGCACCGAGGCCTCATCGCTTGGTGGGCTACCATCTCGTACCTAACATAGAGCCCTAGCTGGCTACCTTTGTGGGCCATCCTGAAAAGAAACAGGTGTTCCATGGTCAAATAGTATACCTAGTGAGCTGATACAAAGTAATCACAAAGAAAACTTTTCAAAGAAAACACACATGCAATTAGTGTTTTCTTGCACTGAGTCAGAAATCAGAGGTCAGGGTCCTGGTGTATGGATATATTGGTTTCCGTACTAACACTGGACTCCCTGGACTGAAAAACACACTCAATAATATTAACACTATTACTTCATTTAATGGAAATATTAGTGTTCTGAGTTCTATGGTAGAACCGACTCCTCTGAAACAAATTTTTCATGACCCGTTCTCAGGGCCTGTGCTGGGAATACCCCAATCCCACCTTCCATAGGCCAAGGGCTAGCGACTAGTACCAAGGGAATAAATCCCTATACCAGGAAGGAATTGCCTTTATAAAAGTTAACAAACACAATAGAGTACGCAAATAAAGTATGAAATAAGTAAAAAAGTACACAGAAATAAGTGTTGAAATGAAATGGGGATGGAAATACAAGCCCAATAGTAAGTACAGTACAACTGAAAAGCTAGTAAAACTGCAGTAAAGTAAAATTGAAACCAATGAGTCATCCTTCGTGAATCCCACCTAAAGGGTGGGTACATATGGACTCTTGTGAACCTAGGGTCGATCTGTTTGCTCCGTTTACGGCTCACCAAGTGGTCCACCTCCATGTACTATCTAGCTCTACAAGTCTCTACCTCGATCAGTGGTGTCCATCGTCTGCATCCAATACAACGTAGTGTAGGCATAGCTCGTGCAGGGGTGAGTATACAATACCTAGTAGGGACCTCGAGACCCCGACGTTCTCCCATAATCCATGAAGGATAAACCACAGAAGAAAGACATGATCATGAAGAAACCACCAGCTCTACTTAGGTATATGCCCATACATATACCTAAGTTATAAATCTCAGTTCGGCTCCAAATCTCGAGCCCAAGCACATCCCAGTCCATACAAGAAGTAAAGTCAATCACATTGATGATAAAGATTGAAATTCAAGACTCATCTCACATAGGTATACACAACTTAAAGGGAGTAATAGATGATTATTAGTAGCCACTGAATCATGCATCATTCACTGTCGAATGGCAGATACCTACAGAAACCAAAAACAAAAATATGCCGTTGCTGTCGAACCCACCAATACAGAAGCCATCATTGTAGAACCCACGGAGGATTCCAATATTGTATTCATCACAGTCGCAGCTAGCTCTAGGGTTCCAGCACACATCACACACATTTCTTGGAGGGTCCGCTCCTCGAGCAAATGGGTTCGATGCATCAACTGTCATGAAGTCCTAAGTTGATGTATCCTGAAGTTCCGTCCCGTCAAAAAAAACCCAACGCAGCAGACGGCGCATCAATCAGATGCTTGGTCTAAGAGTTATTTTCTCTTCCATTCCAGGGGCCTGATTAGAAATATTCTCATTCCAAACCTGGCCATTTCCCAAAGTTGTCCTAAATTCACTTAGAGTATCGAAAAAGGATCTCTTCATCATAAGGGTCTCAGTGTCGTAGAAGGCGGGTCGATCAAATGCACGGTCGTGAAGTTATTCTCATTTAAGCGAAACGGGCCCGACCCCTTAATCCTGCTGGGATAGTGGGTCGGGCCGACCCGGCTGACGGGTCCAATACGGCTCTGCGGGATGGCCCATCCTGGTAGAGCGCGGCCCGGCCTGGGCAGCAGGCGGCCCGACCAGCGCAAGATGGCCAGTCCGTGCCGCTGGCGGCCCGGCCTGGAGGCCAGCCGCGGCTCGGCCGACTGGCTGAGCGGTCCGGGGGGTGCGGCCCACAACATTCCGAGATGGCAACGCCGAGCGGTGCAACACTCCTGTCCAGAGGATTCTAGTACGGTAGTCTCCGCTGTCGCAGCTAGCTCTAGGGTTCTCGCACACAACATGCATGATTCCGGGAGGGTCCGCTCCTCGAGAAAAGGGGTTCGATACATCAACATTCATGAAGTCCTGAGTTGATGTGTCTCAATGTTCCGTCTCATCAAAATAAACCCAATGTGATAGACGGCGTGTCAATCAGACGCCGGGTCTGAGAGTTATTAGCTTTTCCATTCCAGGCACCCGGTTGGAAATAGGCTCGTTCCAAACCCGTCCATTTTCCAAAATTGTCCAAACTCACATAGAGTATTACAAAAGTACCGCCTCATCGTAAGGGTCCCAATGCCACATGAGGCGTGTCGATCAGACGCACGATCGTGATGTTATATGCATTTAAGCGAAACAGGCCCGACCCGTTAAGCCCGGTGGGCCGCTGGGTTGGCCCGAACCGGATGACGGGTCGGACCCGGTTCAGCTGTTCGGGCAGGCCTAGTGGAGCGCTTCCAGGCCAGCTAGTGCACGGCCCGACCTGGGCAGCAGGCTACCCGGCACGCGCAAGGTAGCGGGTCTGAGCCGCTGCCGGCCCGGCCCGGCGACCGAGCGTAACGGGGTTGCGACCCCTGGCCTTCAGAAATGGCGGCGCCGCCCTCCTGTCCAGCCGGCCAAAGCCGGCCGGTATTCCTGGTGCGAGTGGTGCACAGTTGTGGGCTGTGAATCCTCCGACCATGGATCCCATAGACACTGTGACTCCTTCCACCCTGTTGGCCGATGAGCCGGCCCGTTCATCCGCCATAGTGGGCCACGGTTCTCTGCAGCACGGCTCCGAGAGGCGCCGTGGTTCTCTTGTCCGGCCGGCCAGTTCTTCATTAGTTGAGCGGCCCGTTTTCGGGCCATGGTCTCTTCCACCCACACGACACCTGGTGCCGCGGTTCTCAAATGGGCCAGCGCACGGCCGTCATTTTCACCGCCACCTTTTCATCACTGCCACCATTGAGAATAAAAAAAACAAGGATCAGGGAGGGTTTTCAGGGAATGTCCGATCGGTCCGCGCCCTCTACGTTAGTCGATAGCAGTTTGCTGAAGACATCCAAGAAATTCAACGAAGAACGAGGTACAAATTATTCACTTAAAATTGTACAAACTTATACCTTGAAAAATGACGTCGCATGTCGACGAGATGCGGAAGACGAACATCACGGAGGTCGGGCATCGTAGAAGACGGACGCCGATTCCGTTGACGTTAGGGTGCATCCGAAGAAGAAGCGGCGTCTCCTCTCTTGTCGTAGAGGAAGAGGAAGGAAGACATGTCGTTGTTCTTCGGTGGAATTGGTGTTCTTCATCGAAGAGGAAGTCGTTCTTCGTGGAAGGATGAAGCTCTCTTCTAATACTCCAAAGGTTCCACCAAAATATTTTCCAAGAAAATATAAAAATATGGCTCCCCCCTAATTTTAATAGATTTTCCATGCAATTCAAAATGATTAAAAACTAAATTAATTAAGTGGGATTAATTAATCTCATGACTTGGCATATTCATAAGAGAAGGGTCATGGAGAGGCACCACCATTGATGAGGGGAGGTCTCAAAATGTAAGAGGATTTAATTAAGGGGGTTGTTAATGGGGAGTTTAAGGGGGTTGAGTGGAGGTGAAAGGGTTTGGGTTCGTGTGGGCCCCACCACACTAAATCCTATCATGGGTGGTTATGTGGGGTGTGGGCCCCAGCACTAACTTCCTTTTGGAGATTATAACCTCCCACATAATAAAAATATCTAACTCATATTTTTATTTATTTTTAATAACAAACCCCAAAAATTAACTTCTCCTCCCGATAAAATGCAACTACGGTAAAGGCCCCCTTAGGTGAATACCAGCGCTATGAGTTCATCGTTGCCCTTGGATTTCGATTCCGAGCACTGGTTCAAAAGATATAAAAACTCGCACGTACTTTTAATTAATGTACCTGAACAAAACATCAGAAATTGATTCTGGGCACACCGGGCCATAGAATCAGGTGCTGTCAGAAACTGCGAACTCGTAAAATTTCAAAGAATTTAAGAAAAAAAATTCTGTGAAATTTCTAGGTCTTTACACAACCCCTCTGGAGGAGATTCAAATATGTCAAAGAGAAGACATAACTCAATATATTGTGGTCAAATATGAGATAAAATTTTATCTATAATGTTAGTGATACATAATCATAATCACATGAATCCCATATAAATTTTCAATGTTAAGGGTCTTGTAATTACTCTATAATAGCCTATAATGATGAGATCTATAACCAAAAACATGATATCCATGCAGAAGAACGGAACCCAAACCTGAACCCAATGCATCATAGAAGACCACATTGCCCTAGCCAGCCCAATGAAGAGTAAAAACTAGATAATTAGTAAATATACATTTTAAATCAAATAAATAATTACGAAATAATTGATTAGAAGAAAACGTTACACTCTTATGATATAGATAATTAATTTTAGAATCCATCTTTGACAATCCATTTACAGACTAGAAATTGTACCCAACTAAACCCAAGAGTCCCAGAATCTTGAAAAAAATCTAAGGTTTTACCCATTAAGTAATAGTTTTTTCTTCATATGATCAACAAATATCCAATTATCTAACACACCGTGTCCTAAAAATCACTTCTAAACACTATAAATCACATTTTAGAAGCATGTAATCAAGTAAGTGATTTCTCCAAAATGTCATGATTGTTGTTAGTTGCTGCATATGATCCTACTCAGACATAGAGTAAATAAATATTCCATTTACAATGTTAACCATGAAGGTATCAAGATTAAAATGTAAAACCATGTTCATCATATTCATAAATAAAACATGTGGACTTTTTTGTCCAAGGGGAATGAAAATGTACTCCGAATGGTCATAGCAACTACGTAAATAGGTTTTCTAAATTCCATATTATTTTATACTCAACATATGTTAACCAAATAATAAAATATATTTAGAAGAACCAATTTACCATTTCATTGAATCAAATAGATCATATACCCATGGAAAGAGATATTTTTTCATTACCATCACTCGATTGAGCTTTCAGTAATAAACACATAAGAAATTTATAACTTATTATTTCATAAAATTTGAAATTGCTACCCCCATTATGACACAAATATGAATATAAATCCTTTATATATGGGATCATATAATTTATTCTTCGTCTATTTAAGTTCATATGGTTCTATGTGGTAAGATAGAACAGAAACTAGTTGATTACCATGAACTATGTTAACAGAAAAATTAACCACCCTTGTTGATAGAAAACTAGATTATTTAGAGAGAAATGCAATAGAAAACCAGAAGACCAGCTGAGGTAGATCATGCCTCAAATATTCCCTATAAATATCAAAGTACAACATAGATATTTATCTCCCTAACTATAGATAAGAAGGTATAGCCATGTTTGACCTTGGGACTAATTCTCCTTGAACAACACACCACACACAAGTGGCTGTTGAAATTAAGACCAATCAATGATATAAATAATTATGGGATTTATTTTAAATGAGACAATCAAACATGAATATTCAATCATGTGTCTTCATGTCAATAACTAGAAAACTCTTTTAAATATTGACATATAATAGTGAGAAAACATAATAAGGACTATGTAGATACACCTCTCTATTAACACAATGTGGTGTCGTAATATCCACGGAAGAATATTCAGTCTTGGTAGGAATATTTAACAAAATAAAATTAATTAATTAAATAAATGAATGATATTCTCTAATATCAAAAAAATATGTCACTAGTGATGAAGGTATTGGAATGGTACCCCATACAGTCGTTGGACCCAATTCCGCTTCCACTAGAGTATCTTACACATCATGAATAATATTAATTCCAGATGATTATAGCTGGAAACCTTTTTAACATGAATCATATGATTTCCCCGTAGTTTTAGATGGATTTGATGATATAATTTCACATCATACGGTAGAGATGATATGGTATATCATTTATAATTGACCCTAAGCTATGTCAGAGTCAAAATTATTGGTTTCATTAGATAAAACCCTCTTTGAATGACCTAGATTTCCACACTGGTATAAAATCATAGGAAATATTCTACGAACTGTGTAGGACTGGAATCGACCTATAATCAATAATCAAAATGAAAATAATAATGCTTCCATTTTATTTTAACGAATCCAACACTTCTACTATGAGATAAAAAACTACCCTAAATCATGATGTTTCATCTATGTCCATTTCAATTGTCAACAATCTATCCTACACATCAATATAAGAAACCATATTCAATTAAAAAAATGATAATGAAAATCCTATTTAAGAACCAAATAAAAATCTAAATTATTCATATTTTCATTTGATACGATCTCATATAAAAAACAACACTTTATCAAAAAATGTTTTTATACACTTTCGCGGTCTATTAAACTGATCATTTTTAAAGAACTATATAGCCTTGTGGATCTCCATTAGTTATGGATAAAAAATATAATTGAAAATATATTTTAATTTTCTAAACCTTAGGACCTCATTTTTCCCCAACGTCAACATTATGTCCCACAATATAATATTTGATTATTTCATATAAAAGGTGCCACACATCACCATGATTTCATTAGGTGTATCCCAGAACCCATACTAATGCTCAATCATGCTCAACCAATTGTCATCCTCATAATTACTATTTGATACCTTGATCACTGGTGTATTTTTTAAAATGAATTATTAATAATGATTCCATAGATCATCCCATAGAGTTTCTATCGAATGATCCTGAGTGCTATCCAATTGTGGTTCATGAATGAGGGCTTGGACAGTACACACAATAACCATAAACAGAATTGGTTCCAGACAAGGATTCACTCATTACGGTTAAACAGAACCTTCATCCAAAATCTAAATCAAGAATCTTATTGGAGGAATAATGATACAAAATATGAGAAAAAAAGTATAAAATTTTATAATAGTAAAGTGGACTAAAATGAAAAATTAATCCCAAAAATATATAAAATATTAGGATTTAAATATATACCCATGAAAATCACAGAAAAGATTAGATTAAATCCCAAAGGAATGTTTCCCAAAACATTTGTGGTGATGTAAGTTTCCATGTGGTGAGAGTTATCCATGAACTCAATGAAAACTACTTCCTTATTCCTAATAATATTACACAAATTCAAACTGAATTCAAGAAAAAATATCAAACAAGAGCATTGTGACCACTTTTTCATGATACACCATGGGTACCCTAGTAACCCAATAACAAAGAAAGATCTAGTATGGCCCTGAGGAAATTCAAAATCCCCAAATGTTGGTGAATATAACATGGCATCATTGGAAAATGTAAATTGGTTTTTATTTTTTAAAATCATTTATGAAGATGACAATCAAGATAGTATGCATACAAAAGAAACATGCTAAGGGGAAGTTTACTAGAGGTAAAAATGGAATAAAAACCCAATGCAATACATCAATGTACCAGAAAAATGAAAGAATAACCTGTGTTCCAATATATTAAACTCTCTATGTACATGGATCAATACTTAGAATCACCACTAAGGGGTGCTTCACTCTTTCTTGAACCAGGAAGTAGATAATCAACAAACTATTGAATGCATTTGTAGGGTGTGATATAAAAATCAAGAAGGGTCTCACCATAAACTCCATAACATATTCAAACCACTATATAACCAAATATAGATATTTCATATTTTAAATAAACAGTTTTGGAATTTGAAATGAATATTTAATCAATTTTTTCATAACATTTCATATGATTGATTTCATTTCAAATGATAGAAATACATTAAATTATTTTATAAAATTAAAAATTATATACAAAACAATATTATATAAATAATAAATACTCTTAAAATGTTCACAAATAATGGATCACATTTATATCTCTTATAAAAAAATTGATCAACATGGACATCTTCCAAGAGGTATGATAGTACTAGGTTATAGGATACTTATAATCTTAGGTGATAATAAACGAAATCTGTTCACACATCTGTTTGCATTGGGAATATAAAAACCATCTATGTATCCTTGGGGAATGATATGCATGATGATATATTTAGTTAGTGTTGTAAAGTGTCAATTTGTTGATAGGGATTTCTCATCCAAAATTTTAGGTCCCAAATAACTCCCTAACTACCTAGGAATTCATGTTCTCTTATAAAAATAAATGATTGGAAATTTATTTTTTGAATTATTAAAAAAATTAAATCCCATACTCTAATTTCAAAGTTAAATTTTTCTATTTAAAAATAAAAATATATTTTTAATTAAAAAAATTAATTTTTACCTGATATACCCAAAAAAATTTCTCTAAAAATAATTTTTAATCCATTTTTCCCAAATAAGAATTCAAAATCATTTTAAAAATTCAATTTCAAAAAACAAATTTCAACAAATAAATTAAAAAATTTAATTGAAACATTTTCTATCATTTTTACAATATAAATTAAGCAATTTAAATCTCATCTATATTCAATAAATTTCAGAAACACATAGAAATTCAAGGGAATTGAGGGAGTCCCAATTTCAATAAAAATTGAATTTCCAAAAAAGCCCAATTAAATTGAACTGGGGTTTTAATTAATAAATAAAAATAAATTTAATTATAATAAATAAAAATATTGATATCAAAAATAAATAAAATTATTATTCATATAATTTAATCTTAAATATAGAACCATCTATATTTCATGTAGAGAAATAAATCACCCAAATGAACCCACCAACAAGAAAGAAGGTGTAGTAGATCTAGTAACTCATCCAAGAGAGACGAATAAACAACAAGGTGATTAGATATAAAATTATCTATATGATCTATCTAAACATAAGGGTAGAAAGAAAATGAGACAAATATATAGGTAGAATGTTTACTCAAAATGTCACATTTTATTTGTAACCAAGATTGATTGATGAATGAAACAACTAGGAAGCGGTTGAGGACTCCATAAATTCTTAGTGAAGGATCGTTATTTTTTAGAAAATATATATATATATGGATAAATAATAATTTTAGATGAGAATGATGTTTAATAACAACAATTGGGAATTTCATGCCTTGTAACCGAATTATACTATATGTGATTAAATATTTCCAAAATCACAGAAAACCCATCACCTTTGTTTATAAATGTATTTATTGTTATTTTATAACGTTTATGTTTTCTATATACATTAAAAAACATTTAAATCCCTATAAGGTATAAGAACCAATATATTTTATGATTAGAATCAAACAAATCATTGAATTCAATAATTTATGTATCATATGAATTCCTTTTTTACCTTACACAGACTAAGAGAAATTAAATCCATGAAAATGGTAAAAAAGTACCTATTAGAAGAGTAAGGGGATGCAACATTATGATTAGAAATATTTCTATTTATTGAAATTTCATATTGATGGAATTATTGTGATATTTAATGAATGGAAATTTATCTCTAAAATAATTTTTTATCCCATAATATTTTTAATCGTGTATTTTTTTCTTATCTTGAGGAAAATTTTCAATACTTTTCATCTTTTTTTATATCACCTCCAATTTTATATTCATGACATTAATGAAATCATTATATTTCTAAAATTTATTTATCTTTTTCTCAAACTGTTTTGTTATACCATCTTCTATCAACTTGTCTTGTTCCACTAATCCAAATAATTTGATCAACCCTATTCAAGAATTAAAATTATAGCTTAATCCAATAATATCACCAGGGATCCATTTATAAAGGATATAAATTTTTTAGAAATTATTTACCAAAATTTTCTAACACATCCTGAATATGGGTAATACAATCTTGTATGATTTCAAAAATCTCACTAATAATAGAAACCGATAATTTGAGAAAACAATAAATACATACATTAATTCATAAATTGTAAAATCCTTTGACATGTCTTCACCAACACTAACACTTGGTTCTTCATAATGAGAAATGCTGAAATAGTGTAAATGTACAAAATGATTACTTGAATCCAATGATCATCACAATGTATGACCATTTCCAAAATTGATGTTTTTAAAACCACATATTTTTATTCATCAAGAATTGATCATGCTTTATTATTATTATGGATTAATAGGACTAAAACATTTTCCACTATATATATGGGGGAATACTTTTCAATCACATTTTATGTTCTCTCCAATGTTCTTCAAAATATTTGAAGAAATATAATTTCTATCTAAAACATAATATGTTTCACCAAAACCACACATCATTTTAAATTATGAAATAATGTAGATTCTATATGGGGAAGAATTCCCAAAAGAGAATCTAGAAGAGATGAAAATCCTCTTAAAAATAATTTAGAGAACAAAATGTGACATGAACCACTACGAGTGTGTGTTTGGGGTGAAACAATGTAATTATTTATTAATAAAATTAAATTGATTTACATTTTATCCCATTAAAATTTACCTCTATAACATTTCATGGTGAATAGATAAAACTATTTTTTTCTCAGCAATTATTTATCATTTCTTACAAAAACAATCTGACACATGAACATAATAATGTAGAACATTTACTAGTTCTAGAAATAAATGTGAGATTACTAGGCATTCATGTGGAAATAATTTAATAAAGATCCAAAAATCGACTAGATTATCCCTATAAGATAAAATTATTATTCCAAAAACTTGATAAACATTGGTTCATTTACACTGAATATGATATGGTGAATCCCTTAAGAAGGTGTATCACATAGCATAAAATGTTATAAATCATTATAACAAAAATATATCATCATACAATTACAGAGGTATATCTTATTATTGATTTTCATCATCTTCAATCTTATTTTTTGACATACATAACATCATGAAAATAAGTATGCTTCATGTTAGAATAGTAAAAAGGGAAACAATATCTTTTTTATTCACTTCCCTTTTACTATAACTGAAATATAGTTTCCATTTTCATCATATATTATAAATATGAAGTAAAAAATATTCTATTTTATCCAGAAAATATTGATCAAACACATCTTATCCTTCCATATTTTTTATTATTCTACTTCTAACATTAGTTAATAGTAATATTTCCAAGGATATATTACATATTTATTGTATATTCTACAGTTAAAATTGATATAAATTGAATCGTGTTCAAAATATTTGATTCCAAAATGTTTCAATAATTGAATCTGGTATAATATCTACTCACTTAGGGAATACAAAAATTATCTCAGTGATAAAAGTGTAAACTTTATTCTAAAATACTCACATCCCAAATTTCTTCTTCTCCACTATAAAATGCATATATTAATTTATAAAACTTCTTTACTGTTATTTGAATATAAATTCAAAATTTATTTTAAAGTCATCAAATTGTATAAAATTCATTTTCAAAATCAAAATCCTCATAATTTTTAAGATATATCATTGTAAAACAATTCAAATTAGAATATATTATAGAGTGAAAAATCCACCAAACACATATATGAAGTCATGTCATCATGTATGATGAAATATCCCCATTTTCTAGGAAACCCACTAATCCTGTTATACTATAAAATTATTTGACATAGCATAGTAATTCCCAAATATTATTTAAAGAATATCAAAACATTGTATTTAAATATATATCTATTTTTATATTGGTCATGAATTTTCTAGGGCTATAAATACAAACCTATCTTTCACAACTATGTAGAATCCTTTTACAATGGGGATATAATATGTTTTCTACAAACAAAATATTCATGAATATTTAGAATTATAGAATAGAAATATATTATGTAAAATAGAATGACATCCTAAATAATGGTTATGGAATAGAAATCCACTATTGTATTGGAACCATGAAATTTCCTAGTAAATTAATATCAACATATTCATTACCCTTTTGTCTTAATACTCTTTCTGTAGCTTGGAATCCTTGACAATAAACTTATTTTTTCATATAAATTTCTTACATTTTAGAGGTCTTGAAATGTTTGGGGCCACCTAAAAATGATGAATGATATTTTTTGGGATTAAAATTACCTTTTGGAAAACATTTCCACAAATATCTAGTGCCATGAATATTTTTAGGAGTAACAACTTCATTTTATTAACTTAATATAACATAAAACATCTTATTTAGTAAAATTAAACACCAAAGTTAAAAATTACTAAAAATATATTACTTTTTTACGTTAACTAAAACATAAATATTCATGAAAATTTTCAATTATTATAAAATATAATAATATCATATAAATAATCATAATAAATCTATAGAACCCTGCTGGTCATAAGAAATGTGACATTGAGCTTAACATATGGATTGATAAAAACACAATACAATAAATCACCACAACTTCAATATAAAAATACTCTTATATTTTTTATTCAAAAATATGTACAACACTGGAAAAATTTACCAATGAGATCAATAGTTGTAATTCATAAACATTTCCAAACCTCATGATTTCCATTGTATAAGTATGAAACATATGATCAATTATTGGATTTTGATGTCATCCAAATTCATCCACACCTATGGATTGAGATCAAAATATTATACTTTCATAGAGATATCATATGATCATTTTTTAATTTTCTATACATAAAAAAATTCCAAATTAGTTGTTTATGAAATAATAATATAAAATCCTAATTCATTAATGTTTTAATGTTTACCACACTTTTAAAGAAATATTCCATGATTTAATATCCAATATTAAAATACATATTCCCTATAAAAATATATGTATTTATAAGGAAACTAATTCATTAAAAAATAATTACAAGTCTTCTAGGACATGTGGGATTAATTCATTAATCCATATATCATGTAATAAAATTAATTGAATCTACATTTTATTCTTCCATAGGTTTTGGAACATCAAATAAACATTCAGAAAACTTATTAATTACTACCTATCCAATATATTTATATAAATAAAATATTATCTAATTTAAACATTGATAAAAAAATATAATTGACATAATTTTTTTTCTAATTACGTTATATGTATGTATTTGAAATATAATTTTTGTAACTCCCTTATTTTTGAATATTTTACTCCTCTGTAATAGTTACAAGTGGTTTTATCTATTTAAATTATCCCATGGATGACACGAACAACAAGGGTATCAAAATATATAGAAAATATATCAATTAATTATCTAAATAAGTGAGAAAATTATTATGACACCCAATCATTTTAATGGGACGCTTTGTTCGATATCTTATACAATGCACAACACTGAGTTGAAATGATCTATGGAATATTATTAACTTAATATGGTATTTAAAGCTAAACTATTGAATTGGTAGGAATTTATTAGATTAACAATATTAAAAATTATATATATAGGACCTACTCAATAAAAATTTATTTATAATTTTTTAAGAAATAATAACTCAATTTTGAAAAAATATATTTAATTCTTCAAAACACATTTTGTTTGGAAATGAGATTTTTTAATTTTGTGAATATTAATTACAAATATTTATATAAAATTTAAAATTAAAAATTTATTTTAACAATATAATATTTCTATCCATGATGTCAAAATTATCATAGAGTGATTTTTTGAGTTATAGAGAAAAAATTATTTTCTAATGAATATTGAAAAATATAGTTTTCATTAGAAATTTTATTATTTATTCAATATTTAAAAATATTAAATTTTTATTAAATGGATATAATGATTAATAACTTCTTTATATTATTAATAATATAATAATATTCATTTAAATAAATTTTATTGTTGATTTTTTTTAAATCAAGTTTATACTTAAAATGGTATTTTTATAAAACATATTTTTCATTTATTAATTAATTATATTATAAAAAGAATAGATTATAAATATATATATTATTTTTATATCTTGATAATTGTTTTTTAGGTGATGGAACAATTATCAATATTAAAGTACTAGACCTATTAACTGAAACATTCATAAAAACAGTTAACTATTGAAAACAGTTTTTTCAAATGAATTATTAATAAATATGATTTATAATATTTTAATTCATTAATATATGATATTATAATAATTTATAATATTCTCATATATAATTATTATAATTTTATATTTGTAACTCATGATGTTAAAAGAACATCAAATCAAGTCGGACATGTGGTAAATGTTTCACGTCACATTTTTATTTCCGTGATAAATTTTCCATTTCCACCACATGATTCTTTTATATGGTTTATATAAATCCACATTGAAATTATATATCATGAATATATTTATATTAATGATATGTATAGTTTAATAAGATATTATTTCTTTTATGTGGTTAATGACATAAAATTTAAAATTGTGCTTAGGGTTTCCTTAATAATCTAGTCATTATTCGAGATTTTTTTTA
This sequence comes from Viscum album, assembly GCA_963277665.1. NCBI lineage: Eukaryota > Viridiplantae > Streptophyta > Magnoliopsida > Santalales > Viscaceae > Viscum > Viscum album. Next base: position 1,295,349,871 of record OY728152.1, read on the forward strand.
CATTTTTAATGGGAGAAATATTTTATATTTATATCTTTATTCTTATATAATTCCTTATAATTTTAATATTTAAATAATTTTCAGTTTTTTATTTAATTTTTATCTCTTAAATTACTGATGTAACAAAACTGATTTTTTGAGGATGACTAAAAATGTTTTTCAAATCAGCTCAAGAATAAATTTATTCCATGTTAATATATTCCTTTTAATATTTTAATTTTCATTATTAATATTAAAAAATTATTTTAAAAATAAATTTTTTTCCCATGTTTTAATTATCAAAATATAGTTTGTGATTAATCTTCTTGTCAATTGATGAATGATGTAATTTTTTACGTAAACAAAAAATATTATATGACTATCATTTAAATGAAAATGAAATGAAAATAATTTCAAAATATCATAACAACTAAATTATTTGAGTCTAACTTTAACATATTAAAATGTTAATTTAATTGAAAATTGTTTCCTTCAAATTTGATAAATTTGTAGATTTCAAATATGTAATTTCAAATAATAAAGTTTTATTTCCGCATGAAATTTCTCAGTGGTGTCATTTTGAAGTATTTTAATCATTATCAATATAATTTATTTAATGTTTTTTAATTGGGTTTATTATATAATTATAATATAAAAAATTTCACATAATAATATACCACCAAGAGTAAATATTGATATTTTTTGTTTTTGTTTTCCTATATAGAAAGTTATTGAAATTAATGATTTTATATTAATATTATTTTTTTTCTAGGATAACATAATTTGAAAAATAATGTGATTGGTTGTTACAAAAATTATATGTACACTCAATGAATATCTACATATCATGAGGTATAAATGAAGGTAATTTCATTTAGGCCTTACCCATTTATGTAGATTTTATCGAATGAGTCATCAAGGTTTTTTTTATGATGTATGACATTTTGAATTCCATTATTATTAAATCTGTTATTGATGACCAGTTTTTTATCAATTGTAATGATATCCATGGATATGTTTGAAGAACATGATATTAATTATATGACATTATTTTAACATCATTTATCCATACCATATTACTATTTATGATCATGTTATTAATTAAAATTCATTTTTATTTTAGTCATACTACCTTATTGTATATGAATTATTTATTATATTATACCATTCATTATTAACATTCACATACAAATAATATAACCTCACCATTTTTTTGCTTTAGTTCACCTTGATAAAATTATGTATGATTTGAATGAGTTAAAAGAGGAATATTATTTTTTTGGATGGTGTTTAATTTTATACATTCAAATGTAGTGTGAGATTTAAGTATTTATATATATTTCAAATCATACTAAATTATTTAGACCTTTATGGTGTTATTACTAATATATTTTACCTTTGTAAAAATGTAAGCACTAATTCTGTGCATATTAGGTAGGAGTACATACTATGATCTATTATATATTATGTAAAGTTTCTCATGTATATCAACATTGGGTGATATTGAATAATTTATAATTTAAATATAGTTGGATTATATTTTACAATATATATATATATTCATTTTTACTGAATTTACAATAAATATATCATTTAATTAGTTAATAATTTATATAAATTTCTTAATGTGGATCTTTATTTTAATATTATTTTTCTTAGATATAGATTTCTCTAGAATAAATTATGAAATAAATATATTTTAATGATTGAAATTTGAATAATTTCTCAACAATATGAATATGAAGTGATTTTATTTCTTTTAATAAATATTCCATCTGTGTTAATGGATTTAAATAATAATGTCTTTAATATTATCTTATTAGGTTTTAAAAGTATTTATTGATGATAATATTAATTATTTCATCATTTTATTGGAGAACAAAAAATATATGGGTTATTAAGTAAATATTAATGATGAATATATTACGTTCCAATATTATAATGAGTAACTTCAAGTTCTGAACGTTGGAATTTCTAGGGAATTAGATTTAAATGAAGTTATTTATGATAATCATTCAAATAAAAATGTGATAAAATAATGATACAAGTCATCAATAGTGATGGATTCTCGTAGTTTTCTCATCTGAATGGGGTATTTTATTTAAATTGTTATTGAAATTTCAAAATTTATATCTACAATAAGATTTTAAACAGTGTAGGTGCATGTGGTTATATAGGAAAAAGAATGAAAATAAAGATTTTAACATAACAATAAAATGTATATTTCAAAAAACATACAAAAATAACCTTCTAGAGGATAAAGATATTTCATATATAGTTGCAATTTGATGAAAGGACGAGTTTCATTGATATTATATAATGAGACGGTGATTTGTGTCCCCCATGATAATTTAAAAATTATATATTATTTATTCCAATAATAATTTTAAGTTGGAGTAAGAAATAAATAATTTAATGTGATGAAATAATTACCCATATAAAGGAAGGTGTGATATAAATACAAATCAATAATGTTTTAAATTAACATTTTCATATATTGATATTAACATAAGTTACGGAAGATTTATTGAATTTTTTAATTAATTTTTTTCCACCCACTATCATCTAGAAAATTATAGCGAGGTGTATCATAACATAAATAAGAGAAATTATATTATTTTATCTATAATAAGAATCTAAAATAATTTAATTATTAGTTATGGGATTAATGAATATTTTTCAATCACATGGGACTAATTCTTAACATATATTCCAGTAAATGATACTTAATAATCATTATGGTTGATGATTAAGAGTATTCAATAAAATTTTTATGGGTTATAAATATTTATTACTGTTATTTAACAAATTCACAAGTTAGAATTAAATAATGCTATATATTTATAAATTTAAGAGTGATTATGTGTTCCCCCAACAACCGAATATTTTAATGAATTATTTTATTAATAAAATTATTTTATTTCCCTAAATTTTTCTATATTAAAATTATTTAATTAAAAATTTGAGAAAAATATTAGAGGAAAAACATAAAGTATAATTTTTATTTTCAATATTAAATTTTTTTATAATGTCATCATATAAATGTTGAATATAATTTATAAAATATAATATTTCATTCATTACCAATACTAGTTTATATGTGGTATAAAATCATATTGATTGTCTTCAAAATAATGTTTTATAAATTAAATTCAGATAATTTTATATATGTTAGGGGGGATAATTTAATTATTTAATTATAATTTATAGAAAAAGGTTAATATATTTATCATCATAATCTCACAACACACTATATAATTTTTATGGTTATATATCATGATGTTTCAATTTGAAATATCATATATCATAATTTAAGTATCATACCAATATTATATTGATCATTCAATGATAAATAAATACTAGTATTTCACATGATACTTGATAACAATGTAATAACAATGTGAATGATTATTCAACTCATCCCAGGTATTGGTTATTAAATTTCCATTGTGTAAAATTAAAAAATAAAATAGTAAATTTCACTTATAATTTTATAAATCAAAATAATTATAAATAAATAAAAAAAATTAAATAATTATCATTTTTTGGCTGTCATTATTATTGTAGGTGATTAGTAAATTGTATGAATAATATGATTAAAGTAATACAAACAACAAAAAGAAGAATAATATTAATGGAATTTAATTTATATATTGATAACAGTATCAATATATTAGGTATTATATACTATATATGAATAAATAATTTTTTGGCATTATACTCTATAATGTATATATGTCCCCAATTCAATGAATAATAGACCCAAATGGTAGAATTATTAATGATACTAATGATTTTTAAATGTTATTTTGAAATTTTCTTAATTTATCTAAATATCTTTCACTATATCGCTAAAATCAATATAATATTTATAATAATTTATAATTGGTGAGGGAAAAATTTTCATTTTATCTAACATGATATGATTGTCCATACACTCTTAAAAACATAAAAAATGTCATTTTAAAAATTAATTGATGCAAAACAACATTTCACGTATATATTTATATAATAACCTCATTACCATTTTAGAATATTTAAATAATGAGGTGAAAATATACATTTTAGAGATAAATAATTTTACCATCATCATCCTAGACATATATTATCTCCCAAACATCATAATAGGTGAAAAATTGAATGTCATGTGTTATATAAGGCACATCTACCACACAATCTTGAGATAATCATTTAGTGATCTCTAGATGGAGGAATCACAATTAAATGGAAAGTTGTATCACACTAATTATCATATGTTTTTGTGTATTTTTTTAGAATTATCAATTTTTAATTTATAATAGATCAAATTTATATGATTAAATTAAATTTTAGTAAATAAAATACCCATTTTCTTCTGCCTAATTAGTTGGATATGTGAGTGTGTTATCTGTTTTATTCTCAGTATAAAAAATTAATTATTTTCCTTCTCCAATATTTGAGATATAAATTTAATTTCCACTCTCGTAACCATGTATAATAACTATAGCATGTATATATGATTTTATTTTTCTTTTTTCAACTCTATGTGCATCAATTATATGTGTGGATTATAAATGATTCCTTGGTTAGTAATCAAACAAATGATATCATCAAAACTAATAAAAAATTATAAACAATGACCAAGACAAAAAATATATTAATGTTGAAAACATCACCTCTTTATTACCATATTGTAACATGATTTATTTTAGAATTCTATATGTTTACTAATTATTGTCTATTTTGGTTTTTCCATTTTAGGCAACACTATTAGAAAACTTCATTAAGATCCATTATATATCAAATATTTTAAAATACACACTATTAGAGTTTACCCTATAATATATTTTTGGTATGAATATAATTTTAATTTACAGTTTGTGAGAGAATAGATGGATATTACCTTTTATATCAATGATCACCACCATATATGATGTTTATTTTTATATGTACATTATAAATCAAATAAATATTTTTTCCATTTCTTTATTTTATATCAACTTCTTTAAAAAATTATTTTCATTATAGGGTTTCTATATTATTCATTCTACTCTTTGGTAGCTTCAAATATTTCATCCTATACAGTTAACAATTCACCACCTTTGGTGCTACAAAACTAAATTATAGCCTCTAAGATAGGATTCACAATCCATCAGGACTATTATAAAATATTATATATTTAGAAGTTATAATGAAAACCAAATTATTTCATATATCATGGAAGAAAATAATCAAATTCTAATTTTGATAATATCAATTGATATTGATTTCAACCCAAAAATATACAAATTATTTGGGAAGGATATAACATTGAACCAAATCTAAGATTAATTCATTTATTACAATAAAATCATCCGTAAATTTATGTTAATATCTCTAAAAAAATTAATAAAAGAGTTATCCTATATATATTATTAACACATATGTTGGTATCTGATGATAATATAATATTATGAGACATTACTTTTCCCTATAAGGCACTACAAATGTCATTCAATATGACATGAACACCACAACTAGAGGTTAAAAATAATTCAATATTTTTTTCAGATGAACCATCCCAACATTTCAATATATGGAGGAAAGGAAATAATTTTTTTTAATAACACAATATCCAGTGATAAAACATAATGTATATATTGAAAATTTAAAAATAATATGTGCATGTTTCTATCCCAAGTAAATTTGCTGTCAAATACTACTACCATGTTTTTTAACTGAATAATATCTTGTAATTTACCCCAAAATTGTACACTTTAATAAATAATATTATAATGGGTATATTTTTTAGTTCAATATGTGGAATTTGGATATTTTTAATATATTAGGATGCATGGTTAACCATGTAAAGAATTAAGTTAGATGTAACTATGTATACTAAAATTAATTAGGGGTGGTTATATTATGTTGACTAAAACATTGATGTTGACATATAAATTAAAACAATTTTAGATAATCTTATTTATAATAAATGGCACATAGTAAGGACATGGTTAGGTAAAATGTGTTTATTAATAATGCATAGTTTGATATTGTACATATTTTTGGTAACATTTTTTGGGAAACATTTTGTAAATAATGTTATATATTATAGGATATATTTTTTAGACTCATGAGTGAAGGATTTTGTAAACCATTGATCTTATACAAGATTATTTTTTGTATTTTCAAAAACCCTTCAAATATTTAAACTTTAATTGTGGGTTCTAGTTCACCTTCATGATTTTCATGACTATAAAATACCCTAGATATCTCTTTTATCATCACATTTATAAATAATTAAATTCATCTCTTATGTAAAACACTTCGTATATATAAATATTTTTATTGTAACTTTCATTCTCAATTACTAACCTCTTTCTATATATTTTTGAATTTCAATTATTATTCTAATACTATTAAAAAAATTTGGGTTGATTGAATATTTGGATTTATTCCATTTCATGTTATAAAATCTATTCTTAATTATAATTTTTCACTTTGAATGGTTGTTAGAGTAATTCCTAACCCTGATACAACATTTTTCAAGAAGGAAGTATGGATACACTATTTTTTAAGGCATGTTTCTTGATATAATTTATTTTTTTGACTACCTTTTAATGAATGGTCAGTCTGGTTTTCTTTAATCCCAAAAAAATTCTTCAATAGAGAATTTATTATGGGTTTTTAAATGGAATCCAAGATTTATTTTAAATTTTATCTTATTTCAAATGAGTTTTTAAAAAATCATTAAATATAAATTTTACTTATATGAAATTGAAAATGAATTTTATTTGAATAATTTATTTTCAGATTAAATACTAACCCAGTATATTTATGGAGAAGGCATTGAGTGAAATTTAATTATCAAAATGATTAATTTAATTTATAATAATGAATTTTTAACTGAATGTTATATTTTATGAGTAATGGATAAAAGATAAAAATTTCATTAAAACTAGTTTTTTCTAATGAAATTTGAAATAATTTATGGATATTTATTATTCTTTTTAATAAAAATCTAATTTTATTTATATTTTATTTGTGTTTTAAATGGAATACAATATTTTTTTCTCAATATTGATTTTTGGTGAAGTCAACATTATAATACCACATGAATTATTTATAAATGAATGATGTTCTTATGTTTTTTATAGTGTTATTAAATTTATATAGGTGCTATGATTTTTTAATTATGTATTATCACATGGATTCCTTTATGTATATCTATTTGTAGTTAGGATGACTAATCTATAGCTTATATTACTATATGTTTTATAGATCTGTAGTGATAGTTATGCCCTAAATAGAAGATTTTCACAGAGTGTGACCATGATAATTTGTTGTTGTTCAGTTTATTGAGGGATTACCATGTGAAGATAGGTTTTTTCAGTAATTTACTATATTATCCAAATATAACAAAGGTTTATATATATTTTTTTGTTTCATTTCATTTATATATTAGGTCATGTAATGTTTTAATTTATGATGAATTTTCTAAAACGGTTAATCATATATGATAAATCTCTATATAAATTATTACATTTATTCAAATGATTATTTTATAGATATAAATATATATTACATCATTATGATTATATAATAATAATTTTGTTTTTAAAATAATATAAATTTTTATATGGATTTCCACATTATATGAAAAACATTATTTTATAAAAATAATTCAAGATTTTTTTTCTATAACTTATTAAAATAAAATTAATAGATTTATGGTGGTATAGTACATTGATTTTCATTAGACCAAATATAAAAACATGGGTTTGATAATGTGGTTTTTTCCTTGATTGAATATTTTTCTATATTATCTAATTATTATTAACGGGTAAGCACTTTTCCTAAAAGGGGAATTATTAAGGTTGTGTAATATGTATATTAATGTCCTATATTGATATTGTTGGAATATTATATTATTTTTGTTCATAAATTTATGCCACATTTTCCTTATATTTTTTTCTTATGAAATTATTATCATGTATTTGGGTGTTTCATTAGTTATTCAATTAATACTATTTAAATTTGTAAATTTATTTTACGCACAGATAAATTGTATCGTCTTATTATATCAATGATTACCTTCTGAACATATGATAGCTTGTGTTGATTGAGAAAATTCTTCAGGTTTTAATGTAGTGAATTTACTAAAAATACCGAGTACATTGGGTTGGTTTATTATAAAAAGGAATCATAGTTAGAGAGAGAATTTGGGTTTTTGTTGGTAGTTGTATTTTTAGAAATGCATTTATTTAATGGACTGAAATTATTATCCCATTCATGGTGTAATCCAATTTTACCTAGATATGTAATGGTTTAGTGATTATATAAACCCTTAATTGTCTTATATAATCAATAATTTTATCTTAGTGAGGTTTGTAAAGCACTATTATTGAATATGAATGATATGATTTTCCATTTAAAATATCATAGATTATTTATAATTAATTCAATTCACATAATTGGAAATTAGTTATTTGTTAAGTGGTCATGGCTAGTAATCCAAATGGTTAAAATATTATATTACAATATATTTTGTCCCTGTGTTTTATTTTATTTTAAAATTAAATAGAGAGTAAGATATGAAATCATATATATATAAATTATTTTGGAATATCTTTTTTCATGTTTCCAAAAATAAATTTACATATGTATAATATAAGGAAATGTTTTTTTATTTTTCATACAATGATATTTAAAAAATATTTTTTTCATTAATTTTCACCAAAATAATCATACATTCACTTCATTGAATCTGGTACCTAACAGGATAATATTTTTAATTTTTAGATTAAAATGGATTTAAAATATTTTTAAAAAAAATTAGGATTATAAAATTATATACACCAATTGGAATTTTTTTTAATAGATTTATGATCATTGATATATTGAAAATATAAAAATATATCAATTTTAATATGAAAATAGCTTTTTAATGTGAATTTATTTGTATCAACATATAATTTCATGTGTTTGGATTCCATGAAATAATAGCTTTTACATCTACTAAGTATTCACTAAATATGATTTATTATTTTTTCTAAATTTTTTTATTCTAGTAGACACCTAATTCGAAATTTGTTTATAGATAATTTTATTTATTATTATACTATATCAAATGTTATTTTCAATTATATATTTTATTTAGTTAGAAATTTTTAAATATAATTTCTTTTGAAATCATTATTTAAATTTGGTTTGAAATTTATTTTAGTTATTTTATACCTTATTTATTTAAAGTGTTATTTTAAATATATAATAATGGATTTAAAATTATTTTATTATCAAGATAACTTCAAATTGTGGTACCTTTTAAACCAGTTTGGTTTTTTAACAACATAGATCAATGAGCTACTTTAAATTTTATTTTTCTAAATTCATTCGGTATGATGAAAATAATGATAAATTTTATCATTGTTTTTTTCAATATGTATTTATAATGAATGATTATTGAATAAAATAACATATATATGAATGTTTCTTATTAAATACAAATTATGTATGCTTAATCTTTTTTAATAAATATTTTTGTTGCACCAATTATTTTTTTGGAATATGTTATAATAATAGTAATTTGTTAATTTATTAATGTTTTTTTCCTTACAGACTAAAAAAATCTATCTGTATTCTATGAATAATTTTTTCATGGAAATTGATACTTTAATTTAGGATATTTTTTTACATTTCATTAAATAGAGTTCTAAAAATTGATGAAGTTATTTTGTAAAAAAATATTAAAGGTAAATGATATTAATTGGTGTTTTATTAAATTTACTTGTAATAAAAACTATTTTCATTTTATTAAATGGTTGAAATTACATTATTGATGTTTATGTGTAGAATATAATGTAACTATTTGTTTATTTTATGAAATTTTTTGTATATTATTGAGCCACATGAATATGAATGGGGTTTTTAGGTGTGATTTTTTGTTCCAAATAAGGTATTTATCTAAAAAATATTATTTTGAAAATATTTTATATTTTGGGTTGGTATGATGATTGGTAATTTATTTTTTGCATCCAAGATAATTTTAATTCTCAAGGACACAGATCACTTCATTCAAAATAAACCATCGAGTTGAGGATCTTGGGCATGTTTGAAAAAACATCCCTTCTAATAGTGTTTTGTCATTTTGATTTTTGTGATTAAATTTCTATTATATTTTATTCAATATGTTTATAAATTTTTATTTATTTCTACAAAATCTATTTACATTGATATTTAATTATAATTGTACTATCATTATGAATGAAATGTCTGGAATATATTGATTTTAATTAATGATCTTTTAGTTTCAATAAAAATTGATTTTATTAACTTTAATTATTATTTGTAATGTAAATAATTTCCAATAGATGTTTTTCCCTAATAATTCCTTGATTTCATGAACGTTTGTAGTAGTAATGAGTTTTTATCCATTCAAAATAATGTTGTCGATTAATTTATCTATTTAAATGTTAGTTTAATTGGATTTGGTGGTTTTTCATTACATTTTATCAAACATTTATTCAAGATTTAATATTTCTTATTTTCATATGATATATTTGATTAATGGTATATATTCTAATATAGATTCTTGTTTTTAGTATTGATTAATATGGTGTGAATTATTATTTTGATGTTAAATAATATTTGGTTATTTTGTTTTACATATAAACATATTATTTAGATTCATTTCATGATATACATGAATTAATATTCCTTAGTTATTCATATTGATTAAAAATTTATATTTAAACAGGGAAAATTTTATGATATTCCAAAATATGAATTTTAAAAAATGACTACTCTGTGAGAATTGATAATCATGACATTGGTATGTGCAGTTCATTAATAACATTTTAGCGTAAACAAATTTGAGATGTTATTCAATATAAAAATATATTTTAATAATTCAAACTCAATGATACATGAATCAATAATATAAAAAATCTTTTCATATTTATTATTGTTCATATGATGTTTCAAGAATGGGTCAGTTTAAAATTTTTTAAATTCAACAACAATAAAAATAATTTATTAAGTATCAAAGTTTTCTACATGAACCAATATTGTTTTCCCTAACTTTTAACCATTCATTATAAATTCAATAATCATGGTATAAAAATACAATAATTTCTTTCTTGTGGTTTTTATACTCTTATATATATATATATACTTTTTACATTAAGTGCCACACATTTGTTTCATTGTATGTAAATGTTTCTTTTTAACTAAAAATTATATAATGTAATTAAAACCATTTATATTTATATAATTGATTCCTTTAACCTCATCAATTGACTATTCTTTCCTTAAAAATCAAGTTTTTTACATCAGGGAAGAGAAAAATAATCATTCATTATCAAATGATCATCGGTTTTGATATGTGTGACTTTTTCGGAATCACAAGCTATCATAATGAAAATTGTGATGATATCTAGGATTTTTAGTATGATTTGATATTATAAAATATTTTTTTGTCAATAATGATGTCGGTGTTCTCTTAATGTAGTTTTTATGTCTATGCCCAAAATTCCCATCTTTTGTTGAATCCTTTGTTAAGGGAAATGTAACATCTATTTTTCTCTTCAAATTAACCATGAGTTTTTATCTATTATTATGGATATTAAAATTTCTATGGATTTAAAAAATGGCATTTTATAACAAAATTTAATTTATCAAATTATTGTTTGTGATTGAAAAAGTTCTCAGTTTTACACTAAAAAACACTATAATGATGAATTACAACAATTCGTATACACTTGGAAATGTTCATAGTAAAATAGTCATAGTTAAAAATACCAAAAATCAATTAAGAATGATTTTCAATCCCATTGTATTATATGTTGAAGGAAAAAATAATATAAGGGATCATTGAATTATTATTTTTCCATGAAAATTATAACATCAATCAACAAGGGAGGTCATCCCCTAAAACCATTTGATGTGTACTCATCATCCACCCAAGAAATCAAAATCACTCTCCTAAAACACGAGCCTACCGTAAAAGTGAATATAAAATAGGTAGTTGAAAATTATACAAAATTGAAATAAAAAAAATACTCTAAAAGTTATATGAACTCATCTAGCATATCTCAAAAAATAAATTTTGGAAATAAAAAATCAAGAGTTATGGAAAATTAATTTTGTTAATTTTATCAAACCATATGATTAGGGGATTTTTAATGTCAGAATACAACTGTGTATTATGAAACATAAAGAGTTAATTACAACTACACTATATTCCAACATTTCAAACCAATCAAACATACTAAAATATTGAAAATATAAAAAATATAAAAATAATAAAATTGAGAGGATTCAAAATATTCTCAATTATCTTCCATTTATAAAAACATTATTCAACCATTTTTTCAATTATACATCCATATAGAAAACAAAAAATAGAATAATAATTAAATAATAGATGAAAAGGTAATTATTGAGACATTAAAAAAATTAGGCCCACATTTTATTAATAGATGTTAATAAAAATTTCTTTTGTTATATAATGTTGTTTGGGAAGATTATTTCACAAAAATGGAATCATTGGGGTGAATAAAGGGTGGTCATGGGAAGAATTGTCTCTGTATTCATCTAACGAGTACATTAGAAAAGATTCAAGGATACTAGGAAAATTTGGATTCCATGTTTCAAAGTGAAGCTCCTTTTTTATAGTTTCATTCATAAAAAGATTAATTAAATAAATTTTTCCCTAAATTTAAGTTTTATTTTTTTGGTTCTGAGATTTGAAACCTATTTTCCATGTCATTCAGTTGGTGAATTATATCATAATACTCACAACTGGCATGTTCATGGATGTTCTTGGTAGGGATAGGAATTTAATTGATCATAAATTTTTTATGTGAAAAAAATTCAAGTAATATTTTCAAATTATTGATAATATAATAATACACATTTTAATTTTCATGAAAACTATCCAAACAATAATTTAGGTATACAATAGTGAATTATCTAGGGGGTGTTGTTATATTTTCCACAAAAATTTACATAACGGCTAGAATAACACTGTTGAATAAACATTTCAATGTGTCAGTGAAATAAAATAATGTACAATTTTTCATTTACCTATGGTTTTAAATCATATAATCCTTTATTTAATTTTCAATACTGATAGTAATTTAAAATAATGTCTAAGGGGTTGTAAGTTCAGTTTTTTTAAAATTTCATTAATGTTCCTCAATTTTAGATTACGATAATACTATTGATCTAAGTACCATCAATGAAACCACACAAGTTATATATTATATCTTTAGATATAGGTATGTTACCATTTAGTATTTTATAATATTGTAGAATTCCATCTTTCTTATTCCACCAAATGAATCCAAAAATATGACTACTTATATATTTATTGTATACGTATATAGAGAATAAAAATATGATCTCATTATAATTGGTAGTTAAATCTCAATCAAAATAAATTATTATTTCAAAAACCTGGAGGATTATATGGTTATTAGATAGAAACAAGTTGAAATTCTTGGTACATTCCCAAAAAATTACATACATCATATTTATAAAAAATTATAATGCTAAATTATCAATGGATATATAATATGGTCACAATGAAAACCTTGTCAATGTGGTAATAAATGAGGGGTGTATCATAATAGTTATAAAAATAATTTTTATTATATAAGAATGCTAATGGGTTTTTCAATTACTATTTTCTCACAAAAAACATTATCTTATAGTAATCATAAATTAAAATAATGAATAATTTCTTGACATAGGATCCAACAAATTATTTTTTTAACAATTAATGTAATCATCACATATATCTCGATATAATTAAAGTTTCTATTTATGTTATTATTTAAGGTTTTATTTTTGATATTTTTTATGTATTGGGTTAATTATGATTTAAAACCTTATATATAATAATCATCAATAAGACATATAATGTAGATCAATATCTAAAAAATTCAAAATAGTATAAGAATTATGCTTCCAGATTTTTTCATTCAAGGATTCACTAACATGTTGTAATTTTATTTTTGTTTATGAATTGATTAAATTGTATAAATTATTATCCATTGGGGGTTAAATTTTTTCTAATATATTTATATTTAATAATATAAATTTTTATTTAGAAAATATGATATTATTAGGTAAGATAAAAATCCTTGACTTTGAGAAAGAATTGTTCATATGATGGGTTACTTTATTCAACTTCTTTTCAGACACATATTTCATTCTTTAATATATATTTAAGGGTATTTTCATTGAAATATCAACAGTAATCCTCTATATAATACATATTTTTCTCCAAATGATTTATCATGTTGGATTCATTTACATGGAACAACTAATTTCTTATTCTGATTTCTCTATTTCACTGTAGAATAATTTATTCATTTATTGAATTACCTCCAATTATATAAATAAAATTGTAAATGGTATTAGTCTCTCTATTTTTGGATAATTGTACATTATGATACTAGTAGTTTATTTTTTCTAAATATTTATAGATTTTGGGATGAGATTTAAATGTTATTTGGTGGTTTATAATTGGGATCATAGTATTTCATTTATCAGAATATATTTACGAGTATTATACAAATGTTTTATTGTTTTAACCATTATAAAATTTTATGGACCACTTTGGTGGTATTATAAATTTATGAAAATTGTTTTTTTTTACTTTTAGATGAAATTTGATATTAGTTAGTACGTCTTTAGCTATCAATGGGAGTGATAAATCTCGTAGAAATTTTTGGTTGATTATACAAACCATTCATGTGAACTATATGATAACTTCAATGTCAGCATTTCCTATTTTTTATATCATAGTGGATTATATGGGAAAAATTAATCATTTGTTTGATTATAAATTTATTGTTCTAATTTTTTTCACGGATTATTAATATTATATTGTTACATTAGAGGCCTGGTGTTTTCGTGTATTTATAACATGTTAGGACATGTTCTTCACAAGGTTCTAATTTGAACCTAAACATAATTTTTATTTATGTGAATCTAGATTAAAATATGTATTTTACAATATAAATTCTATTTCTAAAAAGATTCTATGTGAAGTATGGATTTTATATTATAAATGTGGTAAGTGTTGAACAATTTTAGTCATTACCATATGATCACATGTTGAAGAAGGGTTATCCAATCAACTCAAAAAAGTTCCCTTGGATAAATCCATTATAAATAAGTATTTATATTTTATATCTGTATGTATAAAATTGATTTCATTATAAATCATTAAGAATAATATTCACAATCCACATAATCTTAAAAGTCTGATGGATCAAAAATTAAAAACTAACCATTAGTTAAGGAATGTAATTATTTGTGTGCTGATAATAGTGAAAATGTTTTTGAAAAAATTGTTTCAAACAAAAAATTCTTGTTT
The DNA here is from genome assembly GCA_963277665.1 of Viscum album. Taxonomy (NCBI): domain Eukaryota; kingdom Viridiplantae; phylum Streptophyta; class Magnoliopsida; order Santalales; family Viscaceae; genus Viscum; species Viscum album. Next base: position 1,295,365,196 of record OY728152.1, read on the forward strand.
TTTTCTTATAACATTTTTAGATTATATATATTAATGAGTATTAGTATTATAATTATGTAAACAACTTTTCAATGAAATTTTTAGTATACATTTCCAATCATCTCTAAGTGTATCTATATTTTCAATGATTTTTTTAGATATTCATTTTTTACACATCCAAAAATTCAAAGTTCCAAATAAATGGTTTTTTTATGATAATTAATTGGTTTTCCCTTTTAACATACATTATAATTGGATTCTATTAGGATGAAAATTTAACAAAATAAAATTTAAATGTTGATTTAATGAAAATGTACACCATACTATGATGAAATTCATGAGTGATCTACTCTTTAAACATCCCATCACTAGAATACCATGACATGAAAATTTCTCTTAGTAACACATCCTGATATCATGAGAATAGAAAATTCCACCTACGCGTTTACTGAACGTACCTAAAAAAAGTTCCACATTCCTTTCTGGGAAGACCAGGCGTCGGAATCAAGCGTCTTCAATTTATTCAGACTTGTAATAATCATAAATAATTTTTAAAAAATATATATATATATTTAATTTTAGGTTATTTAAAGGGAAATTCAGGCTCAGATTGGTCATGCTAATGGTATGTTATGGAAGGACTTATTAGAGAAGTTTTAGGAGTACTTCTCTCTATAGATGTTGAGATAGTAGAGATGTTCTGTGATCAAGAGATTTACTCCAGGGAATATGTAAATTATGGATTTTTTAGGATTATTTATATATTTTCAATGATTTTCTCCATCATTTTAAGGGGATGAGATAGCTACGATGAAGAATTTTTATGACGGTATTAAACCTAGGATTAAGTCCCAGGTTAATCTTTTTCGATTTAAAAAGATTTTTGAGGTTGTAAATCCGGATCTAAATACTAAGTGGAAACTAAATGAGGATTATAGTGAATGGAATATAGTCTCATTTGGATGATCAATATGTGCATATCCCGAGAGCAGGAATAGTTTCTATGGTACTGTCAGTCATGGCAGTTGGAACCGGCGTGCACAGACAGTGGGATCATTTTCTTAGGACCTTACTCAAGTAGTCTATCACTACTGTGGTAGATCGAGATACATCTAGATATAGTTCTCATGAACGAAAGTATTTTTTTGGTCTTTCAGTAATATGGGACATCAATAAGTGTTTTGCAGGACCCAGAAGTTAACGGATAGTGATATGGGATCTAGATAGAACTTGGTTGTTGGAAGGGGGCCTTCAGCACCATAAAAGTCTGGAAGCTGGAGTTCTATTGGCCATTTTGTTAGAAGTCATGGAATATGTTCTTATTGGAAGGATTTTACATATCAACATATTGGTGCTGCTAAGGAGAGTCATACTACATCATAGGGAAGAGGGGAAGGATAGTTTCATGTAGTGTAGCCTACACTTGTGGAGAGCGAGTCTGTACTTTCAAAAGTGAGAGTTACCATTATTATAGCCTCTACATTATCTAGTGCCTTATTAGATATTTATTCATATCATTCCTTTGTTTCATCACAATATTTGAATGGTTTGAGCTAGGAGGTGTAGATCATGCGTTGGGTGTTGAAGATAGATGCACCTCTAGGAGTAATGTCTAAACACATTTTCTTATGCAAGGGTCCTTCTCTCGTGGTATAGGATTATCATTTTCTATGGTATCGATTTATTTTTGAAACATCAATCTTCCTTATAATTCTAGGTATGGATTTGTTATAATAATACTGAGCCCATAATTATTTTCACCATAGAAGAGTGACTTTCATATCTCATAAGGGTGAAAACTATATTGACTATGGGAAGTAGGATATCTTGGAGGGACAAGTGGGGAAAATAACTCATCAACTAGGAGAGATCACATACTAGATTTCTAGTTTTTTGTTGGATGAAAGCGGTGTAAATAGATATGTCTTTCAAACCATAGGTGACTGATTTCATGATGTCTTTCCTAATGAATTATTAGGGCTTCCAACCAAGAGAGATGTGGAATTCACCATTTAGGGTGTTCCAAGAGAAGAACAATTTTCAATTCCACCAAATAGAATGGCACTGATAGAGCTTCAAGATCTCAATACTCGATTGGAAGAGTTTTGGAATAAGGTATTTATCTTCTTGATTATGTCACCTTGGTGTTCATGAGGTTTGTTTTCTAAGAAGTCGGATAGGTACTTGAGCTTATGTGTTAATTACAAAAACATAATCCAGATGATTGTGAAGAACCAATATACCCTTCCACGTATCGACAATCTCTTTGACCAATTGATTGGAGCTTGTGCCATTTCGAAGATAGAAATGAGATCAGGGTATCATAATTTGAGATTTTGGACATATGATATACTAAGGACTACTTTTAGAAGAAAATATGTCCTAAATGAGTTCTTTGTAATGATATTTGGGTTGAAGAGTTCACCATCAGTGTTTATGTCCTTGAATAACATGATCTTCCATATGTGCTTGGATCAGTTGGTGGTAGTATTTGGGGATGAAAACTTGGTTTACTCCAATACTCCAAATGATCATTCCCAACATCTTGACATAATCCTAAGTACACACAGAGAGAATCATCTATACACCAAGCTATCTAAGTGTTAGTTTAAGACAGATAAGGTACAATTCTTAGGTCACATCATTTCATAGGTACGCATGTTATTGGACCCATATAATGTTCATGCCATGGTTTCTTGGGATCATCCAAGAACATATCTGATATACATAGCTTTCTAGGGTTGGAAAGATATTACAAAAGATTTATTGTTGACTTCTCCCATTTGAATGTCCCTCTTTCAGGATTGAACATTAAAGGGATAGAGTTGGCTGGTCGGAACCTTGTGAGGATTATTTTTAGGAGTTATTGATGCACTTGAAAAAACTACTTATCGTGATCCTACCTGTGCCAAGTGATGAGTACATGGTGTATTGTGGAACTTCTAGGATTGGACTGGGAACTGTGATGAAATAAGGAGATTTATTTTTAGAGTATATGTATCTATAGATGAGACCAAATGAACATAACTACCCTACACATGACACATAGTTGGTAGTTGTGTTTTACGATTTAAATTGTTATCTGCATTACCTGTTGTGAAAAATGTTTACTGTGTATACAAACTACAAGAGTTTGAAGTATGTATTCTCCCAATGAGATTTAATCTCCAGTGGAGGAAATGGGCGGAGTATATATAGTCATTTAATTTTTAAATAGCATATATTCCCAGAATGGGGAACAATGTTGTTGATGCTTTGTGTAGTAAAGCTCAGACTCAGTTAGTTCAGGAGGATAGTGTTGAGTGGAAGATGATGTCTTTACATGATTAAATGTATGTGGTGGTTCGGGAGAGTCAGGAGAGTATGAAACTTGTATCTTTTGTAGTGGAGTCTATAATTTTGATGTAGATTGGAGACAAGAAGTATGAGATCTAGAGTGTTTGGCCTTTGGGGAAATCCTTGAATATGGGGAGTCACCCTCAGATTAGATGACAGATGATGATGATATCATCTATGTCTAGAATTCGGTTTTTGTGCCTATGAGTGTATGTGGGAGGACCTAATCTGTGAGTTTCATTACTCAAACTAGGAAGTTTATCAAAGTGTGACTGAAATGTACCATGACCCTCGATGAAATTTTGGTGGATGCGCATGAAAATAGGGATAATATGGTTCAGGTCACCATAATAAAAATTTCATCATGTGTAGGCCGAGGATCAACGACCTGTAGGCTTATTATTTTTTGTTTCCCATTTCATAGTGGAAGTAAGATGATGTGACCATAGAATTTTTGTTGGTCTCCCAAGGACACCATGAAAGAATGAAAATATTTGGGGTTTTGTGGATAGACTCACACAAGTTGTTCATTTATTTCCTATATGGAAAACATTCTTAGTGGAGAAGTTGGGTGAACTGTATGTTTGGGAGATACTCCGTCTGCATGGGGTTCTATAGACTATAGTTTCAACTATGAATCACATTTTACTTCCCACTTATGGTATACCTTGTAGGAGTCACATTGTACACTGGTATTATTGATTACTGCCTACCACCCATTGACTGATTGGTAGTAGGAATGTACTATATGGGTACTTGAGGATATGGTATGGGCATGTGTCATAGAATTTTGTGGGCCTTGGGAGAAGAACCTAGCTTTAATGGATTTCACCTATAAAAATCGTTATCCGGATATGATATATATGGATCCATATGAGGAAATTTATGGTAGGACATGCAGATCATCTCTATGTTATATGGAGGCATATGAGTCACAATTGTTGGGACCGAGTCTCATGCAAAAGACATCAGAGTAGGTTAAGCTCATTAAGTAATGTATGGCTATGAATTAGAGTAAAAAAATTGGATGCTGATAGATGTTGAACTCCAATGTACTTTACAAATGGTTACCATGTATTCCTCTGGGTGCCTCTTAGGTTGGGTCATTAAAGGATACAGAGACCGGGTAATATGGCGACTAGGTTCATCAGACTTTTAAATTATGTAGAGAGAATTGGGTAGGTGGTGTCATGTTTGGATATTCCACAAAAATATAGTTAGATTCTAGATTTTTTCCATGTATCAAACATATGTAGGTGTCACCCTAAAAATTATCATTTCATCGATGTGGATTATGTGAAGCTTCATATAGATGCATCCTTTGAATTGCATCTAATACTAGAGTTTAATCACAGCAAGAAAGTGTTATAGTGATAGACTGGGTCTATAGTTCATATATTTTGGAAACAAGGATGATTTAAGGAGGAAACCTGGGAAAATTAAGAAGATATTAGGGCTTAATGGTCATATATTTTTTACTAGGAATCTTAGGAATTCTTGGGAGGGCCGATCAGGGATTAGATTCTATATGGTGGGAAAGATTGTAAGATTTCAACCTTTTATAGTCATCACATAGGATTGATTTTAGATACTGTTTTCCTTGTTTTTAGAACTTTTCATTTGGGTTTTAATTTGGGGGTGTTTTGGTGAAAATTGGGAAAATTTAAAGAAAACAGGGAAGTTCGTGGTTTGGTAAAACTGTAGGCCCAAACCCCAGAAACCGTGCAACCTTATATGATGGGGTTTTGTATGTTTTTCAAACTATTTGTTCAGATATTTTCTTTATTAGGTGTAAACATTCACCCTTATAAAAGAGGCACCTATTTTAGGATCACAGTTAGAGTAAACTATGAACTCTTCCCTGCAAACTGTGTGCGGGATTTTTGTTGACCCAAAAAACTAGTTTTTTATTAACCTGGACCCCCTGTTTAATCCCAAATCACCCCCATTCAATCCTAGGTAATATATCATGATTCTGGAGCTCTCTACATGGATTCCAAACCATCCTAGCCTCCATTATTTGTGATTCAAATATCGAATCATAGAATTCCACCCCTCCTGGTATGTAGATTATATACTGTTGGTTTCCCATTATTTATCCCTTCTTCTCCAATCCATAAAATAATTATTCTTCTATTTTGATTATATATTTATATAGGATTATAGATCAAGATCTATATTTTAAGGACATTTATTTATTTAATCTTGATTTAGGGTTTTAGATTTCGATCTCATTCTAGATAGTTGCCCTGCTCAAATTTTGGTAATTCTATTGGTGAATGTTCTTCGTCAAACATGATGTAGGTGGTATATAATTAAAATCCCACAGTCATGATTTAAATTATGTGTACTTAATTTTGGATTTTCTTTTAGATTCTTTTAAATTTAATTCATGATAGGATTAATTAATTTTTTTAAGGTATTTATTGAGTTGATATGAAAATAGGGATTTAGAGGCTATACATGTAGATAATTAATTGTTGAATTAATTATGAGATTTTGAGAAAGATATTTTTAGATAATTCATTTTACAGTTAATTTTGTGAAATTGAGTAGTTTATTTAGATAAATAATTTTTGAATTAAGTATGATATTTTGAGAAAAATATTTTTAGATAATTAATTGTACAATTAATCATGAAATGTTATGATATTGATTTAGAGAATTAATTGATGAATTAAAAATGAGATTTTGAGATTTTGATTTAGATAATTAATTGAGGAATTAATTATAAGATATTGATTTTTTGTTTTGATATAATTAATTTTATAATTAATTATGATATTTTTATATTGTGTATATTGATTTAAAAAGTTGAAAAATTAATTAATGTGATTGACATAGTTAATTAATTGAGGAATTAATTAAGGGGAATGATTTCATAAATTGATTGTGGAATTAGTAATTAAGATGACGTGTTCCGTAAATTTTATATTTGGCGAATAAAATTGAAGTGATTAATGAATTGTTTAATTAATTTATTTATTTTAGATGGTAAATTAATTATTTAATTATTTAATATTTTTTATTTGAATAGTAAATTGTTGAATTAAATAAGGGAATAGTGTTGTTAAATAATTATTGAGTTTGTAATGAAATTGATATGGATAATTTATTATTAAATTAATTACGTGTTGGTGGATGGTAATCTTTTAATTTGAATATGAAATTATGAATAGTAACATGGTCATTTAGTTATAAAATAATGAATGGGAACGTGGTCGTTTTTTTCTGAGTTGAGTGGAAACCTAGGAATTCAAGTATGAATTAATGAATTGGAACATGGTCATTCTATTATGTGAATTAAATAACATTAACAACTGAATTCTGAGATATGTTGTCCCTCAGACATACTTTGGGATCCTACATGAGTTGAAGGATATATCCAGGTACGAGTTTCTACAAGAACAAGAGGAGTTATGTGGTGGATGAAAGCTTAAATGATAAAGTGATAGGTATTTACATATGAATTGTAATTACTTCTTTATACAATTATATAATCAAGCTATTAATTAGACATTGCTTTGGACACCATTGGTGGTGGCCTACTAAGTCGTACTCACACCATACTTAGGATACCTCATTGGTACCTGAATTCATTTCATGCTTCAAGGATTAGATAATGTCAAAGGCCCTATGTTAGATGGATGAGTCATGATGGATCATGGATGAGGTAACCAAACATGGTTTGGGACCCATTTGGATATTTAGTGCCAATAATTTGAAGTTTTCATTTGACATATGGCATATACATTAGCATGAAATGTTTATTTTTCAGTTTGGTTTTGTATCTCTAGTTTGATCATGATGTGAACGTTTTATTGTTATATATCTAATTATATCTTGTCTAGTGACTGTTTCTCTTTTTATACTATTTTATTACTCAGATTAAAGAGGGTATATTCTCCCCAAGATTGATATTAGACCATCACTTCTTGTCGGTAGCCTCTGGTGTTAAGAGTGGCATGCATGAGGTCATGTGACCGACTGATTCAACAAACAAATGTTTGGGACCCAGGTAAATACGTTACAAGATCAATTTTATAGTTAATATCTTCTAATTAAGGGGAATTATAGAGGTGGTGGATCATGGACTTATTCTTGAATGAAATACCTAGGAGGCTTCTGGTCATGGCTATGTAACTCTAGTTAGTTGACCAACTGGCATGGCTTCTAATGGTAGGAAGCATCTCTTAATGAGCTTGCACTAGGGTGTTGATGGAAGGAGAAGAAGAAAAAAGAGATCTACCAGCTAAGGGTAGTGACTAAGTTTTCTACTATTTGTGTGGAAGGTCGAGACACATGCGTGGTTAGTGTCCCTAACCACCGGTAGAGTGTCGAGCATGCGGAAAGCTAGGGAATGTGGAGTGGTTTTGTAGGAAACCTTTAAAAATCCGTACTTAAGGAGGGTTGATGCAGATAGAGATTATAGGTATGGGACCGGTCACCCCATATCAGGTAGGCACTTGGAGCTCTACCATCCATATCAGTCAGGGTAATGGACATGTTACTCCTAGAAATGAATGTCCATATTAGTAAGGCAGTGCAGTACTAGGAAATCAGGTTGGAGCTCAGGGTATAGGGGCTGGTCGACATCATACAGTCCATCTAGAACCAGGAGTAGCAAGGATGGACCATTGAAATTATTAGGTATGATCCTTCTATATTCAACTCTTTCTAGTGCATTATTTGATACCGGGGCCTCACGTACTTCTATTTTTCCCAATTATGAGTCTCCTAGACCCAACAGTGGATCATATGTATGCAGTTAAGTTAATTGAATCACCATTAGGGGTGTGGTAAGAAGATATTTTATAATGTATGGTGTTTTATCTTGAAGTGGCTGGTTAACATTATCTATGGGATTTTTGTTGCTGGAGATGTTAGGTCTTAAAGTAATTTTGGGCATGGATTGGTTAGTGTTGTATCAGGACTATATTGTGTATTATATTTGTAGGGTAACATTTAAATCCATAGAAGGGAATACATATGTTCAATGTACAACTAGGATTTCCAAGTAGGCCATGATGGTCCAGTCTATCCACACAAGGGAGAATTAACTACCCAAGTAGATTGTCTTATAATGGATTATGGAAGAGGATTGAAGTTTTTATTTCTTCCTGTGGTAGATTAGATTCCGGATGTGTTTCGTGAATAAATCTTTGTGTTTCCACAAGAGAGGGAGGTTTAGTTCATGATAGAATTACTATCGGGAGGTGAAACAGTTTCCAAACCTCCACATATAATGAAACCGAAATAACTCTATAAAATTAAAATTCTATTAGAAGAACTAGAGAATAGTGAATTTTTTCATCTGAGTTCGTAATATTGGGGATCTCTAGTGTTTTTGTTTTCAATAATTTTGATGGATCCTTATAGTTTTGTCTCAATTATATGAATTTTAATTAGATTAATGTTAAAAATAGATTCTAACTTCATCAAATCAAGGATATTATCAAATATTTAAGTGGTGCATTGGTGTTCTCCAAAATTGATTTGATATCAGGGTATCATCTGTTTATGGTGATACATTCAGATATGTCACAAACTTTATTTTGGATAAGATATGGGTTGTATTAGATTCTTGTGATGTTTTTTGGTTTGACCCAAACCCACCAAAAGTATATATGGCCCTAATGAACTTAATATTCCACTCTTACATGTATTGGTTGTACATTTTCTTTTCTAATGACATCATAGTGTACTCCAAGACTCTTGATGACCATCCCCAACATCTTGACATAATCCTGAGTAAACTAAAATATCATAGTCTATACACTATGATATCCTAGTTTCATTTATCGATTCACTAGGTACTTTTATTTGGAAACATCATCTCTAAGGAATATGTGTCTATGGACCTAGAAAATGTGAAAGTTGTGGTATCATGGGAGAATCCCAAGAATGTTGTTATTGTTCGATGTTTTTTTAGGTTTGGGTGGATATTATGAAAGGTTCATCAAAGACTTATCCCATTGGTAGAACCACTTTTTTTCTTTACTATGAATGGAATCAAGATTTAATGGTTCAAGTCATCTGAGGATTCCTCTCATGGGTTAAAGAAGTTGGTGACTTGTGCAACAATTTTTATCATACCTGAGATAGGAAATGAGTATACCTTGTTTTCTTTATTCTGGTGTTGGGATTGGAGTAGTTTTAATGAAGGTTGATTGGGTTGGAGAATATTGTTCATGGTAGTCGAGGCCACATAAAAAACATTAGCCAATACATGACCTCGAATTGGATGTGGTGGTTTATGACTTAATGTGCTGGCGGCATTACATGTTGGGAGAGAGAGTTTTTGTGTGTACTGATCATAGGATATTTAAATAAATCTTCTCCAATCACGATTTGAATCTACATAAGTGAATATTTGTTTAATATATTTATTATTTAAATTCTGAGTTGTTATAGACACTAGGAAAGGTAAATAGTGATACATATTAATTGAGTTGAAAGACTCAAAATCATGCGGTTTAGTTATCCAATTTTCTATGGAGGATGATAACATTGTTTTGTCAAGATGCATATAGAGGTTTAGTATGGGAAGGGTTAGGTAAACCTTACATCCATTTTAGTTGAATCCAAACATCTGATCTAGATCAAGAAGAGGAAATATGAGGATCATGAGTGTTTAGATTTGATGTAAAGTCTTTAAGGTGAATACTCACGATCCGATTGAACCATTGGTGATGATGATATCATCTATGTTTGTGGCCGTGTATTTGTACCAAATTCTATGTGAGAATATTTCATTCATGAGTTAAATTCCTCAAATGGCAAGTGCATCCTAATTTAACAAAATTGTATCATGAATTTCATAGATATTATTGGTGTATAGGGATGACGAATGATATAGCCAGTTTTGTGGTGTGATTTTATACCTGAATGTATTAAAAAGATTGGATTCAATGATCGGGTAGTTTTTTACAATATTTTATTATTCTAGAATCAAATTGGAATGATAAGATGTTGTATTGTTTCATGGTTCTCCTGATTATTCCTCAAAATAATGCTATGATTTGGGTAGTTATGGATCGGTTGATCAAGGTGGCACATTTCTTGTTGATTTGAGAGACCTTCACAATGGACTAGCAGCGTGATTTGAATGTATGGTAGAAATTAGGGTTTCATGGTGTGATGATAACTATATTTTCATATCTTGATCCATGTTTTACTTCAAGAATCTGGAAGGTGTTACTAAAATCACTTGGAAGACAAGTGTCTTTTAGTATTTCTTTCCACCCGCATATGAAAGGGGAGTCAAAGAATACTATTTAGGTGATAGAGTACATATTGAGGGAATGTTTCCAAGATTTTGGCGCATCATGGTAGAAGAACATGGAACCTATTGAGTTCACATATAAAATAGTTACCTGGGTTATTCAGATGGAACCGTATGAGGATCTCTATAGGTGTCTGTATAGATCCCCTTTTTGTTGGATAGAGGCTAGAGATTTATATTTTTTGGGACTAAGTCTCGTGTAGGAGATGTCAGAAGAGGTTTAGTTGATTTGATAATTTATAGATATAGATCATTTTTGAAACAAATCTATACATTTCATCATCGTCGACCTACTTGGGTGTCCACAAGGTTGGGTCATCATTAGATTCCGAAGCAAGGTAAGTTAGTGCTCAACTACGTGGGGTCATTTTAGATTGTGGAGGGGTTCGGACAAGTGGGGTATTGATTGGATATTTTATATTGATTTAGTGGTATGAATGTTTTAATTCATGTGTCATTTCTTTTTTAGTATCACCTTATCCCATATCGTGTTATTAATTTTGATGATGTTGAGATTGAGGCTAATGCGGCCATTGAGGATCTTCTGGTTCATATTGTGAATCGTAGTGACAAAGTATTGTGAGGGAAAATTGTTCTATTGGTTTGACTTTTGTGGCAGCATGGTAATTATTAGGAGGAAACACAAGATAGGGATATGGATATATGGTTCTAGTGTCCTGGAATATTTTCTTTGGAAGATTAGTGATGCTTGGGGGGGGGGCTCGAGGATGATCTATTATAATGTGGAGAGGTTGTAAGATCCCAACCTTCATTTGAGGTATTTTCTTATTTAGTTTTTGGTTGAAATCCCTTAATTTTTGTTAATAAAATGTTTCCTGAGTCTATGTAGAGTCTTGGGGGTGTTTTAGGGATTCATGGCATGAAATAAATGGAAAAATTTTCATTCGTTACATATTGCACGATTGGGGCTTGGCTAGTTGTAACCATGCACCCAAACCATGCATGCTTGGATGAGGGTTTTACAGTTTGAACAACCCAGGAAAGGGGAAATGACATACCATTTAGTATTGAATAGCTCAATCTTATATGGTCTAATTATTTTTTTCCAAACTATGTTGGATTCCTGGGTAACCATGTGGCCAAGACCCCTCTAGGATAGAGGATGGAACACGATTGGTGCATGGTTTTTCCAACCGTGCCGAAAACCCATGTTACCCATTAAAAGTAGTAATTTACCACTATTATCTATAGAAAGATTAGTGTTATAATTATATATTACCCTAATTTATTCCCCATAAATTCCTTGTGAAAAAACATAACTCCCCCCATGATTCTCATGGATCTATCTCCTTAGTTTCTAGTACATTTGAAGCATCGTTGGTCTCATATCGAATATCTGGGTGAGTCTAACATGCCTCTTAATTTTATTTTTTGTATTAGTTCATTTTTTGATGTTTTTATTCTTATAAACACTAAACCCCTCTTTTTCTGGTAGATCATGGGTTGGGCTTCGATGGGTGTTCAAATCTGATTCAAATTCCATGGTTAGGTGAGTGTTTATCTTTGGACTACAGGTGGGTGGTATAAAAGTTATATCCCATAGTTTGGTTGGATATTTAGGTTCATGTGGATGTGGCATGGTGTTCTTGTGTTTCGACTTTGGTTTTCTTTGGTTGGAATTATGAATAGATTGTGAAAATGTTAAAATTTGACCCCTAATGATCCCCATGAATTGCGTCAAGGTTGAATTGACTTGGTTGAGGGCCGATCATGGGGTGTGCCACATCAAAAACATGGAAATTGAAATGATAAGTGTAGACTTACATTTTAATGAACTAGATCCCATAGTGAAGGTGTTTGTATATTATCTTGGTTTATGAATGGGAATAAAGGGTGACTGTTATGGTTGTTAACTAGGAATAAAGGGTTTTTAAAATATCTTGAATCAGATAAATGGATTAAAGTGAATGATTTAGATGATGTATGGTGATAAATCAGAATGTATAACTGGGTAAGGGTGAAGATGATTTATGGATTTATTGAACCATGAAATGTTATTTTTTTGTTTATTGTTCTATTAAAGTCCATTTAAATGGTTTATTTGATGAATGGTTGATAAATCATGTGCACATGGTTTGGTGGTTTTTGGGGTATCTGGATTGAGGGTACTCCCATGGGTAGGGCTGGACTGAGGCTCTAAATATCACCATAGAATGCATGGTTTATGAAGTCAGACTAAGAATCTATTCCCCTTATGGTTACATTAGATGAGACTACTAGCACTGAGGCTCCAAGGTATTTGAGGCAATTGATTTTGAATATTTTCCCTCGTAAGATAGAGAGGTTCTTTTATTTCTATATGTATAGTGGTTGAACGTAATTGATCGTTTTGTTATAAATGAATTTCCTAACCATTTGATTAAATGATATAAGTGGTTTAAGTGAATATTTTTAACCAATGGCTAGAATTATCTTTTGTTTAACTTGTTTTTCTGTTAAGAAATGCATACACTACCTATTATACTATATATTGTTTACACACAGTTGGTGGTGGTCTACTAAGTTTTACTCCAAACTTATTTAGGACGTTATTGGGTACGTGAGTTGACTCTATAGTTTCAAGTTTGGATAACGGAAAGGACCCTATTCTAGAGGGTTGCTTATGAATGGGGTGTGCATTGTTAATGGGACCAGACTTGGTGTTAGAATCTATTTTGGTGATTTTTCAATTTCTCTTCATTTGTTGTTTTCCATAAACTTATAATTGTATGATTTGATATAGAATACTAAACATTTGGTTATGGGATTTTTTTCTGTTTTGGGAAATGGTAATTAATGCATTGTTATTTTTCATTTCTAATTATTTATTGTTTCATTTTTGTCTTATAACTGTTTGGGATTACTTAGATGAAGAGGGTATAGTCTCCCCACATGACTTATTAGACCCTTTCTGCTATTTATAAGCCTCTATCGAATAGGGAGGCATACCTGAGGTCAAGTGGTGACACGTCTTGGGGTGCCGGTTTAGTGGAATTCTAGTTGGGGACTTTAAAAATTACCCACCATCCATAAGGGATGAGGATTACTATATCATATATTCTTACCAAACCCAATAAATTTATCACAAATGTCATTAATCTTCATAAAATCTAATCACATAAGAACTCATAGTGTATTTATTCTATTAAACATTAGATCAACTACTAACTTATAAACCCTTGATTGTATTGACATCTAATAAATTATCATCATCCAATGTCATACAAATATCCAAAGTTATCTAAAAACTATTGTGATACTAACTCTGACACACCAGACCCAAACTAACATATCCACTGGTAAAAATATATCGTTATATACTAGTTTGGAAACCAACTAAATAATCCCAAGCATAACCTTCCATAATTAAAATTTCAAAAAAAATGGAGTCACATTCACACCCAATAAATTCTATGTTTAGAGTTTAATTGAGTTAGGAAAACAAAATTAACAATGAAAAATAATATCTTCACTATTTCATTGGTATTTTCAGCACTAATCCATATATTACATATATTACAATAAGTCTTCAACATCACCCAAAAAATTATCCACACATGATACCTATCTAGATGTATAATACTTCCTACTCCCCTTAATAATATAGGGAAGATGAAACATAATATGGGTGTGACCATGTACTCTTTATGGTGTAGTATACAATATAAACAATCATGCAATAAAAAATACAAGAATAATTTTTATAGAATAAATAATATTGAAATAATTCTGTATAATTGATAACATAAGAATATAACTTATCATGGATAACATATCAATGTAAATAATAAAATGGAAACAATAACTGATTTGATTGTGATGTAATTTATGACTTCAAACATCATAAGAATACTTCCAAGGCCTCATAACAATACATACTGCAAAAATTGGTAATGTTTACACTAAATACCCAATATTTTTTGTCTCATGATACCTACCACTACATTGAATGGATATATATTCCCAAAAAAACATATCACTAATAAATTCCAAGACATTAACCATTTTAAAGGATAAATATAAAATATATTTCAAAATAAACATTACTTAGTAATCTATAAACATCCATATACAAATATAAAGTTAAAGGAAAGAGAAAATTCCCTACTCCGAAGATGGATTGACTTTCATATTAAGAACCATTGAAGTTGATATTGTATAGAGTAATGGGTATACGATTATGTAAATATTATGAAACTAAATTTTGAAATAGTAGGAATTTATATAGAATATATCCATGAAATTAATGAATGTTATAATAAAGGAAAAAATAAAAACTAGAACAAAACATGCTATTAACAGTGCTAGAATAGGCCTTTATCAGTACTAGAAAAGAAGTGACAACCACATCATGGTTAAAAGGACAATGTTTTTATCAGCTCAAATAAAATTTCAGATAAAGAATCCTTTAATCAGTACTTGAATTTAGAGATTATAGAGAGACCCTTTATCAGAACTTGAAAAAGTGCTAATATAGGAATCCTTTATCGATGCTTCTATAAGCACTGATAAAGTATATCCTTATCAGCACTTTTAGAAACGATGATAAAGATATCATTATTGTAACTTATGATAAAGGGAATATTTATCAGTGTAATTAGTAGTGAAAATAAATTTCATCTTTATTAGTGTATTTAGTAGTTCTAATAAAGGTTCGAACTACATTTTCACTTTACACCACACTACAACACCAAAAACAGGTGTAGTGTATGGTAATTACACACTGCATCACCAAAAATTGAATAAAAATGTACAAAATAAGATAAAAATACAGAAGTAAAATGAAATAAAAGTTTTAACAAAAATACAAGAAAAACAACTTTATAGAGTATGTTAGTTGTTTTATACTAATATTTACTGTAAATTTTGAATAAAAAGGTGGATTTTGAGTCATACAGGTCACACTGTGAGTTAAATTGAGGTATGAATGATTACTACACATCATAAATGGCATGTGGATCATTTTCCTAAAGAACCAAAGCAATCCAAAGTCGTTTTCTAAGTTTTTAGTGCGTGAGCTGTTTTTCTGATTAAAATTAATGTCAATTTTGAGCACTTTGAGTCATAGAAGTCACATTGTGTATTTTATTGAGGTGAATCTCATTCCAAAATGTCACAAAAGACATATGAATTATTTTCCTAAAGTACCAAAACAATATGAATGTGTTTTCTTGGGTTTTGAGTATGTCTGTTGTTTTTTCAATAAATTTAATGTCAGTTTTAAATAAAAAGACGCACTTTGGGTCATATCAGTATCACTGTGCATCGGATTGAGGTGATAAAGATTTGTACACATCCCAAATGACTCATGAATCATTTTCATAAAGTATGAAAACAATAAGAATGTTTTTAATATTTCTTGAGAAATCCACTTGTGTTTTTTTACTAAAATATCATTTCAAACTAGAAACATGCACTTTCAGACATATAGGTGGAATTTTGTGTTGGTTTAATATGCGACAAATCAATAAACATCACAAATGAATTATAAATCATTATCCCAAATTATCAATACAATATGGGCATGTTTTCTTAGTATGTAATTAGTTACACTTTTTTATGAAAATGCCAATTTTAAACTGATAACTGACACTTTGAGTGATACCAGTTGTGGATGATTTAAAAACATCAAAAATGAATTATGGATCATTTTCCTAAATTACTAAAACAATCCAATTTTTTTTTCTCAGTATTGGGTATGTCAGTTGGGTTTTCACTTAAGTTAATCTTAATTTTGAATAAAAAGACCCACATGTAGTCATACTAGTCATATCATGAATCAGATTGAAGTGAGACTAATTTATACATGTACCAAATGAGTCATGGATAATTTTTAATAAATTTTCAAAATAATCAGAATGAGTTTCTCTATTTTGAGTATTTAACTTCAATTATTTTACTAAAACTTGATTTTAAACATGAAACCCACACTTTGATCCATTAATGTGGAATCATGTGTGGGTTTTACATGAGACTGATTTATACTCATAAAAAATGAATTAGAAATATTTTTCCTAAATTATCATGACAATACAAACATGTTTTCAGGATTTTTAGAGAGTGACACTTTTTGGTATTAAAATGATAATTTTGAATTGATAGTGGACACCTGGAGTCATTCTAGTCATGTCGTGGATTATATTGTGGTATGGATTATTTTTAAAAGTCACAAATGAATTATGGATGGTTTTCCTATGGTAACAAACCAATATAAAGTTTTTTCTTAGTTTTGAGTTTGATAGTTGTTTTTTTCACTAAATTTTTTGTCAATTTGGAAGAAAAGGATGCACTAGGAGTCATATCGGTAACGCAGTGCATTGGATTGAGATGAACCTGTTGGACTCACATGTTTTGATAATACTAAATCATGTTTTGATAATTCCAAATATTCTTTTATTTATGTGATAATTATGTTTCTTTTACTTCATAATCATTAATGTGAAAATCATGTTTATATCAAAGTGATAACTCTTTACGTTTAATCTCATTTCTCTCTTGTTTAAAGATCATAGTGAAAAATTTCTTGAAGTAAAATAGTCACTGATTCAAAGGTCACTATTGAAAAGGTCACCGATGCAAAGGTCACCAATGAAAAGGTCACTGAATCAAAGGTCACTGATGCCAAGGTCACCGATGCCCATGTCACCGATGCAAAGGTCATCGCTGCAAAGGTCATCGATGTAAAGTTACCGATTCAAGGTCACTGATTCAAGGTCACTAATGTTAGGATACTGTTGGGAAGGTTACTTATAGAAAGATATCAATTAAAGGTTACTGATGGAGAGTCACCGATCAAAGGCTACTTATGGAGAGTTATTGATGGAAGGTTACCATTGGAATGGTTACTGGAAAATGTTGTTGATTTGAACTTACTATTGAATCATACCATTATGAAGGCTACCATTACCAGTATACCATACTCTTCTAAACCATACTTTGTAAAATTATTAATATTATTCTAACATTCATATTTTCTAACTTTAATACTTCTGAAATTAACTAATGCTGATTGTAGACATATTGAGAGACCGTATTTAGGGATTGTACGAGGTACGATAAAGACCGCGCATGATGTAATTATACCTATTTTCAGACCTCAAATATAAAAGAGAAGAAATATGAATGAAAAAAAACACTGAGTAAGGACTTGATGATGAGAAGAACATATGAGAATATGAAAAAAAAAACTTACTTCCTAGATCAAATAAAAACCATCCACCTCTTACACATTGAACCTACAAGCATCATGAAGTTCATTTTAGTGACAAAATCACTTCTTCCTTCTGTGCTACATCAACTCTCAATCAACACAAGAAGAAGAACACACAACTCCAAAAATCCAGAACCTTGAGTTGCGACAGTCAGTTTTGGAGACAACTTTCAGTGAAAGACTCGAACATCAAATTCTTCACTTCAAATAGCCAAGAGCTGAACTGCAAGAATATAGAGACTTCTAAACTCAATCTCATCATATTTTCTCTAATATGATCTTTTATTTTACTTTTCTAAAAAAAAATTATTTGTGTCATACACACTTTCTCTTGTTCTTTAACTGCAGGATATAAAAAATCTCACATCGAACTTCTCTTACTCGTTGTTTTCCCATGTATAACTATGGAAGAGATCATGCGTGGTCTGTGTTGTTTGTCATTCCCATGAAGAACTGTGGTAGAGGGTGTGAACCCTGGAATGTTTTTAAAAATTTTTATTAAGACTGATACAGGTTGTGTATCAAGTTTATTGTTAATATAAACTGCTTGGTGGTAGGTGATCACCAAGTGGAGAGGATTAAGTCTTCTCTTGAGACTGAACCTCATGTTTAACTTTTTTGTGCACCATATTTTTTTATACTCTATTTTACCATGCTTCACTACTTATTGCTAAAACATTAAACTATTTTTCAATCAAATTGATATTTAGTTTTGGTAAGTGTGTGTATGTGTTTAATTTAGTAAATTTTTTTCAAATGATAAAGAAGTTTTTTACACTAATTCAACTGAGGAATAATCAACCTTTGAGAGACCTGTTAACCAATTAGGCATCTATATCTCTACTTCCGTAATTAACTGGGCCGGTTTCAAAATTTTGGTGATCTTGATAATAATTTTTTTAACAGAAATTTTATGTAGGAGCTCAATTCACCCCCCTCTTGAGATTCTACTCCGACCAACATTTGGTATCAAAGGATTTAGTTTAGTCTGTTTTTACTACTACCAGAACTATTGTGAAACTAGTCAAATTCTTTACATGTGATTTTAGTTGTATCTTAAAGATCATAAAATTTCTGTCATTTATAAATTTTCTGTTCTTTATAATTCAAATTAACAATGGATAACAGAGTTTAGGGTGATGCTACTAATAGGACGCCTTTCTTTAATAGTAATAATAATTCTCAGTGGAAATTAAAAATGAAAATGTATCTTGAGAGAATGTGACCTAAAATCTGGGACACAATTGAAGAATAACCTGTATTTCATGTTACTGTTAGGGATACATGGTCTCAGCTGACTAAAGCTACATATAATAATAATAATTGTAAAGTAATGAATGCATTGTATAGTTCTCTCGGTGATGAAGAGTTCAATAGAATAGCTACTTGTAAAACTATATATGAAATTTGGGATACTTGAGTTGTTTCTCATGATGGAACAAACAATGTTAAAGAAATGATATTAAATACTTATACTATTAAATATGATAATTTTCAGATGAATCCTTATGAACCTATCTCTGAAATGTATCTCAGGATCAATGAAATAGTGAATACCATGAGTCTGTTTGGAAAACCAGTGGACAACAAGGATCATATTATGAGATTGCTTCGATGCCTACTTGAAAAATGGAGAGGAACATCTGTTTCTATCAGAGAATCTTATGACATAGTCAAGCTACTAGTGAAGGAACAAATTTGAAAGCATATGATGTATGAAGAAGAGCAAATGGTAAATCAATAAGTAGATTAAGAGCAAAGAATGAAATCTGTAGCATTCGAGACTTCTACCTCAAAGAACAAGGAAAAAGGAAAATCTCATGCTCCTATAGACACTTCCACCAGGGAAGAATCATTTTATGATAGTGATAATGAGATGGCTCATCATACTAGGAGATTCAAAAAGTTCTACCATAATAAAAAATTCATTGCAAAGTCGACCTATAAATGAAGGTATAATAATAAAGGATAGTGGAAAAATGACAGAAAATGGAATGATAACAAAAATGATATAGTTTTTTATGAGTGTAACCAAAAATTTAATGTGAAAGATGATTTCCCCAAGATGAAATTTAAGAAGAAATATGAATATAATGGAAAATGATATAAAAAGGATATAAAAAGGATATGAAATCTATATGGAGTGCCTCAGAAGATAGCTCTAGTGGATCTGAATCTTCTGATATTGAAAAGAACAAACATGCAAACATGTGTTTCATGATAGAAACCATAGAGGCAACACATAATTCCCATGTACATAATCCTTACTATTCTGAGAATGATAGTGAATCAAACAATAATGAAAATATGACTAAGGATGATCTATTTGAATACTATGGAATGCTTTAGGAAACCTTTAATGAACTCAAGGATAAATATAAATTATTAAAAAGAAAACATGCTTTAAATTTCAATTATAATGTTGATCTAGATATTGAAAAAGAAAAATGTTCTTAGCTGTTAAAATAAAATAAGGAACTTATATAATCCAATGAGCAATTAAAGAGAGATAATGAGAGGTTAACTACAGGTAGAGATACCTTGACTCAGTTACTTGGCAAAAATATTGCTCTAAAATACACTACTGGTCTAGTACAACATCTAGGACATAGAATAATTATTAAGAATAAATTTGTACCAATATCTGGACAGTTCAATGCTAGTTCATGTTCTGGACCATCTTTTTAAAAAAAAATTCATTAAAGGACCAAACAAAGTGTTTATGTATCAAAACATTTCTGTTGATTATAGTAAATCTATGATACAAGTATGTTTTCCCAAAGTTTTTAATTCTTACCTTTCTGTACCCACGAAACATTTGGTACCAAAGTTACCATGCACTTAATCAATTTTACAAGAAAACTATTTAAAGAGTTCCTTTAAAACTCTATAGTACTTGGAAAATGGATGTCCAAGACACATGATAGGAAAATACAAATGATTCAAGAGCCAAATTAAATTTAATGGTGGACATGTTACATTTGGAGAAAACGAAAAGGGAAGATCGCTGTCTTAGGCCAACTTGGTAACCCTAATACTATATTAATTTCCAAAGTACTTTTTTGATGGGTTAAAGTACAATTTACTAAGAATATCTTAGTTATGTGATGATGGTTTTTATGTTAAATTGTAAAATGATGCATGCAATGTTTTTAATTCTAAAAATGATTTAATATTCACTACTCTTATAAATGAAAATGTATATGTTGTTGATTTAAATTATTTTTTTAAGAAAAATGTTTCATTTTAAATAATTTTCATAAAGAATCCTGGTTATGGAACAGAGGATTAGGAAACTGCAATGTGCACTCACTTAGGAAAATAACTAGGAAAGGTTTAGTTAGAGACCTACCTAAATTGGAATTCCCACTTAACAAATTTTATAATCCTTGTCAAAAGGGAAAACAACACAAAGTTTCTTTCAAACCAATGAAAGACGTTTCTACTTCTCAACCGCTTGAGTTGGTTCACATGGATTTGTTTGGACCATATAGAGTTTCATGTTTAAATAGTAAAAACTATGATTATGTTCTTATATATTATTTTTCTATATATAATTGGTTATAATTTATAGCTCCAAAAATTGAATCATGTTTTTACATCACTAAATATTCCAAGTATGTAGAAAATCATAGTGGACTTAGAATTAAGACCTTGAGAAGTGATCATGGACATGAGTTTGAAAATTAGGAATTTGAATCCTTTTCCTCACATAATGTCTATCCTCACAATTTCTATGTGCCAAGAAAACCTCAAAAGTGGAGTTGTAGAAATAATAAATAGGACTCTTCAATAGATTTCCCAGACTATGATTAATGAGTATAATTTACCTATCTATTTTTGGGCTGAAGCTGTTAATACAGCTTGTTAAATTATCAATAGAGTCTTAATTAGACCTATTCTTAAGAAGACCCCTTATGAGATTTAGAAAAATATGAATCCTAGGTTTAATTAATATATATTTTTGGTCACAAATTCTTCATCCTTAACCCTAAATAAAATCTTGACAAATATTCCTCCAGAAGTGATGAAGGAATTTTCCTAGGTTACTAAATCACTAGTAATACTTATAAAATATTTAATAAGAGAACCAAATGTGTGAAAGAATTTTTTCTAGTAATACTTTATGAGACTGATCCACATGAACCCAGAACCTCCGTTCAACTCCTTGATGAATATATGTCAATTATGGACCTTAATGATAAAGATAGTGAGCCCTTAGTGAAAAATACCAGTTCTGGAAATTCTTCAGAATATGTACATAAGGAATCTGTTCCTTTATTCATTCAAGAATATTCTAGTTCAAATCTTTATAGAGGTATTAGAACACTCAAGAATCATCCTTTAGATGTTTTAGTAGTTGATTTAAATAGAGGAAGACAAACTAGAGCTTCTTTGAAAAACCAGGTTAAACATGTTTCCTTTCTTTCATAGCTTAAACCTAAAAATATTGATGATTCAATCAATGATGAATTCTGGGTGATATATTTACAAGAATAATTAAATTAGTTTTAAAGAAAAAAAGTTTGGTAATTAGTAGAAATACCTAAGGACTTTTTGACCATAGACACTAAATGGGTGTTTAGAAATAATGCTGATGAATCCGAAAACATAGTTAGAAACAAGGACAGACTAGTTGAACAAGGATATAGTCTAGAAGAAGGAATAGACTATGAGAAAACATTTTCACCTATAGCTAGACTAGAATCCATTAAGATATTACCTGCTTATGAAGCTCATCTAAATTTCAAACATTATCAAATGGATTTCAAAAGTGCATTTTTAATAACACCTAGTTTTACAAATCCCCATTTTTCAAATCATGTCCACAAACATTAAAAAACCCTATATGGTCTGAAACAAAATCCAAGAGCTTGGTATGACAAAAATAGTTCATTCCTTATTTCAAAACGTTTTACTAAAGTAATAGCGGATCACACTCATTTTATTAGAATGATTTCCAAAGATTTTTTAATAGTATCGATTTATGTAGATGACATTATTTTTAGATCCTCTAAAAATTCTTTATTTACTGACTTTTCAAAAATTATGTTAGATGAATTTGAAATGAGTTTAATGGGGGAACATAAATTTTTCCTTGGATTTCGATTTTTTTAAAAAAATGGTATAGTTTTAAATTAGAGAAAATATACCAAGGATCTTTTGAAACATTTTGGTTTGGACGGAAATAAAGTTAGTGATACACCTATGATTACCACTTGTAAGTTAGATGCTGATGAAACTGGTAAACGATTGGATCAAACCATTTACAGATGTATGATAGGAAGTCTGCTATATCTTACTACTAGAAGACCTGATATTATGTTCATTGAATGCGTGTGTGCTCTCTTTCAATCAAATCCAAAAGGGTATCATCAAACTTCTATTAAAAGGATTTATAAATATCTCTAGTTTACGACAAACTTAGGGCTGTTTTATCCAGCAGAACAAAAATTTTAATTTATAAGTTATTCGAATGCTGATTTTTATGGTTTCAAGTTATATAGAAAGAGAACCTCTGGAACATGTCACATTTTAGGCAAGTCTCTATTATCATGTTTTAGTAACAAATAGAATTATATTACATTATCAATTGTCGAAGCTGAATATATTTCTCCTGGGAGTTGTTGTGCTTAAATTATGTGGATTAAACACACTTTACAAGACTATGGTTAACAATTCAAACTTGTCTCTTTAAAGTGTGATAATACAAGTGTTATTAACAACTCTAAAAATCTAGTATCTCATGCTTAGAAAAAGAACATTGAGGGGTGACATAACTTCTTAAGAGATCATTATCAAAGAGGTGATATCACTCTTGATTTCACTGGTATAGAACACCAATTGGATGATAGGTTCATAATGCCTTTGAATTATGATAGATTAAATTACATCAAACATGAGTTAAGTATGATAAACTATAAGGGTTATAAACCTCTCTGATAGGAACCTCACCAATAGGAACCTAACTGATAGGAACCTCACCAATAGGAACCTCACCAATAAGAACCTCACCAATAGGAACCTCACTGATACAGACCTCACTGTTAGGAACATCACTAATAAGAACCTCACCATTGGGCCTCACCATTAGGAACCTCACTAATAGGAACCTCACCATTGGACCTCACATTTAGGAACCTCACCGATAGAAACCTCACAGTTGAACCTCACCATTGGACCTCACCGTTAGGAACCTCACCGATAGGAACCTCACCTTTGGACCTCACCATTAGAGACCTCACCATTTGGAACCTCACCGTTAGAAACCTCACAGTTGTTACCTTACTGGTATTCAATGTTTTCGGGACTTGTGTTTTCTCTTCCTGAAGTTAAAATGTTTTCTATTTTACTTATTTCTTTTATGTGATATGTTTTTCAATCCCTAAATGTTTAAATTAAAATATCATACCACATTTCGATCCACCTCAAATTATCTCTGTAATCTCTTTTCTCCCTAACCTCATAACCTAAACCTCTTCTCAAAACCCTCGAAATGATTCATATCGCATAGAAAAAGTGAAGAGATCATTGGTAAGTGAAGAATGGGATGCGCCAAATCCAACGAGACCTCGAGCTGAGTCGAGTAGTGGAAGTAAGGTAGTGACAAATCCGATAAAACCTCATCTATCGAAGAAGTAATTCATTGTTGAAAAATAGTTCTGTTCCTATTGTTTTATAACAAGCATATCTTTAGTGCTGAAGGAACTTGATGCTCAAGGATAGGTTGAATACTTTAAAAACAACAATGCACCCAATTTCCTTAAGTTAGTAAAGAAGTTTTATGAGTTTTTGAAATTGGAACAGACTGAGGATGAAAACAGAATGTCTTCAAGGGTAAATGGAGTAAGTGTAAGCTTAACCACTGTTGAATAGACTAACTATCTGAGAGTACCACATGAAGGGATTTATGGTTACTACTCCGGAGGGGTGCCTCCCACTACTGATTTCTTCTGTAATAAAGAAGCCTTAGCTAAAATGACAGGGAGTGGGATACCTAGGAAAGTCATTTCTGCTGATATGGAAGGAGAAGAAAAGATTTTGTTTATGTTTTTTCATCATGTCTTGAGTCCCATGAGAGTGGAATTTGCTACATTTAAATTTCAGGTTGTATTTCTTTTGTATCTATTGAAGCATGGAAAAAAGATAAATTTATGTGGGCTGTTAATAATTAAATTAGAGGATATGACAAAGACAATTTCAAAATCCAATGCCTTATTTCATGCAGGATTGATATCCTAGATGCTAAAGGTGAATGGAATTTCTTGGGAAAATAAGGAAACAGTTGTATTAGGTGACAATTTCTTCATTATAATGGTAATTTGTAAATTGATGAAGATAAACTAGAACCCCTGGAAAAGAAGATGGGTACATGATGATAATAATTTATATGATTAATTCAACCCTATCACATATCCTACTAGGCCTAAGAATAAAAGATATTCTTGTCTATAGCCTGGTGAAGTAGAGCCTGCATATTCAGATGAAGAAGGAGAAGATGTTGTTATGGCAGAAAGATAGGATTCTTCTATAGATGACAGGAGTGATCCTGACATTCCCTCCAATCCTCATACTAATAATATATCCTTTGGAAATCCTAGCCCACCAAAGATATTTCTTAGAAGGGAGAATGTTTTAAGGTATAGTGATGATGAAGAGACCAGTAAAGAAGCAAGGGGGAAAATGTCTTCAGAGACATTAGAGGGACCTCAGATGAGGATGAGGACACTAAATCTAGTCATGGTGATATTGAGACAGCTAATGATGTATGTGAAGAAGAATAGCATAGTCTCAGTCCCTTGATAGGGAATACATAAATAGATAAAGGTGTATATGAAGATGTTGCTGATTCAGTTGAAGTTAGAATTTCTTTGGATGCAGTTGAAGATTCAGTAGAATAAGTGGAAGTGGACCCTCCTATTGATGAAGTTTCTCAAGGAGGTATGGTATAGATGGGTATGGTTGATTAGGAGAAATCTTCAAATGAGGGGCAGGAACTTGTTGTCATAGGTTCAGTTTCTATAGATCTTGGAATAAAATATTGGTTAAAAGACCCTAGATTTGTGGTCTTAGGATTAGATTATGGAGAATCTGATGATGACCAACTAATCAGAAGTCCTCCCATTCCTACTGTTTCAGAACCCACTATTGTGCAGCCAGTGGTTCTTTTGCCTTATGACTATGTGAAGAAGTATAATTTGGAATCAATGAAATCATATCTGAAGAGCCACTTTGATGAGAGATTTATTTGATTAGAGAGGGCTATGGCTCACAATCAAGAAGTTTTCACTTCTACAGTGGAAAGGCTAGTTTCTGCCACTCACTCCATCATGCTAGATAAGGTAAAGGACTGTTATAATAAGATCAGAACCTTGGTAGATTCTAGGGAAGCTAGGAAGCAGTCTATCGCTAGACTAGACTCCTACATGGTTTCAAGGGTTCAGGTGTATAAAGATATTCGGTATATTAAAAGTGTGGTTCTGCAAATGTTCACTGTTTTTGATGACTTTAAGATGTCAGTGGAGAAACAAGTGAGTGTCCATGATGATGATGTGAAAAGACTAATCTGTGGGATAACAAAATCATTTAATGATACAATATCTTTCACTA
Source organism: Viscum album (assembly GCA_963277665.1). Lineage (NCBI taxonomy): Eukaryota > Viridiplantae > Streptophyta > Magnoliopsida > Santalales > Viscaceae > Viscum > Viscum album. The sequence goes on from OY728152.1 coordinate 1,295,391,616, forward strand.
TAGCACCTCTGTGTGCATCTACTTCATCTTCTACCTCTTTTCCTTTTGATCTAGATTCCTTCAGGTTGGTTGTTAGAAAAGAAGCTGAGAAGTTCTCTAGTACCAGTACCTCATATCCTTAGTCGATGACTCATGTTATTTCTACTACCAGAGAAATTCATAATATTGTGAGAAATTATCTAAGGGAATCTTCTCAAGATCTGAAGGACATCAAGGAACAAGTAGATATCTACTAGAAAAGGGTATTCTCTAATAATTAGATGGATGGTTACTTCAAGTTGCAGTTAGAGAACATGAGTATTACACCTATCACTCAATCCTTTAAAGATCATGTTAGCAGGCTTAGAGAGTTGACTCCAGATTTGGAAAAAAATTATGGAGAATAAGGATGATTTTATTCCAGCCATGGAAAGAGGAGGAAGTATTATTATAGATTTCAGAAATCACCTTTTACCCTTCCTACATGTGGACTGCACTCCCATCATTTTTCCTCCAGCCATTCCTTCTACCTCAGGTGCCTCAAGATCTGCTAGTGTTTCACCAATGATGACTCCTACACAGGCCATAAGAAGCTTGACCCCCACCATTCCTCAGAGATCTACTCAATATAGGTCTACTGATGCTTCTTTTTCAGCTCCTTCTACGTTGATGACTGCCATCCCTAGGCCTATCCCTCCATCTTCAGAACCTGATTCCTCCACTTCCAATGAAAAAGTTCCTTTTTTACTTCCCTGATGTGGATTGAATGTGGGATTTCTTAGTTGATAGGGACTTTTGTAACATTTTTTGTATATTTTACTTTTGATTCATTATAGGAAAATACTCTTTTCTTTCATTTTATCCTCCTGTATTTTTGTTAATCAAAAAGGGGGATAAATATTTAAGCATGAATCTCAAAGTTACCCAAAGGGGGATTAATAAGTCATGTTTATGTTTAAAGCATCCTAAAAATAAAGGAGGAGACATTTTTTACGATGGATGAACTCTTTTGGAATATATATAATATCTATTTTTTGTAATAAAAATGGTTCAAATGTTCTTATACACACCAATGAAGATATTAGAAAATGTGTTAAACCGTAATTTAGAATATACTGACATAATTTTTTATTATCAAAAAGGGGGGGATAGTTGGACTCACCTTTTTTGATAATCCCAAACCATGTTTCGATAATCCCAATTCATGTTTTGTTTATGTGATAATTATATTTCTATTACAATATAATCATTTATTTGAAAATCATGTTTATATCAAAGTGATAACTATGTGGTTTAATCTCACTCCTCTCTTATTTAATGCTCACAGTGAAAAATTTATCCAAGTAAAAAGGTCACTGATGCAAAGGTCACTAATGCAAAGGTCACTGATGTAAAGGTCACCGATGCAAAGGACACTGATGCAAAGGTCACCGAGGCAAATGTCACCGATGAAAAGGTCATCGACTCAAAGGTCACCGATGCAAAGTTCACTGATGAAAAGGTCACTGATGAAAAGGTCACTGATGCAAAGGTCACCGAGGAAAAGGTCACCAATGGAAAGGTTACTGATGAAAAGATCAACGAAGAAAAAGTTACAATTGCAAGGTTACTGATGCAAGGTCACCGATGCAAGGTCACCGATACTAGGCTACTATTAGGAGGGATACCGATAGAGAGTTATCAATTAAATGTTACTTATGGAGAGTCACCAATGAAAGGCTACTGATGGAGAGTTATTGATGGAGGTTTACCATTGGAAAGGTTACAGATGAATGATGTCGATGAGCACTTACTGTTGAAGCCTACCATTGTGAATGCTATAGTTACCAGTATACCATACTCTTCTACTCCAAACTTTTTCAAATTCTTAATATTATTCTAAAGGTCATATTGGCTAACATTAATGCTTCTGACATTAATTAATGCTAATTGTAGAAATCTTGAGATATCGTATCTAGGGAAAGTACAATGTTTGAGAAATACCAAACGTGATGTAATTATACCTCTTTTCAGACCTCAAATATAAAAGATAAGAAGGAGGAATCAAAAAAACACTGGGTGAGGATTTGATGGTGAGAAGGGCGTTTGAGAATATGAAAAATGAATTACCCGCTAGATCAAAGAAAAACCATCCAGATCTTACATTGTGAACCTACAAGCATCACGAAGATCATTTTGGGGACAAACCCACATCCTCCTTATGTGCTTCATCAACTCGTGATCAATATATGTAGAAGAACACACAATTAATGAAATCCAGAACCTGGAGTTTTGACACTCAGTTTTGGAGACCACTTCCAGAGAAAGACTTGAACATGAAATTATTCACATCAAATATCCAGAAGCTAAACTATAAACACATAGAGCCTTATAAACACAATCTCATCATATTTTCCCTAATGTTTTCTTTTATTTTACTTTTCTGAGAAGTGTGTATTTGTGTCATACACATTGTCTCCGGTTCTTGAACTAGATGATATAAAAATCCTCACATCAAACTTGTCTTACTCTTTGTTTTATCATGTATAACTGTGGAAGAGATTGTGTGTGGTCTGTGTTGTTTTTCATTCCCAAAAGGAATTGTGGTCGAGGGTGTGAACCCTAGACAGTTTGTGAAAACTATTGTATAGCAAGATACAGGTTGTGTATCAACTTTATTGTTAATATAAAATGCTTGGTGGTAGGTGATCACCAACTAGAGGGGATTAAGTCTTGGATTAAAACTGAACCTCTTTTTAACTTTTTTGTGCACTATATTTTGTTATACTATGATTTATCTATTTTCGGCTACTTATTACTAAAACATTAAACTGTTTTTCATTCACTTTGATAGTTATTTTTTGTATGTGTGTGCATGGGTTTAATTAAGAAAAGTATTTAAAAAGGTGTAGAAGTGTTTTACATTAATTCAACTAATGAATAATCACCCTTTGAGAAACATGTTGACCAATTAGACATCTATATCTCTACTTCCTTAATTATTTGGACCGGTTTCAAAATTTGGGGGATCATTATAAAAAAGTTTTTAACAAAAATTTTAAGTAGGAACTCAATTCACCCCCCCCCCCTCTTGAGATTCCACTCATACCAACATAGTCTAATTTCTAAACATCACAAAAGAATCATTGATAGTTTTACTAAAGTATCAAAACAATAGTAATGCTTTTACTTCATTTTGAGTACACCACTGGTGTTATTTTACTAAAATGTAATTTTAATAAGGAAACATGAACATTAATCCATATAGGTGGAATCATAAGTGTGTTTTACAAGAGACTAAATCATATACATCATGAATTAATTATAAATCACGGTCTAAATTTATTAAGACTATCAAATCATGTTTTTGATGGTTTTTAGTGAGTGAATGTTTTTTTATTAAAACATCAATTTTAAATTGATAACAAACACTTGGAGTAATATCGGTCAAAGAATTCATCAAGTTGAGGTGTGGACAATTCCTACATGTCACATATTACTCATGGATCATTTTCTTAAAGTACCAAAGTAATCTGAGTGTTTTTTCTCAGTTTTAAGTATGTCATTTTTTTATTCACTAAAATAAATGTTAATTTTGAATAAGAAGATGCTACTGGAGTCATACCAGTGAAACCATGCATTTGATTGAGGTTTTTCTAACTGGAACATGTACCAAATGACTCATGGATCATTTTTATAAAGTATCTAAACAATCATAATTTTTTTCTCCTATTTTGAGTGGTCCACTTGTGTTTTTTTAATAAAATGTCATTTTAAACTAGATACACATAGTTTGATCCATACTGGGGGTATTTTGTGTGTTATTGGTAAGATAATAATTCATACACGTCAAAAATGAATTATGAATTGTTGTCCAAAATTATCTAGACAGTGTAATATAGTTTTCTTGGCTTCATGTGAGTAGCACTTTTTTTAATAAAATGTCCATTTTAAACTGATAACGAAAACTTAGAGTCATACCAGTAACAACATGAGTCAAGTTGAGGTACGGTTGATTCATAGATATCACAAATGAAGTATGGATCATTTTCTTGAAGTATACAAACAATCATAATGTGTTTGATAAATTTTGAGCATGTGAGTTAGTTTTTCACTAAAATTAATTTCATTTTTTGTATAAAAAAGATGCACTTGGAGTCATATCATTCACACCGTGCGTATAATTGAGGTGAGGATAATTTTTACACATCTTAAATGAGACTTGGATTGTTTTACTAAATTATAAAAACAATAAAAATGTTTTTCCTCTATTTTAAGTATGTCATTTTTTTACTAAAATGTTATTTTAAACTGGAAACATGCACTTTGAGCCATATAGGTGGAATCATGTGTGGGTTTAAAATTATAATGACCCACATACATCCCAAATGAATTAATTTTTTTCCCAAATTATCAAGTCAATCTGAGCATGTTTACTTGTTTTTTAGTATGTGGAGCTTTTTTCATTAAAATATCCATTTTAAACTCACAGAGGACACTTGGAGTCATACCGATCACAACGTGTGTTGGATAGAGGTGTGGATAATTTCTACACATCATAAATGACTTATGGATCATTATCCTAAAGTACCAAAATAATTTGAATGAGCTTTCTTAGTTGTGAGTATGTCAATTTTTTTCACAAAAATTAAAGTCAATTTTGACTGAAAAGATGCACTTTGAGTAATATTAATAACACCATGAATCGTATTGATGGGAAGAATATTTCTACACGTCCCTAATTACTCATGGATTATTTTACTAATGTACCAAATAAATATGAATGTTTTTCCTGGTTTTGAGTATTTCAGTTGTTTGTTTCAATAAAATTAATGTCATTTTTGAATAAAAAGATGACCTTTGGGTCAAACCAGTCACACTATGAATTGGATTGAGGTGAAGATGATTTATACATATTCTAAAAGACTCATGAATAATTTTTCATAAAGTATAAAAATAATCATAATGTGTTTCCTCTATTTTTAGTATGCAATATGTGGTTTTTTACTAAAATGTTATTTTTAAATAGGAAACATGCACTTTTATCCATACAGGAGGCATCGTGTGTGGGTTTGACATGAGACTAATTCATACACCTCACATATAAATTAACAATTTTTCCCCAAATTATTAAGACCATATGAGTGTGTTTTCTCGGTTTTTAGTGAGTGAAACTTTTTTGTATTAACATGTCAATTTTAATATGATAAGGGACACATTAAATCATACCAGTCACACCATCCATCAGATTAAGGTACACCAGATTACTACACATAAAAATGACTTATGGATTGTTTTCATCACGTACCGAAACAATAATAATTTTTTTACTTAGCATTTTGTATGTAAGTTGTTTTTTCACTAAAATTAATGTTAATTTTGAAAACAAAAATGCACTAGGAGTCATGCTGGTCACATCGTACAATGAAATGAAGGGTGGATGGTTTATTCCAGTCAAAAATGACCTATGGATCATTGTAATAATGTATCAAAACAATAATCATGTTTTTTATTGTTTTTCACTATGTTACTTGTTTTTTTACTAAAATTAATGTTAATTTTGAATAAAAACACAATTATAGTCATATCAGTAACAACATGTGTCTGATGGAGGTATGACTAATTTATAAACTTCCAAAATGACTCTTAGATCATTTTCATAAACTATAAAAATAATTATAATTTGTTTCCTATATTTTGAGTATACCACAAGTGTTTTCAAATAAAACTTCATTTTAAATTTTAAACATTCACTTTGATCCATACAAGTGGAATCGTTTGTGGGTATGACTTGACATAGATTCATACATGTTCCAAATGAATTATGAGTCATTTCTACAAATTATCAAGAAAATACAAGAAAACATTATTTAAATAAGTCACCTAAAATAATTTCAGAATGAATATTACCTTAAGTGAAAAGGGTTGTGTGAAATTTTAAACAATTTTTCTCAAACACAATCATGTAATGATTCTCATTCTACTTCATTTCTCAACAATTTTGTTGTTTGCAAGACAACTCTTCTTATCCTTCTCTACCTCAGTCTTCACTTTAATCTTCGCCTATGCCTCCTACTCCATATCGGTCTCTACCATCGACTCTCCCACTACCTTTTCCTCAACCTCCACCCCCACCTCGAACTCTTCCTCCACCTCCATATATGTAATTTACTAATAATTTTATTTTTTGTGGGTCAGCACTTATATAAAAATTTATTTTCTCCATTATACTACTCCTTGATAAAGAGATCAAAAACAATATATAATAATTATGACACTAATACTTCACAACCCAAATATATTTCAAAGTTCATAAATATTACAAGATCAAAAACATATTATGTAATCACCCAAAGTTTTTGTTGGAATACATTCATATAAAAATTATGTTACCCACTCATCTTTAAACAAATTGATTTCTTATTTTGAGTAACATGGTTTTTGATAGTCTTGATAGTGATGAAAAAAAATAGAAAAAAAATTATTTTGAAATATATTTAATGAAATTTTAATTACCATCAGAAATTAAATATTGGGGGATGCTGGTCTTTTCATGTTTTATGATTTCTATCGTAAATTTGAAAACATAATTTCCACAATCGATGTCATTATCTTGTTTCTAATAATGTAGAAACATTTTCCAAAATAAGTAAATTATTGTAAAATGTTTGGATGGATAAATATTTCAATATATACTTTTATTATCTTCCATGTTTAGTAATCTAGAAGCTTTATCCCTTCAGACACCAAATTCATTCCATGAGGTAGCCCATATTGAGTGACCACTCTATCGGGACAAAATTTTTGTTCAAACATAGAATGAACATATAATTCAATATTTCTATATAAAATATTCATTTAAGTGTATTAAATATTCACAATACACATCATGTTTGGTAGGTTTTTTTCATATCCATGAAGTGAATAAAATAAATAAGTAAATGTAGTGCCATATTGACTTTTATCAGCATCCAATGAATCCAAAAAACAAAAAATAATAATTAATAGAAAAAATTAAAAATATATTTTATGTGATTAGATTTTATATTTTTACCTTTGCATTGTAGGCATCGATAAGTTTTTTTCATTTGATTATTTTCTACAAAACACTTAGAGCAACGTAACTTTTTTCTTTTTCATTTCTTCATCATTAAAATTATTCTAACATAGAAACTACATACGGATTAATGAATCCAAATTGGACTTCACACGATCCATCCATTAGATTGTTGTGATACAAACTTATGTAATAAATATTAATATTTATTAAAATTAATAAACATATTAGATCACTATTTGGATACATGTATTAGGAAAATGTACCTTATTTATGTATTCATAACTGTGACGCCCAGCCATTAATGCTTGAGAATCTCATTTATAGTCTTGAGACTGATTAAATTTGTCAAGTAATCACCATATATTTCTTACTAATATTAAATGTAATACATTGTTTTATATTTAAATGTGTTCTATTTATGATGATGTAATGATAATAAATGTTACTATAGAATTGGTAGAAAGAAGGCACTCGAAAAAAGTTTTTTGGTTTTCTTGGATGATTAACAAGATTATCTTGATTTGGTCTTCAGGTTCCCCAACTCTTTATTAATCTTAAATATCATACCTCACTTCTGACCGTTTACCATCACTTACTGCATGTTTTTCAAATGATTTTTTTAAATACATAATGCATGTGTCATTATATGATTAAATAGCCTTATTAAGAAAGCTCCAATAGATACTTTGACTATTGTAATATCCATACCATCGAGTGGCACATAAAACTTAGAAATCAGCTAATAAGATACCTCAATCCCCACTCTTATCTGATCTTTTGAGAGTTCTTTATTGTTTATCTATTCTCCTAGGATATTAGACACAGTACGCATTATAACACAATGATACATGGGAGTTAATAGATACAAATCACATTCAACTATACCTTGAATAATTTGAGAAATATCAAGTTATCAAAATTTGTTTCATTCAAAATTAAGAGGAGTAATGGAAAAATTGATTACCATGGGTAAGGTATACGGTTGGGGGGAATGATAAGCCTCAAATCTAGTGGGGTCATTTGGATCATGTGTGGATCTTTTATCCATTTTGGGTACGCTCTGATCATTTCTTATACATTGTTATACCAAACCACACCACCAAATAATATCTTATTTTGAGTCTATTGGTGTATAAAAATTTCCCATAATATTATATGTATCTTCATGGGGCTTTATCTTCTAAAAATACGTTCATGGAGAGACTTCAAAACCTAATCCTCTAATGTGACCATATTTTTTAGGCCACTTCAAATCTACAGAAAGTAGCTTTCTTCTAGTATGGGCATTCTCGATTCTTATGTATAAAACATATAAAAAATTAGAACAAATGATATATATTTTATGTAGTATTGTCATAACAAATAAAAAATTAAAAATATGTCATACTTACACATGCTTCACATATTTTTTTGTTTTTATCAACTAATTTATACTCATTATTTACATGAGCTTCCTTCCATAGCACATTATGTAGAATGGAAGTGGATTCTAATTTTGATTTATCAATATTCATATAAAAAAGGAAAATATGTGGTTTCATACCACATAATTAAAAATTTATTTTCTATTTAAAATATTTACCAATTTATTCTCTAATGAAGTGTACCTCATCCTTAATTTGTGATAGGGGTATATTGGTTTCGATGCAAATTCTTTATTTCTTGAACCCTTTGGAAGTTTCATAAACATAAAACTTAAACCATGTTGGATAAAATAAATAATGTAAAAAAATACATTATTCACTACATTGCTCCTAAGAAAATTTCTTATTATGAATTTTGATGAAAGAATTACATGTTTCCTACTTTATAATGCGTACATAACTAAGTGGTGAGTGGGGATTTATTTTACACTTATCATCCCTAAAATTCAACCTTGTATGAAGATTCTGGAAGACTCTATGGGATTTTCTAGAAGCCATTAAGACAAATTTTTTAATGAAATATTCTACAATAAATGAAGTCTTCAAGGAATATTGAAAATTAATTAAACATTGCATTATATATTTTTTCAGTAAAATGGAGAATGTATAGTGTAACATTACCATTATATCCTTATAAAGGATTTCCTTCATTATAGGTTGGATGTTTCACCATGAATCAATATCTACCTGCATATTCATCCTCATTGTGGCCCTAATATAACTAATGAGCATTTACTTGTTGGGGAAAATAGGTTTGGACATGTTGATTCCGTCCAACCTCAAATTTTATACCCATTAATATTTCCTTGATAATTTTATTTACCACTATGATGTTGTTTCGTTGTTTTGTTTTCATCAACATGTTGTTGATCCCCTAATAATTCTATAGTTTCATCATAAATATTATTCTCTTCATCGTGATTGGTAACATCATAGTGTGTAGAATACAATGTTCGTATTGGTAGTCAAATATTTAATATATCTTGAATAAAAATATATATACACTCCATACGTTAAATTCAAAAATTTCTATAATATTGTATGAAAATTTCTATTGTTATGAATATAGATATAATACTTCAATACATCAATAAAACTAACCTTTACAACCTTTATTTAATCCTTCCTCAAACGTTGATTTTATTACATCTCTTGAGAATGTATTTCACTCCCTCTTTCAAACTATATGTCCTCCAATCATTGTGGTTCCAATGTTCCTTTATTACTAACCTCTTGAACATTTATTATCACATTTTTTTGTTGGATATTTAACTCCCATGTTTGGTGGACATCCGCCTATTATTATTGACAGAATATATAAAAAATTCATCCCATGATCATTTAGGGTGACTACAAATCAGAGTACTTCAAGCAACCCCAAAGATATGGGGGTGGCACTCAAGTAAAAAATAATAATAATTATTCAGGAGATGATAGTTTAATTTCAGCTGATATTTTAAAATAACTAAAATGCAATTTTAATTATTACATATAAAATAATAAAATAATAAAATTAAGTAATGAATATTAAAATATACATGACTTCCACTCACCATTATTTATTTCCACTCAAAAAAAATTATTTTTTCCCACTTAATCTCAAATATTTTTTTTTGTAGGGCTTAGAGGAGACACAAAAGTTTTGTGGGACTGATATGAGGAATATTTTGAGATCTTGAAAACTGGCCATTTCTCCAAGCTTCCAATAGAAATTATCCTGAAGATGAATCCAAAAATAGGGTCGAAGAGGTCTACTCACTGTGGGAGTAATACCTTCAAGATTTCTATTAGATGACTCAAAATATTATAATTCTCATCCATGTATGCTTGATTGAGGAGTTCTAATAGGATCCAATGTGATCCCACACAAAGTAAAAGTAATTTTCAAGGAAGTTTTTTCAAAAGTAACTGAGTGAGTCGTATAAGAAAATGACAATCAAAAAACCAAACCATTTCATTCATTTTGTTTTTATTAACTATTCCATGTCATTTTTTTGTTCCAATGAATTATTAAATGAGGAGTATGAATTTCTGAAAGAGTTTGAGAATGACTTGGGAGATGCGTTATTCAAATCCATTGTAGTGGATTTGACAAAGATTAATGAATACAATCCGAGATGGAGGTATGAAATCAAGGAGCATAGGAACCACAATGATGGGATGAAGGTTGGTTTGAAAGAGGGAGTCCAATAAATCATCAAGAGATGGAAGATAATCAATCATCCTTGGATTGAATAAATAAAGGTAGTGAAGGAACGTTGTACTATGGTATTGAAGTATTATATCTTCATTCATGATAGTAACAATTTTCATGTAAGATGCATGAAATTGTGGACCTTCATGTATGGGGGGTATTGTATTTTAAGTCTATCTTACTAAAATTAATCCTTTTTTACATAGCATTATTTCTGAAACCCATGGTCCTTTTTTATGAAAATTAATTTATGTTCCCATGACTAGTATGTTTCATATTCTTCTTTAACAACAATGGATGCAGATACAGTTCCCAGTGGTCACATATAATGTTGGAATGAGTTTACAGAGTAGGGGAGGCATTGTGTGGGTATATGTAATGGAAAGATAGAGAGAGTTAAGATAATCATAAATAAAATCAAAACTGGTTACTCTTTTTTCCATATGATTACTAATATAGAATATTGATGTCAATAATATGATGAATATTTTCTAATCTAAATCCCAGATAAAACATAAGATACTCATAAACTTATAATAAGATGGTTATGTATCCTAAGACCATCTAAAATAGTATAATATATTAGGATTGTACCTATAACTATAGATGAGCCCTATATAGAATCATACATAGACTACTCATCCATAAATAATCTACCAACCATATCTAATGACGCTGCCAAGATAAAATAGAAAAAAAGAACCATTAGGGGTTCCACATAGATAGAAATGTTTCACTTCAAAGAGGAAATAACGATTAAAGTTTCCTAAGAACCTACACTAATTGAATCACTCAGAAAGTCTCCTCAATAGAAGAGGAATTGGAATACATTCACTCTAATGGTCTTGAGGAAATGATTATCACCCCAAAAATATTAAAAATCACATATTTCTAGTTAAGAATTAATCACCTTTGAATTTTGGATATTTTATTCATCCACTATTGTCCTAACAATTAGTACCAATAGTCTTGTTGGGCCTATATTCACATCCAAATACCCATTAAATTGATTTTCAACACCATCTAATGATTTGAATCTAAATTACTGGGTATAAAATTTGATGCTCATCTTGAAGGATGTTAACCAATGCATTACTTAAATGAGGTCAAAGATATCTATTTTAACAACAGATAAATACTAAAAAAATTAGCCTCAATAAAAATTGTAGAACATGTTTCACAATTAAATTCAAGATATTCTCTTTTCCCATGAGGCATTCAAAAATTCAATATATGAAGTTTCATTTCACCGTGTAATACCATATGATCAACAACATGATATGCAATAAAAGAGTGACATATTTTAGTATAAAACAAAGATCTCATGGGAGTAGAATTTAAGATAATCATATGACGCACTATCGAAAGACTACATTTATACTCTATGAGCATCAGATCGGCACTATACAGTTGTTTACTAGTTGTTACTGCCAATTCTATATTGGTTTATTATGGTTATATTGATTGATGGTGTATCAGTATTACATGAGATCTGCCATGGGCCGCACATTGTATTTCTGTGGTGAGGAGATGAGATGTAGGGTTTATCATGGTTAAGAACAGTGCAAAAACGTAAAATGTAGATCCCAAAAAATAAAAAAAAGCGATAGAGGATAAGTATAAAAAAACATACATTGGATTATATCCTTGATTCGTTAAAGGAATGTAGAGGAGTTCTATGATAGCTGAATAATCATGACTGATTGAGTTGCAGTTAGGGTTCTTTTAAATAGATCAGAGACACTTTTAACAGATCTTTCATAAAAGTGCTTATATATATCACTTTTATAAGTGCTAAAATTATAAGTACTGATAAAAAGTATATTTATTAGTCTGATTTTTGAATTGATAAAAAAACTTTATCAGTGCTAAATTTTAAGTGCTAAGAAATATATATTTTAAAGGCGATGATAATGATTGATCTTTATCAGTGCTAAAAAATTTCTGGTAAATATTTCTTTTATCAATACTAAAATTTTAGCAATTCTGAAGGATATATAATTATAATTATTTAAATTAATTTATTAAAATTTTATAATTATTTAAATAAATATAATTATTTATAAATAAATATGTAAATAATAATTAAAAAAATAATAGTTATTTTTTATAATAATTAGAAATTTATAAAATTATAAATATATACAGTAAATATACATTTATAAATATATTTATCTAAAGATATTTTTAAACATTATTAGTCGATATATAATCTTAAATACCTACATTTTAAAAATGGGTGAAATTAAATAACTCAAAATGAGTACACTTTAAAAATATTAAAAAGTGGATAATTTTTATTAATTACATATAAATTATTAAAAAACTTTGGTTATATATATATATATATTGAAAATATTAAAACATAGAAAAAATATATTAATAAATAATAGAAAATGATACAATAAAAAAATAAAAAAAATATATTAAAAATGATAACCCTAACTCTAGTAATATTAAAAATAAATAAATCAAATTGTCAAATTAAAAAAATAATATATCATGATATAATTAAAATTATAAAATATAATAAAATTTTAAAAAATTACATAAATATTAGGTTTATGTGCTTCAATATATTTCATAAATACATTTGTGTGTGTGTTTGTATATAAAAATACAGTAATTACATGTATATATATTGGTGTGTGTGTAAAGCCCCAAGGCCAGAATCTAGGAGCCAGTGCATTATTTTAATACATTAGTATGATTACAAGGAATCAAGTCCCGAAAGACAAATCAGTTTAGTAGTCTTGGAACCAAGATACTTACTTAAGTTCAACATCACAAATTGAAAAGAAAAACAACACTAATTTATTCCATTTGAAACATCCAAGATTCCAATATTATTACTGCAAGTCACTCATAAATAACTTTTTCATATCCTGGGAAAATGAAATATGAAAAGGAGTGAGCTCAGATGCTCAGTAAGCGTAAGAAATACAGCGGAAGATAACATAAACATTAGTCATGGTGAATAATTTAAATCACATGCCTTATCGAATAATAAACATTAGCACATTATGGCAGGAATATGATCTTAGTAAATAATTACATAATAAAACATAATCATGGATATTCTACTAGTTTAATAACCACATGAAATATGAATATCTAATCTCATAATGATGGAATGCATAATTTCTAACATCATAACCACATAGTCAAAGCCTCATTCCAAGACTAAAAATAAGATTTTGTCCAGGCCTTGTGCCAAGACACTAGTTTGTCTCATGAGACCTACCGATGCATTGAGGAGCTGTATAAGGCTCCAACCGTCACTTACTATGTCCAATGAATTCCTCATATGAAAAGGTTGAAACATAATCTGAACATTCGTATTAAAACTAGCATATGAAATGTCAATATTTTAACCACAAACCATGAATTGTATAAAAATAGCACATCCACAGTCAAACATAACTCATTAAATACAAAATAGAAGATTGTATTATAATAGATCAAATTAAATACATAATAATGAATGATATTGACATAGATGAAAATAATCATCCAAAACTATTTAAGAGAAATATCCCTTTTTTCTTGAATACATTTAAAACTCTCACAATTTATCAAGAAGTCATTTAAAATAGATTTTTTAATCAAAGTGTCCCATACAAATTTGAAAAATTTTAAAGTAATTTTAATTTTAAAACTTTAATGTCCATATAAATAAATCCAAAAAACCATTTTTAAAACATGGACATTAATAAGATATAATTAGAATAATAAATCTTTAAAATATTTTAAAATGATATTTTAGTTAGAGTTCCTAACCAAAAGAGAGACACCTCAATACAAATAATTGAGGTAATAAAAACATTATAATATCATGTAAATTAAGGTATTCATGATATTCTATGTCAAAGTACATTATATACATCATATAAAAGTGAATTGGCGTATAACAACAAAAAAGTCTCAATGGAATGTAAATTGAGATGAAATCTCTTATAAAGACCATATCTTTAGGTTAAGGATAAATCAATTAAATAATTATGTGTGAAAAATATAAATAAACTCATTATTATTTTATATTCAGCGTAAATCAATCAGAGTACATTCACACATATTCTTGTAAAAACAATACCAAGGAATTGGATGTTTAACTCAATAAATGGAGATTGAGTTAGAATTACTCTTATCAAGTTCATATCGATGACTTGAGAATTTATCAATGGAGTGATTATGTGTATAAAAATTATATCCCCATAAATGGGAGTGTAAATTACTACACAAATAATAAAGAGTTATTCCACACATAATCATGGAGTAAAATAATCAATTTAGAATTAGTAAAGCCAACTGAGTGGAAATTGAAATTTGAAATTCCCTAACCAATTTGGTAACTTACGAAACATGCATCCCATGAAAGATGGATCATAAAATGAAGATTTAATTACTCATATATTATAGTATATTACACAAAGAATACAATCATTGGGCAGTACATACACCACAAAAAAAGTAAATAGTGGCAGTATGGCATGAATCTCACGGAAATAGGAAGTGAGATGGAAACCCTTACTTCGTTGTAATCAATCGAGTGGTATGGAAAAAAGTTGATAACAAAAAAATGAATCACATAATACCATTAATATAAATATAATCAAGATAATATATATATATATATATATATATCAAATAACATTACATTATACACCACATTTAATGAATAAGTTGGGAACAATGGAAATCTCACGGAATTAAAAGTGAGATAAGAAACCCATTGCCTTGTACTTTTCGTTGGTCGAGGGTAGGATAACCTCCTGTATAATGGTGAAATTATTGTTATTAAATTATACAAGAATCATATACATTTATATGCTATCATAAATGATCTTTTAACATTGCTTTGTTGATAATATCTTAGTATTATCGTCGTTTCGAGTGTTAACTGATTCTTTTTTACTTTATAAGATTTTTTACATAATTAATGTTTTTTATGGATAGGATGTATCTTATTCATATTAATAATGATATTATGTCTTTAAATAATATTTTTAATCATATAATGAAAATTATTTTTGAATGTATTACGATGGGGAATGTATCTCATCGTGTTCGTGGAGACGGTAATCCGTACGTATGCACGAGCGGCAGTATCATTATTTTGATATAAAAATATTACATAATTGGATGGTATATCATATATAAAATATCATTATCTTTCTATATTTATTATTTAAATCAATTACACATCATTATAATACCCATCCAAATAATAATGTATTGAATAACAATTACACCACGACGTGGAGACGGTAAGCCGTACGTACGCACGTATGGTGACATGTCATTCAAAGGATGGGTAGAATAATGAATATTGTTGTACCATATTTATTATAACATAACAGTATATAGAAGATACTAGAGTTATTATTTTATAATGTAAATAACAAAGAAAGATTAAGTGGAAGAAGAAAGTAACTTGAAAGAGGTGATGAAATATTTACCTCTTCTCCAGGTTCTTCCTTTTGATTTGATCGAAATGGATCCTTAGGTTGTATTTTTTACTAAAGTATGGCCTCTAAGATTAAGGGAGTGTTTTTGAGAGGGTATTTGGTCAGATTTTGGCTGATCCAAATGGCTTTGAAGGTGTGAATTACATAGAAGGGGGAGTACCCTTTTATAAGAGGGGTGAGGGGCACCTTAGGAAAAGCTAGAAATATTATTTTATAATAAAATCATTTTCGGTTTCTAATGGCTCCAAAATGGACTATTTAAAGGATAAGGTGGTTATTGGTGGAAAACCACTCAACCAATAGGTTTTATATAGGTTTGGGTCTCTATATTAACTTTATTCATTATATTTAACTCTTAGTTAAATAGTTTGACATTTACCATGTCTCTTTGTATTTTTATATTATATTATTAATAAACTCACTATATACTTCCAAGAGAACCCAAAGTGGTTCATTAATGATAAAATTACCATTATATAAGTCTTTGGGTTGAACCTTATATTTTTAGGAATATAATATCAATTAATAATATAATTTTTGTTTTAAAAACTCTTTTATGTCAATTTTGACACTAGTTGGTATTTTGTTTTTGCTAAATTCATAACAGCATTATTACATCGAAAATAATTCATCTAACCAATCCTAATATGTCATATTAACCTATAATATTAGTTTAATTCATAAAAAGTCTCAAATTACATTTATTTTGAAATTTATAATATCAAATATTTTAATATTTCATTATTAGGTAATTACTACATCATCATTGTGTCATAAATAAATTAAATTATTTAATTTCTAAAAAATATAAATAAAATAAAATTATTTAGTAAATATATTTAGATTTATAATTAATATTTATAATTTAATTTATCTAATGTAAAAACCTATATTAAAAATGGTTTAGTTATTAAGCTTTAAATTTAACACTTTTAACTCTTCATTGAATTAAATAATAATAAATGTTCTAATCTAATCTAAGTGAACCTAAAGGATCATATTTTATTACTAAGTTTGTTTTTGGTAGAACTAAACTTATCTAATAGAATTAGGACATGTGTTAGGGTAATAATAATATCATTTTTACCCTTAATTATTGTATTTACTTTTAATCGTGGTAAATAAAAGTCAAAAGTTACTATTCACCAAAATTTATTTTTATCTTATTGAACCACATTTTACTTACTAATATCAACCGTATCTATCAGATTTTTAAAATTCAATTCATAGTAGTGCTAAAATTAAGTTTTATTCAAATTTTCAAATGCTCTTAGGAGGTGGGTAAAAGACAGTTAAAAGTTCAACAAAATTTATATATATCTAAAATTATTATAAACTGACTCCAAAAAATTACATTAAAAATATATAGGTTTTATATATATATTTTGACCTAAAATAAATTTAAATAAAATAAATAATTATTTAAATAAAAATTCAGTCTTAAACTATAACTCAGTGTTTTTCACTATTCATCAAAAATTTAATGTTTTAAAAAAACAAAAATTCACCCTAAGATAATTTCAATATTCCAAGTCCAAAAATGAAGTCCATTTGGAAAGATAAAATTTATAAAATTTCAAAAAGTGGATATTACTATTCATAACGGCTAGTTTGATTGGTCACGGTGAGTTAGAATCTCGAAGTTGCGTACAATGCATGCTATTACATTATTCAAATGGAAATGTACTGTGGAAGCTTGGGGTGCTATATTCTTCACCCCTTTTGGAGTTTACATCCTCGAAATTTTTAAAATTGGTCTTGGGAACATAATTGAAATTCCCACATTAGAAAAAGTATAAATAAAACTTTCACTTTATAAGAAAGAAAGAGAAGTACAAAGGTCACCTAAGATAACCCATACTAGGATTCCATGTAGGAAAACATGTATATGGAAGATAAACTAAGTGTTAAGTTCTGATGGAGAGGGATAGAAAACATGATCAGGTGAAAGTTAACAACAAGAAAACCCAAAACTTTTGATGGGACAAACGGTCATTAGTTTCCCAGTAGGAAAAGTAAACATGCAATGTTTTTTTGTTTTTAGTTATATTTCATGAAGATGAGGAATTTATTTATCATATTGACTAAGAACATAGAGAGATATACTTACTTTTTATGTATATTTTCATTCTTTAATAAATATCTACCACTAACTCTTTTTTTTCAAACGATGAGTATTCAGGATGACTTGGTCACACCGGAAGAGCTAGAATCAACTTTTAGAGAATCACATGATCTAAAAAGGATAAAATATATATTTACTTTGTCTTTAGAGATTAATCAAAACCAAAATGATTAGTACAATATAAGATGATCCCCTAAAATTATCTTCCATTAGAGAAAGAAACACTGATCTTAATTTCTAAAATTTAACCAATAATACCCGAACGTAAAATAAATACCATTCAATAAACAATTGTCCTTAAAATCCTTCAAAATAATCCAAACGAATATTGAAATCGAAAACATAGAAATTTTTTGTTATGTAGTCTTCCACATTAAATCGGATCTCCAAATGACATCGATTACTCTTAAAGTCACATAATTAAAAGTAATTAACCAAATCACATATTATCTATTACAGGATAATCATTTTGATAAATTACCTAAATCACTATAAATCCACAATAAAAACATAGATAAAAATCCACCATTACTCCTCAAATGAAATCCCATAGTATTCTATTTTCCATATACATATAGTGCTCCCAACAGAGAGAACGTCTTCCAAATTAACATTTATCACTTAATCACCAAATCTTTTTCTATACATAGGGTATTCATTTGATAAGACATAAGATCCCAAGTCAACTTATTTTTTATCAATAAATTCATTTAATTAAAATAATTAGTCACACTAACCAGGGACTTCACGTATTCCAGTGGTTGGCGATAAATCCCAATCGCACTCTGGTTGTGGGTCCGATTCCTAGAGCATTGTCCGATGCGATGGGTTGTCACACAGTCTGCGTGTTGTCCTTTTTTAAAAACAATATTTTATAACATTAACAAAATTATATAGATTCCTTAAAATAATTATAATATAATTTAACCACTAATGTAATCTCATACCTCACATTTTCATCAAAAAAATTAATAACCTATAATTGCCTCAAATTCAAGAGTCATATAAACCCAAATCATTATTTATAACTCTATCCACAAAATAAAAGATAATTATTAATTGAATAGATTTTTCACAAAACAAACTACATGGTTACACATATAAGAGGAAAGTCTTCCAAAGTAATCTCATCAACAAAGAGCACAAATACCTTTAAACATTTTTCCATCCATTTATTTCCACATTGTTTCTTCGTTGACCAAGAGGTTATCCTATAGAATTGGGAATTTACTTGAGTGATGCCAAAGTCCCTTACATTTACGACAAATTACCATAATTTGATTCTTAGGATCATTTTTATTTTCTTCTATATTACTCTTCATTTTTCCTTGGCAATTCTTTACTTTATGCCCTTCCTTCCCACAGATAAAGCATTTCTTTGTTCCATTAAGACACCTTCCTTGGTGTCTCCTTCCACATTTCCTGTATGATGGAAAATGAGTTCTTTTCTCCATGGTCTTCATTTCTAGACCTCTTATCATTCACCACTTTTCTCTTCCTTATTTAGTCTAGGAGTTGGTTAATATATATGTTGTTGATCATATTTTATAGAGAACTGATTCGGCATGAACACAATATCTTTTATGCCTGTCAATACTCCATTTTGTTGCTTATTTCCACCACTTTTCATACCTTATACTTCATTCTCAATGTTACAATGAATTCCATGGAATCCATCCATTGACTAAAACTAGAAATCATTGTGTGAGTAATTATAGTCATAATATCATTTAGAGAATATCATGACACCTTATTTTCAATATAAAACACCTTAGGATTATCCAAGTTTATTTATTCTCATCTTATATTAAAATCCTTCATATCAGTATATAAAGAGAATTTAAATTATCTTAAGCATATCCCCGAGATTTTCATAACCAAAAGTGAATCAAGGCCCATTTTCGTGTACCAGGATACCCCGGGTCAAGCCTGAAACTCATTTTCAGAGTTTTCACTCCTAGGTACATCTATGCTAGAGCCACCTCTACCTGCTCGTATCTAGACATGGATCTACTGCTTGGAAAATACACAAAATCTCTACATTACTATGATTCTAGGAAGTTATTATATACTAATCCTCAAAGTCTATCTTAGGTTAATGTGTTCTAATTAGAGTTTATCAAAATCTAGTTTCCAAGGTTTGTACTAAACGTCCCCTGATACCAACTACAATGCCCTGACCCCAGAATCCAGGATCCGGTGCGTTATTTTAATACATTGGAATGAATACATGGAATCAAGTCCCGAAGGACCAATCAGTTTAGTAGTCTTGGAAACAAGATACATACTTATGTTCAACATTACAACTTGGAAAAAAACAACAGTAATTTATTCCATTAGAAACATCAAAGCTTCCAAGATTATTCCTACAAGTCACTCATAACTAACTTCTTCATATCATGGGAAAATGAAACATGAAAATGGTTGAGCTCAGATGCTCATTAAGAGTAAGAAATACAGTGGAAGATAACATAAACATTATTCATGGTGAATAATTGAAAACACATGCCTTATTGAATAATAAACATGAGCACTTTGTGGAAGGAATATTAGCTGAGTGAATAATGACATAATATAACATAGTAATGGGTATTCTATTAGTCGAATAACTGCATGAAATATCAATATCTAATCTCATAATGATGGAATTCATAATGTAGGACATCATAACCACATAGTCAAGGCTTTATGATAGGACTACAAATAAGATTTTGTCAAATCATTGTGACAAGACACTAGTTTGTCTCATTAGACCTACCGATGCATCGAGGAGCTATAGTGGGATCTACCCATCACTTAATAAGTCCAATTCATTCCTCATATGAAAATTTTGAAACATAATATGAACATTTGTATTAAAACAAGCATACTAAATGTCAATATTTTAACCACAAACCATGAATGGTATGAAAATAGCACATCCACAGTCAAACATATCTCATTCAATACAATATGGAAAATTTTATTATAATAGATCAACCTCAATAGAGAATAATGAATTATATTGACATAGATTAAAATAATCATTAAAATTATTTGAGAGAAATATCACCCTTTTTTTGAAAACATTTAAAAGTCAGCTATTTATCAAGAAGCCGTTTAAAATAGATTTTTGAATCAATGTTTCACATACCACATTGAAACTTTTAAAAGGAATTTTAGTTTTATAACTATAATTTCTATATAAATAAATCCTTAAAAACATTTTTAAAACATGGACATTAATGAGAAAAATTTAAAATAGTAAATCTTAAAAACATTTTAAAATGAAATTTTAGTTAGAGTTCTTAACCAAAATAGAGACACTTGAATTCAAATAATTGAGGTGATAAAAACATTATAATATCATGGAAATAAAGGAATTCATGATATACTATGTCAAAGTACATTATATACACCATATAAAAGTGAATTGGTATATAACAACAAAGAAGTCACAATGGAATGTAAATTGACATGAAATCTCTTATAAAGATAGTATCCTTAGGTTATGGATAAATCCAAGATATAATTATGTGTGAAAAATATAAATACACTGAATATTATTGTATATTCATTTTAAATCAATCAGAGGACATTCAAAATGATTCTTGTAAAAATTGCACCAATGAATTGGATGTTTAACTCAATAAATGAAGATTGGGTTAGAATTACTCTTATCGAGTTCATATCGATGACTTGAGAATTTATCAATGGAGTTATTATGTGTATCATAAGTGTATCCACATAATTGGGAGTGGAAATTACTACAAAAATAATAAATAGTGATTCCACACACAATCCTGGAGTAAAATAATCAATGAAGTATGCCTAAAGTCAAATGAGTGGAAATTGAAATTTGAAATTCCCTTACCAATTTGGTAACTTACGAAACATACATCCAATGAAAGATGGATCATAAAATGAAGTTTTAATTACTCATAAATTAAATTATATTACACAAATAATACAATCATTGGGCAAGACATACACCACACAAATGGAAATAGTGGCATTATGGCATGAATCTCAAAGAAGTAAGAAGTGAGATGAAAACACTTACTTCATTGTGATCAATTATGTTGTATGGAAAAAATTTAATAACAACCAAGTGAATCATAGAATACCATGAATATAAAGAGAATAATGATAATATATATATATCAAATGATAGTACACAATACACCACGTTTAATAAATAAGTGGCAAACAATGGAAATCTCACGGAATTAAAAGTTAGATAAGAAACTTCTTTCCTTGTAATTTTCCTTGGTTGAGGGTAGGTTAAACTAGTGTATAATTTTAAAATTATTGTTACTAAATTATACAAGAATAATATAAATTAATATGATATCATATATGGTCTTTTAACATAGCTTTGTTAATAATATCTTAGTATTATCGTCATTTCGAGTGTTAACTGATTCATTTTACTTTATATGCTTTGTTATGTAAGTAATGTTTTTTATGGATAGGATGTATCTTATTCATATTCAGAATTATATTAAGTCTTTAAACATTATTTTTAATCATCTAATGAAAATTAATATTGAATGGATTACTATGGGGAATGAATCTCATCGTGTTCGAGGAGAAGGCAATCTGTACATACGCACGAGCGACTATATCATTCTTTTTATATTAAAATAATATATAATTGCATGATATATCATATATACAAAATCATTAACTTTTTATATTTATTATTTACATTAATTTCACATCACTATAATACCCATAAAAATAATAATGTATTGAATAGCAATTACACCACGACGTGGAGACGGTAAGTCGTACGTACGCATGTATGGTGACATGTCATTCAAAGGATGGATAAAATAATGAATATGGTTGTACCATATTTATAATAACATCACAGTATATATAATATATTGGATTTGTTATTTTACAATGGAAATAACAAAGAAAGAGTAATTGGAATAAGAAGAAAGGAACTTGAAAGAGGTGATGAAATATTTACCTCTTCTGCGGGTTCTTCCTTTTGATTTGATCTAAAGGGATCCTTAGGTTCGTTTCCTGACTAAAGGATGGACTCTACGATGAAGGGAGGACATTTGATAGGTTATTTGGGTAGAGTTTGGACGATCCAAAGTATTTGATGGTATGAATTGGAGATAAGGGTGAGTGACCTTTTATAAGAGGGGTGACGACACCTTAGGAAAAGCTAGAAATATTATATTATAATAAAATCATTTTCAGTTTCTAATGGCTCCAAAATTGATTATTTATAAGATAATGTGGGCTTGGGTTGAAAACCACTCATCCAATATGTTTTAGACAGTTTTGGGTCACTATATTAACTTTATGTTTAAGATTTAACTCTTAGTTAAATAGTTTGACATTTACCATGTCTCTTTGTATTTTTATATTATATGGTTAATAAACTTACAATATA
The DNA here is from genome assembly GCA_963277665.1 of Viscum album. Classification (NCBI taxonomy): domain Eukaryota; kingdom Viridiplantae; phylum Streptophyta; class Magnoliopsida; order Santalales; family Viscaceae; genus Viscum; species Viscum album. The sequence continues at coordinate 1,295,415,240 of OY728152.1, forward strand.
CTTCCATGAGAACCCAAAGTAGGTCATTAATGATGTAAATATCATTATATAAGTCTTTTGGCCAAGCCTTAGATTTTTAGGAATATAATATCAATTAATAATATAATATTTTTTTTAAAAACTCATTTATGTCAATTTTGACACTATTTGGTATTTTATTTTTTCTAAATTCATAACAGCATTACTACTTCAAAGAAAGATTCATATAACCAATATTAATATTTCATATTAACATAAAAAATTAGTGTAATTCATAAAAAGCCTCAAATTAGATTTATTTGGATATTTATAATAACAAATATTTTAATATTTCATTAATTGGGTAATTATTGCATCATCATTGTGTCATAAATAAATTAAATTATTTAATATCTAAAGTAAATAAATAAAATACCATTACGTATGAAATATTTATATCTTTCTAATGAATATATATAATCTAATTTATCTTATGTATAACCATATATTAAAAATAATTAGTTATTATGATTTGAATTTAACACTTTTAACTCTTCTTTATATTAAATAATGATAAATGTCCTAATATAATCCAAGTGGGCCTAAAGGATCATATTTTATAAATAAGGTAGTTTTTGGAAGAATTAAACTTATCCAATAAAATTAGGACATTTGTTAGCGTAATAATAATATCACGTATACCTTTAATTACCCTATTTACTTTTAATCGTGGTAAATAAAAGTCAAAAGTTACTATTCAACAAAAATTATTTTTATCTTATTAAACCACATTTTACATACTATTATCAACCGTGTCCCTCATATTTTTTAAATTAAATTTACAGAAGTGGTACAATTATGTTTTATTCAAATTTGTAAATGCACATAGGAGGTGGGTAAAAGACGGTTAAAAGTTCAATAAAATTTATATATATATGATATTATTATAAACTGACACCAATGAATTACATTAAACATATAGAGGTATTATGTATCTATATTGACCTAAAATAAATTTAAATAAAATAAATAAAAATTCGGTTTTAAACTATAACTCGGTGTTTTTTATTATTCATCAAAATTTGAAAGTTTTCAGAAAAATAACAAAAAATCACCCTAAGATAATTTCGATATTTAGAATCCAAAAATGAAGTCAATTTTGAAAGATTAAATTTATAAAATTTCAAAAAGTGGGTATTACTATTCATAAGGGCTAGTTTTATTGGTCATAGTGTGTTAGAATCTCTAAGTTGCGTACAATGCAAACTATTACATTATTCAAAGGGAAATGTAATATGGAAGCTTGGGGTGTTACAGTGTGTGTGTGTGTGCATGAAATCAATGTAACACAAAACATTTTATATATGTTAAATTGAAAAATAAAAAAATGAATAATCAATAATCAATAAATATGTTTTTACATAAAATATTATTCATTATATATATTTATACGTAATATATATTATTTATTACTATTTATAAATAATTTATATATATATTATACTTATTCGTTTTAATTAATACTTTTTTCATTAATGAATTTGTAAATAAATTTGTAATTTATTCATTATTATTTTTTGTTTAATTATTACAATATATTAATTTTATATATCTATATTTAATATATATTAATCATTAATATTTATAATCTATATATATGTATATTAAATTTATTTATTTTTATCAATGACTATTTAATTAATAAAATGTTTAATATTTTTCTTTAATTTTTTATTTTAAGTTTTTATTTGTTTAATTATTTTATTTTATTCATTTTACGTATCTTTATATTTTATATATAATATTAATTAATTCTAAAAATTCATTTATATGTGTATTCAATTTATTTATTTTTAACAATAATTATTTAATTAATGAAATTGTTAATTTTTTTTACTTAATTCATTTTATTATAGACCTATATCATTTCATTACTGGGGTTGATAAAGATTACCCTTTATCAGTGCTAAAAAATGTATTGAAAAAAGTTCCATTTAATCAGTACTAAAAATCACTGATAAAGGTATCCCTTTATCAGTTCTTATTTTAGGACTAACAAAGACAGACTTCATCAACACATTTTTCTAGAAATGGTAAATTCCAGTGTTTTTTAAGGCATTTTTTGTATTAGTTAAAGTTAAGAAAGAGATGAAGAGTGATAGAGAACATCACACGTTATAAATAATATGAGGTATGAACAATAAACTAATACGATCATTTGGAGGGTAATATATGAAATATAACTCCACAGGGGTAGATATATGAATTTTTTTTATATAAAGTGTTTTTAAGAATTTAAATGTAAATTTTCATAAAGATTTTATAACACTTCTTGAAAATTAATATTATACATCACTTTAAAAAACTATTTTAAGGGGTGAAAAGGGGACATTGAAAACCTGAATTTAAAAAATTTTCTAAATTTGAAAACTATGTAAAAAATGATGTATAAAATAGGAATTGTGGAGTGTCAGATAAAATATGAAAATGTGGAATGAAATTCCTTTATTTAGAATTATAAATGAATAACCTTTACTTATAAAAAACTCAAAAAAGTTGTATTATGATTTAATTTGAAAAATTATGTATACTTTAATTGAGTGATTTATTAAGAAAAATCAATTGTAATGTGAGAAACTTTTATCATGCTTTCATTGTTTAAAAATGGATTATTTTCAAACTTTTGTAAAGAATTTAAAATGACTAATTTTGAAAATATTAAAAATATTTCATTTACGACATTTAAGGAAAGTCTGAGATAATTAAAAATTAACTTAAATATCATTACCACATAGAAAAGAATATTCAAGAAACGGTATAATGAATATTAGTAAGGCATAGAAAGATTTTAATCTATGAAGAAAATGTATGTTTGAGTCCATATAAAATCATATATTTTGTTGAAATGTTAGAAAGGGGAGATGGATTCGTAATAATACTTGTAAACCACAAAGAATTAATTTTGAAAACAATTTAAATAAACATTGGTAGTAAGAAACAATACAAATAAGGATAAATTACATCAATAATAGTGATATATGAATGAAAGTAAAAAAATTCAACCACAACCATTATGATTTATGGAATATATTAGTTGATTGAAAATGAAATATAATAGTATAAATGGATGTGAAACACCATATAATTAGATTTTTTTTAGAATTAAGAAGATGATAGGGAGGTATTTACCTCATTCTTTGATATCCACCATTATACCACTCTATAAGACTTATAAGAGTGGTTTTTTGTTGAAACCAAAACCTATAGAAAATCAGAAATATAGTTAGGGAGATGGTTTTAATGGTTTGATCTAGATGTGGATGTTTAGTTTTGAGGTTATGTTTTTTTGGTGAAGTGGACCTTTTATAAAGGATAGATATGTCAATTTTCTAAATATAAATTTTTAAGAAAAAAAGGGATATATTATTCATGTAATGAGGATAAAATTTTGTTAATTCAAAAAGAAGAGTTATTTTACTGAAGATAAATCCCTTTTCTACCAATTTATAGATATATTTGTGATATTTTTTGAATTTACCTCTTGATATAACAATTTTACCTCATTTCAATCTTTATAGAGGTGAATACTTTGGACCTTCATAACGTATTTTTATGAACAAAAATGAAGTTGTACTTATTACCTAATCTGGAATATTGATTGAAAATGACAAATTAATATTAATTGAAAGATTTTAAAAAATTGATAAAATTTAATTTCAATATAATAGTTCATAATGAAAAAAACAATTACTATTAAAATATATTTTTTAAGAATAAAGTGAATTTAAACTCGTTTCAAGCCAAGTAAAAATCATTAAATGAGTATGAATTTATATATATATATATATATATATTATCAATAAATTTAATTAATTTCGTTATTCAAAAATGAAAAATAAAATTTACATCGATAAAAATTCATAATACACATAAAAACAAAATTATTCAAAAAATAGGTTTTTTAGTAGTAAATGATTTTAATCACACACCAGTAATTAATTATATCTTAGATATTTAATTTTATTTAATTCATTGGTTTTGTAATACATCATTTTATTCTTCAAAAAATTATAATATTATTCAATGAATTAAAATAAAGAATTTTAACTATAATTTTATTTACTTGAGGTTATACTCTTCTTGTAATTTTCTTAATGATATCTCACAAATTATTCCTATGATGTATTAATGTTTATCTTAATTTTTGTAATATATCACTATTTATTTTATTTTATTGGTGTTTCATATATAATCTATGAAATATAGTATTTATTCAGAAGAAAACATTTACTAAAATCTCATGGTGTTCTTAGAATGTCTAGGGCATGTGATGTAAATCAATTTGATTGATTTTGGTATTATTATAAAATTTTGAAGAAAAAAATAGTTTATTCCTAGATTTGATTTTTATAGTTTGGTATTTCATGTGGTAGTGATTGGTGATCCCTAATATTCCAGTATAGTATAAGTGGATCACGGGTAAAATCCTTGTGGGTTAAGAATATCAACCAAGTGGTGGGTGATCATGTGGTTATCCTTGTCATAGGAATGATTCCTTGGGTTTACAATAATGGAATCCTTCATATTGATTTAGGGATTGTTTCATGGAATATAGGGGATGTTGGGTTAATTTTTTAGGTCAGTGGGATAAGGATTTCTGTTGTTGGATTCTTGTTAGCATGGGTAGGGAAATTTCATATGGTAATATTGGAGTGTGTACCTATTTCTATTTAGATGATACTATGATGGTTAATGGGTGAAGAACCTATGAGAGTTGTTTAATAGTGGATTACTCATACTTGAAAATCGTATATTGAGAGTTGGATTGGGTTTTTATGGAAAAGTCTCAATATATGAGTGAAAATGTGTGTGCGATGAACACAACACCTATTTGATATTTATAGTTATTTGATATGCTATATAGGATTTCTTTGAAAAAAACATGATGCTGGGAGATACATAGAAGTGTTTGATTTTAGAAGAATGGTGTTTAGAAACACATTGCCTCCAACTAAATATTTGTGATTCATTGTAATTTAATAGGTTAATAACATGATTACAATTAGGGTGTTATTGTGGTAAAATGCTGTTTCATTAGCCTGGGGTGTGATAACCAATTACGGTCGAATGGACACTCATGCACTAGAATACTGGAGATTTAATGGAAATTAGAGGAGTTTTATTAATTGACCGATCTAACATCGATGAGGATCCTAGATTTTATTGGAAAAGGTAAAGTATTCTATGGGTAGAGTTATATGGATAAGGTTAATGTTGATGAAATCATGTAGTTTAGGTCATGTTTGTTGAGGTATTGGGGATATGTATTGGATAGCCAATGTGTCTGGATGGTCAAGGGGTAGAGTTTAGTGAGTTAATGGATTTAGTTTCATGTATCGATGTGGATTATTTGAGATGGTAGGAGTCTATATCAGGCGGATCGACATGTTTTTTAGGCTTCATTATATATAGTTCTTTTTGGTATTTGGTATAAGAAAAGTCATGCAGAGGGGAGTACACCATAGATTGTTGGGGGGGAGTTATTACCATCCTTTAAAGAATGTTTTAGTAAACATAAATGGTGAAATTATTAGTCTTCCTAGAATTATTAGAAGTGTATATTTGGGTTATAAATTTTTTTAAGTGGTTTGGATCAGTAGGTACATGATGTAGATGCTCTTATGGTGGGGATCATATTTTTTGTCACCAATGTATGACCATTATATTTGAAGGGTCATGGTTATGGTAAAACCAAAATTTGGGAGGTTGTGATAATGTTAGGATAACAATTTAAATAAGGCAAACTCTTATTAGTTACTTTTTAAATTGTTGAATATATAATTCATCTATGGAATTTTGGAAGAGTCAGTTCCTCGAGAGACTGACTTAGATAGAATTTCACGAGTCATCTATGATAAACTCATATTAGGATTCTTCGGTGCTTGTATTGTAACAACATAGTTAAAGCTAGATTCAATTATTTTCATTTTCTTATTAATATTAATTGATAAAATTTTAATGATCTATATTAATTATAAAAGTATTAGGTAATTTAAAGTCAAAAGGTAAAAGGCCTTATGTCTAACCTAATTGGGTTTTCATGCATTATATGGTTTTCATAATTTATAAATTTCCAAATTGAAGAATATTAATTTGAAAAAATTATCTTTATTATTGAATTAATCATATAAAAGTTATTTTCTGGTAAATTTATGGTAATTTCTAAATGATTGGTTAATTTATGAATAGTGAAAAATATATATTTGTATTGGAAACTATTTTTTATTTTAAAGTTTTTATAAAGTAAAATTATATTATAGATTAGTTTTAACATATATTTAGCTAATTATTATTAAAAATAACCTAATTATAGTCTTTATAATTAATTTTATACTTTAATTTGGTATAGAAATCTATTTATACCTAAAAATCTATTTTTTAAAAAAACATTTTTGTCACATTATTTTTGTATAATTTGAAATTAAACTATTATATTTCTTGAAATTTAATTAATAAAATATATAATTAATAATTTGAATCAATTTTTTTGAATTTAAAAAATGGGTCACTTTTTATTTTTTCCCCTATAAATAGAAACCATAAAAAAAATTGTTACTATGACCAAGGTAAAATGCGTTAATTAGAATGAAAACTAATTTTATAAAGCTTAAAATTCATTCAAGCACATGAAAAAAATATTTATTGGATGAATATATTTATTCCATAATCATCAAAAATATAAAATATGACCTTATATTTCTATTAATCTTATAGATACCCTGTTTTTTCTTGGAGGACTTTGAAATATTTCTATATATTTTCCTAGATATAGATGAGGAGGTGGCATGCGATTCTGAGGCCTAGTGTTCTGAGAATTAATTTTCTAAAAAAATTAAATATATTTATATTATATGAATTTAGTTTTTTAATGACAATGGGATAACTTTTAAATAGAATCTCAGATCATAAATCTTATACCATAGTTGAGTCAGGAACATGATGTTTACCCTAGGTGTGACCTAAAATATGTCTGCATGGGGTGTTAGGATAAAAGAGACTATGTTTGGGTGTGTTTTGTAAAATAAAAAAATTGATCTGTTTATATAATTAAACCTATTCCGGTTTTATCTAATAATAAACCATTTTGGGGATTTACCCAAGGTTAGTCACATAAACATGGGATCGATGAGAGGTGTTCTTCCACTTCTATATTGGTGAATCAAAATCTGATGAGGGAAAGACTCCAGATCAAGGATGATTGAGATTTAGTGAACGAAACTATCATGACCCGTCCCCCGGGGCCCGTGTCATAACTACCCCAAGCCCACCATCCATAGGCCAGGGGCTGTTGACTAGCACCAAAGGAATAAATCAATATAACTGGGAAGGCATTGCCTTTATAAAACCAAACACACACAACCAGAGTAAAAGCGGAAGCAAACACTAAGTATAAGAATGTATAAAAAAAATATGTGCTAGAAAGTAAAATGGGCCGGAAATTCATGCCCAACAGTAGAGTACAAGGAAAAGACAAAACAAGTACAACTAAAAGACAAATAGTTGGAAAGTTTCTAGAATCTCTTAGATCGTCCACCACGGATCCTACCTAAAGGGTTGGTACATATAGCCTCCTCAGTGCTCCAAGTCTTTCCATCTCCTCCAGGTATGGTATCGTCATGAGGTCCACCTCTCGGTTCCGTCCAGTCCTCGTAAACTCTCCCTCGGTCAGCGATATCCGTCGTCTGCATCCAACACAACGAGGTGCGGGCATAGCCTGTATAGGGGTTAGTATAACGATACTCAGTAGGGACCCTGAGACCCTCAAGGTCCCACAAAATCCAAAAAGGATAAACCAAAAATTATAAATCAACGGATAACCATTACTTAGGTATATGCTCATATATATACCTATGTTATCTAGTAACCCATCTCAATCATGATGAAAACACAAAGGTCATTGACTCAGCTCAAACCAGGATTTTCATTAACGAAACCACAGCTACTGGAGAACTCCTCATCTGTCGAGTACAGTGGCCCAATCGTGACTCTGAGGTGATACTCACTAACCTTAGACTACTAGGGTACTCCTCATGTCGAGTACCGTGGGTATGCTGCCAAACTGGGTGCTCCTCCGATGTGGGTATACCGCCAAACCGGGCGCTCCCCCTAATAGTCGTCAGAGGTCCCTCTCTTGTCAAGTACCACGGGTCTGCTGCCAAACCAGGTGCTTCGTCCGCCGTGGTTCTGCCACCAAACCGGGCACTCCATCCATCTGGCTAATCGAATCACTCCGAGTCGAAACAATCAAGCAGTGGTCAGGTCTATAGCTACAAGGTCTCTGCACTATGTCTGCTCATCTCTGGGAGGACCCACTCCACAACCTACTGGTCGATACTCCAATTGTCACGAAAATAGAAGTGTAAGTATCTCAAAGGACCACCACTTCAAATGAGTATCAACGCGACAGACAGTGCATCAATCGGATGCTCGGTCTGTGATTTATTAGCATTTTAGTCCCGGGGGCCCGGTTGGATTCGTGTACAAACCAACCTGACCATGACTCAACTATACCCAAAATCCAGTGGGGTATACTCAAAGGGATGGCTATTCTACATGTATACCAGTGCCGCTGATGGTTCGTCAAACGGATGCTCGATGCCAAAGATATGGCCCAAGAAGGAAAAGGGTCAGTAATGTGCCTAGCTTCGGTCGGACCCGGTCTGGGTTGACCCAGTCAGAATCTTTGGGTCTGACCCATCCCATTGGGCGGGTCAGCATACTATTTTTGACCAAGTCCGCTGGGCCTAGCCCAGCATACCGCGAGTGCGGTTCGGCCCGATAGTCGCCATGTAGGCGGCTCGGTGACTCGGCCTGGTAGACCAGTCCGGTTTGGCCAGTGACACCATGGGGGACACCGCAGAACGGCTTAGGAGGACGGTATCTGAGAGGCTAGTAGGTAGGCTGTGTGGGGCGTTGGTAAGTCGGCTGGTCACCGAGAAGGTCGTGGGTGCACCTGGCAGGGTGCGGCAGGTTGTGGTGGCACCAGTTAGGCTTCCGGTAGGGGTCGGGCAGGCCGCCACGGGTGCGGGCATCGTGTCGGGGCAGCGCGCCAGGGCGCAGGGGGCATCGGGCAGGCCGAGCAGCGTGCCATGGCACCTGGCAGGCCGGGCAGCATGTCGGGGGGCGCTGGGCTGGCAGAACAGTGCGCTGGATGGCGCCGGGCTGGCCGGCCAGCGCGTCCTGGGGCATCGGGCCGGCAGGGCGGCGCGCTGGGGGGCGCCGGGCTGGCCGGGCAGCGCACCGGCGAGGCGCCAGGGCACAGACCAGTATGCCGGCGGGGCGCGGTGGCACACCGGGGCGCTGCAGGGGCAGCGCTGTTCGCGTATTCCACGGGTAGCGGGACCCTTGTTCGCCATCTTCGTAGTTGTCGCGTCTTTTCCAGGTCGTGTTTCCACTTTGTGGAATATCACAAGGAAAATTAAGCGGAGGGTGTCGGGCCATGTGAGGTTGGCCCGAACCCTCCGCATTTATGGTGATAGAAGTTGGTTCATCAAAGGCACGATGAACAAAAATTTAATCATAAAAATTCGTAGCGATTCATTTCAAGGAAGATGAGTAAAGAAATGGAATACTTCTTAAGGTAAAACCCCCTACCTCGTATTTGTCAATGATCGATGACGGTGTCGCGGAAGGTGGACGTCGTTCCATAAATGTCGAAGAAGGAATATGGTACTTGTCGTTGGCGGATGAGCGTTCAGAGGTGACGTCGTTGTTGGTGACGTTCTCTATGGGCGGCGTCTTCCTCTCACCCCGGTTGAAGAGGGAAAAGACGGTGTTGGTCGATTTTTGGTGATGACGGGCGTTCTTCGTTGGGAGGATGAAATTCTCCCAAAGGTTCTCCAGAGCTCCACCAAAGATTATGCCAACCAAAAAATGATAGATGATGACCTCTTATTATAATGTTGGCATAATGAATTCAAAATAATTCAAAACATTTCAAATTAATTAATTATGCCATTAATTAATTTGTGGTTTGGCACACTTATGAGAGAAGGTGAAGAGGCTCCCCAATTTAATTGGGAGTTCCAAGAGGTAAATGGGGGGGGTTAGGAGAGGTAAGGAGCTCGGTTGGGCCCCACCTTAGTTATATCTTCCCAATGGATGTTATGTGTGGGTGGGACCCACACTAACCTCATTTTGGAGGTTTTAAACACCATGGACAAAAATAAGAAATCTATTATTTTTATTTAACTTAATTAAAAACCCCCCAAAACTATCTTCCACTCATGTTATAACGCAACTACGGTTAAGGTCTCACTAAGAAAATACTGACGTTGTGAGTTGAACGGTGCCCTCGGATTTCAATTCCAAGCACTGGTTCAAATGTTACAAAATGTCGCTCGTGCGTTTACTGAACGTACCAGAAAAAAAGTTCGGAAAATTATTATCAGTCTCCCATGACCCACTATGGTCGAGGGTCAGCTCTTATTAGGTGAAACACACCCCAACGAACCCAACGGTACTCTCGGATTTTCAATCCGAGTTACTGTTTAAATGTTATGAATTTTAAAAAAAATAATTGTCAATTAATTATTTTATTTGTGCCCAAAAACTATCTTTTTCGTGTGGCTCGCACTGGACATAGTTTTTATCTGCTTAAATAAAGCATGCCCTCTCGAGTTCAAAGGTGGTATCAGATTTTTAATCTGAGCTACCATTTGTGAGTAATAAGAATTTAAAATATAAATAAAATTATTTAGTTATATTATTTACAGTTATGCCATTTTTGGGATTTCTCACAGCAGGCATGTGCTGACTAAACTTAAGTCGCACCTAGGGTAAACCTGCCATCTTGAATGCAATGGTGCCCTCGTATTTCTGATCCGAGTAACTGTTTAAGTGTTATTCCACATTTTCAGGAAACTTCTTGCACACATTAATTTAAGCTTAACAAAACATCAGAAATTGATTCCGGGCACACCGGGCATCGGAATCAAGTGCCGTCAAAAACTACGGACTCGTAAAATTCCAAATAATTTAGAAAAAAAATTCCCTTAAAATTTCTGGGTATTTACATTACACCAACCTCTGGGATTTACGTCCCCATAAAGCTACAACACACAATAGGGAAACTAAAGGGGGTATTGAGCACACATCTGAGCCTCCTGCTCCCATTTTCTCTCCTAGAGGTTTCTGTGCTGCCAATGAACATGCAGTAGGGGAATCCACCATCCACGTAGTACCCACTCCTGTCGATCCTCAATATCCACTGGAACCTCCATGAAAGACGCCCCGTCATCGATGTCTAGCGCCTCGTGGTCGATGATGTGGGACGGGTCGTGCACGTATCTCCTCAGCTGAGATACGTGGAAGATGTCATGCATCCAGTGCAACTAAGGTGGATGGGCCAGGCAGTAATCCACCTCACCTACTCTGCTGAGGACCTGGAAAGGTCTGACGAATCGAAGAGATAACTTGCCTCCTCACCCAAATCTCTATACACCTCATTGAGGTGAGACCGGTAGAAAGTCATGGTCTCCATCCCTGAACTCCAGAGGTATTTGTATCCTGTCTGAATATGATTTTTTTCTACTCGGTGTAGTCTTTATCTGCTCCTGGATTATCTACACCTTCTTTGTCGAAGCTCATACCATCTCTATCCACAAAGGATATATGTAAGGCATCCCGCTGCTCTGTCGCCTCTCCTAGCAGCTGAATACCAGTCCTTCAACTGAGCACATCTGCAACAACGTTCCCCTTCCTAGGAGTATAGACTATATCGAAGTCACAGTCGTGGAGGAACTCAAAACTCCAAACTCCTACTTCCACGAGGGTAAGGCTGGACGAATCAAGAGTGTTCGGTTTCACCCTCCTATGCATGAGTTTAACTTGTGCTTCATGGGTTCCTTTTTCAACGACTAAGGAAACCCTCATCACAATGTTGTAGATAAACCAAAATCTTTTTTCCTAATACTGTCAATCTGTGTATGAAATGTGGTTGCCAATCCATACACAAACTAACGTCATTAATCCTCGACACTTTTACCAAGAGGTTCCAACTAAAACTCTCACCTCAATGGACAAATCACACTGTCAGCATAAGTGTGATTATCGAGTCTCCTCCCAAAGGTATCTCCAGACATGAGGGTCAAGTCAACTATTTGACCGGAAACTCTAGTTATAGGACAAGATTCGTGGAAGGAAGGAATGATTGGTACCTATGTCTATTAATACGACAGCTATTAGTAGACATAGACCGTACCCCGAATCATTCTTAGATCCCTTGGGTCACACTCCTTGACCACATGAAGCTACTCTCTTTCCCTGCCCTACAGCTCCCTGAGCCTGGCGAGGACTACAAAGTCGAGTGGTTGTAACATGCCGAAATATTCACCACCTCATTCTACTCTACTAGCACTGCTTCCAAGTCTGCTGCCCTACAGATTCCTTTGTCTTTAACAATTCCTCTTCTCGAAATATTTTACACGCTTTAGTCTCTGAGACTGGCGCTAGTTTCCTGCTTTCCCACTACTAAAATTCACTGGTTGTATCCGCTCAGCCAAAGAACATTCAGCCACAATGTTTCTCTCTAGAATCCTAACATAGGTAGGAATGCATAGAAGAAAAAAAGTGTTGGATCAGATGTCCCTAAACACATCTCACTCAGAGGTCAAAGATCCTAAGAACTGATCGTATCGTATTCATCGAGGTCCAGGAACGATCGGTACACCTCGATGAATACTCAGCTACAGACATGTCATCCTCCCGAAGCTGTATAATCTCTTGAAAATTCTAGCAATCGCCTCCAGCCAGTCCTCTGCTGCCTGAGAATCTGTCTCGCCTTGTAACCTCAAAGGCCTCTGCTACTGGAACTCGTGCAACGCGCTCTATCGGTGTGCACCTTCCACTAGTACGGCTGGTAGAATCTGCTTCCCAATGGGTGGTGCTGCTGCTGGTACACCACCCAAAGGTGGCAACATAGTAAGAGGGCCCTACACTGGATCCTCTTCATTCGGTGGGCCGTCATCGGGTACTTTCTCGGAACTCAAACTGACTGTCTACGTGGAGGCATCCTGAATAGATGCGACACTATCAAACAATTTATACATGTTGAGCTAACCCTGTTTGAGATGAATTAATAAAACTTTTGAAAACACAAACTCAATCAGTGTTTTTGTGCACTAAGATGGAAATCAGTAGTCAGGGTCTGGGTGTATGGATACGCCGGCCGCCGCACCAACACTGGACTCCCTGAACTAAAGACCACACTCAGTACCCTTAAAATTATTGCTTCACATAAAAGATATATCAGAGTCCTAAGTTCTATGGTAGAACAGACTCCTCCGATACCAATTTTTCATCACTCGTCCCCTGGGGCCCGTGTCGTAACTACCCCAAGCCAGCCTTCCATAGGCCAGGGGCTGGAAACTAGCACCAAAGGCGTAAATCCCTATAACTGGGAAGGCATTCCCTTTATAAAATGCAGACACACACAACCAGGGTACAAGCGGAAGAAAACACTAAATAAAAGAATGTATAACAATAGTTGTGCTGGAAATTAAAAGGGGCCAAAAATACAATCCCAACAGTAAGTTACAAGGAAAAGACAAAATGGGTACCACTAAAAGAAAAACAACTGGAAGGTGTCTAGTATATCCTGGATCATCCACCACAGATCCTACCTAAAGGGTAGGTATAGATAGCCTCCTCAGCACTCCACATCCGTCCGTCTCCTCCAGGTACCATATCATTGTGAGGTCCACCTATGGGTTCCGTCCAGTCCTCGTACACTCCGCCTCGGTCACCGATGTTCGTCTTCTACATCCAGCACAACGAGGTATGAGAATAGCCCGTGCAGGGGTAAGTATAACCATACTCAGTAGAGACCCTGAGACCCTCAAGGTCTCACAAAATCCGACAAGGATAAACCAAAAAAGTATGAATCAATGGATAACCATTACATAGGTATATGCACATACATATACCTAAGTTATCTAGTAACCCATCTCTATCATGAGGAAAAAACAAAGGTCGTTGACTCAGCTCAAACTAGGATTTTCATTAATGAAACCACAACTGTTATAGAACTCCTCCTCTATTGAGTACAGTGGCCTTGTCGTGACTCTGAGGTGCTACTCACTAACCTTAGACTACTGAGGTACTCCTCCCCTCGAGTACCACGGGTCTTCTCCCAAACCGGGCACTCCTCCGATGTGGGTCTGCCGCCAAACCGGGTGCTCCCCCTAATAGCTGTCAGAGGTACTCCTCTTGTCGAGTATCGCAGGTCTGATTCCAAACCAGGTGCTCTGTCTGCCATGGGACTGCTGCCAAATCGGGTGATCCATTCATTGGGCTAATCTAATCACTCTGAGTCGAAACGGTCAAGCAGTCGTCAGGTCTACAGCTACAAGGTCTCTACACTCTGTTTGGTCGTCTCTGGGAGGATCCGCTCCACGAGCTACTAGTCAAACTCAAATTGTCACTAAAATGAAAGTGGAAGTATCTCAAAGGACCTCAACATCAAAGGGGTCTCAATGCAACAGACAGCGCATCAATCAGACACCCGATCTGTGAGTTATTAGCATTTTAGTCTCGGGGGCCCAGTTGGATTCGTGTAAGAACCAACCTGACTGTGACTCAACTATACCCAAAATCCAATGGGGTATACTCAAAGGTACGGTTGTGCTCCAAGAATACCATCTCCACTGATGGTTCATCAAAAAGACGTCTGGTGCCAAAGATATGGCCCAGGAAGGAAAAGGGTCAGTAATGGGTCCGGGTTCGGTTCAACCCGGTCAGACCGACTCGGCCCAACCAAGTCAGGGCCGACCCGGTCTGGGTTGACCCGGTCAGACTCGATCGGTCAAACCCATCCCATTTGGCGGGTCAGCTAGCTATGTTTTGACCCCATCCGCTAGGCCCAGCCTAGTGGACCGTGAGGGCGGTTTGGCCTGATAGTCGCCATGTAGGTGTCTTAGTGACTCGGCCCAGAAGATCGGGCCGGTTTGGCCAGTGACACTGCGGGGGACACCACAGGTCGTCTTGGAAGGACAGTAGCTGAGAGACCAGCATGTAGGTTGTCTGGGGAACGGGCAGGCCTGCTGGTCACCGGGCAGGCCGCGGGTGCGGGCAGTGTGTTGGGGTAGCGCGCTAGGGCGCCGGGGGCACCAGGCAGGCCGAGCAGCACGCCGGGGCAGCGCGCTAGGGCACTGGGGGCACCGGGAAGGCCGAGCAGCGCGTCGGGGCAGTGCGCTAGGGCATTGGGGGCATCGAGTAGGCCGGGCAGCCCGCCGGGTGGTGCGGGGCGGGCAGGGTAGTGCGTCCGGGGGCACCGGGCGGGCCGTGAAACGCTCCGAGGGGCGCCGGCCTGTCGAGGCAACGCACAGGGGGGGGGGGGGGGCTGGCTGGCTGGGTAGTGCGTCGGCGAGGTGCGGGGGTGCCAAGGAGCGCGCCGGTGGGGCGCGGGGGTGCGTCAGGGCACCGCAGGGGCAGTGCGGTTCGCGTAGGTCGCGGGTAGCGTGGCCCTTGTTCTCCATCTACGTCGTTGTTTCCTTTTCCATGTCGTGTTGCTGCATCATGGAACATCACAAAGAAAATTCGACGAAGGATGTCGGGCCGTGTGAGGTTGGCCCGAACCCTCCGCATTTACGATGATAGCAGTTGGTTCATCAAAGGCATGATGAACAACAATTTAATCACAAAACATCGCAATGATTCCTTTTAAAGAAGATGAGAAAAGAAAAGGAATACTTCTTAAGGTAAAACCGCCTACCTCGTATTTGTCGATGATCGATGATGGTGTCGTGGAAGGCGGACGTAGTTCCGTCAATGTTGGAGAAGGAAGATTGTACTTGACATTGGCAGATGAGAATTCGGAGGTGACATCATTGTTGGTGATGTTCTCCACAGGTGGCGTCTTTCTCTCGCCCCGGTTGAATAGGGAGAAGACGGTGTTCGTCGATTTTTTGTGATAATGGGTGTTCTTCATTGGGAGGATGAAATTCTCCAAAAGGTTTTCCAGAGCTCCACCAAAGATTATTCCATCCACAAAAATATAGAAGATTACCTCTTATTATAATGTTGGCATAATGAATTCAAAATAATTCAAAACATTTCAAATTAATTAATTATTCCATTAAATAATTTGTGTTTTGGCACACTTATGAGAGAAGGTGAAGAGGCTCCCCAATTTAATTGGGAGTTCCAAGAGGTTAATGGGGGTTTAGGGGAGTTAAAGAGATCGGGTGGGACCCACCTTAGTTATATCCTCCCAAGGGAGGTTATGTGTGGGTGGGTCCCACACATACCTCCTCTTAGAGGTTTTAACCACCATGGAACAAAAATAAGTTTTCTCTTATTTTTATTTAACTTATTTAAAAACTCCCAAAAACTATCATTGACTCGCTTCAGAACACAACTGTGGTGAAGGTCTCACTAAGAAATTACTGATGCTATGAGTTCAACAGTGCCCTCAGATTTCAGTTCCGAGCACTGGTTCAAAAGTTACAAAATGTAGCTCGTGCATCTACTAAACTTACCCGAAAAAAAGTTCGAAAAATTATTATTAATCACACTAGACCCACTGCGGTCGAAGTCAGGCTCTGCCTAGGTGAAAAACTCCCCAACGAACCCAACAGTACTCTCATATTTTCAATCCAATTTACCGTTTAGATGTTATATATTTTACACTGAAATAATTTTCACTTAATTATTTTATTTTCAGCGAAAAACTAACTTTTTTTATGGCCTGCACCGGCCAAATTTAGTATCAGATTAAATAAAACATTCCCTAAAGAGTTCAGCGGTGGTCTCGGATTTTTAATCCATGCTACGGTTTTTAAGTTATTAGCATTTTAAAAATAAAATAATTTATTTAATTATTTTATTTACGGTTATGCCATTTCTGGGATTTCTCATAGGAGGCTCGCGCCGACTAAACTAAAGTCGCTCCTGGGGTAAACTTACCATCCTGAGTACAATGGTGCCCTCAGATTTCTGATTCGAGTAACTGTTTAATAGTTATTCCACTTTTTAGTAAAACTTCTTACACACTTAAATTTAAGCTTAACAAAACATTAGAAATTGATTCCGGGCACACCGGGCCTCAGAATCAAGCGCCGTCAGAAACTAAGGACTCATAAAATTACAAAAAAAATTAAATAAAAATTCCGGGAAATTTCCAGGTCTTTAAAAAAACAACCACTCTCAATCATTGGTGAGTGATTTCTATAATGATTAACAATCCACTCTCTAGGTAGGACTTGTCATTTGTCAATTCTTCCTCATTTCATTAAATTTATTTAGCACATTCATATTACTTCCAGTTCGTTTTTAATTTTAAGAAATTTTAAGTGACCATATAATGATATTGATTTTTTTTATTTAGTTTTTTCAATCTAGAACCCCAATCGTGTATATGTTATCCAAAACAACATGGAAAATGACCATTTCACCTTTTTTCTTGTACATTTCTCTATTCGTTCATTGAATTGGTTATTTCTCTACAATGGGGTCATGATTCAGTATTATCAGGGTAGACCAAACTCGATCAGACCATCAAATTTCTAATGGATTCATGTCTAATGAATAGAATGATAAATCAAGGATGTGATCAGATGATTAGTGGGTTTTATGTGATTTATTTGTTAATCCAAATCCTGAATTGGAGATTTCTGAAGTCCGAAGGCATATTTTGTCTGTACATCAACCCCCTACAGGGTGTATTAATCTAATTTCAGTCATCGGATGGCAAGAAATAAAAAAACTGGGATGATATCCACCAATTTTGGGTGTTGTGGAGGTTGGATCCATGGTAGAGTGACAAAATCTAGATCATAGAGAATGGATTTGAGATTCTATGTAAAACATGACAAATCATCATGTACTACAATGAACACACAACAAGAATGCCTTGGGGCTATTATATTAGGGTTTCTATTCATTATAGGTATCAATTGTTCTTTGGGACCCCAACACACACTGTTTGACCTTTTTATAGTGACCTGGTGCCTAATCCTAGTGTGCACAAGCACAAGAACGGCTAGGTACATACCATGTGCTGAAGTACATGGATTCGATATAGAGACATAGACAAATCCAGGGACCATGGGAAGGACCTCGAGTGGCACATACTCACTGATTAGACCCTCTACATTCCATGTATCCCTATATGGGTAAAAAACCATGTACCATTCGGGTCACAACCAAGTGATGGTGTGGGACCGCACGTCGTGTAGGTACCCTTACACATATGGAACCACTTGTTTCCATTAGAAGAAATTTCAAAACCCTCATATATCTTTCATTTGTACATGAGTTTTAGCGTTCATGTAGCCTATCCTAACTATTTGTACTTGTAGAACATGATGGTGGCATTCATTTTGGTTTTTTAGATACGATGTGAATTTTTTCGAGTGGAAATATTCTTTAGGAGACTCTCCGCAATGATAGTGATCGGGAAGGATCACCTGGGTATTTACAATGGCACCATCCTATAGGGATAGGGCATGGGTTCTCCACCTATCTTTAGAGTGGAACCCTCTAGCTGGGCTATGTTTGGTTTCTCTACCTATCTATAGAGAAGAACCCTCTTATGGGGTAGGTCATGGATCCTATATCTACTATTATATTGGAACCACCCTATTAGGATTTGGAATGGGTCCTCTACATATCCCACAAGTGGAACCCTCTTGTGGAGTTACAGTATGGGTCCTTGACCTAGAGAGTGGAACTCTCATTCTATAAAAGGAATGGGTCCTCTATCTACTATCTAAGTGGAACCCTCATGTGGTATCAGATCATGGTTCTCTACTTACTAGAGGGTCACCCTCCATCTGAATTGGGCATGGGTCCTAAACTGTTTACTTGACTGGCACCCTCCAACTGGGCGGGGCATGCGTCCTCTTATATTTAATAGTGTGGTTCCCTCCTACTGGGATGGGAATGGGTACTTATCCAAATAGTTGAGTGGAACCCTGTTGTTGGGATATGGCATATGTCCTCTATCTATATATTGAGTGGAACACTACTTTTTTATCATCTAATGAGTCTTCTATCTAGATATTATTTTCTGAAACTATAAGGATTAGTGATGAGGGGTGTCTTGACTTTGATGTCTCTTCGTATAGATGCACGAGATTTTGGGCATCATTCATAGACTTCTTAGAACTGATAGCACTATTTCATGGGTTGGGATGTGATCTGGAGATCCACTTATCTCTCGTTTGGTTTTCTTTGGTTGTATCATATATGTGTGTGTGTGTTGTGTGATTCTGTTTACTCATTTTCTTTTGGTTGTGTTTTTTATATATCTTATCTTATTGTGTCTCTTACTCCTCCTCTTCATATTTCAAGTTGTCCTAATGAGTATGTATATACCCCCCTCTAAATGGTCTTTACCCGCACATGTAGCATCTTCTGAAAATGATGGAAATGCCAGTGGTGACTATAGAGGATATAAGGGATAACTAGTACAATGGACTGCATACAGTGGTCAGAGCTTAGAGATTAGAAGCTGGGATCTCTCATCAAATTTACTTTTCACTTTTTATGGTTAGGAAGTCTTTCTAGTTGGGAATGTATTTTTTCCCTTTAAATTTTGTTTTCATTGTCATACTCTTGTACACCACAGGCATTTTTCATATTTATGGTTCAATTCTAGATATTTCATATTTTTCATTCATTAATCTGCACTTCTACATTTTTATTGTTGTCTGTGTGGGTAGAGTTACATAAGGAAAAGTCCTACCATGTAAGATATGCATTTAGGCACTAGTGTCTATCCACTGACCTATAGATTCTTGTTTGGGGTAGTTATGGCTCGAGCCCTATTCGAGTGTGTCATGACATATCTTTGATATTAACCTTTATAATATTTCAAGTGAATAGAAATAAAAAATTTCACTCACTTGATATCAAACTTATCATATATATTCACATAAGGAAAAAATATGTGGTGAATTAGTCATAAAGATTATTTTCAGAATAAAAAAATTATTCATATCATGGTAATTTATTTTTAATTGCAGGATATAGTAAAATTACCTTAAATGATTACACAAAACTAAATCAATACTTGTGAAATTATAAAAAGAAATAAAGTAAAATATTTTCAAAACCCTTAAATTAATATTTTTTTTATTTACATTTTCCCTATAAATAATCATTCGTGTGTACTGTAGACAACCACCTCAAAAACCAATGAATTTTTTTTCAATCGCTTCCTCTCACATGTGGTTATAATGATAGGTTAAATTTATATATTGAATAATAATGATATATTTATCATTATAAAAATGTAAATATAATCGTATTTCTTAACTTTTCAACCATTGAAAAATGATAGTGTATGTGTGTGTGTGTGTGTGGATTGCCTACTCCATGAAATGAAGTGATTCGTTTTTAAGGACTACATCACAAACATACAATTTGTAAGGGTATTTAATAAATAATATTATATTAATGATATAATAATAATATTTTAGAACTAGAATAATACTTAATTTATTTCAATCATGTTCACTGAAAAATGAAAATTTAAATCTTGTGTGGGTATGACCTATCATCTCTATGATTGTAACATAGTTAATTATTCATATTAATCTTTCATGGCTGGTATTAAAATTAATATTTTTGTATAAAAATATTGATTGTTTCATTATTATAAATCTAGATAAGAATAAATAATGAACTCTTTGACCATATTCAACTTACAAAAAGTAATTTTGGAGATATAGACTCAATATTTTCAAAACAAATGATATGAACTTAATTGATTATGTATTTAGAAACAACATGGTAATAAAAAAATTGAAAGGAATAATAAACTATAAAATGTTAATTAAGTTAGTAAATATTTAACTTAAGTTTATTATTCGAGAAGATAAATAATGTAGGTGATGATTTGGACTCGAGGTAAGGGACACCTTACATTTAAAACCTTATGAAAAATGTATTAAACAATTATTTCCTAAATCATTTTCTCCAATATCCATATTCATAATAATATTTTATGTTTTTATATATTTATTTATAAAATAATTAAAAATATTATTTCTTGTCACTTTTTACTTTTATTTAATGGTTTTCAAATGGAATCCTTTTATGGAACATTTTTCTTTTCTTTACAAACGTAAAAAAGGAATATTCAGTTTTAACAAATAATGCATTAATTGATTTTATCACCACCACAACAATTATTTTCTTTTTTTAATTAATTCCATAGATTCCATTTTTTTCTTCAAATAAATATCTATTTCCCTCTCTTATGGGAATTTTAGTTTTGTGAATATTGTTTTAATGAATAAAGATATATCAATTTCTGAAAATGTTTTACTTGTGGGTTCAAAAAAATATTTTTATGAAAGTGATAATGGAAATTAAATATTCTATGTGTCTTATACATGTTATGGACCTTAAAAATTATGATGATGGGTGATCCTTATATAGATCATGATTATGGGTAGATTAATAAAGGTCTGTAATACATTAGTTAATAATTATGTTATATGTAGAATTATGTTGGAAGTTGATCTTACTGGTTATTACAATTGTAAGTGTTCATGTAATGGTTATTTAAATATTTTTTTTAATATGATTTCCCAAGGAACCTATATAACGTTTTTATTCTTGAAAATAATTTTTTATTGAAATAATTTCATTTCAAAAGGCAATAAATTTATCTTTTCTATCAAAAGAATAATTGTTCCCTTTTAGGGATAAAAGTTATGTATTTAAGAAAAGTTTTTCCTAAGTTATGAGGTTTTCTATTAATCTCTCTTGATTATTTATTTTCCATTATATTTTATTCTAAAATGTTTTATGAAAGAATTTGGGAAGAAAAACTAATTTCATGATTATATAAATGATTAATTGAGCTCAAAATTCATTAAGTTTAAAGAATAGTCCCTCTAATGATCGCATTATTTTATACTAGACTGATGGTTTTCTTTCCTATTTGTTATTTAACTTAATGATATTTTTATTCTCATCCCACATTTTCAAATTATTTACCATGTTTTAAGGATGATTAAGAACAAAGAAGAGGTAAAGTAGAAAATAATATTTATTTTTCATGGAAAGAGATCATGTTTTATTTTAAAATTATTGTTTTGTGAGAAAATGGATACTAAGAGGAATTGTCAAGTATTTAATATATGGGTTTGTTCTTTAAGAGTTCGGACCTATTTCTCAAAATCTCTAAACCTGAAAATATCATTAAGAATGGAAAAATGAACTCTTATTTTAAAAATGATATTATGGATTAAAAAGGTATTAAATCTTAGTAGATGGTATTGAGGAAAAGGTTTAGATAGTTTTAGGGGTTCGGAAGTTGTATGTAAGTTTTCCTAATAGAATAATATTATAATGATCATGATATTTCATTTAAATGTTACTATGTTGCTTCATCTAAACTATGTATTTTCAAAATCATTTTCAGTAGTAGAAATATGGATGGTGACATATGAAGACACCAATAGGACAATATCCCTAAGAATCAGTAGCCTATAATGGTTGTGATTGGAATAAAACATTTTGTTACTATGATGGATTAGTTAACATATAATATAAATGGTGGTGAAATCCATATATTATAGAAACCACATTCACTGTAGAGGAACAAATCTATAGGGGATAATTTCATTAAAGGGGTCCCTCTAATATTTGGTGGATTATCTATCCCTATGATAGATGAGGGTTGGATTAAAGCTTCAGAAATTATATTTCAAGTAATGGGTTATTTAGATAACCAAATGTTAACTCTAGATATTTTTAATTTCGAAGGTGATGTTGACAGGTTGTGGCTAATGGATAACAATACTATAGAAATATAAGATATCATTGCACTAGAACAGGAAAAATTTAAGACAATTTAAATTTAGAAATATTTTAATAAAGCTATTAATTATATGATGGAAATAAAATTATTGTAATTGATTCATAATGAATAATAATTTTTGGTCATGTATAAAGAAAACTTCACTCCATTATCATGTTATTCACTCATTATTATTCATGATATTAATGTTAAAATAAAATGGGTTTTCTCAATATTGAAACTAATATATCGATGGGAACTAGCTTCCCATGAATTTAAAAGTTATGAGAAACCAGTTTGATGTAATGAGAATGTATAAATGGATTTTTTAGTTGATAATTTTTTAAAAGAAAAAAAGGAAAAATAGAAAGTCATGACGGTAGACAAAGGAGAAGCATAAAAGAAATAATTTTACATGTAAAAAATATAAAATTTATATCTTGTGATAATTATGAAAAAAATCACTTAAGAGAATGTATTGTAAAATCTATGAAATGATTTTGAAATATAATATTTTGAAATATAGTTTGCAACTGTAATGAAAATGATCAAAAAAATAATTAAAAGTTGATGGTAAGTTGTATTTACTTCATTGTAACGGATCACTATGCAGGTTCTAGTACAAGTACATGAATTAAAGAAGGAAAAAATCAATATATAAATAAAAAATGTGAGCAAATTAACTTTTTACTACTAAATTTGATGTTTTCAATCTAATGAGTTCATGACATATATGTTACTTGTTTATTTTAATTATGACAATGGCAGGTTTGACTCTAGATCATCACATTCCTTGATTTATAATATATTATCATGTAAAATAGGAAAATCAACTCATTAAAAAAATAGAACATTTAGTGAAAACTCCTATTTTAAAAATTATATAAAATTTAATTTAATGGAATCATCTTGTGTAACTTTGTTTCTTGTAAGTCTAGTTAAAATTCACATATAGGAGTTTGATATTATTCTGGGTATGGAATGGTTTTATGTTTATCAATTTAAGATAGATTAAATATCTAATATATTTATCTTCAATTTTTTTGACAAATTTAATAATGTATCATGAAGATTACAATTTAATTAGAGATACAAGTGAATGATACCTAGATAGTATTATTGAAAAGGAAAAAGTTATTCAAATTAGAAATTTTTTAGTACTGAATGAATATATAAATGTAGATCATAATAATTTTCCATATGTTATTCAGGGCTATGAAGTTGAGTTTACTAATTACTTATTACATGATGGTAATATTATTTTAAAACCCCTATATCAAATAGATCTATTAAATATTTTGTAATCAAAAAATTAGAAATAAGAGTTTAATGATAAAGGCACCATTCATCCTAGCACCTCACCATGGAGATCCCTTATTTTATTTATTAAAAAAAATATAGTGAAATGATAATTTTCATTGATTATATATCCTTGAATTGCATCACTATTAATAATAAGTATTCTTTACCACATATTGTGTAACAACACAACCTGAGTGTCCCATAACGGTTCCCCAATTTGGTTGGTCTCTTGACCTCAGGCGCACCTCCCCACACACTAGAAGATTTCAACTAGTAGTGAGAGTCTACTAGAAATATATTCTAGGGAGACAATACCCTCTTTATCAAAGTAGTATAAAATTATAAATCAAAAACATTATATCCAAAAAATAATAAACAATAACCAAAATA
The DNA here is from genome assembly GCA_963277665.1 of Viscum album. NCBI lineage: Eukaryota > Viridiplantae > Streptophyta > Magnoliopsida > Santalales > Viscaceae > Viscum > Viscum album. Next base: position 1,295,439,706 of record OY728152.1, read on the forward strand.
AAACCTTGATAATAAATACAAACATCACATAATAATTCCAAAATGGGAAAACAATACCCTAACCATATATATTGATATTTCATTCAATATATGTTTCAAGTGTCAAATAATAATACAAAATAGAGACACCATTAAAACACCCAATAGGTTCTGAAAAAAAAAATTGGTTCCCTCATCTTTGCTCTATCACAACTCCGACATCAAGCACAGGGATCTTTCTATTGTCTTGTCTTGAATAAATGAACGCTATTTTTATACCAATGAGGAATCCTAATAAGGGTGTGGGTATAACTCAAATTTCCACTATCAATGAAATATTAAAAAATATCTAGTCTATAAAAATGTATGCATTATTATAAATAATATAGTATTATAGATAATGTAAATTGTTTTCACATTGAATTATTATTTAATTAACCACATAAATCCATAGGTTTAGGATGACACCTAAACCGTCAATACCTTATTCAGTCCATGCTGAAGTCTAAATCATCCACAAAAGGATATAAAATTTCATTTTATAATGGGATTCCATTATTCAAATCATTCTAATTTCACATACATACAATGGGGGCCTAGAGTAGAAGTCTCACACACCATGGGTATTTGGACTATAAGTATTTATCCCACAACATTGTGATCACATGAAATACATAAATATATAGGGGTCCTAGTGTGAAAGTATATAACCCCATGCATATTTGAATTAGTGATCCCTATCCCACAAATCAATGAAAAATATGACATATCATGGATCCTTGTTTCCATGTTTCCAACCATTTATCTACCATTACCAAAATTCATTATTCAACATATTTCACAATTCCATTTATCAAATAAGAATAAATTATGAATCATTACTTCAATCATATCACCACAACTCATGGGTTTCTATGAATTTCATAAACCATTAATCATAAAATATTATAATCCCATTATTCACCAATTTCATTATCACATAATCAACCAATTTAATTATCACATAAGAAAATCAATAAATTGATATATTAAATTTAGAACAAAATTGAAATTTCACAAATAGAAATATTCATTTATAATCATGACACTAGGAATTGATAATATACCTCCTAGATCAAGGTTGTTAAAAAATGTTTTCAAAATTCAAATCCCTAATTTTTATCTGGAATAATCAACAACACAATGACATGAAATATCATGGACTAAAACAAATGGGTGAGATCCAATGAAATATAAAAATTAAAACCTATATCAAAACAAAACTCCAATAGAGGAAGAAAACATCAACATTCATTAGGAAAAAGATACAGGGGAGAGAAGAAATCAAATGGGGAGTAAGACACATACCAAAAAGGAGATGATCCTTCAACTGGATCTTCAATTATCAATAAAATGTGTTTGAGGATACTTTTAATCTTCTTTGGGACCTCCAAAAACATTGGAGATCATATTAAGCTGAATAGGGTTGATTAGGGTTAAAAATAAGGGGGATTAGAAATTTTAATTAATTTTTTTAGGGAGTAAAAACCCGTGTGTATAGTTTCATTGATTAGACACACATTTTTCCAAATTTTGAGCCTCTATTTAGGGGATGAACGGTTTCTCCTAAGTGGATCATGGATTGAAAAACTATGCACTAGTCTTTCAAACCCACACAATATTAGGGTGCATGATTTGGAGAGGGTTTCCACATAGCTTGGAGAAATTTTACAAAAGCTGCGCACCACATCGTGTCTCACCAAAATAGGTCACATAGTTTCCTGGAGAAATCTGCACAGTGTTCCCTAACCATGCACCAAATATTCATATACCCATGGTATTCTAAATTCTAAAAAAATCATAAAAAATAGCCTCATATAAATTCCCAACAAAGGAATAAAAAAATCATGGGTAAAATAATATATAAAAATGAGCACAAGGGATATCCAGAATTGTTAGGATCTTATATATTGAATATTTTTTTGATCATATCCTGGAAAATATTATTATTCAAATATTGATCTCAGTTCTGTGTACTTTCAGTTGTGGTGAAGTATGATGATAATCTTAAGAAAATATTTTGGACTAGATACGGTCATTAAGAATTTATATTTTTTCCCTTTGGGTAGTATAATTTACCATCTTCATTCATAGATCACATGAGTAGAGTTTTCCAAGAAAATTTAGAGATATTTTTTGTTGTGATTGTTGATGATATATTGATATGTTATAAAATTCATGAGTGTTATGAAATGAACCTAAGGAATTTTTACCCAAACAAAAAAATAAAGAAGCAATATGAATACTTTCATAGGTGTAATTTTTTTGCAATAGATTTCCTTCCTCGGAAAAGTTTTTTATGCACATGGAATAATGATTAGACCTACTAAAACTAAATTTTTTTATAATGTACAAGAATTATAAATTTAAAATTTATTCATAGTTTTCATATACATGTATGATACTCTCAACAAATTATTTAAAACAGCGCTTAATTATCTTTATTAATGATTGTTAACTTGACAATGAGTAAAATTAATCTGGATAAAAGGTTGTGATGAATATTTACTATAACTAAAAAGAATATTAATGAATGCTCTAGTTTTGGACCTTCCCTCTGTAAATGGATTAATTTTCATCTAAATTGATTATTTGTTGAATGGAATTGGTTGCATTCTGGTGTAGAATGATCAGTTGACTTCTTATTCCTCATATCAACTAAATCTTCATGAGTTAAACTACCCTACATATGATCTATAATTAACTGTTGTAGTTTTTTCTCAAAAAAATTAAATCATCATTTATATATTTTAAAGTTTGAAATATATAATAATAATAATTTTTTTATGTATATATTCACTAAGAAATTATTTAACATGATTCAAAGAAGATGGTTGGAAATGATTAATTATTATGACAACCTGATTCACTTCCATCCTAGAAAAGAAAACCGAATCCCAAATCCTCTGATTTAGAAAGATAATTCTATATTAACCATGTTATATTGAGGACATTTTACATTGGTTAATGATTAGAGGGATTTTTTCAAGGAATTTTGTATTCAGGAATTCCCTCTTTCATTTTTTAGGTGATAGTATAATAATATATATGAGAACTAATTAAACAAGCTTAAAAGGAGGATGGTGTTTTATGAAAAAAATATTGAATCTTTTATGAAGAGTAATTTTATGAAGTTTAACAAGTTTAAATAATTTTTTATGATATATGGAATTGTATTTTGTCTTTTATGATTCATGGTTGAACGGATAATTGTTGAGTGAAGCTCGTAGTTCCCCAGTTTTCATTAACCCATACATCCCTAAGATATATAGAGGCATTTAAGAGTATTACTTTTGGGATTGAATGAAAAGTCATATTATTTAATTTACCATGATATTTTTGAATTTATAATTGGTCAAAGAAGAACAAAAATTACTAATGGGGATATTTCAGCCTTTTCTATTTCAATAGTGGACATGGAAAAATATATCAATGGATTTCAGGGTGTGATTTCCAAAGAAATATCAAAATAATAATGTGATTTAATTAATTATTGATCGACTAACTAAATCTAAAAATTTCATTACCATTAGAGATATTATTTCTTTAGATTATACTTTTCAAATATATCTTAGTGATATAATTAGGTTGCACATATTTCTAGTATACAAATGGAACCATTTGAGTTTTTATATGGAATGTGGTGTTAGAATGAATCTTGTTGGGATAAAGACTATGGAATTAAGATGATAGAACCATAATTGGTAGAAGATATGGTTTAAAAGGTAAATGTGATTCAAAAGAATATGAGGATATATCATAGTAGGAAAAATTTTTGTGGAAAACCAAAATAAATATGTTTATTTCAGGGTTAGTGATCATGTATTTCTTCAAGTATCTCCCTGGGAAAAAGTTATATGTTACGGTAAAAATATAAATTCAAGTTCATGGTTCGTTGGAGTGTATGAAATCCTATAGAAAGATGGACCATTTTCTTATCCAGTGATCTTTCCATGTATTTCTTATTGATAATATCATGCTTGGTATAAATCATAGTAAAGTACTTATCCACTTTTTCTCTAATATCTTCTTGAGGAGTCGGGGATTAATTTGCGCACTTCATTACCATATTTTACACAAGGTCTGTATTTCGATACAACTTTTCCAGAGTTTCATTGTCTAAAAAACTCAAATGATTTTGGAGTTCGTCTCTCATCACAGCCTTGAGAGATTCCAAATCTACAATTTCCCCTTTTCCACTACTAGAGTTGGATGGTCCAGTTATTATTTTTCCATTCTCTTCTTTCAATTTCTTCATATCTGCACTTATTAGATGAGTCATCAAGTTCCTATAAACATCTAGTACACCACCAAAGGAGGTCTTGAAATCAGAGGTTAGAGAATTTAACTCATCGCTCATCTTCCTTACTTCTTCTCTCAGCAAGGTGTTATTCCTAATAATGTTTCCTGTTATTGAAATGAGATTTGGTTGAATCTCCCGGATCACCATCCTTGTAATATGTACTACATTTGCATCAGAAATACCTATAAAAGTGGAGGCTTCACTTATGGATCTAACTAAGTCATTCACTAACTCACATATATCATTTTTCAATTGCTCCAAATAAGCCTTAGTGACATAGTCCCTACGCACTGTCTGGGCGACTGGCTCTACTGTAGGAGATGAAACTGGTAGAATAGGTGCAACAGTTTCTGCATCATATTGGGCTGGTGGAGTATGAGGAAGAGGCACCCTATATTCATCTGAGTCATATTCCAACACAAAAAAATGTATCCTAAATCCTTATTCCATTATAGAGTACAGGACCTATCTCTTGGCTCAACAGTTTCAATCATGATCCTTCTTCCTTGAGATTCAGAAACAACTTCATCTTCACCAACTTCTCCATTCTGTCCTTTCATCACAATGACATTTCTGGGTATTGGTATCAACTGAGCTTGAGGTTCTGCATGAGCTCCACTAACTTCAACTTCTCCAGGTACTTCATCAATTTGAGGCAATTGATCCTCAGCTTCTTCCTCATAGCCACCAGCTATAATTTCATTTAATTCCTAAATGATTTCCTGATTTTCATTATTAGGATGGGGTGATCTATCCTCATGACCAACATCTGTATGATCAAAATCTTCCTATACAGTAGGATCAACTCCATTACCAGCTCCATGTATAGATTTCTAACTAGATCTATCAACTAATTATTTTCTAACTTTTAAAGAATAACATACATGCTCATCATTTCCAACATCATCATCATCATTTTCTTCTTCTCATCTGATTTACATACATAACCTTCAACTCTAGTAATATCAATCTCTTCCTCATCCTCATCACCTAATAAATATTCTCTTTAGGGTAAGTCCAAAGGTGGACTATTAGGTCCATAAGACATATCTTTGGGGATTTTAGCAATATCAGAATCACTCATATCATTGAATGGATATCCTTCATCCCTTGGCTCTTCAGTCTCAGCTTCTTCATCCAAACAAACAGGTTATTTTCCTAGTTTGAGACCTCGATTAACTTGATCCATTAGTTTTTTCGGAAGGTCAACTCGATTGAAATCCTTATACAGCCTTTCCTCATCACCTTACCAGCATTTCTTCCATGGTTTCTAGAATATCTTCATTCTTTTAAAAATATATTTTTCAAGATATAAACAACTACATGCACTTATCACTTCATCACCATCTACAACACATCCTATCCTTTTTAACATGGAAGAGATCATCCTCGGATATTATAAACAAGTTTCCTTCTTGGATGGCCTTATCAAATCAAATACATTCACCAGTAGATAACTACACAAGTTCACTTTTATCCCATGTTTCAATAGATATATTAAGAATACATCTTGATACATCACAGCAGAGAAATCTCCCTTCTTTGGGAATATTTTATATTGTATAAACTTAAAAAGTAATCTTACCACTCCCCCAAACACACTTCCAATTGAACTCCAAGATTCTCCATTTTTAGTTAGCTCATTCAGTTCATCTTCATAAGAAAATAAATCAGAGGAAGGTGGAATATTACTCTGATAATCAGCATAGATGCCTTCATGAGGCATCTCCAAGTAATCAACCCATTACTTAGACGAACAATCTATTTCCTTTCCCTTTACCACTAACTTCATCTCTGCTACCTCAACTTCATCTAGATAAATCTTCAAATGTTGATAAAACTCATGTACTAGTTAGGGATAATAAGACCTTCCATTATTAGAGAACCATCTTTGCCACCCTTGAGATTCCAGTACTCTCAATAAAAACAACTTTCTTGATAGAAGCCACTCTCTAGATACTTCCTTCTCATCTGTAACCACTCGGCTTTCCAAGCTTGGTTTTGTAGTCCCACTAGACTCACCTTTCTGACATTTAGCATATGGGGGTTTGATTGGATCTTACATAGAATGCATGGTCCTTTCCATTTTGAGGTTTTGGATTCCAACAGAGATGAAAGGTCGAGGGTCAAGAGATAGAGTGACAACGAGTAGAAGGATTTATTCCAGTGGGACGGTGAAAGGTCGGGATGGATCAAACTTAATATATCATTTAGGAATTTTAAATTGTAAATCATAAAATTTAATCATCGAAAAAATAGTACAAAACTATGTAGTTTTATTTAGAACAAAAATAATTGCAAAAGAGTCCTTAAAAACATTGGTGTCACTAAATTGGTTTTACATAGTCAGCTTCAGGTGATCGGTTTCAAAGAATAAGTTTCCCAAGATCGGTTTCACAAGATCAGTTTCAAGGATCAGTTTCACAAGATTATATTTACAAGATCCATTAAAAATATCAGTTTTCCAAGATCAGTTTCACAAGATCAGTTTAAAGGATCGGTTTGACAAGATCGGTTTCACAAGATCGGTTTCACAAGATCAGTTTCAAGGATCAGTTTCATAGGATCAGTTTCACAAAATCTGTTTCACAAGATCAATTTGAAGGATCAGTTTCATGTGATCGATTTCAAGGATCAGTATCACAAAATCGATTTCAAAAGATTAGTTTTGATGATCAAATTCATGATATCGATTTCAAGAGATCAGTTTCATGAGATTGGTTTCATGAGATCAGTTTCATGAGATCATAGAGATTTATCATTATTAGTTCATGTCTGATGTAGTTAATTCTCTTTGAGTTTGAGGGTTTAGTCAATATATAAGCCAACTAATGTTCAGCCCAACAAACTCAATAGTTATATCAGCTTTTTGATAATGACCTATCATAAAGTGATGTCTTACATCAATATGATTCTTTCTAGAATGATAAATTGGATTCTTGGAAATGTTAATATCACTTGTGTTTTCACAGTTTATGGGGATATGTCTGAATTAAAATCCATAGTTTAATAAGGTGTGTTTAATCCAAAACATTTGTGCACAACAATAACCAGCAGCAATGTATTCTACTTAAGTAGTTAATAATGCAACTGAATTTTTCATTTTACTACACCATGATATTAGAGACTTTCCCAAAAAGTGACATGTTCCAGAGGTACTATTTCTATCTAACATACATCCACCAAAATCAGCATCTAAATAGCTAACTAAATCAAAAGGTTTCCCTTTAGGATAGAATAGTCCTAAGTTAGTTGTATACTTGAGGTATTCGAAGATTTTTTTAACAGCATTTATATGTGACTCCTTTAGGTTTTCTTGAAATCTCACACACATACACACACTGAAAATTATCTCTGGCCTACTAGTAGTTAAGTACATCAAACTCCCAATCATTCCTTTATAAGCAGTTTCATCAAATAATTTTCCATTTCTATCAAGATATAACATACATGTAGAACCCATAGGGGTTTCACTAATCTTAATGTTGTAAAAGCCCAATCTTTTCAAAAGATATTTAGTGCACTTACTTTGATTTAAAATAATAAATTCATTATTTTGAAATATTTGAAATCCAGGAAAATATTTCAGTTCACCCACTAAACCCATTTCAAACTCGCATTGAATTATGTTTGAAAAAACATTACATAATGAATTTTTAGAATATCTAAAGAAAATATAATCTGCATATATTTAGGCTATTAAAACATCTATTGATATTATTTTTATAAATAAATTAGGATCTGTAAGTTTTTTCTAATGCCTTTAGTAATAAGAAAATTGATCAAACTTTCATACCACACTCTTGGATCTTATTTCAAAACATATAATGCTTTCGATAATTAGAACACATGATTTGGAAAATGTGGATTTTTAAAACCTAGGCGTTGTTCAACAAAAACATACTCAATTATATAACCATTTAGTAATGCACTTTCGACATCCATTTCGAGTTTCTCTATTCTGAATATCTTTCGTATTTTCATAGTTTGTCCTTTTTTTGGCTGTTTTTTTTTTCAAGAACCGTACTTTTAATATTGAGGTTGTAGTCCTTTTATATGTCCAAATCCAATTGGCATGAATATATCCCCATGTGAATGTACCTCGTACGGTTTAAATACAGTCCTACAAACAACATCAAATAATGTCATAAACATTAATTTGTCTAAATATGACTGTTAGAAATAAATTAGAAACATTTATTTATGACTGTTGGTGAGTCATTTTCATCAGTTTTTCATCTTTGGTCTGTTAGCATCAGTGTGTCAGAATCAGTCTATGATCTTCAGTCCGTCATCTTCGGTCTATCATCTATGGTCTCTCATCTTTAGTATGTTATCTTCAATATGTCATATTTGATCGTTCATCTTTGGTCTGTTATCTTTGGTCTGTCATCTTCAGTTTTTCATCTTTGTTCTTTCATCATCATTGTGTCGAACATCAGTGTGTCGAACATCGGTGTGTCAAACATAATACCGGTGCCAGGGACTCTGAGAAGCTTATGAAGTGTCTGTCTTATATGAAACATTACTAGATTAAGTGACATCCAAAAACACATGTAAAAATACACTTGTAAACATATTATATAGGTTATTGACTTATTGAAGTATATTGTTTTGTATGACATAATTGATTTACTTAGAGATATTAAATGGAATAATGGGGTAGAATCTATAGATTAAGGAGTAGAATCTGTAGATTGACATTATTTTTTACTTTGAAAACTATTATATCATAGAGGGTCCAACAATATATATTTTTTAAAGAATAATTTCTAAATTATTGAATTTTAATTTGAAAAAATGAACTTCATTTTCGAATACTTCATGTCAAAATTATCTTAAGATGAACTTTTGATAATTTTAATAAAATATTGATTTTTAAATGAATAATTAAAATGAAAAATTTTTATTCAAAATTGTATTTTTGTTTAAATTATTATCAATATAAAATCATATTATATATAATTTTTTACTTTTTAATAGTTATTTATTAAAATAAAATCTACTTATGGTATTTTTTAAAAAAATTATATTTGAATTTTCTATAAAAATATTCTTATTATTAAAAAACATTTTTTAAAAAAATTGTCTTACATCACGTTAATTTTTAAATTGATTTATTCCACTTCATGAAACTGAATCTTGAAAAATATATTACATATTTGGAGTCAAATTTGTTAACTTTCTCAAATATTTCCCTTTTATTTTCTTCATTATGAATAGAAATCATAGTAAATTTTTATTACCATGATAATGTTAAATCGAGTTAATTAGCATTAGAACTAAAGTCATAAGGATTAAAATTCATTAGAAAAAGAATTTATTTCATTTTATTATTATATTTAATACATAATCATCAAAAAGTTTAAAATATATCCTTTTTATACCATTTATATTTGATTTTCATCTTTTTAATATATTATCTAAAGAAAAATATAAAATGTCACTCTCCCACTTTTAAGTATATCCTATATGTTCACATATAGATAAAAATAAGTAATAAATTAATGATAAATTTAATTTTTAGAATAATGAAAAAATGTATTATGGTAATTTATTTTCAATTTTTAGTGATGAAAAAACTACCTTAAATGCTTATGCAATACCGAATCAGTACCTACTCAATGAGTAGAGAAATGAAGTAAATGATTTTAAAAAGAGTAAAAGTAAAATTATATGGGTGATCAATAGTGTCATGAAAGTTTCATAGTTAAATATAACATATTAGGTATATTTTATTTTTTTTAATTCAGGTTCCACTTTTAATTTTGTTGTTAATGTCAAAATAAAATGAATAGTTCCAAAAATGACATTAATGGTATTTAATAACAAGAAAAATTTTAGTAAATATTTTAAAATTCTTATAAATCATATATTTATCCATGTTAATGGGATAGGATTTTAAATATCAACCATTTTACATTTATTTATCTTTTATTATTGTCATATTATTTACCCATAAAGAGTAAAAGTTGTTGATATCAACATAATTGTCAAAAAGATTAATGGAGGGTTAAAACAAATAGATATTGATAAATACATAATCTAAACTTCTTTAACTTATTTTGGATAAGATAATATTGAACCATACCAAAATTATTTAATTATTATATCAATTTTGAGCCACTTAAAGATTTAATTTATTTATATTAATTTAATACTTCAAAAAATTACAACAAAGTCCCTCCCTGACTTATAAAAGGTAACCTCTTATCCTCTTTTCCTCAAACCATTTTGTCACTATATCTCATACAATACCTACCAAAATCTGTTAAAAAATACCTAAAAATGTTCTATTTTCCTTATTTTTAGCTTAATAGCCACCTTATGTGGATTAAGGTGTATATCTAAGGAGGTTTTCTAAAGAAGAGGTATAGTTTTTAACCAAAATTTTTTGTTTAATTTCTTATTCTACCTAATTTAAATCATATTAAAGCATAATGAAATAATGAAACAATTATATTTCATATACTATTATTTTTTATGTTAATTTTATAACCAATATACATATTATTCTTCCATCAAATGAAAAATAAAACCATCACTTTTTTTAGCGGACTACTACCTTATGAATTGATGTAATTCATTTTCCATCACTAACTGTCATAACTAAATATAATAATTGATTTAATGTATATATATTATATTAATGTAATATTTATCATATATAAATATAATAAATTGTATATTTTCTTTCCTTACCATAAATTGAAAAACGATAAAATTGTTTGTGCGTACGTGTGGATTACTACATCAATGGAGCGATGTGATTCTTTTTCATGACCGTGTCACATGGATACTATTTATATGTGTATTTAGATAAATAATATTATATTTATTATATAATAATAATTCAATAAATATAAATAATACGTTATTGATTTCAATCATGTTCATTAAAAAGGGAAATGTTACTCATGAGTACGTACAACTTACAATCTCCACGATTGAAACATAATTCATTTTTCATAACTATATTTCATGGTTGTTTTTTTAAAGTATAATTCATGTATAAAAATTATTATTATTTATTTATTATTATTCTATATATGATTTAATAATTACCAATTTGACCATAGTCAAGTTACCATAGTTAGTTTGGACATATGATCCAAATATCATCAAAACATCCAACTTGAAAATAACTATTATGTAATTAAATATAGAATGGAAATAAATAAAATAAATGGAATAATAAACATTAAAATGGTTCATGATAAATTAAGTAATTTATATAAACATATTATATAGGTAAATAAATAATTTATGTGGTGATTCAGACTCAAGGTATGAGACACTTAACCTTAAAACCCCCATCTTAAATGTTTTAATGATTTCATTTCTAAATCATTTGATTCCATGTCTAAATTATTAAATTTATATTTTGTACGTATTTATATGGACATAAATCAATTTAAAAGGAAATTTTGTGTCTCTTTTTTACATTATTTTAATTTTTCTCAAGATGAATATTATTAGGGAATGTTTTGAATTTCCGTACAAAAGAAAAAAGAGGAAAGTTCTATTTTAATGAATATTCCATCAATATACTTTACTGTATTATTTATTAATATTTTTTGTTTTATCTAAATTTATAAGATTATATTTTTTATTAAAATAAAAAAAATCCTTCCCTTTTTTTTTGAAATTTTCCTTTGGAAAATTGGGGTTTAAATCAATGGTATATATTAATATTCAAAAATATTTTTCTTCTTGGTTTAAAAGTATATTTTTATAAATTTGATGATGGAAATGAAATCATATATGTGTTTTTACATGTAATGTTAGTTGTAAGTTATTTAGTATTATGGTTGAGCCTGGTATAGCTCATGATAATGGGTGTTCCAAATATAGCATCCCAATGCAATGGGAAATGATTATGTTATTCATATAATTATGTTGGTTGTTGAGCATAATGGATATTGAAATGTTAATGGTTATTGTAAGGATTTTTGTAAGGTTTTTAGCAAAATTATGTCCCAAATAACCTACATTAACTTTATATTCAAGAAAAATAACTTTCATCAAAATAATTTGATTTCACAATATGAGATAATGATCTATTGTTTTTAAAAAAATATTATAACCGTAAAGGGTAAAAATATATTATTTTATGAAAAAAAAATTAATATGTTCTCATGTTTTCTAAGATGGCATCATGATAATGATTTTTCCTTTAAGTTCTATTAAAAATTAATTTAATAAAATTTTAGGGTAGTAAATATAATTTCATTATTAACTAGATGATTACTTAGGATAAAATTTTATAAATTTAAATTAAAACTCTATTTCATGATACCATTGTTTTAAAATTGACTAATGGGTTTATTTCATTTTTTATGTCCCTTACTGAGATTTGTGTGCTCAAAAAAAATTTTATAATGTGTTTCATAAGATTTAGTTATTATTAGGAACAAATAATAGGTCTAGCTAAAAATATTAAACATATTTCATGTAACAAAAAGGTTTTTTATTCTAAAAGTTTGGTGTTGTATGAAAAATGGTTACTTAGATAAAGTGTCCAATTTTCAATATATGGGTTTCTCATGAATTATTTTTTACCTAGTTCTCTTAAAATATTAACTTTTAAAGATCTTAGAGGATCAAATAAAATGAATTATTGTTTTAAAAATAAAATTATGTATTGAATGAATATCAGGTCCTTATATGTATACATAGTGTGAAGATGGTTATGGATTGTTTAGGGTCCATATTTAAATTATAACATGTGTTAAGTCTAAAAATAAATGTGAGTGATTAGGGTGTTTTCATGAATCCCAAGGTATTTATGGTATTATTATATGGTTGGTTTGGTGTCCTGTTACTCTAAGAGGATTGGTATTTTCAATAAAAATTATACAATGAAGAATAAACTGGTTTTTACATGTGTAATTGGAAGTGGTGGTGTGAGAAACAAATCGTCTATGTTATTGAAGATGTGTTAGTCATGTTTCAAGGAGTCAACTGGGAATTAATGACTAAAATTTAGTGTATTTGATTCAATTAAGTGTACAAATGATGGGGTCACATTCAATTTAGTTTTTAATATAGATTACAGAGAATTATCTAGTTCAAATTCCATTTATTCCTTTTTAAATTGTAAATAAAATAGATTTATTTAGATAATGATTTTTCTCATTGACGTATCATGGGTTCCACATGGATTGAACTCATGTTTTTGGTCATATTTTAGATATCACGGGATATCCCAATTAGTTAACATGTATTTTCCATGTTGGTTTTAACTATTAACTTAATTTTAAATGTTATGATTAATTATTTATGTTTTGGGGATTACAATAGGTGGTCATTGACCGCGTTGTCATGACATGTCAAATTTATTATGTTTTTAAGGTTGATATATAGTCTAGGGTATACCCTAGGTCATCTCTCAAGGAGATTTGGTAGGTTTAGACTGTGTATTTTTAATAAAAATGACTAAGAGAGGGGGTGGTTTTGAAAAGAGTTTAAAACAATGACTTAGTTGAAATAGCTTAAAAGTTGAGTGACCTAGTGTATTTTGATAAATATGAGATAAAAGGGTAGATGTGATTTCACTAAACACAAATCAAGATCATTGTTCATAGAGATTCATCTTAGTTTTAGAATAATTCTTCGGTTGGAGTTAATTGGAATCCTGATTAATTCCTAAGCTTTTATTTCAATGCTTTAAAGACCAAACCTTGACGTAACAATTGTATTTTCAAGGTCCAGTACTTATGCATGGAATAAGAGCTTCCAAATAAGATTGAAATCTCAATAAGGTGGGTATGAAAAGTATTCTTGTGATGTCCAATCGGAACAACACAAGTCACGCACTCAAAACCTCACACCGATCAGTTATAAATTAAGAGCATAACACTCACATGCAACAAATAAAGCATTCAAATCTGAAATAAAATAAGATACATGGAATGAAATATTTTAACACCCAAATTACTCCAAACTAGTATCTAATATATGCATTGTAACTCCCTTGACATGTGTGTAGCTCCCTCACAATGAACGCCCATCGTTTAGCTCGACATCGGGTGGAGGAGGAAGCTCGAGTTGAACTCCTTCTTCATTGTTGATCCACCTATGAGGATAGGGGCCTCCAGAACATATTTGATGAGTAGAGGACTCCTTTGGTACTCCAAAATGGCAGAAATTCACCTCTGGTTTGAACTTCCAAATGGGGATCCCAAGGTGTCATTTTATAGGAAAATTGGAAGGTGGTTTTAGGCACATAGATTTCATCAATCCACTTGTACCACACGATTTGTCCTTTAGACAGCCTTATCTCGCATTATAGAAAATAGAAAAGTTGTAACACTACCTCTTGAATATCTCCACCAAATGTTTGGAACCGTTTGGACAACTATAGATCAAGATATTGATAAAATATTGAACACCGCATTTGACTTGGTCCATATTCGGTGCCTTGGACAGATCAGTTCGAATGGGCCCCATGGAAGCCGAATATGGATTGGGTTCCTTAATATGAAATGTATCATATTAAATTTTGGACAGTCCCACAAAACTTCAGACCATTTGGATGCACGTATGTCGTGTACTATGCAAAACAGTGGATAGATGTCAATGGATCCATGCAATTTTGGCCCATTTTTTCCACTTCATCAAAGGCCCTCCAAATCATCTCCACCTACATTGAAATACTAAAAACAAGTAACATTTACCATTCTAATATTGATTAAAATTAATTGATTGATTCAAACATAAAGTGAAATTTATTATTATATTTGGAATATTCATTAAAAAACTAGTTTAAAACATCGGTGTAAGGGTGGAATAAAACAGTGATTCATGGTACGATCACCCCCCCACACCTAAACATTTGCACTCCATGGAAAAGTCACATAACCAAATACAATGATGAATATATATATATATATATATATATATATATATATTTCCAACATCCTGAAGATTTATCATTTGAGTAAATTTTATTTGAAGTAAAGTGATCAATGCATGAACCACACCAAGGAGTTCTTCCTAGTGAAAATAGAAAAAGATGTCTCATAAATCATATCATAGCGAAATTCAAAAAGATTCAAGATACATAATTGAGAAAAGAAGTCATAAGTAAAAAATGACACTAACTCTCTATGTGTGTGTGAAAACCATTCCATGCTATTATTTCCACTTTCTATCCAATAAATATATGTCATTTTAACATTTTTCAGCTTAAATGATTTTGTCACCGAACCTGTCCTACATCCTTTGTAATAATATTTCAAGACCCACTCATTTAAGAATTCCCAGATGTCAAACCATAATCTTCTGACCTAGATATCCCCATATGTTTCACATTTTATCACTCCCCTCATTTTTTTTGAAGTTGCAACTCGAACAAATCTCACACTCATCTCTCAACCCTTGTTTGACCTCCTCACGACACTAATTGAAATAGTTATAATAAGATCAATGGTTGAGGAGGAGTGGTTTTTGACCTACACAAGACAAAACAATTTTTTTAGGGGGTAAAATAGTCATACATTAGGTACACATGCATAGGTCAATCTGGTAAAGTAATGAAATAGATCAGATAAGGAACGAATGTATGGAAATATCATTTAAAGCTGAAAAATATTAACCCAACAAATATTTACCTTATATTAAGTAAGAAATAATCACACTTTGTAGTTTGGTCCAAAAATTTGTGGAGATTTTAGTGACACAGTTTTCCAAAAAAACTACTCACACATAGGGCATCAATCATATCAAAGGTTTCACAGTGATACAACCATTTATATCATTGACAGAAAACCAATTCACTAAAAATAACTCCCTGATGTTAAATTCATACAAAAATTATTTTTAGCCTTTATTATGGTATTTTTACTTTAACCCTTTATGGTCACCAAATCATCGAACTTCGAAATTATTGATGGGGAAAAATGAAAATACCATAAAAAGGCTAAAAAGAGAAAACAAAAGGAGAAAACTATGAAAATTTCTAACTAACCCAGGAATGTATCCACCCCCCCCCCCCCCCACACACCTAGAGTATGCAGTATCCTCAATATAGTAAAAGAGAATGTGGGAAGGAAGGATAAAACCCGGTGGATGTCATTCATAGTTTTCTTATTGAACTTGGAGTTCCTCCATCAGAGACTCCAGAATGGATTCATGGAATTGCTTCAGCCGCTACCCATTGACAGTGAATTTTTGCTTGGTTTCTTTAATTTGAACCTGGAAAACACCAAATGGAGAGACATTAGTAACAGTGTATGGTCCAAACCAGTGGGAATGAAGCTTACCTAGATGAAACTTTAGCCTTGAGTTATAAAGGAGGACCTATTTCCCAATATGGAACTGACGATGAAGGATAAGACGGTCATGGGCAGCCTTGGTTCTCTCCTTTTAAATCCTAGAGTTTTCATATGCAACTCTTCTCATTTCCTCTAGCTCTTGAATCTGTAACTTCCTTTGAGAACCTGCACCAGATAGATTATAATTGCATTTTTTAATGGCCCAGTAGACCCAGTGCTCAATATCAACAGAGAGATGACAACTCTTTCCAAAAAAAATCCTATAAGGTGGCATTCCAATGGGAGTTTTAAAAGCAGAACGATAAGCCCATAATGAATCATCTAGTCTAAGACTCCAATCTTTCCTGTTGGGTTGGAACGTTTTTTCAAGAATTTGTTTTACCTCTATATTTGACACCTCGGATTGACCATTAGTCTGTGGGTGATATGCAGTAGATACTCGATGACCGACCCCATACTGACGTAAAAGTGATTGCATTTTTCCGTTGCAGAAATGAGAACCCTGGTCACTGATGATGAAACTAGGTAATCCAAACCTACAAAAGATCTGAGTTCTCAAAAATTCAACAAATGTTTTGGAATCATCTATCCTTGTGTCCAGTGCCTCTACACATTTTGATACGAAATCAACAGCCAAAAGAATGTACATATTTCCAAAAGAATAGGAAAATGGCCCCATAAAGTTAGTACCCAAAAAATCAAAAATGTCATGAAAGAGCAAGGGTTGTTGTGGCATTTCATTCCTTTTAGAGAAATTCCCCATTCTTTGACAACGAGGACAAGATTCAAAAAATTCATTGGCATCCCGAAAAAGTGTTGGCCAAAAGAGACCAGAATCAAGAACTTTGCGAGCAGTCTGTTGGGGACCAAAGTGGCCCCCACAAGCAAGAGTGTGGAAGAATCTAAGGAAATACTGAAACTCGCTATCAGGAACACAATTCCTAAGCACCAGATCGCTACATGTGTGCCAAAGGTAGGGGTCATCCCAAATGTACCAACAAGAATCATGTTTTAGATGACTCGCCTGGTTTTTGTTGAAATTAGTAGGAATGCAAGATTCTACCAAATAATTTACAATTTCAGCATACCAGGGAATAACATCTTGCACTTTGTATAATTGCTCATCAGGAAACATGTCATTCATGGGAATACAGGGGGATGAGGCAATGTTTCAGGATTGGAGGATCATACTGATATGGTTTGCAACCACATTCTCTGCTTCTTTTTTATCTCTAATTTCTATATTGAATTCCTGAAGGAGGAGTATCCAATGAATGAGATGTGGTTTGGCTTCTGGTTTCTTTAGGAGATACCGGTGGTCAAAATGGTCTGAGAACACAATGACTTTGGACCCTAAAAGGTATTACCTGAATTTATACAAGGAAAACACTATGGCAAGGAATTCTTTTTCAGTTGTGGTGTAGTTTTCTTGGGCGAGGTCGAGTGTACGTGAGGCATAGGCTAGGACATGTGGAGCTCAATCGACCCTTTGTGATAAGACTGCCCCAACTGCATAGTTATATGCGTCACACATGAGCTCAAATGATAAATCCCACCGAGGTGGTTGGATTACCGGGGGTGATGTGAGAGTCCATTTTAATTTATTAAAAGCTTCTTCACATTCTTTACCAAAAACAAAATATTTTTCTTTTTGGAGTAAGCAGAAGAGGGGAAGTGCAATCTTACTAAAATCATGAATGAAACGATGGTAAAATCTAGCATGAACTAGGAAATACCACACATCACATACATTTTTAGGGAATGGTAGGGAAGAAATGACATCCACTTTTGATTTATCTACTTGGATATCATCCCTAGAAATGACATGTACCAAAACTATACCTTGTCGCACCATGAAATGGCATTTATCATAATTTAATACGAGATTCTTTTCAATACAGCGACGTAGGATGGAACCAAAACTACTTAAACATTCATCAAAAGAGGATCCATAAACAGTAAAATCATCCATGAAAACTTCCATGCAATTATCTAGGTAATCCGAAAAAATACTAACCATACATCGCTGGAAAGTACTAGGAGCATTGCACAGGCCAAATGGAATCCTTCAATAGGAAAATGTGACAAAGGGGCAAGTTAAGGTCGTCTTTTCCTGATCCTCGGGGGCAATATGGATATGAAATTATCCAGAATACCCATCAAAAAAATAGTAATGGGACTTCCCCGCTAGCCTCTCTAGCATTTTTTCAATGAATGGAAATGGGAAATGGTCATTCCTAGTGTGTTGGTTTAGTCGGTGATAATCTATACAAACATGCCAATTATTATGCACACGAGTTAGAACCAATTAATTGTTTACATTTTTAATTACCGTTAGGAATGTTTTTTAGGAACTACTTGAACAGGACTGACCCATTGGCTGTCAGAGATGGGGTAAATGATTCCAGCAGCCAATAATTTTTTTAATTCCTTTTTAAATACTTCTAAGAGGTTTGGGTTCAATCGACATTATGCTGGCCTCACTGGTTTAACCTCATTAGTTAATAAAATATGATGTATACAAATTGATGGTCTAATACCAGGAATGTCTACAAGTGTCCATCCCAATACTTGTTTATACTCCCTTAAAAGTTCAAGTAGTCTCAATTCATGCTCAGGAGGGATTGAACTAGAAATGATGATGGGAAACTGGTTTCCATTCTCAATATATGAATATTTTAAATATTGAGGCAGTTGCTTTAGTTCCAATTCAGGTTGATTTTGGATTGTTGGGAGTGTGTGTGAAAGTGACAGGTCACTAATCTCATCTAACTGCTCAATGGTATCATCCTCATATGAGGAATTATCTTTTACAAGCGTAGCAGTATCATCGATGGTCATGTGATCCTCCGTGTTCAAGAAATTATCAATTAATAACCATGCATGACACTTTTCTAGACCACTACAACAATCAACACATGATTCATTACCATGAATTCCAATCAAAGAGTAAAATTTAGAAATGGGATCAGGGGAAACAAATGAAGTGATTTTAGGGGAAGGGAGTACATCAATTGAATTTACCAAGAGAGAGTAATGTTCTTCTGAGGGGTGCTTCATTGCATCAAGGATGTCGAAATGGACTATGTCACCACCAAATTCCACAGATAATGTACCATTATGGACATTAATTATGGCTTTGTAGGTTTTTAGGAAATTTCTCCCCAACATAATTGGGGCATTTCCATTAATCATATCATCTTCCATTTTTAGCACATAAAAATCAGCAGGAAATATTAAATTTTGAACCGTCACAAGAACATCCTCTAACACACTAGAAGGGTGTGTCGTACTTCGATTTGCTAGCTGAACTAATATTCCTGTGGGCTTTAGTTCTCTGACCTGCAAAGAATAGTAAATAGAGTGAGGCATCACATTAATAGAAGCACCCAAATAAAGCATAGAATTGGAGAAATAATACACCCCTATGGTGCACGGAATCAAGAAGTTTCCAGGATCATTGTACTAGGTGGGAAGTGATGGTTGTAGCGATGCTGAGACATTCCTCCCAAGGCTCACCTTCTCGTCACCTCTAAGTCACCTTCTGTGGGTACACATCTCCTTTAGAAACTTAGCATAACGTGGAATTTGCTTCAAGGCATCAATCAATGGAATGTTAACCTGCACTTTTTTGAAGTCTCCAATATTTATTTATCAAGTTCAGTTTCCTTTTGTTTCCTTGGTTGGGTGTGTCTTTGGGGAAATGGAAGAAGATTTCTTGGGCTTGGTAACTTATCAATAGACACACTCTTTCCTTTGGTAGTACTTCTCTCAATACAAGGTTCCACCTCATTTCAACCTTTTTCAGTGGTTGGGATGGTGGTTTCCTTAGGAGAGGATGACTCTAATGGAGGGTTCATTTGGATTTTAGTTGAGTTCCACTCTTAAGGGTGATGGAACTAACATTTCCCTTATCCCTCGGGTTGACAAGTGGTTCAGATTGTAGTTTACCAGACCAATGGCTTTGGATTTCACCCACTGAGTTATCTAGTTGGCCTAATTGGGTTTTGAGGTCTTGTATGGCTGTTTTGGTGGTTTGTTGGAACTTTAGATTATTGGAATCCATTTGTTTCATCATAACTTCTAGGCTAGGCTCGGGTTTTGGAGGGGGTTTTTGGAAAGGCCTTTGGGGTGGTTGAGGATTTCTGGGTGGTGGTGGATGACTACTCTGACCTTGTTGGTTCCATTTTTGTTGAGGTTGGTTTGAATACCCCCCTTTCCTATAGGCTTGGTTGTCTTTCCACCCAGGGTTGGATGGATAGTAAGGTTCTTGCCTAAAGGGTTGGTTATAGGGGAATCCTGGGAATGTTGTCTTACAACTCTCAAAAGATTCTCCTAATTGGGGGCATTGGTCAGAATAATGGGTATCAGAAGAGCATACACCACAATGTATTGGAGGAGGATATTGTAATTTCCCTTGGGATAGAGACATTTTTCATAGAAGGGTACTCACCTCTTCAAACATTGTGTCCACCTTCTTCTCGAATTCAGTAATTTTCACCTCATGGACTCCTCGAAT